>OX420937.1:8033922-9318854 GCA_949091785.1 Polymixis lichenea
TGCAATGCCGCCGTTCTAGGCAATTTAGCGAAGGAAGTAGTAAGCGTTACACCTGGGCGCGGTCTAATTTATGGGACCACCGACTCGAGCTTCGACCGTGAACCACGACGTACATTTTTCATGGACACTCTGGTTCATTCATTGTTTTCAATTATTTACAAGCCGTTGCCAAGAGTAGTTTTGCATTTTAGAGACACAAAATGTCTTAACTGAATAAAGTTCGCTCGCGAGGGATTTCTTTTGATGGCTTTTTTAACGTGAGCGGGATCAAAGAAGCTTTACAGGTACTTTCTTTTTGAGGATATACCTACAGGTACTTAGGCAGTTATGTCGGAAACTTGGGACAGTAGGCATATTTTTAACCGACTTGTAAAAAGAAGGGGTTCTCAATTCGGTCGTAGCTATTCCACGCAGCCATGAGGCACACCTGCACTATTGTTTTTAAAACCTTCCCTTTTTTATTTGTCTTTTGTGTTTCATGAACTGTGTCCAAATAAACCTTATTATATAATTATTTCTTTTGTTTTTGTAACCTCAGAACTCCGTCATTTATAAAACGATTTTAAACATTCTTTTTTCGTTTTAGAGTGTTCTCAGTTGGTCAAGTTTTGATTAGCGGTTTTTGTGTTAGCTTCAATAATACGTATTTTTTCCACTAAGTGTATGTTGATGATGTTTCACTGTTATGTACGGTTAAGTGAAGGTATACGAATTTCTGTGGGGTAGGGATCACAAGTAAGAAATGAAAAACAAAAAATCTATTCTAAAAAATACGACTTCCGAAAAAAAATCACTATAAAATGAAAAAAAAATCTTTAATTTCGGTGGTCGCACTAAGGGGTATTTCAGCAATTTAGGTGGCGATAAATCGATTTCTTAAAACTTGTCTCAGGTAGAAAAAAGTGCTTTCTGACAATGTTGAATAGACACAGAACAATAGCCGACCCTTCCAATACCCATTTGTATGCGCACACGCCTGTGTCTCAGTCGGAATTCGATCGCTCTACCAAGTACACTTATCTATTTCGGCAAATTGCGAAAAACAGTCAACTCAAACTCAACTCAAAGCATTTATTGCAAATAAACCAATTACAGGCACTTTTGAATTGCCAATGTCGCATGTCGGTGAGTTAGAAAGATGAAGCTAGTTGCCCATTCCAAAGCGTAGGTACATATGGAGAAGAACGGGCAAGAAACTCCATGGACACTTTAAAAAAAATGCTATTGTTACAAAAAGTTGGTTACATCATTATGTTGTAATTATCAATGTAAGAACGATGTAAAAAGACGTGCACATTAAAGCGTCAGTAATTAAAAAAAAAAAAATCAGAAATTAAAATAAGCCGTGGGAGCTAAGAGATGACCAGTCCCTACTGGCGGCGCCCGTTCACGAACATGACGTATGGATAAACTGGCCATTTATTTTTTGTCCCAAAACGGGACGCCGAGGTTGAGAATTAAAATTAACACATTTCAAACTCCAAGCAGTAAATGGTAGACACTAATTGAGCTGTTTCTGAGTTAATCTCTCTTTTCGTTCCCCATTTAAATCGGATCAATAGCTTTCTAGAAAATCGCGAACATACATAGACATATACGGGTCAAACAGAAAACCACCTTTTTCGAAGGCCACCTGATTTTGCTATAAACGATTATTTATACTATAATTAAATACGGCATTTGGTAGACCTGTAATAAATTAATTTTTCGCGCTGTTTCAGACAACGGGACTATTTTGCGTCCCGGAAATTGGTATGGGGACAACGGGACTGTTGACTGAGAAAAGGGACAGTCCCGTTCAAAATGGGACGTACGGTCACTTTACGTATGGATCAGCACCATTCAGCTCAACCATTTTGAAGGGAACTTAATGATCTAACACACACGCCACCACCAGCGAGACATTTGAGTGAGCATGGCATACTCTCAGCTGCCAGGGCACATTCAAGTCAATGAAATACGTACCCTGTAAATGTTAGCTTTATAGTAGGAACATAGTGGTCACACATAAGCTATGCAATTATACAATACTACAAGTTTTAATTTATACAATGCAACGATATCTAGCTTTTACAGTCTTCAGCAGCTCCAACAATGTTTTGAAATGCTATTCAATTTGGTTTAACCTACCTTGTGGAGCAGGACAAGCAGCGTTTAGCCAAGCATTTTTGTCAGCGATGTAATCCCCCAACTTATAACAAGCATGGCTGCATAACGTGCGTTTTATACAAGATTTAAATTTAGTTTCATTCAGTTGGCGTATGTGAGGAGGTATTTTATTGTAAAATTTTAAACAGTACCCCATGAAGGATGAGTCTACTTTAGCCAGTCTGAAGCCTGGTTGAACTAATTGGTCCCTATTTCTAGTCCCAACGGTGAGTCTTTCACCTCTTTTACTGAAAAGTTTTAAATTTTTCCTGACGTACATGATGTTCTTATAGAAATATTGACAAGATACCGTCATGATATTTATATTTTTGCACAGTTCCCTTAGATAATCTCGCCTACGCACAGTGGAACGAATGTATGGGAGCGGTTGGACGTAGACATGTCCGAAAAAAAAGAGTAAAATTATGCCAAACTAATGATGCCATCTTATTCGATTACTTAATGCCTTCATAACTTGTGGTGATGAATTTCTTCATAACTCCCATATTTCGGGAGTAATTTGAGAAAATGTGAAATTTTACTATGAAAATGAGTGTATCGAGCTCTCTCCCTCCTGATTCCGGGCTTGTTTCAAGTAGCGGTCTCTAATATCATAATGCTAATACTAAGAGCTATATTTAATACTAAGACACATAGTGCGCCAAATGTGCACTTTCTGGGATAAAGAGTGATGTTTATTTTATAACACAATTTTTTTATTTTTTGTTTATTTTGTTGATTAAAACCGTTTTTCTAAAGGTTTACCTTATTACAATAACATTTCTGAGCAGCCAATTAGAGAAGATATAAGCTAATTAGGATATATAATTAGGGACTTAAGGTTTACATATAAAACTGATGCACTAATGATTACTGATAAGAACATTGCTATTATTTAATTACTAAATGGCTCTTAATACACTAATTTAGCATGCATCATTTACTAATTATCACAATAACTAATTACCTTGCAATATTTAACAAAGGATACCTGGGATACCTGGATTTTATATAAATAGGTCACTATTAGTAACTTTAAAATCAGTGTTGATTTACACCTCGTTGTATCCAAGCTAATCTCGCAATGTATTTTCCAAATTTTAATACAAATCTTGATATTCACGTTGCTTTATGCGCACGCGCACATAAAGATTTACGCGACTTTAACTATTTGTTCAGTGTTTTAAAAGATAACAGTTGTGTTCAGTTATGTGAAAGTGCTGAAACAAGTTTAAAAGACTGGTGTCGTCGATTTTGCTACCGCATTTATGCAAAATGGACACAGTCTGGAAGAAGCACAGATAAGTTTCGGAAGAAACATGAGATTTGGCTACAGGCTGCAATTCAATGGCCGGAAATACAGAATGAAAATATGGAACCTTCTACAGAAAATATAAGTGACGTCATCGAGCCCATAATTTCTCCTGCTAAATCTGATGCTTCAACTTGTACACATCCTAGTCCTCGTAAATCTTTTGAGGACCTTAGTAACCGGCAAAAAAGAAGACGCACTGAAGATAGTCTTTCATGCAGCAGTAGCAGCGCTGAAATTATGTTTTCGGCCGAAAGGGCGCTTCAAAAGGCAGGACAAAGCGATACAGCTTATGTTATGAAATACTTGACGGAGAATCCAGAAGAGGCCTCAAAAATCAAAGCCTTCATTGAAGGTAAATCAATTCAGGTACGGGAAATATCCCCTTTGAAGGCATTGGCTCTTTATGTATCGATGAACTTATCGAAATGGCGCTATAACACTCTTCGGGATTTCAACACTCAAGAAGGAGCTCTTCAATACCCGAGTTACTACATGTTGGTTAAAGAAAAAATTAAGTGCTATCCGGCCAAAGAAGATCTCACAGTTACAGAGAGCTCTGCAAAAATCAAATTACAAGCCTTGATGGATTTAACCTCAAGAAGACTTATTAGGTCGTTAGAAACCCCTGTTGATCCCAATCAACAGCTCGTATTGACCAGCAAATGGGGTTTTGACGGATCATCTAGCCAAAGCATTTATCATCAAAGGACGAGTGAAGATGAGCAAATCGATCTTGCTAGTAATTTTATGATTAGTCTTGTACCACTGCGGCTCGTCTCAAAAGGTGTAACAATTTGGGAAAACGAGCGACCATCTTCCACTTCATTTTGCCGGCCAATATTGTTTAAGTTTATAAAGGAAACCAAAGAAAATGTGCAGAGAGAGATGGCTGAAATCGAAGCAGAGATTGAAGCCTTAACTAACTCCATCCACCATCACTGATGGAATTAGTGTCAAACACCAACTGCTGTTGACAATGATTGATGGTAAAATTCATTCCATTATATCCAATACAGCAGCTTCAGTGTGTGACATATGCAAGGCTTGTCCTAAAGAAATGAATAATTTAGAGTTAATCAAAGATAAACACGCAAACGAGGACATGTATAAATATAGCTTAAGCACCCTTCACGCTTGGATTCGCTCAATGGAATGCTTATTACACATTTCCTACAAATTAGACATAAAATCATGGCAAGTAAGGGGTGATATAGCAAAAAGGCAAGTTGATGACAGGAAGAAAAGAGTTCAAGAGGCTGTAAGAAGAGAAACGGGCTTACTTCTCGATGTTGTGAAACAAGGCAGTGGATCCACCAACAATGGCAACTCGGCAAGGAGATTTTTTGAAAACTACACTAAATCTGCTGAACTGACCGGAATAGATGCTATGCTTTTAAGAAAAATCTGTGTGATCTTGCAGTGTATTTCATCAGGAGAGAAGATCAACGTAACTAAATTCCGAGAGTTCTGCTTTGATACTGCTAAGCTTTACGTGGAGTTATACCCATGGTATTATATGCCTTCTTCACTTCATAAAATTTTAATGCATGGGCCAGACATAGTTCAGAACATGTCAATTGTGCCCATTGGTTTTCTATCCGAAGAGGCATCTGAGGCTAGAAATAAAGATTTTAGAAAATATAGAGAGGGGCATTCTCGAAAGCATAGCAGTATCTCATGCAATGAAGATATTATGCACAATCTTTTACTGTCTTCTGATCCACTTGTTACAAGTATCCGTCCAAAAGGAAATAAGTTTGTAAAAAAATCTTCTTTTAAGGAATTTTATGAGCTTACGGATTCTGAGAAAAGTGATATCGAATTTGTTAACATAAATGATTTAGCGGACATCGATTCTGAATTTGAATTAATTGATGATGATGATGATGACGAAGATAATTAAATGATGTTATTGTTTTAAAATGTGTAACTTAGTAAATTAGAGCTTACATCTTAATTATTTATTGTACTTTTAATGAAACTAGGTAATTTATTATCAACTTACTTAAAAGTCATACTCTCATCAGTTCTTGTGAATATTTTTGTTAATATATATTTCTGTATATATATATAATATATTTATAGACCTCTTAATAAGTCTGTCTGCGGTTTAAAGTAAATACAAATGGGGAAAAAACGTTTTTTTTTTTAAATTTTCATTTCCTTTTATCCCAGAAAGTGCACATTTGGCGCACTATGTGTCTTAGTATTAAATATAGCTCTTAGTAATAGCATTACGATATTAGAGACCGCTACTTGAAACAAGCCCGGAATCAGGAGGGAGAGAGCTCGATACACTCATTTTCATAGTAAAATTTCACATTTTCTCAAATTACTCCCGAAATATGGGAGTTATGAAGAAATTCATCACCACAATTTATGAAGGCATTAAGTAATCGAATAAGATGGCATCATTAGTTTGTCATAATTTTACTCTTATTTTTCGGACATGTCTACGTCCAACCGCTCCCATACATTTGTTCCACTGTGCTACGGAGGCCATATATTGCTCTGATGGCTCTTTTATGCAGAATGAAAATAGACTCGATATCTGCAGCCCGTCCCCATAGTTAAATACCATAAGACATGATACTATGAAAGTAGCTGAAATAGACTAGCCTCGCGGTTTCTACATCAGTGAATTGGCGGATTTTTCGTATAGCATATGCTACTGAACTTAGCCGTCCTGCAAGAGCTGTTAAATGAGGACTCCACTGTAGCCTTGAGTCGGGCGTGATCCCTAGGAAAATAGTTTTATCGACGAATTCTAGTTTCACTTTATTCAATACTATGTCACAATCAGTACTTTTAACATTTGGTAAAGCAAATCTTATGCATTTAGTTTTTTCCTATTTAATACTAAATTATTAGCAGTGAACCAATTTTGTACCTGCAGTAGGGCGTTATTTACGTCGTCAAGATTTGATGCACGTCTATTTAGTTATTTAAAAAGTGAATATTTTTGTTCTGGAGTTGTTTTTATAAAACCGTAATGGATTCGAACACACCTTTTTTTTTTTTTTTTTTTCTGGGTGGGAAATCATCGAATAACTTCTCCCGCTCTGGGTGGAGCGGGAGGGCGTGTCAGACTTTTACTGACTAAAACCCACCCGTGTTCCCTCACTTGCCTGTGTGCCAGGGGCGGCGGTATCTCTTTCGAACAACCCGCACCCCCGGCAGGCATCGGCCCTTGCGGGCCCCTCTGTTGATTCGAACACACCTGAGGGGCAATTCTCGTAATTATAAGAACGTTCACAGTCTGACCTCAGTCTCAAGCTGTCAAAAATACCTCGAGTTTCCATACATTTTTGACAAGTTTTTGATATTTGCTTGTCGCCGAGATGACACTGCGACTAGATTTTGAACGTTTTAATTACGAGAATTGGCCTTCAGGTAAGAGCATAATGTAATCTATTAGTTTAATGTAAATCTTTTGAATAACTCATAATACTTTTGAGGTTTGAAACAGTACTCAAAATTATTGTCAAATTACCCCATTTTATATTTTCGAAAAGGTTTTTGTTGTACTTCAGGGTACGTCCCAGCTGTTTAGTAGATTGCTAATGAAATAGGAGTGCTTGTAGGTGTGGGATACGGACCTTCATCGTCCGATCGCGACTAAAACTTTAAAAAGCTGTTCTCTGTCAATTTGACTTAGCAAGGAAAAATGGTTCGTGGCTAATATTTATAACGGTACATATAAATAATACTTCTATATCCTGTCAGTACTCCTTCTGAGTTATATTAATTAATGGTGTGTTGGACGGTATTATAACCGTAAATATCAGAGTAACTTTTATTCGTTCTCCCGCACACAACCCTCACACATTTCCCAAACTGGTGACCCCGAAAAGAACATTAGTAACAAACAATGAGTGACAGTGAGACGGAGCATACCGCGTCTTCGCAGCCCACAGAACATGTTGCACACCGTGCGCGCAAGCCCAAGCGTCTGTCGGGCTCAAAGCACAGCCCAAAGGTCGAGCCGGCCGAAGTGTACCGTGTCGCTTTGCGCCTACCGCCGTTTTGGCCCGAGGAGCCCGATATTTGGTTCGCGCAGATAGAGGCGCAATTCGAGAATGCTGGGCTGACGAATGACGTCACTAAATATAATTACGTCGTTGGGCACCTCGATTCCCAGTTTTCGAAGGAAGTGAAGGACGTAATCATGTCCCCGCCCGCCAACAACCGCTACGAGAAGCTAAAAACTGAATTGGTGCGAAGACTATCAGCTTCCCAAGAACGGAAGGTGAAGCAGCTGCTGATGCATGAGGAGCTGGGAGACAGAAAGCCGTCGCAGTTTCTTCGACACCTGCAGGGTTTGGCAGGACCAACCGTGCTCGAGGACTTTGTGCGCACCATCTGGTGTAGCCGACTCCCCACCAGCATCCAACCCCTCCTAGCATCGCAGCCCCACAGCACATTGGAGGCACTAGCCGATCTGGCTGACCGCGTCCAAGACATCGTCGTGCCGGCGAGCCATGTCGCAGCAACTTCGGCAACAGGACCCTCCACTAGCGAGATGGCAGCTGAGATCGCTGAGCTGAAGCGTGCGATGAAGGACCGGTCGCTGCAGCTGCGTGATAGACGTTCGCGGAATCGGTCCAGCAGCCGTGGTAGAAGCGCGCGACGGCACTCAAGCAATCGCTCATCAAGCCGCTCGGATTCCAGCTACCGGCAGCATCCTGTATGCTGGTACCACGCAATGCACGGTGAGAAGGCCAAGCGTTGCATCAAACCCTGCGACTACAAGGGAAACGCCGCGGGCAGTCAGTAATGGCGACAGACGATTGCCCCGCTTCTACTGGTCGCCTGTTCGTCACGGACCGGAGCACCAAGACGCAGTTCCTGGTTGACACAGGTAGCGACCTCTGCGTCTACCCCCGCCGTCTACTTAGTGACCGTCGCGTGTGTACAAACTACCAACTTGTGGCCGCTAATGGGACGCCCATTAAGACATTTGGTTTTGTCGATTTAAATTTAAATCTAGGACTTCGTAGAGACTTTAAGTGGCGTTTTGTGGTAGCTGAAGTGTCAAAACCGATAATCGGAGTAGATTTTCTTAGTTTTTACTCATTAACCGTTGACTGTAGAAATCAACGGTTAATTGACAGTAACACCAATGTTTTTACTATAGCCTCGAATCACTCAGACTCATCTTTATTTTCTGTAAAGGTTACTTCTGGTGATTCGAGGTATCATAAAATATTAGAATGTTTTCCTGACATCACCCGACCAGCCGGTACACTACGCACTACACCACACAACACTGTACACCATATCCGCACGACCCCAGGCCCTCCAGTATCTTCTTCATTTCGGCGATTAGCGCCGGACAAACTAAAAATTGCTCAACAGGAGTTCCAGCTGATGTTGACCAACGGAACTGCCAGACCCTCGGAGAGTCCCTGGTCATCCCCACTACATCTCGCGCCTAAAAAGGACAACTGTTGGCGACCCTGTGGAGATTACCGCATGCTCAACGCACGAACCATCCCTGACAGGTACCCGATCAGGCATATTCACGATTTCGCTCACAGCATTTCAGGCTGTCGAATTTTCAGCACCATTGACCTCGTGATGGCCTATAATCAGATACCTGTCAGCCCGGACGACATCCCGAAGACGGCAATAACCACACCGTTTGGCCTGTACGAATTTCCGTACATGACGTTCGGTCTGCGTAACGCAGGCCAAACTTTCCAACGTTTTGTGGACGAGATGACCAGAGGATTAGATTTTTGCTACAGTTACCTGGACGACTTTCTTATTTTCTCAAAGACACAGGCTGAGCACGAGGAGCATCTCCGCATTATCTTCGGCAGGATGAGGGACTTTGGCATGCTGGTCAATACGTCCAAGTGTGTTTTCGGTGAACCGGAGGTAACTTTCCTAGGTTACCGCATCTCCGAGAAGGGAACCACACCGCTTGACTCCAAGGTCGAGGCCATCAACAACTTCCCGCCGCCCAAAGATGTCCGCCAGCTGCGCCGATTCCTAGGTATGATTAATTTTTACAGGCGTTTCATACCCCACGCAGCGCAAAAACAGGCGCCGCTTCACAACCTCTTGATTGGCAACGTAAAGGGCTCGCAGCCCATATGTCTTGCCGAGAATACTTTGCAAGCATTTGAGGACTGCAAGGCAAGCTTAGCTAACGCTGCTCTATTGGCACACCCCGACTGCAATGCCAAACTTGCATTGGTTACTAATGCATCGAATACCGCAATCGGCGCGGTGTTACAGCAGCTTAGCGATGATGGCTGGCAGCCATTAGCTTTCTTTTCCAGGAAGCTCAGCCATTCGCAAACAAAGTATTCTCCCTATGACAGGGAACTGCTGGCCATTTACGAGGCCATCAAATACTTCCGTTACATGCTCGAGGCCAGACACTTCGTTGTATATACGGACCACAAGCCGATCAGTTTCGCATTCCACAAGATGAAGAAAAACTGCTCACCCAGGCAATTTCGTTACCTAGACTTCATTGCCCAGTTCACCACCGACATAAGGCATATTTCCGGCAAGGACAATGTCGTAGCCGACCCCTTATCTCGCGTGGAAGCACTTCAGGTACCGGTCAGCTTCGATACTCTCACGGAATCGCAAACTACGGATCCGGAACTGTCCAAGCTACTCCAGGAAGGATCTGCGTTGATTTTGGAGAAGGTACAGGTCCCAGGAGAGCGTACACATGTGTACTGTGACGTCAGTACAACGCCTCCCAGACCATTTGTGCCTGTAATGCTACGAAAGCAAGTCTTCGACAGCCTGCATTCCCTCAGTCACCCTGGTGTCACAGCGTCTGCCAAATTAATCGCAGAGCGCTTCGTTTGGCCAGGCGTTAGGAAGGACTGCAGGGAGTGGGCTCGAGCTTGTCTTGAGTGCCAGCGGGCCAAAGTAAGCCGACACGTTTTTGCGCCATTAGGGGCGTATCACCTCCCACGTGCAAGGTTCACCACTGTCCACATCGACCTTGTGGGCCCGCTCCCAATTTCGCAAGGCTACAGATACTGTCTGACGGCAGTCGACCGTTTTACGAGGTGGCCAGAGGTCGTACCTATTATCGACATAACGGCCGAGACAGTAGCTAAAGCACTGCTATCCGGATGGATTGCCCGATTTGGCTGTCCCGTGGATATAGTCACGGACAGGGGTCGGCAGTTCGAGTCGGCTCTGTTCCAACAATTGTCTAAATTGGCTGGTTTTCAGCACAAGCGGACAACGGCGTACCATCCGGCATGTAATGGCATGGTGGAGCGATTTCACCGGCAACTCAAGGCGTCCATCACGTGCCATGCAAATGACAAGTGGACAGAGTCCTTGCCGTGGGTATTGCTTGGTATACGGAGCGCAGTCAAAAAGGATGCCCAAGCATCTTCAGCCGAACTTGTATACGGCGAACCGCTAAGGCTCCCAGGTGAATTTTTCACTCCAAGTGACGAAGGAACGACCGACGTCGCAGATTTCGCAGCACGCATTCGTAAGTTCGCACAAAACCTGAAACCAACTCCAGCATCCCGTCACGCCAAGACCAGCATTTTCATATTTAAGGATCTGCAGACCACTGATCACGTGTTTCTTCGTGAAGACGCGGTACGTGGTTCGCTACAACCAGCGTACACAGGTCCTCACAGTTCTGCAAAGGGGAGACAAAGTCTTCAGAATACTATTTAAGGGCAGAGAGGTCACGTTTCCATTGACCGCCTTAAACCAGCTTACATTTTAGCACACAAAGCTGACCCAAGAGAAAACACTCCACCCAGCAGTAGCAAAGAGGATACCACTCGCTCTGGTCGTCATGTCAGGTTCCCAGACTTTTATCGCCCTTGACGGTCTCTGGAGGGCGGTGATGTGGGATACGGACTTTCATCGTCCGATCGCGACTAAAACTTTAAAAAGCTGTTCTCTGTCAATTTGACTTAGCAAGGAAAAATGGTTCGTGGCTAATATTTATAACGGTACATATAAATAATACTTCTATATCCTGTCAGTACTCCTTCTGAGTTATATTAATTAATGGTGTGTTGGACGGTATTATAACCGTAAATATCAGAGTAACTTTTATTCGTTCTCCCGCACACAACCCTCACACATTTCCCAAATAGGTACTCTGTTATGCAAGCCACAGAGTATAAGCAGTTTAACACTGGCCGTGATCTCCCGTGAAGTAGTCATTTTTGGGCGTTCAAAGGATACATTAAAAAAGCCACGTGATTTAACTTTTTATTTTATTTGACCTTAAACGGTTTTTTGTTTTGTTTCAGAATCAGAGGGCAACTCAGGGGCCCGAGCAATAACGCGTAGATTTTTTTTTACAAAATGCAGGAGCAAGAGTTGCCAAATTTAACGGAAAGTTATATCGAGAGATATATTTTATCTCAAGATGAATATTGTAAAGAAGAAATAAAGGAAGTTACGCATAAGCTCTCCTATTTAAGGTCCCAGTTTAAAAAAAAATGTGGAAAGAAGCGTACAAGAAAGATAAACTTTTCCTTAAAAAAAACGCAAAATGGTTAGAAGAAACATTTGAGATACCAATGATAAAACGGCGTTCTTCCGGTCGACGATCAAAATCATTTCAAGAGTCAAGTGGAAGGAATAAACTCAAAACAAAGGCAATGCTAAAACCAGAACTTCTGCAGAGAAATCTGCGGAGGAATCGACTGATCAAGAGATTTGTTAAGATTTTAATCATTTGTGGTTTAAGAAAATAAACTTTTTTACATTACTCTTTATAATTTACAATGTTTTTTTTTAAATCCATGTACAAGCTTATACAACTATAAAAAAACATAATATAAACCAAATATACATGAAAAGAAAAAAAAATATTTTAGCCGCCCTCATATAGGCAAAATACCCATAAGTGGGTCGGTGGCACAAAAAAAAACTAAAATACAAAACCAAAGACACCGTCTTCAAAATTGAAGTTATTTTTCACTTTGTAGTGTTTTTGTATACCACGTCATGGCAGTACTAGTCCATTAGTTTCTCATTTTCAGGACGTTTTCTTCAGCCATCAAGAGAACGAAACATAAAGCTTTATGTGGCTCCTAAAGTATGCCACACCATAATGAGTTGCGGTGGCACTTTTTACTTGAAAGCAATTGCGGTACAACCCTTTGAGGAGGACACGTGGTCTACTGTCGTGTTTAATTACTGTGAGTTCAAGGATTTGGTTACCACTACGGTTTTATGAAGTATAAATGTTTGTATTGGGATAAAATAGATCATCTTATATTACACTTACAGATTTCATTAAAGTTTTAAAATAATTATGGGAAAAGTTAAGAATTAAGTTGCACAATCACGGACCGTTGGAACCAATAGGGTCCAAGAAGTATCGCCAAGGGACTCTATTTATGAATACTAATATTATATGTTTAAAGGGCTTGGGGCTAAGTAATAACAGCACGGGTCGATAGATCAGGTTAAGCTACGCTTGCCGCGGTTGGTTCGTGGAATGGGGACCATCTTTACATACCAAAACCCCTCCGTGCCTCGGAAAGCACGCTAAGCAGTTGGTTCCGGCTGTCATTCATGAATCTTTGACTGCCGTTAAGGGTCGTCAGAAGCCCGAAAGTCTGACAATCGGTCTTACTAAGGGGTATCGTATTACACAGTGACTGGGTTTGTGGAGGTCAGATAGGCATACGCTCTACGTAAAAATACTGGTATTCAGCTGCATCCGGTTAGACTGGAAGCTGACCCCAATATAGTTGGGAAAACGCTAGGCAGATAATAATGATGATGATGATTATAAAAAGGTAAAATTTGTGAGTTTGCATGTGGGGTAATCTTCAGAAGATCTGATTCGGAAAATTCTTTCACTAAAGAGAAGCTACAGTATTGTCGAATGTAATAGAATATGCATAAAACAACAAATTTCACTTGGACGAAGTCGCAGGCAAAAGCTAGTATTAAATGTAATAATATAATCAAGCCGCTGATTCACCTTATCGTACACCGCTATACTGAACGGTCGTTCGAGATAATTGCTCTTATTATACTACAGACCATTAATACGCTTATGTGTAATTGTCACTGCCATAGACTACCTAATAAATGCTTCTTAACCAAGATGAAGGGTAGGAAATTATTTAATGTCGCGATTAAATGCGCTTTCCTGAATGGCCACGCCAAGCGTTGGTACGCCTCTCGAGGCCTGTTGCGGCCCGTGTCGAGCCTTCTCACGGCCCGTTAACTGACAGGCCATGCGAAGCGTTGGTACGCCTGTCCAGGCCTGTCACGGCCCGTGCCGAGCATTAATTTCCATTAAAACAACGCAAAAAGCAACGCGCCCGTATACGCCTCGACAAGCTGCCGCAGGCCTCTTCGGATGCGACGGTTCCTACAGCCGGTCGCCCTGGCGGCGCGACGCGGCCCGTCATGTACGGGCCGTGGGATACCGGCATTAGAAGGATATCGTAGGTACAGTATACCTACCTAGGTAGTAACCACTCATGAATGTGAAGAATACCATACGTCATACAGATAAAAGCAACAGTGAAACAATTACTACTTTATCTGTATCAGCTTCAGTCATGAGACCAACAATCAAATACCTACAGTACATCTAAGTCGTACACTGTCACAAAGTCCTTAATGAGGGCTTAAGTACAAAATAAGCGTCCGGCCATTGGGCGCGATGTCCGGTGGCGTGGCGGTCCACTTCCGGTCACCTCGGCCCTTTCAACGCACGCTTGTTTATACGCCGGTTATTTACCAAATCTAGGTAAATACCTTCCAAATTGCATGTAACGCGAGAAACCGCTTACAATGTAATTTATAACCTTTAATTAAAGTTTAACTCTGACATTCCCGGCCCTATTAATTGCGACTTGAACATAACTGGCAAAATGTGGCTGTGGGTGTAAACAGTAGCTGTACATCCTCTGCTTATGCCTTTGGAGAATACTGGCTAGAAGCTAATATGTTAAAAATCCTATATACCTACAGGTCGACTTGTAATTTGACGTATTCCTTCCAGGACGTGATAATGGGACCCAATTGCAACATTTAAGCACCCCATAAAACCTAGTAGAAAATTCATGGAATTCAAGGAAACCTTTTTTCAAAATTTCCGGAATCATAACTAAATATCACTTTTCTCTAAACTTTTAACTTGAATGGCCTTCATTGCTGTTCCATTGGATACCTAATGCCTTAACCTTTCGATTTATCCGAATTTTCTAAGACATTAAACAGTTGAAAATTAAAGAAAGAAGTTTACTAGAAGTTTTTATAATATATCTGCACTAATATTAAAAAGTGGTAAAATTTTGGAGGTTATCTCTGAAACTACTCCCCATACATTCAAACATAGTCAGCCTATAACGTTCCCACTGCTGCGACACAGGCCTCCTCTCCGTGAGAGGGAGCGGTGGCGTAACTACTAATCCAATTTCAAAAATTCTTTGTCAGATAGAAAGCTACACTATTTTCGAGTACCATAGGATACATTTTAAAGTATAGTTGACTTCCTATTGGACGGAGTTGTGGGCTGAAGCTAGCGTTCTTATATTTTCGAACTACCTCATTGTTCTAGTGATCGTATGCGCAACTGCTAAGCATGACAAGTCTTTCTATTAGGAACTAGCTGCTGCCCGGCGCTTCGCCCGGTTGGATGTAGTAAAATTATTCCGTGAGAACGTACCTACTACCAGCACAAAAACATAAGTTACTCCCTCTAACATCAGCTATCTGCCAGTAAATCCCATCGGTCCAGCCGTTTCAGAGATAAACCGAAACAAACATTTCATTTCATTCATTTCATTTATTCAATAACAGACAGAAGGCAAAAAATATTTTTGTTGTAAGTACCGTATATACTTTACATGCATTTAGTACAAACAGACACTTACATTTTAATTATTTCTAGATGTAGCTTTAGATTTAGTAGCTTGGATTTCGCCGTAGGACCATACTTCCTTATCTGGCGAAACGTAATATTCCATACACCTGACTTCTGAGCCTACGCGTTTGGGGAATACGAGTACTGGCTTACTAAATACAGTTGTGTGGCCTTAGCGAGTCTAATAAATGTGATGGTCACTCGGGCGCAGATTAATGAAGGTCTGTCTGACCACGTTACTACTATATTCAGCAGAACCGACATCATGCATTCATTTTCGTGGTTCCTCGACGGAGTCAATTTTACGATAGCAAAGAAGGTTCACGTCGGAAAGAGCATTAGTTAGGCAAGGTAACAAATATAATTTTATAAGTGTTTATACGCAGCATTATGCTGATTATGCAAGAGATGTGACTCCTCATTTATATAGTCATTGAATATCAAACTAGTCTACCGTTGCATGATTCTCGTTAATATATTTTATTCCTCCCGTAGGTGTAATAAAAGACAATAACAATTCTGGTCGTGTGCTTGTAGAGCTAATTAGGAAAATGTAGGGTTTTTTTATTGTTCCCCGCACAATGTACTCTGCCATTTCACAGCCGAAAGGCAGCTAAATATACGTGCTAATCTTCGTATGGTAGGAACTAGCTAAGATCAACTGTTCACTATAACTATTATCCTGCAAAAATAAAAGTAACCTAACAGAATAAAAAGGAATTATTTAAATTATGAAATAAAAAATGGCCAGTCCTAAAGGCATCATAATGCCTGATAGTCACATAATTTCATGAAAAATAAATAAATAAAAGAAATATTTTATGGCTTTCCATAATTATTTTGACTGTAAAAACCAGTCACTATCACTTAATTCGTAATTTATTGAAAAAGTTTAACTAAAATGGAACTTTTATTTTTTACAAAATTTTATACTTCCACCTAAGAATTGGCAACTCACACGGCTTCTACTTACAATTGCCCACTTTGGCCCATTTTCAATTGTACCTATCAACTGAATTATAAACGACTTTCAGGTTGGTAAACAAGAAATGAATAAATACATGTAAAATTCCACATTTTCTTTTGTTTAGTGTCATGAACATTCTGATATTTAGGTAAGTATTTCCGTTTATTTACATGCTACACATTCTGTATGCCGTAAAAAACAACAATGTACAGAATTGGGTATCATAATGGAATCATATTGTTGGTTAGGAAGTATTGTTAGTTAAGTCGTCGATTAAATAAATTACATTTTTCTTGCCGTCGAACAACATTTTTTCCAAAAAACACTCTCCTGTTGTCCAATATGGAGTACATTGCGGTGGCACAGGCACAGATGACATGACGCCGTCAGTTGAAGAACCGGTAACCAAACGCTTGTCCGTTACATAACGTCTGCACTGCAGTCACGTGATACATAGGTATCTAATTGAATAATATAAAATTCACGATACGATAAAATGGACGATATTTTTGACCATACCTACTAAATAAATCTTTTGGTGAAGTGTTTCAGTATTGTCTATTGAGTTCTCTATAAGGCAAATAGAAAATAAACTAGCCTCCCTTATGTGTGACCTTTTGCCTTTATCATGTTGTATCTACTACATTATAAAAAATCTTTGAGGAAACCAAGAATGACTCGTGAATAGCCCAGTTACGAATAGTCGAGGCTACGGCTAAGGCTTTGACTGCCTATACAAAGGTTGTGAGTTCAAAACCCCATTGAACTTGTAGTGAACTTAAACAAGAACTTATTGTGTTCGTAGAGGGTGCTACGACTGCTACGAGAGCTACGGAGTGCTACGAGTGATTGTATTATCTTTGGTCGTACTTTGTTTATTTTATAGTATTAAATAAAATATAGATATCTAGGAATAAAATAAATAATGACCTACGTTACTTTGCCAAACCAATAACAAAATTCTGTCCACTTTATTCCTCATCCGAAACTATAACACTCACAAATCAATGCAACAGTCGACAACAATAAAACTACTTAGTATTAAATATTATTGAAAGAAATTGGCCAAACGAATGCAATTTTTTTCTGACAATTTATCTCGACAAGTTCCAAGGATGGACGGATGAGGCCCTGGCTCGATGCCAACCCCGCGCGAGCGCCAACTGACTCGCATCCTAAAACTTTATATCACTTTTACGTCGTGCCACTTCATGTCTCATACATTTTTACTGCCGATGGAACATTTCAAGATACCTATAGAACAGAATTAATTATACTTTATTAGCTTTTCTGAAGAATTCTTGATAAGAATTAGCATATTCTTTGTAGTTACCTAGACACGAATGGTTCTTCTACTGTTGCAGAAAAGTCAGCTTTGTTATAGGGTTCAAATTAGAACGTCTGAAGTTAAAATTCCTTAATGCACTCTCAATCTTTTTTTTTTAAACTGTGGTGGCTTTCTTTTTACAGGGTCTTCCAATAGGGCTTCCGAACTTTGACTGTTGATAGCGGCCATATTGGAGGCCTATTCGTAGTGTGGTGGATAATTTTGAGTTCACTGGTTCAGTAAACAAACAAACCAACACCCGTACGGCGACGAAACGGAAGATCTGCTGAAAACATCGCCGCTGTCCGTGAGAGTGTACAGGAGAATTCGAGGCAGTCCATTTTGCGTCGTTCACAAGAACTCGGCTTTTTGGGGACCACAACTTGGACTCGAATTTTGCGTCGTGACTTGCACCCGTTCAAAATTCAACTGACCCAGGAGCTAAAAGTCATTGACCATAGACAACGACTTGTCTTCGCTGAATAGGCTCTGGAGCTGGAGCTCTGGAGTTGAAAACTGACCCTTAAGTTCATCAAACAATCACCTTCAGCGCTGAGGCCCGTTTCTGGATGAATGGGTACGTCAACTAACAAATTTAACAAATTTGGGACGATACCAATCCACATGGCATCCATAGCATCCCGAAAAAGTTACTGTTTAGTGTGGATTTTAGGCTGGCGGCGTCATCGGTCCATATTTCTTTGAGAACTAGTTTGCCAGGCCATCACCGTCAACGGCGAGCGGTCGATGATCATAGAAAAATATCACAATATTAAAGAAAACATGCTAGTATATTTTATAAACATACGCACGGTAGGTATCTACATGTACTCACAAAACTCACACACATATTTGTACATCTATAAAACCCACACATATCATACAGCCTCGTAAACGAAAGTGCTGTGCATCGCAACCTAATTGCGCCTATGCGCCGTAACTTAATAAAAATCCTTTTAGCCCTGCCGAAAGTACTACCATAAAATTCACTTTTTTAAGAATGAAGTTCACCCTCTCCTTTGGGAGTTAGGCACTGTCTGCTCTTACTTATCTTATAAATTCAATTCTGCAGTCGCTAGCCCGAAAATAACCTCGCATATTTCTTACAATTTGCCTACTACAGTGAAATAAGACTATAATTCAGCTACTAAAGAAATACAGCATACAATAGGTATTTATTTCTTTTGCTCTGAGAATAAGAAATTACCTTATTTGTAAAAACGTTTTACTTTGAGCGTTTTGACACGAGAACTTACCAACATGCAGAATTTTGTTGACTCACTTGGGTAAGTTTAGCTACAGGTAGTTTACATGAATACGCTACTTAAACAGAACCATAGTTTTAGGTACTCTATTAGTTAGGTTAACAAGATAAAACTTTATACATGTAAGTAATAGAATAGGTCAAATGAGAGCAAAAACTTCAGTTACTCCTAAATTTATAAGCCTAGAATGTGAAATGTTTACTTTTCTGAGTAGATATTAGTCCTATCCATCCATCTTAATGATTATATCTCTTGAAGCCTTACGAAAGGCATCCTGAAACTTTGCCGGAAAAAGGCAAAGAATATTATCCCAGAAACTTTTATCTTCAAGTTATAATAATATGTATAAAAAGAACGTCTTAAGGATTTTTAATATTTTTTTATTTTGATGAGTCCCTACTTTGGATACTGTTTTACTTGTACTTTTACTCTTATATTGATGAACTTTTAGTTAAAGTGTGTTAATGTAAGTCTTTTATACTGACAGTGACACAGACTACTTAAAAAGTGACGGTACCTATACATAAACTTTTTTTTTTTTCTGGGTGGGAAATCATCAAATAACTTCTCCCGCTCTGGGTGGAGCGGGAGGGCGTGTCAGACTTTTACTGACTAAAACCCACCCGTGTTCCTTCAGTTGCCTGTGTGCCAGGGGCGGCGGTATCTCTTTCGAACAACCCGCACCCCTGGCAGGCATCGGCCCTTGCGGGCCCCATCTGTTGCTGCTGACATCTCTTTGAGGCGCGCGTGGAACACAACGCGCCGTCGACCCGGGCCTGGTCCTTACCGGACAGCGAGCTACCCATTACTCGCCGTCCGCAAGCCCGCGCCTACGGTGGCCGGGAATCAGCCTGGGATTCCCGACGCCCAGGGCATCTCCTGCGAAGGCCACGGCTGTGAGGGCGCATGTACTGCATCTCCCTCACGTGCGCCGCCTCCCTCTTTGCGAGCATAACTGCTTCGCTGAAGGAGGCGACTGCCAGCCATGCCCTCTCGCTCCGTACCATGGCCTGGACCAGGGTCGGACGCGAGAGATCGCCGCCGCCGATCACCTCCATGAGGACACGGCGGTGCTCCGACAAGCCGGGCAGACCTCCACCGTATGCTCCACCGTGTCCTCAGGGCGATCTTCGCAATGGAAACACCCGGGCGTTTCCTCCCGCCCTATCCGAAACAGGAACCTCCCGAAACAACCGTGTCCGGTGAGGACCTGTGTCAGGCGAAAGGTGAGGACGCCATGCCGCCTCTCAAGCCACTCCTCAAAGAGGGGACTTACCGCCGCAATCGTGGCGTGCCCAGCACTGGGTTGCGACAATCGCACTTTCCACGTCGCCATGAGATCCTGCCGGAGCTCTGTCCGCCGTGCCGCGATTTCACGCGGCAGCGGAGTTACGCCCCGGCATTTGGCCTCCTCGCGCCACTCCCAAGTGTGCGCGAGGACCTTTGCCTCCAGATCCCACCCTATACATAAACGTTACTTAGCCCGTAGCTACTTTAAGTGTTATTCCTGTCACTTTTGTACAACTATTAAACTACAAGTGCAAGATAAAGACAGAAATATGTATAAGGGCAGATTTTTCAATAGTCAGATAACGTTTATCTGAGGAATAAAGATGTCGGGTTGACAGCTTTTATATAGAAAATATGCCAAACTGTCAGATTTATTCTTCAGATAAAATTTATCTGACTATTGAAAATCAACCCTTAGTCTAATCACTAAGTAACGTTTATAATCTCAGCCTCGCAATCTTGCACTTACGTTCAGTTATATTTACTGCATGTCCTAGTTACAAGCCGTACAGGACAACTAACGGATTATACCGAAGGGACCGAGAGTAGTGTCCAGATGTAAAATAATAACACCATACTGCAATGAACAACCCCAGCCGTGCCAAGCATGTGATTATGACAATAAGTAGCTCTCTCGGGGAAAGACTTATGGCAGAAACGTTATTACGAGAACATGCGTTAAACGTTTGGTTTTTCTTATAAGTTTACTAGCTTTTGCCAGCGGCTTCGCCCATGTGGAGGTCGGTGTATTATACATTAAACCTTCCTCTTGAATCACTCTATTAAATCTATTAATCAATCTATTAAAAAAACCCGCATCAAAATCCGTTGCGTAGTTTTAAAGATTTAAGCATACATAGGGATATAGGGACAGAGAAAGCGACTTTGTTTTATACTATGTAGTGATAAACAACAATATGGGGTCTATGTCTACCCGGGAAGTTAAGTTGAGGTATCCCTTTAGTACACCTACCACCACAACACTAAGTTATGTCTCAGACACAAAGTTTAGAATCAGCGCGCACAATAGATAGACAGTTCTGTGTTCCTACAATTTTGAACCCACCTATGTCTTGTTTATATACGTACTGTTTAAAGTCAATTAAATGCAAAACAGTTCACTAATTAAATTTTAGAAGACGTTTGGAACGTAACGAGGGAATTTCCAGTCTTATCGCGGAACACAGAAATGAACTCCAAATGTGTCGAAATAATTGTAAAATTGTATTGTGAACAACTAAGTAATGCAAATAGGTACTGATTATTGGTTGTTATGAAGTCCTTCACTTAAATATTCCTTAACTTTATCAACTAACACTACAGTCACTTGAGAAAACTCAAATAAACACCAGTAAGTAAGCTATCCCAGCACAGTATCGTACGCACAAAACATAGCCACAGATTATACTAAACCATTACGCTATGTTACCTGCACATACATACACACTTTGCAAACGTTTTATTACGTACATGTCTTCACAGCAATAGATTTGAGCGAGCCACTGACTCGGAAAACAAGCTGGAACCACAGACACCCGAATGGAAAATTTGCCTACTACCACCACGAGGCGCCAGTGAACTGAACTGAGCCACTAGCCGGTATTTGCCACTAAATTATGCCGTTGTTTTCAAACTATACAGATTTATAGTACCCACAAAAAACATTGAATGTTTATTCGGCATTCATATGACAATATATTTTTAGCAAACACAAAGAGGATATGTAACATCCATTGTTCCATTTTTACCTGACAAAACATTAAAAAGACATTTCCTAATGGACCGGTTATAGCCAATAAAAGTGCGGTTGAATTTGCGTAAGTTGTTTTTCAGATACATAACATTTGTAACAAAAGGGTCCGCGTCTCGGTATCATAAATTATCATCTGTGTATCGTTAATTTCTTTCAAGGAACCGTCCTTGGAAGCTTTCAAAGATATGTTGAATGATGGTATTTCCAGTATCATACACACATAGTCCCCTGTTACTTTTACAACAGTAGCGAAACAAATGACTTATTCTCGACCAAAAAAAAAATTATATTCCTCCTCTATAATAAGTAAGACTTATCTTTATTCAAGAGAAAGAAAGAGAGCAAGGCCTATAACTCGCTGGGGTGACGACATCGCTAAAGTCGCTGGCACTGCGAACAGCAGAAGATAGAGACCGCTGGTCATCTCTGGAGGAGGCCTTCACCTTCGAATAAGAGGGGTTCTTGCGGTTAAAACTTTGATGTAATCGTTTAGATATTCATAAAAATTAAATGTCAATAATCAATCAAATAATCTTAATCTTTAATAATAGTAAAATAACCATTTAATTAATTTTTAAACGACTTCAAAAAGAAGGTTTTTAATTCGAATGTTTATATTTTTTTTATGTATGTTCGGGCATAACTCCGTCATATATACACGGATTTGCAAAATTCTATTTTTGTCCGAAAGGGGTTTATTCTGAAATGGTCCCATAAAAATTTCATAATGGTGCGTTTCGGAGACAGACAACGGAACTCCTCAAAAAATGTCAGCAAACAAACCGCGATTGCTGTTATTGCATAAATATGCATTGTTTTGACCCCAAGGATGGTGAAATTTCGAATTGTGTGGGGTAGGTACTGTAACTAAAAAGTGAAAACTAAAAAACTTTTTTCAAAAAAAAAAACAACCGCCTTCCAAAAAACACTACATAATTATACATTTCATTATTTCAATTCATAATATGAAATTGTTTTAATTTTTCTTTACAATGCCTATCTTAAAATTATCACAATAAAAAAAACCGACTTCCAAAAAACACTACAAAGGGAAAAATAACTTTAATTTCGGAAGGTGGTGACAAAAAATAAAATAAAATACATATCCAAAGTCACTGACTTCCGAAATTAAAGTTATTTTTCACTACTGTTTTTTGGAAGTCGGTTTTTTTTATTGTGATAATTTTAAGATAGGCATTGTAAAGAAAAATTTAAACAATTTCATATTATGAATTGAAATAATGAAATGTATAATTATGATGGCATGCAGTATTTATATTTTTAATTGAAACAGCAAGAAATAAAAAGTTATTTTATTTTATTTTAATCTTAATTCAAATAATCTGCCTAGCCTTTTCCCGACTGCGTTGGTGTCGACTTCCATTTTAACCAAACGCAGCTCCATAGCAATATTCTACAAGGAGCGACTGCTTATCTGACCTCCACAACCCAGTTACTGGGTAATACTCGTTGGTAAGACTGTTTGTCAGACTTTTGGGTTTCTGATGTCCCGTAACGACTGTCAAAGATCCAGGCGCGGGGTGGCCATCTTTGCATACGAAGACCCCTCGTCTTAGTATGCAAAGATCCACCCCTCCACGGACCAACCGCGGTAAGCGTAGCTTAACGTGCTCGATTGACCTCTGCGGCTGTTATTACTTAGCCACAACCTTCTAAGACTAATATTTAGTATACCTGTTCATAATGAAGAAATTACAATAAATATGTAGGCAGCCAAGGCACTTAACACTGCTGTAAAGAGTCAACCTGCATTCAATAAATTGCAGTCATTCGTTGAAGTACAAACATCAAACATGCAATTTACTCGGCATTAACTTTATTCGTTGATTGGCATTGTTGAACTTATTTACTAGGCATAAACAAGCATTCATTACCACTGCAGAAAGGTACTGCAGCATTCTGAAAATATCATGAACTTCACACGAATGGAAAGTAGCGGATATTTTCTTTTATTTTTTGTTTTATGCGTCTTTTCTTCAGCTCATTTGTCCTTCAACAGCCTGGTGTTAAGGTCTTTAGCAAAACTCCAAGTTTCAGAACCTGTCTGGTCTTCCATATCTTTGATAATCAAGTCTCGTCTTCTACATACATTCCAACCAACAAAACTTCTACTACATCCGCCATGAAAATAACATATGATAAGCAATAAGTGTTACCTGGGCTAATATCTCCAAAGGTTCATCATTGGACAAAAAGAAGTATGTTGGGAACGCATCTCGTTTTGTTGCCTAAACACTTCCTGATTTGGTAGAGAATTGAGTGTTTAGATTATTTCATAATGGTAGTAAGAATAATTTGTTCACGTAGATCTACAAACATGTATCTTCTAAATTCTACCCCACATCAGCTGCTGCAATGTACCATCCCTGTAACGGTGACCTACTAAAATAGAAGCTTAAAATCAATAACATTTTAGTCCAACAACAAGCAGATGATGATGACGTAGCACTTAGTTTCTTTGTGTCATATTCCAAGCAATTAAATAGCTTTGTTGACCTACAGTGGGGCTATCTTTTTTTAGAACAAAACAATATACTTAAAAGACAATACTTGCGGAGGGCATTTATGACGTCACGGGAGTGTGCGGGTGTCTGAGCAGGGGGCCGGGGGTCGGGGTTCAAGGGCGCGGATCTAGGTCAATGGGACACGGACGAAGTTGGGCTACCGGATTTAATACGAACACTGGCTCACGACGGCTTACTTCCTGATTGGTTCAGTCATACTATTGCATGCATATATACTGTTTATCGAAGATATTGACTATTTATTGCCTCAATGCTAAACTATTTGTCAGACCTAATCTGCGCAGATTCTATTCATCTGTTACTTTGATGCTTAAATAAAAGAAAGCAGGTAGGTATATACAGACATACATAATCCGCCTACAGCGTTCCCACTGCTGGGACACAGGCCTGCTCATGGCGAGAGGGAGGTATATACCTCCCTCCAAAATTATAGGCTCCTTTATAATTAACCCTGAATATATATTCAGGGTTAATTATAAAGGAGCCTATAATTTACAGCCCAGCGGCGTCTATAGAAATTATCCGGTTCAAAGCACAATCTGTGTATATTTTCCACCTGGCCAATAACTGGCCGAAAACCGACACATCAAAAGAACCATTCAATTAGATCAAGAATGCTTCGAAAAAGAATTTACTTTTAACTTTCGTTTTACTACAAATAACTCAGTTGAATGAAGCAAATCTCGGAAAAGCAAAAGGAAAAAGAAGTCCTTGAAGAACAAAGAGTGCTTCTATCTGACAAAGAAATAACTCAACGGTAATGTAATCATTTAATACGAATTTATAAAAAAAGAATTTCAGAAATAAACATACGTAAGCCGATAATGGAATAAGAGCCAATAAGCCGTCGATAAAGCTCTAAAAAAACCCAAGCAAAGCGAATAAATCTGAACAGTGGTCTCTAAAAGCAGGTAAACTTTAACATGGAACCATTGTTATGTGGCTAATCGACGCGTGATCTTCCGCTAGCGTGTCCGATATTTCCACGAAACATGTTATTATTTGAGGGAAAGCGCGACCCACCCTATTCATGCAATTCCACCAATCTCAATAAAGCTGATGAAAACACGAACTTCGTAAAAGACTATGAACTCTAGAAAATATTCAAATCAACTAGTTAGTATTCAGCATTCACACGATGTCAAGAAACTATTTAGTCGCGAAGAAACTGGTGCCGATTCTCTTGTCACAAAATTCTCTAAACTAAACTAAAAATCACTAAAATTTAGTTTATTCCTGTCAAACGACGATTTCCCATTCTGAAATTGACTAAAGTGACACAACTTAACTATATTTTAGTTTGACAGCACTAAGATTGTACTGAGTTTTTAATTTAGTGAAAATGGTAATTTTGCTATTCTGTTGTTGTCAAATTCATTATTCTATTCAATATAAAATTTCGATTGTCCAACTAAATCTGACTATTTTTAATCGCGATTAAAAAGGTGTGGAATAAAATTAGTTGTCAAGAACTAAAATTCACACTGACACCTCGACTTCGGGCGCAAATACAGTACTGTATCTTTTTTTTTCTTTTCTTTTGCTTATATCTCGAAATTGGTGTGTCCTATCGTAAAAATAATGAAAATTTCGACCCCCTTTATAAAACCCCATACACCTCTAGAACTCAACATGTTGGTAATAATTTTTCATATTTTCGATACAAAAAGTAAAAAAATCCATTTAAAACACGTTGAGGCTGCCCCCCCTGCCCGGTTCCCGCTCTAAAAAAGATCACGGGGTAGGGCAAACGCGGAGTCGCATTTGTCAAATTCGATTTTAGTTGTGTCAAAATTATTTTTAAATTTAGAGATCTTTTTTTGCAGAATAGCTTTAAGATTCTCATAGCCAAAAGTAAGGAATTTTAGTGATAGTTTAGTTAGTTTAGTTCGGTGTACAACAGAATCGGCACCACTGTCTATCTATTTATTATTCAACATTAAAATCCTACTATACCTAATATTATAAATGTGAAAGTTTGTATGCTTGGATGTTTCTTACTGAATCTCGCAAAACAAAGGAATTTCGATTAAATTTGGCACACGGATAGTTTATAGCCTGGATGCTAATCCAGGTTACGTACTACCGGAGATAGCCTGGATGCTAATCCAGGTTACGTACTACCGGAGTAAAAAGTATCCTACATATCGCACCTTTAAAATTATAGATACTTATTTTGCTTGCGGCTAATTTCGAAATAGGTCTCTATAATTTTGAAGTATAGAGACCTATTTTGCTTGCGGCTAATTTCGCATTAGGTAACTATAATTCTAAAGGTGCGATATATGCTAATATGATCCTTTTGCCGCGAAGCCGCTGGAAAAAGCTATTTGTAAAATAAGTACTTATTACTCGACACAAAATTTGAATAAAATATTAAAAACAATTAACATTAACACAGTACAAACCAAAATAGAACCCAGTCTTCAATCATCACAACGTGATATTCAATAATATCTTATTTATTCTAAAAATATCTTCCCTCATAATGTTTATCTCTTGTTGTGGATGGCATCATTTTTCATAAGAAGTAGATCCAGCCTTGTGACCGGCTGAGAAACCTTTTATACGAATAGTCTTCGGTTATTTATACTTTCAAGGTTTTTATATTTTTTCTTTTAGATTCCAGCTACTTTCATCTACATATTAGATAGAGAAGTAATAGTAGTTCCCGAACGTAAATAGGACTGCTGAATGTGCAAATTGCGAGTTTCGCGCAAGTTATTACAGCTAACTGGGGAGAAATTATAACTTTGACATATTTATTAGCAAACTCTTACAGTAAATTGTGTACCGTATTTGGAATGGTTGTTTTTTGCAGCTCCGAGAAAATATAACGTTGTAAACATCGAGTTTAGTGCCATGCCTATACAGCATTTCTTAACAGTGGCGGATTTTTTTGAAGTAGTAATTAAATAAGAACAGACAGAATTTGCAATACTCAAATAATGCTAGCCTTGGCTAAACACTTTGAACCTTTAACACAGCACATCAATCGTGCAACAAACTACACTGTGTAATGTGTATTAGGCACTTTATAATAACATTTGCGTCACACATATTCCGGAAAAAATTACACACTGTGACAGTAATGGCTGCACGAAAAGGGCATGCCGTTTCGCGAATAAAAAACAAAAAGCCGGTAGCAATAAATACTCTTTTACCCATATTCACATCCGAATCGGAAAGTCCGTTAGCATACAAATGGAGTAATTTGCTTCGAGCCGATGAAACAGCCGAAAATAATCGAACAATTCTGTTCCACGGAGGTAGGACGTGATACCGCCAACGGACGGCTCGGCACGGCACGCCTGCAAAATACTGACATGAAAATGAAAATAGCTCTCTACCGCATCTCATTATTTTAAAAGGAAGTTTCGACTACGAACGAAATTCATTAATTACTAATAGAAAACATTCCTACGTTTTTCTGATATAATAAAATTTAAGATCTGTCACATAATTGGTTCTTTTAAGTTATGCTAGACTTAACAAAGCGCTGTATTGTATGCTAGGCAAGCGATACCGCTGCAGTTTTTTTTAATTAAACAAAAAAAAACTCATAAATGAAGTGGCCATAAGGACATAATGTAACGACCCATCACTATCTGAACAGCTCACGAGTGCTGGGAACAAAACAACTAGGTCCTTCCATTTAGTTTATAGTTAAAGAGTGAAAAACAACCTCTCAATGAGAACTGGAACGAGAGTGGGCGGAAACTGACAGCAAACGAGGGAAGTTGAGCGAGAATCTCCTTTAAGCGGGCGCGCAGGCATTGTCTGCGGGCGCTAAACGCTCTCCGTCACCTAACACATTCGTCAAGAGAGCGTTCAGCTCACGTAGGTATTTATACGGCACACTGCAGGTTTTCCCACCGCAACTATATTTAATTAAATAATTTAACACAGGAAATTTAATAATTTCAAAATTCGTGTGTTATTGAACACCATCAGAAACACCTCCAGCACCACTTCGCTAAACTACACATCACAACCCGCAGGCAAAACAGTAGACAAAAAAAAATCAGCCGATGTTACCTCTACGAAAGAGTATAAGTCACACGTTCACACGGGCGTAAACTTATCGCAGCGAGATTTTATCGCGCACTAAATTATCAACTGTCGGTGTTGAACCGAAAATTGAGAATAAATAAAAATTTAAATGTTATGCTTTGTACAATAGCATAGTTTCATTCGTTATTGCTGGGCCTCATCTGTTTGGCGTTTTCATTGACTGTGACAATGCTTTGAGTAGCATCAAACCAAGAATTTCATAATCTTGCATGGTTATATAGCAAACATGGGTGTTTCGAATTTTAGGTCACACGAATGTTTGAAAGTAAATTAAATACACATTATGCGTCTAAGAACCCTACCGCAGCTAACACAACAGCTGATGCCCTTAAAACGGTTAAACCGATTTTGATAAAACTTACCTTAGAACCACCGCTAGAAAACCTACTTTAAAATAAAAGAAACCGCACCCAAATCGGTTCACCTGTTTAAGAGCTACAGTGGCACAGACAGACTCACAGACAGACAGATACAAATATTACCTACGTGGATAATTTTGAATTTTCACCATAAAATATTTTAGTTAAATGTAAATAGGTACTGAAACTTCCTGCATTATTGATTGAACCGTCAATATTGCGCTATTTCCAAGTATCGTGAGCCGCTGACAGCGGTACAAAAGGTAAGTATTCCAATGCTTTTCGATGCAAACAGAATGTAGGTTATTGTTAGTTTATGGAAGGCACAAAGGCTTTCGTTCAAATAACCGTGTTTCCCGCGATTTACGAGCCCGACCCCTCCGCTGAAAAGCTATTGTTTATTCAATTAAATGCGCGTTACAGGTTTAATGGCACTCATTGTCAGACTAGAAGTGACTTTGTATACCAAAGCTTGAAATTCTGTTTCACACATAAAATATATCTAAACTTTCAGTTCATTCCATCATTCAACATTCATTATTCAACGGTGACCTTGGTTTAAATATACATTTTGCCATGTATGCTAAATGAATAAATTTATAAATTCAAAAGCATTCTAACATAATATTCTCGATATTATATTCTCTTGCGATAGCTTCTTACGATAACGCTCACACACGACGCTCATTTACAACTTAGTAATCGAAAATGGAACTTTTATTTCCAATTGAACTTGCATTATCTTCTACGAGGAAACTCATTGGTATTCCTTTCACAATAAAATATTCCATCTACGCGCTGAATTCACTTACAGGCACATAGGAACACTGAGGAATGCCAAATACCTTCTATCTTCTATACTTAGCTGCAGGTTCACGTAAAATCGATGAGATAGTTCAGGGACAAAGAAATTCTTCGAATATAATTAAGTAGTAGTTCGTAATATGTCATGTCGTGACAAGAACACTTGGCAGGATGTTGGCGGCGTTTGTAGAAAAATAATGAACACTGAAAAGATGTTACTTTTTTCAGTTAGGTCTTTGTAAAAAATTAAACAAATTAATCAGTTATATCACACGAATGTACTCTTTTATGCTTCGGTGTATGTTTTTATTCGTGCCAATTAATTCAAAACAAAAACATAAGGATCCTAATGAGACTATGTAAATAAGCAATTGGCTGTAATGCATATAGGTCATATACGGGTAAACTTAGTCATAAAATGGAAAAACGAACGAAAGTAAAAGTATACAAAGGTACATTTCAAATTTTGGGTACTTATACAATTACTTGAGGACCCAAGGAAAGGTTAATTTAAGATATAATACATACGATTTAGAACCGACGTGAACCTGAATACGAAACGACTTCGCGTGTCAAAAGACCTTTAAATATTTCCGTTTAAAGTTATGTTTTTATTGCTTGGTATACACCCAAGCTTAAATATTTTAGTAAATGCAAAATTGCTCATGGTTTTAGGTACCTAAGTAACTGCTATACGCTAATATTAACATGAATGGGTATATCCTGTTTAAAGTTTAGTTCATCGATCACTGCGCGGCCACCTTTTATTATGATAGCATTCTCTTAATAATAACCAAACTTTTCCCATTTCCGCTTCAACGATTCGATTCTATTTTTATTTTTTCCGAATTGTACGTAGCTTATTTTCGCAGCTTCTATTTAAATGGCCTTGTTTAAATTACAATTGGAGCCAGTTTTATACATTAATGTATTCATAAATACATAAACTCACGTCTTGTTTCTATGGGGGTAGGCAAAAACTACAGAACGCCACCTAAGATCCTTACATATACTCATTTTGACTTTTTATACATTCATACTTATTACAGTTAAGTAGTATGTATTTTAAGTAATAAAGCCAATCTAGTGGTAAGTATATGGAAGTGGAGAGCCCTTGAGCAAACATGAAAATCCTCTTTGGCTCGCTCAGCAGACGAGTGTCTCCCGGTTTACAACGGGTGCACATTCCACGGGCATCGTAAAGGAGCCTGAGCGTAATGGCCAGTAAATTTTTACTACTCGAACACAAATCGCATAAAAAAGTCAAATAAGCCTGTCTAGAGAGTTTATGGCATAAGAAACGACACTAGAAACCTAATTTAGTCCAGATTAAACAATTACAACATTCCTTTTATTGTTTTTCATTTAGTATTCCCATAGTTTATGGGCATACTAAAAGTTTATATGGCTCGAATATACTTTAGGACCCCTGACAAGCAAATTGTCGAAAAAATAAGTCTTTCCGTTGTTCAATTACCCCAAATGAATAGTACCTAATCCCGAACTACTCTACCTACGTCTATATTTTTAAGAAAGGTCAAATTCTGAGACATTTTAGAAGTTTTCTTAACCTACATCTGGAATCGTAGAATTTGTGACAATAAAAACTAGATTCCGATCTAGTTTCTAAAATAACATGTAACATTTTATTACGCTGTATACAAATGTTATGACAACGCTAGGCTGTAGGGATTACAAGCTATTGTTCAAACATTACCTTAAATCAACTCGTTTTCAAATCTCTGTGTGTGCAGCAACCATGAAATAAAACTGTTTCTTACAAAATAAACTGACGTCATATCCGAGCCACTAGCGAAATTCCATTCTATACGACATTATTTTTAACCATAGACATAAGTAACAATATCGTCTTAACTGGATATCGTCCCACCCGTAACTGGGTTATGGAGGTCTGAAAGGCAGTCGCTCCACATAAAATAACGGTATTCAACTGCATCTGGTTAGACTGGAAGCCGACCCCAAAAAAGTTGACAAAAAGGCTAAGCAAATGATGATGATATAAGTAACAATGCTTATGAACATAAGTATAGAAATAAAGAGGTAAAGGCGTAAGTTTATGTATGTATGATTGTATGTATGCTCAGAAATATCATGCGGCTAAATCATAACAATCCGGTAACATTTAGTGCTGAACAAGGTTTCCTAATAGACCGTAAGAACGAACGGTCGTCGCAGGGAATATTGCTATAATCAGCACGCTTGACAAACATTGTGCGCGCAATATATTGTTATTAGTGTTTAGGGGAAAGCTGCTACCCATCGTCTCACCATTATCCCTTAGTCACCTTTAACGACACCCATGGGAGCCTTATTTTTTGCCAGAAAAGACACGACAAATGAAATGAAACGAAATTATTTGAGCCTTCCTTTGCCTTAATAAAAGGATATTTTTTTGTTTTCCAAAACTTTTTTGCTTTTTGAAGATAAGTATATGGTATAGAGAGGTATTCGTATATTGGATTGACTTGTATCTTAGTTAGGCTGAAGCAATATAGAAGTTCTTCCATATAATGTAGGTCCTAGTCAATTTCATACGATAAATTATTAAATTTTATTCATTACGCGACTGCGCGAGAAGGAGGGTTATGTTTCTCGAGTGTGTGCATGTATGTATGTATGTATATTTCTTTGGCACGCTCTGTAGCCTAAACGGCTTGAACGATTTCAGCTTGAAAGGTGCCGTTAGATTTGTCTTAATTGTAACAGTGACACTGGGTACATCAAAATTGAAAAAAAAAAAATATGGCCGATTTTTGGCTCCACATTGTGTCTTCAAAAAAAGTTATTTTTCTCAAAACCTATTGAGTGGGGTATCGAAATAAAGGGTTTCATAAATAGGTCTCATTAGTCAAAAATAATTAGTTTAACCAAAAACTGGGAAATAGAAAATAATTTTCAAAATCAAAAACCCGACTACCTAAAAAGTGAACTTTAATTAAAAAAGATGGAAAAAAGAAACTTGTTTTAAAAGGATGATTATTAGACTGAAAACTATAAGCAATCTCATGCAATCGGAGGCAATAAAGGTCTTTATTGTTAAATTTAAGAAGATGCCTCCGAAGGGCTTCTGGCTAAGTTACAATAGCTGCACGGGTCGATCGATCAGGTTAAGCTACGCTTGCCGCGGTTGGTCCGTGGATAGGTGACCATCTTTACATACCAAGACCCCTCCGTGCCTCGGAAAGCACGTTAAGCCGTTGGTCCCGGCTGTCATTTGTGGATCTTTGACAGTCGTTACGGGTCGTCAGAAGCCCGAAAGTCTGACAACCAGTCTTACCAAGGGGTATCGTATTACCTAGTAACTGGGTTGTGGAGGGCAGATAAGCATTCGCTCCATATAAAATACTGATATTAAGCTGCATTCGGTTAGACTGGAAGCCGACCCCAACATAATTGGGAAATGGCTAGGCAGATGATGAAGAAGATGCCTCCGTGTAGCTGTGTAATTTACACAGCCATACTGTTAGGTATTAGTAAGAAGAAAAGTGTTTATTCCGAATCTTAGACCAATATCTGTGCCTCCCATATTTAGTCAAATTGGTGCTAGATCAATTGCAAAGACATGTAAATGAACAAAAATTATTAATCAGTAAACCATTCGGTTTCTTCATTGGTGCTCCTATTGGTCTTAGCGTGATGTTATATAGCCTTCCTCGATAAATGGGCTATCTAACACAGAAATAATTTTTCAAATCGGACTAGTAGTTCTTGAGATTAACGCGTTCAAGCAAACAAACTCTTCAGCTTTATAATATTAGTATAGATTTGCTTTCCTATTGATAAGAAGTTTTTAAAATGCAAGTATTTTATTAATAAAGACCTTGTGCATGCTTAATAATAATAATAATCATTTTATTATCAGGCATCTAAGGCCCATACATAAAATACACAAAATAATCTTAAACAATAATGACATACTAATACATATTAAAAACCAGCTTAAAACTAAAACTAAACACGTAAAGTTGACGGCGTCGTGTTTCGCTGCGAGGTGTCACGTAACCGTCCTCGGAAACGTCGATATATGACACCTTTCGGCCAAAAGTCCTCTTTCAAGCAGTACTTTAGATGGTGGGTTGAAATTCGTACCACGAATGACTTAAAGTTGATGTCGTGGCGCGACTCCAATCTTTCGACCCTCAGTGTCCAGTTGGTCTTCACTTTCATGTACTGCACGACTTCCTCAATCTTCGTGGAATGATGCAGACGCGAAATGTACAGCTGCGTCGTAGGCACAGCAGGGCGCAGCAGCATGCTGGGTCCACTCAGTGCGGTACCGCAGAAGTTACGAGAGCAGGGCTTCTTCTTCTTCTTTTCTACCTTCGTGAAACCCTCCTCATCAACATGGCCAGTTCTTGGCAAGGAGCTACGGACCGCAGTCAGGGCAGGTTGAGTACCCTTTTCCAGTTTGTTCCTTTTTCCGGTTTGTCGCTTAGGCTGCGACGCATCAGATTTGCCGGTTGCGACAATAGCAGCGTAGATACGTTTAGGGGTCGACGTATCTACGTGTGACGTTACCGCAGCCGGTGTTGTGGTGCGGGCGATGGTGGCGGCGGACGGCGCTTGCTTAGCGTTTTCGGCAGCTGGTGACGCACTTGCGTTCGCCGATTCAAAACTGCCGATGGATGCATTTTTCGCCCCTCGACGCGTGTTCACCTTTGAGGCCTCTGGTGACCCAATTACCGAACTAACGTTGCGCAATAATGCTATTTCTGAACGTAGTTCAATATTGTTTTTTTCGGAAACCTCCATTCTGGACTGCATCTTGGTCATCTCCGCTTTCAAGGTAGTGATTTCCTTTAGCAGCCGTGTAACGTCGACGTGATTGAACGTGACGGGGGCAGCTTACTCAGCTCCTTCGCTACGAAATCAGGCACGTCGGCCGGGTCAGTCTTCTTCAACATATCGATGATATCTTGAACACTCTTCTCGGTTCCATCCCTGTGGCGAGATGGCATCTGGTCTAGTTTTGTAAGTGACTGGAACAGTAACAGTTTTCCGCTGCTGATCTCGTCCTCCTTGAAATTGGACTATTAATATCTGCAAGATGCTCACCTCATCCATGTAGTCAATAGCATGGACTAGGAATGCCAGCAACTCATTGTTGTGGTTTGGAACTCATAGCGTTAACGGGCAGCGGCTATGGCCGCGCAACACGCGAATAAAATTCGTGCGGTGTATAGTGGAAACACGTCCGTGTTCGAGCGCGCATCGCACTGCACTCCAATTCCAGCTTAGCCAGATCACCCTATAAAAACTGAGCAATTCCTTTTAAGGAAATAAACACAATTACACGTGCATCTCAAAATGCATATAAGACTTAATATGTGAAACTGATTTACGTGAAAAACAAAATTAATCTATATTCTAAACACATCGACGTTCACGACATAAAACTATAAAAAAAGATTTACTTATTAAGCCCTCATTTAAGCCCCAAAGTATACGTTTTTACAACAAACTCCCAAGCCATGTCAAAGACGATGATGATGATGAGGAGGCTCAGTAGCCTCAATCAATTTCAATCATTTACTAAACAGAAACTCTGTCAAAAAGGTTTCTTCAAAATGTAAAGGCTTAAGATTAATTGAGTACTACTCCCAAACAACAAAGTAAGTATTACAGAATTAATATTAAAATTTTAATTGTTATTGATTTACGTGACATAACTTATTCTATGATATTTTTAATCCTACTAACATTATAAATGTGAAAGTTTGTAAGTATGCATGTATGAATGTATGTATGGATGTTTGTTACTCTTTCACGCAAAAACGGCACAACGGATTTTAATGAAATTTGGATATAGGATACTTTTTATCCCGGTACTACGTTTCCGTGGGATAGTTTTCGGTCTCCACGCGGGTGAAGCCGCTAATGACATATAAAGAGAAAACTGCCTTTTGAGTATTATGTATAGGTATGTCCTACGCGAATGTCCTGCAGATCTGGTAGCGCTTGTGACACATGTGTGAGCTACTCGATGACTGAGGCATGCACCGTTTCTTTGGCCAGGTCAGCTCGAAGCTACAATGGCACTTTATTTAGAAGTCTCTTCCAGACATGGCTCTGCATTGTGAGTCTCACATACTATCCCAAGAATATAATTCTTGGACTTCAACAGACACCATGACCATTCAGTTTGTATCGGCATTTCTTCGCAGGGATCAGTCAGCTAGAAAATTCCGGCGCCATCTAGTTTTAAAATATTGACCAACAAAATGTCTCAAAAGATCCACTTACATAAATAAAGATTACATTTCAATACAGAAGCATTGACCTGCCAATATTTTCAGTTAAGCGTACCCAACTTCATTATTTTTAATCACATTTAATTTAATAAACAACACTTAATTGAAACGTTCAAGCTCATACCCGGGATTTCACTCACGTAGCTGTGAGTCAAAACAGAGGATAATTTATATCCCTGTTTAATTAACGTTGCTCACAGAGTTACGATGATGAAATTAAATAAATCCGCACAATATTTTACAGCTACCGTATTTCTGGGTAAAAACGTAGTAAAACTAAAAGCGTTTTCTCATTTTCTGATGATATAGGCACAGTTGTGGGTGCTAATTATAAAGCAATTTAAGGAGCCCACCTCTAACGAAATTTATGGGGGAGCTTCTTGACATGTATAGTATGTTTACCTACATAGTATACTGGTACTCTTGTTAGTTGATAAAACAGTACGAAATATTTAACTAGGTATGTAGTTAGGTCGATAGTACCTATATTCTTTCTATTTGCAGATACCTTAACGTCTTAGGACACCGAAATGAGGAAGCACAATACAGGTCTTCTAATATTTTGCTGAGTACTGTAAAGGTTGGTGGTTTACCAAAGGCAACCTTATAATGTACCGGCAGGCAATGAAGTAGCTTTAACACATCCGAGCTGTCAAGGGGGTTTAGAATAACCCTTTAAATATTTTAGCATAGGTTTTTTGTTTCGAAAGAAATCACATAGATGACAGGCGCGGGACTGTTATCACATAAATAAACGAAATAACCTATAAATACATGCATACACCCCTTTTATTAATAGACCCTGGTACAAGGATGATATCATAGGGCTCTTATAGTAGCTATCTATATTTAAACTCAATGTAACCATAACCATTTATATTAAAACTCTTTCTTTTTTGCTGTTGGATTGTTCCGTAGTGATCATAAATCATACGTAATATTTATTATGTCTGCTTACGAAATGCATCTATTCCTAGACAGTGATGGGTTGGCTTGTCAGACACTACTTTATTATAACTTGTTCTAAAAGAATAGGTAAGTATACATGTCAAAAGAAGGATCTTTTATAATGTACCTAAACAACAGTTCTCCGACACACGACTACTTTATATGCAACAAATCTTAGAATAACCCGGAGCAGACGACAAAGAGGCTAAAGAAAATAAATATAAGAATGCAAACATCAAGAATGCTGACAGTAATATTTTCTTTTCACATTATTCAAGATGGCGGAATAACTATGCAAATTTTGCATGCATTTGAAGCTTACTCTGATAGCAGATAAAATTGTCACTCTAGGGCAAACTTTAAATACGTTGAACGCGTACACGTTGTCGTTATGTGTGTACATAAATGGTTAAATAAATAATAATTAAATAAACAAAATTCATAACATTTTCGTAACGTAGCACTATCTATAGTTTCCAAAAATGATTTGGATATACATGTGTACGACCAGCGTCGCAACCTGATAAGTGTGATGTTAAGTTGCCCAGCAACAGACTGCTTGCCCGTGATGGCGAAACGCCACTGCTGCTAAGTGAAAACTGACTGTGAATTGGTGAGTACCATGCAGGCTAGATTCAATACATGACTGTTTAACTGTCTGGCGGTTTTGATGATTTTGATTATGGCCTACGCCTATATCCAGCAGAAATGGTAGCGTCTTGTAACGGGCCGTAGGGTCAAAACAGGGTTGAGCTACACGATGACTGAGGCATGCATGCTGTCTGTTTTAACATAACAGGTCAGCTCAGGTCTTTCTTCAAAAGGCCTCCAGACATTCCAGACTTCCTCCCTGCATTGTTATACTCACGTAAAATCCTACTAATATAATGTTTGACTTTAAAAGAAACCATGTCCTCTGAGTTTAATTCCGCAGGACGAAACATGATAAGCCATTGTTCCAGGCTTTCATTCGTGAATCTTTGACAGTCGATACGGGTCGTCTGAAGCCCAAAAGTCTGACAACCAATCTTACCAAACCAATATTACCCAATCATCATCATCATCATCATTTCAGCCGAAAGACGTCCACTGCTGGACATAGGCCTCCCCCGAGCACCGCTATTTCGACCGATTCTGAGCTTCTCGCATCCAGAAGATTCCTGCGGCCTTCACCAGGTCATCGGCCCATCTTGTGGGAAGCCTTCCAACGCTACGTCTTCCAGTACGCGGTCGCCACTCCAGAACCTTCCGGCCCCATCGGCCATCTGTTCTGCGAGCAATGTGTCCTGCCCACTGCCAGTTAAATTTGGCAATTCTTCGGGTTATGTCGGTTACCTTGGTTATCCTACGGATCTCTTCATTTCTGATTCGATCGCATAGGAAAACTCCAAGCATAGCCCTCTCCAATGCCCTTTGGGTGACTTTTAGCCTTCTTTTGAGGCCCATTGTTAGCGGCCACGTTTCAGTACCATGTCACCACTGGCAAAAAGCACTGGTCACGGAGTTTCGTCTTGAGAAACTGCGGGATGTGTGATGAGAAGTTATTGCGTAGCTTCCCAAACGCTGCCCAGCCAAGTCCGATTCGACGATTGACCTCTTTCTCGAAGTTGGGCCTACAACTTCGAGTATAGGGTCTTCAATCTTCATGAGAGTAGGTGTTACATGGGAATTCGACATTACCTTCATTACCGGAAGCTATACTGAGCTCATCAACCATTGTACTGAGATCCTCTATAGTCTCAGCCATGACTACTATATCGTCGGCAAACTGAAGGTGAATGATGTACTCGCCAGTGATGTTGATGCCAGCCCCTTTCCAGTCCAAAACATTGAAGACATCCGCCAGTGCAGCAATGAACAGTTTCGGAGAGATTACGTCTCCTTGTCTCACCCCTCGCTGCAGAAGGATAAGTTTCGAGGGACTGACATACTGGCGTTTTTCATACAAACACTTTAGCACCTCGATGTACCGATAGTCAATCTGGCACTATTGGAGAGACTGCAGCAGCCCAAGGTTCAATCGAATCGAAGGCTTTCTCGTAGTCCACAAACGGTAAGCAGAGAGGCAAGTTTTACTGTTCGGTCTTCTGTATAACCTGCCACAGCGTACGAGTGTGGTCCACGATGCTAAAGCCTTTACGGAATCCGGCTTGTTCGAGCGGCTGGAAGTCGTCAAACCTACGCGCGAGATGGTTCATGATGACTTTGGAGAACAGCTTGTAGACATGGCTCAGAATTGAAATGGGCCTATAATTCTTAAGCAGGGTGTTGTCCCCCTTCTTAAAGAAGAGTACCATCACACCTCTGTTCCATACCTGTGGCGTTTTGCCCTCAAGTATGACGGAATCGAACAGCTTCTGGAGGGCCCTAAGAACGGGTTTTCCACCAGCCCTCAGGGGTTCGGCCGTATTTCTGTCATCACCCGGCCCCTTGTTGTCTTTAAGCTGCTTCAAAACCATCCTAATCTCGTACAAGCTGACGTCCGGGATAACTCCAGTGTAGTATCGGGTCAATCTAGCTCTTGGGTCGTTTACCAGATTCATAACCGGGTTACTGGTTGACATGTACAACTGTCCATAGAAGTTCTCGATCTCTCTTAACAGCTCAGGTTTGGCGGAAACGATTCTGCCATCGTCGGTCTTCAGATTCGCAAGCTGGCTCTGCCCAATAAATAGATCTCTTGCAAAAACGCCGTTTATCGTACAATCACTCCATGTAAAATAAAGATTTTCCTTTGAACTGAAAGTCGACTCCAACATAACTATGTTGGAGTTTAGTAATGTGTTTAGTAAATGTTTAATAAGTCAACATCCACCTAGCTTTTTCCCAGTTGGGAAAAAGCTAGGTGGATGTTGACTTATTCGGTATAAGAACGTGCAGTGATTTGAAAGGAAACAAGAAATGAAAGCACCATTATTATTCGCAAGTTCCTCCCAGTGCTCTGTGAATGTAAGAAAATTAAAGTGTATTATAGCCCACCTTCCGGTGAAACTCGTTGGAATCGTCTCGGAGAATGCATTTCGTATGTATGCACGGCCGTAAGCGATGAGCATTCGCTCTGTTATTACCGAGGGTACAATTGCAAAATTCTTGCTCTTCCAATCTCATTTCCACGCTATTTCTTCACTAATAAAAGGTGTGACCCCGTTACCTTTACGTGCGTGGGTACTACCGGATGTAGAGAATGTTGGTTATGGTAAGATCTTCTATCCGAATCAAAACGAATTCGACGTTTGTGTGTAGGTATTTTATACAGGTAGGTACTTTTTTCCTGTAGATTCTCGTATCGTCAATCAGCAAATAAATAAAAATAAAAACCTAACAGCATATATAATGTTCCCACTGCTGGGCACCCGGCCCGCGTGGTGTTAGTGAATGTCACATGTCTTCGAATTTTTGATCCTAGGATATGCCGGTTTCTTCGTCGTTTTGAGATAAATTAAAGAAACTAAGTCGTACAAGTACAACGGCTTGGTACGTGACGATGGGAAGAGACCAGACGGTATGACGTTATTGCCTTGGAAGATGGGTAGACCTCTGGTGCGGGATGCAACCTGTGTCGACACCCTTGCGCCATCTCATGTTCCTAGCACGGCGGGCTGTGCTGGTGCCGCTGCTGCGGCTGCTGAGACCCTCAAGCGGCGTAAATACTGTAACCTTATTGGTAATTACATTTTTGCGCCGTTTGGGGTCGAAACGCTCGGGTCATGGGGCCCGAGTGCACGTCTCCTTTTTAAGGAAATTTCTCGCCGGCTGGTCGACACTTCACGTGACCAGAGGGCTGGGTCATTCTTTGGCCAAAGAATTAGCATTGCCATTCAACGTGGCAATGCTGCCAGTCTTCTGGGCACGTTTCCTGATGACAGCGATGCGGACGAATACTTTGACGCCTAAGTCTCCTTGTGTTTTTGTATTTATTTGTTTAGTTAGATGATTAGTTAATATTTTTTATATAGTTTTAATTTAGTAATTAGTTCAATTAATAAATTACTCCACTCTTGTCTGGACTATTCGTAAATATCGTAAATCCAAACATTAAAATATCTACCCAACATTGTATGGAAATTAGTACAACATCATTTTATGTAAATAAAGGAACTGAATAAATGTTCTTTGCTGTACCCAAATAAATAATGCTGTACCTACACTCGCAACGAACATCCCAGGGGTGTCGTAAGATACGACTCTAAGATTGCTTCACATAGAGAGTAGGCACAATACCCAGCTTACATACAATATCCTAGTGCCATCACCATTCTTCTATTTAAATCCGTGTGTTCTCCTTGACGATTAGTGTATCACTATAAAAACATAAGAGAATATATCTAGTTTTAGCTTTGAGATTCTGTCTTCAACATCCTACTATTTTATAAATGTGAAAGTTTGTATGTTTGGGTGTTTGTTACTCAATCACGCAAAAACGTGTGAACTAATTGCATGAAATTTGTCACACTGATAGTTTATAACCTTTAGGTTTTTGTTTGGTCTTTGTTTACAAAGACACAAACAAAAAAGGACATAGGATACTTTTTATCCCCGTAGTATGTTCCCGTGGGATAATTTCCGACATCCTCGCGGGCAAAGCCGCTGGCAATTTAGAGCTAGGCCATTTAATAAGAAAATAAAATAAAAAGGTGGGTAACAATAGTTGAATAAATATTAATTGTATCCTTTCAAATAAATCAAAAGCATCACAACAATTTCAAGAGTTTGCTAACAATGTTCAGCATGAGCCCAAGTAGGTAACACAAAATAGCCCAACTAGAAGAATATTTCATAATTCAAAGAGCAGGAACTCACAAGTAAATTACACAAGTTTCAAAGATTCTGTTAATCTACTTGCTCGGTCCGCGTAAACTTGGATCCGCAAGTAAATAGCACATTGTAAGGTGCTCGGTGCTCCAAATAGCATAATTACAGTCTGCGTGAATAAGATAATTGTATAATTAGCTGATAACTTGCGACTTAGTTTCGTTATGATGATTTGATGCAGGATGTTAATTATTTGTTTTTTAAGCCAACGATATTATCTATAAAGCCAATTTAACTTTTATGTAAGTTTGGACCATTATAAATCAGCCTGTAAAGTTCCCACTGCTGGGACACAAGCCTCCTCTCGACGAGAGGGAGTGAGCCGTAATCTCCACGCGTGGTCAGTGCGGGTTGGTACGTTAGATCAACACCTGCTAAACACGGATCTACCAATAAGCATTATATTGGATAGTCAAACAGAGCAATGAACAAGCTAGGCACAATGTTACTTGGATGAAGACATTGGAGCTGTGGTGGCCCAGTGATTCCTATCAACACCGACTTACGATTATGAGTTATTATTACGGTCATGAGTTCGAAACCAGAAAGGTAATTTACTTTGTGTAATTAATTTCTTTACCAATGCCCTCAAAACGTTGAAGGAAAACGTCGTGAAGTAACTGGCATGCCCTAGAATAAAAAATTCGAAGGCATGTGACATCCGCCTACCAGCACTGGGCCTCCGTGGTGGATTATGGCCCTCTTCCTCGCACCAAGAGGAAGTCTGTGTCTGGCTAATGAAGGCTGATTCTGCAAGAAGACATTGCTGTCCATCTTCTTCTTTATCTATAAGTCACCTTTCACGCCACTATGGACATGGCGGACATTTTCTCTTCGGGAACCAGACGAAACAGGAAAAGTACCCTTATTTTTAATTAGCAATCCTATTCCATGCCCAAACCCTGATTGCCAGGATCGATGAGAATAAAACGTGAGGGGGCTGAGTTATTGCATCGTTTTGAGCGACTTGCGGGCACGCCGCACCCCCGACACGCGAGCCTGCGGCACGCCAAACTATATCTAATGCTGATAAAATATAAGCTTATTATAAACGAATATTCATGATTTACCTCAAATTACGTTGACGACATTTCGAATTCAAAAGTGTAGGGAAGTTGACCTATTACCCTCTGATTTATAAACATTCAAACCTTTTTTGTATCTGTAGATGTCTTCATAACATAAAAACGTAATGTACCTAACAATTTATAATATTAAAAACCAGAAATAAGAATAACAAATCATAGAAAACCTCCAAAATATCTACACCGTGACATTTTAGTCGTCTTACAAAGGTGGTCCACTCAAAGTATCCGACATAAAATACCTCTAGGCGCGATTAAAAAATTGTTACCATTAATTAAGATAATAGGTACAAAGAATAATAAATAATACTTTAGAATTATGAAACATCCTGTTTATAATGTTTACGTATCAAAAGGGAGAAGGTACCTATACCATTACATTCCATCTCCATATCAGGGTGTTTCAAACTACGTCATGCGTCTTAGTGAATGGTATTTTTTTTTAATAATTCATATCTTCAAAAAATAATATTTATATTTAAATGTATATTAGTCATTGGATACATGAAGTGGGCTGCTGTTGTAAGAAGACTATAATGTCACTGTGTATAAATCGTTTGTATGGTGAATTTCAGAATCCAACTAACTTAATAAACAAAACACTGCTACGAGCTGCAACGAAAGTGCTACGAAAACACATGTTTGCTAAGAATAGTCTACTAAAGTGTAAGGTCATAGAAATATTTCCTGTATGTCAGCCCTTAAGATGTAGGTTATTACTAAAATATCGTTGAATAAATATCTTGTAGCTTAGTGGGTGTGCCATAATCAGATTGCGGCAGTCATAGAGCTTCGCTTTACGGACGGACTCCGGCCGCTCCCACCACAGAACTAGCTCAGTAGTATCAATTTGAAGGTACGTCCTAAGGCAATAATCTGGACAAATGTATTATGACATAAATTAACTCTGACCTTGATCATGCAATATAGACATACACATTGGTTAAAGTACATCACTGACCTTAGGCTTTTGAAAGAAAGTTACGTCAAAAAATTAAGATACAAATTGTTTCATATTTTTATTTGTGTTACCAATAAGCTCTCAGTCACGAAAGCAAGAGACGAACTGGCTTCATCGAATAAGGGTTTAAGTCAAAATAACGCTGGTTCAGCTCACCTTATTATTTCATTTTGAGCGTAACTCTGGCACACCACATGCCGCTGGCCGGCGCTGTCACAAAGACTTTGTTTTTCACATAGCGGGCCGCGGGACCCGGGAGCTGGTCACGTGGCACGACCACTGCACACCCGGCACTAGAGGAATCGACGCTCGTGTAAAGACGGTAGTGTGGAGGTCGCGCGTGTTGTTGTTGTGAGCCGGGGTCGGCACGGCAAGGTTGTCACAGAGCGAGTGTCGGGGAGCAGCGTGCGAGGCGCTCGGGCGGGCGGCGCGGCGCGACTGCGCGGCCGGAGCGCGCGTGTCCGCTCGATACGCTGGCCATGAAATTTTCAGCCAAGCCGCTGTCAACCGGTGGCGGCACGCAGGTGCGCCACCACCACCATGCCCAGATCCTCTCCTACATAGACCTGGGTTCCTTCGAACTAGCGGTTGTCGCCCTAATAGCATAAGACACTATGCTTGCAGCGATAACCATGACCTGCCAGCATTTACTATTTATTGAAACCCACATGCTAAACGCTAACTTTTAATTATTTCAGTCTAGGACAGTGGCGAAGATTTTTTCTGCAAATACCAATATAAATAATATTCCAGAAAGTAATATGTGCATCCTATTCGACTGATACAATAGAAGGTTGGTCAGCAGTCTACTTTTCTATGCTGACAATATTTGCCAAATGTGAACATTATGGCAATATTTCCTCACTATCGTCCATGTGGCCATTAGTAACGAGGTCATAGTTCAAAGAGGGAGAACAGAATATGAAGGCGCTATCTAGCAGAACACCCTGGAATTACAAACTGCGTGAAACCTCATAGTCGTAGCAAAGCGTTTTAGTCTACAAACTCATGTCTAAACGAATTTTTGAAAACCCCTCATAGGTGGCACCACTAGGATTGATATACACACGATCAATACCTCGTAGGTACTTCGCGCACGCCACCCCATCGGCGATTAACTTCAACTTTATTATATACTGATCTATTACAGCTTATATTTCTCGGCTGCAGCTAAACTAAAGGCGAACTCTTTGTATTACGCTCCACAATACTTTGCATTAAATAGGTCACGTAAATTAAAACTATTCATAAAAGGTTTCGTTAACTTTTATTATACGAATATAAACATATTACAGCGACACTGGTGGAAAACTACAAAATTACACTTTATTAGATACAGATATTTACAAAAAAAAATATATTAAGAATGTCATTCTGAGCTTAATACATAGTGTAGGTAACATAAATACAGTTACAATATAATGCAGAGTAAGATATATGAGTAAAATACATTATGAACGGTACTATTTAAATAATCATTTATATTAGGCACACCGTGAATCTTATGTTTATCGTATGCGTATGGTCACGTCAAAAGAATTGGTATTTAATACCACGGCGTATAATATAATAGATGAATATTGGTACATTTGATGTAAGTATGGCTGTAAGTACGTAGAGCTTATGATCTACACATAAACTTACTTGTGTGCAAATAGTGGATTTGATATAATTATTATTTTTACAACATGGCCTTTAATTTGATGCCATTTGCAACAATGAACACATATCTAAAGCGACATTTACTTCTACTGTAACTACAAGACCACTTCAAGGTGAAATATTTCAGGGTCAAAACAGTTAAGTACTATAAATCATTAAATCAAATAAATAAAATCTAATTAGAAGTCATATATAAAGTAAACATCTGAGTGATTGCTTAACACACTACCAGTGATAATAGGCTTTCTTTTGGACACTTCGACAACATTCACTGTGTAGTTTACGTTGTCGAACAGAACAATTTTTCGAACATATTATTATGAAGAAATGGATTAGCAATGTCCTTCAAATAGATTCAGATTGTGATTGATAGTGTGTTACGCAATTAGGGTGCTTTCAAATGGATCCCAATATGAAAATTATATTGCCATCATTAAGTGTATATTTATCAAAAACGTGACTTACAACGACTGGCGGCAGTGAAAATCTTTTAAATCACTTTGATCCCGTTTTTTACCCTTCTTTACTTTTAAACACGTACACCCTATATGTATGAAATACAATACGAAAGTCAATTTATAAAACATGTTCATATTAAAGCTTCTAAAACGTTATACAAAAGTGGTACAGCACCTTGCTATTAGACGTGTATTGCCTTTGGCTCAGTATTATACTACATTATTAATTCATGAGATTCTTATTTACAAAACATTATATACAAACAACAATCCACATATACATAAACAGTTAAATTCACATTACTATGCTAGAGGTGGCATTACGTTAAGTTATTTACATGAGTATACAATACAAATATTACATCTTAGACACCGTGAAATGCACGTTAGGAATACATGGGAACACAGTAAGTTGTAAGTAACGCGTCAGACCGCGTTAACGTTAGGTTTTCGCTAAATTACCAAAAGAACTTCCAAATACAAGGCTAGATGTAGTTTCGAAGCGATATGTGATAAGATTATGCGTGGGACTTTGGTTGAAAAACCAAGCCGAAATGTAAAAATTGAAAATTGAAGCAGAGATTTCCTAATTCAACAAAAACTCACTTCGTAGACGTATCGAAAATGTAGGAAATTCGTTTATTTAAGTATAAACGATAAATGCGAAATTCTTGAAATCTACTGTAATTCCCCGTGTGTAGAAGTCCGCTTTAGTACCGAACTGTCGTCGCTCACCATTGCATAAATACCTTTAGGAGTCCTATAAGCACAACTGTCTATCAAATCATCACTGTGTACGATCAAGGGCGCTTGCCGCGAGTTTTTCCGTTCACCACCGGTTCTAGCTGCTGCATCTTCCGCGGGCGCAGTATAAAGTTCAAGTTGTAAGCAGTATTCACTGCATAGTAGACGTTCGCGTTAGCAGGGAGCAGCATTTCTGTAACAATTTCATTATTTATTGTACCGGTAATCAAATACAATTTAAAATTTAATTACATATACGAGGAATAGTGTTGTGGTTTTGTCTGGGCAAATAAAATACCACTATCTCATTTTAAACGCTTAAAGTGGACGGTGACTACGAGAACTGTCATACAAGATAAGCATCTATTCTTTATGACGATATACGATGTGAAAAAACAACACTATTATTTAATGCACTCGCCATAGTACGCCCTTTCTTTTCAACGTGAAATAGAAGGCACAAGTTCACAATCAGATACATAGAGTAAGTACTCTTAAAGAGTCACTGATCACGAAAAAAGCAACAAACTACCAACCTTCAGACAAAAAAAGTTATTTAGAAATACAAAGGGATTGGTGACGTAAAATTGTAAACATGAAACTTTATTTGAGAGAGTGATTTAAAATATTTACCTTTCTCGGGGAGAACTTGCGCCAACGTGTATCCATCGGGATCGCCATCAAGGTTGAGCTTGAGCATCGCGTTGCGGATGACCTGTGGCGTGCGCTCGTTGTTGCACAGCATTATAGACTTGTACAGCACCACGCCCTCGGTCTCTGCGCAGTCTGACTCGTACGTCACGCGGATGATGTAGAAGTCCGGGCCCGTCCGCACGCCCGGGACCGCTGGGCTAGCGCCGCCCACCTTACCGTTGGCGGGCTTCTGACCGCTGTTGGCGCTCGACAGAGAGATATCCAGCGATGGCAGCGACGACGATGATGAACCATGCGATAGACGCGTCGGCGACACCCGCCTCTCTAGACTGTCTCTCTTCCACGCTGTCGCAGTACCGTCCGTCTCGCAATAGAACTGCGAGCTGTTACTCGAGCTGGTGCTAGCGATCGAGTCGTTCTTTCTGTGCCCGTGGTTATTTGAATCGTTTATTTTCTTTGGACGCCTCTCCTTAGGAGGATTTGTCTGCGGTTCGATCTGGCAAGACAGCTGGTACGACTCTCGGTCATCCAGCACAATGACCGAGTCGAACCACCTGTCGAACATCGAGTCCTGAGGCAAGTGGTAGGCGTTGGCAGCTCCCTGCAATAACTTAATCTGCGCGAGAACTTCAAATTCTTTTCGTCGCTTATCGAAATTAATTAAGCCATCAGCTACCGTGTCCGGAATGGCGGTATCGATCATAGTGAGATCGGTTAAAAAAGTTCCAAGATAAGGAATGGTCCCATGACTGACCCCAGGGGAACCCCGTTCGTGAAATAGTTTTTGTAGCTGACGATCATTTTCACCCACTGTGTCTGCAAACTTCGCGGTACCCTCGCGCATCAGTAGCTCACGCTGAGCCCACCTATTATTGTCTTCACTAAAAATACGCGCAAGTTCATCGAATAATTCAGCTTTCTCTTTGGCTAGTATCGCCCACGTCTTTCTCAGTCTATAAACAGGATTGCTCTGTAGTCCAGAGATGATCGCTTTTAACGAAGAAAAGTTTTTGAGCACTCTCAATTCCCGGGCAATATCAAGCCAAGCCGATAAGATTTCGGCGCGCTCGAGCGGCTTGAGGTTCGGCTCAACCAGAACCGTCGAAATTACTCGAAACGATACAGCGTTGAATTGGTTAACGGTTGCTAGTACGGTAGCCGCGTCGTGGTTGCGGTCCTTGTCCCGGCGGGACCAGACGGCGCCGAGGCACTGGTGTGGCACGAGCTTCTTGAACAGCTCCATGTCCATGCGCGTGAGCTGCTCGGCGAAGTGCCGGTGCGGCACGTGCGGCAGGCGGTAGGCGTTGGTGTGGTGCGCCGGCACGCGCATGCCGGCCGCCAGGCACAGCCCGCCCACGCCGCACCCGCCATTGCGCTCTGCACTGAATACAGCTAACTTCTGTAATACCTGCAAATAATCACACCCAAAATCGGACATTAATGCAAAATAATTAACATTATCAACGAATATGTTCTACTCGTATTGATCTAGTTAAGTATTACAAGACCTTCCAAGGCATACCTTCGTGTGTAGTTCCGTCCCAGGTAGATGAACCTGTGTGAAGGCGAGTAGCTGTTGCAATGCGGGGTGATGCGGGGACTGGCGGAAGTCTTCCGGGTACGTGTCCAGCCACACGTGGAGACACGCAACCAGAGTCCTGAAAGATTTGATGTTACAGCATTTTTAGCACATGAAAGTGATCCTGCGAAGTTCTGCTACTTTGAACAAAAATTTAGTGCAATTATTATATCTGCATTTCATAACATAACTGGTCTACAAATACGCTTAACGAAGCTGTCAGTCACTTGTTCTTCCCGTCATAGTGATATTATTTTGTACTAGTCCATACTTGGTACGTACATACATATTCTGATTACGGAGACATTGAAGTTCAAATACCCAACTTTTTGACGTTTTTTACGAAAACAAGTTGTAAATGTTGTACCTTTACTTTAAATTCTCACACGGTCCTTATACCGTTGTATGCTCCCATATGCACAATGTTTTTTGTGTGTGCGTTACATTGCGTACCACAGTAAACAGCGAATGTTGACGCCGAAATTAAATGTCATTTCCCAGTTCCCACACATTTTTTCATTCATTATGAAAAATTACTTTGTTTAGATAAACAGAATGCGAGTTGATGACGGCTACGTGATGTCTTTGGACACCTGAATATCAGTTTCAAAACAAATGAAGCGGTTTCAGTACTCAGATATTTGACCATAAAACCCGTGCACACACGTTTTCTTGCCTTGAAACTACGGTTTATTCGCCGTGTGTAGGCACGGTCGTCCGTATTGTATGGATCACTATAGAAGCTTATTAACACACGCGTCTTTTCTACTGCGGGGTTTCTACGCCGTACCGTAGAAAAACCGTGCCGTGGACAAAGGCCCTAAGACTCACTTTCGGTGTTGCAGCGACGTGTCAACTGCTGTTGGATGCACGTCCTCCGCAGCCAATGCTTCATATCGTCGCAGGAGGAGGTCGAGCACCCGGTTGCACTCCGCGAACGAACTAAAAACGTTAATCACAGCTATATAAGTAAAAAAGAACTAGGTCAAAGAGCTGTTTTTCTGTTGACAGTCTTTGCTAATCAGTCTTCTGGCGAACACGAGAAATTACCAATGATAAATCGGAAGATAGGATATTAATTCGAATGTCTGTAGAGACTGGACTTCTTGGTTCGTCTGGCGCTTCCTAAGCCGTCTTTGTCGTAAGAAAATTATAATCATTCTATAACTCACCGATATGTAGCGAGGAACACGTTGACGTATGTGGACTCGAGTTCACCATCGTCGGTGGCGAGCGCCTCCACCAGTCGCTCGACGGTGCCCGCCTTCACAAAGCGCACGCGCACCGTCTCCCATTCCAGATGTGAAATTTCGTCATCTGACTCCTGAAAACAACATGATATAAATTACATTAGTATCATCATCACACCAACCCAACTACGGGCCACAATAGCCGCTTCTTCTCTTCAGCCCGCTTATCTGTTACAAAAAAGTGGCAATGAATGGATTTTGGTAGTGGAAGGATAATAGTGTTCATTTTCCACAAGCCTTTACAGTTTTTCCACACTTTTAACTAACGCAAACAAATTGGTGACCTTTTCACTCCTGGAAACTACACATACAAATAAATAATAGGTAGGTAATCAAATTTACTTTTGAATCATAGTAGCCTTAGTTGTTCATAAATTCCAAAAAAATCTATGTCATGGTTTCTGGCTACGTGCTTTCAAGGGTGTAGTATTATATTAAATAATGCCTAAATGTGAAATGTTTTTTGTGAAAAAGGATACATCGCTGTCATAGTAATGTCCCCATGAGTAACACTAGATCCAGTTTGCAAGTCAGTGTGACTCAATTGGGATTTGTTGTGGTTTTATAACATAAATGAGGAAAATTTGTCCCCAAGTCAAATACCTAAGTGAGGAAAGTATGCTTATACGGCCCTTCTGCGTCATTCACAGAGCTCCCACGATACACTTACAACAAATTCAGAAATTACGGTAAATAACCTATTATTATTATAATCTTCATTACATCCTGCAGTTTTGCCATCACAATGTTGAATATAAGCTACTTTGATCTGACTTGTTGACAGACTAAACTTGTAATGGAGTTTGCTCAATCATTTGGCTTTTGATAAATGATCAATTTTGTAATTAGATCGTCTGGACAGAGTTAAGCCTATTATAAAGAGGGTCTGTGTCAGTTAGCTATTTAGCAGGAATTATAAAAATCATGACTTGGATACACTAGATAGATACTATCTATCAACCCTGCTAGTAATTAAGTTATTCGAACATCTAGGTACAAAGGAAACGGTAATTTCCTTAAAAAATTAATTCCATGAACTCGTGTACACTATAAAAAAGAGGCCAAGTAATCCGCACCTACGTAAAATAAATATTTAAACTAACTACAACAAAATCCCAACCTAACTGAATTCAATTCATGTTTAAACGGAGCGGTGAGAGCCTTTTGCGAGAACCCTACTGAATAGTTAAGAAAGCTACTTGAACATAGAACAAAACCTGCTTCAGACATAATAATACACTGTATAAAGTAAGTATGTAATATGTACATATGTACTTTTATGCAATTTACTCGTCAAGCTATTGTGAGATCAGCGAACAAAACTAAAGTTGCTAATGACTGCGGGTTCCCACATCTCACACAACCATTAAACTCTTGTTTCGCTCATTGTATCCGAATAATGTGTATAGTGTCTTTAAACATGTTTTGTGCTGAGGATAATAATGTATATCGAATTAATAGGTATCTACATATTAGCACCGTTCTCATTCATAAATCACGGACTACGCCACTGATTTACCTATCTATGTTTTAATTTGGTACGTAAGTACTTAATAAAGATTTCATCGTACCTTACTTCAAAGAGATTTTTGACAATACTTTTACTAAGTCAATGAAGTATTTTTTCCCACAAGTCTTTTCGTAAACAAAATGAAGAATGGAATAATTATAATGAAAGGAAAACATTTTGTCGTTCAGTCATTCAACCATTCTTTTCTTAATATTTTCGTGTAAACGCATTAATTCTTATCTCAAGTAATGATTATAAATAATTTCGTAATAATTCGCAAGCATACGACGACCTCTTGGGAATGTTAGCAGGAGCATATGCAACGAATGGCAACAATGTAAATGATTCATGATATTTACACTGCATGCCAGTGCCTCTGTCATCAGCTGTGTACTGCAGAGGTTGTATGCAAAAGACGACCTTACGTTGTATAGGCTGGCTATAAAACAGCTTTGATCACATTCGAACTGTAAAAAGGATTTAGAAGGAGCCTTCAAATAATTTAGCATACGTAGTTGTTTCGGAAGAAATCACTTATTGCCAATTGAAATAATTTACGGACCATTACTGGTTAAAATTAAGACTCTTTTATCTTTACCAATAAAGATCTCATAGCTTTGCATAGTATGCCTGCCCTCCCATATGGAAGTAGCTACTAGAGATGAGAATATTAGTTGAAATTGTTTAGTGGTTATTATTAGTTAATGGTTAAAAAAAATATCGATAAATTTATTGGTTGAAAATATTAGTTAATATTTTTATTCAAGTAGTTAACTGCAACATGGTTAATGGTTGAATATTCTACTAATGCATGTTGAAATTGTTACGAGTAAGTTAAACTCAATGAACTTTCCTTCATACTTGAACAGGCTTAGGACTGACTAGCATTTATTTTGGGTTAGATATTCGAATATTTTTAACACGTGAGAATATCTTTATTTCGTCTTGTTTTGTTAAAACAGCTTCACAATCTTCACATTAATCGAAAACAATACAACGCGACGACACGGCTTTGTTATTCGAATAACAAAACAAAAGTAACCTATTCAATCAATCGACCATTAACCGACCTAAATATTTGTTAAAAATATCAGTTGCGTTTGTTTAGAATAAAATATCCCCAACAGTAAATGCGTTTTATGGTAAAAGAGATAGAGCATAAAATTGAATGCACGTAACGGAATGAATATTTTTAACAAGTTGAAATGACATTTTTATTTGATAGTGTTAATTTTGTTTATCGAATATCATAGTTAATTTAAATATTAGTTAATTTTAATGGTTAGTTATATTCAACATCTCTAGTAGCTACCCCAGGTAAAGCTTACGAATCTATATAAATGCACAGTTTAACAAAATAAAAATGCTACCATTTACATTGGTAAGCAGAGACTGCTAACTTGAAAGCGTGGTAACAATAAACATCCAAAAGAAATATCCTGTGAACACACGCATCAAAGTGTTTTATTGTCCGATCCCGGCACAAGAGAACTTCACACCCTCACAGTCACAGTACGCACGACGTCATATGCGACTATAAGCTGACTTTTCATTGTACGAAAAGCCAATACAATGCGAGGTCAGCTAAAACTGGAAATGTACAGCTCGATATGTCTTCAAGTGTACCTGCACTGTTTGATTGCTAGCTAACGACATTGAAACAGCCTGGCCTTGCAATACTGAAAATCAATATTATTCCAAAGCAAAAGTTTTGAGAAACATCGATGTGAATTTTTCATGGAATGTAGGTACAGTTGTTATAGTTATGTGTTTAAAAGGTCAGATAAAAATTGAACAGCTATTATTGTATAAGTATTCTCTATTACATCATCATCTGCCTAGCCTTTTTCCAACTATGTTGGGGTCGGCTGCCAGTCTAACCGGATGCAGCTGAATACCAGTATTTAGCACGGAGTGATTGCCTATCTGACCTCCACAATCCAGTTACTGGATAATACGATATCCCTTGGTAAGACTGTATTAAGACTGTAAGTATTATCTATTACAATAGCAATGTTTTGTATGAAGTCAGTTTATCACAGTTCAAATATGGGGTCTTCCAAAATCACATGTAACTTATTGACTACTTAATACCTATAACAAAAAATCAGTAGGAAAATACGTACTTATTGCTGATGTCATTGAACATGTCAAATTATGACACATTATTTTAAAGACGTAGACAGGTAAGTTTGTTTAGTTAAAGTGAAACTAAATGATGAATGAATACCTAATGGAATTTAAATACCCACTCAGCTGACATCGCCGCTTTGCTTGATTTCGAAAACAAATAAGTTAAATTTGAAATTTAAAAAACGGGGGTTTTTTAAATTTTAAATTTAACTTTTTTGTTTGGGTCGGGGGACCCAAACAAAAACTTTAAAAAAGTAAAAAAAAATATTTATTGGCCTTTTAAGTTGTGGGTAACATTTTGATCAAGGTATTGTCAAGTCGGGGGACGGCTAATGAAAATGCTAGGCCTCCTCTGTTTGGCGTTTTCACTGACCATCCCCCGACTTAACTTAATGTCTCGCTTAAAAAATCTGCGCAGCGTTGCGTATGTTTCCCACAGTGAAGTTTGTTACTAATTTATCCTCATTCCTCGACTTGATCACCATTTATCTAGAACCTATTCATTGAGACCTTTTTAATAAGCCCAAATACGATACTTGTGCTGTTTGTTGGTGAGTTACTTGGGTATCCTGGAAATTCCAGGTGATGCTCCAGCATCAGTTCAAGGTTACTTTGTTCGTCTAATATCATTAAAGTAACCGACAGCATCCATATTGACCACATGTAATTTAAAGCTTCCTCTCTCCTACTATGCTGCTGTGTCCGACAGCATCCATATTGACCACATGTAATTTAAAGCTTCCTCTCTCCTACTATGCTGCTGTGTCCGACAGCATCCATATTGACCACATGTAATTTAAAGCTTCCTCTCTCCTACTATGCTGCTGTGTCCGACAGCATCCATATTGACCACATGTAATTTAAAGCTTCCTCTCTCCTACTATGCTGCTGTGTCCGACAGCATCCATATTGACCACATGTAATTTAAAGCTTCCTCTCTCCTACTATGCTGCTGTGTCCGACAGCATCCATATTGACCACATGTAATTTAAAGCTTCCTCTCTCCTACTATGCTGCTGTGTCCGACAGCATCCATATTGACCACATGTAATTTAAAGCTTCCTCTCTCCTACTATGCTGCTGTGTCCGACAGCATCCATATTGACCACATGTAATTTAAAGCTTCCTCTCTCCTACTATGCTGCTGTGTCCGACAGCATCCATATTGACCACATGTAATTTAAAGCTTCCTCTCTCCTACTATGCTGCTGTGTCCGACAGCATCCATATTGACCACATGTAATTTAAAGCTTCCTCTCTCCTACTATGCTGCTGTGTCCGACAGCATCCATATTGACCACATGTAATTTAAAGCTTCCTCTCTCCTACTATGCTGCTGTGTCCGACAGCATCCATATTGACCACATGTAATTTAAAGCTTCCTCTCTCCTACTATGCTGCTGTGTCCGACAGCATCCTTATTGACCACATATAATTTTAAGTTAAGAAGACAATCATACACATTGCTACACATTGCGGAATGCAAATTAACTATTGAGTATTGAACCTAATGACAAATATTTTCGTGTTGATAGTTTTCGCATTGATATGACTATAATAGTGGTTTCAAGGCAAGACCTTCGAAATTCCAAGTACCTACCGACTTGGAACATACCAACGTAAATGTATTTTCCTAAAGTTTGAGCGCCTCATGCGTTTTAAGCGTGCTTGTGCATTTTAATCGTGGCCATACCGCTCTATATAACTACGGATCGTGATAAACCATACATTACTGAGCGGACTAATTAAAAGATACACGGCAATAAAGAATTAAAATTGTATGGTACACGCCAAAATTACATTCAGTAATTGTCATGTACAACCTTGTACACTATTGTCGGTCATCCGGGAAGTTACCAGTATGTACAGTAAATATAAACATGAACATAGCTCTGTCAGATTGTGGCTGATCCGTGATGTTTTATAGCCACTTTGTACTCACAAAATGTTATCGCATACTGTAAATCGGTACTGTAACGTACTGCACAAATGAACACAATGGAAAAAATACTGAACTAGGTAGTATTATCACAAATATTTAGAGACATAAATACAATATAAATATGACAGTGCACGGTTGATCCAGCGACTACAACATCAAATCTGAAAATACTGAGTACTAGACTCCTATATTCCCTATCTATTAGCTCACATTAAAAATATTTAGTAATCATTACCCGCTGAATTATACCTACTAGTGTAATCAAAACTAATTTTCATTCTTCCCGTGGGTGTCGTCGAAGGCGACTAATGGACTTACTAGAGAATGGGCAGCAGCATTCTCTATGCATTTGACCACCATACTACGATCGCCAACCCTCCTGCCAAGCTGGCGATTATGGCAAAACCCTCCTTTTGGGGAAGGTCTATGTCCAGCAGTGGACGCCTTTCGGCTAAAATGATGATGATGATGATGAATTAAAACCTAACTACGAAATTGAGTAATAAACTAGAGCGAGTAAATAGAATTAAGTAGTTTACCGACAACGTTTATAGTTTACCGTCTCGTGTTTATGTAAAGGTCGATTCAGACCAAACGAGCGAATGCACATTCTATCCCCACTCTACAAATTATTTTTGTGTAGATAACTTCCTTCGTTGATCTTTCTCTACTAAAATGTCAATAATATTTTTTTTAAATACGCTCTTGCTCTGGTTCTATGTTCGGTTAGTCTAACAGTAAACTGGAGCTAAGTAAGCTTAATTTATCAAAAATAATACGTTTCACATAAACCTACAACATTGGCACGTATGAAACGTCATAAGCTAGGTGGACAGCTTCCAATCGGCCTTTTCATTTGAAGAAGAGCTGCCAAGCAACTCCACGGTTTCTCTTTTAAACATAATTGGCTTTTACAATGTTTTCAAATTACAGTATTAATTCATAGGTATGAGAAGAGAGTGTAGGCCGGTCAACAAGTACCAGGGACTTAATAAAATAGAAAATGGTATATAAATCTAATCTACAGAGTCTCTAATTGCACTCTTTTCACGCAATGAAAACTAAAAGTTAGCCCATGAAAGAATGTTATGGAAGATTTTACCTATCTACCTATGTATTTAGCCGCGTTTTAGCATGATCGATGTATTGATTCATGATCATCATTGGCAGCCTTGTTCCATTCACCCATTGCTACATATAGGCCTCCTCTCTTTTGAGCCAGGCTTTCCTGAGAGTTCATTGCGTAACACACTAACAGTAGCAATGGCTTTCATTTAGACAGTTCAACAACATTCATTGCGTTATTTACATTGTTGATCAGATTTTTTTTCGAACGCATGCTGCATGAAGCAATCTAATCAGCCTACAATATTCCCAGTGCTGAGACACAGGCCTCCTCTCGGTGAGAGTGTGCGGGCCCAGTTTTGAGAGCAGTGGTGATTAAATTATTTACGCAAAGTATAGCGCCTGTCTGGGTTCTAACCAACTCCATACTCGTAAGTTGCGTAACCACGGGGCCACCAGTGCTCTCATGAAGCAATGGATTAGCAATATCCTTCGAATCCAAGTCTTCCCCAGGATTTATTGATAAGTATAAAAATATTGTCATCATCATCATCTCAGCCGAAAGATGTCCACTGCTGGACATAGGCCTCCCCCAAAAGGGGGAGGGGGTTGCCATAATCGTCACGCTTGGCAGGCGGCTTGGCTATCGCAGTATGGTGGTAAAATGCATAGAGAACGCTGCTGCCCATTCTCTGGTAAGTAAGTCCCTTGGTCGCCTTCTACGACATCCACGGGAAGAAATGGGAAAGTGCTATTCTTTTATGTCCGGCACGACACGGAATAATATGAACAATATTGTGTATTTGTTAACTAAAACTTATGTATGCTGTATGCTAGTGCCATCATAAGTGATTCCGCATAGGTCATCAAGTCACGGTAGTGAGTATGAAATAAGCATACTTAATTATAATTACACAATTACATTGTCTTAGTTACGTATATTGTGTAAATGTTCATTGTAACATGCAATCCTAATTAATATTTGAAACCTTTCTGATTAAATACTTATTCACACCTAGAGGCGTACCTATACGAGTGATACAGAAGGAATGCCATGGTTTTGTTTAATGACATACTTTGTAGGTATCAGACTACTCAAAATTGTTATACGGTTTTCTCGTGAAAGAAATAGAAAATTGTAAGTTTAAAAAATCCCTATTTCATTCTAGTCATCATCCGCCTAGCCTTTTTCCAACTATGTTGGGGTCGGCTTCCAGTCTAACCGGATGCAGCTGAATACCAGTATTTTACATGGAGTGACTGCCTATCTGACCTCCACAACCCAGTTAAGGGGTAATCAGGCGCGGTCGCTGCCAAAGACTTTGGGGGGGTCACAGACAAAGACTACCTACATATTAATAAGGAAATGTATTATATTTTCGAAAAATTACTATTTTATCATGACTGTACTGTATAAGCTTTATAGGTACATAGGCCTAAAAGGAGTATTTCTGAAGGATTCCTACTGCGCTGGTACTATACTGAGGTAAACATGGCGTTAATACTCACACTATTAGAAGCACTCCGTGTCGGTCGGTGGTAGCGAACTTTCTTGAGGTAGACGGTGTAGATGGCGCCGTCGACGCGCTCCTCGCCCCACAACCGCCATGTCGGCTGCTGGAACACACCACCAATAGGTCAACACAATAGTTAGGTACCCATAACATTCGCAACGTAAAACGTGTTTATTTTCAGCATACTTCATCCTGATGGTTCATGTTTGAAAGATAACTAATTCCACTTATGTTGTCTGCTTCTGCGAAGGTATCTAATGAAGCAAGTGATGCATGCATAGAGTTCTTTAGAACCGAATATTTTGAGGTAGAAGACATTATTTGTTTATCACGTCAAATGCATATGACACCTATTAAACGTATGCGCGTGAGTGCATACTTACAGCTTCAAGATATAGTTTAGTCATAGTTATTAGGTACATTACAACAACGTGTTTAGCTGTGAAGATAAGGAACATGTCATAATAGTGTCGTCGTTGATTGTAGGTATGTGTTGTTTGTAACACGACAGCTTACATAATCATCGTCTAGGTTACGAGCGAACAGCGCGGGCTCGGCCTTACTGACGCCGCAGATCCTCCACATGGCCCATGTCGGCGACGTCACGCGACGTCACCTCAGCTGAGCGCCTCCCGCATCACGCTCACTTTCACTACCGAGTGCACACCGCGCCGCTACGATACATCCACATGCAAATCCAGTAATTCAGTAATTGGATCAATCACCGGCGAGAGACGCGCGAGTATGCGAGCAGCGCGGACGTGCGTGACGCGGGAGAAATCGCAGCGGCCGCGGACTGCGGCACACTTGTCCACCTCGGCATCCGGCTCCAGAGCCGACACTACGCAACTTTTAATCGATTCACGCAATTAAGCTCCACTGTCACCTCTTAATCACTGGCACTTGATAAATGATCCGAAACGAACTCTCCCTCGATAACAACAAGTTTTCTACTATTAAGTGCTGTGTTACAGTCTAATAAACTGTGTAATTATCGTCACATTTTACTACGTTCATATTATGAAATCGTGAATTTGCATATTACATGGACGTCGCATAACTAACACAATCTAGCAAAAACTTTCACACATTAAATATTGAGAATGTTACCTATGGCTTCTACTGGATTTTGAAAATGAATTGCATAAGTGTACAACACACGTAACAACCACAATCGATTACATAGAAAAAATAATAAAAAGTTAGCAAAATATGTAATGTAGGTAATACAGAAGCGCTGGCGCTGCAGCGCGGGCGCACGACGACTGCTCTCTTCGGGGAGAGATCGCGTGAAAAACTCCGATAGAGCACGTCAATGACGCGCCCGCGCCGCCGGCCCGCCGCCCCTGTACCCAGGTGTTAGCTTCATAACACGACAACACGTGCCGCCACATACATATGTGTGAGTCGAATCAAACAAGCTTAAATATACGCAACATGACCGCTTGTTATTAGAATCCTATTAGCGCAAACAAGTACGCGCACATCCAATAGGTTTACCCACAAATAACTTTCAGTACCTACCTAATTGCTTATGAAATATTCCTGTACACATTGCGGACAGACTGCATTGAACACAAATACTGCAGTAGTCAGTGTCCTGTCATGTTCAACTATTACAGGCTTAACCTTTGCTTGCGGTCTCATCAGCAATAAAGTACACCGCGTGCAGATGAGGTTAATGTTTACGAAAATTGCTGATTGTGCACTTTCGCTTAACGTATACATTGCATTTAATTCACACGTTAAAGTTTCAGCCTTTACTAACTTCACTATGCTGAAGTAGTAACATAAGGCAATTTCTTACTCTCTCGACATTTACGACATAACCGTTATGGAAAGTAATGGATCTCTATTAAAATGTATATAATAGAGATCTATAACTTTACCACATAATAGGCACTCAACTGGTACCTTTCAGGATAAGTACAGTGTAAGTCTCTCACAACAGGCGCGACGCGACGATGCGACACGATTCTAATAGAACACATTCCATGAAGTTTTAATAGAAATTGTTTTACTACAGTCTCGTATGCCTGTCTGAGGGAGCCGTTATGAGCACATTTCGAATAAAACCGACCGACACCAAGGTTCCACCACAAGGCAACAAAACGTCAAAAAAAACACGCTGTTTGTTCCCTTAAATTACTTTACTACCCGACTGCGCCAGAAGGAGGGTTATGTTTTTCGAGTGTATGTATGTATATATCTATCCATGTAAATTTCTTTGGCACGCTCTGTAGCCTAAACGGCTTGATCAATTGCAGCTTGAGAGGTGCCATGCCGTTAGATTCATCTTAATTGTGAGAGTGACACAATATCTATCAAAATAAAAAAAAATGCACGATTTCTGGCGCCATTTTTCTTCTACAATTTCTTTTTTCCTCAAAACCTTTTAAATGGGGTGCCAAAAAAGGGTTTCATAAATAGATTTAATTAACGTCAAAATTAATTAAATTAACTAAAAACTGTGAAATCAAAAAAATAATTTATAAAATAAAAAAACCCGACTGCCTAAAAGTGAACATTAATTCAAAAAAATGGAAACAAGAAACTTGTTTTAAAAGGATGACTATTAGACTAAATACTATAAGCAGTTTCATGCAGTCGGAGGCATCTTCTTAAATTTAACAGTAAACACATAAACTCACAAACTTTCACATTTATAGGTAATATTAGTAGGATTGTTGCAATTGTTAGGATTGTTGTTGTTATAATAAGCGGTCAAACGATGCCATACCTCAATTAGATCCAGAAATAATATTCTGGCCCACAAAACCACAAAGATTACAAGTTCAAGAATCGAATGCCCTTTTCGAAAGTAGGTACTAAGGATTTGCACATTCATAAGGAAAAAGAGCAGAGCAGTGGTGACCCAGTGATAACGGCCGCGACTTACAGAGCTCTAGTAGATCGTAGGTTCGAACCCAGGCAGGCGCTTTACTTTGTGTAAATTATGTTACCACCACTGCTCTCAAAACGGTGAAGGAAAACATCGTGAGGAAGCCAGCATGTTCTAGAACCAAAAATTTGAAGACATGTGACGTAGGTACATCAACCCGCACTAGGCCCGCGTGGAGGTCTGTGTCTCATCAGTAGAAACACTTTAAGCTGAATATGTAAGGTAAAAAAAAATAAAGAAGATACTGTCCCAGCATCAAAACATTAAATACCTAAACCGTCAACTACAAACAATCTTTGAATCGTGTACCGCTAAGCAAACATAACTAGTTTGATGCCGCCAAACCTAATTCTAAAATCAACATTTACCTATCGATAACATTTCTTTTAAAGTGTGTCCGAGCAAACATAAGCGTAGTTTAGGAAAAGTAAATAAGTTTTATCGCAAGTAATGGTCGAAATGAGTCGTGACACGTGAGTCGTGAAGAGATATGCTCGCGCGCACCCAATGAAGCGATTAATAACTTGCCTGCTCAACTACGAAGTCGTTGCGATCAATTGAAAATTGAAATGAACACCTAACTAACTACACATCATGTTATATATGTGCAAGCTGTGTAAGTAGAATATGCTCGGTAGCTAATGTATAAATATTTAGACCAATACAAATATTTGAAAGTTACAGTGCCTTGGGTCTCTTACTTCAGCTACGGAAAGGTACTTTCCTCAACCGAGTCCAACGAGGATCAGAGTTTCCCAAACACGCAAAGGTTCGATAAGCTCCACTTAAGCTGAGTCAGCTATACAACCATAATTTTAGTGTACCTACACTTAATTAACTACAAAATTTAAGATAAAATATCTGTAAAGCCGCCTAGGGCTCACCCTAGTGCAGAAAAGGATAATAAGCAGGTGTGAAAGGCAATTGTGACTGAAATGTAATTCCAAAACATTGTTACATGATATACAAATTGTGCGGTTTTCGAGAGTTGACAACGCGCCAGCAGCCCAGTCGGCGCCGGCTGACCTCGCCTGACCTTTCTTTTCTAATGTAACAACTAGGTACGTACTACGTACTACTACTTTTATGGTTATCTCCTGAATAAACAATTTTCTAAGATGCTATCCTTTCAACCATAAACTCTTTTGAGTCCTGTCGTAATAAATTAAATTGAGCCTCCATAATATAAGTAAAGAAACTCTTTGTTGAAATTCAGTGATGGCCAAATTATAAACATGATATCGATCGCACAGATTCTGTCGGCCTACTGTATCAGCCATATGAAGCCAGTGGGATCTTTACATAGGTTATTAGGTAGGGATCTATATACAGGTATTAGTTGTATAGAAAACAAATGACAAACGGGCACGTATTGATCAATTCTTCGTAGAATGTTCCAGCGATCAATGAGACAAGCAACAATACTCAATTGATATCGTAGATTGCCGTCCCACGCATTTAACCATCTATAGAACCCTTCACAAATGCGCAATCGTTTGAAAACACTCTCCTGACTAAACATTGGGCCGAATGGACCCTTCTAATAAAACCTTTAAAGGATACGAGAATTTCGGACTCAAGCCGATTTACGTCCGTTCAATCCAATTGTTATTACTACTTTAGACAGATTTAGACTAATGAAACCCTAGAAACAAAATAAATCTTTTGGTTTAACAAAGTTATACCTGTCAAAACGGAATTGTAAGACGGAGTTCATCGAAATTACTATTCAAGGTAAAAGTATAATTGCAAAGATCAAATTACAGTGAAGAACTAGCACGCTATCCACTGTGGGATGTCAAGGCAGCTCTTTTACTGCATAGTCATCGTAATGAATAGTCGGCATTCAATGTATCTACACCACGACGTATATTGTGAATCGTACTTACGAATATAGGTCGCGGGGTAAAAGTCGATTTTATTCTAGTTTATCCTGTAGTACAGTTGTTAGGTTCCGTGTGGTGCCGGACGTAAAAGAATAGCACCATCCCATTTCTTCCCGTGGGTGTCGCAGAAGGCGACCAAGGGACTTACTAGAGAATGGGCAGCAGCGTTCTCTATGCATTTGACCACCATACTGCGATCGCCAACCCGCCTGCCAAGCGTGGCGATTATGGCAAATCTCCCCCTTTTGGGGGAGGCTTATGTCCAGCAGTGGACGTCTTACGGCTGATATGATGATGATGACAGTTGTTAGAAAGTTAGCAGTAAGTGCTAAAATCGATTGGGCATGCAATTTACTGCGAAGCAATCTAAATATAGCAGATGATCCAAGTCGGGTGACTTCCTTGCCACCCCGGGTACCCCTAGGCCCTAGCACCATGCGAGACCAATTATCGCCCGCCAACTGTCAGTCTGCGCCGTCACATTGAAATTATTGGCCTTATCAAAACGAATATTGTAATTTTTTCTTCAGGGAACAAAAAAGGCCTCGCAAGTATTTTTTAACCGACTTCAAAAAGAAGGAGGTTATCAATTCGAATGTTTATGTATATTTTTTTTTATGTATGTTCGGGCATAACTCCGTCATATATAGAAGGATTTGCAAAATTCTTTTCATTTGTTCAAAAGGGGTTCACTCCGAAATGGTCCCATAAAAATTTCATATAGTTCTGATGATGTCTTTCGGAGACAGACAACGGAACTCCTCAAAAAATGACAGCAAACAAACCGCGATTGCTGCTATTGCTTATATATGCATTGTTTTGACCCCAAGAATGATGCAATTTCGAAAAAAGCTTTTTTTTTCAAATAAATTGGGAAGCTTGGGTATGAGATCGTGATTGACAGCCAAACATTGCTTTTATTTATGTTCATAATGAGCTTTTGAAATAAATAAAGGCAACTCAAGGCAAGCCTTAAACCTTTTCATTTTGTCTGCCTCTATAATCGGTTGCAGGGTACGTATGAGGTATTATTATTGTGTTTATTTTCTTGATAACTTGTCGTTCCAGCGAAAAAATAACACGCCCCAAATCTGTTCAAAAAATTGTTTGCTACGAATTTCGTAGCGGAGCTAGCTACGAAATTCGTAGCAAACATTTTTTTTTTCGAAAAATATAATTTCTCGAAACAAACGAACAAAATCAATATAATTATCGGAGAATGACAGAGGTATTGTCATTTTATCTCATAACATTGGCATTCCGCATCACCTGTATCAGTTTGATAAGACTATTGACCTCGAGAAAATACTAACAAGCTGAAGATATTTGTATCTTCCTATGTTTATGACGCAGGTTGTTATGCGAACGCAATAAAACGTGAAGAGGCTGGGATGGTAATAGCGTCGGAGCCTGAAATAGAACGGCAATAGGAGCGGGCAGCAGACGTGACGGGCGAGCGACTCTCCCGAGTGACGCACTCCCACTGTCCCACACCATCGCCTAGCGCCTGTAAATGTATAATAAAGAAACGTCTGCAACCCCCATGCACACACGTACGTCACTACCCGCACGAAGATATTTTTACACATCTATTAATATTGATTTATTAATTTGGTTGTTGCGCGGTTGCGGACACTAACTGAACACTCATGAGTGTTAATACAAAAGTTACTAAAATCCTGAAAGGTTGTTAGGACACGATCGCATTTAGGATCGTAAAGATCGAAAGGCCATTATGCTACTAATCCATTTACTTATTCAAGAGGTTCTTTGTACAGCCCTCCCACGCAGACGGTTGACACTTTGACACGTTCGCGCCCTCTTGCCACCTTTCAATAAACCTAAAGAGTGCACTCACTCTGATTCAAAGCCATACATAACGAGTCTCTCGGCTCTTTGCCTTGATTAACTTTGACTTTTCTTTATTCCTTAAAATTCCTTTACCTACTAACGTTGGAAAACACACGTAGACCCTAAGTCCTACAAACTTTATAATGATGGAATGCGTATATTCAATCGGTTATCCATACGCCTAAGAAATAGAAATAGCTTTTAAGCAATGTTCTACTTATAACTCAAGCTTAAAACATTGAACCGTGTCTTCGGGCAAAAAGTGGTCGTTGGTTATTAGAAAACTGTTGTTAAACAAAGGACAGCGGTGAAGTCGGAGGGCATTGTGCGACGCGGGGCAGGCGTGTGGCGTGACGGACGCGCTTGGCCGGCGGCGCGCCCTGGCCGCGACTGATGCTACCCGGAACGAACACCCACCAACTATTGGGCAAGACAGTACCATCGTTGGTTGGCCACCTTATGCAAACTACCAATACTCTACAACTACATGGCACTTAGCTTTCGAACTTGGCACCGAGTACCCGACGTTACATGACTATTTATTTGAATGCCGCAAGAAACATCTTTCTGCATTCTGCAAGCAAAAGCTGACACCGATGTTAAGAAATGTCGGTCATTCCTCTTGCACCGTACGCTTTAGAGAGGCAGCTCATAAAGGCGAGTAGTCGCACCATTCCTTATTTGAAAAACAACACTGCACATATTTTCTTACTTTCCACGCTCGTCTCGACGTAAACACCACAGTTTACATACCAAACAGTAAGAAGCCACTACTTTTATGGTGAAATCATACAAAAAACATTTGAAGCACGTACTTAGAACAGACTCTCTCTATGTTTATGACAATTTTATTCAAATGCCATAAAAGAATATTCATATAATTGAATCCCGAACAAGACAAGTACATACCTACTCAGTTGTCTTAAAAGTAATGAATATGATGTAACCTCGGTCGTGTATGAAGTATAAACGGTAATCATACCGACCGCGTGAGCATTAAACATCGTTTTAATCACGCGTCCTGCGTCCATCACAATCAAAATACAAATACATAGTACTTCAGTGCAAAATTATCACAGCGGCCAGCTAAGTTCATGAAAAATAACTAAAGTGCAAAGTACTCGTCGTCATAAAAATACGCAAGCCTGAGTTCGTCGGCACCTCTGCAATCGATACGTATCGAGCATTGGACCGAATAGTCACGATGACGACGACCCCAGGCCACCTCAGACACTGGGTGACCCACTACTAACTATAGCAATGCAATACAGTGATTAGCATCCAAATAATTAACTTAACAACTTGCAGAAATGCACTTAATTTAATACCGACTGTTATTTTTTCATACTGTAACGTTGATAATGAAACTGGGAAGAAGATCACCGAAAGAGAACAAAATCTGATCTTAAACTCATGAAGTTCACTTTTCAAGTTCTCGTGAAGATCAAGCTCTGATTCTAAAAATTTCACCGCTATAGGGTATCTGGTAACAAACAAGAATGGCCATGTTGTTTTGTAACCTGTAAAAGTAACAATAGCACGCAATTAGAGGCCAGGTGGCTGTTAGTTAGAACTGAAGCATCCTACATGCATGAAGCACCATGCTGACCTACTTCAATTTGTTGACTCTCACCGCTGCGCCAAGAAATAGCACTCGGCAACCTGTTCCATACATATAGGTATATTAGAAGTGAGTAGGTTATCTATCAGAACATTATGTACGATTTATTAAAAAGCTGGCATAATCCAAATAAACCCATTATTTGCTAATGAGTTTTAGATAGAGGAACATAGTAAACATGATAAGCATTCGGGAAAAAGCCGATGTGTTTGTGGGTGGGCCATTTTATTTCTTAGTAATCAGAATCACGTAATAGAAATGTACCTACTGTCAATATTTGAGTCAATTTATTTGCTAATTCACATTGAAGTGTTCCTTCATAATACCTACAGTTAGCGATTTTTTTTATTTTCAAACTAACTAGTGTTTTGGATTTTATAGAAATACTACTAATGTTCCGTGTGGTGCCGGACGTAAAGATTAGCATCATCCCACTTCTTCTCGTGGGTGTCGTAGAACGCGACTAAGGGACTTACTAGAGAATAGGCAGCAGCGTTCTCTATGCATTTTACCACCATACTGCGATCGCCAACCGGCGTGCCAAGCATTGCGATTATGGCAAACCCCTCATTTTTTTTTGGAGGGAGGTCTATGTCCAGCAGTGGACGTCTATCGGCTGAAATGATGATGATGAATGACTACTAATATCCTACTGAAGCAAAAATACAGACGATCTGTTCTAGAAAAATTTTACCCTGAAAATTTAACTGAAGTGTGTTATTCCACCTGCCGGGCTATTCTGTAAAATATTACTGTGATTTAGGTGAAGTGTTGTAGTGTCAATACTTAGCATATGGTCTGCATTGGTATTCTGTAGAATCTCACCATGATAATTTGGGTGAAGTGAGCTTAAAGTGAGCTGGCATTAGTATTAATCTCTAGCATCATATGGATTGCCAGCTAACTTCACGGTCACTTCACCTCAATTCTCACGGTGAGATTTTTACAGAATACAACAGCTGAGCTTAGGGAAAAACAATAGTGGCAGGCGCAGCTCACTTTAAACTCACTTCACCTATTGTTTACACGGTGAGTTTTTTGCAGAATAGATCGGCAGGAGGATCAAGGATCTACCAGGCGCGGTCCGAGGGGGGTCCTAGGGGTCATGACCCCGCCAAAGCCGTAAAGCTTAAAATAGTAATTTTTCGAAAATATAATAAATGTTCTTATTAATATGTAGGTAGACTTTGTCTGTAACAAAAAGTTGTTGGCTGCGACCGCGCCTAGGATCTACTAAAGTCGCACCTGGCTGTCGCTTCGCGCAGGTCTGCGGAAACCACTATGATGATTCAAAGAAAGACAATATTGCTTATGAAGTTTTTATAGTTATTATCCTATTTGCCACGAAAATTCTACGAAGTCGTGGAATGACTTATGGTACAATGTGTACCTATTATAATTCGAACACCACTGTACGTCCACAAACGATTCGTCACTTACGAAGTTATGATTCATACGAACTCACGGCTAAAGTACTTGTGCCACAAACAAGTCGGTCACAAATACGCTCTTATAGAGGCAATTATCGCCACACTAAACGAATAGGTAAGTATTCAAGAATATTTGAGCTTAGGAACCTACGCGTACAGTAGCGGTCGCCGGTCAGACTCTTTACTGTACCTAATTGTGACCAAAATAATTCATACATCAAAATAACACCACTTATCTATTATTCAAATGTTTCGGGTCACAAAGTAATAAAACAGCTCTTATTTCAAGGACGTTCTTCAAGTCCTTTCATTTGTGAGCCCAAAGCCCACCCCGTGACCTATTTCACCCAACGTCCCAACTTGCCTTTTATAATAACAGATTATAGCCCCCCTACGACCAGGTAGATGTAATGCCTCTGTAATATTACCCATTCAAATAGCATTTTCAGCGACTCTCAGCCATAAACCTTAAAGACTATGCATAAAACACACAACCATCTACATATAATCTGAATTTAAGTATAGAATAATATAAAATTACACATTGCATCTACAGCCCAGCTGGGTTTATTGTAAGATTGCTTTATCTCATTTGAGTATAAGAGTTTTAGATATAAAAAGAGTTTCAAGAATTTTCATTCGACAAGTATCGTTGATAAAATAGCGGCAATAGCACGCACGGCATGTTCTTAGTAACCTATTAGAAAAATGCTTTCAAAATGTACCTATAGGATAAGCTCTTTAGGTACAGCTTTTAAGGTAGTAAACATCCGTAGGCACGGGCTTGCGGACGGCGAGTAATGGGTAGCTCGCTGTCCGGTAAGGACCAAGCCCGGGTCGACGGCGCGTTGTGTTCCACGCGCGCCTCAAAGAGATGTCAGCAGCAACAGATGGGGCCCGCAAGGGCCGATGCCTGCCAGGGGTGCGGGTTGTTCGAAAGAGATACCGCGGCCCTGGCATACAGGCAACTGAGGGAACACGGGTGGGTTTTAGTCAGTAAAAGTCTGACACGCCCTCCCGCTCCACCCAGAGCGGGAGAAGTTATTTGATGATTTCCCACCCAGAAAAAAAAAGGTAGTAAACATTTACCAAATAACTGAGTACTTGTATCCAGGGCCCACATAGCAGCCTGCCGCATTCTCGAGCGCAACCCGCGTGCATTCCTATGTGCGTGCGCCGCCACTGACGCTCACATAACTCAAGCCTTGACCTGCATTGCTAACGAAGCCTGCAGACGTACCCGATAAGACGATTCACTGACACTGATTGCAAAATTAACTAAACTTTTAAAGACTTTGCTATTGCATTGTATGGTAGTTAACACGAATGCTAACTGCAAAATAATTATGGCGCAGAACGAAATCAACACGAAAAAAAAAAAGATCTGTAATTACCAGTTTTCGACCGACTTCCCAAGGAAGTAAGTATTTACTGAAAAGCGTTCAGATTCGTAATAGCATGAATCAAGAATCTAAATACCAATGACGTCAGAACATAGCGCATACAAAATCAATATCTACATGTTTAGTAAATCATTCATCTACGCGTTCTACTACATCAAACCGGCTTATTAGTTCATTGAATCCAGGCGAAAAGTTATAATAACATATTAATAAATTTTCCGCTTTTTATTTTCAAATGTTACAAGGACGGGTCGTATGATGTCACCAACTTCATGTACTGCGAAGAACTACATATGTACGCGTTAAATAGGAACATTATATGTACGAGTATGTGGGTACATAAATATTTTAAATTGTAAATTGAGTTGGTATGATTAATTCACGGAGATGTGTAAATTGACAAATCTTTAAATATTTTGCAACATTGCTCATAAGATCTACAAAATAATGTCACTTTAACCCCAGACTCCTGTTTAGGTGCATAATATTAGGGTTCCGTACCCAAAGGGTAAAACGGGAACTAATTCTCTGTCTGTAGTCTGTAGTCTGTCTGTCTGTCCGTCTGTCACCAGGCTGTATCTCATGAACCGTGATAGTTAGACAGTTGAAATTTTCACAGATGATGTATTTCTGTTACCGCTATAACAACAAATATGAAAAAAAAACAGAATAAAATAAATATTTAAGGGGGCTCCCATACAACCAACGTGATTTTTTCGCTCGATGTTGATTACGGCAACGGGTAGACGCTTGAAATATTCACAGAATTTTGAGTTATATCATTCACTTTCAAAATAAATAATAAAATTAATATTTAAGGGGAGCCCCCATACAACAAAGATGATTTTTTGCCTTTTTTATAGATAATGCTACGGAGCCCTTTGTGCGCGAGTCCGACTCGCGCTTGGCCGGTTTTTCATCATCTCTTTAATTTGCGTGTAGTTCACAAACACTTTTAAAATAAAGTTATTAACTAGATATAACTGGTTACAATTGAAATTGGAAAAACTGACGAAGTGATGAGGAAAAGAAACCTTTGGAAAACTTTGGCCGAGAACAAAAAGGAAAAAGGAGAAAGAAAAGATCTCAGATTGCCTTTGCTTGTTGTCATAAACAAAGGCAATCCGTGACCTTTTCTTTCTTCTACTACGTATGTTACTGTTCTGTTGCCCAGAGAATTTAAATTATTTCCATGTATCTAACGGTACTAAATGCCTTAAACGTATTCGTTTTTTCTAATAACATAGTGTAGGTATGTATTATATTTACATATTTATGGTGGACAATGAATGAGTCAACGAACGGCCGAAGATCGTACATGACATGTAAATATCATAGAAACCATTGATTCATCCATCGAGATGATTTGTTACAAACGTCAATATCCGGTGTGTAATACCTACATCCTGAGGTATTATCGTTGTGACTTATCAATAAAACGAAAAGTGTAGATGAAGCTGATTTAGGAATGACTCGTTTTCTCAGAATTTGACTTCTGCAGTGCAAAATTCATTTTACGTTTTATTTTTTGATTTAATACCCAACTTTATCAACACATCTCCTAAACTCAACGAAACTTGTAATTTGTATTTCATGAATAATTAAGCAATACATTACACCAAACTAAAGTCGCAATTGAAATGTCTACATGTACATTCAGTATTTTCAGTTCATTTCTTCTGTTTTCAGGAATACCATAGTAATATTTCTTCTCCTTTCCTTCACACCGTTTTCCATGTTCTGACGAATGTGTTTAGCATGTCGCGAGGCCCTGATGCATGATCCTGACTGAGCATGGCGGAATTGAAGACTTGTATTCCCATACAAAATGAAAGTCCTAGATTTATGTTCTTGAACCAAACTTACTTTGACATACCACCGCGTTTGTGACTTTCGGTGCCTGTTCCGGCGGCGCTCGCAGCTTCGCTCAGCGCGAGCTGGTGAGCGTAGCGCGTGGCACTGCGCCGCCAGCGCCTTGGTGCGCTCGGCCAGCGAGTGCCGCAGCTCACCCCCCACGCATCCCCGCACCAGCATCTCAACCGACCTCCACTTGCTCCACCGAAATACTGTCGTCATCTACGATATCACTCATCGCGACTCCTTCACACTAGCCCCGCCAGTTTCCGCTGCAGCGGAGCCTAACACAAAGAGTTAATGCTATAGAAAACTCATTAAACTAAACGGTTATGTAACTAATGCCAAGATAAGATGTCAACTTTAGTCATCAATGTTTACAGAGACAAATGAAAACTGTCGCACCCAACAATTACATTCTGGAGCTAAAAATAAATTGATTGTAACTGTTTTAGATTAGATGAACGAAACGAAGCATCAAGGTCTAGGTCGGAAGATAAGGTCGCGCAAGCAACAAATTATTATCATTTGATAAAAAAAAACTAAACGCATTCTGCCGGGGACGACTCGGGACGACGTAATGTAACCACAAACATGTGTCATTTTATATTTTTATTGGATGATTATCATTAAATCCATTTTCAAGCGGGGGATAAACAAATCGTACTCGTTACATACAAGACGTAAAGTAACAAAAAGATAAGTAAAACTCTGCAATAATGTTGTGTATCAGTTATTTGTACGTTGGAATGATTCATGTTCTCTGAACGCTAAACAAAGCTGAGTACAGCCGATTAAACGATTGAAATTTGCTATTATTGTAGGATTTGTAGGGAGCGGTGCAACATGAACAGTCGGAGACAGATATAGGACATCCTCTTTGTCACACCCGCGCAGCCATCTACCGGTAACATGGTGTGACCGACATTTCTTTGTATTCACTGTAACATATTACTATTTATTTACTTATACTCAACCACATAGCTTCTGCCCGCGGCTTCGCCCGCGTGGATGTTAAAATTTATCACACGGGTACGTGCTACCGGGACAAAACGTGGCCTATCCTTAGCAAATTTTATCGAAATCCGATCAGTGGTTTAGGCGTGAAAAGGTTACATAATTTATTTGAATCACAGGTTTATCAAAATTGTGATTTACGAGTATTTCATAATAGCAAGTGACAATCGATTGACTTGTATAAAGACTGATAACGGTACCTAACCTACTATGCATTTATACATTTGTTCAAAGATATAAAACATTCTTCGCCTTGTGAAATGATTTGTTTGCATGGTGTGTAACAGTAAAAACGAACACTACTAAATAAGCCAACATGTACTCCTAAATCTCAGAATCCCAGAACCCAGTTTAAAATAATATTGAGCTTTTCTGAAAACACTACTTTCCAATTCGGAGAAAAACAAAATCCTCACTTATGCGTCGTAAATCCCGCAAAGCTTTGATTATCGATTTTCCACAGGATCCATTCAATTTCCCAGAAACGCCGTACCATAGATAGAAATTATATATATTAGGGCCACCTGACTTTCATTTCGGAGGTTTTTCGTGGAAACATTAATTTATTACGGCATCCCTGTAAAAGTGTTTTTACTTTCGCACAGTTATCTAAGCTGTAAAAATCGCGTAGACATTGTGCCCAGATTAGAAGATTTAACCACAGATAGAACCCTACGTAGGCCTTGCGTGAACGCGTAGACACTCTGCAACCACTTTAGTTGGTATACAATCAGAACAAAATTATTTCAACGTAGAACTGTCGGCTACTCTATTTTAACTATCGCTTAACTGTTATGTTGACAAAAAAAGGTCGATCGCGGCCATCATTTTAGTCTAGCAAAGTAAAAATCAGAGTGTCGTTTGCTTCAATTTACAAGAAATATATTTTTAAAACGATGAAAAAAAGAAATAAGAAGTTACAGTCATATAGCCAACTGACCAATATGATTGCCTATTTTGAGCTCAATTTTATACTTTTATTATACTTTTTATTTACCAATCATTTTCGTCATGATTGCAAAAGGTGCGAAAACGTTGCATACCCGCTGCACTTACGGCTTACGACTCTCTAGCACATGTTGGATTTTATTTTTTATTGCAAAACAACCACGGCATTGCAAGTTGAGTAGCTTAGCCGTAAAAATACATGTCTGTAGAGTAGGTCGATATCTGACGAGGAAATTGGATAATTGAGGAAGGGAGCGGCCGCCGACGAGAACTAGGTACATTAACGTCTTTTCACTATGGATATCACATGTTGCACAATAACAACTCTGGTACTTTGGCATGTTTAAAAATATCGGACAGTACATCGGGTTTAGTACCTACAAGATGAATTAAGAATGTCTATCTTCAATTCAATAGTCTATATAATGCGATGACTAGCCTAAGTATGAACTAGTACTAGAGTAGTACTACTACTAAAAGATTACCTTTCCTTTTAACCTAAATAGTGATTTCAACATGCATGAAAATGCAAAAAATGCAATAAATTGCAACAGAACTAGTGGTCCGCAGTGGACCGTTTTCTGAGGAATTCTAGAGAACTCCTTACTGGGTCAGCGTGAGTGTATTTTGAGATATATCGCTCGTAAACTAGCATTAATTGCGGCTTGGCTTGTGAATAAAATGTTCTAATGATAATTATGTTTATAAACGGTAAAGCAGACATAACTAATAGATACGAATTAATAAAGTTTACTGAAGATGTTGGTAATTTCAGACCAAATTGATGAAAAGATTTGTTTGTGTTGATTTGTGTCGTCAATTTAATAAAATGACAAGTACCTACTTTTAATCAAAATGCGTAAGAAGGGAGAGTAGTAACCAATTATTCTTCAAAATTTAAGTAGTTATCCAACATTAAAGCATGATTTATAAAACTTTTTAAACGACCACTGAACACAAGCCGTGCCTTCGCCAGGTGCACTTCCATATTTATTTAATGCCCCGAAATTTCGCCCTTAACGCTTGTAAATACGGCAAGTGTACCGAATTCGATTGGAAACGACAGGTGGCCGGCACCGGTCGTCAGGTGCACAGCATATAAAGAACCAAAAAGGTTTTTGAAATCCTACCTGGCGTCCATACGTCCCTTACTAATTTATTCATCTGCTCATATGAATCGCGACTTTTTGCGTGTGCGCCTTAAGTATGGCTTTGTGTTCATAGGTCATACCGTCATGCTCATTATCTAGGCAGTAGGCTAGCTTATTATCAATGAATGGCAGAATTACGTTAAACAAAACTACTAAACACTTTGTTTATGTACATACTTTAATGTGTTTAGTCTTTCACTTGAATATTTTATTATTTATTTATTAAAAATATATGCAAGTCAAGACAAAAAAAAAACTGTGTAAAGGCGGTCTTAATACCAGCGGCTGTCTGCGTTTCTGCATTAACTTGATTATTTAGATATGATTAGATAAGTTCTTTCTTGATAGAAAATGATCACATTAAGTTATGTATATGACACAAATTTATTCAATAGTAACAGCATTTGCATTTAAAATAAGGTATATGACGGAGCAAGTCGTAAGTTTGAAAACATGAGTTTTTGAAGTCTTGGTGTTTCGAGCCTGAGACATTGAGGATATTTTGTAGTAGATAGCATCAATTTATTTTTAATGGAAGCAAGCGCATAAGTCAGCTTTCGTAATCAATTCCGTTTTGGCCCTTTTGTAAGTAAGTACTCTACAAATAACCGATTTGTCTAAAAACTATGAAACAGTGTTTCAAGTGTAGTCGTCTAGTTGACTATGAATGAATTATAACTAAATAATGGTACTTTTATTCAATAGTAAACATAACTACATAGTAATTAACGAATACATTAAGACTTAAATACGCGCAAAAAGTGTCATCAACCTTAGTAACTTCTCATAACAAAGATTACAGCGCAGAACCTGATTATGGGTACAGGCTAACAAAGATATGAATCTTTGTTAGTCACACCCAGACTAATGAACATCTTTGTACCTTCTCGGGACTCATGGTAACATTGACTAATATGTCATGCATATAGGTAGGTACCTAGTTTGTACAAAACTATCAGCTGATGAAACAAGTTTACAGTTGACACAAAACATCCACTGCAGGATATATTTTATTACGATAAACCAGGGCCTCTTAACTCTTGGCATTAACTACATACCCGATAACGGACTAATTGGTATAGCAACTAATTACCATGCAAATTACACTTGAACTTAAAACACGTACTTATAAAAGACAAAAATGTTATCAAACTGTTCACAATCACTTAAATCTTCAACACACACGAGAAATAAACAAACTGATGACTTTAAAACTTATGGGTACACTTAGAGACACTTGATAAAAACAATTGAATCGAGATTTTTCGGAAGTGTTCGGTGTCACTGAATGTAAAATAAAGGCATCGAACGTTGACAAGTAATGGCCTTCCGCACTCGACGCGGGGCGCGCGTCGTCTGAGCCGGCGACGAGTTCTATCGCACTACACCATACACCGAGGACTGACGCGACAAGGAAACCACGCATGTGCAGGATTCTCTCGGGTTTTCCGACACGGCACAATCATGACGTCGCAAACAGCTACGTCATTAAATCATATGGATAATATTCCTGACAAACAATTTTTTTGAACGATTTCTTCGCTATAACAGGTAGACAAACCAGCAAATAATTCAAATCCAGTAGCTGTGTAATTTTAATTATAATTTGTATTAAACCTAAAACTGTTTTGGATCAAACAATATTTGGAACAAATTGCTGTGGTTTCCTTTTGGATGAGATAAAATATCGCAATCTAGGAAACGTTAAATTATTATTTTTCCTCTGTTGTGATCTTAGTTATTATATATTATGGCAACATTAAAAGGTGATTTAGATCAAAATCAAACAAAAACTTTTAATTATGATTATTTTACCAGTTCTAGTTTAAGGCATAAAAAGGTTTTTCAATATTTTATATACATTTTTAGTTCAAATTAACTGCAATACATTTATGTTTGTACACTGTGGGGTACATATTGTTCATCTCCTTTAACTCACAACACAAGTAGAAATTTAAAAAACACACACAATATCGTAGAATATGCATAATGATAATCCTGCATAAATCGATAATGTTTTCTTATTTCTGTATGAATGATCAAAAGAAAATCTAATCTAGACCAGAGATGGTACCTACAAACATTTTCGAATTCGCTACGCTCGGTCTTGCACTATGTGTTCCTATAATTCTTGAGTTTATCTGACATAACTCAACAAAATGACTCTTTTTCCGGTTGAACGATCAAACAAAAATCTAACTTATCTAAAAAGGGCGCAAATATTTTGAACTACAGATACATTACAGATGCGCAAAAATGGACAAAATAACTACCTACGTAATAAGATAAAAAGATAAAGATAAAACAAGAACAAAACCCATCCTATCCTAGGCGGGGTCTTAGATTTTCGAGCTTGCTTTGCTCGCTCTTATCACACAGGGGTTAATATCGTAATCCTGCTAGTACCCTGGCAGATTGGTCAAGAACGTTTGAGCAATCTCGCCATACTATCGATTGAGTATGACATTGCAAAAAGTATTGATGTAGGCCATATTATTGACAAATTGAATCCAGGAAAAGCCAGAAGAGTAAGCTTTTAAGATATTATATAATGCATAAATCAACTCCTGTTATGTTCTCTATATTCCCTTTCTGCATAATCAGAACAATCTTAATTCTTAAATGAATACATAACTTGAATTACACTTTTATTTATGTATTTCTTTTATGAGAGCTTAAACTATCATTACAGGGTTTACCCTAATGTGGCAGTTAAGAACTTATACTAATAACCTAAGCTATATACTTACAATAACCAAATTAGAAAAATTAAAAACGAACAACAGTTATTGTGTCGATACTCTTCTCAAAAATAAGTGTTGGGGTCGAGGGGCGCAAAATTAAAATCTTGCCAGAGGCGCGCATTACCCTGGGGTTTCCTTTTTCGTGTGAAAATCCCATAAAATACCTATGGATGTCCTCTGCCCCAGTGGAGATTCCAAGTTATACCTGTCCTGTCAAACTAACTGACTAAAAAAGCACACAATGTTTCTCCCACTACTTTAGTCGCTCGTGTAATGATTCTCTCCCTCGTAAACATTAGCAGGGCAGATATTTCGTTGGAGCTTGCGAAGATCTTCGGCCTTCCAGTGGCGAAAGCACCATATAACACGATTCCTACCGGCTTCCCTTCGGGGATTCGCATCGGCAATTCTATCGCTATTAAATAATGGCACGTCAATAGTGGCTACTATTGTCAAAAAATATAGTTACACTACGGTAATATAGTTACATTCAAAGTATAAACGATAGAACGACATTGAGTGTGTTTTATAAGTCTGCTTACTCTTTTTTATCCTGAGAAATTGAGGTCGTATTACACAGGCCGAAGCTATGAGGGTATACAAATACGACGAAACGCTTCGAGAAGAGGGCCTTTGGTTTTTAACGGCTTTTGGTTAATTCACCATAACATGCAAACAAGCAAAAACGGTTATTTTTAGCTTTGCATTACAACAAAAAAATCATACAACAGCGATCCCGTAATGATGTCACTTTAGGTCACGTGGCAACATTTGATATGGACGAGAGCAAGCTGCTGTACAACAGGTTAAGACAGCGACAGATATAAAAAAATGAGTCAGCAAGAACGAGATGGAGCATGGCATGGCATATTTTATTTGGTTTTCAGCTGTTCAATGTTATGGTATTTAATTATTTACATTCTCATATTAATTTTAGAATGATAGGAAGTATTCTTTATTAATAAGTTAGTAAGTTAAAGCCGACTTCGCTTCGGCTTCTCTCTTAGAAAAATTGACACCTCGCCGCTACGGCCTTCAGTCTTCGTCCGCAGGTTCTACTCAGAACCGGACCACCATCGTCACGGGCCTGTTGGCGAGATGGATTCCCTAAACCCTCTGCCTGCATCAACACAGTGCAGCAGTATGCCACTTTATTTCTTTAAAATATGTTTTTTTTGTTTGAACATTGGCACCGTGTATTTTCTTTACATTCATCTGATTTGGCATAATTTATTCGAGGTTCTGTGTGTTGTGCTATTTCTTTTGTATGCTCGAATTAAATAAATTGTCTGTCTAGCCCTATCACTATGGCGGTTGGACATGTTCGGTAATCAATTGGTGCGCATTTTAAAAATCCGGGAAAAATTGTAACATAAACTGCCTCAACCGTTTTGTTCAAAACTGCTTACGAGTTTGGTGCATCAGCAAAATTGCACAAAATCGACAACTCTGTGTGACACTGCACCTCCTATAATCATACTGATGGATATTTATATTAATTTTTAATGCATATTGAACAATAGCTATTGACTATTATTATGCTAAGATTTACCGAGATATTACACAATCACAAAAATATGTGTTGTTATAGCCTAGAAGGCACATTATTTGTCTATATTCTATATTGTTTCTTGAATACTCGCATTATAGTATTGTAAGTCATTTTTGCTAGATGGAAAGTATGATAATCATGTAGTATTTAGGATTTTAGGATAAAAATTGGTCCGGGGGACAGCATTTGTGAGTTTTGTTACCCAGTGGTATCGGCCCTAATTAATAGGTCGTGGGGTCGATCCAAGGCAGGCATGCCTTTACCATTTCTTCACCACTAGTGTCAAACCGCTGAAAAAAGACATCGTGAACATGTCTGTCCTAGAATGAATGAATGAATGAATGAAATGCACCGATCCCAGCGTGGCCTGACTAGACTCGATTAATTCAATGAACCCCAAGATTTGAACTAGCCCCTGGAGCCTCATGCTTCATGGTGTTTCAGAGGCCATTGCATATCAAGAAGAAGACCGGAGGGCGCGTTAATGGTCAGGTAGACGTGCCCTTAGAATAGGAAAGGATTGCGAGCATACCGGATTTGCATCCTTGAGTAAGCATTGGACTAGTGGAGAGACGTGTGGTATTTATTTATAGAAGGACATATTTTCACGACGTCGCCGTTGATCGTCGGTGTTGATCTAGAATCTTCAAAAAAATTGGAAGACTATCATATACATCCGCCAAAACGCACTGAAGCATGAATCCTACCAGTGGGAAAATTATAGGCTGAGTTTGCTTGCCGTTGAAGAGAAGAAGTACGTCTGGGCTAAACAACAGGCAGATTTAAAAGGTTCTGAACTAAAATAACCCGACAACCGACAACCCGACATAGCCCGAAGAATTGCCAAACTTAAGTGGCAGTGGGCAGGGCACATTGCTCGCAGAACAGATGGCCGATGGGGCCGAAAGGTTCTGGAGTAGCGACCGCGTACCGGAAGACGTAGAGCGGGAAGGCCTCCCACAAGGTGGACCGACGACCTTGTGAAGGCCGCGGGAATCCGCTGGATGTGGGAAGCACAAGACCGGTCGAAGTGGAGGAGCATGGGATAGGCCTATGTCCAGCAGTGGACGTCTTTCGGCTGAAATGATGATGATGATGATGATGAACTAAAATATAAAACTAAACTTAATTTTGTAAATAATTTTGGATTGATTAATTCCGTTTTTTTCTATTTCGCTACGGAACCCTAAAAAGCGGATTAAGCGGATTAAAGTATGAAGACACTCGAACCACAACAACAGTACCTATGCTCCATTTTGACAATCATAATCGTATCGAATATTTCGGTGAAATATTCATATTTTAAGGAAAGTACACCACAGCGGACATTCATATTTGGTTTTTCAAAGTCTGTCAACTAGATTATTGTGGACCCTTATAAATACGTTTGGTGAGAAAACGGCTTAAAATAACGTTTAAAATGGCAAAAATGTAACTGAAAAGTCGTTTCTTTAGGAATGACCTCTATCTGTTATCATGAATAATGATCGTAATTCGTTTGAAATGCATGAAGATTCGTATTAGTTAGATAGTTATTGTTGTAGAATAAACACGAATAAACGAACCATTACATAATCCTAGCTTGGTGTGTAAAAGATCTCAACGCGCGATACTAAACAACTTTGTTTAGTTGCATATTTTTCCATTGACTTATTGTTTATAACGTCGTCGTTACATTCATGATGAGTACACTGAGTGGAGACTTAAACAGTAACAGAATATAGATTCCTATGTACTAAGTTAAAAAAATAAAAAATGTATAATTTATAGCATGTTTAAAAAAATGTGTATTTATCATGAGTCACACAGTACAGTCACAGTGTACAGTTTCTTATAAGTGATTTATGTTTCATAAAAAATAAAATGCTGATAATAACGCGAGCTGTTACTTAAAGTTCTATGGAACGCAATGTAACGTGAAAGTATTAGTCGAAGGTCCGGGCTCCGGCCGTTTCACTTTCTACAGAAAAATGCGATTGTCGAAATGTTCGCGCATTGACGCGGACGTCAACTATCCAAATTATAAAACAACTATCTTATCATATTAGCATAAAAATGTTAAATAGGAGATATTTTGACACCAGCGTTTTTCAACAATTCAAATGCCTACAAATAACTTGTTACCCTGTAACATTCAAAGGTTAGGATATTGAAATTACGTCATGTAGTAGGTATTTATTGATTTTTGATTTCACTTAAAAGTAGGACACGTAAAGTCGGATTGGTTACTTCAACAAACTTATCTTACAGTTTAGATTAGCATTTTCTTAAGGGAGAACTAATCATGGCGAAGGATGCATACTTATACCCAATTCAAAGGAGAATCAGAGTTAAAGCCAAGTTATGGAAGTCAAAGATGAACCAAATAACTTTGCTACCAATGTCACTCAGACACCATAACTTATTAGTACCATAGTGGCACTTGATCCATCTCACACTGCGATTAAGAAATACTTTCTAATAGATGCTGATTATTAATTGGTGGCGAAACTTCTGAATTTTTTACATCGCCGCAGAGTTGCAAGTCTGTCGGTGTTTTATATGATGCATTTCGGAAACTGTGCGCCGAAATTGAAACATTTGGAGACAATCTTCCAAATCCTTTCCATAGGCGTCGACTAGACAAACAGCGATGGTCCACCGTTGCAGGTGGACATACCATATACATGTTTGCGTTCTGACAATGAAATCCTTTCCGTGTGAGTATTTGCTTCCCGATAGCGTTAACGGCATCCTTCACATCAGGCAACTGAACATGTTGCTTCAAATTAAGCGTACCTATAACATTATTGTCCATTGCATCGTACCTTTACTCCAATTGGTTGTGATACTTGCCAAAAGTGAATCTATGGTCATTTTTAATGCCTAAGATAGCGGATGTCGATGTCAATTTCTCGTTTCACATTCCACACAATTTATCATAGAACAGAAGGAAATCTGAAAGTTAACAATGGTGCAGAAACTGGAGCAAGCGAGCGTGTGGCAAGCCACTGCCACCAGTCCCACGAACACTTTCAACATTTTGCGTTATTGCTAGAATAACCAAACAAATATCGCAACCAACATCTGTGCCGTACTTTTTATGCAATTGAGAATGTATGACTTCATGTTTTATAAAAGTCAAGACAATCAATTGATGCTGTTCAAGGTCAGCCTTGGCTATACGTGTGTGGGCTACACCTAGCCAAGGCTGAGATAGGCTGCGATGGTGATGACGGGCAATATAGACAGGTACCTAACGACCTACCCTATAATTTGATGCTATTTTATAACTGAATCTTTTAAGTCGCAGCCAAGAAATCTTGCCATGGACAGCAAAAAATAGTCAATAACCTTTCCGATAAGTCGAGACTTAGATATGGGTTATATGTTGATCTGTACACCTCTGTGGGCGAAAAATAGCACCCACGACGCACTGAATCATCGCCCAACCAAATAATATTTCCAATTATGAGCGTATCGAACTATCGGCAATGCAGACCAGATTTAACCACAAACTGTTCAAACGATAGTGTTCGAAAGACCTCATTTTTGTTCTACCTACTGGAAATTGTTTGTAGTAGGTACGGGTATCGGGGTATGGGTTAAAATTTTCCTGTTGTGTAGGTAGTGTAGGTACACATACTACACACCCATACTATTTTTGTTTCTGACAGGAAAATATCTATTTAATTCATTATCTGTAACAGCAGTTCTAGCAAATATCGCATTTAGGTACAATAACTAATAATCCCTTAACTAAGCAGAATGTATGTAGCCAGCCTTGAATGTCGTCAGTTCAAGTAAATAGGTATAGACTTATTAAGCAACGTTTACTGTCTATAATATCATCATTATAAATAGCCAAACTGAAATCGCCTCAGCAGTTTTCTCAATAGTGATCTAATAGCACTTGTCAGTAGTCGTGAGTATTCGTGAGATAGCTCATCGCGCTATTCGCTCTCGTAGAAGAGGCTCGATGAAACTTGGCACCCAGTACCTGTGTTAGTAGTGTTATGTGGAACTACAAAAATGATATTACCAAGCTCTCAGCATCCTGGCTCATCTTTTTCTACGCATGGTTCCCGTGGAGGAACCGCGCTGTGGCGGCGTTGCGGTTAGAATCCAGGTAATCCAAGACACTGCACCATCGCACGTCACCATAACAACACGCCACATTCCATCACTGCATCCGCGTCCAACATATGATCGCGGTGGCCGGTGTCTCTGACGTCACGCGCTTTCTCACTACTTCACAAGGTTGTAACAGCGCATTAGGTGCCTGTAGGTCCTGTGCACTCGATCACTAAAATTCAAACAATGATACTCTTGGCTGATGAATTGATTCGTTTCGGTTTGGCGTGCTGTAGAAATAGTGTTCGCGTGTGGGCAAGTGCTATCGTGTGACGCAGGTAACGACTTTCGCGCACGAACTGAGTGAAGCACGTCCGCGTCGTGGCACCGCTGCCGTCGCGCGCGCACCACGTAACGGCATAGCGCCCCCGCGCCCCCGCCGCCGCGCGCGCCTCCCCTCGGACTGGCTCCTCCGGACCTGCCCTGTCTCACTATCGCCTATGCAGGCGTTTTCATGTGTAGTGTAGGTGATCACCACAATAATATAACTAATTCCAATACTTATGAGTTTTGTATCGTATTGATGCCGATCTCCGTATCCATTAGTGAAACAAAAGCTAACAAAATTATGTAGCTGCACTGTGATCAGATCACAGTGATTTTATCAGTTATAAGGCAATGGGGCTGCTCCCTCTGTTTCAGTCCGAGATCATTTTTTTTTTTTATAAACCTAGCTAAGTACGTAGATACTTACTCATACATAATATTGCAATTCATATCTAATACTTTAGGTAGCGGTGATGTCTACGTAACTACCTAATTGATCGTTCATCACTTTTTCTTTTCCCAACTATGTTGGGGGAGGTCGGCTCCCATTCTAAGCGCTTGCCTCAGAATACAGAATTCTGTATTCTAAGGCGCTTACAGCTGAATACCATCATTTTACATAAGGACGACTACCTATCTGACATCCCCAACCCAGTTACTAGGTAACATGATATAGGTTCTCTTTGGTAAGACTGGTTGTCAGACTATTAGGCTGGGCCCAACGGCCTAACGTGCTGTCCGAGGCACGGAGGGGTCTCGATATCCAAGAACCGACCGCGGCAAGTGTAGCTTAACCCTCGATCGACCCGCGTGGCTGTTATCATTTAGCCAAGGGGTTTGTGCTGCGAGTTCACTTGCATCTCCCAAGTTTCAAAATAAAATATACTTAGGTCTAAAAATTCAGAACTAAAAAGTATCCGAAATATGCCTAATAGAATAATAGAGAACTTAACTTATTCCATGCGAAATCTAAAAATGTTCAATCCTATATTCTAAAGTTTTTGTGCATTACCTAGTCAACTAATCGACCCTATGCGGAGAGCTCACATTATAGAGCTTGCTTCGTTCGCTCTTGCATCCTACTGTATCTTAATTCTGAAGCTTCTTTTTAAAAATCTCGTCACAGTTCGTCCTCTTTTTGTACGCATGGACAAAATAAAATCTATCCCATTCGAGGCGACATGCAAAAATTCTCTAGCTGCCTTTGCTCGCTCTTGCATCCGACATTCTTTTAATAAGGTATTACACCCATTTTTGAAAAGTGTCTTAATTCGATTCTAAAATTCTAATAAACCACTAAAACAACTACAATATCTTTCTGTACGTATGGACAAAATAAAACCTATCCCATTCGAAGCGACATCCAAAAATTCTCTAGCTGCCTTTGCTCGCTCTTGCATCCTACATTCTTATAATAGGGTATTACACCCATTTTTGAAAAGTGTCTTAATTCGATTCTAAAATTCTAATAAACCACTAAAAGAACCACAACATTTTTATTGAATCGATTAGTGCCGAAAAATGCATTTAAAATTTACATTTTCATATTTCGCCCGTAATTTGACGAAAACGCTATACGCAGTGGACGCCATATTGCTCCGTAGGTATGACATCAGTTTGCTGTGTAAACAAATGCGCTGATATTTTGTATGATAATTGTATATAATTTAAAAAAAAATGTTATTATTTTACTTAACGTTGGTTTGCTGCTCCTGAATGTAAGATATTATTTCAACGCAGACGCACATGAACGATTAACGAGCCAGGTTGTTTCATTGATCGTTCATGAGCCAAGCTGGCACATTGACCGTTCATGAAGTCAGGATAACGCATGTTTAATCATACAAATTATTAGAAATCCCTAGCATTATTTACCTTCCTTAATAACCCAAGAGTATGAAAGAAATCCTAGATAACCTAACAAACCAAACAAGCAGAGAGATCCTAGTGATTCAGTTACCTCTAATTTTAGATAACACTCGCTGGAGGAAAGAAGCTCGCAAGCTCTCGCGTTGAAAATGAGTAATACTACTTACTTGATAATGTAATTGTAAGTTCCATAACGCCTGATTTCAAGAATACCACCTAATAAAAACTCCCGCAAACTGGCGCGACGCGACTCTTGTATAATAATTTCTGTGAAAACTTCATGGAAATTGTTCTACTAGTCCATAAGCCTCCATATCACTCCAATAATCGCTGAAATCACCACTAACGGAGATTCGTTGCTTTCCCAGTAATACTCCAACCTCTTCAAGAGTTTTCCCTTTTTCCAATATCTGTGAATGCAGTTAGCAAGTAGGTACCTACTCTAAAAGTTAAGGACAGACTATTATGAACGTTTTCCTGCTCGCTACAACCCTTTCTACCCCGTCTCAAAAAACAAACCAGTATACTATACTACACACAGGGACTAGTCGCCGACTCGCTGATGGTTTCCAAAATCTGTACTGAAATCTGTATTTTAATACAGATTTCAACAGCCGATTTGTCGCTAGTTTTGTCAAAATCAAGGTGTGGGCGTGGATTTTGGTTATTCTTATAAACGATTTTTAGGTGCATTTTTGCTGAAGATTCCTCTTAGAGCATTTAACCTAAGTTAATAAATGCTTTAAGAGATTCCTTGATTATACTAACCGTTTTCAAAGAAATGAATTTTGCGGGCCATTCTTGTGCTTTCTTAAAAGGCCGAGTTCCAGATCTCAGTAAACTGTAATAAAAAACTGCCGTCAGAGTACGCGTCAAAGCAAGAGCGTCGTCGGGAGTTTTTGGCGGGATCGCGTTGGAACATGTCGCACAAATTTTCATTTTCATGAAATTTAGTGAAATAGCGAATTAAATTATATAATTTTGGTAGTGAATTATTTAATTTAGTTACGTGTGAGTGCACAAGTGTAGTGAAGGTGAAAATAAGTGACTAACGTGGACTTTTCGTGTTCCCCCCAAAAACTCCTATTAGGTTGTTGTAAAGTTACTACCGCTTTACAATAACTTTAACTTTGACTTGACTGACTAAAGACGACTATGACTGTTTTGTAACATCGTGCCCGATATCGGGCCATTTACTTTATTGAAAAGAAAAATTACTTGACACTGGCTAAATGCACAAACCGTGTGGAGCCAAAACCCAAAAAAAAAAAAAAAAGAGCGTCGTCAACTCGGAAAATATTCTATGCTCTGTCTGTCGCAGTGATGCCAACTTAGGGTAATTTACCCTAGATTTAGAGTGAAACTTAAACGGCAGGGTAAGTTAGGGTATTATATTTTTTAGGGTATTTTTAGGGCAAGGTCGGTTTCGATTATGAGACTACTATAATATTAAACTACTTAGTAGAAACACGCTGCGTTTAGTTTTGGGCCGGGGTTCAGTGGACTTTGATGCCGGTGGTAATAAACGATTCCATAACATTTCTAAGGTTGTAATATCTTTTTTAACAGCACCTATAAATAATGTGCAGCCGTAGAGAGATATTCTGTATTCAGTCGTCAAGACCGAGCCCTGTAGGTTAATAATAGTTAAAAATAGGCTATCTTGGGCCATGATACAGAGTATAATTTGCAGTCATTAAACAGTAATCTTGCGTTAATATCACACCGTCAAAAACAATCACAGATTAATTTAACAATAGTATTTGGATAAACAACGTTAACTATGCAGTCAATGCAGAGAAATCTCGTTGTTTTATTTGTAAAGTAAGAAAAAACTGAGGGAATTAATTTAGGGTATTTATTCAAATTAATAGTGAATCTGGGGTAAACTGCGACTAAGCCTGGGGTAAAGTGAAAACCAGGCCTGGCAACACTGATCTGTGGTGAGTTCGTGTCGTGATTTGCGTCAATTCAATCCATGTATTTTTTATTTGGATTGAAAATTCGCATTTTTTACGAGTTTACGACTCATCTAGTATAAGATTAAAGTGATTCACACTATTTAAAAATTAATGATCATTTAACATTGAGAAGTACCCAATAAATCTCTGAACATGTCGTGTATTTCCCATAATTCCGAAGAAAAGAACGGTGATCCTAAAGTTAATGAAGAGCAAACTAAAGATGTTGAAAGAAAACGTCATGCTGATCAAGATGACGATCCCCCAAAAAAGAAAGCTGATACAGAAGAACACAGTTCTGTGGTGGCAGCACACTATAACCACTTAGAAGAGAAAGGTTTGAAAGAAAGATTTAATTCGCCAATATATTACCTCAGAAACTTTAATAATTGGGTCAAAAGTGTACTAATTCAAGAGTACACGGACAAAATTCGAGAAAAGGATTATGGTAGATCCTTGAGAATACTGGATATATGTTGTGGAAAAGGTGGTGATTTAAGTAAATGGCAAAAGGCTAGAGTAGAACATGTTGTTTTTGCTGATATTGCTGAGGTATCAGTGCAACAGTGTCAGACAAGATATGAAGAACTACGTTCCCGTTCACGGGGTGGAAAAGTTTTTTCTGCTGAATTCATTGCAGCCGATTGCTCTAAAGACACACTAAGAGATAAATATAAAGACCCCTCCATCAATTTCGACATTGTAAGCTGCCAATTTGGCTTGCATTATAGCTTTGAAAGCTTACCTCAGGCAAAGAGAATGCTTACAAACATATCTGAGTGTTTAAAACCAGGTGGCTATTTTTTTGGAACAATTCCTGATGCATATGAAATTGTGTCACGTTCACGAAAATCACCTGATGCCTCATTTGGCAATAGAATTTATAACATTAAATTACTGTTTGATGTTGAGAAAGGCTATCCACTCTTTGGTGGAAAGTATGATTTTCATCTTGAGGGAGTTGTAGATTGTCCTGAATTTTTAGTGAATTTTAAATTATTTACTAAACTTGCTTCTGACTTTGGTTTGGAATTAGTATACAAAGCAAGATTTGCAGACTACTTCAAAGATCACTCTGAAAAGTATAAACAACTATTGCAAAGAATTGTATGCTTTGAAAGTTATCCTCCACCTCCGGGGAAAGAACTTATTGCTGATGAGGGAGAGTATGAACATGCTAAACAGTTCTGGGAGAGCAAAGATAACAAGACTGAGCGAGATCGAGTTGGCACTATGAGTTCATGTGAATGGGAAGTTGCCAGTGAGTATTCATTTAATAAAGTAAATTTATTAAATTAACTTTGTCATGACAATGCTAATATTATATTCCGTTTTTTTTTAGCTGTATACATGGCTTTTGCCTTTAGAAAACTGAAAAGCACCTGGGATTCAAATGGAAAGCCTGTGTATTCAAAACCAAAAGAAGAAAGTCAATCTACAAACAAAAATTAGTTACTTAATTGAATATTTTTCATTGTAATCATTCTTAGAAGTTTTTAATAAAAAATGAAATGGGGAAAAAGGACAAGTAGAAAGCAAACTTGGTAATCTATGCAAACAGCACAACCCTTATTATGCAAATGTAAATCCACTATGAAAGGAAAACACTATGTAGCTTAAAATTACATTTATATTGGTTCATAGATGTAATTTCAGGCTCCAAGCTCAGGGCTGGGATTGACGGAGACATCGCATTTCACAAACTCTTTTGAATGACTTAGTTGTTTTTCTATAATTTGTAATCATTTTGTGCTAGTACTAAGGATAGTAGTGTTAATAATTTATGCAAATTATTTAAAATGAGTGGTGTAACAATATGTTTTTTTATAATAGCCCAGGAAAACGAGCATCTGAAGCCAATGTCTTCTTCTTTGATTTGTGTAAACATTAGCAGCCTTTCCTAAATGGTTTCTAAGCCAATGTTGAATGTTTATGCTGTTGGTGTTCTATAATAAATCTGCATAAAAAAGCGTAGTCAAATGCTGTTTTGCTTCAACCAGTTTATTCCAATAAAATTTTTGCACCAAAATATGTTTTGTTTGCTAGTAAATCAATGTAGTAAAATGATATATTTATGGTCAAGAGACCAGTTTCTATACAGGTACACTCATATTTTTTAGTATGTCAGTTGATATTATAGGAGTCCTACAACATATTAAGTTGAATATATAAAATACACAACAACCAGGAATATATCCTGTAACTATAATATGCCTAATAATGACGCGGCCACACATTCGAGAAATGCCATTGGTTATCGCGATTTTGGACGTTAGCCGTAGGTGTAGCCACAATTTATCGCGATAACTTTACAATGCTATTTGATATTAGGCGATAACTCGGGTGGCGGTCAAGTGTGGCCACTGAATTTATCGCTATAATTATCGGAATGTTTATCGCGATGTTGGGTATTGACATTGACCGTAGTGTGGCCCCAGCACAGTGTACAGTGCAGAAGTTAAAAACAGGTTTGATAATTAAACAAGTGAAGAAGACTGGACCAGCTGAACGGGGAACAGGGACTGTAATTCATAAAATGCTGTCATAATTCAAAATCCATACGTTACGAGGCCAACAATATCAAAGAAAAGGCGCCTTTGGCTTTTAGAGGTAAAAGCCAAAGGCGCGTCAGGGTGATGTGGAAACAAAACCAATCCTCAACTTTTCTTAGGAGTACCTATATAGGGTGACTGGTAAGTAGTGACCAATATTTAAACACATGATGGTACTCATCATAATAAACAACTTTCCCAACGAAACGATTTTTTTTTATTTATCTACCTTATTGACCCCAATTTTATCAGCCATATTGAGTACCTAACAAGAATAATACACTATCAGCTGTAATGTAATTTAGTTACCTACAAACAAAAAATATGAATCCACTTTTACCATGCATTATTCTTTTGTCATTAATTTAACCACCATACGGATCGCACGCGCGATCCGTTGTTACGTACTCAATATCCGATTTGAGAAAGTAGTTTGTTTGCTGCTGTTGTTTGTATAACTCACAGAACACTATACTCCTAGCGGAGAAGAACGCCAACTTCAAACAAAAAAGAAAAAACGGAAGTCGTTTCTAGCGACATCTAGATTACGCCCACAAAACTATCATGCACCGCGAAATTTAAAACGCCGCAATCCTACTTTCCATTTGTTCCCAACGAGTAACACCCTCAAATGTCACACTGTTACTCGATGGGATGGTTGGGAATTTTTTCTTAAAAACATTCCCATCGAGTAACAGTGTGACATTTGAGGGTGTTACTCGTTGGGAACAAATGCTACTTTCTTACATTTTATTAAGTTTGGGCACTCTCGCTTGAAGAAAACTCGAATCGTCACGTATTTCGAGTTTTCTTACAAGTGAGAGTGCCCAGAGTATTAGAAAAATTAGAAAATAAAACAACGATAATGAGACATTATGTTTTAATTTACTTTTCTATCAGATATATAACTACATACAAACTGAGACATTTTCTCTATTTTTGAATAACTGAGAGTTACGTATGGTTAAATTCTAACTAAATAGCACATCACATACCAACAATCAGGTGAAAAACCATCTTACATAATATACATTTACACGGCAAACAGTTAAGGTCATAATATAGTGCATATTCTATATAGTTTAAGATGTGTACAACACATTGTTTGGATAAATATCAATGTAACAAGAAAATTTTACTTTAACAAAGTAAAAACCGACTTCAATAGCCTAAAATTAACAATATACTTTCATAAAAACTTTACGGCTTCAGAAGTCGGTGTCTTCAATTTTTCAATGCACCTTAGCTTGGAATTGAAACGAGAAATTGAAGACACTGACTTCAGAAGCTGTTAAGCATTTATAGTTGAATAAACAATTACATAATTACATAGAGAAGTATGGAATAAAAAGCCATGATGCGCCGACCCTAAATTAATTTAAATAAGGGCAGGAGAATGATAGCATGAGAATACAATTACATCAACCCAAGACGAACGAAAAGAAGAATTATAAAAAATGGTTAATTCGTTTTTGAGAAAATCGCCATACATACGGGTTGAATACAGAGCTTCCTTTTTCTTTTATTTCCTTAATCTCTATTCCTTAACAATAAATGAGATATCAACATTCATAGATTATAAACAGAAAACAGTGTATTTTTTATCATATGCAAAACAGTCAAGGGTATAATATAGTAATGGTTTATAGTATGTAATTAACACATTGTTTGGACAAGTATCTATGTAACAAGAAAAATAACAACAAATCAAAGGATATATAAGTACCTATTTTTAACATTAGTTTTAGAAAACATGTTTTAAAAAACGTTACATGTATATAATATGCTTTTGTGTTTTACTGTTCATTTGTTTTAATATCTCCGATTTCCTAACAATGAATGGGATAGGTATCAAAATTCATTTATTCATTTATTTGTTTATAATCTGCTGAATATCAAAAAAAATAATATATATAAATAAATAATATATATATAAATAATAATAATAAATCTAATATTCAGCAGATTATAAACAGAAAACAAAAACAGTTTTTTTTTAATCATAATGCAACAACTGTTCACCAATAAAAATACTATTTGTGAAGAATAATTTTCATCTTGCGATTGAGGGCAGCAGCTGATACTTCTTGGGAAAAAGATCTATTTTTAAGGACGCAAAAACGTTTGATACATATGATAAAAACACTGTTTGTAATATGTTCAATATTTGATTCTTTGTGTTCTACACATTCATTAAGAAAATCGAAGTTAATTTTTGATTTTATATTTTCTTTAATTCTTTTTTTTAAAGAGTTTGTATGGCCATTTTCTTTTAAGATTTTGTTTATGAGTGTTGCACAGCACTCAACGCAAGCTATCATTGGCTTCGTTACATAATTTAAACTTTTTTTCAGTTCATTATACTCCCGGCACTCTACAAATAAATGTTGTGGTTCCATTGTCTGCGTCAAAAAAGTTTTGTGGCAGGCTTTGCATACGTTTTTTATTTTTTTTACAATAAACCCACACACATAAGCACAGGCCTGAATTTCAGCATTCTCTTCTTCAATATTTTCTTCCATTAATTCAGGCATGTCCTCAATAACAAATTCAGTTTCTGTGTTTATGTTTGTAGGCCGCGATTGTGAGGCTGATAAAAAAGTATTAAAGTTATTAATAATTGTATTATTATCACTCTCGCAATTTCCTGATGTGCCTATGTTGGACAAATTGCTGAGAATAGCAGTTTTCAATCCTGCCACAAATTGGCCACACGTGGGGTTTGTATTGGACCCACAGTTGCCCCGAATGCATCCAAACAGATTTTCGATTGGGTCCTGCTGCAGCCTTCTGGTAGCCAGGGTGGTAATATTACCCGCCTCCAAATTTCTCCGTAATCTTAAAAACGCATTTAATGTTGTTAGCCATCCATCTTGCGATGGCGGCCTCCGAGGACAATCAATGAATTTCATTGTTTGAAAAAAAAACTTTCATTTTTTCGAAGAATTCGGAGTGTGGGCTCTTCAAGGACCAATTGGTGGAATGAGGTTTTCCTCGCCTTAAGTCTGGGCTGTCAGCGTTCATTAAGTCAAATAACTTGTCCATATCTGTCACCAGACTGGCTGTCACAGTACCTTCAGTACTAATTGAACCTGAAATTGAAACATTTGTGGTTAATAAAAAAATACTAATGAGGTGTGAGGTTAGAAAACGTTGGTACTAACTTTCCATCAATTGTAGAATTTGTATATTACCACTGGAATGACCTACATGCCTATAATAGAATTAATTTATAACCAACTCCAAAAAAGAGGTGGTTATCAATTCGACACAATGCATGTAATTGTAAGTGTGATGGCCTAGCTTATTGATGCGAGCTATGGGTGTCAAAGGGAAAACATCTTAAAATCTAGTGCAATATTTACAACAAACCACATTACAACCACACTACTCATTACAAATATTCCAGTTTTTACATAATTAAAAAAAATTCAATCAACTTCTATGAAATAACTTTAATTTCGGGAGTCCATAGAAACTCTGCCGAAATTAAAGTTATTTCATAATTTTGAGTTAATTTCTTTTTGAAGTTGATTTAATTTTTTTAAATTACTTTTTTTGTATTTGAACATTCCATATTAATTACCGTTGGATATTCTCGCCAACATTCCTCCTGCTACAGAGTGGCTCAGCACTTGTGCAGCTAGGTTCACTTTCATCTTCTGCTTTGAGTTGGGATCTAGATGATCTTTTTTCAGCACTGGTGCATATACAAAATTGGGATTGGTGCTGTCCACTTTGTAAAATTCCTTTATATGGGACCATTTTGCAATACCTGTAGATAAGCATTTTTTTACATTATCATTATGTCACATGAATAAAATTATTGCAACTATAAAATGAGGTCAAATTTCGATCAGTGTGCGACCACTAGTTATAATAAAACTATACTTAAATTCTATTTTTTTTAAAAATACTTATTTGATACATTATATCTTACCTTTTCCAACTAAGCCATCAGAAGAAATGTGTGTAGTCATCTCAACGTTATATTTCATAAACATATTTCGGAAACATTTAAGTAGATGCGGTGGATCGAAAAATGTAACAATTTCTTTGTTATTTAGTTTTATGTATGGATGCTGTACTGTTGAACCCAGAATCGTAAGAGCTCGTCTATTGACTCCGTCCATATCACAGACAATAGCTGCAACATTTATACCTGCTTCAAAGCATTGATTTAAAACCTGAAATTTAAAAAATCTGTTTAAAGCCTATGGGTGATAAATATCAACTATCAACATCTAAACATATAAAACACTGTGCTGTGACATAGACTGTGACAGGCAAAGCACAGCCCTAACCGCTAGATCATAGAGATTTGAAATTGAATTAATTTAACTAATGGGTGCCACAAATGCCACTTTGCATCCCATTGGTGAAACTGATTGATTAGCCGGAAGGGGTAGAATGGTGGAGCAAAACAATAAATTAATGGCTAGTCCGTTATGGGTTTGTCATTTTAGCGAGCTATGTGAGTAGAATTTTTCTCATCACAAAATTATGACTAAAATGCAAGTAGTTGCACAAATGACGTCATAATATCACTAATATGAATGATAATACTTTACTAAGCCTTATTGTGAGACAGGTCAGGTTGAGTAAGAATAAAAAAAATACCTCTTTTATAAGCACTGCAAGCCTGTCTGCAGTTGAAAATCCACTTGAAAAATAATGGGCAATTGGTTGCTTAGATCTTTTTCTTATGCCTGAGATCATAAAAACCAGAGCATATGCAGCTATAATTGGTGACCTTCCTTGGGTACCATGGTCCTGGTATCCTTCTATAACGTCATCTTTGGGATTATACTGCAAATGCTTTTTTATGGACATTTCATCAAACAATAAAGCGTAATAATTATCCCCTGGTGTTTGTGTCACTGCAAATCTTTTTAGCACTGTAAACATTGGTTTATTTATTCCAACTCCAAATGGCAATTTCCGGAGGAGACTTTTCAAAGTGCTGGTTGAAGGCAATGGGAACAACCGTCGTAATAGTCGATAGCATGTTGGAGAGCGTTTAAAAATTCTCAGTGCTGTAATTTTTTCTTCTTTTGACCATCTCCGACCAGTCACTTTCTTTTTAAAGTTTCTAATTTGCCCTTGTAAAAGCAGAGCAAATGCAGGTGTAATTTTTTCTGATAATTTTTTTACTGCTATATCTTCATGAATGGCATTTAGTATCTCCTTCTTTTTGAGATTTTTTATACGGTTCCGTAGCTGGCAAACTTTTTGCATGTATTTGTGACATTTTTCTTGTAGCATGCTCTCTCTAGTCTGTTGTGCTAAGCTGGGTGAAGCAATTGATGGTCCAGCCACTGGCTTTTCTTTTGCTTGATGAATATCATAGGGTGCAGTTGATGGTCCAGCCACGGGCAGCACATTTTCCTTTGCCTGATGACAATCATAGGGCTGAGTTGATGGTCCGGCCACTGGCTCATTATCTTTTGCCTTCTGTTGCGGTGCAGTCTCAGTATTCTGCAAATTCAAAATGTCACAAAAGGGCCTCTTTTGCGAATGTCCTGCAGAGGAATATACATGTAAAGCAGGTTCTCCCTGAAATGAAAAAAAAAATGAATGAAATAATAGTTTTTTAAGAATAATTATAACATTATGTTGGCCGAAGCCCATTACTAGTAGAGGTAGTAGTTCTGCCTTCTGAGCCTTTAGGTTGCAGGTGTGATACCCTCTCAGGACAAACATTTATCGATGTGAAGAACATAGATGTTTGTTCTGTGTCTGGATGTTTAATACTTATATATTTATGTATAGTCTCTAGTCCCCATATTACTGCTTATGCTTAGATTAGGATCTTATGTGAAATGACAAAGATCTTTAATTATTACAGTGAGATAAAGCGTCCAAGGATTTATATTGTTTTTATATTTTTTACTTACATCATTTGGGACAGCGGTTCTTAGTAGCTTTGTCTTTGAATGGTCTACAAAATCTGCATTCTTAAAATGTCGCTGACACAACATTCTGTGCTCAGTATGCAGTTTTTGTTGTAAATTTAAGGATGCATTTTCCTTTTCAGGGAAAATGTACTTCGCCCCTAGCGGAAAATAAAAACAAAACATGAATGAAAATTAGTGTTTTGACAACTTGGAAAATGTCAAAGCAAAAAATTTGGGCTGTGGATCGTCTTAGAGGCAGAGTCTATCAGTTTTCCTTAGATTTAAGTACCTACCTAGAGGACATGACATTTTTCGTTATGAAAATATAGGTTATATCTTGACTACAGTGGGACTTCTTAGCTTTGCAAATTGTGGGTTTTTCCTTTTTACAGTCTTTACCATCCCCAAACCCCCGACTAGAGAGGGTTCAAAAGTTAAGTTTTTATATGGTTTCTATTACGTTTTTAATTAGGACTATAGAAAATGAGAAGTTCGTAATGTTACCTACCGAATCAGGTTAGTTACTCCAGGTTTAGGAAATCGAAACAACTTCACGCCGTCTTTAGCAGGTGAGCAGCCGCACTTTAAACATTTCCTTTTGTTTTCCATTGTAACAAAAGAACAAAAAATGTCACTTTCTCACAAGAGTCAATTTCTCAATCAGAACAATTAATCGCTCGAACGGAGGAGCATTAGCTCGACTCAACGTTGGTTAGATCAGGTGAAGATTTTCAAATCTAAACACAAATCCGAAAATACCACGAAATTAAAGCAGAGACAACAACAAAACAACCAAACTATTATTTTGCCGACGCCATTGTGAACTTTGTTTTTGATTTGAATTTGAATTTCATTGCCGGAAGTTATGTGTTACCGGTGTTACCACACAAAATCATTGTTTTTTTTTCTAATGGCAAGTTAAAGGTTTTGCCCTAGTAGGCATTTCGTTCTTTCCATACAAAGTTGACTGGGGCTGGTATAACTGCTCCCAAATTATAATGTAAATTTTTATTATTTTTATTTTTTTACACTTTCTGACATATTCTCGTAATTTTTTGACATTAAATATCAACTTAAAAATACCTGATTTTCATGAAAATCATGTCACTTGGTTTAAATAGGTTGATTACTACTAATGTAGATTCTTTTACATACTGTGAATGGGAGAACGTTGTAGGCCTTACAGACTAGTTTTTTAGACGATTTTCTATTTTTTATTTTCATTCCTCTAAGTACCTGGTACTTACTGACAGGCCTGCACTGTCCTCCTTTATCTATTATCACTGTAATTTGAAAACACTGTAAAACCCAATTATTTTTAAAAGAGTAACCGTGGAGTTTCTTGTCGGCTCTTCTCCATAGAAAGCGACAAATTGGAACCGTGCACCTAGCTTCTTACGTTTCATAAGTGCCCTTGCAGGTTTATGTGAAATAAAATATTTTGATTTGATTTGATTTATGATGAGTACAATCATGTGTTTAAATGTCGGTCACTAATAACAGTCACCCTATATATCTCGGAATATTGTATTACAACAGAATATAACGTCTGTATTTCCCAAAAGACAGAGCAAGGTGCAGGTTCCTACAGTACCTCCACATTTCGCCAGTTATGTATAAGGTGGCTGCGCTAAGGTAGCTCTCGAAACTTCAGCACACACCGCACAGCTTCAAAATGCATAAAAACTTGTAAAAAAAAAAACTTTTTCCAAAAAAAATAACAACCGACTTCCGAAAAAACACTACAAAGTGAAAAATAACTTTAATTTCGGAAGTCGGTGACTTTGGATATGTATTTAAATTTTTTGTCACTGCCTTCAAGACCAAGCCTGCCAAGTCTGCCTGTCAAGTTATTTTTCGCTTTGTAGTGTTTTTTCGGAAGTCGGTTGTTTTTTTTTTTTTTTTTTTTAAGTTTTTATTTCTCACTTTTTAGATATAGTACCTACCCCACTAATTCTAAATTAGTGGGGTAGGTAGTTTTTTTTTTTTTTTTTTTAAGTTTTTATTTCTCACTTTTTAGTTATAGTACCTACCCCACTAATTCTAAATTAGTGGGGTAGGTACTATAACTAAAAAGTGAGAAATAAAAACTTAAAAAAAAAAAAAAAAAAACAACCGACTTCCGAAAAAACACTACAAAGCGAAAAATAACTTGACAGGCAGGCTTGGCAGGCTTGGTCTTGAAGGCAGTGACAAAAAATTTAAATACATATCCAAAGTCACCATCCTTGGGGTCAAAACAATGCATATTTATGCGATAGCAGCAATCGCGGTTGATTTACTAATTTGTTAAGAAGAATTCCGTTGTCTGTCTCCGAAACGCATCATCAGATCTATATGAAATTGAAATGGGACCACACGGGCAGCACCAGCTTTCAAATTAAAAAAGAATTATCAAATTCGGTTCACCCAGTCCAAAGTTCTGAGGTAACAAATATAAAAAAAACATACAGTCGAATTGAGAAACTTCTCCTTTTTTTGAAGTCGGTTAACGATGGCTCAATTTAAGAATCCGGGAAACAAAATCAAAATCAAAAGTCATTTATTCAAATTAAACTGAGAATCAGCACTTTTCGAATATCAAAATTACATAAGACAGTCCCCCAAAACGCCTGCCCTTCACCACTTCCTAGTGCTTTAGCTGGGAAGAAGAAGTGGCGCAACAAACTCCCCAGCAGCACAGCTGTCTGTTTAGTTAGATAGACTTGATTCTATACATAGGTAGGCAAAATAATCAAAATTACGAGACACAGAACTTAAAAATTTGTCATATGTCAGCCAGCCATGACAATGTACCAACAAATAAATGGAAAACTAAACTCAAGCAGAAAAAAAAAGTAAACAAAGCATACTACCAAAAAAAAACCACTCCTGATATAAATGGCGTGATAGCTTACACGCAATGCTGGACTATGTTTACAAATTATAACCTAGGACCATCGACGTAAAATAAATAAACAGGTAGGTAATTATTAGCAAACAATACCAAAATCATGGTCAGCAAGACGACCAGTCACCACAAGCAGCATCCGTTCACGAGCATAACGCAAAGATCAGCCATTACCCCCCTCGCCATATTTGAGGGAAAGAGGTAATCCGATCCCAACGCTACCGCAAGCAGTGACATCTACGGGAGCATGACGAACTTGCTGCCGGTTACTCAGGCAAGAATAGAATGATCAATTTTCGAGGTCGCTAGCTAACCTTAATGCCATACAACTCATCATAAAAAATATTGTTATGAATAGATCATGTCAATAACTAATGAAAAAATAGATTATAATTTTAAATAATTACATGAACCCATATAACCTGTCTCTAGGTACGCTAATTCTGGAGAAAGAACATAAACATTGGTGCCGATTCTCTTGTCACAAAATTCTCTAAACTAAACTAAAAATCACTAAAATTTAGTTTATTCCTGTCAAACGACGATTTCCCATTCTGAAATTGACTAAAGTGACACAACTTAACTATATTTTAGTTTGACAGCACTAAGATTGTACTGAGTTTTTAATTTAGTGAAAATGGTAATTTTGCTATTCTGTTGTTGTCAAATTCATTATTCTATTCAATATAAAATTTCGATTGTCCAACTAAATCTGACTATTTTTAATCGCGATTAAAAAGGTGTGGAATAAAATTAGTTGTCAAGAACTAAAATTCACACTGACACCTCGACTTCGGGCGCAAATACAGTACTGTATCTTTTTTTTCTTTTCTTTTGCTTATATCTCGAAATTGGTGTGTCCTATCGTAAAAATAATGAAAATTTCGACCCCCTCTAAAACTCAACATGTTGGTAATAATTTTTCATATTTTCGATACAAAAAGTAAAAAAAACCATTTAAAACACGCTGAGGCTGCCCCCCCTGCGCGGTTCCGGCTCTAAAAAAGATCACGGGGTAAGGCAAACGTGGAGTCGCATTTGTCAAATTCGATTTTAGTTGTGTCAAAATTATTTTTAAATTTAGAGATATTTTTTTGCAGAATAGCTTTAAGATTCTCATAGCCAAAAGTAAGGAATTTTAGTGATAGTTTAGTTAGTTTAGTTCGGTGTACAACAGAATCGGCACCATTGTCTTGAGTTAATCACAGCGACCAACTATTCTTGTCATTTAAATAGTCGTTGATGGAATAGTAAGCCTTTAAACACAGGTTGGATATTAAATGAGCTTTAAACGCATCAAAAGGCAAATCTAGCAAAGCAGAGGGAAGCTTGTTATAAAAGGTTATACCTAGCCCAACAAATGTATTATGAATTTATGAACTATATGAAGCCGGTGAAAAGGAGCACGTAGTTTGTCCTTATTTCTAGTCTTTACGATGTGAATATCACTGTTTTTAGTGTACAAGTGTATATTTTGTCTAATATGTAAGATATTAGCAAAGATGAATTGTGATGCCACCGTGAGAATACAAATATCTTTAAAAAAGTCCCTCAACGAAACTAGCATCTAGCTGTATAATTGCACGAACAGCACGTTTTTGAAGCACAAATAAATTTTGAATATCAGCAGCTTTGCCCCACAGCAGAATACCGTAGGACATAACGCTTGAAAATATCTAAAGTAGACTAACCGAGCTGTATCGACGTCAGTGTATTGTCTTATTTTTCTGACGGCGTAAGCAGCTGAACTGAGCCTCCCTGCTAGGCTTGATAAGTGTAATCCCCACTGAAGTTTGGCATCTATTGTTATGCCCAGAAAAACGGCCCAGTCTATAGTCTCAAGCACCTCTTTATTTGAGACGATGTTGGGACCTAGATTTCTAACATTCGGTAAGGCAAACTTTACACATTTAGTTTTCTTGACATTGAGAACTAGGTTATTTGCCGTAAAACAATCCGTATCCATTGAAAGTGCACTGTTTACGTCGTCAAAATCTTGTCTATTCCTGTCTACTTTAAAAATAAGAGAAGTATTCTGTGCAAACAATACAACATCACAAATACCCTATATAAAAGATGGCTATGCGACGTAGGGACCGTTCATTCCGTAAATTTAAAAGAGATCGCACTGATGAGAACTGGACACTATTTAAGGCTGCAATAAATAGATGCAATCAGATGATACGCAACGCTAAACGCCGCCACATTCTAGATGCTATCAATTCTTCCTCTTCTGCTGATATCTGGAAATTTCTTGGAACTCTTGGTATCGGCAAACCGCAACATTTAGACCTTCCTAATTCTATTGACTTGGACGATCTTAACCGTAATTTTTCTACTATTCCCACCATGGATCGTCTCACTAAGCAACAAACTCTGTCCCTAATTTCTGGTCTAACGCGTCCTGATATTAATCCTTTCAGTTTCATTCCAGTTGAACCGGGAGAGATCTTGAAGATCATTCTATCCATTAAATCAAAAGCGGTAGGATGTGACAGTATCACCCGTTTTATGATTTTAACAATCCTGGATCATCTCCTACCCGCGATTACCCATATTATAAATTTTTCCCTATACACCGGAGTATTCCCTTCCCTGTGGCGCAAAGCCTATGTTCGTCCACTACCTAAAGTTTCTAATCCCTCCCTTCTTACCCATTTCCGCCCCATTTCTATCCTTCTTTTCTTATCCAAAGTACTGGAGGCCTGCGTTCATAAACAATTCTCTAAGTTTGTTCACTGTAATTCTCTTATTAGCCCTCTTCAATATGGGTTCAGACCCGGGCACAGTACTGTTTCCGCCCTCCTTAAAGTGACTGGCGATATAAGGGCAGGACTGGAAGAGACCAAAGCAACTGTACTAGTGTTGGTTGATTTCTCAAATGCCTTTAATACCGTCAGTCACGACATCCTGTAGGCTATTTTGTCTTATGCTATGGTCTCTCCCGAGGCACTGGAATGGTTCTCCTCTTACCTTCAGGAACGTCAGCAGTCCATTCGTGTTGGGGATTCTTCGTCATGCTGGTGTCATTTGGAATCTGGCGTTCCTCAAGGCGGTATTCTTTCCCCTCTTCTGTTTTCTATTTTCATTAATCTCATAACTTCCGAACTTCAGTGTGCGTATCATCTGTATGCAGATGATTTGCAATTATACTGTCATGGGAGGGTTGAAGAACTACCGGAAGCTATCGACAGGCTGAACAGGGACTTGATAGCCGTAAAAGCCTGGTCTGAACGATTTGGGGTAGCAGTAAACCCTAACAAGTGTCAGGCAATCATCATCGGTAGTTCTCGAAGTATGAGTAAAGTGGATAGTTCAACTTTGCCACCAGTACTCTTCGATGGTACGATCGTTCCATTTAGTGCTGATGTGAAGGACCTAGGCTTGCACATTGATAGTACCCTAAACTGGCGTACTCAAGTCGCTAGGATCAGCCAGAAGATTACTGGAACGCTGCGTGCTCTGTACCGACTAAAAAAATTATTACCAACGAGTACGAAGACAATGCTTGTGCAGGCCTTAATTTTCCCTATCATCGATTATGGTGATGTGTGCTATTACGATCTGAATGCTGATCTCCTCGACAAACTTGACCGTCTTCTCAATTACTGCATTCGATTCGTCTTCAATCTGCGTAAGTACGACCATGTCTCTGCGCAACGGTCGCTTCTGAAGTGGTTGCCCATTCGCCAGCGCAGAGAGCAAAGGGCGTTGACCACCTTATTTTCTTTTCTTGACTCTCCAACTTCCCCTGGTTATCTAGCCCCCCACTTTCAATACATTTGTGTCAACCACAACAAAAATCTTCGTTCCTCTAACAATCGCCTTCTTCAATGTCCCACTCACCGCACAGACTTTATGCACTCTTCCTTCTTCGTTCAGTCTATCTCTCTGTGGAATGCGCTCCCCCTTGATATCAGGATGGCAACCAACCGGTTATCCTGTAAAGTTAAAGTTCGCGAGCATATTCAAAAGAAGCTGGCAGTATCTTCACAACGATAATGTTTTCCCATTGTTTGTCTTATTTGTTTTATTATATTTATGTGTATATATGTATGTTTATTGGTGCATATATTTAATTATGTATATAGCATAATTTTTTTGAGGTATAATATGAGTATATTTAGTTATATTTGAATAATAATTAAATACACCACTTATTTGATAGCACCTACCACTGTTTGTCTCTGCATCGCCCAAAGGTCGACTGGTAGAAAATGCCTATGGCATTAAGTCCGCCTCTGTACATATCTGTGCGTAAAGTATTAAATAAAATAAAAATAAATAAAATAGTAAGTCATTGATATACACTAAAAACAAGAATGGGCCGAGTATTGAACCTTGAAGCACACCTAACTGAACTGGTAGCCCGGACGATTTTACTCCATTAACTTCTACACATTGCAACCTATTATGTAAATAAGAATTTATTACGTTTAAAGCTTCGTTATGGACACCGTAATAACGCAGCTTACGCAAGAGCGTCTCATGGTGCACGCAATCAAACGCTTTGGAGAGATCACAGAAGAGTCCAATAGCATTTTGCGATTTCTGGGAGTGTATTACTATCATAAATGAACACTTTTTTCACGAGGCGCTGAGACTCGCCCGCGCTGCATTCTGTTGGATTCTCAATGGTTGGTTCAACACCGAGAGTTGAAAATCCAGTGCGCGAAAAAATCCCGCTGCGATTTTATTTCGTCCGTGTAAATGTCGGCTTGTAACATACTAATCGTTATGTTCAATCTAAGTATGTACAGATGCCAGCACAGCAAGCTATCCCAAACTGTCAAATTTTCCCAATTGCACATGAACCATAGGGTTTAATAGTAAAGTTGGAAATATATCAAAGAAATTTGACTGATTAGGGTAGCTTGATGTGCTGGCGTCTGTACCTACATTGTTTATTTTTTGCCATAATATAGGAACCTTTGTTGGCAACTAACAGCGTCCAGTATTCAATGTGCAAATCTAATTTCTCGTTTCGATTTACCCAAAGCTTCGACCCTCATTTTGCACTCAACTTTCCACCCTACGCTGTACATATTCAAAACCAATCCATTCCATACGCTTCCGTGCCGAATCAAATATCAATCAATGTAGAAATCATCTAAACGCTGTTCATAAATCCAAAACCCATGTTTGCTGTTGGGGGAAGGCAGACTTCAGTTATTCTCTTGGGATCATCACCGGAATATGAATTTCTCCGATAAAGACTTTTTTCAGGTTTCATTAAAAAGCACAGTCTCGACGAAATTTCGGATTTCCAATTTTTTTCCGAAGAACTTTCTCTAGTTTTCGTCTTCTATCATCTTTGGCAAATACATGGATCCCCATATTTTTGCTGTCGCAACGAGACATATTAATTAATTATACGTAAAGGAAATCGCTTGTTTACAGAAATGTATGGATATTGTTTATTGACCACAAAAAACACTTTTATCAATAGTGACTAGTGACAGCTAGCTGTCAAATTCTTGGACAGTGATACTAGCGACATCTGAAGTGAGCAAATGGCGGTTTTTATTCCATCATGCATCGAATATATATATCAAAATTACACTATCCTTAAATAAATTCGAAAGTAACTTTTACCTGTTACTTTTTACGCTTGGCTGTGTGTGTCTAGTGGGATAATTTCTAACCTGTATAATACACGTATCAAGCCGCGGAAAAAGCTAGAAATTTAAACGTCCACACATATTATAGACCACATTTTTGCTGCCCGCCGCCGCCTCTATTTGTACAAAGCGTTTAAATTAATTTGTGTTTCGGCAAAAATTTCCAACCTCACAGTAGTTGACTAAGATGAAAATATTGTGGATTATTTTTTTCCGTTGTTTAGTAAGATTCTGGTTTGAACGCTGCAACACTACAAAGTAGTCTGAACAACGTCCAATTAGGCACGTTGAACCGATTCACCTGAACCTATCAACAATCTTGGGAGGAACGGCGCATGCGCATTCGTCACTTCTCAGCACTTAGAATTTTACGTTCGCTTGACCAGCCTCATGTAATCGTACATCGTACTTTTTGTACTAACGTCGGTCGGTAATACGTAGGCAAAATGAGTGTCGAAAATCCCGCTAGCGACAATGATTGTGAATCAGTAAGTGATTAAATAGATTCGTATATTCAATTTCTATCTGTTAATATTGTATTTATGCCCTACGATAATCTGAAATGTGCTGTTTACTAGCGAACACAAATCTCCACGAAGCGAAAATTTTCTAAGTCCCAATATGGCGTCAACTACAGTGTTCGAACAAACCGAAGCTAAGCGTCGGTTTGGAAAGTTTAGGAGATAAAATCGACACAATTAGAGTGTTTCATAGCGCTTTAAATATTTGACTACATGGATGACAATTTAATGTCAATTATTTTGGTAATGTTAAAATTTCGTAAATTGTTCTCAGGGAAAGGTAAATGGTAATAAAAATGAACACGTGAACGGTGTTCACAATGGATACAGTAGCTCCGACAAGCACAGATCCAGCCACAAGTCATCAACTTCAAGTAAGGACAAGCACCGAGACAAAGATCGGAACCACAAGAGCTCGTCCAAACACAGCAGGTTAGTTTTTCCAGAAGGTTCTGTGCTAACATGCCTTTTGCATTATTGATCTGATGGAATTTGTTATTTAAGTGTTTAATTTATAGCGATAAAGACAAGCACTCATCTAGTAAAAATCACAGCAGCTCACACAAGTCCTCCAGTAAAGACAAAGACCGCAGCGAAAAAGATAAAGAGCGCGGTGATCGAGAGCACAGCAGCAAGGATAAAGATCGCGACAAGGACAAGCACCGCAGCGAGAGAGACAAGCAGAGGGACAAGGAGAGAAGCGACCGTGAAAAGGACAAACACAAGAGCAGCAGTAGTGATAAAAAATCATCCTCGTCGACGTCTAAGGATAAAGACCGAGATCATAAGAGTTCATCTAAAGATCACAAGTCGAAGGACAAGGATAAAGAACGTGAAAAAGATCGCCACAGAAGCGACAAACATCGCAGTGATAAAGATAAACATTCAAGCTCTAAAGATAAACAGAGGTTAGTTGCAAATAATGTATTTATTTCATGCATCATTTCTATTTCTCTTAAACTACATAGATTTTCTAACAGGAACCTGCTTTTTTTTTTTCATTTTCATTCTAAGGTTAACCTAAATAAGTTCAAATAAAATCATTAAAAACTTGGTATGTCATTTTATATGTCAACTTTGTCAAAATTGCTAGGTATCTTCAGTATTTTTATTTGTCATTGGCAAAATTGATGCATCTTTTCCACAAATGCCACCATTGGAGTTGAAGTTGTTCTGGTTAGTGTTCAGATAGCAATTAATTGCTCTAGAAATTTGCTCACATTAATATTTCATCATAAATTTAGATTCTGTATGTCTTGGTGTATGGTATGATTACCAAGAGGTTAAGCTTCATTTACATACCTGCAACCAAAAAACCATTACTTCTATGTAGAGAATAACAATTAAGTATGTTAATAATCATAGCTTAAATTTGCATAAGATGTAGAACAATCGTTTCTAATTGAGATGATAAAGAGCTTTTGGAGCAAATGATAAAATGCTAGTTATTGACTTAAGTAGCTACAATGTGTATGCCTAAAGTATCTACATTATCTATATTTATGTACTGACCAAATTACAATACATTAATTTTCTATATCTCCAGTAAAAGCAAAGAGAAAAGCAGTAGTGAAAAAAATAAAAAAAACAAATCTGAACCAGGTTATCAAGATTCTCTCATCAAAGATGAGCCCATGCAGGTAATTACTTTAAAAGAATATAAAAAATATTATAAGTTTTTTTCAAAAGTTCAGTTTATTATAACATTTCTTTATTTAATGATTAAAATAGATACATCAAGTGGATGTCAAGCGAGAAATTAATGATGAAAGCAATGATTTTGGAGGGCTCAACACAACAGCTTCATCATGTGATTATTCTTTATCACAGTTTAAGGATGAGCCATTGTCAGAACTGCCACCTGATGAAAGCGATGAAGATTCACCATCGGTAAATATTTGATTCCTTACCATTGAAATCCTAAAGTTATTAACTCAATCCACCAACTCAACCAATTGCAGTCCACTGCTGGACATAGGCAGTTGACTACTGGCACCAAATTTATCTTCTTCTTCTCTAAACAGTCGGAGCCTATTGGTAAAAAACGACGTGCGCCTAGTGAGAGTGAAGAAGACATTCCATTACTTCAGCGTAAGAAGTCTAAAAAGAAAATAAAAAAAGGTTTGTAATTCATTCGTTTTTTATACTTGTCATCTTCAAAATTATGTCCTGGAGATATCCACAATAATAATATTAATGCAGAACCTGTTTACGACGATGATATGGATGAAGAAGAAGACGAAAAGCCAAAAAAGAAGAAATCAAAGCCAGCAATAACAAAACCAAGCAAAGTGAAGCATGAGTCAAATGATGGCCCCAGCCCAAACAAACGTAAGAAGAAACAAGATGATGACCAAGAAGTTTGGAAGTGGTAAGTTTAAATTCAGAAATAAGGTCACCAAACACCATAATGCTAAAATAGCACAATAACCTTATCACATTATTTACATAGGAAACCAATAGATGGCGCTTTCCTACAACAGTGTGACATTACTGTTTTGAGGTTATGTTACTTGAAGATGTTCTTTAGAAATGTGTCAATAAAAATTTTAGAAGTAAAATCGGTTTTTAGGGTAAAACCTATAATTATTGTGAGGAAAGTGCGTTATCGCAGGCAGAAGTGTGTGTAGGTTTTTTTTATTATTAAGAATCTTACTACTTCTTAACCTACACATGCAGGTAGTATCTTCTTGTAAATTTTATTGTAGTTAAAATGATGGAATTATCATTAAATTTCTTTCTTCAGGTGGGAGGAAGAAAAGAAGGACGATGGAACTAAATGGAAATTTTTGGAGCACAAAGGACCTGTATTTGCACCAGATTATGAACCTTTGCCTGAAAATGTTAGATTCTTTTATGATGGTAAAGAGATGAGACTTTCTCAGGATGCTGAAGAAGTGGCTGGATTCTACGCTCGAATGTTAGACCATGATTATACAACCAAATCTACATTTAATACGAATTTTTTTACTGACTGGCGCAAAGTAATGACACATGAGGAAACAAAACAAATAAAGGATCTCTCTAAATGTAATTTTAAAGAAATGCAAGCTTATTTCTTAAGCGTTTCAGAAAAGAACAGGAATCGAACAAAAGAGGAAAAAGCGTCACTTAAAGCCAAGAATGAGGAAATTCAAAAAGAGTATGGTTTCTGCGCCATAGATGGCCATAAAGAGAAAATAGGGAACTTTAGAATAGAACCCCCAGGTTTATTCAGAGGGCGTGGTGAACACCCGAAAATGGGAATGTTGAAAAGACGTGTAATGCCTGAGGATGTGCTTATTAACTGCTCTAAAGATAGTAAAATACCTAAACCACCGCAAGGACGTAAATGGAAAGAAGTTCGCCATGACAACACGGTTACTTGGTTAGCTTCATGGACAGAAAATGTACAAGGGCAGGCTAAGTATGTTATGTTAAATCCTAGTTCTAAACTAAAAGGTGAGAAAGATTGGCAAAAGTATGAAACTGCCAGAAAACTTCACAAGTGTATTGATGTAATCAGAGAAAACTATAAAAATGATTGGAAGGCTAAAGAAATGCGTGTCCGTCAACGTGCAGTCGCTCTATACTTTATTGATAAACTAGCATTGAGAGCAGGTAATGAAAAGGATGATGATCAAGCAGACACAGTAGGTTGTTGCTCATTGCGTGTTGAACACATTGCTTTGCATAAAGAAAAAGATGGTAAAGAATATGTGGTTGTATTTGATTTTCTTGGTAAAGATTCTATCAGATACTACAATGAAGTGCCAGTCGAAAAACGTGTATTCAAGAATCTCGAGTTATTCATGGAGAATAAAAAGGATAGTGATGATCTCTTTGACAGACTTAATACACAAACTCTAAATGAACACTTAAAAGATTTAATGCCTGGTCTAACAGCAAAGGTTTTCCGCACATACAATGCATCTATAACACTGCAAAGACAATTAGATGAGCTTACTGATGCTGATACATCAATACCAGAGAAAATACTGGCTTACAACCGTGCAAACCGTGCAGTTGCTGTCCTTTGTAACCATCAACGTGCTGTCCCCAAAGGTAATTTCATTGGCTTTTTCGCGAAAGTTCTCAATTTACTACGTAAAATCTTTCAAAACATCTTATCCAAAACCATTATTTTTAGGTCATTCGAAATCTATGGAAGCTTTGAAGGAAAAAATCCAAGCTAAACGTGATCAAGTTGATGAAGCAGAAGAAGACTTGCGAGAATCAACAAAGGCGGCCAAACGAGGTTCTGTGAAGGAGAAGCTTGCTTGTGATAAGAAAAAGAAAGCGCTAGAACGTCTGAGAGATCAACTGAAAAAACTGGAACTCCAGGAGACCGATCGCGACGAAAATAAAACAATTTCCCTTGGGACTTCTAAACTGAATTATCTTGATCCACGTATCTCAGTAGCTTGGTAAGTGCAGAACAATTTGGTGAAGTTGGACATCATCTGCCTAGCCTTTTCCCACATATTATTATAAATTCTTACCTTTATCATAAAATTTCGTTAATTTTGTCTTTGCAGGTGCAAAAAACATGGTGTACCCATTGAAAAGATCTACAACAAAACTCAACGTGACAAATTCCGTTGGGCGATTGATATGGCCGGTCCGGAATATATCTTCTAAGGTCAATATTAGCATTAGCTATTACTATTTTATTACTTTCGTTAAATCTGAAAACGTTCCACTATCTACATGTTGTTTACATGGAATTTATTTTATGGATTTCTGACGTAAAAATTTTATTCAGTGATTTAGTATTGATATGATAAAACATTTGGACCCAAACGGAATAGTGTTCCTCCCAAGATTAGGATCCAAATTAGAAGTCTGATTCTAATTTATTTTATTAATTTAGTTACAATGTTCTCTTTAGCTTAATTAGTTGTAGGCTAAGACTAGTGTTAAAAAGGAATTTAAGAGTTTCTTGTATAGATTTGCGAACTTTTTGATGTTAAAGGTAGTTTTTTCTTTTTAAAAACTATTACAGCCTCTAACAACAATCTACTATACATACAATTGTATCAAAATTTACGAAGAGAAAGTGATTTCCTTTGAACGTTATTTTCTATTTATTATATATAGTGGCTTATTTAATGGTATCCAGCACCTATTGAAGAATATGGTGTATGCAGTTTTAACAGTTCAAGTGATTTGTATATAAAATGAGGCTCTTTTGTTTACATTTTAAACAGTGAAGGGCCACTTACTTAATGCAACCTATGATTTATTAATGATTACTAGATTATTCTTAGAAGTATTCATTAACAAACTTGAGAACCTGAAAGAATAAAGCTGCATCAGATATATAAATTGTGCACAATGTGTGCAGTAGCAAATGTTGTAAAGTAAGAAATAATGTTATTTTATTTTTATAAAATTAGGATCGGTAATCGTGGCAAGCGCCAGTTCATCTTACGAAAGGTACAATGCTCTAGGTAAATTTGTAATATTACATACATTTATGTGTGCATCTTGTATATAGTAAATTTTTACCACGTCAAACAATTGTGTAATGAGATTATTCCAAATAAATAAAAATTGACACTAGTTATTCATGGATTTTATTTAATTAACATTTGATTCACTTAAGCCTAATCATCATCATCATGGAAGAAATCATTATTCTCCATTCCTTCAGGCATGTAGCTTAATCCAGACTGGTATTTATGTGACATATTATAACCACTTCCATAACCTGAAAAGTAGTAATATTGATTAATAAGCTATTATAGTAGGGGGGGCTCTGCTCGATTTTTGAGATTAATTTTAAACTGATGAAATCGTCGCGGAGTTAAAACCAGTCTTTCATTTTTTTCTAGTATTTTACGAGGTCTGAGAACGATTCTTATGTCAAAAACATTTATATTTTTAATTTTGGCTGTTTTTATGAATGAATTTTATCCAGCATCACACAAATACTACCAGATACATTTTGTTCAAATTGTTACATAGATATTCTCTAAATGATCAGTCTATTAATTTACATGTTCGTATTCTTGTATAGAGTTTACCGCAAACTGAAAAGACGAGCCCAAAAGGTTAGAATATTACATATTAACATATATTATCATCACACTATATATTTATGGCGCTTAGCAGTCTATCACGAGCCCGACATATACAGGTGGATCTTTTAGATGGGACTATAAGGGCAGTTAACTTTTTGATATGCATTCACAGATTTAAATAAAATATACAGTCAGCAAGAAAATGGTAAATTTACACAAAAACTTGATTTTTGATGCCAATCGATTCTGTTTCTTGCAACAGTACCTAACTTTAATCAAAGCAAAATACCTTATTCAGCGACTGCTGTGCAATCCTAAGATCAATTCCGATCAGTTCATATATTTTGGGCTTTTTTTTACATTTTGTTGATGTGATATTTCGTTGGAACGTACAGACGCCAGCACATCAACCTACTACAATCTGTCAAATTTCTTTAATAAGTTTTCAACTTTATCGGTGAAGCGTAAGGTTCAAATTTGATTGAGAAAATTTGACAGTTTCGGGTAGGTTGACCTGCTGGCGTCTGTACACAGAAACAAATTTAGTTTAGTCTCTTCTGTTATCTACGGTTATAATGAAAATAAATATCTATGGTTAGGTGACTGTTAATTTGGAATCCCATATGTTTACAATCTACTGTTATAATTATTATTTAAGTCATAGCTGTTCGTCAGCAATAATCTGTAAGAATGCATGGCTGTTGTGATCAAAACTATGTGTCCGTTTCAATGGCGCGGCCACGACGTAATTTCAAAAAAAAAATACCAAGATTTTGTTAAAATTTGTATAAGTTGATTTCCAAAACCATAAATTTGTCAAAGTTATGGTTAAAAGTTATAAGGATTTGAACGTGGTGGCGCAATTGAAACGCGGAGAACCGCGCGGCAACGGAGATCTCCAAAACTAAGCGTTTGCAGAGACCTGAAATTTAGGTAAAAGATAGATTGAATTTGTATTTTTTTTTAATATAGAAAAAAGTCCTAGGTTTATATTTTAGGAGCTGCGAGACTAAAACCCCCATGGCTGCGCCATTGAAACAGTGAAAAAACACGAAATCGCCGATATCTCGCTGCACAGAGTACATTGCAAAAACATCGCAGACGTCTGAAGTTTTTTGTAAAACCTAGATTTGAATTTGTCGAAATTAGTAAAAATACAATAAAAAGTACTGGATTAATATTTCAGGAGCTGCAAGGCTAAAATCCTATTGGCGCGCCGTCGAAACGGTGAAAATCACGTTATCACCGATATCTCGCTGAAAAAGCATCGCAGAGGTCTGCAGTTTTCGTAAAACCTAGATTTGAATTTGTCGAAATTAGCAAAAATACAACAAAAAATCCTAGGTTTATATTTCAGAAGTTGTAGTACGGTATTACGTTGAAATATACTATATATACATGATTATCTATCGAAGAAAGTAAGTAGTAGCGTGAATTTTTTTGTAAACAACAACTAGTAATATGTAGAACTACCGATAATAGGTTAAAAAAAAAACTATTATTTCGTTTTATAAAGCCCTAAAATACGTTTTGAATTTTTCGTTAGGGTGACCATGGTTTCAGAAAACTTTCCACCTATTGTGTTTGAATTCAGTATATCATTCTAGACCCCCAGCGAAGAAATTTTTCGTCGGTTATACAAAATGGTGGTTTATTCTAAAAAAACGATATTGACGTAGTTTGAACGTAGTAAGATTCAGACCAGAATTCGTGTCATGCTCTGCCGCAGAGCCACCATTTTAGAAACCGATCAATTATATCTTAAAATGATGTACGCCAAACGTACATAATGTACGTATACCGTTATCGCTGTACGTGCATTAGGTAATGATAAAATAGACATTGATTGTGGCTCTGCTGGAGAGCATACTCTCTAGCAGAGCCACACAGAACATGTACTCAGGAAAGATAAACGCTACTTTTTTTTGATGAAAACTGTTGTACGAATAGTGTTTACTGCGTACGTGTTAAAAATATCATTATTAGACAGCGGTTTTATTGATTTTAACTTTACTAAAATTTTCATTGAAAGCGCCTGGTAAATTCGTGTTAGCAAAATGTTTTGTAGCATTTGTGATTAGGCGCACAACTAAGGGGTGTTTCTTTTAGAGGCGGAGAACTTTTAATTGAAATAAAGAACAGATTTTTTTTTTATAATATGCATGAAATTGGCTTTATTCGAGAGATGATTTTATGACATCAATGTTCGAATACATTTCAGGCATGTGGCCGCATTTTCATTCATTTTCTCTGACTCATCAGATGTTGCAAGTAGCAGTAATGTGGAAAACTACTTTAAAGATATTAAAACTTTATTATTGCATAGTAGAAGTGGACTGATGAGAGTTGACGATTTTGTATTGTGGGAGAATTGAAAGCAGCTAATTGTGCCAATTTTCTTAAAACTAAATGTAAAATTTTTGACGATGATTTAAAACATAGTGTGAAGGAAGAAATTCATTCAAAAAATGGTGACTTTAGTCGAGAATCTATGTTTAAAAGCAACCCTAAACTGGGAGAAAATTGGCGCAATAAAACAGAAAACCGAAAAACCACACGGTTAATAGAAAAAGTACAACCCAGAACAAAAGAAATTTAAATTCTACCTAATGGATATATTTGCACATCGGGTAAAGAAAATGTAGTTATATCGAATACATGTGCTTTTGATGCCGTACTTAACGCTTTGTTAGTTATTTGTACTGATTAGGTACATAAATATTTCCATATTTATTACTTCTATGAATTCGCCTTTTTCCAGACTGGGTTCTGCTTTGGTACATAAAGATTTTGATGTAAATTGTTTAAAAAGTAGAACAGAAATCTTACAAAAATATTATCAATCTACGGTACAAGGACATGTTGAACTAATTGATTGCAATTGTAACGTTACTTTTGTACTAGAATTTTTTTTAATCGATGATATTTTTAGTGCAACTCTTTCCAAAGTTTGTTCTGACTGTGAAATGCGTATAACAAGAAAGTTTCGATTATTCCTTTAAATATATTAATGATATCGGATGGTAGTGTGGCCTCATTAAATGAATCGGCATCGTCTATGTTGGTAAGCAAAGTCTCTGATTGCAAAAACTATAATTGTACTGGGAAAGTATGCACAGAATATTATTAATATAAGACACTTTTTTTTTTAAATTAGATTTGACTATGCGTCTATGCGATATTCCAAAGGAATTGCTACTCTGCGACAAAATATTTGAATTAGCAGCTGTAGTTGAATTTATTCCAAATTCCGGAGGTGTTGGTCATTATAAAACTTACTGTCTACGGCGTACTTCTGAATGGGAGTGCTACGACGACATGGCCCGTTATTTTTTTTTTTGGGTGGGTACTCATCAAATAACTTCTCCCGCTCTGGGTGGAGCGGGAGGGCGTGTCAGACTTTTACCGACTAAAACCCACCCGTGTTCCCTCAGTTGCCTGTGTGCCAGGGGCTGCGGTATCTCTTTCGAACAACCCGCACCCCTGGCAGGCATCGGCCCTTGCGGGCCCCATCTGTTCCTGCTGACATCTCTTTGAGGCGCGTGTGGAACACAACGCGCCGTCGACCCGGGCTTGGTCCTTACCGGACAGCGAGCTACCCATTACTCGGCGTCCGCAAGCCCGTGCCTACGGTGGCCGGGAATCAGCCTGGGATTCCCGACGCCCAGGGCGTCTCTTGCGAAGGCCACGGCTGTGAAGGCGCATGTACTGCATCTCCCTCACGTGCGCCGCCTCCCTGTTTGCGAGCATAACTGCTTCGCTGAAGGAGGCGACTGCTAGCCATGCACTCTCGTTCCGTACCATGGCCTGGACCAGGGTCGGAACGACATGGCCCGTAAGGCTGTTCCAGTTAAGTACGACATTGCAGTTAATTCCCATCTGCTGATTTATAGACGCTGGAGAGTATAGTTTGGAAAGTTTTTATAACAAACATAGATTATGTGTTTTGTCAGTTATGTTTAACGATAAATATATGTCATTCTGACGACACGGTCATTCTTTGTCAAGGAAAATCCTTCCGTGCATATGAAAAATCACAGCAGAAAATGCACTTTGAATCTTATTTTATAATAAGTAATTTAATAATTATAAGATAAATAAGTTAAAGGCGCTTTGTATGAACATTTTAGTAAAGTTAAATAAATAAAACCACTGTCTAATAATGATATTAGAACAGACGACTGAAGATTGAAAATAGGTTGAATATAATTTATTTGCACATTCGAAAAGTAAATAAATCTAGTAATATTAAGTAATAAATAACACGTTAATTTTCCTCGTTCATAATATTAATTGTTGTGCGCGCGGCGGCCACATGCCTGAAATTGTATTCAAACATTGATGTCATAAAATCATCTCTCGAATAAAGCCAATTTCATGCATATTATAAAAAAAAACTGTACTTTATTTCAATTAAAAGTTCTCCGCCTCTAAAAGAAACACCCCTTAGTTGTGAGCCTAATCACAAATGCTACAAAACATTTTGCTAACACGATTTACCAGGCGCTTTCAATGAAAATTTTAGTAAAGTTAAAATCAATAAAACCGCTGTCTAATAATGATATTTTTTAACACGTACACAGTAAACACTATTCGTACAACAGTTTTCATCAAAAAAAAGTAGTGTTTATCTTTCCTGAGTACATGTTCTGTGTGGCTCTGCTAGAGAGTATGCTCTCCAGCAGAGCCACAATCAATGTCTATTTTATCATTACCTAATGCACGTACAGCGATAACGGTATACGTACATTATGTACGTTTGGCGTACATCATTTTAAGATATAATAGATCGGTTTCTAAAATGGTGGCTCCGCGGCAGAGCATGACACCAGAATTCGTGTGTGATTGACGTGGTTACGAGTAAGGAATCGTTAAGTGGTCATAGTGAATTCAGGCCCTGTCAGGAATACGTCAAATTACACGTCTCCCTGTTTATGTACAGACGCCAGCACATCAAGCTACCCCAATCAAATTTCTTTGATAGATTTTCAACGTTATAACATAAGCATAAGGTTCATATTTTTTTTTAGGTGGGAAATCATCAAATAACTTCTCCCGCTCTGGGTGGAGCAGGAGGGCGTGTCAGACTTACTGACTAAAACCCACCCGTGTTCCCTCAGTTGCCTGTGTGCCTGGGGCCGCGGTATCTCTTTCGTACAACCCGCACCCGTGGCAGACATCGGCCCTTGCGGGCCCCATCAGTTGTTGCTGACATCTCTTTGAGGCGCGCGTGGAACACAACGCGCCGTCGACCCGGGCTTGGTCCTTACCGGACAGCGAGCTACCCATTACTCGCCGTCCGCAAGCCCGCACCTACGGTGGCCGGGAATCAGCCTGGGATTCCCGACGCCCAGGGCGTCTCCTACGGCCGTGAGGTCGCATGTACTGTTTCTCCCTCACGTGCGCCGCCTCCCTCATTGCGAGCATCACTGCTCCGCTGAAGGAGGTGACGGCTAACCATGCACTCTCGCTCCGTACCATGGCCTGGATCAGGGCCGGACGCGAGATATCGCCGCCGCCGCATCTTCGCAATGGAAACACCCGGACGTTTCCTCCCGCCTTATGCGAAACAGGAACCTCTCGAAACAGCCGTGTCCGGTGAGGACGATGAAGATGTTTGTTACTCAATCACCCAAAAACGGCTTAACGGATTTGGATTAAATTTGGCACATAGATAGTTAATGACGTGGATTAACATTCATCACTGCCCACTTCACCACTGCTCTCAAAACGGTGAAGGAAGACATCGTGAGGAAACCGGCATGTCCTAGTACCAAGAATTCAAAGCCATGAGACACCCACCAACCCGTACTGGGCCCGCGTGGTTGATTATGACCCACTCCCTCTCACAGAGACAGAGAGGAGTCCTGTGTCCCAGCAGTGGGAACGTTTAAAAGTCTGAAAATGATACTTTTTATCCCGGTAGTACGTTCCCGTGGTATAAATTCCGAAATCCACGCGGGCGAAGTCGCTGGCAATAGTAGTTTACTAACCTCACTAAAAATACCTTAAATAAATGAGACCTACGTTGTTATGTTCAGACGTACAAATTGGGTACGAAATACTCATTCATGTGTTTATATCTAATTTCTCAGTAATCTTGGCTACACAAAAATACACCCGCCAATCTAACGTCAGAATAGTGGGTAGTAAGTAACTTGATATATTTCGTCCATTTCTGAGCAATACACCCACCCACCCGGTCCTGACACTCATAGATCTGAACGATCATCAACACAAAAATTATTCAACTGCTGTGATTTTTAATTTTTTGGGTGGGAAATCATCAAATAACTTCTCCCGCGGAGGCGTGTCAGACTTTTACTGACTAAAACCCACCCGTGTTCCCACAGTTGCCTGTGTGCCAGGGGCCGCGGTATCTCTTTCGAACAACCCGCACCCTTGGCAGAACTGCTGTGATTGGTTGCATGAATTATTAACATCCAATCACTTACATTTGACTTGCGTTTTAATTTGACGTTTCGATGTTTTTCGTTCGAGATACCGGGCGTAAGTCTCCCACTTTATTTACTCTTCGGAAAAATACCGAAGCCAGTGGAGTTTTCCCCTTTGCTCATTGTAGTACTTTTTTCTTTTTTACATTTCTTACCTAGTTGCTTCATAAGCTTCGTAGGAGCATTACGTAAATGGAGTGGAACAGATGGCAAAGGACCTTTTGCTTCCACCAGCGATCTTCGACATCGTTTCATAGCACAGTATACTTCTCTGCTTTTAGGTGCTCTTGCAAGTCTAACAGCACATTGTGCAAGCAAAACGTCGCATTCCGGCATTCCAATATGCTGACAACCTTGTAAACATGCAACAGCTTCAACGATGGCAGTCTGGTCTGCTAAACCTGTATAGTATGCACGAATAACATTATTACTACTATAATTCGTCTTTGTCGTCAGTCTACCGAAAAGAAGGATTTGTATCTAGAGTGATATTCAGGCGCAGTATTCATAATACGGGTTTGATACTTGACTTCGAACGATGGTGGACGTTGTAAACCGAAATTATAAGGTACCTTTAGATAAATTAAGTCCAATGGACGCACTGATACTCGCTCACACGCGGACCATGGTCTAAACAGCGCAAATCGATACACCTTAATAATTCCAGTTTTTTTTTATATAAACACGCTGCAAAATGCCTTCTGTGTATCTAATTGCGCAAGAAACACGGGAAGGGATTACTTATCACGCGCGATACGTACAATATTCGGCGGCTAGCGCGATTGCGCTCGCACGACTTTGTCAGGTCCTTTCTCAGTCCTTGTCTATCGGTAAATCTAAGTATGCAACTGTAATCAGTTAATCATAGATGACGTGAGTTTCGTTGTTGTTGCACCAGTCCAGGTTTATTGATAGCGATGTTAGGGCGTGACGTATCTTCCTGTTTTAAGTTTACCTATATATAAGGTAACTACCTGGTATTCAGCTGCATCCGGTTTGACTGGAAGCTGACCCCAAAGTATGTTGGGAAAAGGTTAGGTAGATCATCATCTACCTAGCCTTTTCCCGACATACTTCTAGTTACATTATAAGGTAACTACCTATTTATGCAAACATTGCTGGGCCCATGGACAAACACCAACAAATTTTATGTTGCCATGGCCATACTAAAATGTGAGTTACCTATATCTTCACAAGCTGCCCGCACCAGGCGTCGTGCAATGTACAAAGGATCTTCGCCACCATGCAATGCTCGCGTGGTCCAGTACAGAGCGGCGTTGTCATCGCTTGCTCGAATTGACTTGTGGATCGCCGACACAGTATTATAATGCTCCTCACCTTTTCGATCATAAATCATGTGTGATCTCTGTAATAGAAAACTCACTCAACTTAGTTTTAAAAACCGGCAAACAGCATGCAGATTTGCGCACCGAGGGTTCCGTACCTTGGTACTTACAGTATTTTTATTTCACGAAGCGACGCGCGCTTTACTTGTGGTAACCAAGTGTACAAAAACGCTGTGAATGAAGACGATTAGCGTCAACACATAACACACACACTTCCGATATCGCGTTTGGCGTGAACGGTACTGAGAGGTCTAGCGGTAACACACACATTCACTGCGCGTTTTTGTACACTTTGTAACCACAAGTAAAGCGCGCGTCGCTTCGTGATATAAGAATACAGTAGGTAAAATATTTTCCCATTTTAACAGATACATTATAATTTTTTAATTGTATCTACTAAGTTAGTTTGTGGATTTGTACAAACACTGCTAGATAGAGACCTTGTTTTAGTATTTCTGTAATATTTACATGAACCTCCATCAACTAAATTTACTTCGTTCGCTTAGCAAACTTCGGATATAAGGGTAAGGGTGGTATTAATAGGATGTTTTACAGCATAATAAAAAACCTATAAACATGTAAAAAATAATTTTGATTGCCCTCTTGATTTGATTTTCAACCTCAATTTTCGGCTCCGGATCATTAAATGATTTTTTAAATTCTTTTACTTGTAATATACCTACATGTGCATGTATTATTTCAACAGCTATTTATTTATTATGTCAAGTCTCTAGCATTACTAGTTCCTGAAATCACAAGCTGTAATGGACCGACAACGTCCTACCATAAGTTTATATTTTACCATTCTGGTATGAAACCCTACAAAGGAACTGTAAAAAAAAATATGGCACACCTTTATACCATCTTTAATATCTTCAAGTGTAATTATTGCTGGCCCTGTGTTCAGCAGAGCAGTCCCAGGAGCTCTTGCTGCTAGTGCCAGTTCCAGGGCTCCAAGCGCAACCCGTGCATCTCCATCACACACTTCTGCTAGCCACTGCAGTGATGCTTCTTCTACAATGCATCTTAAAAATAAAGTTGTTATGTTTATTAAAACATGATCATTGATTTGAATTGTGTGTGTGAAAGATAGAGCTAGGTAGAAAGGAAGTGAACACTATAATAATGGCTGATGGCAGAGGCAAGGGACAAAATATGTACTGCCCATCCAAAACAATTTACATCCAGTTGTATACTACTGTTTTACAGTACACAGCAGAATGTAAATTGTTGTATGTACCATAGACCATATCATTTGTCATTTCTTAATAATTCAGCATCAAATTAAAAATTAAAATAGAAAATATGTAAATGTTTACAGAACTTACTCTGGAAGATCGCTTTCAGATGAGTCTTCAGAGTGTCCTCTGAGGTTTCCGATTATTGCCTTTCCACTCTTTTTAAGAGCATGCTTTAAAATTATTAATATATCTTCTGCACTTAATTTATCCATAACGACCACTCGACATCGGCTCAGCAGTGCATTATTTAAACTGAATGAAGGATTTTCAGTAGTAGCACCAACTAGAATGATTGTACCATTTTCTACATGAGGTAAAAATGTGTCCTGCTGCAGTTTGTTGAACCTAAAATGACAAGTTTCTACAATGGAATCGAGTCTACATGATTATATAATACTAGCGGCGCCCCACGGTTTCATCCGCGTAGGTTTCGATTACGTGGGAATATCGGGATAAAAAGTAACTGCTATACGGGACAGCTATGTACCTATCAAGCTTCATTGCAATCGGTCAATTAGTTTTTGCGTGAAGAAAGTAACAAACATATTACGGGGAATCTAGCCGCGGGGTCGAACTCCCTGTTGGGCTAAACAGCACGCTCTCTTACCAGGCATCTTGTCCGACAGAGATAGTATCAGTGATAAGCAGTTGGACGCTAGTCTACACGCATAACGTTATTGAGTGAGATGTAGAATCATTTATAGTACAACAGACGCGTAAAACGCGTACTTAAACACGCCCAAGTTAGGTTAAATTAACAAGAAAAACGAATCTTTGTTGGCTCCTTTTAACTTAATTTAACTTTTTAATGGCTTTTTATTTTAGCATTCTGTTTCCGTACAGACAATACTAATATTGAGACAAAACCATACCATATTTAAGTTTTGATGTACATTGTGGAACAGTGGAGTAATACAGTCCCGAAGTTTGTATGAAAAAAATGTCGACAAGATTCACCTTAAGTGCATACTTATTAACATAAACTTTCACAATTAGAGTAGGATTTGAATAATGGAGACACAGTAATAAAACATTTCACAGCTAATATTTAATTTCATCATCATCATCAGCCTACAGCAGTCCACTCCTGGACATAGGCCTCTCCAATTGCGCGCCATTCAGCTCTAATATTTCATTTGCTTAAACATATTGGATGGAGGAAATAAAAATGGAAAATAAAACTAAATAAAATATAACCATTCTGCAGTCGGGTAAAAAATAAAGAAAATATGAATGAAATGTAAATACCTATAAAGAATCATTACAAGGCTTCGCTTTAAACTATATTTGATGTGCTATTCGTTTGAAGCAAAATAAATTGATTTTCCGGAGATCCCACGGGAGACAGGCTAACGTTTAGTTGCCCATGGGAGAAGCATTATTTTCTTAAGTTGATGCCGACCACTGAAAATGTTTGTTCCTGGGATTTATTAATAGTGTTTCATGTTTGCAAATTATACTTTAGCCGGGAACTGAAGCTTCTTAAATGATTTAGGCAAATCCGTCGGTATCATTGGACTACGCGGAATGTGTGCGAGCTGTCCGGCTGAGGGACCGGTGATGATGGTGGCTACAATGGCATTGTCTCGAAGTTCTTTGATTAAAACTCTTGTGCCATTACACAGGCTTGGAGGGTTTAAATTTCTTAATATCATTATTCGGATTCCAACTTTAGTACGTGTGGCGGCTGACCAGATCGATTTCAAGAGTTAAAAAAATTCTTGAGGGTAGTGTACAGTGTCCTCGATGTTGCACACTGTGTCGATGGACTTGTAGCATTAAATGTCTCTTGGTAGTTTTTTTTAATACCAAGACCCCTCCGTGCCTCGGAAAGTAACGTTAAGCGGTTGGTCCCGGCTGTCATTCGTGGACCTTTGACATTCGTTACGGATCGTCAGAAGTCCGAAAGTGTGACAACCAGTCTGTATCGTATTACCCAGTAACTGGGTTGTGGAGGTCAGATAGACAGTAGCTCCATGTAAAATACTGGTATTTAGCTGCAACTGGTTAGACTGGAAGATGACCCCAACATAGTTGGGAAAAGGCTAGGCAGATGCTGGTAGTATTTGTAGTACAATATCATTAAGCCTTGTCGATATCGGCACGTGTTGCCTTGGCGATAACAGGAAGTGTTTGCCTCAAATCTCCCGCAAGGACAAAAGTCCGCCCGTCCCAAAACAGCACTTGAATTACGAAGGTCTTTTAATGTCCGATTTACTGCTCCAACATGAGCCCTAGACTATACGCCACGATTGCGGCGGTAAGTCCCCTCTTTGAGGAGTGGCTGGAGAGGCGGCATGGCGTCCTCACCTTCCGCCTGACACAGGTCCTCACCGGACACGGCTGTTTCGGGAGGTTCCTGTTTCGCATAAGGCGGGGGGAAACGCCCGGGTGTTTCCATTGCGAAGATCGCTCTGAGGACACGGTGGAGCATACGATGGAGGTCTGCCCAGCTTGGGCGGAGCACCGCCGTGTCCTCATGGAAGCGATCGGCGGCGGCGATCTCTCGCGTCTGGCCCTGGTCCAGGCCATGGTACAGAGCGAGAGTGCTTGGCTAGCGGTCGCCTCCTTCAGCGAAGCAGTGATGCTCGCAAAGAGGGAGGTGGCGCACGTGAGGGAGATGCAGTACATGTGATGTCATTTGATGATATCCCACCCAAAAAAAAGAGGGGGCTTGTGGCAAAGTAATATTAGCTGCACGGGTCGATCGATCAGGTTAAGCTACGCTTGCCGCGGTTGGTCCGTGATAGGTGGCCATCTTTATATACCAAGAGCCCTCCGTGCCTCGGAAAGCACGTTAAGCCGTTGGTCCCGGCTGCCATCTGTGGATCTTTGACAGTCGTTACGGGTCATCAGAAGCCTAAAATTATGGCAACCAGTCTTACCAAGGGCTATCGTATTACCCAGTAACTGGGTTGTGGAGATTAGATAGGCAGTTGCGCCATATAAAATACTGGTATTTAGCTGCATTCGGTTAGACTGGAAGCCGACCCCAACATATTTGGGAAAAGGCTAGGCAGATGATGATGAAGCAATTTTTTGGTCAGCTTCACTTGTATGTTTGTTTCTTTGTATGTTTGTATGTAACCGACTCCTTTGGACGCTATTTTGACCCACTTTAAATGGTCAGATTTCATTTAAACTTTGTAGACTTATCGAGGACCTATGACAATTCAATAATTGAAAAAAATTAGAAAAAACACGCCTTTGTAGTTAGCAAAACTAAAAAATAGAAAATAAATAATAGTTTAAAAAAACTAAAAAAAACACGCTTTAAAAACCAAACTAAAAAGTAGAAAATAATTTAATTCTATTAAAAAGCGTGGGGTGCTTGATATTAATTGATTATAAAAATACCTCAAAAAGCACCCCACGCTTTTTAATAGAATTAAATTATTTTCTACTTTTTAGTTTGGTTTTTAATGCGTGTTTTTTAGTTTTTTTAAACTATTATTTATTTTTAATTGACAAATTCAGACAACTCGTTAACATATTTCATTGTATAGCATCTAAAGCATTTTGTGAGCGATTGGTGGAAGGTAAACCAAAATTATTTTAGGTATTTATAGTTTAGTTCTAAAAGCTTTCGCGTGCTGCTTTGCAGGTACTCGTGACAACTTTGAAATTTATTGTCCGATTCAAATCAATTAAAAAGTATTTTACTGCTACATAAATACCATTGATGATAAATCCATTTATTTGAATAAGAATTAATACTATGATACAAATATAACTTTTGTGCCTACCGGCGATCTAATTAAATTTTAGAACTTAGAAGCTGCTATTGTGACTTAACTATGACAGTTAGATATAAGTCCTCATGGACGTTTTGGTAGGTAATAACGAGTACTTTAACCATATAGTACAAAAAATTTATATATCATCAATCGTTTTCTCAGCGCATGCCAAATAATGAATTTTACGGACAAAATTTTGCTGCTTTTGCTTACATTATCTATCTACATTATTGCAATTTTTTTGAGGATCTCTATTTTTTTTTAAATAAATTATAGCCATGTTACTTCCTGATAATTTAGCTTTCTATTGGTGCCAAAATGGTTAAAATCCGTCAGTCAGTTCGTCGGTCCGTCAATCCGTCAGTTTCGGAGCCTACTCAAAGCAAATAAACAAACAAAAATATCTTTCCTCTTTATAATATTAGAATAGAACATTACTTTATCACAATAGGTAAAAGAATTAAAAATAAAGAGTAAGTACTTGAAACTAAGTACCTTTCCAAAAACATTTCCTCATTTTCAAGTGCTTAGTTTAAAAACAGGTCTTTGGCTTAAATAATGATACCATCTTAAGTGACCCTATAGAATTAGAAGAGCATCAGCAATTCAGCATCATACATAATCTAAAATATTGTGTTTAGTACCTACCTATGAATTTCATCCATGAACAGTACAGTCTGTCTTTTAAACTGGGATTCATTTTTGGCAACTTTGACCACTTCTTTAACATCATTTATTCCAGCCATTGTAGCTGATAACTTCACAAATCTCATGTTATTTTGCTCTTTACAAATATTAGCTATTACATTAGCCAATGATGTCTGAAATAAATTTAAGGATATTATAACAGTTGCCAGATTTAATCATCATTGTTTACACATAGGAGATTTCTATGCTGCTCTGTCATGATTGGAAAAACTATTTGTATTATTACTCGCCAATCTTTCTTCAGTAGACATAGTAGGTGCAATGCTATAAAAGTAGGTACTTAAAAAAGATCAAAAATACCTTTCCACAACCAGGTGGTCCCCAAAGAATCATGTTGGGTATTATTTTCCGTTCTATTGATGACCTTAACATTGACCCAGGACCAAATGCTTGTATCTGCCCAACAATGTCTTCCAGGTGTAAGGGTCTCATGCGTTCAGCCAGAGGGATACTTTTGATTTCCTTTATTTTGGGTTTTGTGCTAGTTTCAGGCAATTGTGGTTTCTGCGGAAAAATACATTTCTTGAACATTTTATACCACCTAACGATCGGGTTGCTTGTATTTACTCTTAGTACTCACCATGTTTTTAATAGAACTTGGGCTTGTGCTTATTCGTGCTCGTTTCTCATGTAAAGAAGTATTGTTGAATTGTGAACTACTTCTTTTAAAGTTCGGTTGGTCGACTTTATTTTGTTTTAGTTTACTTTCTGCCGTTGTATTCAGAAATAAACATTTATTAGCATGTTCTTCTATCACGGTTTTATTAAAATGTTTATTACAAATCGGACATGAAATAGTAATTTCCGTAGAATCTGGATCCTTTTCAACATCAATCGAAGCCATTGCCATTGTTAATAAGACGCTATAATAGACAAGTCAAAACATGAAAAGTCCCAATCAACAATAAAAAGTAGGTACTCTGCGAGCGAAAGTATTTACTCAATTTACTGTATATTTTTGACACTGACAAAATTTTATTTTCCCGCGCCAGTTATTTTTTTTATATTTCATTCACCATAGATTAGAAATAACAGCTATTAGATAGTGATACAGTCAATGAGGTATTTATGCAAGGTGTCTTATTTAGATTCTAAAATGCTAATAAACCAGTAAAAAAACACAACCTTTGCCATAAAATGCATTTAAATTTTGCATTTTCATATTTCGCGAGTAATTTGATGAAAACGCTGGATGCAGTGCACGCCGTATTGCTCTGTGGGTATGACGTCAGTTTGCTGTGTAACAAATGCGCTGATATTGTGTATGGTAATCATTGTTTATAATTTAATAAATTAGTTATTATTCTACTTTTCGTTGGTTTGCTGTTCTCTGTGTCTGTGAAGATTTATTTCAATGAAAATTACTTTGGTTACGAAAATAATAAAAGTACAAAGTTCAGTTGATTAGTTTACATAGCGGTATGACGTAATAACATGGTAGCTATTGGTGTTCAAAAACAGATTAAAAAACAAACAATTAAATCTTTGAATTTAATTTTATCATTTATTTTGTTAATTCATGAACGAAAACTAACATTTTCCGGCTGCGTTTCGCCGTTATCTCAATAACATATTTTTAGATTTTTTCTCATAAAGAGTAAAATACCCTATTGATGTGATGTAAGGACATAACAATGCTATATTGCGCCTCAATCAATCGCTCTGGGGGTTTAAAAAGGCCACTTTGGCAGAATCATAAAAGGATCATACACAAACTACCTAAAGAGATGCTAATGCTACGGAATCATGTAAAAATGACAATTTATAATATTAACTGCGTACAATTCATTTCATGCAATTCATCTACTTTTCATTAATTCTGCCAAAGTGACCTCTTTAGACCCTCTCCTTTTTACTCGACTGCACCAGAAGGAGAGTTATGTTTTTTCAAATTTGGGTGTTAAGGTCAGTAACGTGGAGTAATTGCATATTAGACTTCCACAACCAACTTATTTGGCACCACGATACCCCTCAGTATGACTGGTTGTCAGAATTGTGGGCTTCTGACTCCCCCTAATGACAGTCAAAGATCTACGATGAGCTTTTCAAGGCACGTTTTCCATAATGTCATCCTTATATGATGGAAGTTGGATGGTAGGATGGATGGATAGGATGGAGGTGGACTCGTTCCACGAATCGACTGTCACACGCGTAGCTTATCCTTCGATTGACCCGTGTGGCTGTTATTATTTAGCAGTGGTATGGTTTGGAATTAGTAGGTAATATTCAATGGTTATGACTAAAGTTAGTTTTTTAAACCCAGATGCTAATTTGGTGGGTATAATGGTTTTTTTTTTTTTTTCTTTTTTTTTTCTCTGGGTGGGAAATCATCAAATAACTTCTCCCGCTCTGGGTGGAGCGGGAGGGCGTGTCAGACTTTTACTGACTAAAACCCACCCGTGTTCCCTCAGTTGCCTGTGTGCCAGGGGCCGCGGTATCTCTTTCGAACAACCCGCACCCCTGACAGGCATCGGCCCTTGCGGGCCCCATCAGTTGCTGATGACATCTCTTTGAGGCGCGCGTGGAACACAACGCGCCGTCGACCCGGGCTTGGTCCTTACCGGACAGCGAGCTACCCATTACTCGCCGTCCGCAAGCCCGCGCCTACGGTGGCCGAGAATCAGCCTGGGATTCCTGACGCCCAGGGCGTATCCTGCGAAGGCCACGGCTATGAGGGCGCATGTACTGCATCTCCCTCACGTGCGCCGCCTCCCTCTTTGCGAGCATAACTGCTTCGCTGAAGGAGGCGACTGCTAGCCATGCCCTCTCGCTCCGTACCATGTCCTGGACCAGGGTCGGACGCGAGAGATCGTCGCCGCCGATCACCTCCACGAGGACACGGCGATGCTCCGCCCAAGCCGGGCAGACCTCCACCGTATGCTCCACCGTGTCCTCTGGGCGATCTTCGCAATGGAAACACCCGGGCGTTTCCTCCCGCCCTATCCGAAACAGGAACCTCCCGAAACAACCGTGTCCGGTGAGGACCTGTGTCAGGCGGAAGGTGAGGACGCCATGCCGCCTCTCGAGCCACTCCTCAAAGAGGGGACTTACCGCCGCAATCGCAGCGTGCCCAGCACTGGGTTGCGACAATCGCACTTTCCACGTCGCCATGAGATCCTGCCGGAGCTCTGTCCGCCGTGCCGCGATTTCCCGTGGCAGCGGAGTTACGCCCCGGCGTTTGGCCTCCTCGCGCCACTCCCAAGTGAGCGCGAGGACGTTTGCCTCCAGATCCCATGGCGGTAATCCGGCAAGGAGGCCCGCCGCCTCACCGGAGATCGTGCGGTATCCCGGATCATCCGGATGGCCATGACCCTATGGGCCGCCTTCAACCGGCGTGCTGGTGGGCGCCTCAATGTAGGCGCCCACACCGGCGCCCCGTATAGGGCCATGGTCCGCACGACCCCCGCGTAGAGCCTCCGGCAGGAGGCGTTTGGCCCCCCCAGATTGGGCAGGAGCCGCTTCAAGGCAGCCCCGGCCCGCTCCAGTCTGGGAGCCAAACGTCGGAAGTGCTCCGCGAAGTTCCACCGGCTGTCGAGGACGAGTCCTAGGTACTTCATCGTCGATTCGACGCAGATGTGAACCCCTCCCACCGTTATCTGGGAACCCGTCAGTGGCGCATTCCGAGGACCATGAAACCACATGGCCTCAGACTTGTGCAAGGCCACCTCGAGTCCCAGTTGCCGGATCCTATCTACGATTGTCGCAACCCCGTGTGTCCCTAAGTCGGCCGCCGCCTGGTACGACCTCCCTTGCGCCAGGACCAGCGTGTCGTCAGCGTAGCAAACTACGCTGACGCCAATAGGGAGGTCGCGCGCAGCACCCAGTCGTATCCGATGTCCCACAGATGCGGCCCCAGGACCGATCCCTGTGGGACACCGCACGACATCTCTCGCCGGTTCCACTCTCCTAGGTGACCGGGGTAGATGACGGCCCTGTCCGTCAAGTAGGCCTCGACCACACGACAGAGGTAGGTCGGCATCCGGTGATATGTATTATGCAACTCCAGGGTAGGGCGTTGAAGGCATTGGCGATGTCCAGAGACACCGCCAAGACCACTGGCCGCACCAGGGACCTGCAGCATCAGGGCCCCCGTCGCAGTGACCCTTATGCGGAGGCCGTTGGCGACTCCTAGATCCGCCAGGTCCACCGCCGCCTTCGCCTTCGCGATCACGTCGCGGTAGGACACGCCCTTCTGTACCGCTTCCGGCTGTAGTGTGATCACTACAGCTGCGGACTTCGGGGCGCGTAACCTAGCCGCGGCGCTTCGTTTCTTGGCCCGCTGCCGCCTCTCCTTTCTTTTGGCCGCCCTCGCAGCCTTGCCCGCCTTCCTCTTCTCCCCGGCCACTTGCCATTCGGCGTCGTCCGGAGGAGATTTGGGAGGCGGGGCCGTCCTTTCTGGCACCACCGCTGGGGCCGTCGCCGCCTGCGCAGCCACCCTGCCCGTCTTGGGGTTTGTCGGCACCGGCTTCGCCAGGGTCCGTCCCGGCTGCGGTGCCGATTTTGCCGTGGCAGCGGTGGTAGCGGCATACGTCCCCCCTTCTGCTGCTGGCCCGAGGCCGGCCGACTCGCTGCCAGTGGGGGCCGCAAGACAATTGCCTCCAGGACGGAAAACCAGCTGCTGAAGGCAGCCAGCTCCTGCCGCACCAGAGCTAGCAACTGGTCCCCCTCAGGCACTGGTCCAGCCAGCCCCTGCCGCGCCACCTCCTGAGGCAACACCTGGGGCCCGGCCCCTCGGAGCCCGGCCAAGTCCGCTCGGAGCTCCGCATTCTCCTTTCGGAGAAGCTCCATGGCGGCAGTCAAGCGTTTGACCTCCACCCGCATCTCGGACATGCCGTCCGACGGGGGTCCGGAGTATATGACCTCCGCTGCCGCCATAGTCGAGGCTATGGCTGCGGGTACGGCCTTGTCCTTAGAGGATTGAAGCCTCTTCAAGGCCACACCCTTAACTGCAGCAGCCACTGCCTTCGCGAGCCTGGCCGATCGCTCTGAGTTAGAGCCGGCAGTGGCGTCCGGCTCACCGTCAGACGACTCCAAAAGAGCCCTGCTGCTGGACCCCTCAGAAAGTTGCCCCTCCGTGGCCGACGCCTCGGCTCGCTGGGCCGCCTCGACTGGGCCGGCTTGGCTCAGTACGCCGGTCTCCTTGGTGGACAGCCCCTTGCCCAACCGGATTCCTCCCCGTCGGCAGACCTTCCCGAGTTTTCGGGCCGAGGTCATGCCACCGTCCGAGGATGACCCCTGGCCATCCTTCGGTTTTGAGCGCTCCTTGTGGAACTCATTGGTCCTCTTCGAAGCGCCCACCACTACACGCTCCGGACTCTTGAAAGAGCCCTTCGCGCTCACCGATGCGGCATCGGACTCCGACCTCGCATCACTCCCCTCCTCTACGATGTTTTTATTTTTAGTAAGTTGATCCATATCTGTTCCCACGAGTAAGTTACATTATATCGTCTCAAAAAGTAGTGGTCCGCACTAGTGACTAATTTAGCTACCCATTAGTCAAGCTATCAACCTCCCTCACGGTGCGCCGCCGCTTGGAGGTTTGGGGTAATTTTTTATAGAGGATTTCTTCCTCGCGGCCCAGGCGATTAAGCCGAGACCCTCGACCCCCGTCAAAAGTCAGAGACATGACCGTGACAATCTTCGGGGCTACGAGATTAACGGTGGCAGAAGGAGAGGGCTCCTTCTTGCCTGCCCGGTGGCAGGGTAAGTGCACACCGAGCCCGCTCTTACTCCGCCGCTGTGCGTCTCTGCATAAGCGCAGAGAGACACGCGTTGGAGCGTTCCTCCGACAGGATATTGGCATATGGGCAACGACACCCCTTAGGCACGCGTACCTAATGGGGGGACATTGCCCGCATCCCAGGGTGCACCGTTCCGGAGACTGGCCTTTCCCCCGGACGCATCCAGGGGAAACTCCAGCCCACGGGCACACGAGGAGGTTTCCTGTCCCAGCACCCCGTGGGTATAATGGTGCCGATTCTCTTGTACACCGAACTAAACTAACTAAACTATCACTAAAATTCCTTACTTTTGGCTATGAGAATCTTAAAGCTATTCTGCAAAAAAAGATCTCTAAATTTAAAAATAATTTTGACACAACTAAAATCGAATTTGACAAACGCGACTCCACGTTTGACCTACCCCGTGATTTTTTTTAGAGCCGGAATCGCGCAGGGCGGGGGCAGCCTCGACGTGTTTTAAATGGATTTTTTTACTTTTTGTATCGAAAATATGAAAAATTATTACCTACATGTTGAGTTTTACAGGTGTATGGAGTTTCATAAAGGGGGTCGAAATTTTCATTATTTTTACGATAGGACACACCAATTTCGAGTTATAGGCAAAAGAAAAAACAAAGATACAGTACTGTATTTGCGCCCGCCGAAGTCGAGGTGTCAGTGTGAATTTTAGTTCTTGACAACTAATTTTATTCCACACCTTTTTAATCGCGATTAAAAATAGTCAGATTTAGTTAGACAATCAAAATTTTATATTGAATAGAATAATGAAATTGACAACAACAGAATAGCAAAATTACCATTTTCACTAAATTAAAAACTCAGTACAATCTTAGTGCTGTCAAACTAAAATAATTATAGTTATGTTGTGTCACTTTAGTCAATTTCAGAATGGGAAATCGTCGTTTGACAGGAATAAACTAAATTTTAGTGATTTTTAGTTTAGTTTAGAGAATTTTGTGACAAGAGAATCGGCACCAATGTCAAACTCGCTCTAAAAACACAAACACATATTAATTAAAATGTTAGATTCGTATCTGGGATTCAAAAATAAACTTTAGTGTGCTTGTGACCTGCACTAAGTTGTGACCACACCGATCACTCTTGTGACAGTGCCAATGCAAAGCAAAGAGAGTAGTGCTTGCATGGAATTAGTTTATAGATCATGACCCTATTATTTGGACCACATGGTTTAATGCAAATAAAAATAATCTATTTCATTCTAAGTGAATGAATCCATGCTGATTTCGGCTACGGTGACGGCTTTTGTTTTCGACAACTCTATAGGTTTCGAGCGTGTGCTCTAATATGGCTTCTTGTATTCTATGCTTTGTGTATTTTGACTGTAACGGTACGTGCACAGTATGGCCTGCTGTCGAGATCTCTCGTCCGCTGGTCTTCAAAGTCATAAATATTTTGTCGTACCAAACGCCTCCAAATATGTCTATCCCGTATAATATATCTATTACGTACTTATATAAAAAAGTACTCTGTGGTCTATCCTGTGCTCAGAGATCCTGTGTCAACTCCTCCCATCGAGAGAGATCTATTTTTTTTTCAGATCTGGCAACTGAGTCGATGCTGACTATTCTGCCAGTGTTAAGTGGTGATGGCAACGCAGCAAGGTGAGCCATCGAAAATGTCCACTTTGTGGTAGTCATTCAGTAATAGATATAAAAAAAATAGATAAGATTCGGTTGAGTTTAGGGGAAATTAATTAATTTAATCCAGACGGACTGGAAGCTAGTAGGAGGGGGCATTTTGGAAAACTTACGATACAAGTCAAAGTGTTGCGAATTTAATGTACAAGAGAAAAATATATGGTCCGGAATTCCATAATCAACCTTTGTTCGCATAAGGACAGATTTGCTTTAAAGCCAGATTCGCGTTAGTTCAGAATTACTTACGACAGAATTTCGCACAGGGAACTGTCACGAACACGATTCTTAATTATCTATACTGGACTACAGCAGTGACCGTCTCATGAAGACATTTAAAAAACTAAGGTTTTCGCTGGATGCAGGGTTGAATACTGGCGTAGTGGGGGCGTCCCCTTGAGTTTCGAACTTACCTGCCACACTGCTGACCACGAGTTGAAGCTTGAACTGTTGCATGTCTCAATGTCTTTTCTGAACGTCTTTCTTGTATCTGCGGCACTGACCTGACAAGACTTTGACAAGACAAGCACTTGACAGTATGAATGACGTCCAAAGTCAATAATTGTCATGTACGTCAAATCAATACTCTAAGTAAAAGTTTTAGGAAACGACGCGGATGCAAAAATAAGTTTTAGAAATTCATATAATAGGTATTCATGAGTGAAATTCAATTGAAACCGGGGATATAAGTTTAAACTTAAATATGGATTTATCGACGACTGTCAAAAGGCGATTCATCAAAAAGAAAATTAAAGAGGTCAGCGAACTTGGGGCAGACAGTTACTTAGAAGCGCCAATAAATATCGAAACAGTAATCGTAAGTGCCTAATATTAGCGGAATCTTCTCTTCATCATCATCAAAGTTAAAATAATACGTTTGATGTCTTGCAAGTTTTCTCAATGCCTAGTTTTAGGAGCCAGTTTATAAATTACTAACTTTGGCCGCGGCTTCGCCCGCGTGTATGTCGGTAATCGCTTAAAAAAGTACCCTATGTCCTTCTCCTTATCCCAGGCTATAAGGCCCAGGCTCAGCCCACACGACCCAGGCCCAGGCCCAGGCTTAAGTCAATTGATGAGATTAGGTCTCAGCTCGAAGGGGCTGTATGTTTTTCTCATTTAGATGCATTTTCGGGTTTTTGGATGCTACGTCTGGATGAATACAGTTCCGAATTATGTACCTTTCAAACACCATTTGGTAGATATAAGTATTTAAGATTACCATATGGCATAAATGCCTCGTCTGAAATCTTTCAAAGAGTCATGATGAATCTATTCGGTGATATCGAAGGAGTCTTAATATTCATAGATGATATTTTGGTTTATGGACCAAATGAGTTAGTTCATAATGAAAGATTACACAAAGTCATGCAAAGAGCTCGTCAAGTCAATTTAAAATTTAACAAGTCAAAATGTAAATTTTTAGTCACAGAAGTATGTTTTTTGGGTTATGTCTTCAGTAAAGATGGTGCCAGGGCAGATCAAGAAAAAGTCAAAGCCATTGTCAATATGCCCACACCAAAAAATGTCAAAGAGTTACAGAGAATATTAGGTATGATTAATTATTTAGGACCTTTTATCAGTAACTTGTCAGAAAAAACACAAATATTAAGAAATCTTTTGAAAAAAGATTCAGTCTGGACTTGGGATGAGAATCATAGTCAATGTCTCAAAAAATTGAAAGAAGAGATTACAAACTCACCAGTTTTAGCTCATTACAATCCTAAGATTCCATTAGTCTTGTCAGTTGATTCGTCAAAATCAGCTTTAGGAGCAGTCATTTTACAGAAAAACAAACCTATTGCATACAGTTCAAAAACTTTAACTGAAACCCAGGAAAGATATGCGCAGATAGAAAAAAAGCTACTAGCAATTCAATAAGGTTGTGAAAAATTTCACCAATATGTATATGGTAATAGAGTCACAGTACATACTGATCACAAGCCATTAGTCTATTTATTCAAAAAGCCATTGCATGATGTTCCCGCTAGATTACAGCGTATGATGTTAACTGTACAAAAGTATGATTTAGAAGTAATACATGTACCAGGAAAAGAAATGTTTATATCAGACACTTTGTCAAGGGCAGCTTTGAAAGACCATTACACACCTGAAAATGAGTCAGAAATGTCTTGTCATGTCAATTTAATGTATGCTAATTTAGCAATAACAGAGGAATACAGCACAAAATTGGCACAGGAAACCAAAAATGATGAATCCTTACAATTATTAAAAAAATATTATAATGAAGGATGGCCTAAAAACAAGAACAATGTCAGTTCATTAGTCAAACCATATTGGAATATTCAAGGTGAAATACATGTAATAAAAGATTTAGTGTTCAAAGGTTCAAAATTAATAGTACCACAGTCAATGTACAAAGAAATGTTAGAAAAAATACATCAAGGTCACCAAGGTATAAATAAATGTCAGAAATTAGCAAAAGAATCTTTGTATTGGCCAAACATGTCAAGTGAAATTAAGAATTTAGTCGAACAATGTCTTGTATGTGCAAAATTCAAACCATGTAATCAAAAGGAACCACTACAAAATTATGAAATATGTAAATATCCATGGCAACAAGTTGGTATTGATTTAATGCATTTTGAAAGTTTAGTTTATTTAATTGTCACAGATTATTACTCAAAATACATAGAGATAGCATTAATAAATAAAAACAGTACCGCTCAAAATGTAATTACTCATTTAAAATCTATTTTTGCTCGTCATGGAATACCATTGTCACTGGTGTCAGATGGTGGACCTCCTTTTCAGTCAATTGATTTCAAAAATTTCTTACAAGAATGGGACATAGAACATGTTATTACTAGCCCATATCATTCACAGTCAAATGGTCAAGCTGAAAGTTCAGTAAAAATAATAAAAAACATGTTAAGGAAATGTAAAGAAAACAAAACAGATCCATACATAGCTTTATTACAGTATAGAAATACACCAAAAAATAATTTGTCATCACCAGCTCAATTGTTAATGTCAAGAAAATTGAGAGACAACATTCCAGTATCATATAAGAGATTAAAGCCAAAAGTAGTAACATTTCAGGATTACAAAGAGTCAGTCAAGAAAAATGATGAAAACAAATCTAGGAATTATGATAAAAATACTAAGTCAATGTCGATGTTACATTACAATGACCATGTCTACTTTAAAAGAAATCCAAAAAGTAACTGGGAACAAGCTGTTGTCAAACAAAGATTGATGAACAATAGGTCGTATGTTGTTGAGGATGTCAATGGTGTACAGTATAGGAGAAATAGAATACACTTAAGACATAAGTATTCCCAAAACTATGCAAACCCTCCTATGCAATCCAACTCGTCGCAGGAGAGAGAGGAAGGTGACAGACAGGAGTCAAGACTTCAAGAATCCTCATCTCATATATCCTCAAGCGTAACAACCAGGTCAGGTCGAATTGTAAAACCACCAAGAAGGTTAATAGACGAAATAGATTAACTATTAACTAAGTAGTATTAAGAAGGTTGTCTAGATTAAATGTAACTCAGTATTAATAAGAATGTTGTCTAGTTTTAATATAACTATAAGTATCATAGAGCATGTTGTCATGTAGGTAGAGTCGCTTGTCAATGTACATCTTATTAATTGTTTGTCAGGGGTTTAATTTGAACTCAACAAGGGGGATGTTGTAACATCACTATTTAGTAATTAATTAGTGTGTACACCACTAGATAATAATCTATGGTTCCGTTCTGTATCCGTCGGACACTTCTCTGTCTGATCTCATCTGTAATACCACGACTGAACGTGCTCTATAAAACTGTAATCCTAGTCTCATTAAACCAAGTCTACTCAACATTATCTTTCATTTCTATAAACACAACAATATCTCTGCCAAATATTATGACGATCGGTTCAGCGGCGTAGGGGTGAAAGCGTAATAGACAGACAGAGTTACTTTCGCATTTATAGTATTAGTAGGGATTTCCCGACTGAAAGTGTGTGATCTGTAAATAATATGTAGTTAAAAGAATTTTCAAGATGTAAATAGATATTAATGTAATGTGTGTGTGTTATGAATTAGAATTACCCCTCGGCTGTTAGGCAGACCCATTGAGTCTGATAACAATAGAAAAGCAATTGTGTTAATTACTTAACACTTGAAGGTTTTAAGGTCACACAAGCAACTAAAATTGCTCCATCCTGGTCAACTATGACATCACGACTACATCCAGCAATTTTGGGCAATGGTAATATGTTGCCAGAAATATGGCCACACAATATCATCAATATGGAGCAAGTTAAAAAACTAGGCAATACAACCCCCGCCCTCTCCACCGCCGGCCGGTTCATCTCGCAAAAACAAGATGTAGTTATATGTACATATGAGATAGAAAGAAAATTTAATAAAAATTTCCAAACCGATGGGATATTCAGCAACTCATGTAATATATGGAGCAATCAGAAGCATTATTCCCGAAACATATCTGCTATTTATTGTTGTTCCTCCAGATAACTTGATCCAGATTAATCCATTACTGTTGCTGAGCAAAAAAAATTACTTGTGTAAGAGCACTGTTATTGACATTATTTCCTTTTGTTGATGGTTACACTAATTTATATATTTATTAGCTTTATTTTTATCCCTTACATGTAGTTTTATGGTGCGCACTTATTTATTTATTTGTTACTAATGTTAGTTTTGTACTTAAATAAGGTTAGTATTGTTAGATGTAAGGGCCGCCTATTGCAGTGAAAGCTTCCTCCAAACCATTCCAAATGTCTCTATCTTTTGCTTGTCTGGGCCATAAGTTTCCGGCTATTTGTATGATGTTGTCAGTCCATCTTTTAGAAGGTCTACCCTTCCTTCTTTTTATCTCTTGGGTACCAAGTTGAAATTATTTGTAACCAACTTTCATCCATAGCTCTCTGAATATGACTTGACCATTTCCATTTCAGTGTCAGAACCTGTTTGACCTCGTCTCCCGCCTTCATTCTTTTTCTTATAAGAGAACTTTTGACTCTGTCTTTCAGTTTGATGTGCATGTAGCTCTGTCCTATTCCTCTTTAACAGCTTCCGATTTTATTCAAAAGTGATTTTTTGAGCGACCACATCTGGCATGCGTAAGTAAGAACCGTTGCTTTTTGTTTTTTGCGTGGAAATCATCAAATAACGTCTCCCGCTCTGGGTGGAGCAGGAGGACGTGTCAGACTTTTACTGACTAAAACCCACCCGTGTTCCCTCAGTTGCCTGTGTGCCAGGGGCGACGGTCTCTTTCGAACAACCCGCACCCCTGGCAGACATCGGCCCTTGCGGGCCCCATCAGTTGATGGTGACATCCCTATGAGGCGCGCGTGGAACACAACGCGCCATCGACCCGGGCTTGATCCGCTACTTAGCGATCTACCCATTACTCGCCGTCCGCAAGCCCGCGCCTACGGTAGCCGGAAATCAGCCTGGGATTCCCGACGTCTCTCAAGCCACTCCTCATATAGGGGACTTACCGCCGCAATCGTGGCGTGCTCAGCACTGGGTTGCACTCTCCAAATCGCCATGTTATCCCGCCGGCGTTCTGTCCGCTGTGCCGGGATTTCTCGCGGCAGCGGAGTTACGCCCCGGCGTTTGGCCTCCTCGCGCCACTCCTAAGTGTGCGCGAGGACCTTTGCCTCCAGATCCCATGGCAGCAATCCAGCAAGGAGGCCCGCCGCCTCACCGGAGATCGTGCGGAATCCCCGGACCATCCGGATGGCCATGACCATAAGGGACGCCTTTAACCGACGGGCTGGTTGGCGCATTAATGAAGGCGCCCACACCAGTGCCCCGTATAGGGCCAAGGACCGCACGAACCCCGCGTAGAGGCTCCTGCAGGAGGCATTTGGCCCCTAGATTGGGCAGAAGCCGCTTCAAGGCAGCCCCGGCCCGCAGCAGTCTGGGAGCCAAACATCGGAAATGCTCCGCGAAGTTCCACCGGCTGTCGAGAACGAGTCCCAGGTACTTCATCGTCGACTCGACGCCGATGTGAACCCCTCCTGCCGTTATCTGGGAACCTGTCCGTGGCGCATTCCGAGGACCATTAAAAAGAACCGGTGTTAGGCAGATGTTCATCGCTTTCGTTTTCAGTCTTGGGTATGGGACCTTTGAAAATTTCCTTCATAGCCCAGTATTTGTTCCACGTATTCTTCACTCTACGATCGATTTATTTTTCTGTACAGAAGTTTATTGCGATTAGATGTCAAAGGTAAATATATTCTGCGACGTATTCTATGGGTTTAGACTGTATGGATATCGGTATTTCTTCACGATTGGTCATAATTCTCGTTTTTTCCCAGTTAATTTGTAGCACTACGGTTTCACTGTGACGACTAAGGGACTCTATCATATGGTTTAGTGTGTGCGGGTTTTCCGCCAGCGGTACTATGTCATCCACAAACCTGAGATGAAACGTATTTGCCATTGATGTTTATTCCTATACCACTCCAATCGAGATTTCGGAATATGTATTCTAGGACTGCGATGAAAAGCTTTGGGGAGAGTGGATCGCCTTGCTGTACCCCTCTCTCTCGGCTTGAAATGTTGGTCCTCTTGTGTCTAGACGTACTCTTGTTGTACTTCTGAAGTAAATCGCTATCATGAGTTTTATGTAGTCGTGGTCTAGCCCTTGCTGGTTTTAAGCCCGCCATATTGAGTCATGTGAAATTGAATCGAAAGCTTTCGAGTTATCTATAAAAGCTACGTATAAGGAGAGGTCATATTCGATGTACCGTTCGATTATAACAACACAATCGCACAACGACGCTTTCAGTGTGTGTATGTGTTCATTGGTAGAGACATTTTTCATGAATCCCGCTTGTTCTATAGGCTGGTTCTCGTCAATTTTTGCTGTTACACGTCTTAGTAGGGTCGATGCAAATAATGCAATGCAAGTAGGATGTAAAACTGATGGGTCTGTAATTGGATAGCAGTTTGGGTTCTCCTTTTTATACAGTAGAGCTATTTCCGAGCATGTCCATGTTTCTGGTAGTTCTTTTATTAATAGGATACGGTTAAATAACTTAGTGAGCGGTTTTATTAACTTTTCTTTCCCAGCTTTTATCATTTCGTTTGACACTCCGTCAAGTCCTGGGTTCTTTCCTGCTTTAGTTTTATTATAGATATCTATATCTCTCTTTCTATAAAACGTGGTACTGTTTTCTGGGCTGGTTCTTAATTTTTAGACAGACTTTTATTTGCACATGTATTCTGTGTGAGGTTCTTGTAAAACTGTGTAGCTATCGCCATTCGGTCTTTCCTGTGTGTGACGGTAACTTTTTATAAGCCTTTTTTATTCCGCCTGTTTCTTCTATGAATTTGCTAATTGTATCTTCTCTTTGTAATGCTTTGTTTTATTGTTTTGTGTATTGTCCTGTATAGTTTACCTACTCAGTCTTTTCTTGCCTTGTTTTGTTTTTCTTGCTTTTTAATATGTGTTTTTCGTTTTTCAAACTTTCTATTTCTTCTGATATAATTTCTTTATTTCTTTTTTCAGTTGTGTCTTCAGTTTGTTTACACTATTATCTCCTACTAAATGTATTTTTAATCATCTTTAGATTAGGTACTATTATTTCCTTCATTACATTAAATAAGCATATAAATTATATTTTTAAATATTAGAATATAAAAAAACATTAAAAAATATAAGAAATAGTAGCCTACCGGTATCGAGAACAGGGTCCAAGCTACTGGTGGTCAGGGCTCCTGAGAGAGAAACCTCCTGAAAATACGCTCTGTATCGAGAAGTACCGCATAATATTATAATCATTACTGTTTTTTCTATGAATTCTGTGTTTTATAATGACAGAACTCATTCATTTTTTGTCTTAGTCCTTTATCTTCCTCTACAGTCTATCATCATAAAGACTTATTGTTTGCACCTATAACGAGACAAATTATTTATTCTAGCAAAAAGATGGTGCTACAGCCGAAAATGAAATAAAGCCAACAAAAGACGCAGCACTATCTAAAGATACAAACCAGTCACCATTAGGTGTGTACTTACATTTGGAAATAAATCTGGTGTTTTTTGGCCTGCTAGCATTAGCACTATGTACTAGACTACCCAACCTTGAAGAACCTCACTATATCGTGTAAGTAACTCTCACAGAGTACATTATTGGTAACTCTTTAAGATAAAGGAGATCAAATATTTATTTACACTAGTGGTTACCCAGGGGTCGAAATTCGACCATGATACATTTTTTCACACGATTTTATTAGCTTCACCTGTATGTTTGTAAGCATGTTTGTTTGTTTGTAACCGACTCCTTTGGACTTGATCTTGATCCACTTCAAACTCTATTAAAAATTCTATTAAAAAGCGTGGGGTGCTTGATATTAATTGATTATAAAAATGCACTCCTTCTCCATATAAACTTTAACTTGTGACAAATTTCATGGCCCTCCGTCCGCATAATTTTCGTAAATAAGGGTACAAAGTTTTGGCATCACATATTAATTAATAGATTTGATAAAAATAATTTTGGTTTGATGTGCTTATATCTTAATTTATTATGTATACCACTCTTATTGTTGAGCTTTTTTTTTTATAATGTTGATAGTTGAATGTTTATGATTGACAAATAGATTTTATGTGCACATACTGTTTGTTGCTAAATAAAAACGTTTTTTTTAAATAATTATTTTTGTGCTGCTTGCTGCTTGAGATTTCAGCCTGAAGTCTGATGGTGAGAGAAGTATTGTAATATAATATTATATAACATTAATTAAAATATTAAAACAATATAGCATAATCATTATTTTATTTTTTGCAGATTCGATGAATTACATTATGGCCGTTACGTTTCTTTGTATACAAAGGGAGTTTTCTTTTTTGATGCTCATCCACCTCTTGGGAAACAGTTGTTATACTTGGCTGGCCGTGCTGCTGGCTATGATGGAAATTTTACTTTTGACAGAATAGGCACACCGTATACAGAGAATGTGCCTGTGAAGGCTCTGCGGCTAATTCCAGCACTAGCAGGCAGCATGTTAGTTGCAGTTACATATCAATTAATGTTGGAGATATCTTTTTATCACTGGACTGCTATTTTGGCTGGTGTTCTCGTCCTATTTGGTGAGTATTAAATTCCATTCTCATTCATTCATTTCATTTATTAATTTAAACCGTGCGAAGCCAAACCCAGAAAAAAGAAATGGCAAGTTCTTAACTCCTTGCTAAGTAATTTATAAATAATTATTGCATACTTCCAGAAAATTGTTTTTTAGCACAGTCAAGGTTTATGTTACTAGAAAGTATACAGATACTGTTTGGACTGTGTGGAGTTTTGTGTGCCATTAAAAGTACCCGCCGCACGGGCCTTGCGAGCGTTGTTTGGCTATGCATAGCTGCACTCTCACTTGGATGTTGCTTCTCGTGAGTATAATAATTTTGCTAACCAGTTCAAGTATATAGGTAAGCATCGCGTAGACGTAGAAAACGTCGCGTTGATACCACGTATACGTTAATCAAACGCCTACGCTGCATGCACAGGAACATTTAAGTCAAGTCTCCCTCTCTTCTATACGATATCCATATGCTACAGCTATTAAAGGGTCAAACACCCAGCAGTCCGCCTTTTATCGAGAATTTAAACTTTGAAGAGCTGTCACTTCTTGAACTGTGGATTTTGAAAAAATGTGAAGTGACAATCAATATAATCATCACTTATTTCAGTCTTTGATTATTCAGTAATAAGTAGGTGGGTATCATCATTTCAGCAGAAAGACGTCCACTGCTGCATATAGGCTCCCCTAAGCTCCGCCACTTCGACTGGTGCTAAGCTTCCCGCATCCAGCGGATTCCTGCGCTATATGTAGTAGGAATTTTAAATACCTACTTAGAAGACAATATCTGTTCTGTTTACTTATAGCAAAATAAAACTTCGACTACTGGTGCAGGGACTACTGGGCGTTTTACCCTGCATGGTACAGAATGAAAACCAAGGTGTCCCCGACTTACACGCATAGGCATTGTTTGGTGCAGTCACGCACATTCCTTGCCCAATAATTACTTATTAGTTATTTTTATCATTACAGAGTCAAATACTCGGGCGTTTATTCGTACTTGCTAGGAGTTTCCCTAGTTGGAAGACAGATTTGGCAATGGATTGGCCGTACGGAATCCGGATTTCGCCTTGCCTTGTCAGCACTATGGAGACTGCTTATACTCACCGTTATTCCGTTTGCGGTGTATGTTGGTGTATTTTATGCACATTTGACGATGCTGCCAAAAGCTGGCCCGCACGATAGCGTCATGACAAGCGCTTTCCAAGCGTCGCTACAAGGTGGACTCGCAAGTATAACCCGGGGACAACCCTTACATGTGGCACACGGCTCTCAAATAACTCTTCGGTAATCATATATTACATTTTGTATCTTAATCGTTGTTGAAGAGTGATAACAATCAATAGCACTGAATTTTAATAAATTTTGCGTCATTTTAGGCACACTCATGGTCGCACTTGCTGGCTCCACTCGCACGCCCACGTGTACCCAGTGCGGTACACGGACGGACGCGGCTCTTCCCACCAGCAGCAGGTCACTTGCTACAGCTTCAAGGATGTCAACAACTGGTGGATAGTGAAGCGCCCGGAGCAGGCGTCGCTGACCGTGTCGCGCCCGCCCGACGCTATACGACACGGAGATGTTGTACAGTTGCTTCACGGAATTACTAGTCGCGCTTTGAACTCGCATGATGTGGCTGCACCGGTGTCACCACAGTCTCAGGTATGGCAAAGTCAGAAAAAGGATGTCCTATTTATTCTAAAGTAGGTATAATAACTACAATGATCAATTTTCAGGAAGTTTCTTGCTACATCGACTATAACGTATCGATGTCGGCACAGAATCTCTGGCGAGTAGATATTGTGAACCGTGACAGCGAAGACGCCACATGGGACAGCATCCGATCTATGGTTCGATTGGTGCACGTAGACTCTGGCTCTGCACTACGTTTCAGTGGCCGCCAACTACCTTCGTGGGGTTTCCATCAACATGAAGTGGTTGCTGATAAAGTGCTGACTCATCAAGATACAGTATGGAATGTTGAGGAACATCGATATACGAAAGGTAACTTTTGACCAAAACCATCATTCCCATCGGCCAGTAGTCTATTGTAGGACATAGGCGTCCAGAATCGTTCGCCATGATACCTAGACCATACATCATACGAATGATTCTTTCCTTAACAATTGCTCACTCGATTTTATTATTTTAGCTGAAGACAGAAAAGAAAGAGAACGCGAACTTGTATCTGCCGAAATGATTCCGACTGCTGTAACCCAGTTAACATTTTGGGAGAAGTTTGCAGAGTTACAATACAAAATGATAGCACACGCGCCCGACGCGCCTCACGGTCATATGTTCGCGAGTGAACCCTCCGAGTGGCCGTTACTCGTCCGGTCTATCGCATATTGGCTATCACCCAATTCAAACGTAAGTACTTTGGGAAAGCTGGTCTCACCGTCAAACGATGAAATACTTATAATTTTTTTTGGCTACAAATTAACCGAAACATTATTTTCAGGCTCAAGTGCATTTAATTGGAAATCTAATAACTTGGTACACCGGCTCAATGTGCGTTCTTCTATACAGTGTTTTCCTTGCACTGTACGCCATTCGACAGCGCCGTGCCTGCACCGACTTACCACCGCTGGCATTGCAAAAGTTTTATGACGCCGGCTATATTCTCTACTTGGGCTACTGGATCCACTACTTACCGTATTTCTTTATGGACCGTACCCTGTTTCTTCATCACTACTTGCCCGCGTATACATTTAAGATCTTACTTTTATCATTTGTCATGGATCACATATACTACATTCTTCAGTCGCAAGAAAAAACTCGACCACTGACAAACATATTTATTTTATGCATTGCGGTGTGGTTAGGATATGTCGTAATTACTTTCAAGAAATTTAGTGTTCTCAACTATGGGAACATTGACCTGACTGAGCATGACCTTTTGAATCTTAGATGGAAAGATACTTGGGATTTCATAATCCATAAAAAAGGATGACAGATGTTACCAACCTGAATTTCTATTTCAGCTGCCATTTCAAAGATCTTGTCACTTTATCATGTGTAATAACAATATATCTAATTAGAAATTATAATCGACATAATTGTAAGTATTAACTAGGAACTCACTAGGGACTGCATTAATTACCCTTTTAAGAAGTTATACTTTAATAGGGTAACACAATCATATTAGTTACCTACCTAAAGTGTGTTAACATCGAACCTGGGGCTACACTGAACAAGTGATAAGCCGGTTGCAGACCGAAAACTAAGCTATGCCAAAGCTAAACTAAGCTATGCCAAGCAAGCTAGGCTAAGCTAAGCTAGAAATAAATAGCGTGCACACCAACAGCTAAGCCAAAGCTCAGTCAGTGTTTGTTAAGGGTGTGCGGGGAGCGGGAGGGGCTTAGCTTAGCTCGTGTAGCTGCGCATCGGCATACACAACTAACTTAGCTTCGCATATTTTAGTTAGCTCACATAGCTTAGTTTGCATAGTTTGCGGTCTGCACACAAGTATGGAAAACTGCGTCAGCTATGCGAGCTAAGCTAAACTAACTTAGCTTAGCTCTTGGTCTGCAACCCGCAATAGGCTTGAGATTATATTTGGTATCTTCTATTGAGGTCACGCAAAGAGCAGTTGTATAGGCCTTGTTTCCATACAATAATGAGCATAATGCTATTTTATGCAATCAAAAACGAAAAGGAATCTCGGCAGCAATAGTGCATAATGGTATACTTTTAGTAAAATTATTTTTGTCATTGCAGCACCTTCAAATTAATATTGAAAATGTAAGGGAAAGTATTTTCTTTCTTTCATGCAGTTATTTATATGTGCATAACAATTTAACATAGTGAGTAGTTTGCTTATGCCAGAAGAATGTGCTAACAAGGTTCCAGAAGTTATATAAATTGTAATTTTAGTACAATAATTATAGACTGAAAGGAGTGTAACACTCAGAAAAAAAACAGTGGCACTATTGAAGGATCTAGAATAGATATTATTTGGTTAGGCCACCTGTTGAAGTCATTCCGTCCACAAATATGTTTATTTTTGTAATGAAAATTTATAAAATTATTATTCTTTATTATTATGGTGGTTTTTATTTAAATAAATCTAAATGTTGTATGAAAAAATTACATTTATTTAATAAGCATTATAATGCAAAATTTAATTAAATTAACGCCGACTGTGGGAAGGTTCAACTTCCATTGGCTGGGGGCTGCTGATGTTGACAGAAGTAACCTCCAAGGGAATGACACGTTGCTTCAGCACAGCTGTGGTTCCCAGGGCATATCTATAAGACCCTTGCTTCTTGCCCTGAAAAAAATATAATTTTGAAAGTTATTATCAATCAATAATTTAATAATTAGCAGTAAAAACTCTTTATTTCTACAAATTACCTTAACGTTAGCCTCTTCATATGTTCTGAGATACTGAGCAGGTCCTGTGTTGCGAATAACGCAAAGGTCAACATTGGAGCCTGATCCCAAGTCATTGAAGATACCAGCAGCAATAGCATCACGAACAAGCTTCTTGCCTTCTTCCTCGCTCATGTTTGGCTTCCAGCCAGATTCAAACACTGCCATGGCAGCCAAGGAGCCAGAACCTGGTTTAGAAAAATATAATTTAAATACATTTTCAAAAAATGATGTTGGACAATAACATTATGCAGAAAACCTTACCCATAGTTGCATAGGGTAATTTGTCTACAGACCCATGAGGGTAAATGCAATAGATGTGAGGCCCCGTTCTATCGACACCCCCGAGGACCAAAGCAGCACCGATGTACCCCTGGTACCGGAACAGCATACGCTTCAATAGGGTGGCGGCAGTCTCAACAGGTACCGTGCGCCCTGTGTGCAGTCTCTGTAACTCCAACTGCGATGCAACTGTTTGCGTAGTCATTTCAGTATCAGCAGCAGTGCCGGCACCACAACAGTACATGTTGCCAGCTAGGTAATGTATTTTTTGGCAGTTTTTATCAGACACTACAGTATTTTCAGTCGCTCTGGTATCAGCACCGAGAATGACCCCATCAGCGTATATTATGCCCACGATGGTGGTACCGGTTTTAGTAGCTTTAGGGGCCGGAAATCCTTTATGGGCTAAGAAAGCATTGCTGTAAAAAAAGAAGAAAGATAAAGTAATTGTATAGCAAGGAATGAATAAGCGGTTCGTACAAGTGTTTGCTTACCGCTGGCAGTTCTCGAATGAGAATCCTGGAGCTGGTACTTCTGGTACAAGAATAGAAGCCATGTTTGTTTACTTATTATTTGTTAAATTCAACGGTTCAGTTTTATTTATGTTGTTAAGATTTAGTGAGAAAGCCGAACTGTATTTCTGCAAGCAATGCCGTAAAACGTCACTGTCAAGTGATCAATTTCAGAAACACAATGACTTTTCAAAAACGCGACTATGCCACAGACAAAAATGCTGGAAATGGGGTTTCAAACTCGAAATCGACTATAGATACCTAGAAAATAAATAATCTATGCTGCTGGTGCACACCATGGAAATAGTATGTATGTAGTAATAGTATGTGGTGTTTATTTTACTTAGGTTGCACTACCAAGGTGTAGCCAAAATAAAATAAACACATTACCCTCCTTTGTCACGCAGTCGGGTAATAAAATAGGCAGAAGTGGTGTGAACTGAGCTCTACAACGAGCTTTATTTCAACTCTTCAAAGATTGCTATATATAGGCTAAAATGGTTTGCATCAGAAAATATTGTGTATAGATGTTTCGATAAATGTCTCGTGAAACGAATCGAACAACTTGTATTATTGAATTTTCGGTATGTTAGTTTAGGTTAGCTGCGATCGTACTACCTAGAAACATATTCTGACATGTTTTGGATAGATATTTGTCACGTTTGTGTTCGCACTGTTCTTAGTTTGCCTCGAAACTTTTTTCAAGCTTGTGTTTAGGTTTAGTGTTTTCCAACAAGGACAGTAGACATCAAAACATAGTGTGGACAATATTTTGAAAAATTTTGCGATAAATTTTGCTAATGAAATTAGTTTCTCTATCATATCAAGAGGTATGAATCGATTCGAGACAACAGGTTCAAATATCGAATCAACTAGATATGTGACAATGCGAACGTGAATTATTGACAGAAAACAGAGATTTCAAAATGTTTTAGTGTGAATTTCGCCGGGATTTTAGTCAACTGCAAGTGCACTGGCAATTTCAAAAGATCACACCCACCCACAGATTTTGACAGCACGTCAGATAACACAACACTAGCTATTTCAAAAATCTGTGTGTAGACGTGATAGCATGAAATCACCAGCGAGTTGCCAGGACCAATGGTTTTACGTGTTTGCCGAGGCACGGGGGGTATCACACCACCATCTTCAAAACTTCGGGTTGGCGTAGAAAAAATCCTAATGGTAAAAACTCATTAACACTTTGCTTGGGGATCGAACTTAGAACCCCACTGTCAGCAGTCACGCTTGCGACCACTAGACTAACGGAGCAGTACTTAACTAATTTCTAAACTCTATGAACAATACAATCAATGGCGATAAAAGCTGCCACTTGCTTACTTTAGATGTCGCTGCTGCCATTGTACCTAGAATTTGACACTTAGCTGTCACTACCCATTGTTTTTTATTTTTTGTAACAAGTGACTTATTTTACACATAATTATTGAATCACTGTTATGTAGCTATTGACTGCAAAAAAAAGGGGGACTCATATATTTACCAAATATGTTAAAAGGCGAAAACTGTGGAAGAAAGCTCCCCTATTTTTTCTGTTTTTGAAAACCCTATATTTCGTCATGCCCATGTGCTATTCTTTTAAAACCTAAAGACTTATATAGCCAGGGGTGCGGGTTGTTCAGGGGTACAGGTTGTTCGAAAGAGATACCGTCGTCACTGGCACACAGGCAACTGAGGGAACATGGGTGGGTTTTAGTCACTAAAAGTCTGACACGCCCTCCTGCTCCACCCAGAGCGTGGGCAAAGTTACTTAATGATTTCCCACCCAAAAAAAGAAAACTTATATGGCACATATTCCTATACAGGATACAGATGATGCTCCTAAGAGAACTAAGTCCGTTTTCATTACCTACAGGTACTTGTGTTTGAACGAGTGCCTGGTATTTCGAAGGCATAAAGCGTTTTGTAGCTGACAATACCTACATAATTATATTAGACTAACTTTTTCCAGCGCCTTCGCCCGCGTGGTGGTCGAAAATATCTCACGGGAACGTATTACCGGGATAAAAAGTATCCTATATACCTACCATAATATAAAATGTAAACAGTACTCGTATTACGTAGTACTTTAGCTATAAACAATAAAGATAAAAGAGAATGGCTGAAAGTGTGTTTGTTCCCGTGTTATGTCGATTTCTCATAAAACGACTACCTCAATTTGCTCGAAATTATAAATTAATATTTTTACTTTGTTAGCATAGTTGTTAACTCCATTGTGCATGCTGTGGTCTCCTATAAGTAAAGGAAACGCTGCTAGGTGACATAACTGCTCCTAGTAAGTTAAGACAGCCTGGTACTTGGAAGGCATATAACGTTTCCTAGTTGGCACACCAAAGTTAGGGTAACTTACTTCAAAGGCGCAAAGCATTTTCTACCTGACAACACCTATATTATTATATTAGGTGACCTCCTACTAAGTTTCGAGGTACAGACGCCAGCACATAAAGCTACCCTAATCTGTCAAATTTCTTTGATAGACTTTCATCACACATAAACATAAAGTTCACGTTCAATTGGGAAAATTTGAAAGTCTGGGTTAGCTTAATGTGCTGGCGGCGTCTGTACATCTGAAGTATTTTCAGTCAGGAAGATCACTTCTTTCGAGTTGGTTCTCAATTCTGATTAGGTTATTTCTGTCGTACGCCACCAGTTTTCACCAAAAAATTGACATAAAGATAACCTATAGATTATAAAACGTTCGTGATTGGATGTCTTTTCCACTAAAGCTGTTTTATAACAGTGGTAGACGTTTGCCTTTTCCGTAGCTCGGGTTTCATCTGAACTACACTCCAAGTCGCTTACTTTTTTCCAGTTTTCATTTAATTTCTGATCGACACAACAATAACACACACAAAAATGGCGGTTTGTCGTCCTGTGATGATGATGATGATGATGATGCTGTGATATGATGGACTCTGTGGTCCGAAAATAGTGCTGCCATCAGAGCATGATCATTAGTGCTTTCAAATTATCCATTGACAAACACAATATTTTCCTGATTGCATAGCAATAAAATTATTTTTACAATCTGGTAACATTAAGACTACGAGTCTGCAGATGATTGGATGAAATTTTATTAAATCTTCATGCTATTATAAACTTTATTCCATTGTATTAGACGCTAGGTTATTGATTTGTCAACGTGCTTACGACTCTTTCATTTAAAAAAGTTTCAGACCAATCCCAAGGGGACGAATTTGTCTTCTATGCCATTTGTCAAACAGTCAAACTCTAGTAGTACAGTTGTCAAAAGACGAAATGTGTTGAGGAATACCATTCCAGATTTTTACTTGAATTTTTAAGCTATTTTAGCTTCTAAATTAGTTCCTAGGTGTAAAGTTAACAAAATGCTTAGTAACACTGCCTATTTATGTTTAATTTATCTTACGTCCGCATTAGTGCTGACTTTGGCCGGGCGGGACTTCTATCAAATTCTCGGTGTAACTCGTTCTGCAACCACGAATGAAATCAAAAAAGCTTATAGAAAATTAGCTAAAGCCCTGCATCCAGATAAGAATCAGGATGATCCCGACGCGTCCCAAAAGTTCCAAGATCTTGGTGCAGCTTATGAAGCCCTTTCGGATCCCGAAAAGCGAGAGCTGTTTGATCGTTGCGGTGAGGACTGTCTTAAGAAAGACGGTATGATGAACAACAATGATCCGTTTGCGAGTTTCTTTGGAGATTTCGGTTTTCACTTTGGTGGCGAGCCACAACAGCACGAAACACCACGCGGGGCGGATATTGTTATGGATCTCACGGTCACCCTTGAAGAGCTCTATAATGGAAATTTCATCGAGGTTAGTAACAGTAATCGAAGATAAGAATTGCGTTAAAAGTGCGTAAAATATATTTTAATTAATCATATCTTTATTTGTAGATAACTAGAAACAAGCCTGTAATCAAACCAGCGTCAGGTACACGTAAGTGTAACTGCAGACAAGAGATGGTGACTAGGAACCTTGGTCCTGGCCGGTTCCAGATGATGCAACAGACAGTGTGCGATGAATGTCCTAATGTCAAGTTTGTCAATGAAGAGAGGCTGCTCGAAATTGAGGTAACTGATGATTAACTCTTTTATGAGGATCAGTTTTATTGAAGTTATAGTCCTGCTGCTAGATATCTTGAGTTAATTTTTAATGACAAAAACAGTGAATTTTTTAATTATTCTATGAATTCTTCATTGCCTAGAATTTGTTGCTTTATACATTTAATTATATTATCATGCTAAAGGGAGATGCTTTAGATACTTAATTTCTGTCATGAATGATGAGTTTTAAAGTGACAGCCTTTCCCCTTGTTTATTTAAGTTAAGGTAAATGTGCAACTAAGCCACCCTATTAAAATTTAAAATTAAACTTATACATTTATGCCTCCAAAATTTTAATAGGGTAAGCCACCCTATTAAAATTTTCTGCTCTGTTTGTAAAACTTTGAAAATATGTGCCATCTAAGCATTTGCATATAAAATATTCTTAGGAGGCATAAATGTATAAGTTTTACCTTAAGGCGAAAATGCTAGGTAGGCTAGGGTAGTCAGTGAAATTCAATTTTATTTTTCTTTATTAATAAGAACTAAAGTTCTTAGTAATTTATTACAATCTAGCCTAATAAACTAATAAGCAATTTAACTCTTAACTTAATATTTTATGTGGATTACGCTATAACTGAGAATAGTGTAATTTTGCACTTTTACGCAATTCCATAGCACTTTCTCAGTCTGATAATTAACTGCTCCAGTTTGGCGCGTGCCACATATAGCATGTTACAATAGAAAATCAATAGTGTCTCATTAGCCGGTATTGACAGTCAGTCTTTTTGGACATTGCTTTGTAATAACCACTTTAAGTCATGCGTGTAAGGTTGAATTTGCAAAAAAATGTGTTTTAATAACCACTGATGTATAATTGGGGACAGTTTTGAGTGCTACTTTTGTTCAACAGTGCATTTGCTGTGTTATTACAAAACTAGGTTTTTCTTTATGTTTAAAACCATCGAACCTATTTTTACCCGACTGCGCCAGAAGGAGGGTTATGTTTTTCGAGAGTATGTATGTATGTATGTATGTATAAAAAATTGTTTGGCACGCTCTGCAGCCTGAACGGCTCGATGGATTTTAGCTTGAGAGGTGTCGTTAGATTCGTATTTACTGTGAGAGTGACACTGGGTATATCAAAATAAAAAAAAAAACAAAATGGCGGATTTTTGGCGCCAAATTCAAATGTTTGGTACGCTCTGCAGCCTGAACGGCTCGATGGATTTTAGCTTGAGAGGTGTCGTTAGACTCGTAATTACTGTGAAAGTGATATCGTAATAAAAACAATAAAAAAAATAAAAAACGGTCATTTAAAAAACCAAAAAGCCCGACTGCTTTTCTGAGTATTCATGGAAAAGCCCTAAAACAAGAAAGTCGTTGTAACCGATTGCACTTAACTTAAGAATCACCAGTTGCTAAGGCGATGCTTATAAGCAGATAAATTGTAGCAGTCGGGACCCATTCTAGAAATGGAGGCTTAGTGAATTGAGAGCACATACCTATATTACATTGCAGATTACTCCAATCTACTGACTAGAAGGCTGACTTTCGATTTTTAAGTTAAGTGCAAATGGGTACAACGACTTTCTTGTTTTAGGGCTTTTCCATGAATACTCAGAAAAGCAGTCGGGTTTTTTAGTTATTTAAATTACCGTTTTTTTTAATAAGAGCTTATCACAAATCGAAATATAATTCTCTATCCAAAACTGACAACTTAGTCCGGTGCTAAGTTGTCATTTTTGCATTTAGAATTATACCCAAATCGGAATAAAGTTGGAAATCCAAAAACTGGCTCAGAGCCAGTTGTTGGGAATGCAAAACGCGCGTTTAGTAATAAGATGGCTTGCGTTTTTTGTATATCAAAGGAGTGCATTAATCTTTTTATTACAATACAACTTGATGCTGACCTGCAAATTGCTAATAATAACAAGAAAAAAAAATCTACTAGTTTCTAAAATCAGTCTACATAATGAAAATTGTTGCAAATTCCAAAATCCAAAATAAATGGAATAGAGTTATGGTAAAACGATTCAATTCTTAATTTTTACTACAGAAGTGATAAATGATAACTATTCCAAGCATGTTGATAACAGCTTATTCCATTTGTATCACCAGCAGGCTTAGCATGATGCTTTCTAGATCTACTCTACCGTAGAATAGAAATCGCGGGTCTACATTTCTCGGTACAAAACTGTCAATTGTTCACACGGAAACGTCATTTTTGTCTACTCTTCCGTCGACAAAACGATTCTCTACGGTTCTCGTATTAAGCCTGCAGTACTTATATTGTTCTTGATTTCTCATATTTGGTACACATGACAATAAAATTAAAATTATATGACTTTCTCAGGTAGAAGTAGGTGCACCAGATGGTCACAAGTCCAGATTACGAGGAGAGGGTGAACCACACATGGATGGAGATCCTGGAGACCTGATCTTTGTGTTCACAACTGAGAGACACCCACAGTACACACGTAAAGGAGATGACCTCTACACCAATGTCACCATAACTCTCCAGGTAGGTTGTAGTCTCAGCTATGTGTGTGCCTCTGCAATTATGATTTTGTGATAAAGTATCACACGTCTATTCCTCAGATACATGACACATTTTATACTCGTACTCATCTAATTTCACTGATGAGGCTCTGTTGCTCTCAGATAATGCTCAGTTTAACCAGGCCATACATTGGACACGCCACCTCTTTGAGGAGTGGATTGAGACGTCCTCACCTTCCGCCTGACGCAGGTCCTCGCCGGACACGGTTATTTCGGGAGGTTCTAGTTCCGGATAAGGCGGGAGGAAACGCCCGGGTGTTACTACTGCGTAGATCGCCCGGAGGACACGGTGGAGCATACGCTGGAGGGCTGCCCGGCTTGGGCGGAGCACCGTCGTGTCCTCGTGGAGGCGATCGGCGGCGGCGATCTCTCGCGTCCGGCACTGGTCCAGGCTATAGTACGGAGCGAAAGTGCATGTGAAGCCGTCACCTCCTTCTGGAAAGAAGTAATGCTCGCGAAGAGGGAGGCGGTGCATGTGAGGGAGAGGCAATCTATGCGCCCTCACGGTCCAAGTCGGCGCAGGAGACGCCCTGGGCGTCGAGAATCCGAAGCCGATTCCCGGCCACCGTAGGCGCGGGCTTGCGGACGGCGACTAATGGGTAGCTCGCTGTCCGGTACGGACCAAGCCCGGGCCGACGGCGCGTTGTGTCCCACGCGCGCCTCAAAGAGATGTCAGCACCAACTGGTGGGGTCCGCTAGGGCCGATGCCGGGCAGGGGTGCGGGTTGTACGAAAGAGATACTGTGGCCCCTGGCACACAGGCAACTGAAAGAACACGGATGGGTTTTAGCCCGTAAAAGTCTGACACGCCCTCCCGCTTCGCCCAGAGCGGGAGAAATTAATCAATGAGTTCCCACCCTTAAAAAAACCAGCCAATACATAGATCAAACCAAAATAGATAGGCGTGTGAACCCTATAAATAAACGTAGAGCCCTTTTTTATTTTTCCATTGTTGATAAAAACTACATTTCTTATCTCAAGTGATCATGAACCATCCAATTATAGTCAACTATGTGAGGAATATACCATGGAAATAGTTTTTATTGTGTGTAGATTAAATTCTTATCTTGAATAGCCAATCAATATGGTTCCACACTTTCATGAAATAGTAGTTAAACAATATAACAACCATGGTATAATTTATTCTTAGTAATATCATTATTCTCTTTATTATTAAAATGTTGATTATTTTCTCAATTGCAAATCTTTTGAATATTATTTACAGTTTAGTTAATAACCATAGAAAACAACATTGCTTAGTTGATATTTTTTACTAATATATGTTTTTGCAGGATGCATTAGCTGGTTTCACTATGGAATTGGTGCATTTAGATGGTCACAAAGTTTCTGTATCTCGTGACAAGGTCACTTGGGCTGGCGCCCGTGTCCGCAAGAAGGGTGAAGGCATGCCCAATTTTGAAAACAATAACCTTCATGGGAATCTGTACATCACTTTTGATATAGATTTCCCAAAACAGGACTTTACTGATGAAGACAAAGAAGGTATTATGTTATTACTTCTTAGTATAGCTTTACTTGAACAAAGGCCAATGTTCGATCTTTATTTAATAATTCTTTTTTTTTTTGTTTCAGCACTACGGACAATACTTAAACAAACACCAAATAATAAAGTATACAATGGGCTATAGTAGCCATACTGCCAATTTAATTTATTTAAGTAGTGAAATGAGTGCAATGGTATGAACAAAGTCTGTTTCGTGTGAAGGATTTTTCGTTACCTGTGAATACATGTGATTGTTTTTATATAATAAAACATCCTAATTTATATTTTACTTTTGTTTTCCATTGCAATTAGTATTAAATTTCTTTGATATCAGATTTGAAATGACGAAAAACGAAATTACGAATTTCGTAATATCAGCAATTAATAAAATGAGCAAAAACAAGCCCTTTTTGTTGTGATAGGTAGAATATCAGAATCTAAACCGAGCGTTTATCTCGCGATTCACGTTGAATGAATTTTCTGTACGTAAGTGACCAATGAACTAAACAGTCTCGATACTTTGGAAACGTTTTATTTTATTTTATGTATTTTGACTTACAGCTAATACATTCGAGTAGTCAGAAGTAACATGTAGAAGAAAGCCAATTACAAGTTTCCACATAAATAAACTTATGTATAAAATAATTGTCAAAACGGTACAAAGAGCGTGAGCGTTAAAAATAGACACAACTGGAGAGAATAAACAGAAATACAATAAATTCACAGAGTTCAAAGAAAATGTTATTTAACATTTTTTTGAATTTATGGACTCGTGAGAATAAGTCAAGCTCAACATCCCTGCTTACCATAACATTCAACATGCTCTCAACATATCGTCTGCTTACGGGTAAAAAGTAATAAGTGCAGTCTGTGTCATTTCGAGTAAATGACATTTCAAAGTTTGTTTTAATTTGATCTATTTTAAACACATTAATTTTAAAAAACTTAAAGCAAACTGTTGCACTAATTACCCTTACCATACGGTACTATCTCAGCAGCCATTGGAAATTGCATTTTTTTATTTTACCAGTAGATAGCCCGGAAAAAAATAAACATGTGACTGCATTTTAAACTCGATTTGGTAAAAAAATGTATTTAACTTGTTTTACCAGTAAGCAGACGATATATGTATTTTGCCTATAGTTCGTTTTCACAATAGGAACATGAAGGAGATGAGGTCTCCGAAGAAATACAGACGGTGCACGAAGTCCAATCTTGGCCACCAGCTCAGGGACGTCAGTAGACCCGTTCATTATGTTAAATAGGAAAGCAAGATCTGCAATTTTTCTTCGCTCGTGTAAAGGAAGAATATGACATTTCTTACACCGACTGGTATAGTTAGGAAAAATATTTGCACGATATTGAGTGTACCTTAAAAATCGCCTTTGTATACTTTCAAGGCAGTCGATATAAACATTATAATTAGGATTCCAAATTTGGGAAGCTTATTCAAGATGGCTACGGACAAAAACACGGTATAAAATTTTCATAGTTTTGACATTCTTAAACTCAGAGGAGACCCTAAAAATAAAACCCAACGCTTTAGAAGCCTTGTTGACTATATTGTCAATGTGCACAACAAAAGCTTTGAGTCAAAAATTATCCCAAGATCCTTGATGACGTTGACTCTGACAATTGAGGTATTCGATAGTTTGTAATCATACCTGATAGGGTTGGGCTTACGAGTAAATATACACACATAACATTTGGAAATATTTAAATCCAACCTATTTCGTTCACAGTAAGCATGGAACCGGTCCAGATCCTCCTGTAATAGATATGCATCCTCAATCGTTTACACTTGGCTCAAAATTTTCATGTCATCCGCGTATAATACAATTTTAGAATTTAGGAAACAAGAGGCGATGTCATTTACAAAAATATTAAATAAAAGAGGTCCTAATAAGGATCCTTGGGGAACCCCTGATGGAATGTACATCGGTCTCGAGGTATAGCCGTTGAGGACTACAGTTTGGCATCTATTTTCAACATATGATACACACCATCTGTACAAGCTGCCCCTCACACCAATCCCTAGCAATTTGCGCATTAGAAGGGCGTGATCTACTCGATCAAAACACTTCCTGTAGTCAGTGTATAAAACGTCGACCTGAGACCTCCTGGACATATGTTCTGAAAGATAATCACTACAGACCACGAGATTGGATGTGGTGGAGCGACCTTTTAAGAATCCATGCTGGTGTTTGGAGAAACTTAGTTTTAGTGAAGAAGAAAGTTGTACGTGTACGATTTTCTCCATAATTTTAGCGAACACGTAGAGTTTGGAGATCGGTCTATAGTTTTCCACGCTGTTCTTAGGTCCTTTTTTATGAATCGGCGTTATATACGCTGACTTCCAGACTGTAGGCACTACTCCCAAGTCGAACGACCGTTTGAATAATAATGTCAATGGAAAAGATAGACATCTGGCACAATTGGTTATAAAAATTGGTGAAATATTGTCCGGACCAGCGGATTTGTTAATATCTACTTGCTTTAGTAAGCGAAATACCTCCTCCTCCCGCACATCAGTAGAGCAGACGTCTGATACGACACCCGTAGACAGATCCATTCTCGCAGAGGCTAAGAATTCATTTGCGTCGCGTCGCTCTTGGAAGTTCGAAAAGAAGTAGGTAGTCGCCAAACATATTGCAGATTTCCTTGCCGTGACCAGACGACACTCCACCAAATTTTACAACAGATGGGTAACAGTTGGTTTGTTTTTTAGATTTAACATATTGCTAAAAAGCCCTAGGATTTTTAGAAATGGCTAATTCAATGTTTGCAATATAATCGTCAAACATTTCCTTCTCCAGATCTTTAGCCCGTTCACGTAAGGTAGAAAGATTGATATGTTACGGTGTCTGGCATTGACGCATGAAGACTTCTTTTTAATAAGGTGCTAGGCAACTGTTATTATTGACTGTCGGTATGACTTTAAAAGAACAAAAGGTGTATCTCAAAAAAAAAACTATCTAAGACTATTTAGTACGTTTATCCGCGAGTGAGTTAAACTGAATCTTTAGCTAGAATAGGCCGGTGTAAACCAAGCGTAATAATCCAAAGTGTTGGTGCTCTCGTTCATTAGCTTCTGCAAACCTCTGTAAGGTATTCTTTTGTTTTTCTACCTATTTACAATTTATCATGATACAGGGTATTTATGTTCTGTGGATTGATAGTCCGAGAGATTTCCATAGGTTTTAAATTTTGGCTTTTCTTTAATTTTTTAATAAGGTGGCTTTTGTACCAAGGAGGATACTTACACCTTGGAGCGATAGTTTTAGGGGAATATGTGTATTATGAAACAAGTAAATCTTGTCATAAAAGAAAATTTGATTCGATAAACCTTAATTATAGGATACAAATTAATCTAATAGATAAAATTTCCATGTCACAATGTTAGTTACCGTACTCCTCCGAAACGGCTTTACCGATTTTTACCAAATTTTATATGCGTATTCAGTAGGTCTGAGAATCGGCTACTATCTATTTTCCATACCCCTAAGTGATAAGGGTTGTTCACCCTAAATAATTTATAAGGCAAAACAACGTTTGCCGGGTCAGCTAGTGTTACAATAAAACAAGAATTATAATATCTTAACTTTATTTTTATAATTTTTTTTTTCTTGTAATTATTGACACTTAGTGAAATTGTCTAAATCCGGATAGGACTCTATCAGCATATTACATTAAAAAATAAAATAAACAGGATTTTTTAACCGACTTCCAAAAGGAGGAGGTTCTCAATTCGTCGGAACCTTTTTTTTTATGTATGTTCCCCGATTACTCGAAGATGGCTGGACCGATTTGGATATTTTTTTTTGTTGGAAAGGGTATACTTCCCAGGTGGTCCCATGATCATCAAATCAGGATCTGATGATGGGATCCTGGAGAAATAGAGAGAACTCTTCAAATTTTATAGGCACACTTGAAGCAATTTGTGTAGTTTTTGGAAGAGTACTTTCTCGGAGTGGTTCCATTTCAATTTGGTGAAGATCTGATGAAGAACTTCGGAGATAGGCAACGGAACTCCTCAATAAATGATAGCAAATGGACAGGGATTGCTGAAATCTCATGTCTGTCAATTGTTTACACCAGTTAATAACATAATATCACGCCGGTACGCTGTGAAGGGGTAAGCACATGTGAACCACTAAAAAGTGAAAAATAAAAAACTTTTTTCAAAAAAATAAACAACCGACTTCCAAAAAAACACTAAAAAGTGAAAAATAACTTTAATTTCGGAAGGCGGTGACAAAAAATTTAAATACATATCCAAAGTCACCGACTTCCGAAATTAAAGTTATTTTTCACTTTTTAGTGTTTTTTTGGAAGTCGGTTGTTTATTTTTTTGAAAAAAGTTTTTTTATTAAGATGGGTGGGTTGGTAGAGCGAGTCCTTATCCACTGTTCAGACGAACCTTGGCGTCGTCGGTAGTAAAATATTCAACCTAGTAGGTATTTCTTTGAATCAGATGTTCAAGAATTTGACAGCTAGCTGTCACTATCCATACATTTTCTTCCATACAAACGACTTCTTTACGCTTATTTAATTAATATGCCCCGTTGCGCAGCTGTTGACTACAAAATGCAAACAAAATGAATACAAAGTGGTAAACGCTTCCCTTTTCTTTAGCTCGCTTTTTAATAGTGCTACATTCCAAGTCTTTTACATATTTATCTAGTTTTCGTTTAATTTGTGATCGCCATACAAGTAAACATAAACAAAACAATGGCGCCTTGTAGACGTTGAACAGTGGTGCCACCTATGACGAGCTTTCAGTTTTAAACCCCATTCCCGTAGCACTAATAGTAAAAAAAAGACTCCACGCCAAACCAACTCCTCTCAATCTGAAGTAATAAATATGTATAAAAATCTCTAAACATCTTTTTACAAAACGATTGTCTATAGAACATGGCATAGGTAGAGGCGTTTCTTTGCTGCTTCATATAAAATAAAATTGTTTAGATCTAATCTCAGTCTTCACCGGCGAAGTGACGATATGACGATAGTACGTACGGCGTATTAGTTGTATCAGTCAGTCGGATGATGACACTAACACTAAAAGCAAAAACGAATTAAAGAAACAAACAAACGCATATCTACAGTTTATCTTGTTTGTCTGTTGTGTATGCACAATAATACGCAACAGCTCAATTTTTATTGTGATTTGAACAAAATTATTTTGTATGCACCATAACAGCATCGGAAATTGGCCTTTTATGGCCCGGCTACACGCTCCGTCTTGCCTACGAACATGCCTGTACTGTACAGGCATGTTCGTAGGCAAGACGGAGCGTGTAGCCGGGCCATGAGTTGTCGGTCCGAGCGTATAGCCACAAAATAACCGAGCAGAAGCAAAGCTTCATACTAACGCCGTGCGTAGGTACACTACTACACGCACAGCTATGTTGAGTGACGTGTCACCGACAAAGCGCGGGGGGCGAGCTCCGGCGCCCGCTCGGGGACAAATCGAATTGACTAGCTCAGTAGGAAGACGAAGTAAAGGGCTGCTAACGGCAGCGGTACGACGCGGACGTTTATATTTTTTTTTATTGTTGTCAATATACCAAGCTGTTGTACTGTGTGCACAAACAATGGGAAGAAAACCAAGGATATTTCTTATTTTGTGTATCCAAAGGATCTCGTCAGGTAAATGACTATATCTATAGGTACAATTACATTTTTAATGCTTTTTATAGAAAATGTTTAGTAAGGAGAGAGGTAGTATCCAAAACTATTAGGTTGGCGATAAGGTTTTCGCATTAGAATTATTATTTATTATTCTTATGGTTTACCTACCACCTATATTGGCGTATTATTTATTGTTCGTCGCCAACTTATTTGTTTGGTAGTTTAGTTTTAGTTTGTAGGTAAGTAAAGTATCTAATGTGTAGGCCGTCTTTGCAAGATTCCTTTTGACCTTTTGTATTAGATACTTCTTACGTTCGTGAAATAGTAAAACAAGGAAGGTAGCGAAGGTTTCCTACCTTATGGCCTGGCCACGACCTTGTCGTTATTAGCGAAGGCTTAGCGCGGGGCGGCGAGCGGGAAAAACAAATACCTATGTACACAAAAATGTATGATTCATGTTACGAGGCGCCGCACGCAGCGGCAACGTTAGCGGTATTCGCCGAGCGGTTCACGGCTTGAACATGAACAAAAATGTACGCGCGAGTTGATTGTTGAGGTGCACGACTCAGAGCGGTGCGGACACCGGCGGCGGTGGAGCGGCGGACTGACTGGCAGCTTACCGATGAAAATATTTTAGGCGATTTTGAAGCGGAAATGAACTCCGACGCATTTATTACAGAAATTTTAAATCGTTCGCTTAAATCGATTTTTATTTAAATTAAGAAATTAAGCTAGCATTTGCCAGCGGCTTCGCCCGCGGAGTTAATTATGTTATCACTATTACATATGATGCTTTCGTGTTTTGTTTTAGGCGACACAACTGGCTTACAGCTGTAGGTCGAGGAGCACGAATTGAGAGACTTGGAGATTTTAGGATTTGTGAACAGCATTTCTAAAGAAAGTTTATCATATATCAAAGTACACGACAAAAAATATTTAAGTGATGATGCATTTCCTTCACTAAACATTCCATCTCTCGACTTGCACTTGCCCGGTTTTTTATTTGCACTAACCGAGTGACAGCCTTATAAAAGTAGGTAAGAATTTTGAGCTCTGTTAGGAAGCTTTGATTCTGCTTGGTTATTGTGGTATATATGCCACTCGCACCCATTACAGAAATGCATGTAGATTGTAGATGTATTTTTTAATGCCCTATATTTAATAAAAATTTAACAATCAGAATTAATAACAAATATGTGAGGAATATACTCGCATTTATAATAGATAGATAAAAAACACACAGATTTTATTTATTTTAACATGTTTGTGCATAGACTATGCACAAACAATGGAACGCCCTAGACTTAACGCAAGTATATTTATTCAATATAACAACTTTTTAAACTAAGTCCCGTATTACAGAACCTCACTCAAGACTCAAGCATTATTTAAAACTAGTTTCAACCAATCAAATGGCTCTAAACTAGTTTTAAGTAATGCTTGAGTCTTGAGTGAGGTTCTGTAATACGGGCCTAAGACCCGCTTGCATCGCAAATCACTTTGGCGTTAAACGAGTTTAAAACATCGTTACATTTCTGTCAAGCGTTTGAAGATGACAAATAGAATGATGTTTAAAATACTTTTAGCGAAATGCATTTAGTGATTTGTGGTGCAAGTGGCCCTTAATATCAGTCGCGCTCATATAATTTTTAACTTACATCTATTTATGGCTGTAACATTTGTGTCTGAGACAACTGCGACAAGTATGATAAAGTTTCGGGTATGATAAATATTGCCTAGTCTTTATAAGCTCACGATTCCAGAGTCAGATATGAAGTAAGTAAAGAAGTCAAAGCTTACGGTTACGAAAAGGTAGGACTTGCCTGGTGTAGCGAGCTTGATAGAATTAATTTAAAATTAAAACGATATACCTGTAGCGGGCAAGTATCGATTGCCATAAAAGTGAGCCACTAGCTTTGAAATTAGTTATCAAGAAACTTAGCAACATTAGATACGTGATGCTCAATATAAATATAAACTTGGCCTTTGACTTGAGGCAGGAGGCCTGCGCCATCACGCCACGAAGCAGCCGATGTATTCTGTGACAATCTCACCGTGAGAACTGAGGTGAAGTGACCTTGAAGTCTGCTGTCAATTCATCTGATGCTAGGGATCAATAATAAGGACAGCTCACTTCACCCAAGTTACCACGGTGAGATTTTTACAGAATAGCACTACAGGCCTGCGCTGTCACGTCACGAGGCAAGAGGGCAGTGTGGTCACGCCACAAGGCAAGAGGGCAGCGCGGTCACGCCACGAGGCAGGAGGGCTGCGCGGCGGGCTCCAGATGCGCGGCGGCGCCCTGTAGCACGCTGTTGACGACGGCGCGCGCCAGGTAGCCCACGGACACGCCGGGCGCTGCGGAGCCTAGCGCGTTGCTGTCCGCCGGTCCGCCGTCCTGCAAGCCAGAACGATACAACACTTCAAACGTCGCCCTCTCATACACTTTTAAATACTACACACAACGACCAAACACGTGCTGCGTTTAATAAACAAGTGTTTTCCAAAAAGTACAGTAACCGGGTAAACTATGAAATGGTAAGTTTACATCGAAAGGGGTGAAAGTCTGTTTTTTTTTTTGTGTGGTGAAACTTCTTGTTTATAGCGATGAAACGCAAAGTTTAGAGGACACAATCTGCCTGACATACATCCATCTTAAAAAAGTAAGTTGCGAGTCTTAATTTCCTACGAATTGTATGGAATAATTTTTGTGATTTCTTTTCTAGTACTCAAACCTCAGCTGGTCCAATCGATTTTTTGAAGTGAAAACTTCTTTAGGCGCGTTGAGCATTTTTTGAGATAGGGAAAACAATTGAACTCGCGACACCGTTACCGATACTTCTGTAAGTATATAAGTTAGTTTTAGTTGAGCTGAATCAGTATAAATTACATGTAATAAAAGATTTTACCTATTTGGTAAATAGCTGGCAAAATAGACTCAAACCAATAATTTTTGTTTTATTTTTTTCAAAAAATGTAAAATCGGTTAATATTTTTGCTGATCATGCTAAATCAAAACATCACCCGTAATTGTTCAAATTTTCACTTCTGTCGGCACTCCTGGAGTGCCACTTTTTTTTTAACCTTGTAAGAAACACGATCGATTAGCATATTTTTTTATTAGAGCTGTCCATTTTCTTACAGACTATATTTTTTTATCTCTGAAAGCAAATAAAAATTTCTCAAAAAATTCAGAATAGTTTCCTTACCTTCCTTATCTCAAAAATCGATCCTGTATCAAATAAAACGGCTGGAACCATTATCTGTCAGATATTTATGCTGCCAAAGTGATTACTGATGTTTATTCTGCCAGATAGGAATGTCACATTTTTTTTGCAATATGTCCGGCACTGATTATTATATAGAAGAAAAAAAAAAGGTTCCGACGAATTGAGAACCTCCTCCTTTTGGAAGTCGGTTAAAAACGGTTCGAAACATTTTACGGTCTTTTACGGATTTTTCTCGGATTTTAAGGCTGCCAAAGTAGACATGGGCAAAATGTATCACTAAAAAGAAAAGATTGAAATGTATCTTTCGATCATTGGGCTATGTATCACTCTTTTATATCTTTATATCCTTATGTATCAGTAGATCACGCTCGCGCGCACGACACGCAGCGCATTGAACTGACCCGATCCGTAACGGTAGCGAATGAAGGTCAAGGTTGAACTAATAACGCAAGCTGATATTTTGTTTAATTTGAAATCGCAAATCTACTTATTTTCTATCCTGATCCTAAAAACGATGTCTTTATGACCGAAATTAGTTAAACTTTTTAAAGGAAAAGTACAGGTACAGTAAAAACCAGTATAGTGCTTAAATGTTCACGTTCCGATTAACGATTTTATGCCCTACGCACCAGTTATAGAGTTATTAATTTACCTTTCTGTGCCAACGTATATCAGTTTATAATGGTCAAACAACTCACTCTCTCCGTCTTGCGAAGCCAAGGACTTGAAATGAAGTCTAAGACTGACGTCATGAAACAAATAGAGATGTACCTCATTTCCTACAGCTCTAATTGAGTTCTGTATTTGTTTCTTTGATACTTATAATTTATATTGGTTTTTCTTACTATCCTGTGAAATACAATAATTATGGAAATATTTAATTAGTTTTTATTTATATTCGTGAAATAATAAATAAAACTTAACTTAACGCGTATGAATCTCATTCATCGATATGACGATACCCTCATCAATACTGTTTGCTATATATTTCGTTATACATTTATAGCTTGGCGCTTGGTACCAAGCGGTTACGGGGGTACGGTTGCGGTACGTTGGTGGTGAAAAGGTTAATACGATTCAAGTTTCTTGCCTGTGGCAAACAACTAAGTTGAAGCAACAAATGACTTGCATCATGTAAACACTGTTGAGACGTAGCAACTTTTATTGATAAATTACTTCTGTAAGTAGGTTTGTACAAACACTTTTTCACGTCAACCATATTTTTAAAACTAGATGAGGTCGGCTTGTTTGTTTGTTATCTGACTACTCTGAGAAGAATGGCCGAAGCAGCCCCAGAGGTCAGTCTTTTTTAAAGTCCATTAACAATGTTGGTTAGATCATGTGCCTGTTGCTTGAACCTATGATAATTAGGCACTTAAGCCAGATTCACCAATACCCACGATAAAAGAAGGAAGAGAGAAAGAAAGATGGTCGCTAACCTTGGCAAAGGTGAGCTGCGCGTCGTCCACCAGGCGGTCGACGTAGAGCGGCTGCTGCAGGTACAGCTCGGGGTTGCGGCGCAGGATGGTGGCCAGCACGCACAGCAGCTCCACGCACAGCTGGCGCCGCGCCGGCGCCTCCACGCGCACCAGCGCCTCCTGCACCAGCAGCGCGCAGGACAGATGTCGCTAACCTTGGCAAAGGTGAGCTGCGCGTCGTCCACCAGGCGGTCGACGTAGAGCGGCTGCTGCAGGTACAGCTCGGGGTTGCGGCGCAGGATGGTGGCCAGCACGCACAGCAGCTCCACGCACAGCTGGCGCCGCGCCGGCGCCTCCACGCGCACCAGCGCCTCCTGCACCAGCAGCGCGCAGGACAGATGTCGCTAACCTTGGCAAAGGTGAGCTGCGCGTCGTCCACCAGGCGGTCGACGTAGAGCGGCTGCTGCAGGTACAGCTCGGGGTTGCGGCGCAGGATGGTGGCCAGCACGCACAGCAGCTCCACGCACAGCTGGCGCCGCGCCGGCGCCTCCACGCGCACCAGCGCCTCCTGCACCAGCAGCGCGCAGGACAGATGTCGCTAACCTTGGCAAAGGTGAGCTGCGCGTCGTCCACCAGGCGGTCGACGTAGAGCGGCTGCTGCAGGTACAGCTCGGGGTTGCGGCGCAGGATGGTGGCCAGCACGCACAGCAGCTCCACGCACAGCTGGCGCCGCGCCGGCGCCTCCACGCGCACCAGCGCCTCCTGCACCAGCAGCGCGCAGGACAGATGTCGCTAACCTTGGCAAAGGTGAGCTGCGCGTCGTCCACCAGGCGGTCGACGTAGAGCGGCTGCTGCAGGTACAGCTCGGGGTTGCGGCGCAGGATGGTGGCCAGCACGCACAGCAGCTCCACGCACAGCTGGCGCCGCGCCGGCGCCTCCACGCGCACCAGCGCCTCCTGCACCAGCAGCGCGCAGGACAGATGTCGCTAACCTTGGCAAAGGTGAGCTGCGCGTCGTCCACCAGGCGGTCGACGTAGAGCGGCTGCTGCAGGTACAGCTCGGGGTTGCGGCGCAGGATGGTGGCCAGCACGCACAGCAGCTCCACGCACAGCTGGCGCCGCGCCGGCGCCTCCACGCGCACCAGCGCCTCCTGCACCAGCAGCGCGCAGGACAGATGTCGCTAACCTTGGCAAAGGTGAGCTGCGCGTCGTCCACCAGGCGGTCGACGTAGAGCGGCTGCTGCAGGTACAGCTCGGGGTTGCGGCGCAGGATGGTGGCCAGCACGCACAGCAGCTCCACGCACAGCTGGCGCCGCGCCGGCGCCTCCACGCGCACCAGCGCCTCCTGCACCAGCAGCGCGCAGGACAGATGTCGCTAACCTTGGCAAAGGTGAGCTGCGCGTCGTCCACCAGGCGGTCGACGTAGAGCGGCTGCTGCAGGTACAGCTCGGGGTTGCGGCGCAGGATGGTGGCCAGCACGCACAGCAGCTCCACGCACAGCTGGCGCCGCGCCGGCGCCTCCACGCGCACCAGCGCCTCCTGCACCAGCAGCGCGCAGGACAGATGTCGCTAACCTTGGCAAAGGTGAGCTGCGCGTCGTCCACCAGGCGGTCGACGTAGAGCGGCTGCTGCAGGTACAGCTCGGGGTTGCGGCGCAGGATGGTGGCCAGCACGCACAGCAGCTCCACGCACAGCTGGCGCCGCGCCGGCGCCTCCACGCGCACCAGCGCCTCCTGCACCAGCAGCGCGCAGGACAGATGTCGCTAACCTTGGCAAAGGTGAGCTGCGCGTCGTCCACCAGGCGGTCGACGTAGAGCGGCTGCTGCAGGTACAGCTCGGGGTTGCGGCGCAGGATGGTGGCCAGCACGCACAGCAGCTCCACGCACAGCTGGCGCCGCGCCGGCGCCTCCACGCGCACCAGCGCCTCCTGCACCAGCAGCGCGCAGGACAGATGTCGCTAACCTTGGCAAAGGTGAGCTGCGCGTCGTCCACCAGGCGGTCGACGTAGAGCGGCTGCTGCAGGTACAGCTCGGGGTTGCGGCGCAGGATGGTGGCCAGCACGCACAGCAGCTCCACGCACAGCTGGCGCCGCGCCGGCGCCTCCACGCGCACCAGCGCCTCCTGCACCAGCAGCGCGCAGGACAGATGTCGCTAACCTTGGCAAAGGTGAGCTGCGCGTCGTCCACCAGGCGGTCGACGTAGAGCGGCTGCTGCAGGTACAGCTCGGGGTTGCGGCGCAGGATGGTGGCCAGCACGCACAGCAGCTCCACGCACAGCTGGCGCCGCGCCGGCGCCTCCACGCGCACCAGCGCCTCCTGCACCAGCAGCGCGCAGGACAGATGTCGCTAACCTTGGCAAAGGTGAGCTGCGCGTCGTCCACCAGGCGGTCGACGTAGAGCGGCTGCTGCAGGTACAGCTCGGGGTTGCGGCGCAGGATGGTGGCCAGCACGCACAGCAGCTCCACGCACAGCTGGCGCCGCGCCGGCGCCTCCACGCGCACCAGCGCCTCCTCCACCAGCAGCGCGAAGGCCAGTTCCGAGCGCGACATGTTCACCAGCGTCGGCTCCGCCGGGATCGCGTGGCCCTGCGGACGTGCACCGTAAGTACTCACTCGAAGTTTGATAACAACTTACAAACGCTTCGTCAACTAAGTACCCCATCAAAAGACACGCAATTTCAAACCCGATAAAGCTGCTTTTTTTAATTATGACGACTATCAAACAACTCGTGAAAAAGCGTCAAATCGGAGAAATTTTGCAATACGTTTCGTTTACGGTTGAAACTCTTGGCCGTGGGGTCCGAGTGCTCATCATCATCACACTTCCTGTGACCCAAGAGTTGGTTTCTACCTTGGCCAGCGGTTAAGCATTGCCATACAACGTGGTAATGCTGTCAGTCTCTTGAGAACATTACCAGTCGACAGCGACGCGGATGAATTTAAATTTAGTTAAGTCAGGAGTATATTTGTTTTTATTAAGATCTTAGTGTACATACTCCTAATTTTACAAAATGTAATACGTTTCTTCACACGTTAAATTAATAAACTCCATATTGCAGTACCATTTGTGTTAAAAAAAATGATTAAATCGTGTAAAGAATTGCGTCTTTAATGGCTGAATTTGTGCTGTGACAAAAGTTTTGTCTTCAAGATTTAATTTAATTTTAGAGGAAAATCAATCGGCACCGCCAAACTGTTATTGGCTGCAACATTCAATCGACGGATCGGAAATTTTACAAACAAATCAATTAAATCATCTGACCTTATTTACAAGTTTCACAATTACTAACCTGAATTATAATTCCTTTCGGTGTTCGCAGCAATATATCCCAGACTTGTATGTAGAAGTGTTTAGGCACGCGACACAGGCAGCCTTCTAATTGTCGCCGTTGTAACGGTGTCAACCTGTTAAAATAGTACTAGGTAGTAGATTTTTAAACTTATGCTGAAATATCAGAACCTTTTGAACGTCAAGATTAATTTATGCAGCCCTCAAAAAGGTCAATGTTCTTCATTATTTTTAGTCCAGAAAAAATATATGGCTCGGGAAACTACAGGTAAATAAAGCGGCGCAATATTAAAAACTTCGACCGGGCACGAATTCAAACTGACATGACATAGATATGGACAACATAACTAGAGAAATGTAGGTGTACTATAAGAGTCTAATTGTGCCTCTCTTCGGGGAGTAAGGCGTGATTTTGTGTGATTTAAGAATAGAAAAATAAAAATCCTACCCTTTCTCCTCCGCCCAGTCGGACACGGTGAGCACCCGCTGCAGCAGCGTGCGCAGCCGGTAGGGCGACAGCGCCTCCAGCGAGCCGTCGGCGCGCTCGTCCGGGAACAGCTGCAGGTAGATGCGGATGGCCTGCAGCACCCAGCCCACGCGGATCTTCAGGATGCCGCGGAACATGTCCGGGTTGGTGCCGATCAGGCGCCCCGAGTACAGCACGATTTCCTTATGAGGAAGGTGGCTGTTTATTTGATACCTTTTTTCTTCTCCTCTAGTTGAAGTTATTTAAATGGCTTATAACAGCCGTAAACAGAAATAAAGGTGTGTGTACAGTCACGAGCATAATAAAATAAAATTACTATGGACAGTTTGGTAATAACATCTGATTTCCTAATTCATTCATAAATATCCGTTCTCAAGAAGATAGCAAATATGCCTATGTGATCATATATGAAAGCATATACCAGAAACGACACAAAGATGTGACATGGAAGAAATACCAAAACTATCTGACGAGACACGCTGGTCTCGTCAGAAAGAAGAAGAAGAAGAAGAAGAGAAGAAGAAAGAAGAAGAAGAAGAAGATTGGAGAAGAAGGTTTATAAAGCAAGACAAAGGTCAGATATTTTTGCATACTGAGTGGTAATTTATCTTTCACATTTTGGCGTCTTTTGTCTCGTCAGATACTTTACTTAGCTTTAGCGATGAGTTTATCAAAATCACAATGAACTTTTTTCTCGTTAGTATAAGGTTGCTGTTGGATTGCTGATCAGAGGTGAATAAGTTCAGCATAATTAAATGTGATAATTTGACTTTATTATACTGTATCAATTTAATGTTAATGCTAATATTGTAATAATTTATTAAATTAATTCATTAATTGTTTACTTTTTGATAAGAATGTTGTGCACGTTTAATATAAATGCTAACCTGTTGTAACACTGCACCAATTACATCGTAAGGTTGTATAGTAGAGTACATCACAGACTGAATCTCGCCGGGCGTCATGGGTTTGTCAAACACTGTCTCCTTCTGACCAATCACGCCCACTGTTAGCTGTTTATAGAAACAAAAATATTATTACAACTAGCTGAGAATTTAATGATAAATAAATATTATAAAGGGCGTATTAATCTGTAATTTATATGAAGTACATAATGAAGAGTATTCTATCTGAATCTGTCTAATGTGCGTTTATATCCTTTTGATTGTGTAAGAAATGCAAAATTAGTCAAGACCAGCATAATACTGTGGTGCTCTGTAAGTTTGTAGTTCCTATCTAACTCTTTTACGAAATGGTAGCGATACTTTGAAGGACTCATACGACGATACCTTAATCGTATATACGATTAAGATATTGTCGTATAGTTGCTGTATTTCACGAGCTGAATTAAATTGCAATTTAAAACTTACGTATGGAGCATATCTTTTATCATATAAGTATATTTGATCATGTTGAGAGGTTGAATGAACCTTTTATTACGACTAACAAAATGTGAATGGAAAACTATTTCACATGGCAGATGTGAATGGAAACCTCTTGGCGGAAAAGGCGTAGAGTACCACCCTGGATGTGTAATAAATAGTAGTACGGTGTGGTGACCTGTTTCCCGTTGACCAGCACGGTGGTGATGAAGGGGCTGATGGAGTCCACGGTGTGGTTGAGTAGCGACGAGCAGTAGCGCACGGCGCGCCAGTGACGCAACACGCCCGCGCTGTGGTACAGGCTCTTCAGCGACTCCAGCGCCGTGCTGCCGCTCACCTGCCATGCCAACACAAACAGCATCTATTTATTATGGTGTCACTGCAGGGCAAAAGCCTCGTTTCATACAGAGGAGATACGAGTATTCGTCACCACGGTTGCTCAGGACTGGTTGGTGATTTCAGACTTAATTAACTGTAAGTCCAAGTTACCTCACAATGTTTGATGAACCTTCACCTACAAGTTAAACGCAGAAACTGCTTAAGAATAGAAAAAGACACATTAGTACTTGCCTGAATTTGAACCCTCAACCTAATACACGTGAAGCGAGAAACCCAGTGGTTAAGTCATCGCCGCTGCCGTCGGGTCAACTTTTTTTCTTTAGTGTGTGTTAGCTAACGTTTTTTGATAACTAAGACTTTGCTAAGCATATAAACATTAAGTATATGTATGTTGCCGTACATAACTTATTTTGTAAGCCAACACGGTACGGGATCTTTGTTAGAAACAGGTAATGTTAGGATTACATAAAACTGGGTTTTAATTAAGACAAATACAGTGTAAATGCCTCTCCGTTCCGAGCTTTACAAATGAGATTCTGATAATATGCGCACCTCAAACATATGCCCCTCCCTTTCTATCAGGATGCCCCACAGCTGGCACTGCGCGAAGATATTGTCCAGTGACCTCAGGGCAGCGACCACGTCGGGCGTGGACCGGTGCTTGAAAGCTTCGTAGGAGATGTTCTCTTCGCAGTACGTGAGCGTGCGTGGCACGTCCGTCAGCGACTGGTAGCCGATGTACTCGTGCTCTAGCTGCCGGAACTGAGTGAACATCTCCGACGGGAACTCGCCTTGGCTCATAAAGTCCAGATGTTCTGTAGGCAATTTAGTTTTTTGTTAAGCAGCACAAGTTTTAAATTGAGACAATTGTTGTATCCGGGTTAGATCATGAAGCCGCAGAAATATAACAGTTCTATACATATATTTAGTATCGCCCGATTGGTGGGGTCAATACACTGAAACGTCGTTTGTTAAAATCAATCGAGTCGTTTAAGTTCAATAATTGAAAATACAATAATTTTTATTTAGCTATAACTTTTCACCGATAGATTGTTTTCATAAGGGTGTCTTAGCTAAAGTGACTCCTAAATAAATAGACTATTCAGTGACATACCTACGTGTCATTAGTAGTGGACATTTTGACCAAGCCCATTACATTTTTACCCAATGTTCATTCAGACTTCTATATACACAACATAGTATATCTAAGTTATGAATATGTTGTGTGTTTAGAATCCTGTATACTACCTGATAAAAAGGACTGGGCTATAGAGTTTTTAGCTGCTAATATATGATTATGGTGAGAAGATGTGAGAAAAAGAATAAGATTACTTGCCCATGCAAGAGCTAGAGATCAAGTTCTGTAGCCTGCCGAGGCGCACTTTGACACCGTCGCAGTGGCCCTTCTTGAGCATCGCGAACAGGTCCAGCATGTGTGTGAAGTGCGGATCGCGCATGTGCTCCTCGCGCACCAGCAGGCACACCGTGGGCCGCCCCGACAGGCGCCAGTATCTACAAACATGTTGGTGACACTAGTGAGGCAAGATATATTATGTATTTATTTAAGATACACACGTTACATGACACTGACGTAGATTTAGGGAACAGGGATCCTAAATTTGATAGAATAGGGGGCTGAGGATAGAGGAAAAGAACTTAGAATCTCTCAAAACTAAGGTTTATTGTGGATAAACTAGCATAAAATAACAATAATTAGCCTGTATTGTCGCACTGCAGGGCAAAAGAAAAGGGAGGCCCCTTTTCTTTTTCCACTCAACTCGGTCCTGGACAATATGCAAAATGCAGCGATAAGGCCGCCCATTGTATATTTTGTAGTGTACTTTGTTTTTTGTTGTGTATTTTTTGTGGTGTACAATAAAGTATATATAAATAAATAAATAAATATGGACCAATGCACCATGTAAACGTCAAGTTCGTTCCGCCATCTACGCCTGGGTCTTCCGCGATGCCGTTGGACGTTTTCAGGAACATGCTGTGGTGGTCTTAACCCACAATGCATCCAACATGCGGCAAACGTATCCAGCCCCGTCCCATTTGAGCTTGCCTCCTTTTTGAGTGACGTCTGCGATTTGTGTTTTAGAGCGCAGTATCGTGTCCCGTATAATATAATATGTAAAAAAATAGTCTGCACTATTTCAATGCATATAAAACACTTTTGAATTTACAAGAAAACATAATTGATTCTAGTTGCCTCCAGTTGCTTTCAAAAGGTAGTTTCGTATGGAGAAGGCAAGAAATACCATAGTCCTCATTGTTTTTTTTTTACATCATTTTAAAATAAACTTAACACCCAACCACCTAGTTTAAATATTTTTTAAAGTGAAGATTTATTTCGAACAGGTTACAGAAAAAAAAGATTATATTAAAGATCCTTCAAATCCGTTATATTGCCGCAAGATATCAGGGGGTCTAAAAAGGCCACTTTGGCAGAATCATAATATGATCATATAATGAATCATATTTAAAATCGTGAAATTGTCACAAACTGACAATTCATAATATTATCTGCGTTGACAGCACGCAATTCATCTATTTGACAGTTTTGTATGGAAATTCGTAAAATGGTCACCAAATTATGAATTGCTCTACTAAAGTAAAATGTCAAATAGCAGAATCATAGGGAAATTCAGGAAATGAATCACTTTTAGAGGAATTGCTTAATGTGGCCTTTTTAGACTCGCAGGTCGCACTCATGATGCTTTGTAGTAAATCATCAGAGAAAAGTAGGAGCAAAAAGTAAACAGATTTTAGTTTGTTGTCTTACTTGCCAACGAACTGCAGCTCCGTCTTGATGTCGTCGATGAGCAAAGCCATGTCTCTGTACAGGTAGAACTCCGACACTTCGAATATGAGCGGGTAGCACAGCACGGTCATGCCGCACACTCTGTATATCTGAAGCAATGTTTGACTTCTTAGCACGTTGATGGCAGTTAAAACTGTGTCTACGCAGAACTTATTTACGAGTTTATCACGATCAGTAAGGGTCCATAAGTTCCTTAAACGTGCAAATATCAGGAACAGAAAATAATATTCATTCGTTAGGTCCAGATTTGAGATGGGACCAAAAGATGTAGACTGCTCTACAGAATAGACCGAGGACTTGGTTTTAAACTATTATGCGATGAGCTATGTATGACTACGTAACATTGTTTCATGGCGTAAAAGAGGAATGTCAAACATACTTTGCTCGTGCCGAGAGAGCCCACGGGTCTTATGGGACGTCCGGTGAGCTTCAACTTCGGACAGACTCCGAGCTCGCGGTACACGTGCACCAGCTGCGTTGAACTGCACACCTTCGGAAATAAGACATGTATTCATTATGCTTAGACTATCATTTTTTGTTTCCAGTTTGAAATCAGTCCGAGAACTTTTTAATATCTACATTTTCAATCTATTAACACATTTCACGACACGTAAGGATAATTGGTGAAACTTCATTGTTTTCGGGTGTTCGTCCGTAAGTACAGTCACGAGCATAAATATAATACTTTGAAAGATAGCCAATAATATCTGATTACATGATTCATTAGTAATATATTTGAAAAGTTAATACTCAAGCAGTTGCTAACACATTTTAATTTAAATTGCCTCCTACATGATGAACAATATGGCTTTACAAAAGGTCGTTCAACTACAGACGCGGGTGTTGCTCTTCTGAAACACATATTTAACGCATGGGAGAACTCACAAAATGCTATTGGAGTTTTCTGTGATCTTTCCAAAGCATTTGATTGCGTGCACCATGACACGCTATTGCGTAAACTACGTCATTACGGTGTTCAAAATGAAGCTCTCAACGTAATAAATTCTTATTTAAATAATAGGCACCAGTGTGTAGATATTAATGGTGTGAAATCGTCCGGGCTACCAGTTCAGTTAGGTGTACCTCAAGGCTCAATACTGGGTCCATTCTTATTCGTAGTGTACATTAATGATTTGCCATTCTATTTAAAGGGTATCTGTGACGTTGTACTGTTTGCTGATGATACCTCTCTTATCTTTAAAGTAGACAGGAATAGACAAGATTTTGACGACGTAAACAGTGCACTCTCAAGGGTTACGCATTGGTTTACCACGAATAATCTAGTTCTCAATGCCAAGAAAACTAAATGTATAAAGTTCGCTTTACCGAATGTAAGAAATCTGGGACCCAACATCGTCTTAGATGATGAGGTGCTTGCAACTGTAGAATCGGCCGTTTTTCTTGGCATAACAGTAGATGCCAAACTTCAGTGGGGATCACATATATCAAGCCTAGCGGGAAGCCTCAGTTCGGCCGCCTACGCCGTCAGAAAAGTAAGACAATACACTGACGTTGATACAGCTCGGTTAGTCTATTTTAGTTATTTTCATAGCGTTATGTCCTACGGCATTCTGCTGTGGGGTAAAGCGGCTGACATTCATAATATTTTTGTTCTTCAAAAACGAGCTGTTCGTGCAATTTACCAACTAGGTGCTAGAGTTTCTCTGAGAGAATTTTTTAAAGATATTGGTATTCTCACGGTGGCATCACAATTCATCTTCGCTAACATCTTATATATTAGGCAAAATATACACTTATACACTAAAAACAGTGATACTCATAATATTAATACTAGAAATAAGGACAAACTACGTGCTCCCTTTCACCGGCTTCATAGGGTTCATAACTCATTTGCTGGGCTTGGTATAACCTTCTATAACAAGCTTCCTTCTTCTTTGCTAGATTTACATTTTAATGCGTTTAAAGCGAAAGTAAAATCAAATCTTTGTTCGAAGGCATACTATTCTATCAACGACTACTTAAACGATAAGAATTGTTGGTCGCTGTGATTAACTCAAGACAACGTTTATGTTCTTTCACCAGAATTAGCTTAACTACTGACAGGTCATATGAATTACTTCATATCATTGTTTATTTAACTTGACTGCATAAACCATTTATTTTTTTTATTTTTTATTAATTAAATTTTCATTTATCGTTGAATGATGGTTATATGCTATTATTGTATAGAATCAAGTTCTTCCAACATAACAGACAGCTGTGCTGCTGGGGAGTTTGTTGCGCCACTTCTTCTTCCCAGCTAAAGCACTAGGAAGTGGTGAAGGGCGGGCTTTTTGGGGGGACTGTCTTATGTAATTTTGACGTTCAAAAAGTGCTGACTCTCAGCCTAGTTTGAATAAATGACTTTTGATTTTGAATAGAAATAATTTATTGGCTTATGTTTTTACGTAGGTATACTTATAGATAAAGTAGTTTTTTCATAATAATATAATACAACATAGGTACGTAGACATTTATGCTTCCAGTGAGATGTCACATATTTTTTCAATATGAGCGGCATTGATTGCGATATAGAAGAAAACTCGGCACATTATACTATCAGGTTTTTGTGCTGCCAAAGTGATGTTAGATATTTGATCACAACGAGGTATTATATTCTTCTGAACTGAATTGAGTACGCAGTTATTATAACGCAAGAAATGTCCGATATTTATGCATTCTGAGATCACTTCTCAGAATGCATAAATCTTTTTGATAGAAGCCGATGGGGTGTCTTAAATTTTGGCGTCGCTTGTCTCGTCAGATAATTGTGGTTTCTTCGATGTCACAAATTTATGCTAATACTTATGTAAGCCTTCCAAAGATGATCACATATATTTGCTGTTTTTATGAATGATATATGAAATCAGATACGATTGCCTTACTGTCCATAGTAATATATTTATGCTCGTGTCTATAACTGTTAGGATAGAAAGTCGTCTTTCTAACTTATACCTACGTGGCTACGTACGACTCGATGTGTTATATTAAGGCCCGGGTACATAATTAGTAAGTATGTAAATCTAACCTGGACAGGTTCAACTTCGTGCGGCGTCTGTGTCTGTATGCCGTACGTGCCCATCATGGCCTGCAGCCGCATAGACTCTGCTATCAAGACCACTTGGACTACCAGATCTGTTGCGATGCCCTGCGACAAAATCATCATGAAATATAGATGTATGCTAAATATTAATTATTATTTCTTTATGTATTGCGTAAGTCGGAAAAAGGACGATTTAGGTGCGTGGATAATTTAATTTAATATAAATGCAGCTAAGTAGTGTGAAGTACAATTTTCGATCAGAGTAGACATTGAATTTGAAAGACATTGAAGAACATTGAAATGCAATTTACGTAAGCAAATATTATCAAAAAAGACTACAAAGACAGGAAATTTATTTCCTTTTACTGCTAAAGTGTATTTAATAAGACCCTGGCATAACTGCTCCATGCAAGGTATAAGTAATGCAAAGAAATAATTTCACAGAATGCAGTGCAGCAGTGTTTGTAGCTCATGCCTACATACGTTTACTCCGAATAGGTACTTACACAAGTGGGTTTGCCCTGCATGTTATACATGAAAGTAAAACAATTTTGAATTTTACACCAATCTTTACATATCATATAGTAAAATATAAGCGAAGTACAAACTATGCATTGAACATTTTTGGAAAAAAGAAATTGCTACGAGGTGTGGGAAACGAGTCTCGATGCCGAAAATATAGTTTTTAGAATTGTCAGTTTGCCTGGATGTATGTATTTTGCGTTCCGGATTGGCGCAAAAACGGCTGAACGGATTTGAATGAAAGGCACACAGACAGTTTAGAACCTGGATTAAAACATAGGTTACTTTCAATCCCAGTAAGACGGTCCCGTGGGATATTTTCCGAGATCCACGCGGGCGATGCCGCGGGCAACACTTGCGATCATACAGAAGAGGTAACTTCGCGATGATTTTGATTAGAACGATGAATATTTTCATGATCATTATTTTAGCCTAAAGATGACCACATACATACATAGGTATATACATACATACAGGACATAGGCCTCCCGCAACCAGAGGGATCCTGCGAACTTCACCAGTGGCCTTAGTGCGACTAGTTTAAACCTATTCGATCGCGTATACCTCAATTTGTATTAAACCTGAACAAGCGCCGTCTGGTGACAATAATGGGAAAATCGAGTAGTCGAATAAGTATGAAGACTCGAACTAGACCCTAAAGTCGTCAGTCTAAGCTGATCCTTCCGGTAGGCGTAAAAAGATACAGGATTATAATATAACATTGACAAACTTGAAACTTTCTGATGAGTATAGTGTAGTGTAGGTACCTGAAAAGCAGAATACCGTCCGGCACGACGAGGTCGATTGTACGAAGGCAGGTACCTCCTGATGGGGTCCAGTTCGTTGACGTGAAGCAGTCCGCCGGTCAGCAGCTGAGCCAACACGAACAACGACTGCGCCCAGAGGAACAGACCACCTGTGTCTAATACATTAAATTAATGCGTAATATTCATCAAATGAACGTACTTTAGTCTACTTTATGCCCAGTAGCGGTTTTTCTTAAATAATCTGGCAATGTGTATTTTGTTTCTTTAAGCAGTTGTTTTCTGTCACCTGTTTACCAAAGCCCGCCGCTGCTACCCAGTGGTACACCCTCAACCGATAACCTTTATACATGATGAGCTTTTGAACAGGAATCACTGTGGCATTGGCTAAAACTATGCTAACCATTAGCGGTGCATACTCTTTTACCGTCATGAAATATCAACTCTAGTCACAGTGTTCGTATTGTGTAGGCACTTATAGTCGACGTCCGCCCGGACGTCATTAAATCGCGGCGAGATTTCTTCGCGCCCTGTATTTTCAACGCACGCAACGCAGTGCATCCCAGAGCGTCGAAAATACATAATAATTCTATTTTCAACTCTCGGCGCTAAGCAGTGCGTTGAAGATCCAGTGCGCGAAACAATCCCGCCATGATTTTATTACGTCTGTGTAGACAATCATTTACAGAATCGACACATGAAATAGGTACGAGAAATAGCGATCAAACTGTTGAGGGATTTTTTTTGGGTGGTAAATCATCAAATAACTTCTCCCGCTCTAGGTAGAGGTAGAGGGAGGGCGTGTCAGACTTGTACTCACTAAAACCCACCCGTGTTCCCTCAGTTGCCTGTATGCCAGGGGCGACGGTATCTGTTTCGAACAACCCGCACCCCTGGCAGGCATCGGCCCTTGCGCGCCCCACTTGTTGGTGCTGACATCTTTTGAAGCGCGCGTGGAAGACGCGCCGTCGACCCGGGCTTGGTCCTTACCGGACAGCGAGCTACCCATTAGTCGCCGTCCGCAAGTCCGCGCCTACGGTGGCCGGGAATCAGCCTGGGATTCCCGACGCCCAGGGCGTCTCCTGCGGAAGCTAGGGCCGTGAGGGCACATATACTGCCTCTCCCTCACGTGCGCCGCCTCCCTATTTGCGAGCATCACTGCTTCGCAGGAGGCGACGGCTACCCATGCAATCTCGCTCTGTACCATGGCCTTGACCAGCCGATCTTTTCTGTTAAAATCTCACCCTGAGAACATAGGTGAAGTGACCTTCGAGTGAGCTGTCATTCCATCAGATGCTAGGGATTAACACTAATGACAGCTCACTTTAAGCTCACTTCACCCAGTAAACACGGTGAAATTTTTACAGAATAGCACTACACAAGGCCGGACGCAAGAGATCGCCGCCGCCGATCGCCTCCACAAGGACACGGCGGTGCTCCGCCAAGGCCGAGCAGACCTCCACCGTGTCCTCAGGGCGATCTTAACTGTTGATTGTTAACTTCATACAAAATCATGTCGACAGTGGAATGGTAAAAATAGCTAAAGCGCCAAAACCTGAAATCTCAGGAATGAATTTTAATGTTGAATGATTTAGAAATCATTTTATTTTACAATTCATATAGTTTGGCGCTTTAGCAATTTTACCTTTCCACTGTCGATGTTTTTAAAAATGCAATAGGTAGGTACCTACTGACTACAGTTTATTCTAATCTATTGAGAAAAGCATTTATGTGAAATTGTTTTGCAAAACGAAGATACATAGATTTACTTAGCAATAAAAACGTGTTAATCGCGTTAAAAAGCTTATTAGTAATACCGTCGACACTTAGATGTAACTCATAACCAAAAATAGAAAAAAAGTTAGTACAAAGTGCAAAGTTCATCGTAAATAACTATTTATTCTAGTGAGGAAAAGCGAAATACACAGAAATATGGAAAATATTGATTTTCAAGAAAAACTAAACGCAAGCTTAACAAATCACCGAATACTCGAGAAATAAGTATAGGTTGATGAGGTTAAATACAAAAGAAAACACGAATAAGTGTTAAGCAAGAAGAAAACAGTCATTCTCAATGTTGTTCCATTTTTACCTTTTTCATTACTGTCACTGGGGTGATCTGGAATTGTTGAATTGATTTTTAAATATTGATATTTCTACACATTTTTATTTTAATAATTTAGCTGGTACCTAATTTGCCTGAACTCATACGCCGTTCATAACTTTTGTGTCTTTTTACCAACTTCAGAAAGGAGGACGTTCTCACTTCGTCGGAACCTTTTTTTTATGTATGTTCCCCGATTGCTCGAAGATGGCTGGACCGATTTGGATTATTTTTTTTTTTGTTTGAAAGGGTATACTTCCCAGGTGGTCCCATGATCATCAAGTCAGGATCTCATGATGGGATCCTGGAGGAATAGGGAGAACTCTTCAAATTTTATAGGCACACTTGAAGCGATTTGGGTAGTTCTTGGAAGAGTACTTTCTCAGAGTGGTCCCATTTCAGTTTGGTGAAGATCTGATGAAGAACTTCGGAGATAGGCAACAGAACTCCTCAATAAATGATAGCAAATGGACTGGAATTGCTGAAATCTCATGTCTGTCTATTGTTTACACCAGTTCATAACATAACATCACGCCGGTACGCTGTGAAGGGGTAAGCACATGTAAACCACTAAAAAGTGAGTCACTTTGTAGTGTTTTTTGGAAGTCAGTTGTTTTTTTTGAAAAAAGTTTTTATTTTTCCCTTTTTAGTGGTTCAAATGTGCTTATAATCCTTACATGGTATAAAACAAAGTCGCTTTTCGTGTTTGAACGGATTTTAATGCAGCTTTCATTAATCGACAGAGAGATTCAAGAGGAGGGTTTATATGTATAAACAAGCACAAACACAAATAATAAAAACACTTTTTAATTCGTATATTGCATCGTAATCGTTCGGTATCGTTGCAAAGTGCAACAAGTTCAATTTTATTGTGTTGTGTTAGCATCCTATTGCATCTAGATAAAGGATAGATTTAATAAAAATTACATTACAACTTACTTGCAGGTAATCTTCGCACTGAATTTGGCTCACTGCGCTCATTTTCTATACCCTCGCGGGGAACATAATAATACCAAGGAATAACTGGATCTGAAATAATATATAAAAGGAGTAAAACAATCTGTTTTTTTTTTACAAAATACCAGTCAGGTGTAAGGCTCAACTCAAACTAACGCGACTACCCGCTTCTTTGTTTTAATGATTCGGAAGTCACGCGACTACTCGCGCCAATTTGAACACCTCATACACAAGTCAGTTGACACAATCGGCGCGAGCGAATTCGTCCCGCTTTCCGCGCGGAATTCGCCTCAGTTTGACAAGAGCGAGCTTAAAAAAGGGTAACACACCTCCGAATTCGTCCATATATATCCTAGCTTTCAGTAATTTCTGGTACTCCTCAACTTGATCAGGTAGGGTGCGGAACACGCCGTCAATAATCATCATTACATAGAACAGAGGCCACTCTGACTCGATACCATCAAACTCCTTGAGTTCTCCTTCATGGTAGTACCTCCTGTGCGGATCTTCTAGCACGCACTTGTACCCATCACGGCTGAATCTTTTGAAACCACATTTGCCTTGCAAACGTCTTAAAATATTATTTTTTGTTAACTGAACTAGGTGTTCCTCATGCGTGGCAAAAGCCGGGAATGATATTGTTGGTAATAATGCTGCATCAACACCCTAAAATACAAATCTTAAGTTTCATCATTCATTTCAACTAGGTTAGTAAAAAGTACATATTTTATGGCCTATAGCCATATAACTTAAACAATTCTTTGCAGGTGATCAGGCAGTTCCGACTGTCTTTGTCATAAGATGATAATAAAATCCTCCATATACTCAAACTCAAATAAAGTAAGTTGGTGTTTTAAATTACTAAATTTTAATAAAGATGTGTTATGGGGTTGGTGTCTGTGTGTGCGACTGTGCGTGGATTTGTCAGATAAAACACTACACTATTTTAGTCAAAAAGCAAGTCTCAATTGGGTAAGCTGTACGGTAATGCGTACAAGTGGTGTATAGGTTTTTCTTGCAGGTTTTACGAGACATGAAATCACTTAGGAATTCAACTTCATTTACCTTGGAACTTGATTCGCGCGGCAGCATAGTTTCGAAAATACTTCTGTTGCGATTATGAGCATCAATATCTACATAAACTACACTCCATGATGCTCCTTTGTCTCCGAAAAGATTGCATCCATTGATGGCTTCAAGAGCCGCCTTAGCCATGCCTGTAATATCATTTTATATGACATCACTTGTCCAAAATACCTGCTAAGTATCTTTGTTGTTTTCATACATTACATACCAATTGAAGATGCATGGATTTCAGGTTTTCCATCGTTATATTTAGATCCTCTTTCCCACATGCCATAATCGGGCGTTCTGTATGCACGCTCCACATAATATACTAAATTTTGGACGAATGCCACCTCATCCTGTAAAAACATTAGATTTCAATATAAGGGATAATATACCTACATTTATTTAAAACTAGCTTCTACCCGCATCTTCGTTCACAAAAATTTCGAAGATTAGCGCCTACATACATAGATATTCATAAGTAACTATGAATGAATGAATTAATGAAATGCACTTATCCCAGCGTGGCTTGACCAGACTCGATTAATCGAATGAACCCCAAGATTTGCACTAGCCCCTGGAGCCTCATGTTTCATGGTGTTACAGAGGCCATTGCATATCAAGAAGTAGACCGGGGGGCGCGGTAATGGTCGGGAGACGTGCCCTTAGCATAGGAAAGGATTGCGAGCCTACCGGATATGCATCCTTGAGTAAGCATTGGACTAGTGGAGAGACGGGTGGTAAATATTTATAGGATCTTACTTAGGTATTAATTTATAGGATCTTTTCACGATGTCGCCGGCATGTTGATTCAGGTCGAGCTTCTTGGGTAGGTTTAACTGTTTTCTTAGGTCTATTCTATGCCCTTGCTTCGCTGTTCTGTGTTGTTGTTTTTATAGTCGTCATCTGAGTTCCCGCTGCTTTCAGTTTCTGGTTTGTTTGTAGATATTGCTAGCCGCTTCCTTGATCTTATTTCAGTTTCCAGCCATGTCCTTCCAAAACTTGATTCCCCTATCGAAGTATTTCATGTCCTGTTTTAGGTTGTCGTTCCATGTGTAAATAGGTCGTTCGACCTTCTTAGATTTAGCCTTATACTGCATTGCTGCATGCAATAGGTGTGGTTTATCTCGTCTGAAGACGTGTGCTAAATGGCATATCCTGTGGTTCTTGATGCGTTTAATTACGGATTTCCGTCTAAGATTTGATGCATCTTCTCAATTCTTGGTTTATTCCTAGCGTGGTTAATCAAGTCTCTCATGATTACTCGTTCATATCTTCTGAGTCTTGATCTGTTCGCCTTGGTGAGGGTCGATACTTTTAAGCCATATATCATACAAGGTCCGATAACCATTCGATACATAAGTCTATCCAGTCGATCTTTGAGTTTATTATGAATGGTAGTAATGATTTGGCGTTTTTCGTGGCCTGTTGGCATCGTTTTCTAATTGTGCTTTTTCTGCTTAATGCGGATGTTATGTATGTGCCTACATATTTGATTTCGTCCATTTTGTTGCTATACTTATTCCATTGAGGTTCACGTTAGTCGTTTGCTGTGATTTTATGGGGTGCCTAATTAGATTTTTTGTTTTATTTTTCCTTTTTTTAGAGGCGTACGCTATTTAGTAAGGGTTTAATGTGGTATAAGATGCGCTCTAGTCCTTCTAGAGTAGATCATCTGTAATGATGAAGGTCGTCCGAAATGATAATACCAGGGGAGTGAAATTTCGCGGTCCTGATCTAGTTTGATTAAATGGGTGTCCTCTTCAAGGGTTCTAAGGACTTCGTCGATGACCAATGTACAAAGGCGAGGAGACAGGGGGCACGTTACACATTTTATTGATGATTACATTTTTTTCTATTTTACTTCTTTTACCGTCGGTCCTGCGTTTTGTGCTTTGGTTATCGGCTGTTATTTTATCAGTCGGTATCTGAAGGCCCTATTTTTTTTTGTTTCCCTTTTGGACACCGGTATGTTATGTTCGCGCATCTTTAACCTTTAGGAGTGCTGTCTGACATTCTTTTTATGCCTATTTGGATTATCTTGTTGCTATGTTTTTTATGAATCGGGCCTATTGTAGGTTAGCAAGAGCTAAGTGATGGTCTTTTGAGTACCTAAATTGGCTGAAGAATCAGTTTCTTGAGCAGCTCAGGTCAGTTTTAATACCTCCGATTGTGTTTCAGGATATTTCGATGTTTTCATTCGTTGGGGTGACTCCTTTGTTTGTTAGTTTTTGCTATGCAGTCTTTGTACTTTGTTTTGGTAGAATTTCTATTGAGAGTGGCATAGTTGCATTGTTTATGCTTTACCATAGCAGTTCTTAGGTTATTTTATGGTTGGAGATGCACCCTATTCTACATGACGATGTAGCTTTTGTATTTCTATTTGCGATTTGTATCTGTTGGCTATATCCATTAATAGTTCGTCGTTGTAGGTGGAAAATTCATGGTGAAGGTTTTGTTGGCTCAATCCTTTGCGTTAAAAACATTGTGTATCTTGTCGACCACTATGGGCGTTGAAGTCACCGAGGATTATAAGTGTACATATCCTCGGTTTTTATCTAATCAAGTTTAATACGCCTGTGAAGGATCTGATTCCAGTCGTGGAACAACTGTTGATATGAGAGTTGATTTATACAGAACAGTTGGCTTGTCTTTTGCCATGCCTGCCTCGAGGTAGCTGACATCGCGTCGGTATCCTTTTACTGTTACCTAGTTCAATTTTGGCTTACTTTCTTAATAGAATTGCATGACCCCGGTGTGTGTTACCTACTTTTCTTGAGGGGGGCACCCCTCAAGAAAAGTAGGTACAACATACATCTCCACACACTACGAATGGCAATTCGTAGTGTGTGGAGATGTATGTTCCTGAGTTAATCCCTGTTTCCTGTAGGTTGGCTATATGAATGCCGCTACGTGAAAAAACAGCGTCTATTTGATTTTCTTTTTTTGGCTGGTGTCGAGGTGCCGCGAACGTTTCAAGTTGCAATGCACAGGTCTGGGCAAGTATTTTTGATTGGGGTAGAGGTCGGATATCTGAGTGTTGTGAATCCAGTGTCGTTAACGATTACGTCTGATAACGGTGTGAGTAGTGTTGATTCTTGTTGTTCACACGGTGGTTAATGAGTTAACTTATTGGGGGCTGTTCGTTAGAGGCTGGGGTTTCGTGGGCTTTCTTGCCCTCGTGTGTTGTACCGGTTACCTAAAGGTTTGGTATGTTGTGGTCTTTTAACGTTGTACTTAGGATGTAGCTGTTGGCGGGTACTGGTTCGCCAATAGGTAAATACCCTGTGCGTTTCTGTTGTTTATGTGCACATGCGCATTTACGAGATAGTATTTGAAAGTGACGATGATGATATCTTCGCCTCCCCAGATTGCTGGGGAGGCGAAGATATCATCATCGTCGCTTTCGAAAATAAATAACCGCACAATTTACTGTACCAATGTACAGTATGCGGTTATTTATTTTGCTATCCTTTGTTCCTGGAAGAGAATGCTGTTGGGGAGAAAATCATCTCCATTGTAAACACTTTTGTTTGTATGGCCACTCAGACACGTGCAAAGGGGCTCACTTGACCATTTTTATTTTGTTTCTTTTTTATTGATCTGTAGAACAAAACCCTGCGATGCGAACTTAAGAAATAAGGGTACCTTTATTTTTGTACACTTCAGCGCACGTGGGCCCTCTAACCGACTCAAATTCCGGTAACTGTGGCGTTACATAGTTACCATAATAAAAACTTTGATTATGATACCGTGTTTCGTGTTAGAATAATAGCGTTAATTAGTTCATCCCGCCCTATTAGTTAGTGTTAGCACACTGTCCTACAACGATTGCTTGAGATAATGTTGGTTAGGCGCGCGCGCGGCAAAACAAGGTCTGTCGTACACAGTTGTAGCAACCAAATCCCTGAAATATTAGGAACGATCTCACCGGGTCAGCGGCTAGGAGTCACTCGTCCTCCAGCATCCCGCCTCTAATGAAGGCTTAAGCGCACTTATGTCACTTTTGCTTCCTTGTTTTATATTACTACCCAATATTACAAATTGCGACACAGACTGAGACACACACAAAAATTCGGTTTGATTTCAAAGACAGGCAAGTAAGTCAACATCTGCTGCGCGCGGGCAAACGCAACCGTTCCCGACGGCGGCCTAACTTCTAATCCACATAGATATTCATAAGTAACTAAATGACAAACTCCTTTACCTGGGTATAAATAATCTGTAGTCCAGATGTGATCATTTGTACAAGAAACAGTAGATATAGGGAGACAACATCTATCTGCAGATGATGGTACTGTTCATCAGTCAGAACAGGTTCCCCAGTAGTGAGGTGGAACTTGACATGTAGTGCGTGTGCAGTGCTCTGGCGCGTTTTAAACGCCTCGACCCGCGCCGACTGCTTCACCCAACACTCCAGGATGCCACGCATGCACTTGACAGTGCTCTGTCCCAGCTCATATGATTTCCCTCGGTCATCATCAATTCGTCTGAAATATTTTATAATCTTGCTAAAATTTTATGTCAAAAGTTTCAATAGGTACTAACTATGTTTGGATAAGATAGGGGATTATTTATTAATGTTGAAAAAGAGATGTTTAAATGTCAATAATGTATGGTTAAACAGTCACTAATCATTACTTTAAGCAACATTTATAAACAATTCCCCCTGTACATCTTAATCATACATAATGTCTAAAATGGGTCATATTAGCCTTAAATGAAAGTGGTCAACTTTTAAAATACTAATTATGAAATACTAATAACCTGTATGCCTGATATAAGCCCCATACTGCTGATGCACAGTAAATACTATCCCTCACACTGCCTATGTGGAGGTCTGATGACAAAACTGGAAACAGGCCAGTAATAGGGCTTTGAAACCTTAATAACTGTCTTTTAACTGTAAAAAAAGAGGGCCCATTAGTAAAAGGTCAGAAATAATCAACTTTAATGTATGTACAAATCGGGTGTTTTAGTCTGCTGAATGTTTTTATGTTTTAAACTTATAATTTGCAAAATTAAAAAACATTAAGATAAGTATAATTTGTGAAAGTTATAGGCAAAAAAAGATGAGTACATTTAACTTTGGCTGCCTTTTTTGAGAAATTCCTTCTGCTTTTACTATTAAAATGTTTATTTTGTATTGTTTTAATGAATTCCGGTTTAGTTGGTAAGGTGATAAAATTTTCTCAGCGGTAGTAAACATACCTATGGCATAATATATATCCAATTGGCGGACTGTGTCTTCATAATTAGATATCTTTAAAAATTGTTGAGAATTTATGTCATCGATACTTCCTTGACGAATCATTATTTCTGGGACAGGCTGTAAAATAATTAAAAAATGTTCATAAACATAGAATACTACAAATTTTACAAGATTTGAAACTCATTGACTTTTATTGCTTGACTTACAAAAAATAATGTGAGATGTGTAAGGTTTAGGCAAATGTAAAAAGTGAACGGAGTACATGAAACGACATTATCTAGAATCTTTGACAAAAAAAATACCTGTGATTGATACCCTAAACCCCAAAACTTTAAAAGTCAGATATTTCAAAGTTCTGCAGAAGCAACGTTCGGACTCAACATCATGAGTAGGTAAGTTATATTACTTTAGTTCTTAGCATACAATTAAAACACAATTTATATTCTGATAGTATTTGATAAATATAATGTTATTTACAAATAACTTCGTATTTATTTTTTTGACCACTATTTGACATTGGTAAATGGATTGAACGAATGAGTAATGACTGATTTGAAAGGCAGTGACTGACCAGCAGTCAGTGTTGTAAGGTCGTAAGGTCACTTCCAAACATGGAATTAGTATGTACCGTATAAAGAGTAAATAGTGTCTTGGTCTTGATTGGACATATTAAAAAGCAAAAGTTAAAGCACAGTAAGTAGGTAAGTAAGTAACTAATAATCGTTTATATAACAAAATACTTAGCCTAGGTAACATCAGAGATTGTTTAGTAAGAGATAGGTATGGCTAATACAGATAAGTGAAACCCCTGCTCTTCAAACTAGGAGAATCCTGTAAGTATCTTGAAGGACAGTGTACTTTAGAAGGATTGACATAATTTACAAAATATTACATAATTATTGCGTAATTGTTGCGTATTATTGCGTTTGTGTTTTTTTTGCGTATACTGATGATCACATACATATTAATTGCATGGGCTAAAAGATTATAGTGAGGAGTGATTGTGTCAGTCACAGCCAAAATACGTTCCTCACCTTATGGGTTATTTTAATCAGAATAATATCTGCGTATGCTCGGTAGAATTAGCATTATATTTTATAAGAAGATTTTTTAATCAGTTTAAATTTTTTTTCAAGATATTAGATGGGTACTATGAATCGGTACGTTTTTATGACCAAACAGAACTCGAAATTATTATCAATTCAACCTGCGAATCCCATTTGAACCTGACAGGACAGTCTTTCCAGTCCAGACAGGCGCGGTCACAGCCAAAGACTACCTACATAATAAGAAAATTGATTATATTTTCGAAAAATTACTATTTTAAGCTTTACGTTTACGCTTTGGGGGAGGAGTTCATGACCCCTAGGACGCTGCCCCCCATCGGACCGCGCCTGGTCCAGTATTCCTGTTTTGAAACGCTGAGTGGTGTTTTCTGTCTTGTCTTTTTACACCCAGAATGCCGCGTTCTATCGCTCTTTTGCAAACTTCAACGCGGAACTTTTGCGACTCAAAAAAGACACATTTCATTATTATTGGTCATGCCATTAGAAAAATGTGTCCTGATTTGAATTTGAAAACTGACGAAGGTATAACTATACAAAATGACTGTATTATACTAATTCCATGCGATCCACAGACCACTGGACTCGGATGTGGATTAACGTCAAATTGACAAAATAAATGTCAATGACGAACAGTCTATACTTTATTATTGTACTCTGTGCGAACAGTATTACAGTACTTCTGTGACAGTGGTCAAAACCATCAGAGGATGAAAGATAGATAACAAAAACAAAACCTGCAATGCAACATATTCTATCTGGTGTGGTGGATGATATAGATCTAATTTATGCCCTATTTGAATAACTAATAAACAGGTTGGTTGTTTTCTGCTTGTACGTTCCAAATAAATAAGAAATTATCGATAAAACAACGTTTATTAGGCATTTTATTCTTTAGTAGAAGCTAGAAGTTAATATATTGATGTGAATACACTTCGTCAACGAGTATGAATAATGACACGAGTGAAATATCTTCAGAAAGTGATAACAATCACAGCAGAGACACCCAACAGGTTTTGATCAATAATATTTATATATTTTATGGATGTTATTACACTAATGTCGCAAAACAAGTGTTAAGGCACCTTTAGCATCTAACATAAAAAAAACCTAACAGCTTACTTCTGTTGTGGTCTAACCTGTACATGTGTGTTGTTATTGGTACCCTTAGTATTTTGATAAGTTCAAAAATATTTATTTGGAAACTTTGTCTATTAATTTAACCAGACCTTAATTTTGTTTATAATTGCTTCCTTAAATATAATATAATTGTAAATAAGTATGTATTCAATTGTATAATAAATCAAATTAGGCTTTATTAGTTCAATTAAAGAGGCCAAGTTACACAATATTAAAATCAAAACTGTTTTTGTGACTAACAATATTAAATGAATAAAACAAACTTGCATGTACTTATTATAAACTTGTTGAGAATCTTTTTTCAAATTTGAATAATAATGATTGCATGACCAATTAAGAACATATCTCGTCTATAACGCAATAGAACATCAAGCAAATAATACAAGATACAATCTTCATTACTATATATAGCATGATTTCAGGTAGACTTATTTAATTTAATTGGAGGTAGCTGGCCACCAGCACCTCGTGAGCCAGTGCACGCTGAGTATGGAACATTGCAGCATAACTACAAACACACTATGCAGCGAACTTCACACAATGAGCGAGTCAAGTCTGTAAATTTATTGGCTCATTTAGCACCAGATCGCCGACGTAACAAACCAAGTACTCAACCACTACCTTCAACAGTCAGTGAAGACTTGCAACAAAAAATGGTTCATGAACATAAGAAGATTGAGACTGGAATTTTAGTGGGTGGGTATTCAATTATTAATTGAATTGCAGTATAGTGTTAATTTCTGTATTGCGTATAGTGGAGATTTTGTCAGATTCCTAAGCCACCCACAAAGTAATGGAATTCACAGGAATGTACTGCTGAACATTCAAAAGTAGATGTAGAGGGTCCTCCGCAGTAGGTCCTCTTTAACATGCTAATTAATTATAATGTTGTCAATAGTAAATGTGTGGTGGGAACTGACAATTGGCTTGCAAGTTATGTTTAAGTAAACATAACTTGCAACAGTTTTATATTTTGTTTGTGTGTAAATTAACCTTTATTGACCTTTTAACCACCAACTTCATATCAGTTGTCGTGTCCCCAGCGTCGGCAGAGTGAATCGAAAAATAAAAACCTACAACAAAGAGGGATGTGCAATACTTAACTTTTTAAAACAAGTTAAACGAGCTGTCGTATTTTGGTCGTAAATATACGACCGTGGCGAAATGGCTCCGCAAATATTTGTCGGATTAATCCAACGTGAACAGTTAAAAGCAAGAACAAAAAAAATATTTTGCTTATAAAAAAAGTGTATTGATCTATAAAACTATTTATTGCAGTAGGCCCTAGGCAGGGCACTCACAGGTGTATGTATTTTAGCCAAATCTCCTTCCAGCTCTTGATTCCTGCATTTAAAAACACTCATCCACATTCAAGAAACACTGAGATCCCTCAGTTTTTATTAAGATATGCTATTACTTAATACTTAACTTACAAGAACGTCTGGATTCAAAATCTTTAATTATTTTGTCTTTTGAATCCCAAGTCATTAATGTACTTGATGACACCATAATAGGCATGTTGACACATGTTACAAATTCATGTAAAGTTATGTTTTATACATTAAAGGTAGGTTTTCAAAACCTAAAATGAAATTTTAAGAAATTAATTATTCGTCTTAAATTAATTAAAATTAATTTAAATTGCATTATTTAGTACTCATTATCACGTGACTGTGAACACCAATCGGAGCGCGATGACGTCACTATCCGGGAAACAAGCAGAGTTCAGCTGTCATAACATAACATATCCAAGATAAAGTTCCACCGATGAATTATTTCCCTCGTTAATTTGTTACTATAGCGTTAATATTTTACGATTTTTATCACAATGGAGACTGGATTCATCAAAGGAAGTAGTAGTAACTTACCGAAAGTTGATTATTTGATGGCGGCAAGTTTCTTTGCTAGAAACAACGATTTTTGTGCAGCGGAGCTTAGAAACGTAAAAATGTCTTTGTAAGTACCTATTATTTTACACTGATACACTTTGTTCCAAATGAAAGAGACACCTTATTCTTTTTTTTTTATATTACTATTTTATCATAATTAGAACTACTTAACATCCATCATCAACTAAATAAAAAGTTTATAGGTTATTTATGGTTATGTACAAAGTTTTAGTAGAATATTTACGGTCCTATTTTGTCTATTCCAGATCTTCAAGAGAATCTTATAGCGATGATGCCGTAGGATACGTTCAGTTGAAAAGAGAATCAAATATTTGTACTGTGAAGTGCCGCTTGTGCCCTGAACACAAAGTTCGTACTAAACCATACACAGTCACTATCATTGTGGATGAAATAAACAGTGTTGTGATCAGTTCACAATGCCACGATTGTGCTGCGTCAGCGGGTGGGTGCAAACATGCAGCAGCTTTTTTGATGTGGCTACATCGCAGAAGTGAAGAGCCGTCTTGTACTCAGGTAGAATGCTACTGGAAAAAGTCTGAACTATCTAAGGTGGGAACAACATTGAAATTCATAACCACTACAGAATTAGCTAAAGGACATGCTTCAACTTCTTCAGATGCCAGTGTTTTTGAAAAATTTGTGGAACAGACTACAGCGAAGGGTATCAGAAACTGTGAATTGTTAAGGTATGTGCAAAACATCACTAATGAGCTAGAAGGGCTCTCTATGTACCAGTTAGTGCAGAACTATAGAGAACAATGTAGTGAAGAGTTCATCAAGCATATATCTGGGTTATTTACTACTGAGCTATTAAAAAATGTTGAACAAAACACAAGAAACCAGACCCGCAGCAACTTGTGGCACGAGTTAAGGTTTGGCAGAATAACGGCATCCAAAGCTTATGATGTTAAAAAATGTAAAACAAGTGATGGTGCCTTAGTATCCTTGATTATGGGTGGCAACATTCCTGATACTCCAGCAATGAAACATGGCAGGGTTATGGAATGTAAAGTACTACAAATAGTACAAACCATGCTAAAAAAACGAATACAAAAATGTGGTCTTTTTATTAGCAAACACTTTCCCATGATTGCTGGTTCACCAGATGGAATAGGTGAGCAGTTTCTCATAGAAATCAAATGCCCCTTTAATGAAAACACTATTAAAAATTACATACAGAATGGGAGACCTTCAAACAAGTGTTATGACCAGATGCAAATCCAAATGTATGTTTGTGGGTACAAAAAGTGCTACTTTTGTGTTGCAGATGTTCACTTTCAAAATAATAATAAAGTTAATATTATACTAGTGGAGTTTGATGAAGATTATGTAAATTCTTTATTACAATCTTTATTGTTATTTTGGAAAAGAAATATCTACCCATTGTTGTATAAAACAACAGAAATATAGGTAAAATATAGTAAATAAAAATACTGATTATTTGTATTTTAGTCTTTTATTTTTAGTTTCACATTGTTAGTAACATATTCACTTAATAATTAATGAGTTTTGTAAATTTATTAGACCACAAGCTATAACTATGACATCATCAAGTTTCCCTAAAAGATAATTGTTTACGCAAGCATGGGGCTTCAAAAAAGAAAACTCCCTGATGCGTCTAATGACTCTTTCTATATGAATCCGCAGACTTGCAATTTTTTTTGTCTCTTTAACTTCCTCTTTAGATAATTTATTGCCTGATACTACGCTGGGTGGCCTTGTTAGTTTACATCCAACCGCAAGTAATAGTGGTTCAATATGTTTAAAGCCTCTGTCAGCCATTACATGCGATCCACTAGGTAAGCAGTTAAGAAAAACACAATTTTCTACCAGACATACATCACTAATTCTCCCTCCATAGCCCTGTGAAATATAATTCATCAGTCCATTTGGTGTACTAGAAATAAGGTATTTTATGGTGTTAGCCTTTTTATATTCTGACCAAGTTAGAGCTTGATGTAAGGCTTTACCAGGTTTTTGAACTTCAATTTCCAGACAATCTATTATGCAAGTTACATTATAATAATTTTTTCTAAATGCTATGGGCAAACATCTTTTGATAGAAGACTTGTCTAAGTTCACAATAAAAGGCCTCATGACTTTAGCAATTTTATGTATATTTTCTGTAAATATTTTAGATGCATATGATGTACTTATTTCAAACTCATCAGAAAGTTCAGAAAACTTGGTGTCTAAACGAATTTTCTTCAAACACAACAAAATGTGATGTTTATGAATACCAGTATGCTCATGTATAAATTTAATTAAATCATAACAATCTTTAGGTACACCAATATAGAACTGTGGCCTTTTTTCTATTTTATCCACAGTATGATCTACCATACATTTTAAATTAGCTTCTTTTTTCAACTCTGGTTCATTAAAACTACTTGTGTCAGAAGAAGTTTTTGACATGAGTGCAACTGATGTAGTGTATATTGATATATCACTGTCAGATTTGTCATCATTACCTAAGTTGTATACACTTGGTCGAAATGGTTGTGGTTTTATAAATGGCTTCAATTCCGACATTTTGAATGGAGAAGTAGATATAGATGTGCTAGCAAACTTCATTGGCGAGGTTTGCTTTGTATGTGATTTGGTTTCAGTCTGAGTAGTTTTACTTCGATGTTTGGCTGTAATATATATCTGGACCGCTTTATCAATTTTTTGTTCATGGAGTTGATCTGCAAAAATTATAATTAATTAAGTGCTTTATATGTAGAATTTTTATTTAGTTCATACTTATAAAGGTCATAAATAACCGAAGCTTGTTTGGTATGGAAAGGAAGAATGGAAAAAGATACAATAGACATAATATATGAAAGAACAGGTACATAAATTAGGCCATTAAGATGTGAAATTAGGCCTGTGGTTTGGCTTTCATGGTGCGTAATACAAAGGTGCCTACATCCATCTCCAGATTTTAAACTACATACAGAGGTACCGAATATTATGAAAATTGGTTCAAGGGGTAGCAATGTAACAATGATACAGTGACAGACAGATGGTGCATTCTTTTACATTTACTATTTAATGGAAGTCAATGAGTACTGACCTTCATCTTGACTTGGCACATCAATATGTAAATTTTCACTTTGTTGAAATGAAGCTGCTCTCATCTCTTCTTCACATTCATTTATCATTGCGAGTCTTTGCCTTTTTACCGCTGCTGGTCGACAGACATCAGGAGAATTAGAAGTACTGACTCTCATTGGTTGGCAAGCAAACTTTGTAGGTAAACAACCAGGTCTTATTCTTATTCGAGATACCACACCCATTGTAGTATATTCAACATAATTTTCTATGTCATTTTGCAGCTGAAATTTGATTTATGTTTAGCAATTAGTTACTTAGAAGTAGCAAAGTAAACAAACAACAACAACAAACAATTAATTAATATTTGACGCTTTATTTTGCCTCATATTCAAAAATAAAACAATCTAAAACAATTTTTATTTGTATTTCTACTAGTTAAACGAACTTACATCAAAGTGATCTTCACAAAAATGACTGGTACTTGTTGTTGTCAATGATGCTGGATGTCTTCTAGCAAGTGTTAACCACTTTCTCCTTATTTGTGCACTTTTTGGAACGTTAATGAAAAGTTTTTGGGGCGAACTGATTGACGTACTTTTGCACATCGGCACTGCACAGCATTAGTAAAACGATGGATTCATTTTTAGGGCTTATAATCAACTTATTTCTAAAAACTCAGACAAGATCAGTTAACTTTGACAGAACGCGAGATTTGTTTATCGGTCTGTGACGTAGATCATAGTCACGTGACAGTTTGGAGCGTTTTAGCGGGAATTTTGAAAACGATGTTTAGTTATGTATTTTTTTTATTGAAATGTGTCATATTTTTTCATGAAATAGTGTTTTTCGTGTTCGTATAGGGTCAATCTATAAAATAAAAGCAATCGCAAAAATTAGTCAACATCCCTATTATGTATCCATTTATAACTATAACTTTGTATGTATCTAACAATAGTTAATAATTGTCTTAAATGTAATGCTAGAACCATTCCAAGGACCACTTGCAAAATTATTTTGGTCTTAGTTAGACGCAAACAAATTGTTCTTTTAATTTCCTGAATTTCAGATAAAACAAAAACCAATAAGGTGACTTTGCATGATGCCAAAGTTATCACAGATTCATCATTCAATATTTTTTTGAGGATACCATTACTTTCATTGTTAAATTATTATTATCACATACAGGAATATACTTTACCGGTTTATTCATGGCTGTAGAGTATATTAATTGTATCACAGATTACTTCTTTATTTTATTTACAAACACCACAATATTTTGCTAGAACACTGAGTGTAGAACTCGCGGTTGTCTATCGGTCAATTATAGCTTTTCAGGATCTATTTTTAGGCATTAGTGTGGCAGGGGGGGCGACCGGCCGGCTGGCACGCTCGCGCAGTGCATCGCCCGCCAACATGTCGTATTTACGTGATTTACCTATTGATGAAATACCGCTCTGTGTGCTTGAATGTGAACAGTGTATGACCTAAACTATTTCAAATTCCTGAAAAAAATATTTTGCATTTTGCTAAGTAAGAACTTACTGTGGGAAACTAATAAAGTTAACTATTACAATAGTTTCCTGGTAATGAAGTAGTGTCCTAGATTTAAAGTTTACCAAATTATTAAAATTCTATTCGTCTTTTTTTCACAAAACATTACTTATACCTTTTCCCTGTCTGATTTTTAGACATATGTAACGCAGAAGTTGTCCCTGAGGAGTTATATGATTCGCCGACGCTGGGGTCGCCTCGGGCGGCTCCACCGGCCTGCAGACCCTCACCCGTACACGCCGCTGAAGACATCGGAGTCGGATCACTGGTAGAAGTAGCTACAGACGTCGACCAACATTACTATGGTGTAGTCCGATGGATAGGAGTAATTGATGGTAAGTGGCAAGATTAGTAAGCTTTACCGCAGTCTTAAAACTAGTAAAATTAGCTGGTGGATCATTGCAAGACTGCGGTATTATGCGCTGCAGTTGTACTTCACCGCAAGCTTATGTCACGCACGTTGATAAGACAACGAACAGAACAGGCATGGAAATGTTGATACTTATGGTAACCTGAATCTTATCTTTACATTAACAATGGTTGAAAAATAAATGAGTGTGTAAACTATAACGTAGACACAGCGACAGCCGGCGTGGAACTAGAGCAGAGCGTGTGCGGGCTGGGCGACGGGTCGCGCGGTGGTTCGCGCCTGTTCTCGTGCGCGGCCGGGCGCGCGCTGTTCGTGCCGCTGCCGCTGTGCCGCCGTGACGCGCGCTTCCGCGACACGCCGCCACCTGACCGCAACGACCTGCACGACGCCGACCGCTTCGACCAGGTATGATACGAAGCCGCTTTGACGACCTGCTGTCATTGATACGAGGTCGTCGTTGTACCTCAACAGATGAACGCCAAAACTGAACGTCGCTTATAATTTTTGAACAAAAAACAAAACAACCGACTTCCGGAAAAACACTACAAAATGAAAAATAACTTTAATTTCGGAAGTCGATGACTTTGGATATGTATTTTAATTTTTTGTTACCGTCTTCCGAAATTAAAGTAATTTTTCACTTTGTAGTCGTAGTTCCGGAAGTTGGTTGATTATTTTCTGTAAAAAGTTTTTATTTTCACTTTTTAGTCATAGTACCTACCCCACACCAATTGGAAATTTCATCATCCTTGGGGTCAAAACAATGCACATTTATGCGATAGCAGCAATCGCGGTTGAAGAATTTTTCGAAGAGTTCCGTTGTCTGTCTCCGAAACGCATCATCAGATCTATATGAAATTTAAATGAGACCATTTCGGAATAACCTTTAGAACAAAAAAAGAATTTTGCAAATCCGTCTATACAAGGTTATTTTTTAGTCACCGTCCAAATTTTTCAGGGTGATAGAAGGAACATGGGTCGAAATATTAAAAAAAAAATCCGACCTCCCATACAAAATCGATCAGCTGACTATTGATTTTATACGGGAGGTCTATTTTTTTTTTCGGTTCGGTTCTCAAATGGAGGAGAAATCGGTGAACATACATAAACAATAATGATACATACAGTCGAACATAGAACTTCCTCCTTTTTGGAATTCGGTTAAAAAATTGTTCAAAAATCTCTCGTAATAGCAACAAGTTATCTCACAATAAGGCTCGTAAATTGTCTTTATTTTTTGCATAAAATACGATTAAACTTTTACTTCGTCCTATTATAATGACAGCTATGTTGACATTTTTCTATGGCGACCAAATTAAGTTCAGTAAGTAGTAGCGTAGCGTAACTCAATATAAAATGTTTCAGCCGGACTGTCCCGTTGTCCCCGGTGTGGTGGCGCCGCTGAGTTCGCTCGGAGAGCTGGCAGGCAAGAACCGCGGCATCCAAGGACATCACAACTCTTGTTATCTTGATGCCACACTCTTTGCCATGTTCACCTTCACAAGCGTCTTTGATGCTCTTTTGTATCGTCCGCCTGAGCCTGAGGTAAAATATTCTATTAATGTTATTGCAAAATTCCTCGCATTTATAATGATAAGAATAAAACGGAAACATGAAACATTAATAAGAGAATTTAAAATTCAATAAACCCCCGACCCAAACAAAAACCTTCAAAAAGTAAATAAGCCTTTTAAGTATTATGTAATATTTTGATAAACAGCGTTCTCACGTCGGGGGACGGCTAATGAAAATGTTATCCTTTTTACAATAGCCTAGTTACATTAATTGTTGCTGGGCAATGTCTGTTTGGCGTTTTCATTTTCATTTTATTTCCGGCTTTTTAAACTTAATATAGTAATAGTAAACACGCTCCGATCGACACATGTCACGCTTAAATCAGCATAGCTTTACGTATGTTCCCCACAGTGAAGTTTGTTACTAATTTATCCTCATTCCTCGTCGTGATCACCATTTATCTATAACCTATTCTTTGAGACTTTTTCAATGAGCCAAACACGATAGTTCTGCTGTTTGTTGGTGAGTAACTTGGGTATACTGGAGATTCCAGGTCATGCTCCAGCATCAGTTCAAGGTTATTTTGTTCGTCTAATATCATTGAAGTAATAGAATACCAAATTTCGACTCGAGCAGACCTGTGGAAGATGCTCAAATCCCTTCATCAACCAGAAAAGAGCTGATAATTTTCAAACAGCTGAACCGATTTTGATGAAACATGTCTAAGAACCATCGCCTAAAAAACCTACTTTTTAATAAAGAAAACCGCACCCAAATCGGTTCACCCTTTTAAGAGCTACGGTGCCACAGCCAGACAGACAGACACACATAGCGGTCAAACTTATAACACCCCTCTTTTTGCGTCGGGGGTTAAAAAAGAACTGTTTGTAAGTCTTTGTGTCATATTTTTGTGTTAATATAGTAAGTACACTAAGTTTACGAAAATGTGGGTTACTTTTGGACTTTGTCAAATTAAACGCGCCTTGTTCAAAGGTTACCTACCATATCGTGTTACTTCGGAAAAGTGCTAGTGGACAATGAACACTTATTACAATGTTGTATTGCATTATGCATCGCATAAAGTTTTTAACTTCTTATTAATGTTCAAAGTTTTCATAGTTTGATTGTACTAACGTTGCTTAGGAGAGCTAGGTCGCCTTTGCTGTGCAGTTGAATGGAAAATTCTTTTACAGGACTCTCCGCATTATTCCGAGGTCCAGCGGGTTCTTCGAGAAGAAATTGTGAACCCACTGAGAAAGCATGGTTATGTGCGCGCCGACCGAGTCATGAAGTTACGTACTTTGCTTGAGAGACTCTCTGACGTGCCTGGTCTGACATCCGAAGAAAAGGTATAAATTACTGCTGGTGGCAAACTTTTAATGTTTAACACAATATCTACCATGATATAATTAATTAATTAATTATTTAATTAATTAATAACTATATTTTTTTCGCCATCGTTTTCTTTATTCAAATGGGGATGTAAAGTGTCACTTGCTGATTTTGCCAATTTCCTTAATTTATGCTACAAATAAAGTAATTATTATTTCAGGATCCAGAAGAATTTTTGAATGGTTTAGTAGCGCAGTTATTACGAGCTGAGCCGTTTCTGAAGTTATCTTCGGGCCAGGAAGCGTACTGTTATCAACTGTTTGTAGAGAAAGATGAACATGTTTCGTTACCCACCGTGCAGCAGCTTTTGGAACAATCGTTTACCACATCTGGTGTGAAATTAAGTGAGGTAGGAATCTAATGAGCTAGGAACGTAAATGAACAGTTTTTAATTTGAAAATTGAATCCTAATATTATTTGACTAAAGCTAATAAAAATTCTGCATTATCTTTACAGGTTCCAGCAGCTTTCATCATTCAAATGCCACGGTTCGGCAAGCAATACAAGTTATACCAAAGAGTATTACCTTCACCTCTTTTGGACGTCACTGATTTAATAGAGGGCTGTGAGTATTGTGATTGAATAGTCAATGATCGAATTAGTTTGAATTAGCTTTTTCAATGTTAGTAAGAAAACATGTAATAGTTTCACCACTTTTGCGCTCTCGAAAATGTAGTTTTTTTACCGTTGATTTACTTAATGAAGATATTGTAGTATCATAAAACACATTTTTGATTGTGTTTCAAGGACAGCTGTTTGTCTGTGTTAAATTTCTTGAACTGGTTTGCTAAATTATAGGACTGACTGGGTTTTTCTCGAAAAACAGAGTTTTTTAACAATTTTGTTTTGCTATGTTTTGTATTGAAGTTGAAAAAAGTGATCCAGCCACTTGCAAGTAGACCATATTATGATGTTGATTGGTTGGTTGTTGTTGTTGGTTTTTTATGTTGAAAATCAAAAGTAGTTCCTAGTAAATAAATTAGCAAACTCTAGTCTAGCTCGGGTAATTTTTTGGACAACTTCTTGCATTTGCAAGAAGTTGTCCAAAAAATAATGATGTTCTTTGAATACTAAATTAATTTGAAATTCGCCACATCCAAAACAAAGAACTCGACTTTTCAAAACACAAGTAATTTTATTTAAACTCTTTTTAACTTTCTCAAAAATCTTCTCACTCTCTCTCAAAAATTAACAAAATTGATAAAAATTAATCGATTTCTTGTACGGCCCCTTTAACAGGATATAATTCAGAATAACATACTAACGTTCCGTATTCATAGTAAATGTGTAAGTATATAATATGTGTCATAGTGCCCCGCCAGTGCACGGTGTGCGGCTCGCTGGCTCGCTGGGAGTGCAGCGCGTGCGCGGGCGCGGCGCTGGAGGCGGGCGCGCTGTGCGACAACTGTCGCCGCATCGCGCACGCCACGCGCCCGCACCACAAGGTAATATTTCAGTTAAGACTGCCACTATTCGTTTTTAAAAACTGGTAATGGTTTTCTTGCAGGGAAAAATCTTAACGCGCGGTCCATTTAACTCGAAACACAGTATTAATACTTCTGACAGAAAATAACGGCTTACAAGTTTTTGGGTTTTCCGAAAATCGATCCCTAACGGGGCAAAAGGGGCAATTAAGTTAGTAGGAAGGGATTTTACTGCACGTGCTGATAAACTCAAAAATTGGTATAAAATAATAATCTTTACGTCAAATAATTGCAACGTACCAAACAATTTTTCGAAAATCCGCCCCTAACGTGGCAAAAGGGGGTAGATAGTTTAGTTTATAGAAGACAATTTTACGGTAAGGCTGATTAACCTAAAAAATGGTATAAATAATCTTTATTCTCATCTCTTTGATCGAATAACTAGAAACATGGCCCGTCTTAGTAATGCGTGAGATAGTAATAATTAATTTGCGAAATCTAGTTTTTAAAGAGGTTTAAGGGGTGTTGGAACTTGTAAGAGAATATATGTATGTAATTTACTCGAAGTCACCGGCGAAGTCCTAGTATTCATATACAATTGCATTCAGTTAAGAACCGCCATTCAAAAGCCCACTGATGTTTTCGATTTGGTAGAAGTTGGAGTTACATAATTTTAGTAAATCCTTAACTATATTTTTTTCGAGAAAAACGCAAACAGGAACCAGGTGTTTCTGTTGATATATGTAATACCTACCTACTTACAAATCAATTAATCAAACTGTTCAAATGATTTGCATGCTATATTATATTATGGCGAAATCAGTCCTGCACTAAAAAAAATATTATGAATGCAATAGCTAGTATTATTTATTCTAAAATAAATAAAATGCAGGCATAGCCTATAATCAGGATTAGGATCAACTGCATTGTCTTATTCATAAATTCAAGTTGGTAAGTTCAAGACAAAGAAGAGCATCGGTTTTGGTCATTGGGTTTTTAAAGAAAGAGCATTAAAATACGGCAGTAGGTACCAACCTACTTGTTTTTAAATTTTTGGCAAACAAATCCGTGAAAGACCGTAAAAAATATGTAGTTTGTGGCACGTGTAACGCCTCCAAACTGAAATACAGCAACTCCGGAACTTGGCAAGCAACGTTTGTTGTGCGCTTCCTGTACACCCCCGAATATATAATTATATAACAGCCACATAAACTGCCTGCAGTTAGTTTATCTCTCTGCGATAACCTCACTTTTAATAATATTTTTTCAGGCCACACCACTCACCGTGTGCGAGGAATTTGCTAACATTCTAGAATCTTGTCCTGTTCCACGAGTGTATATGGAACTGTTTGCGGTCCTGTGCATTGAGACAAGTCACTACGTGGCCTTCGTTAAGGCAGGGGTCGGCCATGACGCGCCCTGGTGCTTCTTTGATTCGATGGCTGACAGAAAAGGTATTAAGATTGCTATTCATTATTTACTAGTACCTACTTACTGAATTCGAATTACTTAAAGACTGATCATAGGTAGATATTGTATTTTACAAGACTTCCCTTTAAATCACATAGTGAAAATATATATACAAAAAGTTTTATTGGCAAAAAAGAAAAGGTGATGGTTGACGGACAGCAATCTCACATAAAACACAGTTAAGTTAGTAAGTACATCACAATTTTTGTTAAGCGTTGCACAGAGTGCGAATGAGCAGAAAATAATATGTCGACTTACAAGGCTAGTTCAGTAAAGCGCGTATTATGTTGTGTGTGTGTATTTAAGTGAGTGACTGTGAGGATGAAGTGAGTTGTTTGCTGGCACTTTGTCTTGTCGGCAAATGTTAGAGGAAGGATTCTGTTTCGGAATATGTTAGCTCCAGAAGCCATTTCTTTAGAGCTGTTGTTAGGTGAGTGGTTAACAGCAGTGGCGTGCATTCCTTAAAGGCAGAAAGACACTGCCTAACCTACCTAAATCGGATAAATATTTAAAACGAATATTACCTATTTTATCAATAAATAAAAATCTTTATTTAAAAATCAGCTCCACCAAAATCAAAATAAAAATCAAAATCAAAAGTCACTTATTCAAACTAGGCTGAGAGTCAGCACTTTTTGAACGTCAACATTACATAAGACAGTCCCCCAAAACGCCCGCCCTTCACCACTTCCTAGTGCTTGAGCTGGGAAGAAGAAGTGGCGCAACAAACTCCCCAGCAGCACAGCTGTCTGTTATGTTGGAAGAACTTGATTCTTTACAATAATAGCATATAATTAACATTCAACAATAAATGAAAATTTAATTAATAAAAAATAAAAAAAAATGGTTTATGCAGTCAAGTTAAATAAACAATGATACGAAGTAATTCATATGACCATGTCATGTCAGTAGTTAAGCTAATTCTGGTAAAGAACACAAACGTTGTCTTGAGTTAATCACAGCGACCAACAATTCTTATCGTTTAAGTAGTCGTTGATAGAATAGTATGCCTTCGAACAAAGATTTGATTTTACTTTCGCTTTAAACGCATTAAAATGTAAATCAAGCAAAGAAGAGGGAAGCTTGTTATAGAAGGTTATACCAAGCCCAGCAAATGAGTTATGAACCCTATGAAGCCGGTGAAAGGGAGCACGTAGTTTGTCCTTATTTCTAGTATTAATATTATGAGTATCACTGTTTTTAGTGTATAAGTGTATATTTTGCCTAATATATAAGATGTTAGCGAAGATGAATTGCGATGCCACTGTGAGAATACCAATATCTTTAAAAAAATCTCTTAGAGAAGCTCTAGCACCTAGTTGGTAAATTGCACGAACAGTTCGTTTTTGAAGAACAAAAATATTTTGAATGTCATCGGCTTTTTACCCCACAGCAGAATGCCGTAGGACATAACGCTATGAAAATAACTAAAATAGACTAACCGAGCTGTATCAACGTCAGTGTATTGTCTTACTTTTCTGACGGCGTAGGCGGCCGAACTGAGGCTTCCCGCTAGGCTTGATATATGTGATCCCCACTGAAGTTTGGCATCTACTGTTATGCCAAGAAAAACGGCCGATTCTACAGTTGCAAGCACCTTATTATCTAAGACGATGTTGCGTCCCAGATTTCTCACATTCGGTAAAGCGAACTCTATACATTTAGTTTTCTTGGCATTGAGAACTAGATTATTCGTGGTAAACCAATGCGTAACCCTTGAGAGTGCACTGTTTACGTCGTCAAAATCTTGTCTATTCCTGTCTACTTTAACCGGCCACGCCCCGAAAACGTCAATTACGTCTTAAAGATAAGAGAGGTATCATCAGCAAACAGTACAACGTCACATATACCCTTTAAATAGAATGGTAAATCACTAATGTACACTAAGAATAAGAATGTACCCAGTATTGAGCCTTGAGGTAAACCTAACTGAACTGGTAGCCCGGAAGATTTCACACCATTAATATCTACACATTGGTGCCTATTATTTAAATAAGAATTTATTACGTTGAGAGCTTCATTCTGAACACCTTAATGACGTAGTTTACTCAATAGCGTGTCATGGTGCACGCAATCAAATGCTTTGGAAAGGTCACAGAAAACTCCAATAGCATTTTGTGAGTTCTCCCATGCGTTAAATATGTTTTTCAGCAGAGCAACGCCCGCGTCTGTAGTTGAACGACCTTTTGTAAAGCCATATTGTTCATCATGAAGGAGGCAATTTAAATTAAAATGTCTTAGCAACTGCTGGAGTATTAACTTTTCAAATATTTTACTAAATGCCGGTAAGATAGAAATAAACCTAAAATTTCCTAGGTTATTTTTATTACCTGATTTAAATAATGGTATGACTTTACTACTCTTCATGAGGTCGGGAAAAGTTCCTAAGTCAACACATTTATTAAAAGTAATAGGTAGATATGGGGCTACGATGTCGATTATATTACTTAAAAGTTTAATAAAGATGTTTTTAGACTTAAGTGTGTTAAAAATACTAACTACATCACAAGGCGTTACATGTTCGAAACTAAATAAGCGACTACATTTGAGCACACTACTATACAGAAGGTTTTCCGCTTTAGACGGGGACGAATTTAAGTAGCGAGTCGTAGTTAAAGGTATGTTGGCAAAAAACTCATTAAATGCCTCAGCTACGTCAGCAGCTTCAGTAACTAATTTGTTGTTGACCATAATCTCTAGTTGTTTTTCTTGTTTAACCGACTTACCCGTTTCATTATTAATAATTTTCCAAGTGGTTTTTAATTTTTTATTGGATTTTTTGATTGTATCGCTTCAAAATTTTGATTTAGAAAAACACAGATTTTTTTAAATAATTTGGAATAATTTCCGACATACTCTAGAAAAGGACTATCAAACCTGTATTTTTTCAAATCATATAACTAGTATAGTCTCGCTCTACTTTTATAAATACCTGGAGTGGCCCATTGGTTGAAGCCAACGGAGGTGCATTAATGTTAATGGTTTTGGCCTTGAATGTAGATAGGTATTCTTTATATACAATTAGACAATTTAATATCACTTATTAATTGGCTAATACTGGCACCGGGTGAACAATTATTGATAACATATTGTTGAGAACACTGATTAAATATTTTACCAAAACCTTGACCTTGAATTTGTCAGAAAAAAACGTATGTTGTGTCAACCAAATTATTCATACTATTATTACCGTCACAGCTACCTACTGGCTGAGTTGCTGAGTCTGTGGGTGTAACCAGTTGTGGCTGAGGCGCCTGGGAACAGGCACAGCTAAAAGAGAGGTTATTTGTTAGAGACTCGTACCTCTCTGCATTGTACTTGACTAAGTCAGCCACCCCCCCAGTGGGGTTTCCGCATTGTCGTTGCGGGGGGGCTCAGTAACCGTGGTCATCTACACGGTGAAGCGAAGAGGAACCCCAAGGTGGGGCCGCTCGTCAGGGCTTGTGCCTCCAAGCCGACGACGTAGCGGCCAAAAAGTAGGTTGCGGTGAGGTGCATCGCAACTGAGGCGGGCCGCGATGCCGAATGGGAGGCATCGCGGTTGAGGGTTACAGGCTGCGGCGGCGGAGGAGTGCCGGTACTTTGAGTAGCGCTCTTCCCTTCCGTGGCCTGGACGGGGCCGCCACCGTTTGATGGCGGACGCGGTGGAGCCGCAGGGGAAGAGGAGTGTCGGTATAGCGTTGGCCGCTCTCCCTATCCCCTGCGGCCGAAAAGTGGTAGGCGGCGGGGCCACTGTGCTGACCCGTCGCAGGAGGACGTCAGCAGCAGCTGGTGGGGCCCGCAAGGGCCGATGCCTGCTAGGGGTGCGGGTTGTTCGAAAGAGATACCGCGGCCCCTGGCATATGGGCAGCTGAGGGAACATGGATGGGTTTTAATCAGTAAAAGTCTGACACGCCCTCCTGCTCCACCCAGAGCGGGAGAAGTCATTTGATGATTTCCCACCCACAAAAAAAAAAAATCTAAGTCAGCCAACTCACTAGCCTCCTGCATACGCTTACTCAGGTCTTGTTGAGTAGCCTCATATTTACTAAATATATCCTTTAGAGCATATTCCCTAACAAACAATTCACCTGTAGGTGCGTGCTGAGTGTCAGTAACATACAAGGTTTTCGATAATTGCAATTCACTATTACATTTCTTAATTCTTGTATTAAATTTAAATTTAAATGTCGAGCGTCGGTCGTATCATTAGTATCATCGATGCAAAACCTGCTCGTTCGTACAATTTGACGCAACTTCGCATTGCGACGCACTAGCGCCGCTGAGTGCCTCGAGAGAGACACAAACTATTCGCGTCTTGGTGTTTATACGTGTGCTCTCGTGGTTATGCAGGTTAATTTGGTGTGCGTTCCTATACATACGTGGCACACAATGTAACAAATAACGCAAACAACCGTACAGGGTAGGCAGTGGCTTTTTACGCTTTGTTACTACATGATGAATTACGAAACTTTTCCGAACAAAGTTGGTTTTATGTGACTATTTTAAAAAGTAGCCTTTTTTCTTCGATCAACAATAGCAACTAGATACCGTGTCACGTACAAAATCAAAGCTAAATGCTGTCTGCGTGAATATATACCTATACAGCTTCATTTGTTTATTAACAAACGGAGAGAAATGTTTTAAAACAGTTTTATGTTCAACCTAATTACAACCATGGCTCCTAGTAATAAAGTCACAAATTTCCGAAATATTATCTAATACTTACGATCATTCGTCACAAAAAACGAGCAAAGCTCCTGTCACTTAGAAATGAAAAGATATATGTTAAACAACATATAAGTTAAACAACATTTAGTGTGAAATCAACCATAAGCGGTAACAAATAAAGTACTGCTTCCCGTTATATTGCCTTGCGAGCTAAATCGTATCGTTTTGTTTCTTTTTGCTTCTTCGAATTTTACTGCAGGAGGTATGGAGTCGCGTTAAACACTAAAATAATGTATAATACGGTATGAACGTAAAAGTTGTTTACTTTTTATGTTTTGGGCATCTATGTTTGTTAGTATACATTACTTATTATTTTACTAGCGATCCGTTTTTGTGCATAACTAGTAATATGTTTATTTACTTTATCAGTGTTTTTATGTGTCTTACACATAAATGTAAGAAGGTACGCTTGTTGGTTTCAAATGTATCCGGGCTGGCCAAGGTATCTATATTGCTGGATGTCACAAATAAAAATATCACTTAATTCCACATCTTTATAATCATCTTTACAAACTTCATAATACAAGTGCACCACGTCTTTCTCTGCCGACAATCGAATCGCTTCTGCACGCGTAAACGGATTGCTTGGAAAGCTAAGTATTTAATGCGAGTCCAACAAACAGACACAAAAATAGCATAAACCAATTTTAACCAACAAATTTTGAAGTTTTGATAACAAATTATTACAACACAAATCTACTCCATGCATCTACTGTTCTGTTAAACAAGTTTGTGCGTGTGTTGGGGAGTCTTTGGTCAAGGCTCGCCAACACACGCGCAAACATTTGTAGCGGTGGTTTAAAATCGGTAATTTTGTTCAAAGTTTGATGTTTTTTGTTAGGTTAAAGCTTAAAATATAATTTCTTCAAGTACTTACCGAAGGTAAGACACTCCGGCCGTTAAATTTCTTTTTCGGGCATTATTTTTGCAACTTTTAAAAACACACTGCGGCATTGTGAGACGTGTTTACATTGGCTGTGTTTCAAGCGAACTAAACAAAATAAGAGCTCACTTCTCAAGTGCGCTGTTATTTACCGAGACGTATTTTTTGCGTCGATCCGATATCTAGTTGCTATTGTTGATCGAAGCATTTTTTCATTTAATTTTTGCTACATAAACAACCCTAACTTTTTTGTTGTATTATTTTATATTTCGACGCCATTGTTTGTTTCGATTCATTTGTTTTGGTAGTGATTGTGGGCTATGATAGCATGAATTTAAGATTTTAACGTTGATAATACTGTGAAAAATAGTTAATATTCACTGTGAAAGTTGTCAGTTCAGGTGGTGTGTGTATAGAGAAAACAAAATGATGTGTATCAAAACGTTAAAAAAAAGAAGTAATCGTGAAAAGTAGTTGTACACCGGATTTGCAATTAATACAAACTCAAGGTAAATCAATCGTTAATTCAATACAAAACAATATTATTCATTATTCGTTTAATTACCTCACATGTGTAGGTAAAGCAATCTAAAAACTGTGCTCTCTGTACTGGTTAACAGGTATTTGATTTCCAGTGCTTTGCAGACCTTGTTAAATGTGTGTAGATGAGAGTAAGCTGGCCTCCGTCTGGCCAAAAGCGACTTTGCTGGCGGAGTTGGGATTCTGAACACGCGCTTTATATGTGGTGATACTCGCTCTATATAAGATGTATCTATTCATACACGAAATATCTGAAAGGGTCATTGTAAAGTCCGGACTTTAATTGATGAGCCACAGTTCCTATTTTAGCCGTGTTATGCAAATCGAGTTTAGTCGGTTATACTCGTAAATAGTCCAGAGTGACGACCCAAATTCAACCAATTGCAGGGCTAGCAACCGTATCCTAGCGACAATTGTTTTAGCGTAGCGTTAGTAACGTACGAAGAAATTATGATTGGTCATTTCGACATCGGAAAAACTCGTACCCACGATTTTATCCGAACGCGTAGTGTCCAAGATAATGTTAATGACAAATATTATGATATCTGTTGCACATACACATAAATTACAACTAACGGCCGCCATCTTGGATCAATTGATTATGAATTTTATTTACTATTTCTGTTTTGTAGTTTATGTTTTAGCTATTTCATAAAATATTCTAAGCTAAAAAAATAGTCAACTTTTGAAAATAGTTTTATTTACTTTTTCGATCAATATTTTTGGACTGAGTTAATATCGAGTATATGCTCCTTGGCTGTCTATTACAGCTTGCAGACGTGATTGCATGGAGTTAACTAATCTAGTGCCAATATCAGTCCATCGCATGTTTTCCCATACTTCTTGGCAATGTTGAGCCAGAAGATCTTCTTTTCTTCGTTCATTACGGTGATCCCATCGCTGCACCATTAAACCCCATAGATTTTCTATGGGATTCAGGTCAGGGAATTTAGCTGGCCATGGAATCACCGTTATGTCTGGATGTGCTTCAAACCAGGTGCTGACAATCCTTGCTCGATGTATAGCACAATTATCGTGCACAAAATTAATATTTGCCATTTCGCGCTGTGGATACACAATTCTTACAGTGGGAAGCTTGTTATCTTCCAAAATGCTGATATAGTTCACGGAATTTGCACGAGGCGGTAGTTGAACAAGCTCGCCTACACCTTCGGAACTCATCCAACCCCACATATTAACATTTATCTTCCCGATTCCCTATTTGGTATGACATGATCTACGTCATACTGTGTACTGTTATATCGCCATAAATGTAAGCGACCATGGTCGCTTGATTGAAATGACTTCTCATCACTGAAATAGTTGATGTCCAATCGAAATTTAAAAATCGGTGTGCAAAATTTACGCGTGCGGATTTATGAGCGTCTGTCATATATTTACATTTTATATATTTATCCTCATATCATTTTATTATTTTTATATAAATCCATTGAATGAAGATACCTTCGGATCGTTCTCAGATCCACATCAAAACGTTCCGCGTAACGCTGCGTTGGTATAAATCCATCAACTTCGTATTCGCGGAGCATTTCTCTTCTCTGGGCTTCGCTTAATGCAGCGGGGCGATGGTTGTTCTGTCGACGATCGCTAATATTCCCTTCTTCGGCGTATCGTCTTACCCACAGAGCAACAGTGTTTTGCTAAAAAAATATAACTTTCAAGTTCATTGGTTTTTGATATTTACCTTTTTAATATTTAAAAAAAAAATACAGAATGAGCGAACGAGCTCACCGTCAAAAGCAGATCTCTTGAGATTGCACGAATGCTCAGACCCTGCATTGTTACGATTCTATAGCGAATTTCGTCGGAAATTGCAGCTTGCATTATCGCGTAATTAACTATGGTTACGATTCACTAAAATTCGAAATTATCGTCTCTGCCATTTAAACTGTCACTGTCTTCGGATAGGTTTTCAGAACTATCGAGTATCTATTTAATTAGCTCTAATTCAAAGGAGGTCAGTATCAAATAGATTGAATAAACGTATGCAACAGTGTATTGATTTATCATTGACAACTTATTAGTCAAACTACAACCTCTTTGGGTAAGACTGTTTTCGATTATAAGTAATTTGTCATCTTGTTTACGAGCATGCGGTTTAAGTTCGTGTTTAATCGTGTAATCTCGTGAATGTATAAAACTGCAAAATTGGAAAGTTTAAAAGTGGCTCATCAATTAAAGTCCGGGACTGTACTCATCATTATGAACAACTTTTACTTTGGGACCAAACCTGAAATCGCGAAAAGAAATCAGCTGTTCCCTACATTTTGACGAGTTATGCGAACATAAATGTAGGGAACAGCTGAATTTTTTTTCATGAAAAAATTCGTGTACGTTACTCCAGCAGGAAAGTGACTCCTAGAGTGATGTGAGCGGATCGTATAATTAGTGCGTAATCTTCTGTAAATGTGCACCAAATTAAAAAGTGCGTTTTTTTTTTCAAAACCACAAAGCGCACAAAATTTTAATTTGGCGCACATTTACAGCAGATTACGCACTAATTATATCGCTTCACTCTAGGAGTCACATTTCTGCTGGAGTAACGTACACAAAAAATCTGGAACATCAAATCGTTCATAATTATATGATCACAACTGTATACGGTGAGAAGGCTTTTGGATAACTGTCCAAGGCGAAGTCTTGCTTCAATATGGTTCTGTAACATTAGATTAGGTTCCGAAACTGATTGAAAACAATGTCTACGGCGAAGCAAAGGTCACATCACTCAGCGATGTAAATCCTATATTAGTTAATTTAGGTATGTTCATGATCAGTGGTATTCAATACATTTTCTACTGTCTGCCAGAATCTGGATGAATATTTAGCGCTAACAGTAATAATGACTGGTGGTTGTGACTTTAGGCGAACGCAACGGGTACAACATCCCGGAGATCGTGAGCATCTCGGAGCTGGGCGCGTGGCTCAGCGAGGAGGGCGCGCGCGGCCTTCATGCGGGCGCGCAGGACCGCGCACTGCCCGCGCACGCCAAGCGCCTGCTCTCCGACGCCTACATGTGCTTCTACCGCAGCCCCGACGTCGCCATGTACCGATAGCTCGCTGGTATAAGCTGTTTGTAAATTGACTGTTCATAAGTGATGTGACAAACCTACTGGAAATTACGTCGCGTTAGTCGGCGAAGAAATGTACGCTTCGACATCATCGTTTGCTATGACACACCATGACAAAAAATACGCGACAAAATGCAGAGGCCGAAGTTCCAACCGACCGTTTACGCCTACGCTGAAATTCCGTCAATAAATAAATTCATACCCGCCTGATCCTGATGTGTTGCTGGTTCTTTAAGGGATTGCAGGCGTAAGTAAGCACGCGGAACTTTCGTCGTGTAATTTCGGCAGACGTGACATAACAATCAAAATAGCTATTTATAACTTGCTAAACGATATGAGGCTATTAAACAAAAAATATGGGTCGTGCTATTATTAGCTTAATAGGTTATTTATTTTAAAGATTTCAGAACTAATAAGCGCGAAGTATTGTCCTAGTATATATACTGTTAATAAATTTTTGCAAGAGTAACACTGTCTGTCTGTTTCCTTTTCACTCTATAACGGTAATGGCACACAGACCATGACTTGTATGGACATAAGATACTTTTTATCACGATACAACGTTCTCGTGGGATAATAGGTTATTACACTCATTTTTGAAAAGTGTCTTAATTAGATACTAGAGTGCCTAACCACAAAAAAAAATACAACATTTTTATTCAATCGATTGGTGCCCTGAAAATGCATTTAAATTTTACATTTTCAAATTTCGCGCCTAATTTGACGAAAACGCTGGACGCAGTGGACGCCATGGACGCCATATTGCTTTATTGGTATGACGTCAGTTTGCTAAAAACAAATGCGCTGATTTATTTTATATGACAATTGTTTATAATTTGAAAAAATAGTTATTTTTGTACTTATCGTTGGTTTGCTTTTGCTGAATGCAAAATGTTATTTTTATAAAAATTACTTTGGTTACGAAAATAATAAAAGTAAGTACACAGTTGCTCAGTTGACATGCTGTATGACAACATGGCGGCCACTATTTCATGGCGCTGTCTACCTTTCATAGTGTTCAAAAACAGATTTAAAAAACTGAAATCTTGAAATTGTATTTTAACCACGCGGGCGAAGCCGCGGCCAAAAAATATTTTTCTATAAAATACGAAATAAAATAAAAATTCATCTTCGCTCACGTGACTGTAAGACCGTCTTCGAGTTTGAATCAAAGAACCGCGGTTCAACAACAAGCGGTTTCAATTTACACTAAATTGAATTTTTTTCTTAAATAATCTCTAAATTTTTAAACAACCCTTTTTGGATTATGAAATTAAAATAAGTTGTTATTATTTTATAAAATAATGGCGTAACTTTCGATACGACATTATTTTCTGTATAAATTGTGTTTTGCCAAAAATAAAACCGGTCGTATAATAATACTAGCCGGCCTGGTACTGTATTGATTATAATAATAAAGCTTATTATTTTCCGAGTGACTAATAACTTAAAAGTCGACTAAATGTTTGCAACAAATAAAATAACTTGCCAGCGATTAAATATTTTCGCGACTATTATATTATGTAAGGTTCAAAATTAAAGGTGTTATAAAAACTAAAAACTAGCAGCTGCGTTTAGGTAGCAAATAAACTATACCAGTCAAATAAAATATTAGGCGAGGAGCTATAAATAATGACTTGGCGACTAATAATGTTAGTAGGGTGGCAAAGATAATATATTACCAACTATTTCGTGCCGTCTAAAAACCCACTTTCAGGCTTCGCTTTGCGGGCAGCTCTAAATATTAAAACGAGTACAATAAAAATGAATAAGAGTTAATTATTAATATTTTTTTTATCATAATTTCATTAAAACGGCGGAAGGTGCGATGGTTGGATACGAGTGTAGTGCGGGGTGGCGGGGTGCGTGCGGGTGCACGGCCAATAGCAAGCGGCGCGGGCGGCGGGCCCACGCGACTTCTAGATTGTTATTGTTTTCATTATTCGCCGGTAATGTGCACGTTAATGTTTAGTTTTGTTTATTTTGCGTAATATTTTAGTGAATTACCAGTATTTAGTGATTTATATGTGGAGATGAGTCAGTTAGAGTTAGCTGGACCAAGTCGTGAAATAAATTGTGATGAAGGAGTGCCGGATTAATATTCAAGTGGAGCAGAATCAGAGGATCAAGGACCAACGAAACCCAAACGTGGACGAAACAAACTTTGGGTTTTTAAATCTAAATTTTCAAACTTGAAAAAATGCAATAACAGGACTAGGCAACTACCAAGCGTCCCTTTTAAACAATGGATCAACAGATTACCACATTTTATGCACGAAAGGGTCCTAGACGAGGAAGGATTTGCAAGTAAACGAATTTACGCTCGCCCTATCGCCCTTGTCATAGAAAACACCAATGTCGACTTAAAGACAGAAAGGCATTAGGATAATTATTGCAATGAACTAACAAATCGATGACCAACAGGATAATCAAGGTATGCATGAATGTAAGAACATGCATCAAATGGAGTGGCCAGCAAAGCAATTGGATTATAATTATCAAAGGAAAGGTAGTTAAACGGGGTTGCCCTCACTCCTCTCGCCTTTTTACATTAGTCTTCGACGAAGTCCTTAGAACCCTTAAAGATGCAACCCATTTAATCAAACTAGATCAGGACCGCGTTTCACTCCCCCTGGTATTATCATTTGCGGATGATCTTATACTCTTTGCAGATGATCTAGAAGGACTAGAGCGCATCTTATTCCACACAAAACCTTTACTAAATACCGCAGGTCTCCAAATAAACGAAACAAAAACAAACATTCTCATTAGGGACCCCATAACATCACAGCAAACAATCAACGTGACCCTCAACGGAATAAGTATACCAACAATGGACGAAATAAAATAACTAGGCACATACACAAGCAGAAAAAGCACAATTAGAAAACGATGCCAACAGGCCACGAGAAACGCAAATCATTACTACCATTCATACTAAAGGCAAAGATGGACTGAAAGTTAGCTAGACTTATGTATCGAAGAGTTATCGTACCTTGTATGATATATGACTTAAAAGTATCGACCCAAGGTGAACAGATTAAAACTCAGAAGATATGAACGAGTTATCATGAGAGACTTGATTAACCACATCAGGAATAAACTAATAATTAAGAAAATGCACCAAATCTTAGACGAAAAAACCGTAACAAAACGCATCAAGAATCACGGATGTGCTACTTAGCACACGTCTTCAGACGGGATAAACCACACCTATTGCAGGTAGCAATGCAATACAAGGCCAAATCTAAGAACCTCGGACGACCTATTTACCCAAGGAATGACAATCTAAAACAAGCAATGAAATACTTCGACATGGGAATCAAGTTTTGAAAGGACATGGCTGGAGACAAAACTAAGATCAAGAAAGCGGCTAGCAATATCTACAAAAAATCAGAAACTGTTAGCTGCGAGAACTCAGAATATTACTACGAAAACAACAAAACAGAACATAGCGAAGCAACGGCATAGAAAAGAGCTAAGAAAACAATTGAACGTACCCAAGAAGCCCGACCTGAATCAACATGCCGGCGACGTCGTGAAAAGATGCCCTCCTATAAATAAATACCACCCGTCTCTCCACTAGTCCAATGCTTACTCAAGGATGCATATCCGGTAGGCTCGCAATCCTTTCCTATCCTATGGGCACGTCTACCTGACCATTACTCTCGCACGTCTACTTCTTGATATGCAATGGCCTCTGTAACACCATGAAGCATGAGGCTCCAGGGGCTAGTGCAAATCTTGGGGTTCATTCGATTTATCGAGTCTGGTCAAGCCACGCTGGGATCGGTGCATTTCATATCCATATTCATATTCATAAATTTTCAAACTTGAAAGAGGCGGAAGATTTCGTGAATTCAAAAAATACTTGGTCTCGGAAATTTACGCGAATGACAGAAGAGGGGCAAAAACGTTTTTACAGGTGTAATAAAGTTCGGAAGAAGGGACCACAGTGTGCGGCAGAACTTTATTTGTTATTTGAGAGTGGAACCGACAATGTTCTTGCATATCATACAGATGCTGAACATAATCACGAAAATATTGGCACTCGAGGCGACTACGGCATCGATGCTCATACTAAAACAGAAATCAACAGACTCTTTGACTTACATTTGAAGCCTAAAGCTATATTGGCTTCTCTTCAAAAAATTGATGGAATAAAGTTGCCTACAAAAGTTCAACTAAATAATTATTTAAGTGATAGGCGGCGCGTGAAATTCGGACACCACACTATTCACTTAGGTGAATTAGAAAAGTGGATGCATGATCATGAAGCTATTCCTGAAGATGAGGATAAACCATTTGTTATGAAGTACTGGATATTAGAGAGTGACCAACCGATCTTCAGATTTGTTTTGACAACAAGAAAATTATTAAAGTTTGTATGTTCTTCTGACATTTTCCACGCTGATGCAACCTACAAATTGATATGGCAAGGCTTTCCTGTTTTGATTGTTGGAACTACAAATAAAGACAGAAATTTTTATCCCCTTTGCTTAGGAGTTTCCACTAATGAACAAGAAGAAGACTTCGAGATGATTTTTAGTGGATTAAAGGAGAAAGTTCATTCACTGTTTGATCATGATTTACAACCAAAAGTATTAGTGTGTGACGCAGCTCAAGCAATAAAAAATGCTTTTATCCATGTTTTTGGTTCTGATACTACTGTGCGTATGTGTTGGGCGCATGCTAAAAAAAATATTTAGCATTAAAGTAAAGACTTTAGCATCGGATTATACAAACAACGTTTAAGTAAGTACCTAGTGAGAAAGCTAGGGCTACGGATATGGCATATAACGAAACATGGCATACATTTGATGAGTATAAAGAAAAAACTTTGCGTTCTGGAAAGTAGCCAAGAACAGAATGGAAGAAAGGCATGTGCAATTGCCCTCAATTTTTTAAAATATATGTGTGTAAACATATAATAGGCCTCGCCATAAGGTTGAAACTAGCCACACCGCCTTTAGAGGCCAAATTGATTCCAATTGGTCAAAAAAGAAAGCGAGGGCGTCCTGCCAAATCTAAACCTGCCCTAATAATACAATAATAATATTTTTTTATTATTTAATTGTGTCTAACTGCGTAACTTTTTATTGTGTAACTTTAATACTTAGGTATAACTACAGTCTTCTATGATTATTTAAAAATAAATAAAAGTAATTACTCTTTTTATTTTTTTTTAATTTATTCACCTATAATTTTGAAAATAAAGGCCGCAAAATATTTTTTCTGCATGCCATTTTAGAGTTTATTTAAAGCTATTAAAAGTCACACAATATATGTATAATATAAGCTAGTTTATATTTATTCTTCATACAAACAATTTTAAATAGAATCTGATTTATATTATTTATGAATGCCCATTTTCTATTTTATTTTCGCCATTAAGGGCCGTATACACCGCGAGCGCGAGAGAAAATTAGGTATTGAAGCGCTACTCACACAGCAATAGACGCGTGCGCCCCGCTTACGCACACATAAATGCTTACATAGTGGTTCGAACGGCGGGAAGCGTGAAGACAATATTGAAAATGTAAGTGGATACTATTTTGTTCTTTTCATTGCATTTATACTTAGTAAGGAAGGATGGGGGAGGGGGTGGTTTATTGCACAGTTTTCTATGTAGGTATCAATTAGCTGTTATATTATGATTTTAAAAAACAAAGTCAAGACTAATTTCTTTCTCTTATTTATTTCTCCACTCACTTGTATCACTCGCTCAAGCATTCGTCCACTTACTCGCCTTCCAATTCGCTCACTGTTTCAAACTAAACGTAAATAGGTGCCAACTTCTGTATTACAATTATTATCAACATTTTGGATTTCGCCAAATGCAGCCCTGAAACAAATAAGATACAATTTTATACCCGTTACTGACAAAAAACATAAGTAGGTATATAGTACAATAGCTAACAATTTATAAAAAAAACCGGCCGGCAGCTACTGAAAATTTAGTGGGAACGCTCTTCGTTAGTCAAAGATACTGTTTCTGGAAAAATGTAGGTAGCTTCTCACACTCCTCACCTTTTTCGTTTTCTCCAATGCACGCGTTTCTAGCTGGCAAAAAAGCCCTTGTATTTTGTGCTTTAGGCCGTACTCATATTTTTCTATAAAAAATCCAATGTTACTTCACTATTACAGAAACAATAATTATTTTTATAAGGTATATAATTGTTTACGACTACGAGCACACAACATGCACGCACCTAATAAAAAAACCTGTGCGGTCGGGAGACCCGTCAGGAACAAGATTCCTTCTCACGTATCGTATGGTTTAAAATCCATATACAAAATTCTATCAGCCGACATATTAGATTTTCATTTTGACCCCCTTTAGCACCCTCGAAAACTATGAAATCGACACCCGAAAAATTTGAAAATTTTCGCAGCCGCCATTTGGATTTACATTTTGACCAAATTCACACTTTCAGAGGTTCAGAGTGTAAAGAAGAAAGTCGCATGGTGGGGGCATACAAGTATGAACGCTTTTTCGCGTGACGATTTCTACTAGTCAACTCCTACCGTAAGCCGCAGAAATTCGTTCCAATAAACGTTAAAATCTTTAAACGTGCGTTTCGAGTTCGGGGTGGCCTATGGCTATCTTCAGGCTGCATCGTCAGATCCTGGACACCATCTAGATCTGTAGTACTTGTCAAGACAAATCTTACGAGCCTAAACAGGACGAGGTTGTGTTGTATACTTAAAGAGTTTCTATGGCCACCTTTCGACTTCATCATCAGACCCTGGACACCATCTAGATCTATAGTACTCGTAAAGACAAATCTAACGAGCCCAGACATGACGAGGTTATGTTGTATGCTTAAAGAGTTCCTATGGCTACCGGTTGGCTCCATCATCAGACCCTGGATATTATTCCAGATATATAGTAATTGTCGAGACAAATCTTACGAGCCCAAATGCGACTGGGCTATGTTATGTAGTTAAAGAGATCCTATGGCCACCGGATGGCTTCATCATCAGACCATGGACACCATCTAGGTCTTTTTCACCACCTAGAATAAATTATGTCACACCAAGTACTTGAAAATAAGATTACAATTATGAACCGGAAAGATACCTACCTGCGAACGAAGCAAGCTTGTAATAATAAGAGACGTAAAAATAATAACAAACAAATAATAAATGACACAATATAAAAAAGATTCGAGCGTAAAAATCTATACTTGTATAAATTATTGTTCTGACTCCGGGAGTTCCGACCACTGTGCGGGGAATCTCGTGTACGCACAGGCCACTATTTGCCGCGTATTTTTTACTTGAAGAGCGACGTGCTCCCACCTTGAAGACGTGCGGTCGACTGAGCTCCGCGGTTCGAACTCTGTCATATAGCGGGTAATACGCGTCGCCATAGTAAATTGTATGGAGATTTCGGGCATCAAAATTGAGAAAGTTTGCGAATTTTTTACGGAAAAAAGAAGAAATATTATGGAAAACTGAAAAATGTATTGGGTTCACTGTTTTATGTTGTTTTTATTTTTAAGTATAAATTAAATAGGTGCCTTCTTACTTAAGCCTTAAGTTATCAAAATACGGCAGTGCTTTTTACACGTTTTTAGTGATTTTCAATATTTTTTTAACAGTCATCTACAAGGTTTATCCCCAATCCGATTGTTTCACGGTATAGTACAACTCTTGAGCTAGCCAGATATATTTTTTCGTGGCAATTACTTTAAGTTTTCTATATAAACTTATCGAAATCCCATAACACGATTTCCTAGTGCTGACCCTTAAGTTTCCGCTTAGATATTAATTCAGTTCCCAAAAGAAAAACTTGATGCTAGTTTAAATTAAAACGGAGCTTATTACTGATATATTAATATGCTACCTATTACTTATTACGATACTCCTTATTAGCTGCCAAACCATTATATATGGTACCCACTCTATTTTTTTTTAAAACCTATATTCATTTTCCTTAGTTGCCGCATTAAATACATGCCTAATAATAATAGTAAGTTGTATACTGTATGACTATAGTAATATTTATTTGTTCAAAACCTTAAACCTATTTACAATTCTTGTAACTTAAATTAGATCTAATTAGTAATTGGCAAGATACAAAACATGTGCAACTGGGCTTTAACTAGAAGGACTCCTGTGCTAAGCACCAGTTACTTCCGTCACAACTGTGATCGAGCTGCCGTTACAAGTATGGTGCGGTGCAAAAGTAAGTATTACTCTAAGTAAGCATTACGATTTTATTAATTAATTAATTACTATCGTTCGTGTGTGTGCTTCTGTGAATGCACATATGTATGTGTGAGCGATTGTGGTGTGAGGTGTAGTGTGCTTGTGTGTATGTGTTTGCGCGTGTTAATGGGTTTGAGTAGCTTTATTTTATTTTATACTTTTTAGAATCTTTTCAGTATTTTCATAATTTTGAGTGAGAAGGAACTCATATATGGTAAGTTTTAGTTTATTTATCGGTAAGTTATTTAAGTGTGTATTTTTACTTATTTTATTATAATTAGTGATGTGCCGACTAAAACCGCCTACTCGGCCCATTTTTTACTCGTATTAATATGCTTAAAAATATAAAAGACGGTGATTGAAATGAAATTAAAATCTTTACTGCTATATATTTTATTATAAAATCAGTTTTGCAGTTTACTTTCAGTGCAATCAGCATTAACGTAGATTCATAGTGATATGAGTGATAGTTAAACCAATAAACAGTAGTGACTAAGCGGCTAGTATAAGATAACCGTAAGTACCACCCCTGCAAACCTCATTTGAGTGGGCTATATAGCTGTAACTTATAATTTTAGTTGCGTCCAGGTAACCTAGTACTGAGACCTAGCCCTGGACGTAACTTTCAATAATGTAAACCTAATATAAAGCCCACTTAATTGAGTTTGTATGTCGTGTTACTTTAGTTAAGTAATTCTTAAGACTTGTGTTTTTGCTAACCCTTTTTCAGGGCGCGTCACGCCCTGAAAGCCATAGTTGTACAATTTTAAATATTAGATTGTTTTAGGTCTACATACCAGCCTGAGATATCGATAATTGGATTTGAAATCCGTTCAGTAGTTTTCGAGGATATCGACTTATAAAATAAATTTATTAACATTTTTCAGATTTTTCGGGTTTCCTCGAAATATTCTTTCAGTATGGAAAGATATAGTTGATATGGATCTCAGGAGACGGGGAATTTCATGGGGAATGCAACGATATGTAACATACCTTATATATTTTAATGAATTGAGATGTTATATGCATAATTCCGTCATAGATGTAATGAAATATAGAACAAATAAAACTTAAAAACAGGAAGCAATTTGCGGCTCTCGTTACGGTAAAGATTCGTAGTACCTGAGTAAACGTGTAATTTCTGGTAATTCGTAGTCATCGGCAAGATTTTTATTTAATTCTTAATTTAATTAATAGATAGATATAGTTCAAGTAGTGTTCTGAAATTGCTTCCTGAAATCATAAAAAACTTGTGTTATTAATCAGGTAAGGCACCCCCCCTTTACGGAGTCAAAAAACACCCCCTTCCTAGACGAAAGTCTGGAAACTATTTCTTTGAGAATGAGTCTTAAACGTCCTGGCAGATAGTAGCCGTCCTGAAGATATCTGGAATCTATAGGTGCAGGACGTCAGCGCCGCGCGGACCAGGAGCCCTACACACACACTGGGATAGGCATACACCCTCCCCACACACCCCTCGCGTCCAAGCGATCACGCCCGTCCGGCACAATAAGGAATAAAGAAACCCTTCGTTTGATCCATTAATGAATTTGATTTAGATCCAGAAATTAAATACCGAAAGTAAAATTAATTAATACTTCTAAAAAAAGAAGAAACTATGTAGCAAACAAATTGGCAATCAAATTCAAAAAAATATTTTATTTCACATAAACCTGCATGGGCACTTAAGAAACCTCAGAAGCTAGGTGCGTTGTTCCAATTTTTCGCTTCCTATAGAGAAGAGCCGGCAAGAAACTCCACAGTGACTCTTTTAAAAATAATTGGCTTTTACAATGTTTTCAAAGTACAGTGAAAATAGGGTGTCCGTTACCCAGGCCAGATGTTGTCGAAAATGGTCATTTGAATCTTATAGATAATTAGTTTTGCGGCTTCTGTAATTGTTGCGCACATTTTTAAATTTGTTGCGCTTATAGTTTTCTAATTATTTCACAAAAACATTTCCTGCTGGGGTAACGTTACCCCAGCCAGACCTTTTTCTTTCTAATGGGAATATTTAAATAATTACTAGCTATAAAATTAGTTGTCTAGATGAAGTAAATGTTGTGCCTTATTTTGTATTTGTTCTTTCATCGGTTGCGAAGTTATTCGAGATTTTGCTGGGGTAACGTTTTTGGTTTTGCTAGATCTTTGAAATGGTTAAGCGGATTCTTATCATATTTTGTACATGGCTTCTTAGGAATTAGTTTAAATTTGTTCTGCAATAAAAAAAACCAAAATAATACATAGCTTAAAGGTTATTTCATTAAATAGAAAAACACTTCAATTGGTCCCAGCACTCTCAATAAGAGCTCTAAAGACGTACTTTAAACGTTATTTTAAAGCTTGTAACTGCCTTCAAATGTATGTGAAGTTTCATTAGTATCCTGTAAGTATTTAACAAGTTATGATGATATTGAGTTCTTCACGAGCACGGTCTTGATGCGCGCGGTGTTATTTGGCCACTGGATTGGATATATGAACTGAATGTTATGTCAATTATTAGTTTTTTAGTTCAGTTGTATATCAGTAAAATTTCAGCTCAGTACATTGGATAATTAATGAGATAATACGATTAAAGTCATCAGGAAGTGAATGACCGTGGTAACCCGACCAAGTTTAGGTGGTTACGAAAAAGCGAAAACGCAAAACATTATGGTACCTTCTAAAATATGTAGGATAGTGTTACAAATTTAGTACAGACATGTACACAAGTTTAAAAAAAACTACGTGATTATTAAATATTTTTTATTGACAGGTAATATAATCATTTCAATTGAACTTTTAAAGTATTATTAAACTTATACTTAAAAACAATCACAGATTAAAATTACAGATAGTAATTTTGCTTTTTTGAAATTTTCTATTATTTTTTAATTAAATTATAGATTTCAGTATACACAGTACACAGTTTTTATTTAAATATACACATATTGGACTGTGTAATGATCACAGACAATAAATAATATACAATGGTTTTTTTCAGTTAACACTAAACTTACGGTGCGTACAAACTATATAACATAACATGTTATGTAACATTTTTCATAGTGTGGTCATGTTATTTAACATTGTTGTATAACATTTTACATAGAGTTGTAGTGTTATATAACATGTTACCTGTTGCGGTAGTCCCGACTCCCGACATTGATAACGATAAAAATCGGTCGCTAAGTCATGAATTTCATTAATCAAGTTTCAAGTCATATTTTGACAATATACCTATACACAAAAACCTTCCACTTGAATCAATCTATCTATTAAAAAAAACTGCTTCAGAATCCGTTGCGTAGTTTTAAAGATTTAAGCAAACAGGGAAGACAAACGGGAAGCGACTTTGTTTTATAGGTACTATGTAGCGAAGGATAAATATGTCGTTATCATTGTTGAGAATTCCAGTCTAGGTAATAATTAAGTACGAAAGAAAAGAAAATAATAAGTTCCTAAATTTAAATATTTAAGCCTTAAAAAAAATTCAGTTTTAGATAAGTACCTAACAACATGTACATATTAATAATAATTTTGCTACTATTTCTGTAGTTACATTATACAAGCTTACCTTGTTCGTGAATTCATCAAGCAGCCTGCACCATAACTATGATCATCAATAGAAGCACTCCACATTAGCAGTAATTCGCCACACTTATTATTTTACATTAGCTCTCACGCACTCTATAAATATTTGCAAAAACAGGAAACGGAACTGCCGAAACGCATGCGCACTCTACAAGATGAATTATGTGATTACGGAGCATGTTTAGTGCGATATGCAAACAATGCGCCCCTTCACCCCACCCCTTCCACGTCCCACCGAACGACATGTTATATCAGTGATTTTTGATAAGTTTGTGCAACTGGAAGATAATAATAATGTTTTCATAGTACAGATATGATTATATTATTAATGTATTTAACAGTGTACGCGTCTGTACCGAAATTGTAAGGTGTATTATACTAAACATTTCAAAAGATTGTATAATGTTCTGCGTTTTCGCTTTTTCGTAACCACCTAAACTTGGTCGGGTTACCACGGTCATTCACTTCCTGATGACTTTAATCGTATTATCTCATTAATTATCCAATGTACTGAGCTGAAATTTTACTGATATACAACTGAACTAAAAAACTAATAATTGACATAACATTCAGTTCATATATCCAATCCAGTGGCCAAATAACACCGCGCGCATCAAGACCGTGCTCGTGAAGAACTCAATATCATCATAACTTGTTAAATACTTACAGGATACTAATGAAATTTCACATACATTTGAAGGCATTTACAAGCTTTAAAATAACGTTTAAAATTCGTCTTTAGAGCTCTTATTGAGAGTGCTGGGACCAATTGAAGTGTTTTTCTATTTAATTAAATAACCTTTAACCTATGTATTATTTTGGTTTTTTTATTGCAGAACAAATTTAAACTAATTCCTAAGAAGCCATGTACAAAATATGATAAGAATCCGCTTAACCATTTCAAAGATCTAGCAAAACCAAAAACGTTACCCCAGCAAAATCTCGAATAACTTCGCAACCGATGAAAGAACAAATACAAAATAAGGCACAACATTTACTTCATCTAGACAACTAATTTTATAGCTAGTAATTATTTAAATATTCCCATTAGAAAGAAAAAGGTCTGGCTGGGGTAACGTTACCCCAGCAGGAAATGTTTTTGTGAAATAATTAAAAAACTATAAGCGCAACAAATTTAAAAATGTGCGCAACAATTACAGAAGCCGCAAAACTAATTATCTATAAGATTCAAATGACCATTTTCGACAACATCTGGCCTGGGTAACGCACACGATAATAGGGTATAGGAGGACAGTGCAGGTCTGTCAATAAGTACCAGGTACCTACTTAGAGCAATGAAACTCAAGAATAGGAAATCGTCTACAAATCTACAGTCTGTAAGGTCTTCAACATTCTCTCATTCGAAATATGTAAAAGAATGTCTATCTAATAAAAAGTCGAAATTAGAATTGATGTATAATGACGCATGTCAGAAATTGTAAATAATAAAAATTAACATTGTAATTTGGGAGCAGTTAATAGACTTATATTTATGCTGTTAATGAGGTACCAGGGAAGCTACATGTGCAGAAGGAATTAATGCCAAACTTCCGTCAACGTAGTCTTTTATTTTATAATATGCTTTTATGATAAGGACACGTTTGATTTTTTTTTTTTGGGTGGGAAATCATCGAATAACTTCTCTCGCTCTGGGTGGAGCAGGAGGGCGTGTCAGACTTTCACTGACTAAAACCCACCCGTGTTACCTCAGTTGCCTGTGTGCCAGGGGCCGCGGTATCTCTTTCGAAAAACCCGCACCCCTGGCAGGCATCGGCCCTTGCGGGCCCCATCAGTTGTTGCTGACATCTCTTTGAGGCGCGCGTGGAACGCAACGCGCCGTCGACCTGGGCTTGGTCCTTACCGGACAGCGAGCTACCCATTATTCGCCGTCCACAAGCCCGTGCCTACGGTGGCCGGGAATCAGCCTGGGATTCCCTACGCCCAGGGCATCTCCTGCGAAGACCACGGCCGTGAGAGCGCATGTACTGCATCTCCCTCACGTGCGCCGCCTCCCTCTTTGCGAGCATCACTGCTTCGCTGAAGGAAGCGACGGCTACCCATGCACTCTCGCTCCGTACCATGGCCAGGACCAGGGCCAAATTAGCTCAAAATAAGATGATTACATAACTATTTAAAGCAACATATGAACACATTTTTACTTGTGCTTATTTTATTATAACATTAGGAAAAAAAAACATGCTTCTTTTACTATCTACATTATGACGAGATAAAGACTGATAAAATGGTCAAATAGGATCTAGCTCAAAATAAGATGATTAAATTCTTATTTGAAGCAATAAAAACTTTTGTAATAGTTGTACTTATTTTATGATAACAATTAAAAAATAACATGTTACTTTTACTATCTACATTATGACGAGATTACGATTTTGATCTTTTGTTAATTTCAATAGGTATTATTATACAATTAATATCACAGATCTTCACGATTATTTGTCTTTGGGTATTTGCAATCGCAAGTATTCTTAGGCTGTTGTACGTGGGTCATGCCTTCTTCTATATTCAATTTGCTTTTTACAACTTTACTCCATTCCTGAAAAAAAAAGCATTTCATTGCGTACAAAAACATCCGAGGTTTGTTTATTTGATGTATTAAGTAAGTTTAATATAAGGTAATGTTATTATACACATAAACCTTACGGAATAAATTCTCTAAATGATGGTGAAAACCGCATCAAGATCCTTTGCGTAGTTTAGACAACGTGACCGCGTTGTTCTTCTTTCACAGACAGACACGAAGTGTCTTCTTTTTTTTTCTGGATGGGAAATCATCAAATGACTTCTCCCGCTCTGGGTGGAGCAAAAGGGCGTGTCAGACTTTTACTGACTAAAACCCACCCGTGTCCCCTCAGTTGCCTGTGTGCCAGGGGCCGCGGTATCTCTTTCGAACAACCCGCACCCCTGGCAGGCATTGGCCCTTGCGGGCCCCATCAGTTGTTGCTGACATCTCTTTGAGGCGCGCGTGGAACACAACGCGCCGTCGACCCGAGCTTGGTTCTTACCGGACAGCGAGCTACCCATTACTCGCCGTCCGCAAGCCCGTGCCTACGGTGGCCGGGAATTAGCCTGGGATTCCCGACGCCCAGGGCGTCTCCTGCGAAGGCTACGGCCGTGAGGGCGCATGTACTGCCTCTCCCTCACGTGCACCACCTCCTTCTTTGCGAGCATCACTGCTTCGCTGAAGGAAGCGACTGCTAGCCATGCACTCTCGCTCCGTACCATGGCCTGGACCAGGGCCGGACGCGAGAGATCGCCGCCGCCGATCGCCTCCATGAACACACGGCGGTGCTCCGCCCAAGCCGGGCAGACCTCCACCGTATGCTCCACCGTGTCCTCAGGGCGATCTTCGCAATGGAGACCCGGGCGTTTCCTCCCGCCTGATACGAAACAGGAACCTCCCGAAACAGCCGTGTCCGGTGAGGACCTGTGTCAGGCGGAAGGTGAGGACGCCATGCCGCCTCTCAAGCCACTCCTCAAAGAGGGGACTTACCGCCGCAATCGTGGCGTGCTCAAAAGTGTCTTTAATTTATAATATATATACATTTATATGTATGTACAGACGGCAGCACATCAAGCTACCCCAATCTGTCAAATTTCTTTGATAGATTTTCAACTTTATTACAAGCATATGGTTCATGTTCAATTGGGAAAATTTTACAGTTTGGGGTAGCTTGAGGTGCTGGCGTCTGTACAACAAAATGCAGAGGCAATTTCGAATCTAATTCAATTACAGTAATTAAAAACGCTCAAACTCTGCTCGCACGTAGACGCAACGACGCGTCACATCATGTGTTGGTGCATTTTATACCTCTAGAGAGTATGAGTCTTAATAAAGGGTTTTTCAACAAGAACTTTGTTTTTTAAAACAAAATAAAACAAAGAATTTATATGAAGATGATTCAAATTTTTATTGTGTTACGAAGAGAAAAGTTTGGCAATTATGAATGAAAAATTATATCTGACAAATGTCCACCACGAGCACGCTGACAGAAGTCGATTCTTTCATCAAAGTTTTTAATCACTTTTCGGCAAAATGGCAGGTCTATTTCGTTAATCACATCACAGATTTTGAGTTTTAAGATTGCAATCGATTCGATTGGCTCCGTATAGACTCTGTCCTTAACATAGCCCCACAAAAAATTATCCAGTGGTGTTAAATCACACGATCTGGCTGGCCACTTAACCGCTGAATTTCGTGAAATTATGCGATCGGGAAATTTCGTTTGCAATAAATTGATCGTTTCATTGGCTGTGTAACATGTAGCACCGTTCTGTTGAAACCACATGTCAGTGCTATCAACGTCATCAATAATAGGCCATGTGCTGGTTTTGGATAACCCCAATTGTTGAGAACGACGAGGAATAGACAAATTTGGATCTTCTTCAACACTGTGGTTCACGGCTGTGATGTTTTCAGTTGAACGACCAGGTCGAACACGCGTTGGTGTTGGCACATTTTGTACCGAGCCTGTCGACTCAAACTTAGCGACCAAATTCTTAATAGCGGTCTCAGAAGGGCGATTATGTTGTCCGAAAATATCACGAATTTTACGAAATGTAACTTTAACAGAACCACCATTTTCATAGTGGATTTTAATTATTTTAATGCGATTTTCAAGCGAAATTGAATTCATTGTAACAATTGTTAAAGCATCTACTACGAATACGTCAAAAAACTAAATGTCAAAACTGTCATGCAGTTGTTGTTGCCCCAATTGAAAAACAAAGTTCTTGTTGAAAAACCCATTATAAGCGTCCGTTGCGCAAATACGCGATCGTCGCGACCATTTTGTGCTAAGAACAGTCGTCGCGCTTTCTGGTTTTCCGAACAAGTGAGTTGATAGGTGATTGCAACAATCGAGTATTCGTGCGACGACCGCATAAATTAGGGACGTGGTAAAGTTGTAAATAACAATAAGTATGAAAATATTAACATACCCAAAATAAAGCCGCATGATAACAAATAACATGCTGCGGCAATAAGTGTTCATTTCCGAAATTCTTTGCATTCATCGCAATTTGTTGTGCCTTCTGATCGTTCTCCTGTGCCCATTTCACACGTTCGACTAAATCGGACAAATCTCGTGTTACGGGTACAAAATGTTCCCAAGCGGTAAGTTGCTTGTAAAAGTGTTCGTGATAAGGGGAATTCTGTTTAAGAACCAAGCCTCCGCCAGCTAACAGGTACGGCATACGATACGCGGCGACCGTACCATCAACATTTATTTGATATTTAAACTGAAAAATATAACACACTGTTACGTCCTCACCCCTAGTAACATAACCTCACGCCTTCTTTCCATATGAGTAGGCAGAAACTACAGTAAACCACCTGCTCCGATCCTTACATACTACTCCTTATGCCTAATATTTCTTCTTTTTTTAAAAGAAAGGTCGAAAATGAATGCCTATCGACTTTCAAAAAGACCCCAAAGCCAGCAATTGTCTTTTGAAATAGAAGCGGTTCCGAATATAGCTAACAGGCCTTCTTTCGACATCAGCGCATCGCTGATGGACGCGGCCCCTCCAATCACACGCCATTCATTTCGCTTCTCGGCAACTCTCGAAATATGTAAAAGAATGTCTATCTAATAAAAAGTCGAAATTAGAATTGATGTATAATGACGCATGTCAGAAATTGTAAATAATAAAAATTAACATTGTAATTTGGGAGCAGTTAATAGACTTATATTTATGCTGTTAATGAGGTACCAGGGAAGCTACATGTGCAGAAGGAATTAATGCCAAACTTCCGTCAACGTAGTCTTTTATTTTATAATATGCTTTTATGATAAGGACACGTTTGATTTTTTTTTTTTGGGTGGGAAATCATCGAATAACTTCTCTCGCTCTGGGTGGAGCAGGAGGGCGTGTCAGACTTTCACTGACTAAAACCCACCCGTGTTACCTCAGTTGCCTGTGTGCCAGGGGCCGCGGTATCTCTTTCGAAAAACCCGCACCCCTGGCAGGCATCGGCCCTTGCGGGCCCCATCAGTTGTTGCTGACATCTCTTTGAGGCGCGCGTGGAACGCAACGCGCCGTCGACCTGGGCTTGGTCCTTACCGGACAGCGAGCTACCCATTATTCGCCGTCCACAAGCCCGTGCCTACGGTGGCCGGGAATCAGCCTGGGATTCCCTACGCCCAGGGCATCTCCTGCGAAGACCACGGCCGTGAGAGCGCATGTACTGCATCTCCCTCACGTGCGCCGCCTCCCTCTTTGCGAGCATCACTGCTTCGCTGAAGGAAGCGACGGCTACCCATGCACTCTCGCTCCGTACCATGGCCAGGACCAGGGCCAAATTAGCTCAAAATAAGATGATTACATAACTATTTAAAGCAACATATGAACACATTTTTACTTGTGCTTATTTTATTATAACATTAGGAAAAAAAAACATGCTTCTTTTACTATCTACATTATGACGAGATAAAGACTGATAAAATGGTCAAATAGGATCTAGCTCAAAATAAGATGATTAAATTCTTATTTGAAGCAATAAAAACTTTTGTAATAGTTGTACTTATTTTATGATAACAATTAAAAAATAACATGTTACTTTTACTATCTACATTATGACGAGATTACGATTTTGATCTTTTGTTAATTTCAATAGGTATTATTATACAATTAATATCACAGATCTTCACGATTATTTGTCTTTGGGTATTTGCAATCGCAAGTATTCTTAGGCTGTTGTACGTGGGTCATGCCTTCTTCTATATTCAATTTGCTTTTTACAACTTTACTCCATTCCTGAAAAAAAAAGCATTTCATTGCGTACAAAAACATCCGAGGTTTGTTTATTTGATGTATTAAGTAAGTTTAATATAAGGTAATGTTATTATACACATAAACCTTACGGAATAAATTCTCTAAATGATGGTGAAAACCGCATCAAGATCCTTTGCGTAGTTTAGACAACGTGACCGCGTTGTTCTTCTTTCACAGACAGACACGAAGTGTCTTCTTTTTTTTTCTGGATGGGAAATCATCAAATGACTTCTCCCGCTCTGGGTGGAGCAAAAGGGCGTGTCAGACTTTTACTGACTAAAACCCACCCGTGTCCCCTCAGTTGCCTGTGTGCCAGGGGCCGCGGTATCTCTTTCGAACAACCCGCACCCCTGGCAGGCATTGGCCCTTGCGGGCCCCATCAGTTGTTGCTGACATCTCTTTGAGGCGCGCGTGGAACACAACGCGCCGTCGACCCGAGCTTGGTTCTTACCGGACAGCGAGCTACCCATTACTCGCCGTCCGCAAGCCCGTGCCTACGGTGGCCGGGAATTAGCCTGGGATTCCCGACGCCCAGGGCGTCTCCTGCGAAGGCTACGGCCGTGAGGGCGCATGTACTGCCTCTCCCTCACGTGCACCACCTCCTTCTTTGCGAGCATCACTGCTTCGCTGAAGGAAGCGACTGCTAGCCATGCACTCTCGCTCCGTACCATGGCCTGGACCAGGGCCGGACGCGAGAGATCGCCGCCGCCGATCGCCTCCATGAACACACGGCGGTGCTCCGCCCAAGCCGGGCAGACCTCCACCGTATGCTCCACCGTGTCCTCAGGGCGATCTTCGCAATGGAGACCCGGGCGTTTCCTCCCGCCTGATACGAAACAGGAACCTCCCGAAACAGCCGTGTCCGGTGAGGACCTGTGTCAGGCGGAAGGTGAGGACGCCATGCCGCCTCTCAAGCCACTCCTCAAAGAGGGGACTTACCGCCGCAATCGTGGCGTGCTCAAAAGTGTCTTTAATTTATAATATATATACATTTATATGTATGTACAGACGGCAGCACATCAAGCTACCCCAATCTGTCAAATTTCTTTGATAGATTTTCAACTTTATTACAAGCATATGGTTCATGTTCAATTGGGAAAATTTTACAGTTTGGGGTAGCTTGAGGTGCTGGCGTCTGTACAACAAAATGCAGAGGCAATTTCGAATCTAATTCAATTACAGTAATTAAAAACGCTCAAACTCTGCTCGCACGTAGACGCAACGACGCGTCACATCATGTGTTGGTGCATTTTATACCTCTAGAGAGTATGAGTCTTAATAAAGGGTTTTTCAACAAGAACTTTGTTTTTTAAAACAAAATAAAACAAAGAATTTATATGAAGATGATTCAAATTTTTATTGTGTTACGAAGAGAAAAGTTTGGCAATTATGAATGAAAAATTATATCTGACAAATGTCCACCACGAGCACGCTGACAGAAGTCGATTCTTTCATCAAAGTTTTTAATCACTTTTCGGCAAAATGGCAGGTCTATTTCGTTAATCACATCACAGATTTTGAGTTTTAAGATTGCAATCGATTCGATTGGCTCCGTATAGACTCTGTCCTTAACATAGCCCCACAAAAAATTATCCAGTGGTGTTAAATCACACGATCTGGCTGGCCACTTAACCGCTGAATTTCGTGAAATTATGCGATCGGGAAATTTCGTTTGCAATAAATTGATCGTTTCATTGGCTGTGTAACATGTAGCACCGTTCTGTTGAAACCACATGTCAGTGCTATCAACGTCATCAATAATAGGCCATGTGCTGGTTTTGGATAACCCCAATTGTTGAGAACGACGAGGAATAGACAAATTTGGATCTTCTTCAACACTGTGGTTCACGGCTGTGATGTTTTCAGTTGAACGACCAGGTCGAACACGCGTTGGTGTTGGCACATTTTGTACCGAGCCTGTCGACTCAAACTTAGCGACCAAATTCTTAATAGCGGTCTCAGAAGGGCGATTATGTTGTCCGAAAATATCACGAATTTTACGAAATGTAACTTTAACAGAACCACCATTTTCATAGTGGATTTTAATTATTTTAATGCGATTTTCAAGCGAAATTGAATTCATTGTAACAATTGTTAAAGCATCTACTACGAATACGTCAAAAAACTAAATGTCAAAACTGTCATGCAGTTGTTGTTGCCCCAATTGAAAAACAAAGTTCTTGTTGAAAAACCCATTATAAGCGTCCGTTGCGCAAATACGCGATCGTCGCGACCATTTTGTGCTAAGAACAGTCGTCGCGCTTTCTGGTTTTCCGAACAAGTGAGTTGATAGGTGATTGCAACAATCGAGTATTCGTGCGACGACCGCATAAATTAGGGACGTGGTAAAGTTGTAAATAACAATAAGTATGAAAATATTAACATACCCAAAATAAAGCCGCATGATAACAAATAACATGCTGCGGCAATAAGTGTTCATTTCCGAAATTCTTTGCATTCATCGCAATTTGTTGTGCCTTCTGATCGTTCTCCTGTGCCCATTTCACACGTTCGACTAAATCGGACAAATCTCGTGTTACGGGTACAAAATGTTCCCAAGCGGTAAGTTGCTTGTAAAAGTGTTCGTGATAAGGGGAATTCTGTTTAAGAACCAAGCCTCCGCCAGCTAACAGGTACGGCATACGATACGCGGCGACCGTACCATCAACATTTATTTGATATTTAAACTGAAAAATATAACACACTGTTACGTCCTCACCCCTAGTAACATAACCTCACGCCTTCTTTCCATATGAGTAGGCAGAAACTACAGTAAACCACCTGCTCCGATCCTTACATACTACTCCTTATGCCTAATATTTCTTCTTTTTTTAAAAGAAAGGTCGAAAATGAATGCCTATCGACTTTCAAAAAGACCCCAAAGCCAGCAATTGTCTTTTGAAATAGAAGCGGTTCCGAATATAGCTAACAGGCCTTCTTTCGACATCAGCGCATCGCTGATGGACGCGGCCCCTCCAATCACACGCCATTCATTTCGCTTCTCGGCAACTCTCGAAATATGTAAAAGAATGTCTATCTAATAAAAAGTCGAAATTAGAATTGATGTATAATGACGCATGTCAGAAATTGTAAATAATAAAAATTAACATTGTAATTTGGGAGCAGTTAATAGACTTATATTTATGCTGTTAATGAGGTACCAGGGAAGCTACATGTGCAGAAGGAATTAATGCCAAACTTCCGTCAACGTAGTCTTTTATTTTATAATATGCTTTTATGATAAGGACACGTTTGATTTTTTTTTTTTGGGTGGGAAATCATCGAATAACTTCTCTCGCTCTGGGTGGAGCAGGAGGGCGTGTCAGACTTTCACTGACTAAAACCCACCCGTGTTACCTCAGTTGCCTGTGTGCCAGGGGCCGCGGTATCTCTTTCGAAAAACCCGCACCCCTGGCAGGCATCGGCCCTTGCGGGCCCCATCAGTTGTTGCTGACATCTCTTTGAGGCGCGCGTGGAACGCAACGCGCCGTCGACCTGGGCTTGGTCCTTACCGGACAGCGAGCTACCCATTATTCGCCGTCCACAAGCCCGTGCCTACGGTGGCCGGGAATCAGCCTGGGATTCCCTACGCCCAGGGCATCTCCTGCGAAGACCACGGCCGTGAGAGCGCATGTACTGCATCTCCCTCACGTGCGCCGCCTCCCTCTTTGCGAGCATCACTGCTTCGCTGAAGGAAGCGACGGCTACCCATGCACTCTCGCTCCGTACCATGGCCAGGACCAGGGCCAAATTAGCTCAAAATAAGATGATTACATAACTATTTAAAGCAACATATGAACACATTTTTACTTGTGCTTATTTTATTATAACATTAGGAAAAAAAAACATGCTTCTTTTACTATCTACATTATGACGAGATAAAGACTGATAAAATGGTCAAATAGGATCTAGCTCAAAATAAGATGATTAAATTCTTATTTGAAGCAATAAAAACTTTTGTAATAGTTGTACTTATTTTATGATAACAATTAAAAAATAACATGTTACTTTTACTATCTACATTATGACGAGATTACGATTTTGATCTTTTGTTAATTTCAATAGGTATTATTATACAATTAATATCACAGATCTTCACGATTATTTGTCTTTGGGTATTTGCAATCGCAAGTATTCTTAGGCTGTTGTACGTGGGTCATGCCTTCTTCTATATTCAATTTGCTTTTTACAACTTTACTCCATTCCTGAAAAAAAAAGCATTTCATTGCGTACAAAAACATCCGAGGTTTGTTTATTTGATGTATTAAGTAAGTTTAATATAAGGTAATGTTATTATACACATAAACCTTACGGAATAAATTCTCTAAATGATGGTGAAAACCGCATCAAGATCCTTTGCGTAGTTTAGACAACGTGACCGCGTTGTTCTTCTTTCACAGACAGACACGAAGTGTCTTCTTTTTTTTTCTGGATGGGAAATCATCAAATGACTTCTCCCGCTCTGGGTGGAGCAAAAGGGCGTGTCAGACTTTTACTGACTAAAACCCACCCGTGTCCCCTCAGTTGCCTGTGTGCCAGGGGCCGCGGTATCTCTTTCGAACAACCCGCACCCCTGGCAGGCATTGGCCCTTGCGGGCCCCATCAGTTGTTGCTGACATCTCTTTGAGGCGCGCGTGGAACACAACGCGCCGTCGACCCGAGCTTGGTTCTTACCGGACAGCGAGCTACCCATTACTCGCCGTCCGCAAGCCCGTGCCTACGGTGGCCGGGAATTAGCCTGGGATTCCCGACGCCCAGGGCGTCTCCTGCGAAGGCTACGGCCGTGAGGGCGCATGTACTGCCTCTCCCTCACGTGCACCACCTCCTTCTTTGCGAGCATCACTGCTTCGCTGAAGGAAGCGACTGCTAGCCATGCACTCTCGCTCCGTACCATGGCCTGGACCAGGGCCGGACGCGAGAGATCGCCGCCGCCGATCGCCTCCATGAACACACGGCGGTGCTCCGCCCAAGCCGGGCAGACCTCCACCGTATGCTCCACCGTGTCCTCAGGGCGATCTTCGCAATGGAGACCCGGGCGTTTCCTCCCGCCTGATACGAAACAGGAACCTCCCGAAACAGCCGTGTCCGGTGAGGACCTGTGTCAGGCGGAAGGTGAGGACGCCATGCCGCCTCTCAAGCCACTCCTCAAAGAGGGGACTTACCGCCGCAATCGTGGCGTGCTCAAAAGTGTCTTTAATTTATAATATATATACATTTATATGTATGTACAGACGGCAGCACATCAAGCTACCCCAATCTGTCAAATTTCTTTGATAGATTTTCAACTTTATTACAAGCATATGGTTCATGTTCAATTGGGAAAATTTTACAGTTTGGGGTAGCTTGAGGTGCTGGCGTCTGTACAACAAAATGCAGAGGCAATTTCGAATCTAATTCAATTACAGTAATTAAAAACGCTCAAACTCTGCTCGCACGTAGACGCAACGACGCGTCACATCATGTGTTGGTGCATTTTATACCTCTAGAGAGTATGAGTCTTAATAAAGGGTTTTTCAACAAGAACTTTGTTTTTTAAAACAAAATAAAACAAAGAATTTATATGAAGATGATTCAAATTTTTATTGTGTTACGAAGAGAAAAGTTTGGCAATTATGAATGAAAAATTATATCTGACAAATGTCCACCACGAGCACGCTGACAGAAGTCGATTCTTTCATCAAAGTTTTTAATCACTTTTCGGCAAAATGGCAGGTCTATTTCGTTAATCACATCACAGATTTTGAGTTTTAAGATTGCAATCGATTCGATTGGCTCCGTATAGACTCTGTCCTTAACATAGCCCCACAAAAAATTATCCAGTGGTGTTAAATCACACGATCTGGCTGGCCACTTAACCGCTGAATTTCGTGAAATTATGCGATCGGGAAATTTCGTTTGCAATAAATTGATCGTTTCATTGGCTGTGTAACATGTAGCACCGTTCTGTTGAAACCACATGTCAGTGCTATCAACGTCATCAATAATAGGCCATGTGCTGGTTTTGGATAACCCCAATTGTTGAGAACGACGAGGAATAGACAAATTTGGATCTTCTTCAACACTGTGGTTCACGGCTGTGATGTTTTCAGTTGAACGACCAGGTCGAACACGCGTTGGTGTTGGCACATTTTGTACCGAGCCTGTCGACTCAAACTTAGCGACCAAATTCTTAATAGCGGTCTCAGAAGGGCGATTATGTTGTCCGAAAATATCACGAATTTTACGAAATGTAACTTTAACAGAACCACCATTTTCATAGTGGATTTTAATTATTTTAATGCGATTTTCAAGCGAAATTGAATTCATTGTAACAATTGTTAAAGCATCTACTACGAATACGTCAAAAAACTAAATGTCAAAACTGTCATGCAGTTGTTGTTGCCCCAATTGAAAAACAAAGTTCTTGTTGAAAAACCCATTATAAGCGTCCGTTGCGCAAATACGCGATCGTCGCGACCATTTTGTGCTAAGAACAGTCGTCGCGCTTTCTGGTTTTCCGAACAAGTGAGTTGATAGGTGATTGCAACAATCGAGTATTCGTGCGACGACCGCATAAATTAGGGACGTGGTAAAGTTGTAAATAACAATAAGTATGAAAATATTAACATACCCAAAATAAAGCCGCATGATAACAAATAACATGCTGCGGCAATAAGTGTTCATTTCCGAAATTCTTTGCATTCATCGCAATTTGTTGTGCCTTCTGATCGTTCTCCTGTGCCCATTTCACACGTTCGACTAAATCGGACAAATCTCGTGTTACGGGTACAAAATGTTCCCAAGCGGTAAGTTGCTTGTAAAAGTGTTCGTGATAAGGGGAATTCTGTTTAAGAACCAAGCCTCCGCCAGCTAACAGGTACGGCATACGATACGCGGCGACCGTACCATCAACATTTATTTGATATTTAAACTGAAAAATATAACACACTGTTACGTCCTCACCCCTAGTAACATAACCTCACGCCTTCTTTCCATATGAGTAGGCAGAAACTACAGTAAACCACCTGCTCCGATCCTTACATACTACTCCTTATGCCTAATATTTCTTCTTTTTTTAAAAGAAAGGTCGAAAATGAATGCCTATCGACTTTCAAAAAGACCCCAAAGCCAGCAATTGTCTTTTGAAATAGAAGCGGTTCCGAATATAGCTAACAGGCCTTCTTTCGACATCAGCGCATCGCTGATGGACGCGGCCCCTCCAATCACACGCCATTCATTTCGCTTCTCGGCAACTCTCATGCAGTAGCTACCAGCTACCCTGCGATGAGCATCTCTCCACTTAGCCTCAAGGTCAAGGGTACCTTACTTTTGTCGATTCTTAGTCTCCACTCACGAGCACGTCTTTCCTAATGACTATCGGTTCTGTAGCTAATGTATGATGTGAAATATTTTGACAACTTTGGTTCTCCCTTAGAGATACTCCAAGCATGGTCCTATCCATAGCTCGCTGAGCGACCTTGAACTTGAGAACCTGCCGTATCATGAGTCCACGTCTCGACCCAGTAAGTCATAACAGGTAGGTTTTAAACGAAAATACAAAAAAAAAACTTACGTCGAAAAATTTAAAGAATGAAATATGCGGCTGTTTTGGTCCATATTGAGCCTCTCTATCTCTAAAGAAAAAGAAATTCGTAAGAGAAACATTGAACAAGTCTGGATTGGCGCGTGCAATATCAACAAGTTTCAAACGTTCAGCACGCGAATCCCGACCACGCCAAATAGCTCGTGGCTCGCGCTCTTCCCATATAAGTTCTGCACCACTTTGAACCGATAATGTATCTAAAGTCACTCTGTAATCATGAAAAAACAATATTAGTAAATAGTAGCTAGTAGGGGAGGATTTGAATTTCTTGGCTGAATAAACTTGAAATGTGGCACATATGCGCATATAAATAATAAATTTTGACGAGTGAGAAAGTTCTTAATTTTTTTACCTACCGGGGGGTAGGCTAAAAGACTGGCTGATTTCCACCAAACGGCTCGCATTGCATCGGATCGTAACGGATTTTACAATCTTTATACGATGTTAAATCGTGTACACCGTATTTAAAGTCTATATTACCAAGCCGCGCACAGCAGGTTGATCGCGGGTGTCTTTCGTGACCCGCGATCGTACCCGAAAGTATGCTGCGACGCGCGATCAGCTCTGTTCGCCTGTCGTCGTATCCGATCGGATCCTTTCGGCTGTCGTCATTCGTTCGTCTACCATTTAAAAAATTAGAACACGTCAACACGGTAGGGGTGAAACTATTTGACTAGGCGCAGAAACGCCGATCGTATGCATCGACATCCTGCCGGACGTGATCGGCTGTCGCCGCATGCGAGCGTATTCTTTCCGATCCGTTGCGATGCGAGCCGTTTGGTGGAAATCATCCTTTAAACCCCTGAAGAAGGGTTACATGGGGTTTTAAATTTTTATGCAAGAAATATGACTGCGGTCCGATTAATTTGAAACTCGTTAATAATAATCTAGACAAAATTTAAGAAGGACGATGATTTTGGATTCTCGAAAACCCATAGAAAGAAACATTAAACTACATAATAAAGTTTCTAGTAAGAAATAAACAACCAAAAAGGAATTGAAAGCGGCAATTAAATTTTTATGGGAATGGCCTGGGATTTTTATTTTAATGGCCTGCTATGAGAAATCGACGCTATGAACTCGCGGGCAAAAAAGTACCTACATATGGACAAAGAGATGGACGAGAATATAATGATTGTCTAAATAATAATATAATGCTTTACCTTCCCATATTTTCTAAACTTGACTCTGTCAAATCGTATGTTGGCATTACAATGTCATAAGTTTCATCACTGCCACACCATGAAAAAACAGGTAATGGTTTGTCACGCTTGTGAACCAAGGGCCAATCACCAAGATTTATTATCAGTTCCATATCAGGTAGTTTTACTTTCCTCATTAAAGATAATAGAATATTATCAGAAAACATATTAAAACCAACATGTTTCCCATAACAATTACGATACATTTCGTTTTGTTTTATGGCATAGTGGCAAAAACTGGTACTTTCCGGCTGATGATACTTTTGTATAATCTTCTGTACTTGCTCTTTCATATCTAAATTATAAAAAGGCTTAAGATCTTTTGTAATTTGTTCATATGTTCGTGTGCAGCCATAATTATTGAACCACTTTTCAAACTCTTCTTCTGGACAATCACACTGATCCGGATAAATCGGCCCTGGAAAAAATTGTGTTTGTGTATTTTTTTTTAACTGGGGTACATTAATCTGGATTATTATTAGTTAAGGTTGAAATACGTATAAACACTGCACGGGATCTGCATCACCTCGCCTATTCGGCACGTCACGTCGGCGTCCACCAGGCGTCAACCGTCCGTAAGTATGTAACCGGATCGGCTCAGTACCTTTGAGACGTCGCCGTCGCACAGTGGAACGAATGTATGGGAGCGGTTGGACGTAGACATGTCCGAAAAATAAGAGTAAAATTATGACAAACTAATGATGCCATCTTATTCGATTACTTAATGCCTTCATAAATTGTGGTGATGAATTTCTTCATAACTCCCATATTTCGGGAGTAATTTGAGAAAATGTGAAATTTTACTATGAAAATGAGTGTATCGAGCTCTCTCCCTCCTGATTCCGGGCTTGTTTCAAGTAGCGGTCTCTAATATCGTAATGCTATTACTAAGAGCTATATTTAATACTAAGACACATAGTGCGCCAAATGTGCACTTTCTGGGATAAAAGGAAATGAAAATTTAAAAAAAAAAACGTTTTTTCCCCATTTGTATTTACTTTAAACCGCAGACAGACTTATTAAGAGGTCTATAAATATATTATATATATATACAGAAATATATATTAACAAAAATATTCACAAGAACTGATGAGAGTATGACTTTTAAGTAAGTTGATAATAAATTACCTAGTTTCATTAAAAGTACAATAAATAATTAAGATGTAAGCTCTAATTTACTAAGTTACACATTTTAAAACAATAACATCATTTAATTATCTTCGTCATCATCATCATCATCAATTAATTCAAATTCAGAATCGATGTCCGCTAAATCATTTATGTTAACAAATTCGATATCACTTTTCTCAGAATCCGTAAGCTCATAAAATTCCTTAAAAGAAGATTTTTTTACAAACTTATTTCCTTTTGGACGGATACTTGTAACAAGTGGATCAGAAGACAGTAAAAGATTGTGCATAATATCTTCATTGCATGAGATACTGCTATGCTTTCGAGAATGCCCCTCTCTATATTTTCTAAAATCTTTATTTCTAGCCTCAGATGCCTCTTCGGATAGAAAACCAATGGGCACAATTGACATGTTCTGAACTATGTCTGGCCCATGCATTAAAATTTTATGAAGTGAAGAAGGCATATAATACCATGGGTATAACTCCACGTAAAGCTTAGCAGTATCAAAGCAGAACTCTCGGAATTTAGTTACGTTGATCTTCTCTCCTGATGAAATACACTGCAAGATCACACAGATTTTTCTTAAAAGCATAGCATCTATTCCGGTCAGTTCAGCAGATTTAGTGTAGTTTTCAAAAAATCTCCTTGCCGAGTTGCCATTGTTGGTGGATCCACTGCCTTGTTTCACAACATCGAGAAGTAAGCCCGTTTCTCTTCTTACAGCCTCTTGAACTCTTTTCTTCCTGTCATCAACTTGCCTTTTTGCTATATCACCCCTTACTTGCCATGATTTTATGTCTAATTTGTAGGAAATGTGTAATAAGCATTCCATTGAGCGAATCCAAGCGTGAAGGGTGCTTAAGCTATATTTATACATGTCCTCGTTTGCGTGTTTATCTTTGATTAACTCTAAATTATTCATTTCTTTAGGACAAGCCTTGCATATGTCACACACTGAAGCTGCTGTATTGGATATAATGGAATGAATTTTACCATCAATCATTGTCAACAGCAGTTGGTGTTTGACACTAATTCCATCAGTGATGGTGGATGGAGTTAAGGCTTCAATCTCTGCTTCGATTTCAGCCATCTCTCTCTGCACATTTTCTTTGGTTTCCTTTATAAACTTAAACAATATTGGCCGGCAAAATGAAGTGGAAGATGGTCGCTCGTTTTCCCAAATTGTTACACCTTTTGAGACGAGCCGCAGTGGTACAAGACTAATCATAAAATTACTAGCAAGATCGATTTGCTCATCTTCACTCGTCCTTTGATGATAAATGCTTTGGCTAGATGATCCGTCAAAACCCCATTTGCTGGTCAATACGAGCTGTTGATTGGGATCAACAGGGGTTTCTAACGACCTAATAAGTCTTCTTGAGGTTAAATCCATCAAGGCTTGTAATTTGATTTTTGCAGAGCTCTCTGTAACTGTGAGATCTTCTTTGGCCGGATAGCACTTAATTTTTTCTTTAACCAACATGTAGTAACTCGGGTATTGAAGAGCTCCTTCTTGAGTGTTGAAATCCCGAAGAGTGTTATAGCGCCATTTCGATAAGTTCATCGATACATAAAGAGCCAATGCCTTCAAAGGGGATATTTCCCGTACCTGAATTGATTTACCTTCAATGAAGGCTTTGATTTTTGAGGCCTCTTCTGGATTCTCCGTCAAGTATTTCATAACATAAGCTGTATCGCTTTGTCCTGCCTTTTGAAGCGCCCTTTCGGCCGAAAACATAATTTCAGCGCTGCTACTGCTGCATGAAAGACTATCTTCAGTGCGTCTTCTTTTTTGCCGGTTACTAAGGTCCTCAAAAGATTTACGAGGACTAGGATGTGTACAAGTTGAAGCATCAGATTTAGCAGGAGAAATTATGGGCTCGATGACGTCACTTATATTTTCTGTAGAAGGTTCCATATTTTCATTCTGTAATTCCGGCCATTGAATTGCAGCCTGTAGCCAAATCTCATGTTTCTTCCGAAACTTATCTGTGCTTCTTCCAGACTGTGTCCATTTTGCATAAATGCGGTAGCAAAATCGACGACACCAGTCTTTTAAACTTGTTTCAGCACTTTCACATAACTGAACACAACTGTTATCTTTTAAAACACTGAACAAATAGTTAAAGTCGCGTAAATCTTTATGTGCGCGTGCGCATAAAGCAACGTGAATATCAAGATTTGTATTAAAATTTGGAAAATACATTGCGAGATTAGCTTGGATACAACGAGGTGTAAATCAACACTGATTTTAAAGTTACTAATAGTGACCTATTTATATAAAATCCAGGTATCCCAGGTATCCTTTGTTAAATATTGCAAGGTAATTAGTTATTGTGATAATTAGTAAATGATGCATGCTAAATTAGTGTATTAAGAGCCATTTAGTAATTAAATAATAGCAATGTTCTTATCAGTAATCATTAGTGCATCAGTTTTATATGTAAACCTTAAGTCCCTAATTAGCTTATATCTTCTCTAATTGGCTGCTCAGAAATGTTATTGTAATAAGGTAAACCTTTAGAAAAACGGTTTTAATCAACAAAATAAACAAAAAATAAAAAAATTGTGTTATAAAATAAACATCACTCTTTATCCCAGAAAGTGCACATTTGGCGCACTATGTGTCTTAGTATTAAATATAGCTCTTAGTATTAGCATTATGATATTAGAGACCGCTACTTGAAACAAGCCCGGAATCAGGAGGGAGAGAGCTCGATACACTCATTTTCATAGTAAAATTTCACATTTTCTCAAATTACTCCCGAAATATGGGAGTTATGAAGAAATTCATCACCACAAGTTATGAAGGCATTAAGTAATCGAATAAGATGGCATCATTAGTTTGGCATAATTTTACTCTTTTTTTTCGGACATGTCTACGTCCAACCGCTCCCATACATTTGTTCCACTGTGCGTCGCCCCGCTTACGGGTGGGTGAAGGCGGTTACTGCTTGCCGTAAGTGGGTGGGTGGACAGCCCGCCGGAAGGTCGGTAACTGATGTCTACTAGATTAGATGCTCCCGAGCTGAGGCGATGCTGTTACGAGGCTTTCAAATGTGCATTACAGACTTACAGTATGAAGTTTAACTTAAAAATACACTTATAGAAAAATCCTGAACAGCTTGAGTTGAGGCGATGCTGATACCGTGCCGTGCTTATAACTGTGCGGTGACCTTTAATCAGACGGCCATATTAAACTAAACGAATTCAGAAAACTTATATTATTATAAAGTTTGGAAATACAAACTCTATGATACCTACATAACAAAGCTCAAATTCGATTGCAATAAGTATTTTTTGGACCTTTCAATATTAAACGATCGCTCATCAAACATAATAAAATATTCGAGGGATGTCTGACAACTGAGGGGTACTACACACATGTTCGGGTCGGCACAATTGATTCGGCAGTATTTATTAAACAAAAATCCGATCCGAAGCAATTAACAAACATATTAGGTTTTGATTCCACTGGGGCCGATCGGCAAACTGTGTTCGGCATCTACCTTTGCTGAATCGTGTTCAAAAACTTTAAAAATATGATTGACGTGTAAAAGTGTACAAACCTACTTACAGAGTTAAAATCATTTATCATTTAACATTTTTATTACAACATTACAACCGAAAACATTTTTGTTTTCGGGAGCTTTAACAGCAATTTTTTTAGCACTTCCCTTCTGGATGGACTTTTCACACAATATTGCTACCATCGTATTCAACATTATTCCAGTAAAAAAGCTATCACAAGTATTTTTTTCGTAGATGCCTTCAAGTGGTTTTACTTTCCTGGGCTAATCTGGCAGTGAAAGTAAATTATCTAGAATTCTAGAGCAGAAGCGCCATATTTTATTCTTTTAGGTCTTTCATTCGGTATCTTTCAGTCACAACAATCACATTTCAATCATCATCAATCAAAACATAAGTGCATAATAATCCTTTGAATAAAATCTCAAAATTAGTGAACTGATCTAATGGTGTTGGATTGGGCACGCCACGATTGCGGCGGTAAGTCCCCTCTTTGAGGAGTGGATTGAGAGGCGCCACGGCGTCCTCACCTTCCGCTTGACGCAGGTCCCCACCGGACAAAGTTGTTTCGGGAGGTTCCTGTTTCGGGTAAGGCGGGAGGAAACGCCCGGGTGTTTCCACTGCCTAGATCGCCCTGAGGACACGGTGGAGCATACGGTGGAGGTCTGCCTGGCTTGGGCGAAGCACCGCCGTGTCCTTGTGTAGGCGATCAGCGGCGGCGATCTCTCACGTCCGGCCCTGGTCCAGGCCATGGTTCGGAGCGAGAGTGCATGGGTAGCCGTTACCTCCTTCTGCGAAGCAGTAATGCTCGCGAAGAGGGAGGTGGCGCACATGAGGGAGAGGCAGTATATGCGCCCTCAAGGCCCTAGTCGCGGCAGGAGACGCCCTGGGCGTCGGGAATCCCAGGCTGATTCCCGGCCACCGTAGGCGCGCGCTTGCGGATGGCGAGTAATGAGTAGCTCGCTGTCCGGTAAGGACTAAGCCCGGGTCGACGGCGCGTTGTGTTCCACGCGCGCCTCAAAGAGATGTCAGCATCAACTGATGGGGTCCGCAAGGGTCGACCAGGGGTGCGGGTTGTTCGAAAGAGATACCGCGGCCCCTGGCACACAGGCAACTGAGGGGACACGGGTGGGTTTTAGTCAGTAAAAGTCTGACACGTCCTCCTGCTCTACCCAGAGCGGGATAAGTTATTTGATGATTTCCCAGACTAAAAAAAAATGGAGTTGGATTTCACAGTACGAGTACATCACATTTGTACAAATTAGGTATAGTGTCCAAAGTCGTCGTAAATAGTTGAAGTTTAGCAAGAAACTGATGGATGTTTTCTAAGGAAATTTAATTTTATAAGTGAACTGTTTGTTTTCTATTCATTAAATTTAATTATATTCGAAAACATCTGTCGGTTTCTTACTAAACTTCAACTATATCCGATTACCCTGGTTACACAGTACATGGAATAATAAGAGATGCTAAATAAATTGTTCCAAAGGTAATACGAGTGTACTATGACATCCTGAAAGCAATACGTGCCATTACAAGTCACTTTGTACCTTGTCACATATCTACCTGTACCCAATCCACCAAGTGGTGGTTAAATTTTATCATTGAAAATAAAATACAAAAAAACAGGACAGTGGTAGTTCATATTTATGTTACAATTTTTTTTCCATACTTGACTAAATCAGTATAAAGATTTGAAATTAATTTAAGAAAATAGGAAACTTAAAATGTAATTAAGATTGCTTGCAGAAAATATACAAACCTTTAAACCTGTATGGTGATTTTCCCACATCTTTTCTCTCATAGTGCACATGAATTGTCAAATCCAAGCATGTTTCATAAATCTTATAGCGCACAATGAAAGTACCATCTTTCCTGTCTAATTTGTTAACCCAAACACGACAATGTTTGCTTGTACTAGATTTACCATCTATTTCAACCACCAATTTTTTATTTATTTCTGGAGTATACCTGTAACACGATATTTTAATAATGTAGTATTTATGTCTATGGTATGTCAATGCTACCTTACCTACCGCTACAGCTACCTTTGCAGGCTATTAAAACAACGGACCATGCACAATATAGGGTTGCTTAGTTGGGGTGAATATGTAGATATGCAAGCATAGTTCTGTCTTTTGTCAACCACAAAAATAAGTTATTATGATTCAGAGTAAAAACTATGAGTAACCCATGTTATTTGTGCAGTTGTAACTGAAAATATCTCAAATACCATTGACTTAAATAGCGAAGTGACTTCTACACACCATAAGATTTTTATTATAGCATCCTACAATACCTCACACTTTTGTGAGCCGCTCAAAAGTAAAGTTTTCATCATTTACCCGTTTATTCATAAACATTGCAACACGGTGAAAGCTCCAGGGTAGCCTGCGAAATTCGATGGCCGTAACAAATTTGGCTTTACTTATATTCATTCCATTGAATGACTACATATTTCATGAAAAACTCATTCAATAAACATACGAGATTTGTATTGATTATTTTAATGATTATATTTCTGAACTCAACATATGTTTTACAGTTGGGAATCATATTTTAATCAATCTGACACTGACCTGCAAATTGCAAAATACATAACAAGATTTCAAGTTTGCGGGCTACCCTGGAGCATTCCACCTTAAAATTAAATAGTGATTAGTGACTGTTTAACCATACACTTATGAATAAAGCCAATGTTTGTTTTATACATTTTACAATAAAATTACTATTTTATAAACTTAGAGGTTTACCTTATGAATGTTAATTCAAGTTAAAAGTTGAAAGATAAAGAGACGTTTAAACATAAAAAATGTATGGTTAAACAGTTGCTTATCATTACTTGACTTTAAGCAACATTTATAAATAAAGGGGATAATGCACCTAGTTTGAACTAATTGGCTAAACGCCATCTACATCATTTTATATGGAATTTTTACATTGTGTAGTAAGTTGGCAGTCTATTACTCATTAACTTGTATAGCCTAATCTACTTAGCTGGGATAGTTTTCCTTTTAATTTCGATTATACACAGTCGATTTTTGAGATGAAGCATTAAGGGAGGTGCCTTAACTGTTGCACCTACTTAAAAACAGTCTTTGGAGAATTTCCTTAACTTTTTGCGATACTTTGATCTACATTCTTAAATCTTGAAAAAAAAACTGTCAGCAAAGAAAATAGGCAATTTATACAAAGACATTTTTTGTTGCCAATCAATCCTGTTCCTTAAAAGGATTTTAAAAACCTCAATTGTACCAACTGATGTTTTAATACTAGAAAAACTAGAAATCGCGAAAACTATACATTTTTTAAGAAATTAGACTCCAACTTACTTTTTGTGATGGATAGGAATCGACTGGACTAAATATAACCAGGATCATGAGACCACTAAGACAACCCACTGACCGAATTAAGTTCTCATGTTTCTGATTTTAAGAAGAAAATACCCCATGCTCAGCTCAGCAGTCTATTGCATTTGTGACCGACCAAACATCAACCAAAAAATTATAATAAAATAATAAATAAATGCTTCTGACATGGTTTTGATAGTTTTTTTTTTATCATGGCTTAGTAACGATATGCTTAAGAGTAGGAATGCTATAACATTCTTAGAACCAACTTTGACTTGACTGTAATATAATACTAATTTACTCACGATTGGGCACTAATATGTGTAAAGTTAATAAAAAAGTATCTTGCCGGCATAATTATTTCTACAGGTTTGAGTCCTGGGCCTGATATAATTACATCACCGCTCTGAGATTGTGTTAAAACACATAAAAATAATAAATATAACGTGTTTTTGAGATACATTTTGGATTTACAAATGCAAACATAACCTCACTCCACTAACAAAACAATCTAAAAAGAATCAAGAATTTCTATCACAATTTCTATGCTGTAAATGCTGTTGCTATGTAAGGTCAGTGTTGCCAGATCTCCCTATATAAAAATGTACTCTGTGATCGTCTCGCTCGCGTCAATTTCAAACCGCCTCGGAACCCCATATAGACCGCGTTTAAAAAAACCACAAATATTTATTTATTTACTAGGTGGTGCCCGCGACTTCGTCTGCGCAGGATTAGTATTTCAAATAACTTTTTTTCTTCTCCAAGGTCTTATCTATCTTTATAACAAATTGCTGCTACTGAGTTATGACAGCCTGGCACTTCGAAGGCATACAGCGTTTTCTAGATGACACAACTATGTTAAGTGTGCTCCTACTGAGTTATGACAGCCTTGTACTTCGAAGACAAAAAGCGTTTTCTAGCTGACACAACTATGATATATGAGCTCCTACTAAGTTATGACAACCTGGTACTTCGTGCAGAATACTAATTTACAAAACACCTACCGATTTATGCCAACCTGGTACTTCGTGCAGAATACCAATTTACAGAAGATTGTTCTTTCTATATTTAAAAAAGTCGGAAATTATCCCCCGGGAACGTACTACCGGGATAAAAAGTATCCTATGTGTTTAATCCAGGTAATAAAAAACTATCTGTATGCCAAATGTCATTCAAATCAGTTCGATACTTATTGCGTGAAAGAGCAACAAACATCCATACATCGAAAACTTTTGCGTTTATAATAATAAATATATATATGTAAGGAAGGATATTAGTAAGGAGGATTAATTACAAGGTAAGCCCCTACCCCGGCCTCCCATGCTTACGTAAATATTGGTAGGTACATGCATTTTTCAATGTTTTCTGGTTTATTTATTGACTCATAAGCAGCAGATATAAGTCTAAAAATAAGGAATAGGCTTGGAATAGAGGACTTTAATGCATAAAATATATATTTATTTAAGCAAATTTTATTGACATGGTATTCAGTTATTATAATCTTTTTATATAATAACGAACAAAACAAACTTCTTTATACTATTTCGGTACATTAATTTAAATTAACAGTCTTTAGTCGATGACACACGAATCCATGACTCCAAAATCTTCGATAACATTGGATGTTTGCTGCTCAATGTCGGTCAGCAAAATTACCCATCCCGTGGTACCTCTGCAACGTGGTCACGAGCACGACACAGGATTGGCATGCTCTGCGTGCTATTTTTCCTCGTGGTGTATCCTTCTTCCCTCAAAGTTACTATTCTTGCTCGTAAAACTTCTGATAATCCTCTTGGCATTTTTTCAATCACAACTTTCCGCGAAAAAGTATTTTAAATCCGTTAAAATTGACTAAATCAGATTTCCGAATGGGCGTAAGCTAAGCTGAAAGCCTTTTATATGGAAAAACAATTGAGCTGTTTTATTGTTTTATATTCTAAATCTATATTTTTAAATAAATAATCTAAAATGAAGAAGAAATCTTAATATAATCTACCGTAACAAAAAAGATTTAGATTTTTCAAATTGATCGCAAAGTTTATGTCGTATAAGTCTACATAAAATATGCAGTATCTATATGTAGTCTGTGATCTCTATGTAGTCTGTGAATCTGTGGACTGTGATGTCCAAGAAGCATATAATGTCTACTCGGAGTTTTTGGCGGGATCGCGTTGGAACATGTCGCACGAATTTTCATTTTCATGAAATGTAGTGAAATAGCGAATTCAATTGTATAATTTTGGTAGTGAATTATTCAATTTAGTTACGTGTAAGTGCACAAGTGTAGTGAAGGTGAAACTAAGTGACTAACGTGGACTTTTCGTGTTCCCCCCAAAAGCTCCTAATAAGTTGTTGTAAAGTTACTACCGCTTTACAATAACTTTAACTTTGACTTGACTGACTAAAGACGACTATGACTGTTTTGTAACTTCGTGCCCGATATCGGGCCATTTACTATACGAGTATTGAAAAAAAAAATTACTTGACACTGGCTAAATGCACAAACCGTGCGAAGCCATAACGCAAAAAAAAAAAAAAAAATGTCTACTCACTTATGACTCACTTTGCTACTCACCACAGAGTACTTTTTACTATAAAAGGTACTACTCACTTTCATGTGATTTCGGATTATCGTTATCGTTTTCTTCGAGCCATTCATAGGCAAGTAGGGTTGCCATATGTGTTCAAACCAAAATCGACTAAACTTTGTGAAAATCCAAAAAAGTAAAAAAAAATACTGCTGACGTAATCACCATCCAGGCACCCCCTGTCATCAAAAATAAGCAAAGCTAAGACTCTCCCACTCCCCTGTAGTGCTCATGTAATACTTGAATGGCCCCTAAAATCTGAAAGCTCGTCAAAGGTGGCAGCAAATTACCATTGTTTTATGTTTACTTTCGTGTCAATCACAAATCAAAAGGGAAAATTAGGCAAATACGTGGAGTGCAAAACGTTGCCCTTTGTTTATTAATAGACGAGCCAAGGAAAAGTGAAGCGTCTTCCACGGGTAAAAAGCACCTTTAATGGAAAAGACATTCAATTTTGAATGTTTTATAATGTTTGTAAACTTGAAGTTCATTTGTTGGTGATGACTGGAGGCGTACGACAGCAATAACTTGATCGGAGATAACTTACTCGAGGGTGATCTTCCTGACTGAAAAAACTTTAGAGATGTTAATTCTAGCACTGATTTAATATGATAATTAAACACAAACACACTTTTACTATAATTTACGTTATATCACACCACAACTGCCTGGAGGTAATAAAAACAGACGTGACTTTTCCGGATTACAATTTTGGTAATAAAACCCATTTTGAGATTCCCTCCAAACCCAACGTTTTTTGTCCAAATATTCCCCCATAACTAATTTCCTCCCATTACTATTTAAAAAAAAATTGGGAGACTCCCCTCCAGTCTGGCATCACCGAGCTGTGTTTGCAAGGATATTTTGGCACGTGGTCGTGGCAGAATAAACGCCATCGCCGCCGCTCCACCAGAGGAGTATATGTGTTCTGTGTCCACCAGCGCCGCCCTGACAACGCCTGAATTACATGCTATTTAGTTCACACGCAGCGACTTCATTAATTGCCGGAAGCGGCGGCGACTCGATTCGAGTTTCTAATTGTGGATATGTCAAACACGTTGAAACAATTTCGCCTTAATTGTTACAATTCACACCTACGAGGAAACAGAAAAATATTTAACTTAATTAATTTATGATAAGTTTGTTGAATGTACCACCCACCCAAAACATAGACCCACAATAATCCAATCCCCATACTTACGCACGCTTACGCAGCCGCACGCTCATACTCACGCACCTACACACTCAGACACACACGCAGATCCATACACGTACACACAGCATACATGCACACTTACACACGCACCGCCATACACACAAGCACACACACACAAATGCGCTCGCGCACTAATACCTGTATTTAAATATTTAAAAACTGTATTTTGTAAAATAAAAATAAAATAGTAAAAATACAATTAGAGGGGATCGGCACTGTCACTCCTTAATACAGGCTATTTCATAGCCTAGCAAGGAGAGCAGCACGTCACCCACTTGATTGCCAGAGATACTACCCACTTTGTAAAACTGTTACATGTACTACACAATCTGTTTTATATAAATAAAGATTATTATTATTTCCTTTATTTCATTAAATAGACATATAAATTACATTTTTAAATATTAGTATAAAAATATAGAAACATTTAAAAATATAAAAAATAGTAGCCTACCGGTATCGGGAACAGGGTCCAAGCTACCGGCGGTCAGGGCTCCAGAGAGAGGAACCTCCTAACAATGCGAGCCGTGTCAAGAAGTACCGCTTTCTGAATCAGGCCCTTGACCCAGCTGCCCAACGAGAGCCTCCTTAGGTGTTGGTCGAGGCTCTTGGCTATCAAGCCATTGGCTGTAACGACTATCGGTACAATGATCGCTGAGTCCACATCCCACATGTCGACAACCTCGCGAGCCAAGTCAAGATACTTGATTTGTTTATCTTTCTCGGCTTTCACGAGGTTCTCGTCATGCGGGACCGTTATATCAACGATCATTGTACGCCGCTCTAGTCGATCCACCACCACTATATCAGGCTTATTGGCCACAATAGTCCTGTCAGTGATGATGGATCGATCCCAGTACAGTGTGACATGTCCATTTTCGAGAACTGGGTCGGGCACATACCTGTAGTACGGCACTTCTGATTCCACAAGGCTGTATTTCAGAGCAAGTTGCTGGTGGATAATCCTGGCTACAAGGTTGTGTCTATGCAAGTACTCCTCGTTAGCTAGACGAGAACACCCGGAGATAATATGTCTGATTGATTCACCCGGACGGTGGCATGCGCGACAGATGTCAACCGTGCCGTCTTTCACAATAAATCTCCGGTAGTTGTTCGTCATCATAACTTCGTCCATAATTGCACAGACAAAACCTTCGGTTTCTCCAAAGAGGTCACCGAAACGCAGCCAGGCTACGGACGCTAGAAAGTCTACATCGGGTCCATGTAGGGCCCGGAAATAGCGTCCGTGAAGCTCCTTACTCTGCCATACTTCCACGCGGTCTTTAGTGTCAAGCACTACAGGCTTGCGCCAGTTCTCTTTAGCCAAGGAGAGCGGGTGAGGCCCTTGTCAACCACGACCACATCTCGATGCATCCTCACGTCGGCTCCCAGAAAATATTCCCTGAGACTGCATATCTCGCGATTGTGCAGGGTCTTAGCGTTTAAGAACCCTCGACCTCCACACTTTCGCGGGATATACAGTCTCATTACCGATGACCGTGGGTGATGCATTCGATATGCAGTCAGTAGCGTACGGACCCTCCTATCCAGGGCGTCGAGTTCGGTCTGAGTCCATTTGAGTATGCCGAAAGAGTACATCAAAACCGGCATGACCCAACCGTTGAAGGCGCGCACCTTGTTCCCGCCTGATAAAAGACTATTAAGTACTTTCTTCAGACGGCCAAAGAAGCGCTCCTTCAACGATTGCTTCATGTCAGTATCGTTGATGCCCAACGCTTCCGACATACCCAAATACTTATAGGTGTCGGCTGTGGAGAGGGCTCGAAGGTTTATGGAATCCGAGAGTTGGGTTCCCACGGATTCCGCAATCTCCCCTCGCTTTACATGCATGACCGCACATTTATCCACACCAAATTCCATCCTGATGGCGCTACTGAAAGTTTCAGTTACTTTCAGTAGCTCCATCAGTTGCGAATTGTTGGGGGCAAAGAGTTTTAGGTCATCCATGTAAAGGAGGTGAGAGATAACCTGACCACCTCTCCTCAGCCGATAGCCTATACCTGAATCCTCCAGCAGTGTGCTTAGAGGATTCAGGGCTAGGCAGAACCAAAGCGGACTCAAACTGTCACCCTGAAATATGCCTCGCTCGATCCTTATCGGCTCGCTATTCCTTTGGATGTTTCGACATCCTGGATATCGAAGGACCGTACTCCATTGCCTCATACATGACATCAGGAAGGTGCGTAGAGTTGTATCTACTTTATACAACTCCAGCACCCTCATGAGCCATGTATGTGGCACCGAGTCATAGGCCTTCTTGTAATCTATCCAACATGTCGAAAGATCCTTTCGGGAACGACGAACCTGTTGGCTAATGGCCATATCAATGAGGAGTAGCTCCTTAGTACCACGGGACCCGTTCCGACATCCATTTTGAGAGACAGACATGATGGAGTTACTGTCTATATGATTGTAAATTTTAGCTCTCAAAATGGATGTAAGAACTTTATAGACCGTCGGTAAACACGTGATCGGTCTATAATTTTTGGGCTCCGCAGTACCACCTGATTTATGGAGCAGGTGGGTAACTCCTGTCGTTAGGAACTGGGGTAGCGAACCAGACTCTAAAGCAGTCTGGTACTGAGCTGCCAAGCGAGCGTGCGATCCAATGAACCATTTAATCCAGAAGTTGTGCAGCCCGTCCGGCCCCGGAGATTTCCAGTTCGGCAACGGACGGACTGCACGAGCTACATCTTGGGGGCAGATGGTAATAGCCCCCATTTCTGGTATTGGATCGCAGGCTCGCTCGACTTTCCGAGTCCAATCATCTTCGGTGTGACTGACAGGCACCGACCAGATACTACGCCAAAAAGAACACATGGCATCATCATCTGGTAGGCGCGTGCCAGCCACACCTTGGTCCGGTCGCTCCCAAGCCCTGTATACCCACCTTTCATCACTCTGGAAAGTGCGGTTCTGGGTGTATCGATCCACTCGCCGCTTATACCTACGGATACGGTTTGCCCATGCATACACTTTCTGCTTCAGGAAGTCGATGCGCTCTGTGACACAGGACGTATAGTCTTGAGGACTGATATCAGTCCCCGAGAACGCTCGTCTCACAAAGCGCATCACTCTAGGGCGAGTATTGCCTTCCCTGAAGCAGATTAGTTTGCCGATGAGTGCTCTGGCCCCACCAATACGGCGTTCAATCCTGCACTGCCAAGATGGTACGGCTGGTTTCGGTCGTGTAGCTCTTGAGTCATTAACGAATTTAACGTGAGCTACACGACACGCCGCTACAGCTCCGCAGTACAGAATCGAATGAGTATCGGTGAGGTCTTCGCAGTCATCAGAATAGTTTGACAACTGCGAATCCAGAGCCGCCACCAGCGCCCTATTTTTGTTATGCATGGGCAAACGAGGTAAGCGTGGCCTAAGTTCGGGCGACATGAACCGATATTCCCGAATCGCACCCTCCAAAGCACTCCTCAATTCCTCACTGCACTGGGTACTTACGTTTGTAGCCCTGTCAACATTCCCCTCGTCAGCTTGAGGCGTGTGACTTGTGGTTAGCCGTGGTGGTACCACAACTGTCTGCGACGGGGGGACGATGACATGGCTACTCTGCATTTCATTGCGCAAGCGATCAAGTACAGTGTCATCCAACATATGATTACGCTGGATGACCCGCACCTGATCCGATAGTCGTTGTGCTGAAACGTTGACAGCTGGTTCAAGCACCTGAAAAAGAGAGAGCATCCGAACACGGTACGCGGTCAGATTGTTTCCTCCTTCTGTAGCCCCATAGTATGAGCGCATGACGTTCTCATTAATGGATCTCGTCCATCTCATGCGCTGCACACTTCCGCCGGGAGCTGGGACCCTATCAGAGGCCGGTGGGCCTCGAGATCCTAAACCATCCGGCGGCCGGCGTCCTCCCCGTCGACGAGCAGGTGGTGGCGTCGTGGGCGGGGAGAAATACTCGTCGCTCGAGCTCGACGCAACTACCGCGGCCGGTGTCGTCACAGCGCCCGCAGTGGGGCTGGGTACCGGCGGCGGCGGCGAGGCGGAGCTGAGCGAGGAGTCCGGAGGTGGTGGGCGTGCTCGACGTGTCGCTGATCTTGTCAACATCTATCTTCGTTTCATAATTTCCTTTTCTTCCAGTATTATATTTGAGTGTTTCGTAATTTTCTTAGTGTTTTAACGGAGGTGACATCTGTCATGTCACCTCCGATTCGCCAGTTTTAGAATATAGTTTCTTACATGTTAGAATAGTTTGGTTTATTGTTAAAAAAAAATTGATGGATTACTGGTTTCTTCTTCGGTTTATTAAAACAAGAACTTTTAAAACTGGTGAAAATTATAAATATCGATGGAAATAGAAAATTTGAGAAACAAGACGTTTTGTTGACACGGTGTTGCCAGTTTATTATTATTATTATTATTTTTATTAATTCATGTTGCATTGCACATAACATTTGGATGATGTCCATTTCATCGTAAGTAAGAATAGTTGCTTGCGGCTTCGCCCGCGTAGATGTCGGAAAATAGCACACGGGAACATACTACCGGGATTAAAAGTACCCTGTTTTTTTGTATGGCATCTGGTTGCTGACTTTGAGAGGTGGTGACTACTTAACCGGGCTGTCCTGTACTCCTGTGGCTGCCTTAAGCGAACTTAAACCCTCCAGCCAGGGGCAAATTACTGACAAAACTAAGCGACTGCACGCTAAGGGCACCTCCTGTGTGGTGCGAACCTCGACACGTCCGTAGAGCGTCGCTGGGGGGAAGACAGTAAAATGGGACAGGCTGGATATGCCTCGGTGCCTCGGAAAGCACGTCATGCCGTTGTTCCCTGCTGTCATTCGTGGATCTTTGATTACTGTTCCTGATCGTCTGTCAGAAACCTGAAAGTCTGACAACCAGTTTTACCAAGGGGTATCATGTAACCCAGTAACTGGGTTGTTTACGTCAGATAGACAGTCGCTACATGTAAAATACTGGTATTCAGCAGCATCCAGTTAGAATGGAAGTCGACCCCAACATACTTGGGAAAAGGCTAGGCAGATCATGTACAGACGCCAGCACATCAAGCTACCCCAAACTGTCAAATTTTTCCAATTGAATATGAACCATAAAACTGAAAGGATAAAGTTGAAAATCTACTAAAGAAATTTGACTGATTGGGGTAGCTTGATGTGCTGGCGTCTGTACAAGACATACCAGTGCCGCCACTGTAGCACCATGTGGTCCCCGTTTTGGTCGCTACCGATGGTTGCCATAATTATGATACCTGGTTTGGCAGAAAAAGTTGAAAGTTGTAGCACCCCGCCTCGGATACCCTTAATTTTCCTTAGAGCATTCACACAGAAATAAGAGGTAGGGTAGGTAGGCACTTTGTCGACTTATGCAGAAAAGTTTCGCATTAATGAGAACCTATTCTGCAAGAGCGAGCGAAGTGCTCTCATAATGCATTTTAGTATGGCTGGGCCATGGATAGATTTGGAGGAGTTACTTTATCGACTAATACAAAACAGTTAAAGATTAAACTGAACTTATGGTGCAAGAGCGAGCGCGAGAAATAGAGCACCCTGCTTCGGATTGAAGAATACTTTTCCTTAGTCTGAGATCAAAAGGAATCCAATGAGCTTAAAAAATCTAGTGCCGAGCAAATACAGTACCTATGGTAGTGACTGAAACCGTAAGAAGATTTGTTGCAAATAGCAAAATAGTGTAAGATATCGTCTAAATTGGCTGTAAATCTGCTCAGAACTTAAAAACATGATAAACGGTGAAAGTTTGGTTCATAAGGATTGCAATGAGCCTACTAAATCTATTATTGAGCAAATACAATGGCTACAGTAGTATCGGGAACTATAGAAACATTTGTTACAAAACCCTATAAAAATCATATTTCGCCTCATATCGGACGACATCTTTTTGAAATTGTAAAAAAAAAGAAAAAAGAAGAGACAATTCACAAAAACAAACAGCGCGGACTCAAAGTGCGCCTACTTAAAAACAATATTCTTGTTTATTTGCATGCTGAATGGTATCAATAACACATTCATCATCATCATCAACATTTCATCCGAAGGACAACCACTGCTGGACATAGGCCTTCCCCAAGCTCCGCCACTTCGACCGGTTCTGTGCTTCTCGTATCCAGCGGACTCCTGCGGTCCTCAGAAGGTCATCGGTCCACCTTGTGGGAGGCCTTTCAAGTTTACCAACTTCCAACTTTAACAATAACACATTACGTAATTATTAATTTGGTTGTAAGCGCACATCGCATGAATTTGATACCTAACTGTATTTTTTTTTTATGTGGAAAATATCGTTTTAATTCACTCTCTAGCTGAAATTTTGAGTAATACGGCTACTGTTTACTGTTTATTTTGCTACATAAGTATTTAAAACTAGCGGCCCGTCCCGGCTTCGCACGGGTGGATATTTTCTAGTAATAAATGTAGCCTATGTTACTCAGGGATAATGTACTATTATAAGGGTGAAAGAATTTTTGAAATAGGTCCAGTAGTTTTTAAATTTATTCGTCACAAACATAAAAATTTTCCTCTTTATAATATTAAAGCACAGATGTGCCTACATTTTTCAGATAGGCCTGCCTTACATTTGCGATTTGCTCTTCTAATATTTATATTGCTATCAAGTTGAAAAGACGGCGACATGAACATAATAATATAGACAAAATATTTACGTGCAAAATGAGTTCAGAAAATACTTTACAGTTATTTTGACATCATAAACGTTAGAAATATTCGTTTTAAGCTACAATTTTGCAAGTTATTACTGCATTTTCAGGATGCTGTTTCTTCTACATTTAAGACATGCCCGGACTCGGAAGAGTTTTTGGCCTTTGGACATATTTTGACCACGCTGACGATCATTATTAATCGGACGGAACCTATATTTTATCATTTTAATCGTTAGAAACGATATAAATCTAATGTAAACATTATCATAAACATTGACGGCAACACGACAACAGTTTCTTTTTTTGACCACACCGTGACTCTCGTGTCGATTTATGCTGCCATCTATAGTTCGTGCACGTTCCCTATAGCAAACGGCGAGGTGTGCGTTACCCAGGCCAGATGTTGTCGAAAATGGTCATTTGAATCTTATAGATAATTAGTTTTGCGGCTTCTGTAATTGTTGCGCACATTTTTAAATTTGTTGCGCTTATAGTTTTTTAATTATTTCACAAAAACATTTCCTGCTGGGGTAACGTTACCCCAGCCAGACCTTTTTCTTTCTAATGGGAATATTTAAATAATTACTAGCTATAAAATTAGTTGTCTAGATAAAGTAAATGTTGTGCCTTATTTTGTATTTGTTCTTTCATCGGTTGCGAAGTTATTCGAGATTTTGCTGGGGTAACGTTTTTGGTTTTGCTAGATCTTTGAAATGGTTAAGCGGATTCTTATCATATTTTGTACATGGCTTTTTGGGAATTAGTTTAAATTTGTTCTGCAATAAAAAAAACCAAAATAATACATAGCTTAAAGGTTATTTCATTAAATAGAAAAACACTTCAATTGATCCCAGCACTCTCAATAAGAGCTCTAAAGACTTACTTTAAACGTTATTTTAAAGCTTGTAACTCCCTTCAAATGTACTTGAAGTTTCATTAGTATCCTGTAAATATTTAACAAGTTATGATGATATTGAGTTTTTCACGAGCACGGTCTTGATGCGCGCGGTGTTATTTGGCCACTGGATTGGATATATGAACTGAATGTTATGTCAATTATTAGTTTTTTAGTTCAGTTGTATATCAGTAAAATTTCAGCTCAGTACATTGGATAATTAATGAGATAATACGATTAAAGTCATTAGGAAGTGAATGACCGTGGTAACCCGACCAAGTTTAGGTGGTTACGAAAAAGCGAAAACGCAAAACATTATGGTACCTTCTAAAATATGTAGGATAGTGTTACAAATTTAGTACAGACATGTACACAAGTTTAAAAAAACTACGTGATTATTAAATAATTTTTATTGACAGGTAATATAATCATTTCAATTGAACTTTTAAAGTATTATTAAACTTATACTTAAAAACAATCACAGATTAAAATTACAGATAGTAATTTTGCTTTTTTGAAATTTTCTATTATTTTTTAATTAAATTATAGATTTCAGTATACACAGTACACAGTTTTTATTTAAATATACACATATTGGACTGTGTAATGATCACAGACAATAAATAATATACAATGGTTTTTTTCAGTTAACACTAAACTTACGGTGCGTACAAACTATATAACATAACATGTTATATAACATTTTTCATAGTGTGGTCATGTTATTTAACATTGTTGTATAACATTTTACATAGAGTTGTAGTGTTATATAACATGTTACATGGTCTGTACGCACCTTTAAATATGTCTACTAATACCTACTTATATCAATTAAAATCACAGATCAGTGGTCAGAATGGAAGATAATAATAATGTTTTCATAGAACAGATATTATTATATTATTAATGTATTTAACAGTGTACGCGTCTGTACCGAAATTGTAAGGTGTATTATACTAAACATTTCAAAAGATAGTATAATGTTCTGCGTTTTCGCTTTTTCGTAACCACCTAAACTTGGTCGGGTTACCACGGTCATTCACTTCCTAATGACTTTAATCGTATTATCTCATTAATTATCCAATGTACTGAGCTGAAATTTTACTGATATACAACTGAACTAAAAAACTAATAATTGACATAACATTCAGTTCATATATCCAATCCAGTGGCCAAATAACACCGCGCGCATCAAGACCGTGCTCGTGAAGAACTCAATATCATCATAACTTGTTAAATACTTACAGGATACTAATGAAACTTCACGTACATTTGAAGGCAGTTACAAGCTTTAAAGTAACGTTTAAAGTAAGTCTTTAGAGCTCTTATTGAGAGTGCTGGGATCAATTGAAGTGTTTTTCTATTTAATGAAATAACCTTTAAGCTATGTATTATTTTGGTTTTTTTATTGCAGAACAAATTTAAACTAATTCCTAAGAAGCCATGTACAAAATATGATAAGAATCCGCTTAACCATTTCAAAGATCTAGCAAAACCAAAAACGTTACCCCAGCAAAATCTCGAATAACTTCGCAACCGATGAAAGAACAAATACAAAATAAGGCACAACATTTACTTCATCTAGACAACTAATTTTATAGCTAGTAATTATTTAAATATTCCCATTAGAAAGAAAAAGGTCTGGCTGGGGTAACGTTACCCCAGCAGGAAATGTTTTTGTGAAATAATTAAAAAACTATAAGCGCAACAAATTTAAAAATGTGCGCAACAATTACAGAAGCCGCAAAACTAATTATCTATAAGATTCAAATGATCATTTTCGACAACATCTGGCCTGGGTAACGGACACAACGGCGAGACGAAAGAAACAAAACCTCTCTGAATTTGATTAAAAATGAATTACTTAGGTACTTATTTTAATTTTAATATAAACTGTAAAGATGCTGTGCAATTGTTTAGTAGAGATACTAATTTGATACAAACTGAAAAAGAAATTGTACTTTATTTGATACTTTGTATTTTTTTTTTTCTTACCTACATTATAACATTAACCAATGTACTCCAAAAAAACAGGTGGCAACCCTATCCCCAACAGTTAATGTGTTTTATCGTAAGACAGATAGAGCATAGAATTGAATGCACGTAACGGAATGAATATATCACTGACGATGCAAATAAGACATCACGTTGCCGCTCGTACGTATTGTTCTGCCCAGAGCGAGCGAGACAAAGCGCGCTGTTAGGGCGAGCGAGAGAAAGTGCGTTGTTATTTTAACTTGTTTGGCGTTGCCAATTTTCCGCCGGAGATGTTGAAATGATATTTTTATCCGATAATGTTAATTTTGTTTATCGAATTTCATAGTTAATTTTAAATATTAGTTCATTTTAACTGTTGATGGTTATACTCAACATCTCTACTCTGTACATACTTCTAGCAGCGCAATACAATATCTGTGTTGCACAGCAATGATATGTTATATATTATCTGTCGTCAATCTTTTTGTGATTTTGTAGTTATCTGTGTGATTTTTAAACCTTGCTCGAGTTTATTTTGAGGACGGGAGATATTAAGAATAAAATCAAATTGCGAAAAGATATATTGTTTCATGAGCATACAATTTATGTGAAACATAAATAGTATTATTTGTCAATTATGGCTACTGGAAATTTAAACCTTTTACGCAATTCTTTTAGCAAATTGAGGTTACAAAATAATACTTTTCAGTTCCTCTAATCCTGTTTTATGACTCCAGTAAAGAACACCTTTTATTATTTTGTTCCAGGATAGATCATATCTTCACTCGGTCTTTCCAGAAACCTAGATTTCGACCTCCGTATTGGTATGCACCTAAAGAAAGGGTGGTAAGTATATGAATGTTTGAATATTTATATATTTATTGAGAATTTCTAGAAACTGATTCATAAATACGTAGAAACAAACCCCTAAGACGACCCACTGGCCCAAATTTTTGAAATTTTCAGGGATCAGAGGAATCTATAACTCAAGATAATAAACATTTTATTGAAGAGGTATTGCAGGATAAACTGCTACGTCAAACCTCAGTGTACTCACCTCTCGAAAATATTGACACAAACAAAGCAGCAGAGTGGAACCAACGCACCCGCAGAGTAGGGCTTATAGCTCGTAAAATAGGCAATTATCCTCTTTGGTCTAAGGATGGAACGAAAATGCAGACTACGTTGTTACAGGTACTATACAACATTCACCTTTTTAGTGAATAAGACATTAACAAGGTCCTTACCCTGTTGAGTATTAAAAAAAATTTGGGTTATTCATATTATACTTTATTTTATGTAAATACTAAGGTTCTGTGTCTTATTAATTTAAGGTTGTGGACAACCATGTTATAAGATATACCCCTCCAGAAGAATTCAACCCAATGAAAACCTCAGTGAATGTGTGGAAAGAAAAAAAGAAATTGGGATGTATGTTAGTTGGGTCCGACACCATAGATCCCAGCACTGTCACAAAAGACTACTGCAGGTTATTCAATAGTGCTGGCATGCTGCCTAAAAGGCACTTATTCAGATTTATGGTATCACCAGAATCTTATATACCACCTGGAACACCATTGCTTGCAACTCATTTTAGAGTTGGCAACTACATGGATGTACGAGCAAAGACGTAAGTGAAATAAAAATGATATACAGGGACGATTTTTTAACTGCCTTTATTTGCCATCATTCTTTCGTCAGTCATTCATTGGCCGTGTGTATAGATGAATCTAGAAAAAAAAATCCACCAATAAACCCAAGAAAGCCATGGGCTAAAGAACATTAGGCAAAAAAGTTTGTTATTCCAAATCTCCACCACTAACTAAATCTATGTCTCTAAATAGTCTTGAGGAGGATCAATAAGGCAGCCCGCGAAATTAAAATGCCATTAAAAACAAAACTTTTAAATAAAACCAAGTCTCGCAACTCAGTTCTTCTACCATAAAAAGTTGTGAGATCCATGTAATACCAAGTCGGTTGATTTATTCAGTCCCTACTTAAGGGACCTTCTGTCTTAAGTTATTACGTAATTAGCTAATCTAACAGCATCTTATAGTGACCATATCAATAATAAAAATCTTTTATGGTTTAAACAAATATTGGCCATCGCATAAAAACACGATGTCTCACAAGTAAGTAATACATGTATTATATTAAACTAGATTGTTTAGTGTGATTGCCAAGTCAATCTATTTATTTAAAACTAAAAGATTTTAAATCTATATACCTATCCATATACCTACCTATCTATATACCTATTTAAAACTAAAAGATTTTAAAACTTGTAAAAAAAACAATTCTCGTAACTCAGTTAGAGTTACGAGAATTGTTTTTTTTTACAAGTTTTGTTTTTGATGACATCTCATTTCTTTTTGTAGATTATACATTTATGTATAGCTACACTGATTCATTCACTGCAAATGTAACTTTATAATCCTATATATTTATATGGGATTACAAAGTTATTTATGCAGTTGGTGTATCTAGAAAACTGGACCAAAATTGCAAAATATTTTAGTTTTTCCTTAAATAAACACTTTGTCTACTAGAAGTGCCTTAGAGTTTTAATGATCGGTCAGTCAGTGAGTGACAAAATTAAGAACCTTGACTAGTTATAATTCTTAAACTACCGGTTCAAATTGAAATAAATTTGAAATATACTGTGTTTATACAATGCTTGCTTGGTTGCTTGGATACAGGCTTCTAGTTTAATCCACAACGAAGTTATAGAGGGTCGAAAATGGCCTGAACTGCTTCGAGAAAAGTATGGTAACGGTCGTGCCGCTTTTTTTTTGCTCGACTTGGCGGGGGCACTGCCGTGCCCCCAGATAATAATCAATAAGTATGAAACAAGGCAATAAATCGCTGACGTGACGTAGGGTGCAACAGAAAGCCGCTGTAGTCACGTCCTCATCCACACAAGCATATGTTGCTACTGAACTTTCTACTACTAACTGAAAGTTATGCTTTATTTAACTTCTCCCGCTTTGGGTGGAGCTAGGGCGTGTCAGACTTTTACTGACTAAAACCCACCCGTGTTCCCTCAGTTGCCTGTGTGCCAGGGGTCGCGGTATCTCTTTCGAACAACCCGCACGCCTGGCAGGCATCGGCCCTTGCGGTCCCCACCAGTTGGTGCTAACATCTCTTTGAGGCGCGCGAGGAACACAACGTGCCGTCGACCCGGACTTGGTCCTGACCGGACAGCGAGCTACCCATTAATCGCCGTCTGCAAGCTCGCGCCTACGGCGGCCGGAAATCAGCCTGGGATTCCCGACGCCCAGGGCGTCTCCTGCGAAGGTTACGGCCGTGAGGGCGCATGTACTGCCTCTCCCTCACGTGCGCCGCCTCCTTCTTTGCGAGTATCACTGCTTCGCTGAAGGAGGTCGCTGCTAACCATGTTCTCTCGCTGCGTACCATGGCCTGGACCAGGGTCGGACGTGAGAGATCGCCGCCGCCGATCGCCTCCACGAGGACACGGCGGTGCTCCGCCCAAGCCGGGCAGACCTCCACTGTATGCTCCACCGTGTCCTCAGGGCGATCTTCGCAGTGGAAACACCCGGGCGTTTCCTCCCGCCTTACCCGAAACAGGAACCTCCCGAAACAACCGTGTCTGGACCTGTGTCAGGCAGAAGATGAGGACGCCATGCTGCCTCTCAAGCCACTCCTCAAAGAGGGGACTTACCGCCGCAATCGTGGCGTGCCCAAACTGAAAGTTATGCTTGTGTTTATTTATTTTTTAGCAGACTTTCATTTATAAAGTAACGTAGTAAAAAAATAAAAAAAACGAAAACTTATCATGTTCGTTTTTTTTTTATTTGTCTCTATAAAGTAGTCTTTCAAAGTTTCTTACAGAAATGCCTGCTATGAATACAAACTTAGTTTTACCATAAAAAAATGGTTGTCTGTGAAGTCGGTGTACGGACGATAATTTTACGTGATAACGTCAGAAGAAAACAGGCCGATCGTGCCTCTCTATCGTTTGTTCCGCGCTCTCGCTTGCACGCTCGGCTCAGGCGGAACGTGACAATGAGTCATGCTTTTTCGTGCGTGCGGGCGGCATTCATTGATTTATAAGACGTTATCACCTCAAAAATATATACACCGTGACATTTTAGTCGTCTTACAAAGGTTGACTACTCAATGTATCCGACATAAAATATCTACCATAAAATACAGGTGCAATTAAAAAATTGTTACCATTAATTAAGATAATAGGTACCTACTAAGAAAAATAAATAATGCTTTAGAATTATGAAACACCCTCCCTGTTAATAATGTTTACGTATCAAACTGTAGAAGATTTCTACCTACCTACCATTAGAGATGGGTTGATCACCCGGGTTAAAACCCAGTTATCACCCGTTTCATTCCACCCATTGGGTGGGTGGTTTGGCCGGGTGAAAACAAAATATTTCAGATTTTTTTATATTTAAACATGTAGCACACTACGACCGGTATGCGGGGTGGTAGGACTGAGAGGGAGGGCGGGGGGTACTGTCCTTCCCTACTTAAACTCTCACTCTAGTTTACATCAGCTCGCCCCGATGACTCCAACTCACTTTCCCCACGATGTAAATCGCAGGCCCGATGTACTCGACATTGCCATTCTGAAGCGAATCAACTTAAGGTTGGATTCCATAGAAGCAATAAACGAGCTCTCCTCTGACCATCGTCCGGTTGTCATGCATCTGGCCCCTCGCACGGGTCTCCCAGGTTCTGATCAACCCTCCCTCACCAAAGTGGCAATGGACTGGAGGCGAGTAGGCGATTCGCTGAAACCAACACATCCCCCCACTTGAATGCCATTCCCGATCACTTTGACTCTATCGCCGACACAACGGCCGCGATCGACTCATTCACGGGTCACGTACGATCTGTCCTGAACGACTGTTCAAGGGAAATTCCTGAGGTGGAAGACCACCGATGGAAGTTGCCGGACGATGTACGCGAACTGCTAAATGAGAAGAACGCAGCTGTTCGTGCCTACAGTAACTTTCCCTGCGATGCGAACAAGGCTCACATGCGCTATTTACAAAGATCTGTAAAGACACGCATGCAAGAGCTTCGTGACGCTAGCTGGGACCAGGTGCTGAGCGAGTTAGAGCCAACCCATCTAGCCTTCTGGCAACTTCAGAGGAATCTCAAATCCCGAGAAGTCGCCTCCATGCCTTCCCTGACCCGGCCCGACGGCACAGTCGCGTTCGACGACATCGAAAAGGCCGAATGCCTTGCCGAGAGCCTCGAAGCCCAGTGCACGCCCAGTTCCCTACCAGTAGACCAGGCACACCTCGCTGAGGTGGACGCCGAAGTCGAACGTTTTACCCGCCGAACCATTACCTCTCGTCACCCCGGACGAAGTTCACGAGATTATCAAATGTCTGAAACCCCGAAAGGCCCCCGGCGCTGACGGAATCACCAATAGGGTGCTCCAGATGCTGCCCGCTCACCTGATCATGCTCCTGACCACCATCTTCAAGGGTGCCTTGAGCAATAACATCTTCCCGCAAGCATGGAAGCAAGCCACGGTCATCGGCATCCCAAAACTTGGCAAGCCCAAGTCCGAGCCCACGAGCTACCGCCCCATCAGTTTACTGAATTTTCTCGGTAAAATCTATGAAAGACTTATTTATAAGAGACTCAGAAATTTTGCCGAGACGAAAGGCCTCATTCCCGACGAGCAGTTCGGTTTTAGAATCCAACACTCGTGCGTGCAACAGGTCCACCGCATCGTAGAAGACATAAGCGCTGGCTTCCAGCGCGGTACGATGACAGGTGCAGTATTCTTCGATATAGCGAAAGCCTTCGACAAAGTCTGGCACAACGGCTTATTATATAAGCTGTACAAACTCGGTGTGCCTGACCGTCTCGTGCTCTTCCTACGAGACTTTTTGTCGAACCGCACCTTTCGTTATCGCATAGAGGGAGCGATTTCATCCCCCCACCCCATACGCGCCGGCGTCCCTCAGGGCGCCGTGCTGTCCCCTCTCATCTTCACGCTATTCACTAGCGATATCCCCAAGCGTAGACTGGCAAAGTTGGCACTGTTCGCAGACGACACAGCCATTTACTACGCTGGAAAAATCCCGACGCGATAGCCTCCAGGCTCCAAACCGCAGTCAATGTTCTTGGCGCGTGGTTTAGAAAGTGGAGGATCGAAGTAAATCCCGATAAAAGTCAAGCGGTTCTCTTCTCGAAACCGAGACACAAACCCGACCCCCCCCCGGCCCATCTCCATGTTTGGCAAGCCTATCCCTTGGGAGAACCAAGCCAGCAATACCTAGGAGTGATTATGGATCAGCACATCACCTTCTCTGAGCACATCAAGAAGGCGCGCTCACGCGCCGCCTTCGCTCTGGGAAGGTTGCACTCTGTTCGTAATGCTCGCAGTAAGTTGTCACTCAGGTGCAAGTTGCGAATATACACGGCGTGCATAAGGCCAATCATGACCTACGCTAGTGCAGTCTTTGCACACACAAAGCCCCGTTACATCCATAGGATGCAGACTTTACAAAATCGTTTCCTTCGCCAAGCTACAGGCTCGCCATGGTACGTTAGGAACGAGATCCTCCATCTCGACCTCAAAGTCCCCACAATAGCTCAGTTTCTAAAACGCAATTCAAAGCGTTTCTTCGAATCCGCCGCGCAACACAACACCGCAATCCACTGATTGCGAAGGCCGCTAGTTATGTCCCCAGTAGAATCAGTAGAATCCGCCGGCCGAGACATGTTCTTTCCGACCCTGATGACCCCATCACTCTCCTTCAAGAAAGCAGTAGGGCCACCAGTACAGCACACAGAAACAAACAACCGTCCTTCCGACTTCGCCGCCGAGGTCCTCGCGCCCCGCGAAGACCCCGAGTAAATGAAATACCCCCCAACCGTCCCTTGCCCGCAGAAGTGCCAGCCCGCGCCGAATCTGAGCAAGTAGAGTTAAAATCCCCATGATTTAAGAATAAGAAAATTGTTTGATCTAGCCTGTCCCCACTTGCCGCCCCCCCTAACAGTGACTCCCTGAGCCGAGGCTCGTACCCCGCAGGGGGTGCCCTCAGTGCGCAGTCGCTATAGGTATAAGTATAGTTTTGTAAGCCCTGGCTGGAGGCTCTTAGCCTAAAAACTGAAAGTTACCGCAGGAAAGCCCGGTTAAGCAGTCACGGCCTCTCAAGGTCAACTGCGAGAAGCCATACCAAAAAAAAATTACATCAGCAAGCGTTTTGAGTAAATTTTGTTTTTAGTCACGACCCGGAACTGTTGTAAGTATGACGATCTATTCCTGCTTTTACCTGAATGACCTTGGCTTGGACACATTGACGACTAATATTATAATAAACTAGCTGACCCAGCAAACGTTGTTTTGCCTTATAAATTATTTAGGGGTGGACTACCCCTAACTTTCAGGGGGATGAAAAATAAATGTTGGCCGATTCTCATAGATACCGGATAAGCACAAAAAAAATCATCAAAATCGGTCAAGCCGTTTCGGAGGAGTATGGCAACGAAAACTGTGACACGAGAATTTTATATATTAGAAGATAAATCATTTATTTTGCATGTACATTTCATAAACCTGCCAAACTGCCTAACAGTTTGTCGGCATGACGATTATTGATTATTTGTAATCGTGATTTAGATTTGTTTGAGAGCAGTGCATTTCCAGTGAGTATGACAGCTGACAACATAATTATATAAATAAACAACATTTGTATTCATTATTAGCTAAGGCTATTTATCTATTAGGAACACCCTCCACCCCTTTCAATAGTAGAATACCCCCTCTGGAGCAAACCTTTGAATTAACAAATTGCTTACCAAAAAACTACTTCTACCACCATTTTGGACAAAACATACTGAGTAATGCACACGGAGTAAATACAAAGAGGAGATGGTGTAATTAGATTTCCCTAAGAAACAACGCGTGACAATTTGCGGGGTGAGGGGGTGTTAGATCCCGCCCACTTCTTTATTTTCCATTTACCGGTCAAAAGCAAAACTACTCGCTCGTTCTGTAGATTTTACTTTGTAGTGACGTAAGTATCTCACACTAGATGTCACTAAGTGCAGGATGCAACAGGGTCGTACTCAGAATTTTACCACCACGTACACACGGCTACACATCAAGCTATACATTTCCAGTATAAGCTGGTCTCGCATTGTATAGGATTTCCGTATAGTGCGAGATCAACGTAAACTGGAAATGTATAGCTTGAGGTGTAGCCGTGCGTACCAGTGAGTACTCCGTTATTTTATATTAATTTTGCGAACCATCTTGATACGTATTTTTTTATTGAAATAGTGATATACATTTTTGTAATCCATTGCTGTTTTAGAATATCTTCGGAAAGAAATCTAGAACATACATCATTTAAAATGTAACTAAATAAACTAGATAGGTTTTAAGTACTTTTAATTAAGTAAACAATAACTACCATACAGTGTGGTAGTTGTTCTTTACTTTCCCTTCGTGAGACAACTAATATGGACCATACTAGTTGTCTCACGGAGGGAAAGTACTTTAAATAAATGATTTTAGATAGAATATTTAATTTAACTAGGTACTGTATTTTTTATGAGTATTTTCATTTATGTGACAGCCGCGCGACATTCGATACAATAATTGGATTCTAATTACGGCCCTGTGTTTTCGTTACTTGACAGGACGAACGCCAACAATACACTGACTAAGGCCACGCCTACTTGATGACGTCAGGACCTAGTCGAGAATCACAGTGCACAGTTGTTTAGGCCGCCTCCTCTTTGTATTTACTCCGTGGTAATGCATCACGACTTAAAGGAAAACATGAAATCGCAGACATGTTTGCACTTAATGCTTCATTCCTACAATATGACCATACAAAGGGGATTGTAGGTTGGTCAAATTGTAGAAATGACGGAAAAATCAATATAATAATACAAAAACTAGAACCTGTAATTACTAATTTTGTGACGGCCACATATGTGAAGAAATTTATAAAGTATTTTCTGAGTATGGAACAAATAAGTCTGCTGCGATGATAGAAATAATGTATGTACCTAAAATATGCAGAAATCTTTTCGTCTCATAAAAAAACGTTCATACTCACAAACATCCGAAGTTCAGACTGTTTCGTTCTAGTTTATTGTGGATATACGCCCAGAACCATCTACGTGCGGCATTGACAGTTTCAAATTTTTCGATTGTGACCGTATTTCCGGTGCAAGTGATGATGATGATGATGATGATAAGTTACGGTAATATAATTAACAATATCCATTTTCACCCAGTAAAATGGGTGATAGTGGTTTATACCCGGGTTAAACCCAATTCACCGGGTTATGACCCGAACGGGAAGAATGATTGAAAAAGATTTAGAAGTTGCCACAGTTTTTGAAAATTTATTTTCTGATATTCCAGTCTCAACCACTAAAACTTTAAATTCTTCACCCACTGTAGCCGAGTCCCTATTGAGGGAAAATCTAGAGATATTATAAAAAAATTCAATACGCTTAATGTTAAAAAAACTGCTGATCTATGGGGAAATTCCGTAGAGGTTGAGCGTTTTCACAAAAAAGTGTACCCCTCACTTTTCGGTTGTCCCTTGTGTTTGAAGTATTACTAACAAAATATGATATGATCTGGTGAATATTTTAATAACTGTAAGCACTAAACACATTATAAACTAGTAAATGAAATGCCACAAATATGAAAAAAAATAGAGCAATTAAAATAATGACCAATTTTAATCAGCAAGAAGTCAGTTTTTGACATGTCCCCCACTCGAATTTCTCGATGATAAGAGCTATTCTGAAAAATGTTTGTATGCGATACATTGACGTTTTGGTACGGTTTGAAAGAACACTGAGTCTTCTATCGTCTCCGGTACTTTTTAATTCAAACCTTAAACACACACTTCCACAATTCAACTTCCAACAAACATGTAAAAAGTGATGCCGACCGGACATGACAGGTTTGTCACGGCTAAAACTGCTATTTAAATAATAAATAAGGACTTTTTCATTTCTAAACTGGCAACATTAACCTTACAATCCACCGTTCGAAATAAAAAAGAACCAGTTGTGACACGAAACCGAGTAAAACAACGTGTTTATTTTGTTGTGCCACGAACGTCAAGATTTCTTGTGTCGGATTTGAGACACAATAACTGCTGATTCCGGTAACTTTACATCATTCCACGATATTTAAGAGATTAATAATTTAATAATGTAATCGTAATATAGTTAATAACAAATTTAGTGTAAATGTTTATATTAGAATACAGTTCAGAATATAATAAGGGAATAAGCGTCACGTCAGGTTTGCGACATTTTATCCCGTGACCTACCAGGCTGACCAGCAAAGTCGCAAAACCGACACCATAAAGCAAGGTTTACATTACGATAATTTACAGTTCTTTTTTATTTCCTGTTTTTTATTATGTCTGTCGGTCTGTTTGAATAGTGGGTAATTTTTAAAACAAGTAGGTATCGTTTATTTGTTTAGGTTTATCTATACATATATTATATATTAAAATCAATGCCACTTTTCGTTGTGATTTTATAACTCAAGAACGGGCTCACCTATCCAAACACAATGTTTAGGCTTTGTTCGGATTATTTAGTAGATGGTTTATGTGAAGTTGGGTGGGGTAGAGTAGGGTATAGTAGGTTAGAGTAGTGTTGAGTAGTGTAGAGTAGGGAAGAGTAGGGTAGAGTAGGATAGGGTAGGGTTGAGTAGGGAAGAACGGGAGCGAAGCCGCGCGGGCAAAAGCTAGTTATGTATGAAGTTGTCATACAGTGCTAAGTTTATTCATCATCGGAAGGTTCATACAAATCAGCACTATTTTTTTTAAGATTTTTGACTCTATTCTTTAAAGTTATTATTATTTAAAAATCGTTAAATACATTTTAGGTTACACGATGCCACTCACTAGTGCAGAAAGGTCTAGGAGGTATAGAGAAAAGTTGAAAAAGGAAAATCCTGACAAGCTTGAAGCACAAAGAATAAAAAATTTACAAAAAATAAAACAAAAAAAAAAGTTTCAGAAATTACTCAGGAAGAAGCTGAGAACAGGAGAAAAGTTTGGCAGAGTTATTAAAAATGAAAGCAAGGAATGAAATGTTAGAACATACACTGAAAAAATCGTATCAAAATTGCACTAAGCGAACAGAAAAACAGACTTTAAAAAAGCTCGTGAAAAAATCCGAAAACAAAAAGATTATTACAAAAATGCTAGGTTTACAAGGCAAACTAAGAGAAAATAAGAAACGCACAAAACCTACAAAGATCCCAGAAATAGATAAATTTTATATGAGAGATGACGTCAGTCGTAATACAGCAGGAAACGAGAACTAAAGATAAAACCAAAAAACAGATTCGATACTTGTGTGATACGGTAGTGAACACTTTAAAAAAATACAAAACCGAGGGAGGCCGCTACGGATTTACAACGTTTTACAGGAACAAACCGTTTTTTATTCTTTCGCCAGGAACAAACTCGAGAAATACTTGTTTGTGCCCCAAGCATAGTAATATAGACTATTTACATACAGCGCTGGTAAAACACGGAATCATCAGTGGCACGAGAAAAGACGCTTTAGAGAATATATGTTGCGACACAAACAACTACGACTATTTGTGATTATTTTGATGATTGAAATTTGATCTGGTTTGTGAAATAAGTCTACGTAATATAAAACATTTATAATATATTTCGGTTTTATTTTATTCTATCGCATTAAATTTCTCTCAAAAATGTATTCATGTAAGCTCAGCCTTACAAAAAATGGACTGTCAGTTTTGCGATTGTCCTGTGTTTTCCGACGAGGGATTTCTTAGTTTTTGTTAATTCTTAATATGAAAGGGTACAAATTATTTAATTTCAATATTTAAAATAGCAATGTATATTTCGAAAGCAATAATGTAGTGTCCCGGTGAAACTACTTAACCATTACAATATCGAAAAAATAACGGTTACTAACATCAGTTGTGGCAAAACCGAACTTAACATTAGCTTGACATTCACATGTTATTAAGCTTTTCACTATTATGTCGTGTTTTAAAAATATATATATTATTATCTTTAAAATACAATTATTAGAATTTGTGCGTTTTTTCAAAGTTGTAAGATATTTAGCTTTTAAGATAGTCGCAAAACTGACATTTTTTTCCACAAAGTCAGTTTAATTTTACGATTTCTCGTAAAATAGCTTAATAATGAAGAAAATAAATATAATTTCATAAATTACAATACATCTAAGTTATATTCTAATAAAAAAAACATCGAAAATATCACATTTAAAATCTGACAATAAATTCGGTCATGGTACACTTTTTTATGAAAACGCTCGGTTACAAAATGCATAATCAACTCTGTAGCGCCTGAATTGGCAATTATTTTTAATAAATGTATTGACTGTGGTGTAATTCCTAACCTAATGAAAAATAGTAAAATAATACCTTTGTTTAAATCGGGTAGCACATCAGACCCCACGAATTTTAGACCAATTTCTGTGCTTCCAACCTTCAGTAAAATATTTGAAAAATTGATGCTAGATCAGTTGCAAAGACATTTTAATAAACATAAGTTATTAAACAGTAAACAATTCGGTTTCACAACGGGTCGCTCGACTACCGACGCTGGTGTTGAGCTTCTTACGCATATTTATGAGGCCTGGGAGAAGTCACACGATGCTCTAGGTATTTTTTGTGACTTGTCTAAGGCTTTCGATTGTGTTTCACATGAAACGTTGGTCAGGAAATTGCATCACTATGGTGTTAGAAACACTGCCTTGGATCTTCTTATTTCTTATTTGGATAATAGGATCCAAAGAGTGGAAGTTAACGGCAAGCGATCCCCAGGCTCTAATGTCACTATGAGAGTTCCGCAGGGCTCAATTCTTGGCCCTTTTTTATTTCTCATATATATAAACGACCTACCTTGTCTTTTAAAGAACAGTCATGAAATAGTGTTATTTGCAGATGACACATCACTTTTATTTAAGCTTAAACGACAACAGACAGTTTACTGACGATGTAAATAATGCTCTTGCTAAAATAGTGCATTGGTTTAGTGTTAATAATTTACTATTAAACGAGAAAAAGCCTAAATGCATTCGATTTCTGATACCTAACGTTAAGCAGGTGAAAACCAATGTATTAGTCAATGGGGCGGAATTGGATCTTGTGGACACCATTGTGTTCTTAGGTATTACTTTGGATTCGAAGCTACAGTGGGGCCCACACGTAACTAAATTGTCGAAGCGGCTAAGCTCTGCAGCCTACGCGGTCTATAAAATCCGTCATTTGACTGATGTAGAAACAGCTCGATTAGTATATTTTAGTTATTTCCATAGTGTAATGTCATACGGCATTTTGCTGTAGGGAAATGCAGCCGACATTCAAGCTATATTTGTGCTGCAGAAACGAGCCATTCGAGCAGTTTATAACCTAAGTTGTAGACATTCATTAGAGGGATAAATTTAAGGAAATAAATATAATGACAGTCGCATCTCAATATGTATATGAGAATCTAATTTATGTTAAAAAAACATTAATCTATATTCTAAACACAGCGACGTTCATAGCATAAATACTAGAAATAAAGATTTACTTATTGTGCCCACGACTAGGCTCCAAAAAATTAGCAATTCATTTAAGTGCCAAAGTATTCGTTTTTACAACAAACTCCCAAGCCATGTTAAAGAACTAAGCTTCAATAAATTTAAATCATTTATTAAACAGAAACTCTGTCCAAAAGGTTTCTATAAAGTTAAAGATTACTTGGATGACAAAAAAGCTTGGGACTAGTTAAGTTGCTCCAATGTACCCTCAAGCAACAAACTGTTATAAAAGCTAAGTGTTAATAGATACTGTTGACATTTTTTATTTAAGTATTGATCTACGTGACATTATTTTTGATGACATTTAAAGAAAAAACTAACTGTGAGTGTGAGTACTATGCAGGCTAGATTGAACACATGACTTTATAACTCGTCTGGTGGTTTTGAGCATTTTGTAAATGGCCTACGCAAACGTCCTGCAAATCTGGTAGCGTCTTGTGGCGGGTCGTTGAGCTCCCTAAAATAGGGTTGAGCTGCACGGTGACTGATACATACATGCCGTCTGTTGAGACAGGTAAGCTCAAAGCTGCAATGGCTCTTTCTTCAAAAGGCCTTTCCAGACATTACCCTGCATTGTTAGACTCACATAAAATTTAAATAATATAATGTTTGGACTTTAAAAGAGACCACCTCTGAGTTTGTTTCGGCCTTTCTTCTCAGGGAACAGTCAGCTAGGAAATGCCGGCGCCATCTAGTTTAAACAAATATTGACTAACAAAATATTGACGTGTAAAAGTGTCTTTTAAGATCTTCTCACATAAATAAACATTTCATTTCAATGGGTTTTAACCCACTACCCATCTATACATTCCATATAATACCATAACATTTCATCATTCATTCCATCTCCATAACAGGGTGTTCAAAACTACATCATGCGTCTTTGTGAATGATATTAAATATTTTTTTATTATTATTATCCATATGTCCAAAAATATCATTCTTATTTTATAAATTATTAGTAATCATTGGATGCATAAAGTGGGCTGCCGTTGTAAGACGACTAAAATGTCACGCTGTATATAATATACTAACTACGGAACCCGTGGTTGGGCAAAAATGCACTTGACCAGTTTTTTTAATTCAATGCTTCATATAAAAGCCATCATCGGATGCTAGCTTGACGTGTGAAGCTAACGGGTTGATAAGTAATAATTTACTTCTTTAAACACCATTTTCAAGGAAGATAAAAAAAATATTTCAGAATGGATCGTGGTTTCCAAGGAGTGATGAAGCGGTGGGGATTTAAAGGAATGCCAGCATCCCATGGTGTCACTAAAACTCATAGAAGGCCTGGAAATATTGGCGGGGGAGGTGAAAAAGCAAGAGTGTGGCCTGGTACTAAAATGCCTGGGCACATGGGAAACAGGTATGTACATTTATACAGCAGGAAAATTAGAAAGAACTCTTGAATACTAGAAGAAATGAATACTTATGTATGAGGGTTTTGTCTGGGTATTTCCCCCGAAATCCAAAGAAGTTGCAACTTCCATAGAAAATTACCCCAAGTCCGACAGCTGAGAAAAATATCTAAAAAATAGGTAAAACTGAGTGTTAATAAATTGCTATTGATCAGCTTAAATCACATCATATTTAGAAATTGCTCCAAATATTGCGTCTTTCTGGCGCAGTATTACTTATCTTAAAATATTTCACTTTCAATCATGCAAAACCTATTACTCTAATGACTATAAACAGTGGAAGTGAAAGTGGAAAAGTGTGTGCGTAGTCCCAGCGGAAAAGTGTCGAATTTCTTCATTTCAGTTTAGCAGATATTTAGTGAATGACGTCGTGTAATTGTGTATGGTAAATACAAATTTGTGCATCGAACCTTTGGGGAGCTATTCAACAAAAACTGTTTCCGCTGGGACTACGTCATCCTAGCGGCATTTTTTTTCCTATGGACGTACAAGAAAAAAATTACATTCAATAATTAGTGTATAACGAGAGGTAAATGTGTATATATATAAATAAAATTTGTGTGTCCTTAAACTGCGGCGATAATCAAGTTTCCGCTGCGCTGGCGTTTGGCTATTTGATGAAAATCATATAAAACAGTTTAGTGCAGAGTTGTAATTTTTTACGCACATTGCTTTGAATTTGTATGTAAAGTGTGTGAAAACAGAATTTGAAAGATATACACGTAAAAGTAAAATAAGGTTATTAGGTCCAAGTACTTAAAATAAGAAGTCTAGAGCCTAATTTATAACGTTTATTTGTTTCTAGTAAGGGTCTACAATGTCTTGCCAAGTTAAATTTATGTGTTCTTTGTAATTAATGAGCAATGGCATAATTTACTACGACTGGACCACTATATTGTATGACATCCGATTGTAGGAATTTTTAAAGGAAAAGAAGGATAAAATATATTCCAATATTTGGTGTATTAATGCTACTATTCACATGTAATATTTCAGCTCATTACACTAAATAATTCAAGAGATATAATAAAAATACCAGAGCAACCGTAATACATGGATAAACCGACCAAGTTTGAGTGGCTACGAAAAAGCGGCTGTGTAGTATATAGAGATAACGTTCTAAAATTTCAAGTATAGTATCGTTATTCGGTTTAAGTTTCGTATAGGTGTGTACACAATAGTTTAGTAGAAAATACAACTGCATTAACTTTGTAGGTACCTGCTCTTAAAAGTATTTGTTAGTTAAGGACTAGGTAACAAAGTATTAATACCATTGATATTGGATGCATTTGCACAGTGCATACAGGGATAATCGTCGGTTGGTGCCTCATTCCAAATATCTGCTAAACTGAAATGAAGAAATTCGACACATTTCCGTTGGGACTACGCACACTAGAAAAGTGGAGTGGAAGCCAGGGCCTCAACGCAAGTGCAGGACTGCGAGCGGAGCGATTTAGGAGCACGCGCGCAGGCACACCTCTTTTGATCTCATGTTAGTGCGCGAAACAACAATATTACCTAACCTGTTTGGTTCGTGGACCAATATACGATTTTGAACCACCTGAGTGAGGCCGGGCCATTGTTAAATAGCCGTCCGTGTGTAAATAAATTATCAAATCAGTAAGCGTTACTTTAAATAATACTTTTTAAATATGTTATTATTAACCTAGTATAATAACTATTATCAAACAATTGCAAATAAGTCAATACAGTGTTTAATTGCTTTTTAATAATTTTTTAAAACTAAAATCTGAAGTTAGTATATTACAGGTAATTAATATTGAAAACATTTTTTTATTGCGCTAGCTAGTAAGGATGATCATCACAGTATGTCATTTTTTTAAACTAATTTTAGCGACTTTTTGAGACTATACTTATCTTTGCAGTCGGAAGTGGGGCATTTTTGCTGTTTCTTCTTTCTTACGTTTTTTGCAATTTAGACAGGTCGGGTTGTAAGTTGAACAAAATATGATCGCGATCGCGGTTCGGCGGAGGGATAACCAAAGAAGGGGAGGGGGTTCGTAGATAAACCTATTTAGAAAATACATATTTAGTTTGAATACCCTAAAGATTTGGAATTCTATTAAAATAATTTTAGCTATAGTTTTTGCAAGAATTTCGTATTCTCTATTTATTATTTACGTAGTTTAAGTTAGGCTTATTGAGTTTTTTCTCTTTCCTTTTACTTTCCGAGAGATCAGAATTAATTAATTTCTACCATTGCCATTCCTAGACCAAGGAAGCATCATACACCAAAAACAATCTCATCAATCGCTTTCCATCAGGCATGATCGTTTTCGATCGAATTTGACGGACAGATTATAAACTATCGACAAATTGTGCGTTAAATTGTAAATGGTTTTTGCAGTTCTCAATTTATCGACAGTTTGTAATCTCGCGAGATAGATTATAAACTGACGATACATATTTTTGAAAGTAGGTATTTACGGTATATATATAATTATACGGGCTATTCAATTTTTCCCTTATATCAGCTGAATACTGGAGTAGTAGGAAGGGTAATCAAAATGAACGGTATATTACAACTGGTAGTTAAGATTGGTAGTAACTAGGACAACAAAGGATCGAGCCAGCCTCATCTTAAAAAAGATGTCTCAATGATTGAATATTTATTTTTAGATGGCGGACACTACGTGGCGTGAAAATTCTACGTATAAATACAAAGCACAATGTAATCTGGACATTAGGTGTAGCAATACCCGGCGAAACGGGTGCAGTATGCTATTTATTTGACACAGTGCTTCCATTGAAGAAACACACGACATCACCTGCTTTTCCTACCCAACCATTTATTGAGGATTCACCGTTGGAATATTACGACGAATCCGTCCAACCCTTTGAGGGACAGTCCGTTTCTTTCGAAGAAAATTAAGATTTGGAATTTAATCGTAGGAAAAGGAAACCATACACAAATAGAAGCTAAACTGAGCGTCTAATAGAGATCACGTATGCTATGTTCAGTTAAATTTTAAATCTGAATGTTTGAACTTAAGTAACCCCGGAACTTTTATAATTGTTACGAAAATTAGTATCATTTCCTTTTTATTATGGTCTAGATTTCAATGCTAAGTGAACATTTCTACACTGTTTGTCTGCTAGGTTTTTTACGAAGCCAACGAAGTGATCATTTATAGGATAATATATCAATGAAATACATTTTGGCGGAATTTTTTTTATTGAGTCATCATCTAAGTTTAGTCTTAATTATGAGATACTTAAATAAGCACAAGTATTATCTATATCATAATATTATGTATATCATACATAACACTAAAATTGTGTCTACCGTCGAACCCAACTCGACCAGCATAACAATTCTCAAGCATTCGACAGGCTATCGTATCGAAGATGACACATTTCGATAACCTGATTTGCAAGAACAACCGTCGTCTATTTTATTTAAACTAATAACATTTTCAGGTTATAGAACCGCTTTTATAGGATCTTCTCCTTCGATAACATAGATTGATGTTCGATTTGGTACGGAAGCTTATCGAATATTTGTGAAAAGCTATGCTGTTCCTTAAACTCACGCATGAGGACCTTCTTAGCTCTCAAACAGATGAGCCAATTTAAATTATGTGGTACACACGATTGCGTCGAGCTTATAGATTTCAAATGAAATGCAAAGTACACATGCAGAAACTTCGCCGGCGATTTTGACATCACTAGCGCAAATCAGATGACAAAATCAGTGTGGGGACGTGAGATTTTCTTGACCAATTTCGGTCCAATTGGTCCTGGATTGGTGAAGGGCCAATCGGAGCGCCGGTCGAGGTCGCTGCTATAAGTCGAGATGGTCTAAAGAAACAAACACTAGGGCCACAGATGTATGAACGTAAATGACAAAAGGAGTACGTAAGGATCCTAGCAGGTGGTGTTCCGTAGTTTCTGTCTACACCCATGGGAAAAAAGCGTGAGTTTATGTAAGTATGGCGTAAGTGGTTCAGCACTAATGAATGAGAATAATGGTTTGTTCAATTATCTTTCTGACCGCATTTGCATTTGAATGGAATGAATATGGAACCCTAGGATGCGCATGGTACGGCGACTTTGCGGGCGTCTGTTAGTATTTGCACTGAGCATAATGCCGACAATAGGGAATATGCGTGTAATTTTAGATCGCATTAATTTGCTATAATGTTCTTAATGAAAGACATTTTCAAACAAACTCAAAAGAAGTATTTACAGTACGAAGTACTTTCCGAGCATGGGACCCCGTAGCATCTTTTTAACCGACTTCAAAAGGAAGGAGGTTATCAATTCGACATGTTTATATATATATATATATACATATTTTATGTATGTTACGGGCATAACTCCGTCATGTAAAATCAAGGTCCCGAGTCAACACGATAAAAAGATATTAGATTTTTATTAAATTTTTTATTAGATTTTCGCGAAAACTACCCAATTTTCAACATTTTTTTTTTTGGAATTTTTCCTTTAATAGTGCTGTAAAAAACCTTGCTTTTTGCCAAATTTCGTGATTCTAGGTCAACGGGAACTACCATATAGGTTTTCGACCCAAAACCTATAGGGTACGTCCGGTTAACCTAGAATTGTCAATTTTGGTTAAAAGCAAGGTCATATAGCACAAGTACAGGGAAAATTCTGAAAAATAAATAATTAAGGTAAATTTTGGTACTTACAGGTTTTCGCTAAAATCTAAATTTGCCCATATCTTTTTATCGTTTTGACTGAAGACCTTGATTTATATACACCTAATAGGGACAATAGACCTCAGTATCTGGTATAAATTTCAACTTGCAAGGTCCACCCGTTCCTGAGAAAATCGGTGGTGACACACGGATAGACTGACAAGAGAGTGATCTTTTAATTAAACTTTTCAAAAAAAAAAAAAAACAACCGATTTCGAAGGAAGTCGGTTTTTTTTTTAAGAAAAGTTTTTTGCGTAGAAGTAGAAGGTCGCAAATGAGGCAGCGGAGGAAAGGGAGCGGGAGGAAACGACCTGCCTCCTTATCCGCAGCAGACGCACCGAGCGCCGGAGGGGTGCATTTTAATCTCTGGCCACCACAGGGTGACAGGAGAGTCGTGTCACCCGAACAGCCACAGACCAGACACGGTGATATGCATACGGCCCGTGCACCGTGCTCGACCAAAAAAACTCTACACAATATTTTGTGTCCCAAAAAAACTACACAATAATCTCTACTAATATTATAAATGCGAAAGTATCTCTGTCTGTTACACGAAATTACATGAAATTTCGCAGAGATATAGATAGCCGGAGGACATAAGGCTTTTTTTACGCGATAACCGACATCCACGCGGGCGGAGCCGCGGGCAAAAGCCAGTTAATTATAAAATAGTTAATGCAAAACAAAATGTGGTCGTCACGGGACGCCCAACAGATGTGAAACATCGAAAATAGCGGCGGTGGAGTGGGGCATGACGGCAACAGAGAGCGTCATGCCGTTTGCCGTCGGGGCATACGAGCTATACGAGCTGGTTGATACGATAAATATTGAACATCAAAATGTAATAGAAGCAAACTTTTTTTTCTTGTACATATTATTTAATAGTGTCCATGGAGTTGCCCGTTTTTCTCCATACGAACCTACTACGGTTTGCAATGGACAACACAACAAGCTTCACCTTGTTGACTGACCGAGTCCTTGACCATTCAAACATTCCTGTAATAGTTTATTTGAAATAAATGCTTTCAGTTTGAACATTTAAATAATGAAAAAGTTTTGAGTTACTTGCATATTATAGTAGTAGAGAACAGATTAAAATGTGCTGCGACTAGATATCAACATATAATTATTTTTATTATCTAACTCGTGGTGGCCAACGATATTGCTTAGGTATTGAGTAGATACGCTGAAAGATTTTAGAATATGAATTCTGGGGTATGGAATGGACAGTATTCACATATCGCGTTCAGAAGTTACGAACCTGAGACACTGCAACTCCTTGACTCGCATGACAAGATGGTCACGCAGAACTTAAAAAAAAAGAAATAGTCGTGTCTCTTAGTACTCGTGTCTGGTGCAAGGCAAAGTTGGGCACCCACGGGATATGCATGGCTATTCTTAGATTTACAGATAAAGGCATATCAGTACAGAACCATTTTAAGTAGTATCAGTAAGTCAGCTTTGCCATTTTAAAGGACCCGGCAAGATTTGTCCGTCTCAATGGCGTGGCCACGGCGTAATTTAAAAAAAAATCTACGGAGATTTTGTAAAAATTTGTAAAAGTTGATGATTCCCAAAACCGTAAATTTGTCAAAGTTATGGTTAAAAAGTTATAAGGGTCTGAACGTGACCGTGCCATCGAAACGCGGAGAACCGCGCGGCCACGGAGATCTTTAAAACGAAGCGTTGCAGAGACCTGAAATTCAGGTAAATGATAGATAGAATTTGTAAAAAAAATTTAAAAATGTAGAAAAAATTCCTAGGTTTATATTTTAGGAGCTGCAAGACTATAACCCCATGGCCGCGCCGTCGAAACGGTGATAAACAGGATATCGCCGATATCTCGCTGAAAAAACATCGCAGACGTCTGAAGTTTTATGTAAAACCTAGATTTGAGTTTGTCGAAATTAGTAAAAATATAACAAAAAGTCCTAGGTTTATATTTCAGGAGCTGTAGTACGGTATTGCGTTGAAATAAGTCGTGATTATCTATCGAAGAAAGTAGTAGCGAGATTTTTTTTGACAACTATTAATATGTAGAACTACCGATAATTGGTAATTGGTGGTAAAAAAGAACAATTATTTCGTTATAAAAAGCCTTAAAATACCAACCTAATAGGAGTTTTGGGGGGAACACGAAGAGTCCACGTTAGTCACTTATTTTCACCTTCCCTACACTTGTGCACTCACACGTAACTAAATTGAATAATTCACTACCAATATTATACAACTTAATTCGCTATTTCACTAAAGTTCATGGAAATGAAAATTCGTGCGACATGTTCAAACGTGATCCCGCCAAAAACTCCTATTTCGATTTATAAAACCTTAAAATACGTTTTGAATTTCTCGTTAGGGTGACCATAGCATCTCAAGGATTCTGAATTAAATTTAATGAAACGATTAGATATAAAAATATAATATGTTTATTTCTTTAAAAATCACATTAATCAGCAATTATTTACTTACACTAAGATATACATATTTTTCTTTAAAAATCACAAATCACAGATTATTTACTTACACTAAGATATTTTTTTTATTAATACGACCTCATGGCTAAGAACTCACTGGCACGGCTGGCTGGACGATGGATGGGAAGGAACATTTGTCGAAATGTCGCCTAAGAATTGACATTTCAAGCAAACCAAATCTAATGAGGGTACCTCGTATGAAACGCCAATGTTTTTGAAATTTCGGCTCATCCCTTGGGTCATGAAAAAAGTTGTTGTAGATGGGTGCTGATTCCCACTGTAAAGCTTAGTTTAAAATGACCCTGTTTTTTAAATAATGTTGTTCCATACATTTTGACCGCGTAGGTATTGCACTTTTCTGTGAAACAGCTGATTTTTTTTTGTATAACCGACGAAAAGTTTCTGTGCTGGACACTGGTGAAAAACTTATCCATTTAAAAAAAAAACAGTAATTTTAAACTAAACTTTACAGTGGGAATTAGCACCCATCTGCAACAACTTTTTTAGTTAATTTAGTTAAATTTAATAATTTAGTTAGTTTTAGTTTTTAACTTAGGTAGGGTAGGGGTAGGGTAAGTAAACAATCTGTGATTTATGTGATTTTTAAAGAAAAATATATCTTAGTGAAGTAAATAATCTCTGATTAATGGGATTTTTAAAGAAATAACCATATTATATTTTTATATCTAATCGTTTCATTTAATTTAATTCAGAATCCTTGAGATATAATTTCTATCACAATAGGTGGAAAGTTTTCTATAAGCAATAAGCTATGGTCACCCTAACGAGAAATTCAAAACGTATTTTAAGGCTTTATAAATCGAAATAGGAGTTTTTGGCGGGATCACGTTTGAACATGTCGCACGAATTTTCATTTCCATGAACTTTAGTGAAATAGCGAATTAAGTTGTATAATTTTGGTAGTGAATTATTCAATTTAGTTACGTGTGAGTGCACAAGTGTAGGGAAGGTGAAAATAAGTGACTAACGTGGACTCTTCGTGTTCCCCCCAAAAACTCCTATTAGGTTGTTGTAAAGTTACTACCGCTTTACAATAACTTCGACTTGACTGACTAAAGACGACTATGACTGTTTCGTAACTTCGTGCCCGTTATCGGAACATTTACGATCGAAAAGAAAAATTACTTGACACTGGCTAAATGCACAAACCGTGCGAAGCCAAAACTCCAAAAATAAATAATCGAAATAATTGTTTTTTTTTTTTACCTATTATCGGTAGTTCTACTTATCAATAATTGTTGTTCACAAAAAAAAATCTCGCTACTACTTACTTTCTTCAATAGATAATCACGACTTATTTCAACGCAATACCGTACTACAGCTCCTGAAATATAAACCAAGGATATTTTGTTGTATCTTTACTAATTTTGAAAAATTCAAATCTAGGTTTTGCAAAAAACTTCAGACCTCTGCGATGCTTTTTTAGCGAGATATCGGCGATAACGTGATTTTCATCGTTTCGATGGCGCGGCCATGGGGTTTTTTTATCCATACAGTTCGGGAAATATAAACCTAGGATTTTTTGTTGTATTTTTACTAATTTCGACAAATTCAAATCTATGTTTTACAAAAAACTTCAGAAGTCTGCGAATTTTTTTCAGCGAGATATCGGCGATATCGTGTTTTTACCGTTTCGATGGCGCGGCCATGGGGTTATAGTCTTGCAGCTCCTAAAATATAAACCTAGGAATTTTTTCTACATTTTTAAATTTTTTTTACAAATTCTATCTATCATTTACCTGAATTTCAGGTTTCTGCAACGCTTCGTTTTAAAGATCTCCGTGCCCGCGCGGTTCTCCGCGTTTCTATGGCGCGGCCACGTTCAAACCCTTATAACTTTTTAACCATAAATTTCACAAATTTATGGTTTTGGGAATCAACTTTTAGAATTTTCTACAAAATCTTGGTAGATTTTTGTTTTATTTACGCCGTGACCGCGCCATTGAAACGGACACGGCAAGATACCCCACAGACTAAAAACAATGGGATGCCCGGAAGGCTGACGGCGTTTCGCTAAGAGATATTTGTCGTTCAGTCACGTGGGAACCGCGAGGCTGTAATCCAAGTAATTACTTTAAGCTGTGCTCGACCGATGCAGCTCAGCGCTGACATCGGTCGAACGTAGCTATATCAATGAAAACTTACGCAACAAGTGCTGATGAATGGCGCGTACAGCTACGTCGCGCTGACGAGGCCCGTCGGTCGGGCGTACGCATCCGTAATATCGCGAATAAAAATTAACGAACGCGCTCTTACCGTTGGTCGAGCATTAAATCCTGCCTTAGTAGCTATACATAAATCGAAAAGAAAAATAAGAGGTTATGCCTATATACCAAGTAGGTATATGTTTTCTATATCTATACAGGGTAAGTTTTTATTCAGTGCGCAAATTGTAACCCTGAATTCAGCATATCATTCTAGATCCCCCAGTATACAAATTTTTCGTCAGTTATACAAATAAAATCAGCTGTTTCATAGAAAAGTGCAATGCCAAAGCGGTCAAAATGTATGGAACAGCTGATTTTTTTTGTATAAACCGACGAAAAATTTCTACGCTAGGGGTGTCTAGAATGATATGCTAAATTCATGGTAACAGTTAGCGCAATGTATAAAAACCTACTCTGTCTATATTAAATTAACCCCTATTTCCCTTGGTCACGGCATCACACGTGAACGGCTGGACCAATTTTGCTAATTCTTTTTTTGTTGCGTGTTATTTTCAGAAGGTTCATAAGAAAGAAAAACTTAAGAAAGTTGCGCGTAACTTATAGCGAATTCAATATTCATAGTTAAGACAGGACGTCTGTCGGGTCAGCTAGTTTTTAAATAAAATATATTGTATTATTTTAAATAAAAGAAAAAGTCTTGCATTTACATTACAGTACCCTTATCTTTTACTGTTGCGTAGGCGGTTGAAACCCATATCCCGGATAAGGTTGTGGAGCACCGGGAGGAGGAGCACCAGGTGTTGGTGCACGAGCATATGGGTACGGAGACGGAGGATATTGAGCTGGGGGATATCCTTGCTGATAAGCATGTGGAGGATAACCACCTCCCGCTGGAGGATAGTTTTGCGGATTTTGTTGGTATGACGCTTGTGGAGGTGGCGCTGTAGAAACAGATGGAGCAGGGCTTCCAGGTTGAGATGATGGGTTAGAGTATGAAGGCTGAGTCGCTGGAGGGTAAGGTGACGCCTGTCCAGGAGGGGGATATTGTTGGCCAGGTGGGCCACTCGATGATGGTGCCCCAGACGCTACGGAAGTAGGAGGTGCATTATTTCCATGAGAACTAGAATTATATGTAGGGGATTGGGCGGATGGAGATCCATAACCTGCAGTGGGCGGATTTTGCGATGAGTAACCAGTAGGCGGAGGTTGTGGAGAACGATTTGGCTGTGATGTGGGAGTCGTACTATAAGCTGATGTGGGTGTAGTATTGGGGAAAGGTTGCGATTGGTAGGGTTGAGGTTGCGATCCAGTAGAATTGTTATAGGTACTAACACCAACATTAGAGTAATTTGAGCCAGTTTGCGATGGTGGATAAGCTGAATTCCCAGTATAAGCTGGTTGCGTTGCTCCACGTACGGGGTAAGGAGTTCCAGCAGCAGCAGGACTGCCAGGCGGCGGGGCGTACGGCTGTTGCGCCGATGATGGAGGATAACCTGGGCCTGGGTGTGTTGACGGTGGATAGTTACTAGGTGAAGTTGTTATAGGGGGACCATAGTTTGAGTTTGGTGGGTAACCCTGTGGTTGTTGAGGGGGATTAGGAGGCCCATATCCTTGACTAGGTGGTCCGTATCCCGGTTGTGGAGGGTAAACACCTGGAGCACCTTGATACTGTCCTTGATACTGATTCTGTGGGTATGGTCGTTGACCATAAGATTGTGTTGGTCTTGTTGGAGTTGTTGAGACGCCAGGAGGTCTGTAGGATGGTTGAGCTCCGCCAGAAACCTCGCCACTGCTTGGAGATGGTGAATTTATAGGAGGTGCTTGTGAGTTTCCAGCAGCTAGCTGATGAGGAGGCTGTAAAAAGCAATTTTATTTTAGTGTTAAAAATTAATATTGGCAGGAGGTAGGTGTCAAAGAAGATTGTGGTTAGCATAATCAGCATATAAACATTCTCACTTCAGCTGGGACACAGGGCTCCTTTCTGTGACAAGGAGACTTCTATCCAAGTTTGTTTTTAACAAAAAAAAAAATAATAACTGACTAAAAATGAAACTGAGAAACGAAAACTCGTAACCCCTTTTTACAAAAACATCACGCTGTATTATTGCTCTAACCTCACCTTAGAGATAAAAGTCATACTGGGTATGATTATTTTTGAAGTGAAAAATTTCTGTTTACAACGGCACGCAGGTTTTGAATGAATACGTCTAAAATCACCAACCAATCTTGAGCAAGTATGGTGATCAAAGGTCTTGCCTTCTGTGCTGCCATCCTTTAAGAGCATTCATTCCACGCGGGCTGGCAACAACGCATTAATAGTAGTTTTTTGTGACTATTTCATTAAATACAAACAAAAGTACAATTTTTTTTCAGCCAAGCACTTGATCGTTGGTATTTATAATTATTTTAAATATTTACTCTTTCATAAAAACATTTGATCGTACTTAGTAATGCAAATAGAAAATAATTGACAGTATGTCGATTTTTATAACCGAATACCAAAATAACTGCAAAAAAAATAGCATACAAACTTGAACATACCAACGATCTAGTGCATGGCTGAAAAAATGTTTACTTTTGTTTGTATTTAATAAAATAATCACGAAAAACCGCCATGAATGCGCCGTTGCCGGCCCGCGTGGGGAGAATGCTCTTAACTAGAAAGAGTTAACCCTTACGTGGTCAATTTTTACTTTTTAATAGAATCTAAGAGTTCAAAATTCTCCAACTTTCTGTCTAACAAACATTTTTACAATACAAATAGTTTTTAGTCTGTTAAGTAACATAATTTTGGATCAATCCATCACTTGAAAGGGTCTAACATGCACTTCTTAGCGAAATGCACTTTAAAATACTTTAACTGCTGCATGAAATGATTATTAACTAGTATCAATTGATGTCCTACAATCAGTAATGTTAATATCACAGTTTTTAAGAAATAACGATTTGCGCATTATTGCCATTTTCTTAGAAACAACTTTTAGAGCTAAACGCCTTTCTAGTTAAAGGACGGCGGTGTATATGAGAAGAACCTTCGCCCTGCAGTAGAACAATAATAGCTAACCAGTCCCACAGTCAAGACTTAATGAGGTATTTTTAGCTTAAGATCTACCTTGGAAACTAAAATAAAACCCGGCAATTGCATGTCAGACCACGACCAATAAAGGGCTGTTTAGTCAAGATGAATATTTACACAAGCTTTTTATTTAAAAAAAAAGATTACTTAAAAAAAAATGTAAAAAACAAATTTGCATTGAATTATTTTATTTCATTCCTCAGTTACATGTATGAGGAGTACCACCTTTACAGTGCACCATTGTTTAAGGGTGCACAGAATGCCAGTTTTTATTAACATGATGTTGATATTCTGCAAGTAAAATGGCTGTGATTCTGAACATAACAAATCTATGAGGGTTTCTTTTTTGCCATTTGGCTAAGGAATCTTAAAAAAGGACATCTATGCGAAACTGACCAATGGAAAGAAAATGTGCTAAGTGGGTGTTGAGTGGTAATCTACCAGGGTAGTACTTTGTACAAACATTAAACCATAATTAGGTATGGCTAATAGACGTTTAAATTATGATCTATTATGGGTAAAACGCTTACAGAATAGAAACAATTTTCTGAAAGCTTTGACTATTAATTATTATTCATGTAACACTTCGAAACTTCCAAGTTAACATCTACCATCAGAAACAATTTGTTAATTCATTTATTTACCGGGAGTATGCTTTGAATATTTTGGTTGACATCTGCGACCGAGGCCAAATAGACCAAATTCCTGTGTAATACTTGTTGATACTGATGGCACTCCATAAGTTGACCTTTGGCTTGATATTCTTGAATGGTTTGAATGAGATGAGCGTTTTCATCTAACATCTTTTGGATTTGTGCCGGACTTAAAGGAGGCCGATTGCCGCGTGCTGCAAATGCTACAGACATGTTGCTCTAGTTTCCCACACAAATAATTCAATGATGAAAAAGATGATTTCGAAACTACGTAGAATTGTTGAATGTAGATTTTGGCGAATACGAAGGAAACACTTTTAATAATCACCGCAGTATATAAAAAAACGCGGATTAAACTGAAAATACGTTACTACACCAAACCAACAAAACACAAGCAAACTAGCTAGTTTCTTGTATCTATTATGTCACAGAATATTAATTTAATAACTCTACTGTTGTGACACGTTAGCTATGGTGTTCTGTGCACAGATTAATAATAATGTATGTACCTCGTAGAAAGATTCATCGGCGTTACGATGGCACGATGGCCGTTTACACCGTTTTGATTTGAGTTTTTGGTCAAAAATTTATCGATATTTTACGTCGCGATATTTCAAAATTTGTTCCGTGTGGTGCCGGACATAAAAGAATAGCACCATCCCATTTCTTCCCGTGGGTGTCGTAGAAGGCGACTAAACTAAGGGACTTCCTAGAGAATGGGCAGCAGCATTCTCTATGCATTTGACCACCTCCGATAGGAGTATATGTGTTCTGTGTTGGCCACCATACTGCGATCGCCAACCCGCCTGCCAAACGTAGCGATTATGGCAAACCCCCCCAAATTGGGGGAGGCTTATGTTCAACAGTGGACGTCTTTCGGCTGAAATGATGAATGATGATGGTATAACATTTGACTCAAGAAATTACTACCGGTATTGAAAAGTACAGTCACGTGTAATTAATTAAATAAATAAAACAATTTTTAATTACTTATTTTCATCCATTTTACTTTATTCATTCTCCATCATGCTACGGCTACATTGTTCCAATAAAGCGAACTACTTTCGCAAACACAGCGAGACGTCGAGCGGAGTGCGAGCGAGAGTGTTAAAGGAGGTTTTGGTTGGTGAGTCGTCTTAGGGGCGGAGTTTTAGGAGTTGGAGTATACGCTTAGGGGCATTGAGCCGCCAAGAGAACGAAAAATATTTTTTTTTAATTTTTTTGGACTTTTCCAATTTTATTGCAGTATCGGGTTGACCTTGGCCATAGAAACTATTTCTGCTCTGAGAAGCATGGCCCTACGACGTTCCGTTTCCGAGTTATAGGCCTTCGATTTTTTTTAAATTTTGTAAAACTCTCTATATTTCTAAAATGGTAGCTTGGATGAAAATCTTTTCAGGAAAGAAATTGTTAATCTGGTCGACACCCATGAGATAACATAAAGTACCTGCAAAATATTAAAAAAACATACCTTTTTTCATTAATCATAGATTTTCATCCGAGCTACCATTTAGGAATTATAGAGCATTTTACAAAATTTAAAAAATATCGGACGGGAAACCTCCTAAAACACCTGGACCATCGACAAGTCAAGCTAACAATACCAATCTGACCTGTCATTAATGCAAGTTGATCCAAATGAGGTTGTAAATTTTATTGAAAAAGATCTTTTTTTTTTTTTTTTTTTTTTTGGGTTTGGCTTCGCACGGTTTGTGCATTTAGCCAATGTCACGTTTGGTTTACGTTTGTTCAAGTTAAAAGGTAGGGAAACAAAAATGTAAATTTTTAACGGGATTTGGAATAGGACGGATATATAGGATCAGTATAATTATAACGAGAGTAACATAATAACTAATGAGTAAATTACAATGACAAAAAATTACAGTTTAATATTATTTAAAGTAATGAATGAGACTATACATTTATATACAGGAAAGCTATTTGTACAAAGCAAAGAAAGTATTGAGGTAGGAAAAGGAATACGGAGAGCTAAGAGGTTAGTGAGAAAGGAAGAACGGTCATATAAGGGACAGGAGAAAAAAATGTGATCTAAGTCACCTTCATCTGTGCCACACAAGCAAATGGGATCGTCGATTATATGAAGTTTGGCAAGATGGGCTGGAGAGCAAACATGACCTAGTCTCATCCGTATGATAACGGAGGTCTCCAACTTACCAAACTTTGCGCACCCAAACCACGGTTTTTCCGGAACGTCGGGTTGAATATTTGAAAAATAACGCCCCTTCGATTTGCTTCCGATGTCCCAAGCTACCTTCCAAGTGTCTCGCAGAAAAGTCATTGGTAACGTCATGAGGTCATAGCTAAAATTTGTGTATGGAACTATGTCCCCACACTGCACCGCATCACCAGCAAGTTTATCAGCAACTTCATTGCCATGGATTCCAGCATGGGCCGGGACCCACGCAAATTCTAGTGAATTACCCTCAGATATGCTCCTGAACGCAAAATCTCTTATTAAATATATGATAGGTGACTGTGTCTTGTGTTCGAAAGGGGATTTATTGATGGCTAGAAGAGCACTTTGAGAATCAGTAAAAATTATAGTTTTTTTTAACTTTAAAACACGAGCATATTCTATGCCTTTTAAAATACCGAAACATTCCCCCGTAAAAACCGACGTCTCCGGAGGCAGTTTTATTTTTTGGACGATGTTGTATTGAGAATGGAAAGTACCTATCCCAACACAACTCATTCGAGAATGTTTGGCAGCATCCGTAAATATATGGTGGTATTCTAAATGATCAGCCAGAAAGTTATTAAAGCTTAAATGACAATTGGGATCTGATTTACTTGCATAGTTATATTTTATGATGGGCTTGAATTGTAAACTCTCATAACTACTGCTAAAAAGGGGAAGCTTATTGGAGCGATGAATAGGAGAAGAAAGTGAAAGGAATTTTTTATAACTTAAAACTAAACAGGGAGTTCGTTTATGAGACCAGTAGTCAGAAGATTCAATCTGCAACACTAAAGAGTCCAGTTTAGGAATGAGAGGATGAGTTGAGAATTGAAGAATCCGGAACAAATATTTGTCAGATAGGAATTGTCTTCTAAGGTACAAAGGAGCGTCCCCGCATTCAACTTGGAGCGCATTAATGGGACTAGACTTCATGGCACCAGAAATAATGCGTAATGCTTTGGACTGAATGCCATCCAACTTTTTAAAAGCCATAACACTACCAGGTTCTAGAACGAACATTCCATAATCAAGAGTGCTTCTGATGATTGCGTTGTAAATAAGTTTCAATGAAAAGGGATGTGCACCCCACCACACACCAGAGAGGCATCTAAGCATGTTTAGGTGATTCTCACATTTGTTAACAATATAGTCACAATGAGGAACACTACTTAATTTACAGTCAAGTATTATACCTAGATATCTGAATTTATCTTTAACTGGAATAGGTATTTCTTTATAGAAGAGATTTACTACGGGAATGTTTTTCTTTCGGGTGAATAAAACAGCCGCGCTTTTGGATGTTGATAAATCCAAACCGTTTAAATGTAACCATGACTCCAAAGTAGATAAAGCAGAATTGATAGCATGACTAGCTTGCTCAACCGATTGGCTTGAAGAATATAATAATAAATCGTCGGCATATTGAAGAACCTGAACATAGTTAGATAAGGACGTGTCTAAATCAAAAGTGTAAATATTGTATAGAAGGGGACTGAGCACAGAACCCTGTGGGAGACCTCTCCATACAAGATGAGATACCTCCTGATCTCCTATTAACATGCTAACAGAACGTTCAGTCAAGATGTTAATAATGAAATTCGACAAATTTAATGGAACTTGTAAGGCTTCTAATTTATTTTGTAAAACTGATAATACAACGTTGTCATAAGCTGCATTAATATCAAGGAAAACTGCAACGGTAGATTGGTTATTAGAGAAGGATAAACGAATATCAGATATTAAAATACTTAAACAGTCAGTTGTACTTTTACCTTTTCTAAAACCATATTGTGATTCTGCCAAAAGACCCTTACTTTCAACATACCATTCTAGGCGATTTTTAACTAAGTGTTCCGCTAATTTCATCAGAATTGAAGACAAAACTATGGGACGGTATGAAGAAGCATCAGATGGAGTTTTATTTGGTTTAAGAAATGGCAACACCTTGTGGCGTTTCCATTCAACAGGGATGTTTCCTGAATTAAGAATAAAATTAATAAGCTCTAAATAATAACTGAGGACTATATCATTTGCATTAGTAAAAAAGGAGTACGGGATGCCATCAATGCCTGGTGCAGAATCCTTAGTTTTATTAATAACACCCTTTAATTCAGTGAGATTGAATGGAAGATGTAACGTCGTCTGAGTGTCTTGTTTTTTGGATACGTGAGACAGGATAAGGTTGGTAGCCTCAGGAACCCAAGGCGGAGCTAACTTATCTAAAAAATTATTGGCTAACGAATCTGGAATAGGAGAAAAGTTGTTATAAATAGACCTAAATCTGCGAATATTGCGCCAGACAATCGTAGGGTGAGTATTCGGTGAAATTGATAAGCAAAAGTTACGCCAAGATTCAAATTTTTTCTTCTTAAAAAGTTTACAAGTTTCATTAATTAAGTTAGTAACTATATCAAAATTAATATCAGACATGTCAAGGTTATAATTGTATTCGGCCTCTTTACGTTTTTTAATCATTTCTGTGCACTCTGAGTCCCACCACGGAGGCGAGGGAATAGCACTAAAATTGTTCTTTTTTTCAGGAAAAACTTCATCTGCCGCTGTTATTAATAAGAGTGCTAAAGCTTCAGCACAACTATTTTCATTGCCATCTGAAATGACAGGCAAGGAGCAAAGCTTACTGTCAACAATGTTTCTAAATTTGTCCCAGGCATCATCATTTCTATTAGGAAGTTTATATTTTAAGTTTGATCTCCTTAGTGGTGCATTTGGTTTGGAAAGGGGATAAGAAATAACTATTGGAAAATGATCACTACCATAAGTAGAAGTTAGAGTATGCCAAGTTAATGAGGAGGCTAAGCTAGGGGAACAGATAGAAAGATCAATTGCACTTTGGTTCTGATTGGGATCTGAACGACGTGTGGCAGCTCCTGAGTTCAAGATACATAAGTTATGTAAGTCTATGATATCTAGTAATTCGTCACCATAACAGTTAGAAGTTGAACAACCCCATGATTGGTGATGGCAATTAAAGTCCCCCAATATTAAGAAAGGCTTTGGAAGAAAAGAAATGAGATTACTCATCTCTTGAAGAACAGAGAAAGAAGGGTGAGAAATGTAAATAGAAACAAGACAAGTATGAAGTACTTTAATAGCTACAATTGAAATTTTCTCACTATGGGGAGGTAATGTAATGATAGAGTAAGGGATAGAATTCTTGATGAGTATAGCTACTCCGCCATATCCATCAGATCTATCCTCTCTAATGGTTAAATAACCATGAATTTTAAAAACATGATTGGGTTTCAGCCAAGTCTCTGCTAAAGCAAAGGCAAATGGCTCATATTTATTAAAAAGATGTATAACATCACTCTTTTTGTTTATTAGACTGCGGCAGTTCCACTGGATTATATTGGATGTGTTGTCCATTATGAATGGATTGAGATACATTGAAAGAAGGGGCAGCGTTGGACGGTGAAATGTTGAACTGAGAGAGAAGATTGTGTAGTGCAGAAAGAAAATCGTTTATAGAAAAATTTGCATCATTTTTATCATTATTATGATTATCAGAAAGAGCACAACCATTTGATGATTGGGGAATATTAAAATCTTTAATAATGGCATTATGAGCCTCTTTATTATATCCTTGTACAGATTTAGGAGGGGATCGTGGTTTGAGGAAGACAGTCTTTTTATAGCTACTTGAAGCAGGTAATCTCTTAGATGAAGGAATAGATGGAGTATCTGCAAAGTTTTTGGAAGGAGAAGATAAAAGTGTATCAGCATAGGACTTAGTTACTGGAGGATATACTTTTGCTGCTTCAGCGTAAGATACTGAACTTTGTGCCATGTATGTTTTAATTAATTTTTGCCTAGAAAATTCTGGGCATGACTTATTAGTAGCATAGTGAAAACCAGAGCAAAGGCAGCAGGATGCACTTTCTTGTTCTCTTTCACAACTATCCCCAGTGTGGCCTTGGCCACATTTATAGCAACGAGGTTTAGACCTGCATTGAATTTTAGTGTGACCATAACGACAGCAATTAAAACACTGAATGGTAGGGAAAATATATAAATCTACAGGTAATGCATTATAGCACATAAAAATTCTTTTCGGTAGAACCTGCCCATCAAATGTAACAACAATAGATTGGGACGGTTTCCAAATCGTTGTACCATCAACAGTGGTTTTAAAATTGAGGCGTCTGACTTTTAAAATTGAACCGCAACCAATTGGTACCGTTATATTATCTACAACTTCCTCCGGAGACCATTCTGCAGGTACACCACGCACTAAACCCATTCTGGTAACATTAAAAGTAGGTATAAAGGCTTTATAATTGTATTTTTCTAGAGTATTATGTCTAATAAAGGAATTTGCGTCCAGGCAATTGGAAAAAGAAAGAGAAATTTTATTGCGCCCGATTTTTTTGACGCTACCGTTGACGATATTTTGGAAGGCGTTGTGTTTAAGAAATTTGCCAAATGTGATTGGGTGTAGAGTCGTTCCATCATCCGGAGTAGTTGTTGTTTTTTGAACATGAACAACAAAAGGCGCGCTGTCAGTTTTGTCGTAAGTATTTCGACCAATTTGAGTGGGAACTGTTACAGGAGTGCAAATTTCGCTTGAAGCAGGAATTTCAGAGCAATTAGGCTCCAATGTAGAAACTATCGACGAGTCCGTGCATCCACAACCCGAAGTCTCGGAACCGTGGTGCTTTCGAGTACGACGGCGTTTATTGCATTGTTTGCACACATGAACACGACTCCTTTTTAAATGACGAGCCGAAGTCGACCCATCGGTATCCATGCCCGATTCATTGGAGATTGTGACGAAATTGCCTGCCGGGGGAACAAAGTCCCCCGGGTCAGGCGGGTCGTTCATTTTTCGCCCTTATTAAATAATTGAAAAGACTTACCCTACCGAAGAAAAAGTACAAAAACTAAAATTATGTTAAATAAAAGAATATACAATACTAAAACTACAAGACTGATCCTATAAACACTGGTTTTAAATAGTTATTTCGTTTTTGTCAAAAAGGACGCGTCCACCAAGTTAAAAGTTTCCCGCGCTTTCCCGAAAAAGATCTTGACAATTGGTTTGTTGAAAATGGTGCTACAAGTCATGTCACCTGTCGAAACGACATATTTTCCAGCTTTCAACATTTCAGCAATAATCAAACAGTAACAACCACAGAGTACGTAACAACTGCAAATGGCTCAACAATTCAAGCTATTTGTAAGGCTATAGTTGATTTGATAGCTGACGTTCGAGGTCAGACACAAAACATTAGACTGTGTGATGTATGGTATGTTCCATCATAAAGAAAAACTTATTTTCCGTACTTGCTGCTCAAGATAAACTTGAGAAAAGTGTCTTCACATCTGAAAGAGAATTTTGTCAATTGGTAGTTGATGGAAAAATAAATTTAATTGGCACAAGAGTCAAGAATGGAGGACTATATAAATTAAATGTAAAGACGTTATAAATTCATCTCCTGAGTTGAACTCACTGTCAACAAAAAATATTTTACAACTCTATTACGAAAGATTTGCTCACCAGAATAAAAGACACGTGAAACAATTGATTGAAAGGAACTTGGTATAAAAGTAAAACTCGATTCTGAATTATGTACAGGATGTCTATGCGGTAAAACACATAGATATACATTTGGAACTAGAGAGCGAGCTAAAGTACCAGGAAAGATCATTCACTCAGATGTATGTGGTCCATTCCCCAATTCATTCAAAAAGTTTCGTTATTTTGTATTATTTAAAGATGATTTCAGTAAGTATCGTCATGTTACTTCATCAAGCACAAGTCTGAAGTGAAGAATAAACTTGTAGAAATGATAAACGAGACAAAGACTACTGGTCATATTATAAAGACAATTCCCAGCGATAATGGAGGAGAATGCCAAAATGAAGCTGTAAAGAAGATCTTGACTGATCATGGCATCCAACACCGTTTGACAATGCCTTAAACACCTGAACAAAACGTGTGTAGTGAGAGAGAAAAAAAAAAAAAAAAAAAAAAAGCTTTGGTAGAAGCTGCACGTACTATGATGCACGCTCACGAAAAACGTCCACTCTCCTGTTGGTCTGAGCTTGTCAACACAGCTGCTTATGTTCTGAACCGAACTGGACCGACTTCTATAGAAGGAAAATCACCATTTGGGTTGTGGTTTACAAAGAAGCCCTCAATCAAACATTTAAACACACACACTACCAAATAGGTACTTTAGCTTCTTGTTATGACACATACAAACTTGAGTCTGCATAGCAGTCCAACACATTTACAATAATTTACCTATAATAACAGACTTGAGTTACTTGAGTTACCTATCGAACTGCAAGTAAAAGTAACTGCCTTATGCCACAACTCCTTGTGCTACAATAATCTTTTAGCTCCTGAAATGACATTGACAGGGCGATTCCATGTAGTATCTCTATGTAGTCTGTGGATTCCATGTTATCACACGCTAATTCGGGAATTCCACTTACAAAAAATGGTCTCAGTTAAATTTATAAATAAAAATTTAAATAATTTAATTTATAAAGCTAAATTTCAATGATGTCTCGGATCGACTTTTAAAAAGCTCATTCGATACTGTTGCTTTGGACCAAAATTTACATAGAGCCTTCGCTCCTCCCATCTTTGGAAGCATCCACAACTTTTGGAAAAAGTAGACCAAATTATTAGAAACACACTAACTTCAATCCTAAATGTGGCCTTGGACGACCGAGCGTGGCAGCAAGCCACACTTGCCATTCGCCTGGGTGGTCTCGGCGTCCGCAAAATTTCAAGTATAAGTTTACCGGCCTTCCTCTCCTCGGTCCACAGTACGGATAAATTAACCAGGAATATTTTATCTTCCTCACTGGTCGATTTTGAAGTACCGTGTTTGACCAATGCGTTGAACGCTTGGAAAATGGCTTGTCCCAATACCTACGGTTTTACCTGAAAACCCGTCCTCCCAGAGACAGTGGGACGTGCCGCTCTGCAGTATTATATGGAATACCCTGGTAAATACGTCATCTAATACTGTTGAGCGTGGCCGTCTGCTGGCTGTGGGGGAATGGGAATCAGGATTGTGGCTTCAGGCGCTCCCGTCATCCACCATAGGTACTATGATGGATGACTCATTGTTTCGGCTCGCTACGTGTCTACGCTTGGGCGCACCTTGTGTTGCTCCGCATCGGTGTCACTGCGGTGAAGCTGTCAACGGTCTTGGGCACCATGGCCTGTACTGCTACAGAAGCGCAGGTCGCATAGCACGCCACGCCAGCATCAACGATATTATTCGTCGAGCTCTTGTCACTGCCGGCGTACCAGCGGTATTAGAACCAAACGGCTTGGTACGTAACGATGGGAAGAGACCAGACGGCATGACGTTATTGCCTTGGAAGGTGGGTAGACCTCTGGTGTGGGACGCAACCTGTGTCGACACCCTTGCGCCATCTCATGTTCCTAGCACGGCGGGCTGTGTTGGCGCCGCTGCTGCGGTTGCTGAGACCCTCAAGCGGCGTAAATACTGCAACCTTATGGGTAACTACAGTTTTGAGCCGTTTGAGGTCGAAACGCTCGGGTCATGGGGCCTGGGTGCACGTCTCCTCTTTAAGGAAATTTCTCGCCGGCTGGTCGACGCTTCACGTGACCAGAGGGCTGGGTCGTTCTTTGGCCAAAGAATTAGCATTGCCATTCCACGTGGCAATGCTGCCAGTCTTCTGGGCACGTTTGCTGATGACAGCGATGCGGACGAATACTTCGACGCCTAAGTGTCCTTTTTTTTGTATTTATTTGTACACACCTTTAGTTTTGATGTAGGTAATTTAAATAATCAATAAAATAATTTTCAAAATGTATAATAGAATATTTAAAAAAGAAGAAGAGCCTTGGCTCCGAGCGCTCCTACTTTGGGCATACACCAAAACATTCTTGTACACATGGGTACACTTTTCCAGTGTACGCTGATCTCGCACTGTACGTAAATCCTATACAATGCGAGATCAGCTTACACTGGAAATGTATAGCTTGATGTGTAGCCGTGTGTACATACTGTATAACTGTTGGACACGTGTCATTTGTGCAAACATTTTTATTTATATAATTTGCACAGATGTTCTGACATAAAAAACCTTTAAAATTAGCTAGGTACATTGATTTACAAAAATCCTGCTAGGTAATACATTTTGAAAAACTGCAATAAGTTTGTACAACTATGTCCATCTAGTACGATTTATAGCAACTAAATATTTTACTTACAGCCAACTGTAACAGATGTCGTTCGTTGAACCGATAATGACTGTTAGATTAATTCAGTTTGCTCGTTCCTCATTTTGTCGACTTTAACCTGAGGCATTAAATTCCGAAGTGCGATAGTGCAACGTTATATCGTAGACTTTAAAAATCAATAGGTACACATTTCGTGGTGAACAACAACACCTGTTAATTCTGGGTACGTAACTACTACATTCTGTTTATACTAGTCTAATAGGACTTAATTCTTGAATAATTCTCAAGCATTCATTTCATTTTTAATATGAAATCTAGAATTTGTATATTTAATCAAGATTAATATACAGCCAATATAATTGTTGATTAACTATGAACTTTAAATTGTGTTGACAAAAAATAGCAACAGGTGTTAGGTATTTAATATTATGTAGGTATACATACTTCCTCCTAAGGCATTTTTTTTGTTGTTTTTTAATTATACAAACTAGGCACTTAACTGTTACCCGCGACTTTTTCTGCGTGAATTTAGTATTTTATTTTATTATAAGTACTTACCAATATACAGTATCTTTTTCAGAACAGATGACTTTTCTAAATGACATTCGCTTCTACGATGCACTGTTTACCGACAGAACGATTTACTTGATGAGTGTTCGCCGATAGATGTTTCGGCGAACAATTCGCTGACACAACCGTTCTTCTATATTTTAATGTTGTATCTCCGTTTATACATTTGCTAATATTGGTTTGTGTTCGAATTCTTAATTACTCATGCCATAATTATAAGCGCAGTGATCGTAAATACATTTACGCACCTTTTACCTTGTAGATCCTCATGCTTATGATATCCTCCTCCGCCCTGTTGCGGGCGTAGGATCTATCCACAGGCTCCACATCAAGCTATACATTTCCAGTATAAGCTGATCTCGTTTTGTATAGGATTTCCGTAAAGTGCGAGATCAGCGTAAGCGTACCATGGGTCTATCAGCATCTTACTGACTAAAACAGTAAGGTGCTTTTCAATTGCTTCTGATTTGACTGCGCTATGCGTTGTAGGAGATAATCAAAATCCAATCACTAATCTATACTAATACTAACTGACCCGGCAAACGTTGTTTTGGCTTATAAATTATTTAGGGTGAACAACCCTTATCACTTAGGGGTATGGAAAATAGATAGTAGCCGATTCTCAGACCTACTGAATACGCATATAAAATTTGGTAAAAATCGGTAAAGCCGTTTCGGAGGAGTACGGTAACTAACATTGTGACATGGAAATTTTATATATTAGATAGAAGATTATAAGTAATGAGGTAAAGTTTGTGAGTTTGTGAAGTTGTAGGGGGTAATTTCTGGATTTACTGAACCGATTTTGAAATATGTTTACCGCCCAACGAAGTGGGCAGGGGTCAGCTAGTATTATTTATAAATATATATACCTACCTATAAACAGGGAGTTCAAACATGTTTTTAATGGACAGTTGGGATGGCGAATCTTTCACTGTTGAAAGTTTACGACTTCCACTAATAATGTACTCTGTGGTTACGACGAAACTCTCATAAACACGGTTGTGTCCGCGAACTGTAATTCCCCGATGAAAAAGTAATATTAGCAAAAGAACCATATTATGTGAATTGTTTTGTCGGCGAACAGTTAATCAGAAAACGCATGTCATCGCACGTTTCAGAATCAATATACAGAATGAAAAGTAGCCTATATCCTCCGATTCCAGCCTCACAACGTATCTGTCAAATTTCACAATGATTGATCGTCAGAAATGAGATAGGGAAGTCTGAAAGTGGCACCGGTGATTCAAAAGTTTTGTGGAAATCGGTTGTCATGCTATGGGGGCATGTGACGCGGAGGAATTAAGAAAATGTCGTGAGGAAAGTTTTGAGTACGAACAGAGAGTACATTAATATAATTGAGTACGAATGTGAATGGCTATAAGAGTAGGGAAAGAACAAAGAAACGATGGATGAACTGTGTGAAAGATGATATGGCAAGGTATGGTAGGATATCCCTTGCCATATCATCTTTCACACAGTTCATCCTACTACTCCAACTAAAGAGATTACGAAAAGAAGAGTGTGGAAGAAAAAGAAATGTTGCGCCGACCCTAAATAAATTAGGATATGGGAAAGAGAAGAACAATGCGGTTGCACAGACAGACACGTAAAACGACTTTAATTTATAAGAATAGAAAAAAAATGTGATGGCCCAGGGGTTTACGGCCTCGCCTCTCGTGCACGGCCTTGTGAGTTCAAATCCGGGCAAAAACTAATGTGACTTTTTCAAATTTTAGGCACTTTTTCGAGTTTATCTAGGACATTATGACAAGAGGCCTTTGCCATGCAATGGGATAATAATAGGGCTGGTAATGTAGATACACCTTCACTCATAAGGTGTATCTATTCATACACGAAATATCTGAAGGATGACCCCTTCAGATATTTCGTCGTATGAAAGTCAGTAAGTCAGCTGTTCCCTACATTTTGACGATTTATGCGCACATAAATGTAGGGAACAGCTGATTTTTGTTCGCGATTTCAGGTTTGGTCCCATAGTAAAAGTTGTTCATAATGATGAGTACAAATACCCTTTCAGATATTTCGTGTAGGTATGAATAGATACACCTTAAGTATCATTGTAAGTAGGTACACATATAACACGCCTGCGCCGGTAATCCCTAAGGGTTAGGCAGAGGTATACCTACCTATAAGTGGTACACCCACATTTCGCCAGGTTTATCCCATGTATTAAAAGATTTAAAAGGCGAGCTAATTGCCGTCACCGAACCGGCCGGGATTCAATATTAATAACCTAACTACATACTTTCAGTAGTCGATTCGCGCCGACTTACTAAGTATTAATTTTGTGTTCTACTTGTATACGGGGGAGAGTCGCAGAGATAGTCACGTATAAACGATCGCAACTATAAATTATCACTGCGATAATATCGCCATGTGGAGATTGAATTCTAAGATTAAATTTGACACTGCGAGGCTTTCGCCGTGGTTCTGTTACCCGTGGAGATAGCGTCTAACTGCCTTCGGTGGCTTCTGCATCCATCCTACAATCCAACTATAATAGGTAGATACTTTTTGTTCGCCTATTTTATTGTGTCCAACAGCTGGACAAAGGCACATAATAATATAAATAAATGTAAAGATCTTTAAGGTCTGAAACTGTATTAAGCGGACGTCCGCACGGTTTCATACAAATGTGCTCCGTCATGGGGACCCCGCGCGGGCGTCCGTCGCAGGGTAGGCTACGTTTGGCCGCGGTTGCAAGTCCCGTGGGATAATTTCCGACATCCACGGTTCGGAGCCGCGGTTAGCAGTTAGTAGTAAATAAAATGGCTTCGCGATTGGGGTCGTCACGATCCCATGGAGCCCACTCGCGTAGACACGCGACGGGTGACCGTCGCTGGCGTCCGCATAACGCAGTTTCAGGCCTAAGTATGTTTGGACGTGCAGCTGAGCGCTGCATCTGGAATAGAATACCTACTTTTATTCCAGTATTAAGTTCCTGTGGGATAATTTTCGAGTATCACGTGGATGAAGCCACTGGCAAAAGCTAGTTGTTTTATATACCTAGTAGTAGGTTGCATAATTACAATAATTAGTGTTTGAAATAAATTAAAACATGTTACACTTTTCTTTATCTGTAATTTTCATAATGTATTGTTCCAGTATAGACATTTTTATAAATGGCACTTAAAGGCGTAAGAGTCGTAGAAATGATGGGGTTAGCTCCTGGCCCATTATGTGGAACCTTGTTGGCAGACTTCGGGGCGAGTGTCACTGTCGTTCAAAAGGTTAGTAGTCACCTAAGTCACCACCACAACATTAGGTACCTAGTACAATTCTACAGTAATTTTTATCAGGCACAAATTTGTCCTAGCATACTGATTTGCAACCAGCTTCAGAAACAATATCTTATCTGTAGGTATCTACATTGAAAGCCGTTGTACAGACGCCAGCACATCAAGCTACCCCAATCTGTCAAATTTCTTTGATAGATTTTAAACTTTATTACATAAGCATAGGGTTCATGTTCAATTGGTAAAATTCGACAGTTTTGGGTAGTTTGATGTGCTGGCGTCCTTACCTAAACTTTATTTTAGACTTTTGCAAAAACGATCAAATTTGATTCCTGTAAGTAAGTAGTAGTAGTAGTACCTAAGTCGTAAAAACTTTTTTGCCCATGTCTAGATATTTTCTTCAAAATCATTGTCATGCATGACTCCTTAAATAATTTTACTCTACCCTACCTACTTGTCATTGTTTCGGATTTCGCCCCAAAGACCTATCTCAAAAAATCCTGTTTCTAAGGCTAATAACGTCAGGAAAGCAGGTATCTTTGCAACCCTTCTACAGTAATATAATAAATTATATCTGAACTTTACATATTATGTAGAATAAAAGTATTTCTTTTACAGATGAATCCAAGTCCATTCGACGTAATGTCTAACGGAAAAAGAATGATATCAGTGAATTTAAAAACCGAGGATGGAGTCAATGTTTTGAAAAAGCTTTGCGCTGATTCGGATGTTCTTTTGGATACTTTTCGACCAGGAGTTATGGAAAAACTGGGCCTAGGACCTGAACATCTGATGATAGCAAACTCTCGCCTCATCTATGCCAGATTAACAGGATATGGCCAAAATGGATTCTACAAAAACAAAGCTGGACATGACATAAACTATGTTGCCATGTCTGGTATTCTCTCATTACTTGGCAAAAATAAACAACCACCTACACCACCTCTTAATCTTTTGAGCGATTTTGCTGGAGGTGGAGTCCTATGTGCTTTGGGTATATTGTTAGCCTTATTTGAAAGAACTAAATCGGGGAAAGGACAAATTGTAGATACGAGTATGACGGAAGGAGCTGCTTACATCGGTAAGTGGTTATTTAAATCAAGACAATTGCCAATCTGGTCAGGTGAGCCCGGAACAAATCCTTTAGATGGGGGGTTTGCATGTTATCAAACATACAAAACGAAAGATGGCAAGTTTATGGCGGTTGGAGCACTTGAACCACAATTTTATTCAAATTTTTTGAAAGGATTACAACTTCCTGAAGATGAATATGTTCAAGTAGGTGATAATGAACATTGTCAGAAAAAAATTCAGCAAGTTTTTTTGGAGAAAACCCAAGATGAATGGTGTCATATATTTGAAAACCTTGACGCATGTGTGACTCCCGTGTTAAATATCGACGCAGTTGATAAACATAATTTTCGCGTATCTGATTCGGCTTTTCATAGAGATATAAATAATATGGTTGTACCTGAACCGGCTCCGAAAATGTCCCGCACTCCAGGAATATCCAGTGATCGTAAGCCTTTACCAGTGCCAGGACAGCATACAATAGAAATATTATATGAACTGGGATACAGCAAGATTCAAATTGAAGAACTTATTAAAAATGAGCATGTTTATGCAATTACAAAATCAAATTTGTAGAAAATTTTTAATTACATAAATAAAGGAAAAACAGCTGTCAGTTCCTTTCTTACTTGTATAAATTCATCCTGTTTTGAGGCCAATATGTCTGTATTTAAGAATACTGGATGTACATAGATTGAGTTCAAAACTTTTAAAATATTTTTTAAATCAAACTTGATTATACTTATTCCAAGAGAGTATTGGTTACAACATACTTGTTTATTCCCTTGTAATTGTGATAACCTTTTCTTAGCGATGTAACACAAAAATGTCACAAATGACTCAAAATCCATGCCAAAGTGGGATTTTAATATCAGCTGGCATTCAGCAGAAAATTCAGGTGTGTCCTTGCACTCTTCTATTTGAAGTTCTACTATTACCAATGATTTTGCCAATGCCTTCCATACTATCTCGATGTTACAAGCATTTATCCAATTATGATTTATCGAAATTGTTTGAGCTTCATTCATTACTTGGTGATGCCAACCAGATGGGACAAATAAAGCATCTCCTGCTTCTTGTGTGATCTCGCAGTACTTGATATTTTGATACTTTTCTGGTTCAAATACTAAAGGGAGATTACCCAATCGATCTTTTAATTTGTCCTCTTCTCCAGGAGGAAACAAAACCCATTTTTTTCTTCCAACAACATTAACTGACCAGCTATAAGAACAGTACACATCTTCATGCAAAGGGGTCCTGGAACAAATCATAAATCTTTACACTTATGCATTATATTCATAATAATTAAACACCACATTAGTAAACACAGAATAAGTTAAAACTAGTGTGACACCTAGAAAATCCTCACTGGGTTTTCTAGGACTCACACTAGTTCAGTAGGTTTCCAGGGTTCCCCCAGTGAAATAACAGAAATGGAACACTTATTACAAGGTTGCTCGGGCGATCGACTTTTGACAACAGATTTCTGGACTTTAAACCAGGTCTATAATATATTATGCTGTTTTTTTCAGACATGATTTTATTATCAAATTCAAAATTTTCACCAAGAATTGATAAGTTGTTAGCGTAAAAACCTCTTCAAGATGGATCAGTGAAGTATTTTTTAGATTATTCGAACTACCTACATATGAGTATTTAATTCGTTTTATCTAGCATTTACAAGATAGCCCACTGGCTGACAGAGAATCATAATAATAGCCCTCCTTCAAAATTGGTTGTGCAGCCTTTACTATAATTTCATCATATACAACTAGTTTGGTAATCGCTTCATATAGAATGTTGGTAATTCAGCTGCATCCAGTTGGCCCCAACATGCTTGGAAAAAGGCTAAACTGATATTGGTCTGTAGCTGTACATACACAGACACATGTTGCTTGTAGACATTTGGCGCTATTATTATTCTTTAAGTTTTGCTTAGTCTACCCAATACAGGGTCTAATTCACTGCTGATATTTAGCTTGGTTTTGTGGTTTTGGTAGTAAAACTGCAGGCTTGGGGCTCATCAGCAAGATGTGTCTAATAATGTGGGGCATCACACAAACTATTAGGAAAAGAACATTCATTGTTTGGCTCACTCGTAAGTTTTATGTCTTATTTTCAGAAAAATTTAAGCAATATTAAGTATATTATAATTTCTTACCACGATCCTTTGGGACCAATGTACACAAACATAAAATCATCTTCTTGATTATCTACAGCAAATTCATTAAGCCAGTCCAATATAAAATACTGTGGGACTTCATAAAACTTGTCACAAGGTCTACTTCTTTTTAGGTGCCAGTCTTTCAAATATAATATTCTGCAATCTGCTGTGCTCTGCAAATACTCTATGTACTGTTGTACCTTCATATCAGATTTGCATTGAGAATTAAACTGTATGTTTTTACAATCAGCAACAGGAGCAATGAGATCACCATATTCTTCAATTAAATTATCATAATTTATTTGGTCACCTTTTACCCATTGTCTAGCACATTTCCAGTTGTCTGTTACATTTTTAATCAGACAAGGTAAATTTTTTAACATGTAATTACTAAAAAAGTCTATGAAATCCAAACTACATTGCTGAAAGTTTGCACCATCAATGCTCCAGTCACTATAATCGTACTCTGGAATTTCGGTATCTAATGGGCACTGAATTTCCATTTTATTCTGCGTCATTATTGTTTTGCTTGAAGTTATGATTATGGCTATACTACAGCTATCATTGCTTTTTGTACATCTTAGGTAGAACTATGTTCTTTCCATATTTTTTAGTATCTCTAGATCTAGCTTCTGATGAAAAACTTTCTTTGTACAAAATAATATGCATTGTTTGGTTTGAGATTTTGATTTCAACGAAATGTAATCTTTGCAGCAGTCGACTGTTGTGCAACAAAAGTAGTCAGTCAAATATTGGACAGAATTTATAAAAAAATAAGAACTAGATATTTCGCAATTTGGCTAGCTTTTTTGAAGCCCCTACTCATCGATTTATGTAAACCCAAGAAAGGAAGGTAACTCTCAGTCTCAATTCGCATTCGGACCTCCCATTAATAATAATAAACTCTTTGATTCGGACAAACTGCACCGGTCCAAACGTGACATTGGCTAAATGCACAAACCGTGCGAAGCCAAACCCAAAAAAAAAAAAAAAAAACAAAAAAAAAAAAAAAAAAAAAAAACTGCACCGGTAAAATTGCAATGACACTTGACAGAGTGTTGCCAACAATGCCAACCCTTTCCAACATTTTCCCCGAAGATAAGATATTTTTAAATCCCCCAAAAAATTCATAAGCCTTCCAGCCGACCAGCCTTCGGATTCGGGAACATGAGCAGAATTACAGTTTTTCCATTATGACATAAAAATTTGGATTTATCATGGTTTATATTAATCCGACTAAAGCCCAGATTAAAATATCTGAGAAACACTGGTTTCTCATTTTCTTTAAGTTAATGTTTCTGATATTGTCATTTAACTCACTTCCTGGTTTTGATGTTCCATTGTATCCATTATCTGGTGGTAACCATGAGAATATGTATGGGAACATTAAATTTAAAACCGACCAAGTGCGAGTCTGACTCGTAGGGTTCCGTACCACAAGTCAAAAAATGCTGAAAAAAACACTTTTCTTTTTTATGCAGTCTTTTAAATTTTGACTTTATTTTTAGTTGTGATCGCGGAGACAGTAATCCATATTCTGTGAAAATTTCAACTGTCTACCTATTAATGATCATGAAATACAGCCCACTGGCAGATAGATGGACAGTGGAGGCTTAGTAATAGGGTCCCGTTCGTAAAAGTTTGGGTACGGAACCTTGAAAACGAGTTATTTTCGAAATATTTACAAGAAATTTGTATGTTTGTAAACTTAGCGTTGACATAATATGCCTTTGAACCCGCTTTACGGATCTGCCATAGTTTAAGCACCTCAACATAATATTCATATCTGGAGGCAAAGGTCCTCGCACACACTTGGGAGTGGCGCGAGGAGGCCAAACGCCGGGGGTAACTCCGCTGCCGCGGGAAATCGCGGCACGGCGGACAGAGCTCCGGCAGGATCTCATGGCGACGTGGAAAGTGCGATTGTCGCAACCCAGTGCTGGGCACGCCACGATTGCGGCGGTAAGTCCCCTCTTTGAGGAGTGGCTTGAGAGGCGGCATGGCGTCCTCACCTTCCGCCTGACACAGGTCCTCACCGGACATGGCTGTTTCGGGAGGTTCCTGTTTCGGATAGGGCGGGAGGAAACGCCCGGGTGTTTCCATTGCGAAGATCGCCCTGAAGACACGGTGGAGCATACGATGGTGGTCTGCCCGGCTTGGGCGGAGCACCGCCGTGTCCTCGTGGAGGTGATCGGTGGCGGCGATCTCTCGCGTCCTACCTTGGTCCAGGCCATGGTACGGAGCGAGAGTGCATGGCTAGCAGTCGCCTCCTTCAGCGAAGCAGTTATGCTCGCAAAGAGGGAGGTGGCGCACGTGAGGGAGATGCAGTACATGCGCCCTCACAGCCGTGGCCTTCGCAGGAGACGCCCTGGGCGTCGGGAATCCCAGGCTGATTCCCGGCCACCGTAGGCGCGGGCCTGCGGATGGCGAGTAATGGGTAGCTCACTGTCCGGTAAGGACCAAGCCCGGGTTGACGGCGCGTTGTGTTCCACGCGCGCCTCAAAGAGATGTCAGCAGCAACTGATGGGGCCCGCAAGGGCCAATGCCTGCCAGGGGTGCGGGTTGTTCGTAAGAGATACCGCCGCCCCTGGCACACAGGCAACTGAAGGAACACGGGTGGGTTTTAGTCAGTAAAAGTCTGACACGCCCTCCCGCTCCGCCCAGAGCGGGAGAAGTTATTTGATGATTTCCCACCAAAAACCATAATATTCATTTAATAGAACTTTACAGAATCGTAGAACAAAACTGATGAATCCATTATAAATAGCAATGGTAATCGGGCTTAGAAGATGTCTGTAAAGAAAAGCAATGGTCGTCATATATAGAAGACAATAATCGCACAGTAAGTACACAACGGACGCGTAAAGGCAACGTGGGGTCGGGAATTGCTTTCATTATAGTACTCTGTGGGAATTGCAATAAAACCTGACGTGACGCCATCGCACTAAGATCGGATGTGCAAATAGGGATGATGAATCGATAATCCGAAATTGATAAATGGATGATGGATTTTTATGGAACCTAGCACACTAAAATCGAAATCACATTTTTGTTATATAACAAATCAATGACATAACCATATTTTTCAATCAATTATCTTGCTTCAGTGTAGAAGTATGTACACTTGTACAGTAGACTTAGCACGAGAACCGTAGACAAGCGTTTAGTCGTCGGAAGGGTAGAAAAAAGTGACGTTTCGCATAGACAGTTGACAGTTTTTCACCGAGAAATGTAGACAAGCGATTTCTATTCTACAGTAGAGTAGAAATAGAAAGCGGCATGCTAAGCCTGCAGGAAGTTTAAGTGTGTAAATCACACACTTTTACGACAAAAATGAGGAACTATCAACGTTTTTGTTCAAACAAATCTTCACATTAACATCATCATATCAGCCGAAAGACGTCCACTGCTGGACATAAGCTTCCCCCAAAAGGGGGGATTTGCCATAATCGCCACGCTTGGCAGGCGGATTGGTGATCGCAGTATGGTGGTCAAATCCATAGAAAATGCTGCTGTCCATTCTCTATTAAGTCCCTTAGTCGCCTTCTACGACACCCACGGGAAGAAATGGGACACATTTACATAATTAACTACAAATAAACCCATGCTCATTATTAATTAAACATAGTTAAAAATGATGAATAAAACATCAATTCAAAAATCTATTTGATCGATTTTTGTGAACCGATTTTTCATGCTTTAACTAAAATTGCAATAAAATTCATTAACCCTGCAAGCGCTGGGCACGCCGCGATTGCGGTGGGCACGCCGCGATTGCGGCGGTAAGTCCCCTCTTTGAGGAGTGGCTTGAGAGGCGGCATGGCGTCCTCACCTTCCGCCTGACACAGGTCCTCACCGGACATGGCTGTTTCGGGAGGTTCCTGTTTCGGATAGGGCGGGAGGAAACGCCCGGGTGTTTCCATTGCGAAGATCGCCCAGAGGACACGGTGGAGCATACGGTGGAGGTCTGCCCAGCTTGGGCGGAGCAACGCCGTGTCCTCGTGCAGGTGATCGGCGGCGGCGATCTCTCGCGTCCGACCCTGGTCCAGGCCATGGTACGGAGCGAGAGGGCATGGCTGGCAGTCGCCTCCTTCAGCGAAGCAGTTATGCTCGCAAAGAGGGAGGCGGCGCACGTGAGGGAGATGCAGTACATGCGCCCTCACAGCCGTGGCCTTCGCAGGAGACGCCCTGGGCGTCGGGAATCCCAGGCTGATTCCCGGCCACCGTAGGCGCGGGCTTGCGGACGGCGAGTTATGGGTAGCTCGCTGTCCGGTAAGGACCAAGCCCGGGTCGACGGCGCGTTGTGTTCCACGCGCGCCTCAAAGAGATGTCAGCAGCAACAGAGGGGCCCGCAAGGGCCGATGCCTGCCGGGGGTGCGGGTTGTTCGAAAGAGATACCGCCGCCCCTGGCACACAGGCAACTGAGGGAACACGGGTGGGTTTTAGTCAGTAAAAGTCTGACACGCCCTCCCGCTCCACCCAGAGCGGGAGAAGTTATTTGATGATTTCCCACCCAGAAAAAAAAAAAAAAAACCCTGCAAGCGTGACTTGCCAGATTTTGAACAATCAGTTAAGTACCCATACTACATTGAAATAATACTAATTAGCAACAAGACGGCTATACAGCCTGACACAGCAATTCGATAACATGTGAGCCAGCACGTTTATTTGGTGGGTTAGATGACTCAAGCCAATGAATACCTACTTATTAAGTTTATTGCTACACAATCACATGGCTGGATAGCATAGAGACTTTTAGCAAAGTGTATACACTCATAAGTCTGTAAAGAGTTATATAGAATTATAAAAAAAACTGATATTTTAACAGCTGCCAATCGTCAGATAATTCAGGATTCATCAAGGAGTTTACAAGAGAATGAGGTGAATGTGTGTGTGTGAATGTTACATTTGGGTTTCCCCGGGCATCAAAACTGAGACTGCTTGTTAGTGACTAGACTGCCTAATTGTACTTTGTTTAAAATGTCAATTTGTTAAATGTGTGTTTTTCCTAGATATTTTTTTGAATATACTAATATTGAAATAATTTATTCGTTCCAATAATAGCTTTATTATTCAGTGTAACCCTCATCTCTCCACAAACAATGTAAGCCATATCTTTGGTTCCCTTGCCACGTAGAGTAGTAGTCAACAGCTGACTGTAGCTTGTAATTGAATTGGCTCGACCGGTGTGGTACCACGCTTTCACAGAATACCATCGTGAAATATCAACATTATGCTGCTGTGCTTCGAATAGTGAGTGAGAGAACCGGAAGCCGAAGGCTTGGGGTGGGAATAGGTTGGTAACGAATCAGCAATAGCCCTGAAGTTGTGGATGTGTATAAGCAGCAGTGATCGCTTAATATCACGTGATCTGCATGCTTGTTAGCCCCCTTGATGGTATAAAAAAACTTAGCGGCTCGCTGGCTTGTCGAATAGTACAAAATCATTCTTATACTCGATAACCACAAACGTCTAGCGCCATCTCATACTGAAAACTAGGGTTATTGAGTGAAAATATTTTTTTAAAATTTTCGGACCTTTTAAACTCGTGACACTTTATTTGTGTGTAAATTATAGAATACAACTACTTATCGCAAAAATATATTTTTTTTCCATTTTGGCCAAAATAAAACTTTTTTTGCTGCACATTGATTTTGACAACTTGGCAGGTGCCCAAAGCGAAACAACCTCCCATTTTATTTTGCAGTTGATTCCATTCAAATTCGGCGTCATTTTCATTACAATTTATCCTTATAAATGTTGTGTGTTGTTGTTGTGAATGTTGTTTTCTATGGCGTTATCCCATGAATAACCAATACTCATGTGGCGTTATTGACGGTGCCCATTCGGTGAAAATATCAGTTTTGCCTTATTAGTATTCACTTACACTGAGTTTTTCCTGCGATGTGGCAACTTGGGGTTTCATAATTAACATCATCTTTAGAATTAATGGGTCGGACAAACTTTTTGTATCTCAGTGTCCGAATTATTTACGTAGAATTTTCTTGTATTTTCTTTCACATCTCATGTAATAAATCTGTTTCTGTTAGATTTTGTTTCTTTATCTTTAGAAGTTTTATTTATTTGTATTAAATCCTACTATAATATAATGGTGCCGATTCTCTTGTACACCGAATTAAACTAACTAAACTATCACTAAAATTCCTTACTTTTGGCTATGAGAATTCTAAAGCTATTTTGCAAAAAAGATCTCTAAATTTAAAAAATATTTTGACACAACCAAAATCGAATTTGACAATCGCGACTTCACGTGGTATTTTCTGGCTTCACAACGTGGTAGGTACTTGTTTGCCCTACCCCGTGATCTTTTTTAGGACCGGAGTCGCGCAGGGGGCAGCCTCGACGTGTTTTAAATGGATTTTTTTTACTTTTTGTATCGAAAATATGAAAAATTATTACATAAATATTGAGTTGGTGTATGAGTTTTCAAAGGGGGTCGAAATTTTCATTATTTTTACGATAAGACACACCATTTTCGAGATATAAGCAAAAGAAAAGAAAATAAAGATACAGTACTGTATTTGCGCCCGAAATCGAGGTGTCGGTGTGAATTTTAGTTCTTGACAACTAATTTTATTCCACACCTTTTTAATCGCGATTAAAAATAGTCAGATTTAGTTAGACAATCATAATTTTATATTGAATAGAATAATGAAATTGATAACAACAGAGTAGCAAAATTACCATTTTCACTAAATTAAAAACTCAGTGCAATTTTAGTGCTGTCAAACTAAAATATTTATATAAATCGTCGTTTGACAGAAATAAACTAAATTTTGGTGATTTTTAGTTTAGGTATGAGAATTTTGTGACAAGAGAATCGGCACCAATATGTAATTATATAATAATATTATAAGTGTGAAAGTTTGTATTTTTGGATATTTAGATGCTTGGATGTTTGTTACTCAATCACGCAAAAATGGATGTTTATCCCGATTGTACGTTGTCTTGAGATAATTTCCGTCCTCCACGCAGGCAAAGCCTCTGGCAAAAGCTAGTAATTACATAATTTTAAAACTAGGTTCTGCACAATTGCTGCATAATTTTAAATGATCATAGGGCAACAAAAAGTTCGTCCGCATCGTTGTCAATAGGAAAAGTACCCAAAAGGCTGGCAGCTTTGCCACGTTCCCTGGCAATGCTGATTCCTTGGCCAATAAATAAGCCAGCCCTCTGGTCACGTGAAGAGTTGACCAACCGCCTGGAAATGTCTCGGAAAAGTACGAGGGCACTCGGAGCCCATAGCCCTAGAGTTTGAACTCCTAACATGTGAGATATTTGACCATATTTTCAAATTCAGAGTGCTAATGTGCTGCTGTCTCTCAAATAATGGGGCAGTTAATATCTTGTTCAGCGTATCTTGTTGTCTGCATGCTACAAGAGTTGATGGTCGCTGCTGAAAGTGCCAAGCTCATAGCCTAATACTGGTCTGATTGTATTTTGATTGCTATCGACACGCTATGTAGAAGAAGAGAAACAAATCTTCTAACAGTTTACAATTTAGTGGGTTCGGCTTGCTCGCTCTGATATAAGGTCTAGAGTGTTAATTTTGGTAACTAATTTCGAACGAAACGAATAAGTTTATGAATGAGAAAAGATCGTGGCTGGCAGTTCATTCCATTCCAAGTACAGACGCCAGCACATCAAGCTACCCCAATCTGTCAAATTTCTTTGATATATTTTCAACTTTATCACATAAACCTAAGGTTCATGTTCAAGTGGAAAAAATTTACAGTTTGGGGTCAAAATCAAAATCAAAATATTTTATTTCACATAAACCTGCAATTTTAGAGGAAAACCCCCAAAGTTGGCAACACTACGACAATGTTTGATATTGACAGTCGTGAAAGGACTGACAGTAGATGTTTTTTCTTGGGGATTTAATGATCTGGCTACAGAGGCTTTTAAGAAAAGACAGATCATTCAGAAACTTTACCAGAAACAAAGTTAATGGCAAAGTGGACTATTGATGGGAATCAAATTAGACACCTTGCGTGCGGTCTGCATGCGTAGGCGGCGTAATAAACATTTGAACGTGTCCAAATAACAATTTATTCAAAGAGTAAAGTACTCTAAAAATTTGTATTTGCGAAACATACTTGACGTTTCATACATTTGAAATGCTTTTTAAAACAATTTCATAACAAAAAAATCTATGGATGTTGCAACATGTTTCGATGATTATCGTACCTATTATTTTGAATAACCTGGCACTAGTTCTAGTAAAAAAAACATTCCGTCAATTTAGTAATATTCTTCTCCATTGTGTCCAACTGTTAGTAAATGGACCTCATTCTCCGACCTTATTAAACTATTTTGTACTACAGTAATCATTTATATAAAATTATATATAACAACGGCAACGTAATGGTTTGTTTCATGACCGCCTTTTCAATGCTTTTTGCAAGCCAGTTGTACAGACGCCAGCACTGCACATCAAGCTACCCCAATCTGTCAAATTTCTTTGATAGATTTTAAGCTTTAACACGGAATCATCTGAGGGAATTTTATGTTGATGTTCAATTGGGAAAATTTGACAGTTTGGGGTAGCTTCAAGTGCTGGCGTTTGTACTAAAATGTACTTACTATTCCACGCCCGAGAATCACACTCAAAGATTGTAGATTACATTTTAGTACACATTTTGTACCTATGATAGGCAGTTTTCAATTTCAATGCTGACACTAAAAATAATCGGCTCTTGTCGATCGCCATCTATTTTTGCTGAACTAACTTGTTTTAATTGATTTTCACCGCCCGGCTGAGCTTAGCCGTAGTGTTGCCTTTTCCCCGTACACTTAACTACATACATTTAAATTTACTGACCAGATAGTCTATTATTGTTGTTCGAGTAGTCACTTATTACACATTACTTCACACTAGTTTAGCACTCTAGATTCCGTGCGATTCATTATTGCTTTTCATAACTATGAAACACTACAAACTGTTGTTTAGCTGTAAGGTCATCGATTTAGACATAATATCGATAGCTTGAAACTTATTCAGAGTTGAAGTGAGTACAACTGAGTATAACATACTATTAGGGTACAACCCTAGCGCCAAATTCAGTTCAGTTGTCAATTCGTGATGGCGGCGCTTGGGGAGTTACGCTACGGTTCTTGTTCTTAATCATACGCCGCGGTGTTTTATTAGTTTTGATAATGAGATTTTTGTTTATTTTGAATTATTTTATATAAGCGATTTTTTAATATGTGCTATAATGTGCGCCGTTTGAGTCAACAGCATTTTTCTGTGTTCATTACTTGGTGGTATCAATACTGTGTTTCCAAATAAAAAGTATACTTACCAATTGGAACCTTATTGGCCTTTAATTGGTTTTCTACTTCTTAGTATAAATAATAAACTAAGAAGAGGAAGAATATATTAATATAAATTTGAGTTCAAGTGAAGACAGTACACAGTCGTACAAATAAACAGCCAACATGAATGATGTTCGTGACAAAGTAGTCGCTGGAACCTCGACGTGGGAGAGTAATGCAACTCAGAGTGACTCATCACCAGAACTCCAGTCTTCGCCGAGTGGAAGTGGTGAGACGCCCCATACACCAGGAGCACCAGTGCCATTGGCCCCACACCTAGCTGCTGAGCTGCATCCAGATCTCTTACAACAAGGCTGGCGGAAATACTGGTCTAAAAGAGAAAACAGACCATACTTTTGGAACAAGCTGTCAGGTGAATCGATGTGGGAATTACCAGCAGTAAAGAGAGATTTTGATCCTATAACTGACCCATTAGGTATTTGTCACACTGGGCCTTCAAATGCGGGTAATGTTACTCCTGGAGCAACCAAACGTCGTCCGTCTGAGGATAATGGACCTCCACCAAAAAAATTTGTTTTGGCTGGACCATGGGACATAGAAGTGCCAACTAATGTTGTCATATATGAGAGGCCTCCTACTATTTGTCCACATCCTCATCCAGAAATAGAGGGATTTAGATTTACTTTGGCTAATAAATTAAGACAGTGCTACCAAGAGCTTTGCCACACAAGAGAAAGCATTGATGCTCCTAAAGACTCTTTTAATAGATGGTTGATGGAGAGGAAAGTAAATGATCAAGGTGGTTCAGATCCACTGCTTCCTAGTCATTGTTTTCCAGAAATATCACATTCAATGTATGAGGAAATTATGAATGACATTCCAATTAAGCTGACTCATCCAAAGTTTACGGGCGATGCAAGAAAACAGTTATCAAGGTATGCAGAAGCGGCAAAGAAAATGATTGAATCAAGAAATGCATCACCAGAAAGTCGCAAGGTAGTAAAATGGAATGCAGAAGATACATTTCAATGGTTGAGGCGAACTGTAGGAGCTACATACGATGATTTCCAAGACAGACTGGCACACTTGAGAGTAAGTTATTATCTTTGTTTATTATTGCTAAATTTTTGACTGTACATAGTTTTTTTAATGATAATGATTTTAATTCTGTTTTTAAAAACTAGATGAGGTTGGTGTCCTATCTGAGAAGAAAGGCCAAAACAAACTCAGAGGTTGCAGCCTCTTAAAGTCCAGACATAATCTTGGTCAGATCATGTGAAGACCATGTAGATTGATTCACATAGTCTTCACATTCACAATAATTAAAACAATATAAAATACTTTACAAAGTAAATATTCATGTCATAAAAAAAAAATCAAGTCATTTATTCAAATTAGGCTGAGAATCAGCACTTTTCGAAAGTCAAAATACATGAAACAGTCACCAAAAATGCCCGCCCTTCACCACTTCCTAGTGCTTTCGCTGGGAAGAAGAAGTGGCACAACAAACTCCAGCAGCACAGCTGTCTGTTTAGTTGGATAGACTTGATTCCATACATACATAGGCAAAGTAATAAACATTATGAGGCACAGAACATTAATTAAATAATTAGTCATAATGTCAGCTAGCCATGCCAAATAAAATGCAAACTGTTGAGGTCGCTAGCTAACCACATAAAGCATAAAACAACTCATCATAAAAATATTGTTATGAGTGGATCATGTCAATAACTAATGACATAATAGATAATAATAAAAAATAATAAATTACTTAGACAGTCAGTTAATAAAAATAATAAAATATATATAATTATATGAACCCATATAACCTGTTGCTAGGTATGCTAATTCTGGAGAAAGATTGTCTCGAGTTAATCACATCGACTCAAGGTGCAAAGTCGACGGCCCGCCGCTGCGCTGCCGTCTAAACGCGACACTGGCAGAATAGAATAGTCAACATCGGCTCAATTGCCAAAAGGGAAAAAAAAAATCTTGTCATTTAAATAGTCGTTGATGGAATAGTAAGCCTTTAAACAAAGGATGGATTTTACTTTACCTTTAAATGCATCAAAAGGCAAATCTAGCAAAGAATAGGGAAGCTTGTTGTAAAAAGTTATACTAAGCCCAACAAATGAGTTATGAACCTAATGAAGCCGTTGAAAGGGAGCATGTAGTTAGTCTTTATTTCTAGTGTTAACGGTGTGAATATCACTGTTTTTAGTGTACAAGTGTATATTTTGCCTAATATATAAGATGTTAGCGAATATGAATTGTGATGCCACCATGAGAATACCAATATCTTTAAAAAAGGCTCTCAAGGAAACTCTGGCACCTTGCTGGTAAATTGCATGAACAGCACGTTTTTGAAGGATATAATGTTTTAAATATCAGCAGCTTTGCCCCACAGCAGAATACCGTAGGATATAACGCTGTGAAAATAACTAAAGTAGACTAACCAAGCTGTATTGACGTCAGTGTATTGTCTTACTTTTCTGACGGCGTAGGCGGCTGAACTGAGCCTCCTCGCTAGGCTTGATATGTGTGATGTTGAAGTTTGGCATCTACTATTATGCCCAGAAAAACTGCCGAGTCTACGGTTAAAAGCACCTCATTTATTTAAGACGATGTTGGAACCTAGATTTCTAACATTCGGTAAAGCGAACTTTACACATTTCGTTTTCTTGGCATTGAGAACTAGGTTATTTGCCGTACCTAAACCAATCCGTAACCATTGAAAGAGCACTGCTTACGTCGTCAAAGTCTTGTCCATTCCGGCCTACTTTAAAAATAAGATAAGTAACATCTGCAAACAGTACAGCATCACAAATACCCTTTACATAGAATGGTAAGACATTGATATACACTAAAAACAAGAATGGGCCGACTATTGAGCCTTGAGGAACACCTAACTGAACTGGTAGCCCGGAAGATTTTTCACCATTAATTTCTACACATTGGAACCTATTTTGTAAATAAGAATTTATTACTTTGAAAGCTTCGTTATGGAAACCGTAATAACGTAGTTTACGCAAAAGCGTTTCATGGTGCACGCAATCAAAGGCTTTGGAGAGATCACAGAAAACTCCAATAGCATTTTGAGTGTTCACCCATGCGTTAAATATGTGTTTCAACAGAGCAACACCCGCATCTGTAGTCGAACGACCTTTTGTAAAGCCTTGCTCATTATGAAGGAAGCTATTTAAATTTAAATGTCTTAGCAACTGCTTGAGTATAAAATTTTCAAATATTTTGCTAAATGCAGGTAAGATAGAAATAGGCCTGAAATTACGAACGTCATTTTTATTACCTGATTTAAATAATGGTATGACTTTACTACTCTTCATGAGGTCAGGAAAAGTTCCTGAATCAACACATTTATTAAAAGTGACAGCTAGATAGGTTGCTACGATATCTATTATATTACTTAAAAGTTTATGGAAATGCCCCAGACATCACCAGTGTTTTTATTTAGACTTAAGTGTGTTTAAAACATTAACTACATCACGAGGCGTTACATGTTCGAAACTGAATAGGTCACTACATTTAGGCATACTACTATGCAAGAGGTATTCAGCTTTAGACGGGGACGAATTTAAGGAGCGATTCGTAGTTACAGGTATGTTGGCAAAAAACTCATTAAACGCCTGTGCTACGTCAGCTTTACAAATTAATCAGTAAAGACTAATTAATTAGTAAAGACTAATTAATTTGTCGTCGACTATAATCTCAAGTTGTTTGTCTTGTTTAACCGACTTACCCGTTTCTTTGTTAATTATTTTCCAAATGGTTTTAACTTTATTATTAGAATTTTGAATTGTGTCGCTTAAAACACTAATCTTTTTAAATAATTTTGAATAGTTTTTGACATACTCTAGGAAAGGAGTATCAGACCTGATTTTTTTAAATCCATATAACTCGGTCTCGCTTTACTTTTGTAAATACCCGAAGTAGCCCATTGGTTAAAGCCAACGGAGGTGCCATTAATGTTAATAGTTTGGGTCTTGAAAGCAGATTGGTACTCTTTTTGCACAACATCAAAAAGGGCTCCATAAATTTCATTCGGGTTCTCATGTCGTACTATAGATGGTGTAATTTTATGAGCTATATTATTTTTAAACCTTTTGCAACGACTAGCTGCATAAGGCCTGCATTCAAGTTTATGCGGCTTTTTATGTAATGGCATGAGGAAGCAAGGTAATAAACCACAGTGGTCGTACGTTAAGTCAGTTAACACTAATTTATTTTTGGCATCACAGTCACTAAATATATTATCAAGACATGTTGACGAAATGAAGTGATCCTAGTGGGTTCAAAAAACAAGTTAATTAAATTAAAAGACCTAAACAGATTGAAAAGTCTGATACTTAATGGAGTAACATCTAAAATGTTAATATTAAAATGTCCACTTAAAATTATACTTTTTTACTTGATTTTAACTTATTGAGTAAATCCTCCATTACCGATTCAAAACGAATGAAATCCCCAGAGAGTCGATAAACGCAAATTATAACGTATCGCTCGAGTTCAACACAAGACAACTCACTACAAAGGTTAACTAAATCTAAACGTTGTTTACATTTCAACTTGTTTGAAACAAAAACTAAAGATCCACCGCGAATAGCAGTTTTTCTTGCAAATGCACTTTGAGCAGTAAAATAATCAACATTGATAAACACTACTTTATGTTCTTTCAACCAGTGTTCAGTCAAAAATAGACCTGAACGTCATAGTTCTCCATAAATAAGCTTAGCTCTAGCTCTTTGCCAGACAGACCCTGCATATTTTGATGAACAACAGTCAACATTTATGCGGTTCACCCATTGCGCACCTAATAGTTCAAAAGCCGAATATTTTTAGGCGAATCAAAAGTAGTGTTAGTACAACTACGAACAGTAATCAAACATGATTTCGACATACTACTTATGTCTGGGTTTATATAGCTATTTTAAGTCTAAACCTAATGGGCAGATACACTGTATTCCTTGTCGATTTTAACTTATCAACAAAACTGTTTGTGTCAAAAAATATAAGTTTTCCACCGTAGTGACTTACTAAGAATCGCATAAGATTATTTAGCATATGCATATAGTTGTTTTTTCTACTAGATAAAGTCTCAAAATATGGAAAAGCACACAAAATAATTTTATTACAATGAATCTTTAGAAACATTGTACATATATAATTTACCAAAGTCAATGTGTATATAAAAACTGAAAATAAACTTGGTCAGATCATTTGACGACCATGTAGATCCTTATCTGAAATGGTCTTTTGAGGAATGAGCCAAACAGATTTGAGTGGACCTGTCCAGTCAGTGCATGCATTTGTCAATTATCGGACAGCTGAACTCAGAATTTCAGGAGCTCAACGACTCTATGAACAATACCAAAGAAAGGACATTTGGGTAGGCTGCATAAACTACTCAAACGGCCAGACCACGATCAAAAATTTAACAATGCATAGTCCTCACATTCACAATAAGTAATATAATACTTCGTAGATGTCTTTAAAAAAATAAACAAAGTAAAACAGCAAAATAAAATAAAAATCAACTTTCACTGTGTATTGGAGCAGCTCAAACACAAGCTTTTTATCCTCATTATAGTGTTTGTCAGTATAATAGGCTTTCTGGCATAGTTTCGGCTTTATGAAATATTTGAATTTATTTAGGTTTAATTCTTGAATAAGGTTAAGAATTTTATTAAAAAAGGGCATCTTTTGGTAGTTATCATAATAGAGTAGCTACATATATTTATTATCTATTGTGTTCATTATGATGTTCTTGCAAGGATAAAAATAGGTGTTTTGGTATGTTATAAAACCTTTTTTTGTTATTAATTTCAGAGACAATGTCAACCTCACCTTGCTGAAACTGTGAAAGCATCTGTTGAAGGAATCTGCCTCAAAATCTACCACCTGTCGGCTGAATATGCTCGGAAAATAAGGGAAAGGCATAGTGGTTTACTTAAAGAAAACGGAATACAGGTAAAAATGCTTTGAACTGTCAAAAACATGGCTAAAACATTAACTGTACCTACTCTCCTTTTGGGATTACCGCAGTCTGATAAACTCATAGCAATGTATCATTAAAATGATTGTTTTGTACTAAATAATTTGTTGCTGAACGTTTTGTGAGTTCAATAAAAAAAAAAAAAATTAGATTCAATTCAATCTAAAATATAGTTCAACCATTTTGATTATTATTTAAATATATATTTTTCAACCCTGTAACTAAACTTGCACCTACCAGCTGTGATGGTGGTTTTTCATGACACGACGTTGCTCTCACAATTTTGTCAGCAATTCGTTATCGCAACCAGCACCCTAATTGCGTAACGCACGATTAAACATAATCTGAATCATTTTGAAACAGATTGCTCATCCATTGCTTCATATTCTAGACAAATTTGTCTGCTCAGCAACGAAAATAACGCAATGAATAATTTTGAACTGTCAAAATGAAACCAATTATGATTGATCATGTGTTACGCAATTAGGGTGCTGGTCTTTTATTAATGCGTGGTACACTACACTATCGACTGAAACCCGTAGCGTAGTTTGGAAGAACAACATGGTCACACAGAGAGACGCGAAAAGGAACTTTAATTTATAATATGTATATATTTGTAATAACTAGGAACTTCAAGCACCGTTGCAGCAGGCAGCCCTACGCAAGGTGTGGTGTTACCCAGTGCAGTTCGCGGTGCCGACGCCCCGGCCTCCGCTCGTGGAGCACTTTCTCGACCGCGATCAGACGTTGTTGCGCTATCTCGGCGAAACACAGGCTCTCAATGCCGTGTATTTACAGAAGCTGGTAAGTGTTTAAATTATTTTGTTTGCTATTCTGATTATCTAGCTGACCCGACGAACGTTGTTCAGTCCAAATTTCAATAATTCAAACAAAAATCTCATAGAAACAAGGATTTTCAGTTATTCCCGAATTTAAACATTTACCGGCAAACCTGATTCGAACTATTAAGAATAGTTTTGGATAAAAATAATCAAATCGGTCCAGCCGTTCTCAAGTCAAGCACTTACCACCAACAGCATTTCATTTATATTTATCATCAGCATCTGCCCAGCCTTTTCCGAATATGTTGGGGTCGGCCATTTCGGTCGATCGTTCCAGTCTAACCGGATGCATTTGAATACCAGTATTTTACATGGAGCGACTGCCTATCTGACTTCCACGCCTTAGTTATTGGGTATTATGATCCCCTTTGGTAAGACTGGTTTGATAGACTTTCGGGCTTCTGACGACCCTTCATTTATATTTATATAGATTAAAAAATAAAAATTGTCAAGGAACACATTGACATTAATGTTTAACTTTTTTAACATACCAACGCTCCTTGCGATTTGTAGCTTTTCTAGTAAGTACCCTTACTAACTAGAGTTGGGTTAGAAGTGTTTTAAACCTAATACGAGACTATATCAATTGGTACCTTATCGGGTATAACGGCCTCTGTAACTCCAAGTTCAAACGCGAATTTCACAATGTGCGTTTGAAAATTACAGGTTTGGCATCATAAAAATAAAACGTGTGCCATTTTTCCAAAATCCATGAATGCAGTTAGCATTACTCAAAAAGTTAAAGACAATCTCCTTGTAACGTTTTACTGTAGCCGCAACGGTTAAGGTACCTTCCTTTACTGTCCCGTCTCCAAAATCCACTTGTTATAGAGATGGTATGAGCATTGATGCTCGCTTGCTCAAGGCGTAAAATTGGCAATTTCTGGCTACTACGTGGGACACTCAGAAAGCTTTGCGGAAAAAAAAAATTGTAGGTAAATATTTTATTATAAAATCTTTTCAAAGTACTCTCCACTAGCCTCTATACAAAGTTTCATGCGTCTGAAATCAAACTCAAACCATAAATTTCAAGTAAACTAATTACAGGTACTTTTGAATTGTCAAGGTCGGTGATTTATAAAGATGAAGCTATGTGCCCATTCCACTGTTACTGCACTGCTACCTGTCGAGACCTATCGCAGTCCGTGCCGAGCATTCCCACTGCTGTGGTTTTATTCAGTGGTCAACATTTGATAAACAAAGCTAAAAGACACGCGCCTGTACGGGCCGAAGACGCAGTGACTGCATTCGAAAGCTGTGGTAGGTTCCTACCAGGCTAGATCGCAAAATTCATCCTTTTTAATGGAGGAGTGGTACCTACAGCATCTAAGCGACACATTATTATTTTCCGACATGAACGTGAACGAAGTCGCGGGCACAGCTAGTACATAATATGAATTAGAAACCACATTTGCATCATTTGAAAATTTTAACCCAAAAACAACTTCTTGCATGAGAGGCCTTAACCTTGGCTTAAGAATGACAAATCTGTTTTAAAGGCACCAAATGAAGCAAGTTGTAAAATAATAATTGCAAAAGAGACTATGCTTAAGTTACTTTTAAAAGCTCCTGACTATATATTCTTATTACTCACTGATAAGTTTTAGATCTGTCCTTTCCGTGTTCAACCCACTGCTGAGTACATATAAGCCTCCTCCCTTTTTTCCTTCCTTTTCTTTTCAAAAAATAGGAACAACTAAAGATAATAAATTATTTTTCTGTACCTCAAGTACAAAATAATATCGACACGCAGTTCCAGCAACTTCATGACGTGCGTGTACAGTGTGCGTGGATGTGCGTGAATAATCTACCGCGAATTTATTGTACGGCTGTAGACTCTGCGCTACAATAATATCAGCCTGTCAAACCATAGAAAATAAACAGTAATCACGATGATTACTTGTGTCGCAGGAGTGTCTGTACCGCTATAGCTGCTTCGATGACAAGAAGTTCGAGCAGTTTCTGTCGCGCGTATGGTGCCTGCTGCGGCGCTACGCGGCGTGGGTGGGTGCGGGCGGCGAGGCGCACTTGACGCAGATGTCGCTGCCCGTGCCGGTGCTCGAGTGTCTGCACCGCTGTTTTGGCGTCACTTTCGAGTGCTTCGCCAGTCCGCTCGACTGCTACTTCAGACAATATTGTTCAGCTTTCGCCGATACTGACTCATACTTTGGGTCTCGAGGGTATGTATTGATTTCACCATCTAATCCTTGGCTTGGTAACTTAACATAATGCAAGTATTTAATCGAATATTAATGGATATAAATGTGCCTCTTTTTGTGAGCTTCAAATAATTACCATTTTGATGGCCTAAAGATACTAAAAAGACAAGGAAATGCGATCAACTTGGATGTAGCGCTCGCCGGTCGCTGCTGCGGCTCCGCTTGCTTCGCTCTGTTGGCTTGTGCGCAGTTTGTCATAGTTCTAACCTAACTCATTTCACCGTGGTGCCCTAGCTTAGTACCAGCGACCAACTGTGCTCACGCGTGATTGGTCACAGTTCTAACCTAACCTGCGCACAATTTTGAGAAGGCAAGAAAGAAAAAAACGAGACTATTAAAAAAAAATGTAAATCATTAGAAGACCAAAAATTTTGTAAAGACATTTATTTTGAGAAGTGGTGGTAAAAAAAAGTTGTATGTGCATTAAGGCAAAAGCGCCAGGGTATTATTTATGTATTTTATAAAATTTGTCACCAATAATAATTACATTGTTTTCTGTGTATTGGAATTTACTCAATGTACAGTTTAATACGCAAATGTGCGAATTTGGCGACAATGGTTCCCGTGATACGGAAGTATAGGGGTTCTACACTTTGAAAGTAAGAAAAAGAAATCTTACCTACACATGAAAAACCAATTCAGGGTATCAACTGTAATTTATATTTTATACTGTGACGTGAATTTTCCTCGCGGAGGTCGGCGTCGCATCGTAACTAAATACATTGCGCTAAATCGGCAGGGGAGGTAGCTCTTCATATGCTTGCAGGCCCGAATAACCTAGCCCAAAATCGGAGACTTAATTATTCATATCTATCGATGATAGACATTGTGTTTATCGCGTTTATCGTTTATAAAACTATAGGAATGTTGTATTTTAGTTAAATACTTGCATTAAGTTTATACTTTACTAGTATTCGTAAAAGCAGTTTTCGTGGCATCACATTAATCAGAAAATATTTGATTAGGCCATTTCTAGAACTGCGTCCGGTGTCCGGGTCGATGGTGGCGCACCCGCCGTATTGCGAGGAGCTACTGGAAGCGACGCTGCGGCATATGGAGCGGTTACTGCAGGACTCCGCCGAGCCGCTGAGCTTCGTCGTCATCCTGCCCGAGTGGCCCGACAGGCAGACGCACGCCCTGCACAAGCTTCAAGCCAGCCACTTCAAAAGAAAACAGGTTCCTACTTAAAATGATTACTGACTAATTGGCTATTCATAATATTGAAAAAACATAAATATTATCACCATATAATCTCGAAAAAATAACAGAGATGCTCTATACGTACATTTTGTCGATTTATGTGAATGCAAATTGAGAGTGTCGCCCGCGTAGTCTTCTGAGTGAACGCGGTTCGAGCGCGCTTGTACCTACCGTGAAATCGCGGCTCAATACATTTCACAAGTTTTTAATATTATTTGTGTGAACGTACCATGACTCAACACTTCGCTAGATGGCCCTATATCCTGAAGCGAAGGGACCAGACAGACGTGTTTTAATTTCTGCTTAAAGGGATCAGCGGACTGTCGACGAAAGATAAAACATCTCTATTGGTTCTAAGATAGCTAGACCAATATTTAAGTAGGTGAAAAAGAATTTTATTATATTACTTGGTAATAAAATTAGTATATTTTTTATTTTAGGTGGTTATTCCAGCATTTGAGCACGAGTACCGCCACGGATTTCAACATGTTCTTACCAAGTGAGTCGTTTAAATCTGCATACACATAACATACATTCAGCGGTAGTAAATGTGGCCCAAACACTGAACGCGAATTTGTGACTGTACTCTGATTTTTAATTAGCTAGAATAATATGACAGTTGCGATAGAGCTTGTATTTATCAACAGTTAAGCGATAGAAACAGCTGTCATTTGATTCTAGCTAATTAAAAACCAGTGAGTATACTAAACCTATTCTACGTGACTTTTTATTGATTACAAATGATGGCATCTGTGTTGCTGGTGCACCATGTTCTGCCAATTTGTGGCCACGTGTAATGAATACTCATGATTCCCTTTTACAGCATGTTTTTTTTTGAAATGCGACATACATTGAGCATTACAGCCTCTTTACACTGAGTTCGCCCTTCAAAGACTATCAAGCAGACCCAGGCGGCTTACGTAACGCTACGTGTTTTTTTTTCTGAGATCGGTATGTCTTTCACTCAATAAGGAATCAAAACAACGAAAATTACCACCGAAAGTAATAAAAAATCTTTTAACTAACATTCTTGGCGAAATTAATGAACAGACCTGGAGTAATCGTTTACACAATTCAATTTTAACACTAATTTGAAATAATTCACTCAAACCAACTAAAGAAGCTACTTGACATTTATTGTCATTAAATAGCCCATAGAATAGATTTAGTTTGTTCACAAATTCACGTTTAATGCTATTACATAATCAGACATGAAATATGTAATGACCGTTTTCTTTTACACTACACACCACCTAAACGTAAAATGCATATACTTCTGTACTACAGTGTCCTCGTGCCATATACTTCTACTGCTACTACTACTACAGTGTGTTAGTTGAAGATCACAGAACTGAAAAACAGTAGAAGTCGCAAGCAGGCGGGGCCCGCGTAGCCCGAGCTTTGCGGAGTCTGCTTCCGCGCACACACCACGCACATCAGTCTTGTTACAACCGCCACGGAGGAAAGAAATTGAAAAAAAAAAAATTCAAACATGTTGTACTGTTTTAGAATGTAAACAATAGCAGAACCAAAAATGTATCAAATGGATGTATATCATACCATCGGTAGGTCTAAATTGATTTTATTTCGATTAAACTTTGCAAAACAATATTTTATTGAACAAGACAAGTAAAACTTGACTTCATGCTATTTAATTTAAAGTCTACTTTCTTTTAAACTCAAAAATATTGTTCGCGAAGATTCCAACTACGCACATGTCACAGTCAGCTATTCAATTAGAGATTACCGTTATCGATAATGACTATTATGAGTTATCGATATTTTAAACTTACAATGTTCTCCGTGTTATATGCAATATCGGGAAAAATTTAACCCGTGTGCAGTTTTAGTTTAGCCGTAGTAACTAATCGCGTTATTTAATATCTGTCGCATAAGATAGGAAGAAAGACCACAGTTGTCTCTTTCTATCAATACACTTATTTTCAAAATTGGATCAGTTTAACATAACAATTCTTAATTATACTTTCTACAAATCGGAACTAGAATAAAACGGAGTATTAGAATAAATTTATACAAACACTTGATTTCAAACTTAATAATATTTATTGACTCTAACTGTTGACTGTATTTTGTTTGAAAATAAAACGAAATGTCGATAAATAAGTCAACGACAGTGGTACATCCCTAGAGGACGAATAGTAATGACCTCGTTACGCAAATATAAATCTTAAACGCAACGAAATACAGCTTTAAATTGAATGTGTTTTTATAGTGACATCTAGCGGCGAGTAGCGTAACTTGCTCAGGAAACTATTCCGTGTGCACTTTAAACGGAAAAAGTAATAAATACGTAAACAGACTACACAATAAACAACTCTATCATTACTAATCTATGGTTTATTTTCAATTATGCGACAACTGACATATTTCCTACTATCATTCAATATTATACTACCGATCAGACCAAAGATTTATTAGTGTTACTAATGAAACGTTAAGCGACTTCTACTGTTTTTTCAGTTCGTGTTGAAGATCATTCACTTCAGCTGCAACGTCACACTATCATTTGAATGCTAGTTTCAAATTTTAGAACTGTGTACTATAACGTTTATATTGACGAATCCAACTAGCTACGTTATGGGATTAGTACATTTTTTTATTTGATCATCGGCTTTTAGTTGTCAAACACTTGAAATATAGCATCCAAAATAAATTTTATGCATTACAAAGACGGGCTTTGTGCTCTATTATGATCATTAAATATTATATAATTAAGCATCCATTTAATGATTTGCAAACTTTAAAGGGTTTTATTATTATTAGAATAACAGTTTTGGAAATATTCATAATGAATACTTCAAATTAGGTTTAGTTATTGTCAGTGCTTTTGACTTAATTCAAAAGAAATTATGGCTTTGAGGCAAAAAATTACTATAAATAGAGCAAAGGTTGTGTGTGACCATGTTAAAATTAAAATATAATTGTTACAGGCAGTCAGAAAATTGGTTTAAAATCAGCCTTAATAATAATCATAAAAAACCCGACCGAAACTAAAATGTTCAAAAGAAGCTCACTTTTTAATTAGTCTGATGCAGTTGGTGTTGGTTATTTTAGTTCGATCTCAGATTGATGCCACCAACTGCTTGAAAAGTGAACATGTTTTAATGTTTTCGTTTCAGGCAGGTTTTTTTGTAAGCTTACGCTAGTACGCTTGGAAAACAACCCCATCTTTCCTGTAGCGCATGAGTCTGATAAAAAGAGTTTAGAAATAATTATTTAGGCAGGTAGACTTCGATCTGAGTTACAAATTCACTTGATGAAGGGGCCAATTGTTCGCCAATTGAGTGGGTCTAGTCTGTGGCAGCCCGAAATTATTCAACACGTTTCGTTCAGGACTATGTAGTCTTGCTTTGCATGAGTAGATCCACATTGGGAGTGCCACATTGGGCTCGCTGAGGTACCTACATAGAAACCTACCGGTTGTGCGAAAAATATCGAGTGCCGCTCCCCAGTTGGTAGACATACGATTCCTTAGCAGCTTATTTTGAATTGTGATTTTCTATTTTGTTTTATAGCACTGACTTATAGGGCTAAGTTAATATGAAAAGAAATACTTATTATTTGCCATAGTCTTTGCGACCCGAGCGAGTCTAAGGCGGGCCACTAGTGCCTAAATAAAAGCACAGTGTTCGGTTTTCATCGGTTCAAAATCCAACAGTGCAATAATATCTAGGCATTACATTTAGGTGTCTAGTGTTAGTGAAAACGGGCGTTAAAGTTTTAAATATACCGAGTTACCCCTTGGAGAAGAGCGGAACGTGAAAGTAAGCGTCCAAAATGACAACCTGGTAAATGTTCAGTATCTACCTATATTGTTTGTTTTGCGAGAACTGTATAAACTGGTAAAATACTTATAATTACAGGTCTATACTTAGTTTTGTTGTGTACCTACATGGAATATAATGAGATTACGAAAACGAATCCAATGAACCGGATACTCGCTGTGAAGCGAAGACAATAGAACATGTAATTAATGCGTTTGTTTATTACGTATTACTATTGTAAATTGTACTCCATATTTATAACCCCAAGCTAAGTATCGCATCGCTTATCATTTCCTTTGAGAACATTAGGTATGTTCTTGACCAAAGTAATCATAACCATGTACATATCGTTACCTAATGGCTTATTTCGGATCAATGCGAAAGCAACAATCAACATATTATTTAGAATGGCAGTAAAGAGACAAAATTCCACACTGTCCTTCTTATAGTGTATCTTTATACTTATAGTGGATTTTTATAGCTTTTAATCGTATCAGTAAGACTGACAATTTGTTTACCCATAAATGAAAATATGTTTTTGGGATGTATATGGCCGCCACACTTTTATTTTACTAATCTGTCGCCATCAGCACCACCAAAAACTGATTCTTTTGAGGCTAGAAAGTGGAATTCCCATAAGGTAATCTTAGATTTTTGAAGATTTTAGACTTAAAAGATCATAAATGATCACCAACTGTGGCACTTAAGCTTTCTCCACTACCGCAAGATGGCCCTGCGAAAACCACGAAGTAAATATACTATTGTATCATACATTTCCCTAAGTCTTCCATTATATAAAATACTCTTTTAAATGCACCCCCCCCCCCCCAATAATACCGCAGGAAAAAGTCTCTTCTCATACAGAGATCGCATGAGCATTGATTACCACGCTTGCTCAAGACGGCGATTTGAAACTTATATTACCTAAATAAGACCCAAGTTTCCTCACGATGTATTCTTTCACCGATGTCAGTGATGTCTAAGATAAACTTAAAAGTAAATAATTGGTTAATCCTTCAAAGTGGATGGTAAGAACAGCAAATAACTGAATGGTACTTGTCAATTTCGTTAACATAAGTGATACTAGATAATATATCAAGCAAAATAGGAGTGCTAACACCCAGCGGTCCCCAAGCCATAACAGAGCGCGGGAGGTTCCAGGCAGTCGTTCTAAATTTGTTGCAATGGTACGCACCTGAAATTTAATTTGATCCGCGTCATTTCTTGCAACAAATGCTTTCGATGTTTACCTTCAGCCGGGACTTTACTAGGTGGCTGATATATGAGGCGGTCCTCAGATCAGTCTCAAACTTTAGATATATTTGTGTGCTTTGGTATAAACTTACGTGTCAACGCCATAGAAAAAACGGCTACGCCATCTCCTCTGGGGTATTTGCTTAGTGTTATTTCCATTTATTTAATGTGCACTGTAGTAATAACTTCATTACTATTGTTTAGGGCTTCATCATTCGTAAATTAGCTTCCTTCCGAAATATTTGTAGCCACCCAAATTACCTTCCGGAATATTCAGTTTCTTATTAAAATAAACCTGAATCAGGCGGCAGATCTGTAATTTAATGGCAATAACTTATTAAGTCTAGCGACACTACTGAAAAGAGGCTTGCTTACGCCTGCAAATCTTGTTGAACTAGGTACCCACTATTTATTGTCCGAAATCACTTGCACTGTAGGCATAAACATCCCGAACTATTGTCACGATTTTTCCGTAGATGTGTCGCTAGACTAAAAGAGGTCACTAAGTAGAGGCGGGAGATATGCATATAGCCCACGTAACACGTGACATGTCACAGGAACGAGGTGTACTTCAGATGGGGCGGCGGCACGGTGGTGGTGTGGCTGCAGAACGCGGCCGGCCACGCGCGCTGGGGGCCCACCGAGGAGCGCGTGGAGGCGCTGCTGGACGCGTGGCGGCCGCGCGCCAAGCTGCGCGAGCCCGCGCCGGCCCCGCAGGCGCCGCCCGAGCCCGAGCCCGCGCCGCCGCCTGCTGCTGACAAGCGCTAGCTTCTCGCTCTGTAAATATTCATCATGTACATACATAATATACATAGCTAGATATATTATTATATGGACGATACGTGCGGTATCTTTTTATTTTTAAATCTCTCATCTCTGTTGTATAGTTCGATAAAAGTTTATTATGTTTTGATTGTTTATTATATTTTCTGAAAAAATATTGAGTTTTTTTTACATGTTTTTTTTTTCGGACTGAAGTAGTATTACTTATTAAAAAAATGTTTTTTACTATAGCTGCTACTCTAAAAGAGCCGTCCGTCTTTATTCAATTTTCCGAAGATGTAAACAACAATGGCTGCTCCAAATTGTCTATGATTTATTGAAGCAATGGAATCATTGGAATGATTTTTATGTTCCGGTGCTATCGATATTACAAATTGTCTTGAATCATTTACGGTGGTGGTCGTATAATTAAGAACGATTTGAAGTTTTTGAAATTTTTATCTAAATCATGTCATGTGTAGTTATGTGTTCAATCTTAGAAGTAATTAGTTATGTTATGAAATAGCCACATGAACAGTGCAAAGGGGATTAGGAATAAAGAATAAAATCGCTAGCAATTTTTCTACAAATTATATTTATTCTCTAAACTTCTAAAGTAACAAATTCAAATAGTAATGAAGCTGGACAAATAATTAAGAAAATAATTAAACTGCTCGAGTGCTGTTTTATATGAACTAAAACTAGCTGACCGAACAGACGTTGTCATGTCTTAACTATGAATATTGAAATCGCATTTTATATATACATATGTATGTAACGCGCAACTTTTTTAAATTTTTTCTTTCATATGAACCTTCTCCTGACAATAACAAACAACAAAAACAGAATTAGTAAAATTGGTCCAGTCGTTCAGGTGTGATGCAATGACCAAGGGAAATAGGGATTAACTTTTATATAAAAAATGTGAATTTTTAGTCACCTTTTAAATTTTTCAGGGTGATAGTACCCGTGAAATTGAACAACTTTCTTCAACGAACATGGGTCGAAATATGAAAAAAAGAAAACGGACCTCCCATGCAAAATCAATAGTCAGCTCAACTGATCGATTTTGTATGGGAGGTCCGCTTTTTTTGCGTCGTCATTTTCCGTCAGCACATACCCTGTTTATTTTAGTCTCGTCAGAAAAAAAAACTACATTTTCCCAATGTCTAACTGTCCATTTTTTATACTTTCTTGCAAATGCAAGCCGGGCGTTTCAATATGGGCACCTTCCTTGCTATCCTTCAGTGCAACTTTTCTTCTACCACACGCCCTCGAATAGTGGTAGGTTGTTTTCACCAAAATATTATTTTCTCAGCTCATTAGACCCTTTAAAAGAATTTTGTTTTGCCAAACGACCGATATTTCGATCATCTCGACGAGATTACTTTCTCTGTTTAGGTACACGCGGAACATTTGAAGTAAACTGCTTCACAGCGTGGCAAATTAAAAAAATAAGCCCTGACCCAATCAAAAACCTATAAAAAGTAAACAAATAAAATGTATTCGCCTTTTAAGTTTAATAAGAAGTTGTAGGTAGTATTTTGATCAAAGCATTGTCATGTCGGGGGATGTTCAATGAAAATGCCAGACAGACGGATAGCATTTACATTAGTTGTCCCCCGAAGTGACATTGACATTCGGTCGGTGGATTTATTTTTTAATTTTAACTTTTATTTCCTGCTTTTCAAACTTAATATAGTAATAGTAAACACGCTACGATCTACACATGACCATGTGTGTTTCCCACAGTAAAATTAGTTAAAAATTTATCCTCATTCCTCGTTACTACTCCATCATCAGACCCTGATCACCATTTATCTACTATATCTTGGAAATTTCAGGTGATACAGCCAGTATGAGTTCTAGGTTGTTTTGTTCGTCTAATATGACTGAAGTAATAGAATACCAAATTTCGACTCGATCAGACCTGTGGAAGATGCTGAAATCCCTTCATCAATCAGAAAAGAGCTGATAATCTTCAAACGGCTGAACCTATGTTGATGAAACATGTCTAAGAACCACCGCTAGAAAACCTACTTTTAAATAAAAACCCGCATCCAATTCGGTTCACCCGTTTAAGCGCTACAGTGCCACAGACAGACACACGCACATAGCGGTCAAACTTATAACACCCCTCTCAAAAAGATAGTCGACCATCTGTAATGCTAAAAATGATGGTCGACTATCTTTTTATAAGACCAATTCTTGCGATGTTTTATTATTGCTTCCCTTATAAATTTATCACAAATTTTGTTTTTTCCCGATATTTTCATATGAAGCAATCACCTTTATGTCTTTTAAGTGATTGTAAAAGTCTGACTTTAACAGCATTAAATGGCGCCAAAATTATCTGAATAATAACCTAAAACCACAGAGCCACAAAGTGTTCTCTATTTAAATTTGAATTAAAACTATTCAGCGTTCTTAATTATGACCAGCCAGTAAGAAGTAATACTAGATTCAGATCTAATGTATAAAGTTTATCTTTTTATTTTTTAGACAATCATGTGTATCAACGTATGTACCGCTAGTATGGAAAAGTTTTGGGATACCGAGAGAAATACAAAAAAATACATGCAATTAGATATACTTGTTTGACAAAATCTTCCCTTATCCCTTCTTAATTATATGACCACATATTATTTTGGGACGAAAACAATACTTTATAGTGGTAGTTTTATTGACAGATTAATTTACATGTAAAATATATTTTTAATAAAAATGCAAGCCAACTGCATTCTCCTTTTATACCCTATTTTTTCCAGTCGGTAAAAAATTTCCCGGTACCGACGACATCCCGATATCGTAAGTACAAGAGAGGAGAGATACATACATACATACATACACTCGAAAAACATAACCCTCCTTCTGGAGCAGTTGGGTAAAAAATAATCCAAATAAACTTAAAACACAATTTATTTCAACCAGTAAGATAAGTAGCTAATATGTGTCCATTTAACCTTTTTTTTAACCGACTTCAAAAAAAGGAGGAGGTTCTTAATTCGACTACTTTTTTATGTTTGTTACCTCATAACTTTCGACTGGGTGAACCAATTTTGATGATTCTGGTTTCATTTGAAAGCTGGTGCTTCCCGTGTGGTCCATTTCAAATTGATATAGATCTGATGATGCGTTTCGGAGACAGACAACGGAACTCTTAAAAAAATAACAGTAAATAAACCGCGATTGCTGCTAGTTTATTTCAATAGTCAGCTAACTTATTATACTTAACTGAGGAATAAGTATTGCGGTTTGACAAATTTGCATAGAAAATATGTCAAATTGACATAATTATTGTTCAGATAAAAGTTATCTGAGTATTAATAAATCAGCCCTTAAAGAAATATATAATGCTAAAGTATATAAACACTAGCTGTTGCCAGCGGCTACGCCCGCGTAGAGATCAAAAATTATCTCACGGTGACGTACTACCGGGATAAAAAGTATCATATGTATTAATCCAGTTTATAAACGATCTGTGTGCCATTTCATCCAAATCCGTACAGCCTATTGTGTGTTAAAGAGTAACAAACATCCATACATACAAACTTTGGCGTTTATAATATTAGTAAGGATAATATTTGATCACGCACTCAAAATCAAAATCTAAATCAAAAGTCATTTATTCAAATTAGGCTGAGAATCAGCACTTTTCGAACGTCAGAATACATAAAACAGTCCCCCAAAACGCCCACCCTTCACCACTTCCTAGTGCTTTAGCTGGAAAGAAGAAGTGGCGGAACAAACTCCCCAGTAGCACAGCTGTCTGTTTATTCGGAAAAACTTGCCTGTATACATACATAGGCAAAGTAATAAGCATTACGAGACACAGAACATTAATTAAATAATTAGTCAAAAAGTCAGCTAGCCATACCAGTATACCGACAAATAAAATGAAAACTGTCGAGGCCAAATAAAGCATAAAACAACTCATCATAAAAAATATTGTTATGAGTAGATCATGCCAATAACTAATGACATAATAGATAATAATAAAAAATACTTAGACAGGCAATAAAAAATAATATAATAATTATATAAACCCATTTAAGATTGGGCCTAAAGCAAAATCTTCAATCTTTGATTAGATTTTTACAATAGTAAATCATGTTCAAATTGGAAAAAAAAATTATGTCAGGAAACTTCACTATAAATGTAAAGGTTGGCCCTGACGAAAAACATAGTAGGATAAAATTTTCTCGATAGAAAACCATCACAAAGTTACCTCTAATTTTCAACTTTTTTGGCTTTTATTCTATTTTGGTGCATATTACTGAACCATAAATTAGATAAATAGTAACACTCATATAAAACCTAGAGCTGACCCAGGCGATTTTTTTAAATATTGTCTTTTCTAAAAGATAACAGAATAAAAAGCATTTGGCGCTTACTACATTTTTAATCCGCGCAACACGCTGTCTTCCGTCTCGCGTGACACGAGCTTGAGACATCTGTATGTTTCATCGAACTGATCGGCGATCAGTTGCCCTCGCTCTGTTGAGACGGGTAGTCTATGTCAGTTTGCTCCGCGCGTAGCTGCCATTATTATTATCATTAAAAGATATCTACATTTTTATTGAGTAATATGGGAAACAAAAAAAATACAGTGAAAAAACGGAAGAAGCGAGAACTAAAACAGTTAAAGACTCAAATGATTGCTAATTGCCGAAGTCGAAGGTATGTATTTTTTTAAATTTATTTCAAGGTCATTTCGTTATTGTTTTAATCATTTGAGTAATGTAGGTATGTAAAAATCAAAATTATGTTAATAATATATGTTGCAAAAACTAACCTTTTACTACATTATGTACAGATTTTAGTAAACTTTTTATTTATCGCGCGGACGGATGTAAAAAAATCGTGGCGGGATTTTTCGCGCGCTGGAGTTTGAACTCTCAGCGTAACACCGAGAGTTGAGAATTCAACAGAGTGCATTCCAGCGCGTCGAAAAAACACGCTGTTGGATTTTCAACTCTCGGCGATAAGCAGAGCGTTGCAAATCCAGTGTGGGAAAAAATGCCGCCGCGATATTTTTACATCCGTGCGAACATGGTTGGTGCATAGGCGTATAGTATACGCAAAATAAACAGGTGATGTATTTGTCCGCTGCGATCGTGTATTGTTTTCGTTCGAAAGTATATAATTATATATCTATATGTATGTCTATATAATAAATAAATTATGCTAGTTAACCAGATATCGGTGAATAACATGTCATTTATTTTGAATTACGTGAATATTGTCCACACTTCCTCACTAAAATTAGAAATGCAAAAGTATTGCGATCTTCGTCTCTCTCGCCCTGTCCTTTTGTTTATTACCTTTTCACAACTAGTCGAGTGAGGTATCAAATTAAAGATTTATGAAAGACTGTTCCAAAAACTTGCTTGTTTTAGGTATCAGTTCCCAGAAAAGCACAGTAATCGAGATGTCGAGTTTGTTGATGGTTCGATCGGTAGTACCATCGACGTTGAAAATAATTTGAATGATGACCATGATTTGCCACCAGAGAAGTACGTTTATCTATTCGTTTTACCCAAATCTCACATATGTAGTGTATATACCTATACTTTCATAAAGAATTATGAATATTTACCTTTTCATACACAATTTTCAGACCTATGTTGAAGACCTTGGAGAATGTTAGCTGTAACACTTCAGCCACTCAGCATGAACAACCAGATATTTCTAGCTCGGGCAATAAAGAAGGATTTCTAGCTGAAACTCTTGCAAAGTATTTTCATCAGTTTTTTTTTTCGGTGATATAACTTAACACATGTAACAAAATTCCTTTTAAATGTTTTTATTTATTTCAGTAATGATTTAACAAAAAAAATTGGTGGTTCTTTGAGTAGTAACAACGTAACGGAGCTTGAGTTGCATTATGACAAGGCTGTTTCACGCGAACAGTACGTATTTTGTGGAACTTATTTCTAAGGAGGACCCGAGTGGTAGCTAGCGCCATTCAAAAATTGCAAAAAAAAAATGCTGTCTACCACTGCGGGTCCAGCATAAGACGTAGGTGCCTACTGATATTATAGGTATGACGACGACGGTGCTAATGTTAATAATAATAAATTCATTTCTTGATGCAATCCACTCATTTTACAAAAATATACATATTTATTTTTGAAATTTGTTGTGTAATATTCGTTATGAACAGCTTAGAAAGTGATTCAGTATAATTAGTTTGTCCAAATATCCAAAAATAATTTTACAGTAGTATAGTTACAAAGCAGTTAGTAATTATGTTAAAAAAAATGAATCAACCCCTAAAAAACCTGTCGTAAATTTAGATACATGACGTTATTTTTTTAATTACAGAAACTCCAATCTACGTGTGTATAAAGGACCAAAGAATAATAATAACAAAAACAAGAGTAAGAAAGTCAAAGATCATGACGAAAATCTTTATGATGCTGCAGAAAGAATAATAATAGATAAAACGTACTTTTTTGAAAAATTAAAAATTATTTCTAACCATGCACCTCAATTTGGCTGCACTCTATCCAACTTACACATCACGGGAGAAACGAAAATAGGTCTTAATTCGAAACTGAAATTTTCTTGTGATATGTGTAAAGCTAAGTTTATCATAAATACAACAGATCCACTGCCAACCCAAAACGTAGATATAAATACAGCTGCAGTATCTGGTATCACAAGCACTGGCATTGGTTTAGAACAGTTTCAAAGGTTGTGTGCTGCAATGAATCTTCCCATATTGTCAGAACAGATGTACGAAAAAAAACACGTCGTAATTTGTAAACATTGGGAAAAAACAGCTCAACAGGCTATGGCGGTTGCAGCGGAACGCGAAAGACAAGCAGCAATAGAAGAAGGTAGAGTAAATATGGATGGAATAGCAATCATCGATGTCATTGCTGACGGCTGCTGGTCTAAGCGTTCCTATAAAAGTAACTATTCTGCGCTTTCTGGAGCAGCAGCTATAGTTGGCAGGAAGTTCAAAGAAGTTCTTTATTTAGGTGTGAAAAATAAATTCTGTTGCATATGTGTTCGTGCACAAAATATAGGAGTACCACCAAAAGAACACAAATGCTATAGAAATTACACGGGTTCCTCTTCTGGAATGGAGGCAGAAATAATAGTAGAGGGATTCAAAAATTCCGTTGAAATGTATAACATCATATGTGGGCGACTTATAGCGGATGGTGATTCGAGCACTTACGCAAAGATCCTGGAAGAGAGACCTTATAAAGATGTTACCGTGGAGAAAATTGAATGTAAAAATCACATATTGCGTAATATGTGCAACAAATTAGCCTCCATCAGTAAAGATACAAAATATCCACTATGCATGAGAAAAATGATAACCACAAAAAGAATTCTTGCCATTAGAAAAGTTATTTGTTTAGCTATAAAACATCACAAAAATAATACTGCTGAATTAGGTGTGCGAACACATAATCTATTTGTTGACATAAATAACTCATATAATCATGCATTCGGTCATCACAACGACTGTATAGATCACTACTGTTGTAGTGAAAGGCAAAATGAAGACCTCGTTCCGAAAGTAAAAAGTTCTGCGTTTTGGGCGAAAGTTCAATACATTGTGGCGCTAGTTGCCTCGCACTCACGCAGTTTGATCAATGACTGTGACAGTAACCCGGTTGAACAGTTCAATAGCATAATAGCTAAATTCGTTGGCGGTAAACGAACTAACTTAATTCAACGGCAAACATATCAATCCAGGTGTGCGGCAGCAGTTGTGGCATTTAATACGAAAAGGCCATTATACAATATACAAAAATCGCTCTTGGGCAAAAGTCCTAAATCGAAAACGAAATTATTGGAAGACAAAAGAAAACAAAAAAATAAGTGTCGAAGAAATGTTAAAAGTTTCAGGAAACTGCCTTTTACCAAAACACAGACATCGGCTGCAACCGCAGACAAAGATTATGGAACAGACAGTTGTCAAAAGCCTGATATGGACGAAGAAGTTTACGAGCTGGCAAAACGAAGTTTCCTGAAAAATTTAGAAAAAACTAAACTTGAAAAGTCCCAGGTTGAACGAGCTACGATCTTACAAAGAGATAGTAGTGAGTGGTTAGAGCTTCGTAGAAATTTATTAACTGCATCAAACTTTGGGAAGATTATCAATCGTCGCCCCACTACCAGCGCAAGTATCATCAAAGCTTTGCTATACAAAAGCAATATTTCAAGTGTAGCTTCAATAAAACACGGAGTAGATAATGAAGCTATTGCTCTTAACCAGCTTGCAAGACAAGAAAGTGTGGAAATAAGCCCATGTGGACTATTCATAGACGAAAAGATACCATTTTTGGCAGCTACCCCAGATGGCTTAATCGGTAACGACACAATTGTCGAGATAAAATGCCCACTTTCTGCTTTCAAAATACCAATTGAAGAGGCCATAGAGAATAAAAAAATTAAATTTTGGACCATAAAAGATTTAAAAAAAAATATTAACAAGAACCACCCTTGGTTTTACCAAGTACAAGGACAGTTACATATAAGCAACAGAAACAAGTGTCTTTTTGCAGTGTGGTCTGGTGAAAATCAAAGAATGACTGTTGAAACAATATTTCGCGATGACGACTTTTGGCAAAAGAAAATGATTGCTAAACTTACCGAATTTTATATGGAGCACATATTGCCTGAATTAGTTGACCCACGCCGAACAAGAAACATGCCTTTGAGGCAACCAACAATTTCCAAAAAACGTCAGCTCGAAGAACCAAATGCTGCTGGACCCTCAAAATGCAAGCAATTCTGTCATGAAGTAGTTCATTTTAGACAGTTGGTTACTCCTGAACCATCAAATGAAGAACAAATTTTATCAATTACTGAGTACTGATGACTCATTAGAATCGCTGTTTATGAATAAAAAATATATTATTGTGATGATTATAAGATATTTCATATCATCGTGTTTTATTTCTAGCAAAATAATCGAATTGTATAGTAAAACCAATGAAGGAATTCTTAATAAATTGCTGTGAACAAAGAAAAAGATCAGTGTGTCCATACTACATAATATCACAATTTATGAAATTTGTATAGTTTTTACTTAGATTCTTTTATCAATTATTTCATCACTCACAATATTTAAGAACTTTTATTAATTCACTACATAGTATTGTATTGTAGACAATTATTACATAAGTAAAGAAATTCTTATGCTACACACAATACAGCACAATGACTACACTCTTATTAGAAGTATATTTTGCGAATTGATGATTCTGTGAAACCGATAGCATAATGTTCTATTTGTACAGTCCAGTTTTATCCAAAGAAACTTAATAATAGAATTTTAAAAAAAGTCTGTGGTTTTATCTGATTATATTGCATATACTACGCACTGCAGTTGACCGCTAGATGACATCGAGTACGTGAGTTTGGTAGCGCGCGTCGTCGCGTCGCCCGTGGTTGTTTTCTGCACTAATGCGGGGGTTGCGAGACGCGCGGGTGAAATCAGAATTTATCCTGGCATTAGGCCCGCTCTTGTCATCATGACACTGGATTTGCAACTCTCGGTGTCGAACCGAGCATAACCCAAAAGTTTATCCCAGCGCATCGAAACAACCCACTATTGGATTTTCAACTCTCGGCGCTAAGCAGTGCGTTGAAAATCCAGTGCGCGAAAAATATCCTCCGCGATGTTATTATTTATATGCGTGCGTACGTGGACTTAAGAGGAAAGGTACCCAAGTAACACATACCTACGTCCTGAATAAAGTTTGAGTAGGAGCTATCATGAAGAGCATAAGCTGAATACTAAGCTAAATAAGGTCTGAGTACCGTCTATTCAGCTGTTATTTAAACAAAAGGCCCCAATTTTAAATGCTTAACGCTGAATAATATCTGAGCAACATCTGAGTAGGAGCCTAATAACGTTTCAATTAGCTTAATAACTTTTGAATAACAGCTCAAATTGTTTTTATTAAGCTCTTACAACTGAGATAATCAGCTTAGTCGAATTGGTTATTGTATCCAGAATTTACTAAGCATTTAAATTATTGTTCAGTTTTGCAAACAATATTCATACTTGTGAAAAGAATTCAATTGGATTAAATATTTGAATGTCGATGTCAAATTTAAATTATGATTTGACATGAAATCGGTAATAAGTAAATTTTAATCTACAAGTTAGAGGTCTGTTATATGTTAATTGTTAGTGCGCAAGTAATTTTGTGGTGATTAGTATGTTTTTTTTTCCATTACTTAAGACGCGCCGCGTGAATAATCAAGAAAACAGATAGTAAATAGTATTTTCATACGTACATACTAGGTCTGACCAATGTAGTTGTGACGAAATAGCTAGTACTAGCAATTTTAATCCAACAAGTAATGAAAATGTTGTAGTTGTAAGATTAGGCATTTTGGTGATCTCGTAAATTCCTTTTAGGCGGCCAAAGAAGAGCTCTTTCAACGATTGTTTCATGTCGGCAGCATTGATGCCTAATGCTTCCGACATACCCAAATACTTGTAGGTTTCGGTTGAGGAGAGGACTCTAAGGTATTTAGAATCCGTAAGTTGGGTTCCCATGGATTCTATAATCCCGCCTTTTTTTGGGTGGGAAATCATCAAATCACTTCTCCCGCTCTGGGTGGAGACGGGAGGGCGTGTCAGACTTTTACTGACTAAAATCACCTGTGTTCCTTCAGTTGCCGGTGTGCCAGGAGCCACGGTATCTCTTTGGAACAACCCGCACCCCTGGCAGGCATTTGCTCTTGCGGACCCCACCGGTTATCCCCCCTCGATTTCCATGCATGACTACACCTTTGTCCACAAAAAAATGATCCTGATAACTGAGCTACTAAATGTTTCTGTTACCTTCAGTAGCTCCATCAGTCGCAAATTGAGGGGGCAAAGAGTTTCAAACCACCCATGTAAAGGAGGTGTGATATCACCTGACCACCTCTTCTCAACCGATAGCCTAGAGCTAAATTCTCCTGAAGTGTGCTTAGAGGATTCAAGGCTAAGCAAAACCAAAGGGGACTCAAACTGTCGCCCTGAAATATTCCGCGTTCAATGCTGATCGGTTCATCAATCGTCTGGATCTATGGACATCCTGGATAGAGAAGGACCATCCTCCACTGCCTCATACACCACTTCATGAAGGTGCGTAGAGTTGCGTCTATGTTTTACTCCAGCACCCTCACGAGCCATGTATGTGGCACTGAGTCATAGGCCTTCTTATAATCTATCCAACATGTCGATAATCCTTCCGAGATCTACGAACCTGTTGGACTGTGGCCATGTTTATAAGGAGCAGCTCCTTAGTACTTAGTTCGCCTATACCTACAAATACGGTGTGCCCATGTACAAACTTTCTGCTTCAGGAAGTCGATGCGCTCTGTGACGCGGGATGCATATTCTCGAAAACTAATAGTAGTTCCCGAGAACGCCCGCTTCACAAAACGCATCACCCTTGGGCGTGTATTGCCCTTCCTAAAGCAGATGAGCTTCCCGATGAGTACCCTGGCCTCATTAATACGACGGTCAATCCTGCATTGCCAGGCTAGTGCGGCGGGTTTCGGTTGTGCAGCTCGGTCAGAATTTGGAAATTTGACACGAACTATACGAGATGCCACAACAGCTATGCAATATACGAGTGTGTATCACAAAAGTCTGCGCTGCTTTCAATAATATTTGGTAACAACGCATCCAGGACGTGTGCCCTGAAAAACAGAGCACTGGTGTGTGCTCTGTAAACAGTAGATTATACCATAGAAAAATAGATAGTACATTGCATAGAAACGAAAGCGATTCAATCGCACGTCCAGCCACGCACTTGCCGTCGCTGGAGCTAGATGTTTCGTTCCGCGTTGAAAATTTTCGCTGCCTACTTATTGCGGAATTGCATGGTGAAATGATAAATTACTTTATTTCTGTAAGTAGGTTTGTACAAACACTTACACGTCAACCATATTTTTTTAAACTAGATGAGGTCGGCGTTTCCTATCTGACTACTCTGAGAAGTAAAATACCATTTCCTTCATCGTCATCAGCCTATTACTGTCTCACTGTTGGGCATGAGCATATGAAACAATATTACACGTACTAATCAATTATTAAAAAAATATTAGATAAGTATCGAAGGTATTTTAATATTTTTTCCATCAACCCAGCGGCGGCGTTAGGGACGAGATGACATAGTACCTAATAACAACGTGCAATTTAACATGCCTATGTGATGTTAGATATTTTGTAGGGTATTACAAAAATTGACTTCGTCGGTCTCAAATACATCCGGTGAACTTGGCGAATCCAGTTCTGGAGTTGCGCCATTGGGGTCTACTCCATAATTATAATATTTATCTCTTTTATGAGACTGACAGACTAGGTCTAATTTTTTGTCATCTTTATAGATACAGTCATCTGAATCTGAGCTTTCAGATGACTCATCTATGATGACATATTTATGCACTTGTAATTTTAGTTATAATAAATATAAATAATGTAACTGTACCTACCTAATAAAACTTCACAGACTTCTAGGTACTTACGTTTACGTATCTGCTCTATACGTTTATGAGAAAACATTTTTCCACTACATCATTATCGGATAAAAAGAACGAAAAAAAAACCTTAAAGAAGAAAGATAATAAAACCTTAGGTAGGCACTCGGCTTAGTCCGGTTTACACTCCCAGCCGTGTCTTTCCGATCGGAAATAAAAACCATAACTGAGTCATAATAAAGTGCAATTAGCCAATCAGGGCTTCTCAAGTGAGCGTCAAAGAAAACCCCTATTTATTAAGGTTTAGGTACTACTACCGAAATATACCGGAATGCATTGCCAACCTCAAAATTCCGCTACTGCAAATAAAAACGGTATCGAAATATTTCGGTAACCCTTATTTAACGGTATGATGTCATATCGAAATTTAAAGGTACCTTAATTTTTGGGTAATTCAGTCCCTGGTTTTGTCAGATATCATGTAGCTCAACTCAGAACTTACGGAATTCAACAACTCTACGAACAATACCAAAGAGAAAGGACACGTTTGGTTAGGCCGCATTAAGTACTAGAAACTGCTAGACCATATTTTAAAACGAACTGAGAAAGAAAACAAACAATTCCACGCCTTGTCTCCTGAAGGGTTGGACAGAGGTGTACCTATAGTAGGTACAAGTAAGTATACCCACATTTTGCCAGTTATGTTGAAGTCACACTACACATTCAGACTCACGGGCTGCTACTGAGAAAACCCAATAACACTGCCGACCTGGGAATCGAACCCAGTACCTCATGCTCAGCAGTAGCGCATGCGACAACTATATCGACGAGGCAGTCTCCGAAAACAGCGTGCGCCTACAACAGTAGGTATGTCCACACCTGCAATTTGGTAAGATTTTTGATTAAATAATTCCGCGCTACGCACTTACACTTCTCACAGTTCACATCTATACAAGTTGGTAGGTAGACGAGTACCTAGTAGGTGAGTTAATTAAAATCATAGTATTTAAATAAGTTGACTCCCATTATTTTTTAATAATTCGGGTGGGAATTCGGTATGGTGCTTGCTGGCAGCTTCTGCTCAGACGCCGATCCCTTCGACAGGCGGGGGCTGGATGTGGCGGTGCGAGAAGCAAAAGCAGCTCTGGTTTTCGTGGGTGTCTGCTCGGGGGCGGGCAGTATTATCCAATCGGTTTCTTTTTTGTAAGTTATTAAACTTGTTTTTCAGTAAGATGCAAGGTAAAAAAGTGTTTATGACGGTCCTAAGTCCATAAAAGTATGTAATAAATACTGTTTCGTTAACTCGGGAGTAGGTAGTTATTCATTGATAAGCTGTAGTGTGTTAATTAACAACCGCGCATCGGCGTCGCTCGTGCACCCGCGCGCTGTCAGCCGTTGGCGCTGTAGTACTATTGGTTCGAAGTAGCTTTCTAAATTTGTTTTTCACAATTGTAAATTTGACATTGGTCGGCACCAATTCTCTTGTACACCGAACTAGACTATCAGTGTGCTACAAAGATATTTGGCGGCTGAATATCAATGACAGGGGGCAGCTTTGTTTGTAAATAAATATTTGCGAAATTGTATTGGTATTGCCAAAACAAGATGGCGATGTTAATTCCGATTTTGGCCAACGCGGGTTCGTTGTACTTTTGAAAATACTCGATATTTGGATCAGACATTTCATTGTAAGTCGAAGGCATGGTAATCCAAATCGCATTGCATTGCTTAAGCGTCGCACGTTAGTTAGGTTAGGTTAGGTTACCTATGCATATAGCATCTACCTGGCGAATAAGCGACGGTCTTGGTGCAGGTGAGGATTAAAATCTGGCAAGGAATGTTGTGGAAAATTATAAGAAAGGGTTCTATTTCGCAATTTATCTTTATTTTTTACAACTTTTGTGCAGTGTCTTTTAAATACCTATTAAAAATACATAATTCGAACACGAAGCAAAAACAAAAGTCGTCTCATCATTGATCGATTCGATAGGTAGGTACTCTACAAGACGCGGACACTGAGTATATTTGTACATATATAAGTAACTAATAATATGTAGGTAGGTAAGTTAAAGTAGTATACTAAGTACTTAAATTAAATCACGGTTCTATGCCTATTTTTTATTAATAAACATTGTTTCAGTGTTATATGCTCATTAGTCTTGGGCCGTCATGACAGTCCTAGCATAGACGACAAATTAATAGCGACTAAAGAACCTACTCGATTGGCCGCCAAACGACGAAGATTTTCTACCTAGGTATATGCGATTTGTATCGCCCACTTTTAGTTTAGCGACAAAGTACGATTTCCACCGACCGGGAGCCGACTGCATCAGCCAGAGACTGCTAAGCCAATCCTGCAGCAATCATAATTAGGGCCATTAGAGATTTGAATCATTTAACTTGCCGTCAGGTGATCGCACGCCGCCAGCGCCGTAGCCGAACGGAACGGACCGAACGCGACGTCAGCCGAACGCAGCCGGCCCGGACAGCTGTGCAGGGATCGGACCGGGTTTCAAGACTTGAAAATTCCACGCAAATATGACATTCAATTCAAAGATGCAAACCAGCTCAAAGCCCACTCGGTGTAAATCGTACATTAAACCTAGTCGTAATCATTAAAACATTTGTTATAATCTATGGGTTAGTTAGATAATATGTGCAAAAAGTCGGCGAATGCCCGAAGTGCAGATAATGCGCGTAAAATAATTCAAATTGTTATAATGGTGCCGATTCTCTTGTACACCGAACTAAACTAACTAAACTATCACTAAAATTCCTTACTTTTGGTTATGAGAATCTTACAGCTATTCTGCAAAAAAAGATCTCTAAATTTAAAAATAATTTTGACACAACTAAAATCGAATTTGACAAACGCGACTCCACGTTTACCCTACCCCGTGATTTTTTTTTAGAGCCCGAATCGCGCAGGGGGGGCAGCCTCAACGTGTTTTAAATGGATTTTTTTATTTTTTGTATCGAAAATATGAAAAATTATTACCTACATGTTGAGTTTTAGAGGTGTATGGGGTTTATAAAGGGGGTCGAAATTTTCATTATTTTTACGATAGGACACAACAATTTCAAGATAAAAGCAAAAGAAAAAAAAAAAAAAGATACAGTACTGTATTTGCGCCCGAAGTCGAGGTGTCAGTGTGAATTTTAGTTCTTGACAACTAATTTTATTCCACACCTTTTTAATCGCGATTAAAAATAGTCAGATTTAGTTAGACATCAAAATTTTATATTGAATAGAATAATGAAATTGACAACAACAGAATAGCAAAATTACCATTTTCACTAAATTAAAAACTCAGTACAATCTTAGTGCTGTCAAACTAAAATATAGTTAAGTTGTGTCACTTTAGTCAATTTCAGAATGGGAAATCGTCGTTTGACAGGGATAAACTAAATTTTAGTGATTTTTAGTTTAGTTTAGAGAATTTTGTGACAAGAGAATCGGCACCATTAACTCCCCACTTTCTATTTTACATTCTTAGGATAGGTACATACATTACTTATACAAGAAGACATTAAGTAATAATATTACACATATTTTGCCATAAAAAATAAAAATAGTAGCTACATAACTACTATTTCTCAAAACATGTCAAAATAAATAAGCCGGAGAGCTCAGACGAATAATTTTTTTAATTTGACGTACCTAAAGAGGTCATCGATTAGTGCGAAATCACAATTTTATTCTTTCGTTTGAGCATAATGAATACGATACGCTTGGTCTGTACAACGACGTATACTCGAGGTCTAGATAAAAATCTACGAGACACTGCACACCAAAACAAAATCAAAAAAGTCGCGTAAGAGTTATATATTTGACCAATTTTGATACCAATCGACTCAATTACACAATTATTCTTTTTTTTTTCGGAAAATGCGTGTACCTACCTACAAAAATGTCATATGCCTATTACAAAAAATGTGGCCGTTTCAATGGCGCAACCACGGCGATATTTCGAAAAAAAAAATCTACCAAGAATTTGTAAAAAAAATAAAAAATCCATAAATTTGTCAAATTTATGGTTAAAGAGTTTTAAGGGTTTGAACATGGCTGCGCCATTGAAACGCGGAGAACCGCGCGGCCACGGAGATCTTTAAAACTAAGCGTTGCAAAGACCTGAAATTTAAGTAAATGATAGATGGAATTTGTAAAAATGTAGAAAAAAATCCTAGGTTTATATTTTAAGAGCTGAAAGACTAAAACCGGCCGCGCCATTGAAACGGTGAGCACGTTATCGCCGTTATTTATGGTTTGGCAATCAACTTTTACAATTTTTTACAAAATCTTGGTAGATTTTTTTTTATAGTTGCCGTGGCCGCGCCATTGAAACGGTCACTAAAAAGTGTTGATCTCTATAAATCATAATAACAATTTGATCTTGGGCTGGCTTAGCGTTTTTTATACACTGACGTGCAGCTTACTGTGCCGTCATAGCCACTTTGTATGTATTTACAGCGGGCTGGATAAACGGAATTCGTAGACATAGATTGAAGACAAGTTTAGGGTGAGATTCACAGACCGATTTTTGTCGTTACTTTGGTAAGGGTTTCATACGAATAAAAACCTTATTTCTGTACAGATTTTCTTCATGTTCGAATTAAACACTAACTTTATATTACGAAGTAAATTGAAATTACTTTTAATTTTTATTTTTTTGGGTGGGAAATCATCAAATAACTTCTGCCGCTCTGGGTGGAGCGGGAGAAGGGGAAACCCAACCGTGTTCTCTCAGTTGCCTGTGTGCCAGGGGCCGCGGTATCTCTTTCGAACAACCCGCACCAATGGCAGGCATCGGCCCTTGCGGGCCCCATCAGTTGGTGCTGACATCTCTTTGAGGCGCGCGTGGAACACAACGCGCCGTCGACCCGGGCTTGGTCCTTACCAGACAGCGAGCTACCCATTACTCGCCGTCCGCAAGCCCGCGCCTACGGAGGCCGGGAATCAGCCTGGGATTCCCGACGACCAGGGCGTCTCCTGCGAAGGCTGCGGCCGTGAGGGCGCATGTACTGCCTCTCCCTCACGTGCGCCGCCTCCCTCTTTGCGAGCATCACTGCTTCGCTGAAGGAGGTGACGGCTAACCATACACTCTCGCTCCGTACCAGGGCCGGACGCGAGAGATCGCCGCCGCCGATCGCCTCCATGAGGACACGGCGGTGCTCCGTCCAAGCCGGGCAAACCTCCACCGTATGCTCCACCGTGTCCTCAGGGCGATCTTCGCAGTGGAAACACCCGGGCGTTTCCTCTCGCCTTATCCGAAACAGGAACCTCCCGAAACAGCCGTGTCCGGTGAGGACCTGTGTCCGGCGGAAGGTGAGGACGCCATGCCGCCTCTCAAGCCACTCCTCAAAGAGGGGACTTACTGCCGCAATCGTGGCGTGCCCAAGGTACTTACATGGTAACATGGTAAAATAATTGTCTCACTATATTCTACTTCGAGTCAAAGTGCGGTCTGTAAATCTTGCCCCTAGTATCCGTGTTTGTAAAATTGCTTAGAGCAGAATTTCTTTTCAAAATTACGAGGAAGTGTTTATTAGTTGTTTTTATGACAACCAACTGTATGAGTTACAGAACTGACATTCTGAAGGCTCAGAAACTAAAGTGGGTTGATCATCATCTTCGTGCCCTTGTCTCAGGAAAAAACGTCGATTAACACTGTTAATTTTCCATATGAACACCGATACAAAAGATTTACAGGTTTTCGACTACATAAAAAGCATTATGCATTTAATTTTAACAGTTTCTTTTCATTTACGGTACATACTTACAAATTGTGACAAAGTAGGAAAATCAATAAAGTAATTACAAACTAATTTTAATTATTCTCAATAAGCTTCACAAATTCTATCTATTGTCGATATTTTGTCTCTGTCCTATCACTTCGTAATGAAGCCGAAACTTCTTTAAAAATATTTGAAATAGCTGATCATGGTGCACCTGTGTATTTCCCCGCACCTGTTTCCGCAACTCGACACAGAACAAAACTTTCAACAAGCGGTTCTAGAGGTTATCTGTGTTTGAGCTACATTTGCTTTTTTATGATTTGAGAAAGGTTTCCCTGGTTTTCGTTTTTCCAACCTGTATCATGGAATCATTAATTAATTATTATTACTGGCTTTTAACAGACTGAATTTTATAACAAACAATAACATTAGAATACATGGATACCATATTTACATACTATTAAAGTACTTTCTGGGTAAGTAATTTTAGATAAACGTTATTGGTATTGTGGTTTTAAACATAATACAGGGTAAGTTTTTGTCCTGTGTGCAAACTGTTACCATGAATTCAGCATAATTATCATTCTAGACCCCCCAGCGTAGAAATTTTTCGTCGGTTATACAAAAACAATCAGCTGTTCCACACATTTTGACCGCGTAGGTATTGCATTTTTCTATGAAACAGCTGATTTTTTTTTTTTGTATAACCAACCAAAATTTCTACGCTGGGGTTTCTAGAATGATATAGAATTCATGGTTACAATTTGCTGGATAAAAACTTATCCTAAACAACAACCAATGGTGACCAAAACGTTTTGATTTGTTCTCATCTTCTTTCCAAATGTTTGTTGAACTTATGGATTTTCCTAAAATTATTTGAATTATTAGGTATACTTTTCTCCACTTAGCATGATCTCTATAGTGGATGAATGATGAACATGCTTTGATGTAAATCAACATAGTGAACACAATAATTCAAATATAATACATATTATAAAATACTATACATTATAATCGAATAGCACTATATTGAAAATCAAATAAATTATCTATGGAAAGTGAACTGCTTTCACAATACCAAGATAGCGATTTATCTTCTCTGTTTAATAATAAACTTTGCATGTATTTTCTTTTACTGCTAGGCAAGCAATGGGGAAGAAAACTGTTAACTTTTGCCATGTCACTAGTATCTATTGTAGGTATGAAAGCTATTTCTTAAATAAGGTATTTGGCTAAGGTATTATTAACAAGGCAATAGACTGTAATAATAAATACCTGCTGTCCAGATGTGCTTTTCGGCCTCATATAGAGTTCTAGGTCAGCTATAAACTGAGGTACAGATCACTTATATTACATTGTTCGTTTACATAACAAAAAACACATGTCCCTGCTAAAGATAAGAAATGAAAATTCGATAAATATTGAGTGATAAAACTGACAGTGTGATATTGTAAGTCAAGAGAATACACAGCCACCTGTTCATAGCTTTGAGTTTTCTTCCCCATTAGGCGTTCCCCCTGACGGTAAGTAGTCACCAAGTTTTCCCACTATTAAACAAAACGTCAATTACTTGGACAAAAAAAGACATACAAATGCCACCTGACTTGATATTTTCCATATTTGACATGTCAAGTTGATCGTTAAACAAGTAAATATTATTATAGACATTATAATTGGTTCAGCAATCCTAATCACAACCTATATGCTGCCTAATTGACATTGTAAGGTTTTCAAAACATTACCAATGGTTTCCATTTCTAGTTATCACCCAATGTGTATTTTATAATAGCCAAAGTAGTAGTAGTATATTTATCTTGTAAAATCCATAATAATAATTTATTTGCCACCTAAACATTTTCTACCATAAAAGTTACCATTTTGTAACAAACCATACAGACGTCGATTCGGCAGCCTAACGCAATGGTTGTTAATAGGTGTGCAGATTTACTGTGCTAGATCCTAAATATGATTCGGTGTCTTACGATTATATTGGAAGTATATATTTTTCTTCATTTAGTTGTATTCGTCATCTTCATCCATAGCAAAATCGACGCCAGAGTCGACAGCACACACAGGACTGAAAAACCAGATTATTATCAAATTAAGTGCTGATTGAATGTTAATTATTAGCTTCTGCCCGCGACTTCTTTTGCGTGAAAATTATTGTTTTAACATAAAATATATCCACATCTCATCGGACCCCCCCCGCGCTATTACTTCGTATTCACTTAGCGTTCATTCTGACTTTTGTCATGTACGTGAAGTTAAATAGCCTACAACCTTCCCCAGGAATTGAGCTATTACAAAATATATTTTTCAAATCCGACTGGTAATTCTAGGTACTCGCGCGTTCAAACAAACAAACTATTCAGTTTTATCATATTAGTATAGATTACTTAGGTACCTCATTGCTCTACATGTGAAAAAGACAATCCGTTTCATCTTTCTGTTGTAAAAGAAATAGTTGAATGCCCACAGACAGCCTGGTTCTCCAAAAGGGTCACTGGCAAGATCCGGGTTGTAGCTGTATATACGACACTCTGGCAACACCACCTCCTCGTCAACGGCAGTCCACAGCGTCGGCCGCAGCTGGCGCCAGCGCACGCCGCCTACTGCCGACAAGGCCGCATCCACTGCGGTTTGTACCCAACTAAGTGACGGCTCCGCACTAAATTCACTGCTCTGCAAAATTTTACAAAATCATAGGTTAAAAACATGGTTTTTAAAATATGGGTCTTTATTAGAATAGTCGTTAGCCACAATATGTAGTAGAAAATTAAACAAGCCAACAATTAGAAGCAATGACATTGTATATCATTATTATAATTGCCATTTATGATTATTGATTTAAATAATGTATTGTGCTATGCCATCCCCCAGAATTGTCCATAGACGTCAGATGTGTGCAGGCACTCTTTGCAGTAGACATCTGCCGACTCGTCTACGTTCACCAGTTCGGCGAATATATTGAACTGAATGCCAGCAATCTACAATGAAGCATTGGAACACATAGACATATTCACATGTTCTTTGAAAAGTTTTCGTAGCCTTTTGTATGAGACACTTCTCTTGGACACACTGCTCATTAGACTGTTTGTAAGTACATAGTTATTTTTAAACAACTTAAAGTTTTTTCTTTTAAGTGTATGTGTAAATATGTAACCGTCATGCACGAACAGTTCACCCTGACTTTTAAGTTTTTTTTTATCAATCAATGGTCATCTGTAAACAGCGCTGTGGACTTTATTATTTAGTTATGTAACTTATTTTTGTTTGTAATATTTCACAATGTAGCTGTTTGTTGTGCCTATTTAATAAAGTTGTCTTTTTAATATCATTTTTTTAATACTTTATTAATTACGATAACACTGGCTATTCAGGGACTTCCAAGTGGACCACGAAAGGTTAGACCGTGCAGCGAGATGTGCCTTTGGTGATAGATAGTAAGTAGAAACGGGAAGAAAATCCTGCCAGTTTTTGACGGGCGTCGGCTGGGCCACCTAGTAGGAACGCTGTCGATTTCAAATAAATGTTCCCGGTTTTTAGTCGGAGGCGAAGTTTTATTGTGCCAGCAACACGAAGCAGACTAGCCATTAAAATAATAGTTAGTAATAGGACGGCGCCGCCGAGGCCCGCCCAAGAAGAAGTAGATAGATGACCAAGAGACGTATTGCAAGGGTTGGATCAAGGTGGCCCTGGAAGAGGATGCCTGGAAGGATTTGGGGGAGGCTTTTGATCAGCACTGGAACAGTGTAGGCTAATTAAAAAAACAAGAAACCCAAAACTTAGCATTTAGCTGGCAAGGGAAGGCGGCAGGACACTTGACTCAAACAAAAATGTGCACTTTACTTGTTATTTAAGCTTTAAAAAGCTTAAAATTTCGGAAAAAGATCAATATGAATGATCAAATAAATCAAAAAATGGTTTTCACACACCCGAAATATTTTTGAAAACGGGCTATCCAAGGAACTGCACACCATGGGATAGACGAGAAAAACCTACATTACGCGTAGGAGAGAGAAGGTCAAAAAACATTCATGATTTTATTTTACCACTTTGTTGACGTGAATAATATGTACCCCATGCCAAATAACAGCATTCTCACACATTTCGTTGAGAAGAATGACAATTCGAAAGTTTTGGACATGTCGAAAGTTTAAGGGTTCCTTGTTGACGATGTAACCCTAAAAAAATACAGTAGTATCGTAATGCCAATATTCATAAATACAAATTGAGTGATATTTCGATTACACAATATTCAGAACGTATCTTATCTATTATCTAAAACCTGCGGAACTTTAAACTCCGCTCCATAATTTGTTCCTGCAGTACAGGCAGTCTGAGATTGCATTCCCTAGTACTTACTATTTTTTGCAAGTTGTGGCAAGTACCCACGACTACCCGATTGTGTCAAATCTCAAGAACACATGCCAGTCATACGTGACCTGCAGTGGCCGAAATGGAAAGTCTTTACAACCAGAAAAATTGAGCTGGCGACAATTTTTTTTAAACTAGAGGCGCTGTGCCGATCATACGGCTCCGCACCGCACAATCGCCAATATCATTGGATTCAAGTACATTTGCCGGTTATTCTAACCCTCATGGCTAAGTTCTTAACGTGGTTTCTGGTAGGAGTTGACTGGTGGAAATCGTCACGTAAGGATAAAGCGTTATGTCTCCTCCATGCGACTTTCTCAATGGGGGTTAGAATAACCGGCAGTGTTTACCCTAATTCAATGAGTTATTGCGCGCCGCCGAACAGTGCGCAGACAGATTGGAACAAAAATCGCCAGCTGAATTTTTCTGAGCATGAAGACTTTCCATATAGGCCACTGCTGGTCACGTTCCACTGACAGGTGTTCCTGGGATTCAACAAAAAGATATCCTGGCATGGCATAATTTATTTAAATCTTTTATTAAGAAACAATGGTTCCAAGTCAATTTACGACATGGAAAACCCTTGAGTGATTTTTGGGCTTGTCTTAACAAAAACATTTTTTTCATGGTCAAAACTATATTGTCATCAGCCGGAACAACAGTGATGTTATCCTTTAATGCAAAAGCTGGGGATGTAATTCCTGATAAATATCTAGCTAGAAACCACATGCCTAATCATTAACAAATACAATACCAAATTGTTCTTTTTCCACAAATGCACCAATACCTGTCATCCTAACTACCTATTCTAACTGGCTCTGACATGCTGGAATGCAGTAGCCCTCGAATTATACATAACACAGGCTTTTGCCCATCAGAGGATCAAAAAAAAAATTGTATAAAAAAATCTAGTGTTCATTGATTGATTTTGTATCAATTAATAATTACATACAATGCAGGTCATTATTGTGTTTTTTTAAATTATATTGAGGCCCGCACGCTGTACCAATCACTAAATATGTATAGTGCTAAACTAATTTAAAACATTTGAAACAACAGTTTCTGAGAATCAATAAGTTAAGCACTAAATAAATTTCAATTTGTTGTGCAAGCTGGTTTTAGTATTACTTCAATTACCTTTGCCATTGAAAAATCATAATCTGGAAAAGCAGCATTCAGTGTAGCAATCAAGTAAAACAAAGTTTTACGAGATATGGTATCACAGAGCACGCCGTCTTCATCACCAGACAAGCTTCGGCTGTAGATTTTAAAAATGAGAAATTAATATGTTTATTCACCTAAAAGCTGTGGAAAAAAAAATCCATGGTTTTACCTGTACATAACACTCTCTGGTGGTGACAATGCTTCGAGTGTTGTTTCACCAATAGCTGTGAATCTCTTATAGAAAGACTTCTCTGCTCCAGCCATTTTGCAGCTGTAGCTTTCCACACGACCCTGTACGGCACTATCTCCATTCAAGATAGAGAGAGCTCTGCTCAATGCCTCTAAGCGGCCACTCTCTAGAAGTTTCATTTTCTCTAATGATATGTCTCCTTGAGTTTACCCACTAAAATTACTTGTGGTAAGCGGTGCCTGTATTATAGTGCAGCACGGAACACTATTTCTGTACATAGCCGAGGGGTGTATGAATATTCCTTTTCTCTTTGAGTGTAGCAAGTTTACACTCGGAATCAGTTTCGTCTTCTGTTCTTCTTCCGCGCTGATGGAATGCGGGAACATCACAAATAAGAAGAAAAAATAGATCTACCAAATTGCTGAACGGATGCAAATTATTTATAGCTTGTTTTGCCCTAATGCAAGGGGATCGCGTCACTTCACTTGTCGTCCCACAAAAATGTACAGTAATAAACACCAAAGCAATGTACAATTACAGATCAATATCCATAGAAGACATGGTCACGAATAATTGTATACCAGAAGTCACAATTAACAAAACAACAGCGAAATTCTCAAAACTAAGATCATATACACAACCACAACAATAATTTACTTCAACAAAATCGTCAATGGCGGATGGCGGATCATTCACGGTCAGTGTTGCCAATTCCTATAAATTCGTGTCGCTAGCCCGATATATTTACTCTCCTATATGGTCGCTAGACTCACTATAGAAAGTCGCTAAAACTGATTCTATCAGGAGTGGACTCAGAATTTTGTTCTGAGAGGGCCATACGTAGTGCGTTGTTCTATAGTCAGTGAATTGTTGTAATAGAGCCAGTGGTCGTGTTCAGGTTTACTAAATGCCCTAAATACTAAGCAGATGCTGAGGTGAGATGAATATACCCTACTAAAGTTACATTTATTCTGTTTGTGCACTTTAAACTATGCGTTTAAGTCACTTTCCGTATATACATACTTTTTTTTTTCAATAAAAATGTTACATTCAAATACAACATAATAGTTTATTTTATATCTAAATCTTAAGCTAGATGATTTCCGAACGCTCTCAAAAAAATGATTAGGTACTTACCTAGAGCTAGAGTTTAAAAAAATAATGTAGGACTTTTTTTAAAAACGGATAGTTTTTAAATAGCTGAAGCTACAGTCTATACGAATCCAACTTTACTTAAATTAAGTTTGAATTAGGCGCGCAAGCGCGTTTGCGTTTTCCATGTACCTATATCTCTTGGCACTAATATAATTCTGTGTCGAGATAACAAAAAACGTATTTATTACAAGCCTTAAAATTGTTTTGATTTGTACTCCAAAAGTCGTCAGATAAGTCGCAAAAAGGTTTTTCTCGTTAATTCTTATTTTATGTCGCTAAGACATAAATGAAAGTCGTCACTTCTAGCGACAAAGTTGCTAAATTGGCAACACTGCTCACGGTCACCAGCAGTGTTGCCAATCAATCTGTTAGCCTTTAGGAGTGTTGCTAAGCGTAGGAAATACTTAAATCGAGGGCATTCATACAACAACGTTACAAATGGTCGTACGGAAAGAATTGTCTTGAAAACGAGAATTCATTGAAATTTAGAGATAAAATGGTGACTTTTTGTGTTGTTAGTAGGTGTATGCGGGAAACGAATAGATTAATACATTTATTTTTATTGTTAGTTTTTTTTAAGTCTCATGATTGCAAGCGTGACTGCTGGTGAGGTCCTGTGTTGGATTCCCAGGTTGGGCAATTATTCTATCATTCAAAAGACTAAATACTCTTTTGACATCGTATTTCACGTCGCGCGTCGCTCACGTTCAGACAGTAGTGATCACAGAACACAATTACTCGTTTATTCATGCCCAATGAAGATAAAAACTGCCACTTACCCATTTGAGATGTCACTAATGCCATTGTTCCAAGAATTTGACAGCTAGCTGTCCATAATGCTATCCATAATGGATAAAATTTTAACCAGTGCGCAAATTGTAACCATGAATTTAGCACATGATTCAGGCGGTTATAAAAAAAATATGTGCTGTTTCATAGAAAAGTGAGACCTACGCGTTCAAAATGTATGGAGCAGGTTATTTTTTATTTTTTTTAAACCGACGAAAAATTTCTGCACTACTCTAGGGTCTGGAATCATACGCTGAATACATGGTTATATTCTCCGATTTTCATTATTATACTATTTCTTGTAAACAAACAACTCCTTTTTCGGTTTCTTGACGGACAACAGTGGTGCCACCTATGATGAGCTTTCAGTTTTTAATTAACCCCATTGCCATGGATGGATCAGAATCTAAACCGCTTGTGGTATTTCTGTGATCCAAAGTTTCAATCTATCATGTGTCATCTGTCTGTCATGTGAGTATTGTCACCTGTCACCAGTGTTGCCAACCCTTACGATAATTATGGGGGCGTGCGATAATTTGGCCAAGGGTACGATGTTCGATAAGTTTTGGCTTTGAAAAAAAAGAAAGTTCTATGAACAAAACGTATTTGTCAGACAAAATAAAACGCATAAAGTCAACAAAATGTCAACGTCAACTGTCAAGTATCAACATCACCATGTAAATGCGCAGACAGAGATTCTGTAAATGTCTCTCTCTCTTTCCCTCACATTTTTCACATAAAATGAATAACATTTGTTTCCATCCAACGGCGATTCCGCGTATTATACTGTATTCTTGTGGTTTTCTCAGATAACTTTATATTTACTTCTAGCTAGCAATATGTGTGGGTGAACACAGATCGTAAAAAGCAAATAAAGAGTCTTGTGACCTGTGATACACTTCGTAGTTGTGTGTAAAGTTTGGCGGTTTGTGCTGCTGGCGCTACTAGTGGTGAAACTTGGCATATTCTCCCGCTTTGACTAGTCATTGTCGTTTGTTATCAATGTTTGATGAACAGTTTAGGTATTTTTACGTGATGTTTTTCTTTTGTACGATAATTTTGCCTAACATACTAGTGTTGGGTAGGACACGACATGAAAAAGAGTTTGTAAGAGTAGCCTCTTTTTTGTACTGAGCCGGTACAATGTCCTACTTCAAATGAGGCGAGGCCAATGAGGATTGGAACTTGGGCGACGCGCACTGAAGCTCTGTGATACGTTTGAAGTTACCAGTACAAATGTGACATTTGTACTACATTTGGACATTTGTACTGGTAGCTTCAAACAGTACAATGACGTCAATGACAGTCTGAATTCTGATTGAAAATGTATTAAGTATCAAGTATCGCAAAGTAATATGAAACGATTATCATAGTAAATATTGTTTATAATTAAGTAAATAATTATGAAACATAATTTAAATAATATAATAAAAAGGTAATTAATAAAATTACAATGTAAAAGTAATATTTGCGCGACTTGTTGCCACTGAGCCGGTTCCTTCTTTTTGTAAGGACCCTGGTTCGCTTTGCTAGAAGTACGCTCCGAAGGCACAGAAGTGACAACAATACAAAGCCGTTTAAAATTAAATAGTTTTAAAAATAAAGCATCAAATAAAAAGCTTTTAGACTGGTCACGACTTTAATCTGTCGCTTCAATAGGCGCCGCACGATAAGTGGTCATGTCAATCTCAACATATTTCCCTTTCGCCCGAGACTCGAAACGCAGTCATATTCAGTGTAGAATGACGTAATTTGTAGCATGCGTCTCGCTCCGTCTCTGTCCTCATCCTACAGTTTGTCGGAGATGGAGAGTAAGTAATGCGACCTCGCGACTGCCGCGACATAAAATTTGAAGTAGTACAATATAAAATGCCGAGCCGCTCTTACATTTTGACGTCATGTACGGGACAAATGTACCACCTCTTGTATGTCCTACTCAACACTATAACATACGATAATTTCAAAGTGGGAACTTGATAATTTGAACTTTTAGAGTTGGCAACACTGCCTGTCACTGTCACCCACCACATCCGTGAACCGTGAAAGTAAAGTATAAAAGTACCGAAGAACGAATTTGTTCGGTTGCGGTACGATTAATTATAATTAAATTAATATTACATGATGTTACTTATATCGCCCACTGTTATAGGATTATTAAGAACTAGCTGTACTAGGTGCTTTAGATATCAAAATTATGGTAAGTTGTAAATAACACTGGTCCCAAAATCCCACTGGCAAATCTAAGTAACACATATCATAATAATCAAGTTTTTTTCTTAACAAGTATGAAAACATTGTTGTGTCTATCATTTTTACTGTTTTGTCTTTATAGCTACACGTAAGAGATTTTACCGTGGAACGGGTATTGTACAAAGTGACAAGCAATGGGAGATCACTTTGGATCATCGTCGTCTGAAAACACCCAATGGCCATGTATTGGCAGTAAACAGTGAGCCGCTAGCTCGTGCTATAGCCGCTGAGTGGGATGCTCAAACTGAAATAATAACACAGCCAACTATGCACCTGGTTTGTTAATAAAACTTTAATAAGATTTGTTTTTCCACTGATAAAGTAAAAGCAATGATTTATCTAGTCACTAAACTAGGAATTTTGGTATTATTTGCTTCGAAGAAATTGACTTTAACATGGCAGATGATTTTTACAAAGAAATATGAATTTTAAATCCTGAACCAACTAACAAGCAGATTTTAAAGGCTTTTTTAAACAGGTGCGACGTGACTCTCGTGGAACAATTTCTATGAAAATATCATGGAAATTGTTGTACAAGTGTCGCATCGCGCCTGTCTGAAGAAGCCTTAACAATATTATTGCAGAAGAATAATTACTTTTTCTTTTGTTTTAGACTGCGCTATGCAACACTGCTTTGGACAACCCTGCGAAGTTGACTACACATGATATTGCTATGTATTTCCTAGAATACTTCTCAACAGACACTCTTCTTTTTTATTCCGAGGTAACTATAGAATAGGATCCAAAGTAAGATCGACCTTCACCCATCTGTTTACCGAATATTTTTTTAAATTGTTTATAATGTGATACCAAATGTATTACAAATGGGTTGCCTGATTAATGGTCATGGAAATGAGAGTAGTGGTGGCGCAGTAGTAACAGCTCTGATTTACGAGCTGTAGGTCATGTGTTCACCGGCAGGTAGGCTTCACTTGCACCTCACACACTGCTCTCAAAATGCTGAAGGAAAACATTGTGAGGAAACCGGCTTGTCCTAGAACCAAAAATTCAAAGACGTGACAACTGCTAACCAGGGTTAGACCAGATTACTGCTAAGTAATCTACTACATGTAGTAGATTATAGCCCACTCCCTCTCTTTTTAGAGGAAGCCTGTGTGGGAATATGAATGGAAATATGCAACATGAAATAGTAATTCAATGGGATTAAATCAACTTAAAGGGTTGCATTGATGACTTTCATGATTGTAATTCTTTAAAGTCATATCTGTTACGGTTGCTTTTCCATACATTTTGACCGCGTAGGTATTGCGCTTTTCTATGAAACAGAATATATTTTTTGTAAAACCGACGTAAAATTTCTGCGTTAGGGGTCAAGAATAACATGCTGGATTCTGGGTTCAGTTTGCGCACTGGATAAAAACTTATCCTGTATAGACGGTTCCTACGTACAATCCCCTAAGTGGCAGATATGTGATTTCCATGTTTTGTTTTTGTAACCTTCAGTCAAGCCTATACTATCGTTTAGTTTAAGAAAAATAAGTCTAAGATGGCAAAATGCACTTTAAATCCATCATGACATTACATGAATTATTAGAACATGATCTACACGTGTTTGAAACTTCGAAGCACTCACCTGTAAAATTTGTCATTTGTAGGTAGGGGATTATACGTAGGGGCCTTCAATATTTTATTCAATATACAGCCTGACAATGATCTGAAAATTGCAAAAAACGTAAGAAATTTAGAATTTCGCTTTCACCATAACCATTTTGTTCTACGTTAATTTTCAAGTTCACCATGTAATAATGTTCTACCATAAAAGTCACTATATTGTAGTGTTCTCCTAAACAAACCATACATAACAATTTGATTCACCATCGATTCAATTGAATCTGATAGTAAATCAAATTGTTAGGAATAGCAGATCACAAGTTTAGTACCTATTGTGTCAAGTTTCAGTAAGTCTGGCCTTATTCACAACTGGCTAGGGAGTTGTCAAATGGAACAACATCTTTGATTTCTAACATGTCTTTTATTTATTTAGGAAGACGAAGACTTAAGGATCCTACAGGAACAGGAATGGGGCCCTATATTGGAATGGTTCCAGAAGAGGTTCAATGTAATCCAAGAGGTAGCCAAAGGTCTAGAACCACCGCCGGTGACTGTCGACACTAGAGCAGTGCTAGCGAGATACTACTTATCGTATGACCTTCCTGCACTTAGTGGTATGTATGTCAAAAAAAAGATTGAAATAAACATTCCTAAATTGCGCGACACCGAGGGCGAGAACGCGCTTTGACTACTTTGCTAAACAGTGTAAGCGTTTCATAAATATAATAAGAATACGAACCTTATTTTTAAGAACATAGGGTTCATTTTTGTAAGACACTTGCTTCAATTTAATTATTGTAGCATGGAAGACTTACCAACAAACTGATAAAAAAAGACAATAATCGGGAAGCCAATAAAACATCTTCACGTTTAGAGATAGAGAAGTCTTAATATGTTCTTATGACATCAAGGATAACTAACGCTGTTCCAATGTTTCTAAAAGTGTTTATATTATAAGTATGTGAGAATACTGACCTGATTATTTGTTTCTTAGTTTTCTTAGTCAAAGAACTCGAGATAGGTATCGTTTTTTGGGTTCCATACCAAACCCTGAAAGGAACCCTTAAGTGCACTACTTAGTCTGCTTGAAATAAGCAACTTGAAATTCAGAATAGTTATAAATATTGGCTAAAGTTAGTTTCATTTAATTGCAACTAGAGCCAAAATGTGGGGTAGCAAACGCAAAGTCCGGAACTGGTGCTTTTCTTTCGGCGGCTGGTAAATAAATTTTATATTTAGTAGAAACTAACATAACAAACGAAATTTACGAAGTACCTAAAACTAGAAAAATTGCGGGCACAGTTAGTTTTTTATTTTTTAAATGGAACTTCAGGGCAGAAACTGTAACCTTGAGTAGTGGAGTAAAGTAGTAATAGAAATAATACGCTCGACTTTGGAGGAAAATAAACCTGCAATTTTTATATTATTGATAAAGATTCTACCTGAGCAGCCTGAGCCAGGAATGGAACCCTATCCTTTTTAGAAAAGCAGTCTGTATTTTTAGTTAAGTTTACTGAGCGATAATGTTGCTGATGAAAATCCATATACTGCAATGAAACATTATTTGTAAAATCCAAGGACATGCCAGTTTTTGCAATTTAACTTTACTTAAATTAAATCCAAATCCAAAGAAGTAGGCAGCCCTCCCATTTGATTAGACTCATTATGTTTCTTAGTTACACTATCGGTAAGTGCAATAACACATGTTGTTTTTGTAAAAAAAAAACGTCTCACGACTCAAAATTACTTACATATATTCCATAGGTTTAGGTAGTTAAATAAAGGTAAAGAAAAAAAAACACGTGACTCATAGATGCGAAACCTTTTATTTCAAATGTTAAAATCTTATTATTTATAGTCATATATTAATAGGCTCTATTCTGAATCTGAATCTGATGAACTATCTGTCACATTAAATATAAATCGTTCCGTTGTATCATCAATTATTTTGCTATTCTATAATAACATCATTTAACAAAATCGAAACGCACTAGCTAAATCGTAAATGTCGATTTTTGAGAGCGCTGTCAAAAAACGTAATACCGGCGCGGCCACTTCAGTTGCCTTAATACTACATCACAGTTGTTCTTTTTAACTAGCAATTCGTTGTATTTTCTAAAAGGTTTAGGGAACCTGTCTTTTTGGGCTCTTTACTATAGGCAGATTACAAAATATTAAATTATTATAATAAATCTAACTAATAAATTGTGCTCAAGTCTGGGAAGAGTAGTTTGAGAATAAATTATGAAGTTTATTATACATAAATAAAAGAGGAAACTATCGTGTAAATCGAGAATAAATTTGATTTTGTTACACCGTATTTTTAAACACACAGTGGTGCCGATTCTCTTGTCACAAAATTCTCTAAACTAAACTAAAAATCACTAAAATTTAGTTTATTCCTGTCAAACGACGATTTCCAATTCTGAAATTGACTAAAGTGACACAACTTATCTATATTTTAGTTTAACAGCACTAAGATTGTACTGAGTTTTTAATTTAGTGAAAATGGTAATTTTGCTATTCTGTTGTTGTCAAATTCATTATTCTATTCAATATAAAATTTCGATTGTCTAACTAAATCTGACTATTTTTAATCGCGATTAAAAAGGTGTGGAATAAAATTAGTTGTCAAGAACTAAAATTCACACTGACACCTCGACTTCGGGCGCAAATACAGTACTGTATCTTTTTTTTCTTTTCTTTTGCTTATATCTCGAAATTGGTGTGTCCTATCGTAAAAATAATGAAAATTTCGACCCCCCTTTATAAAACCCCATACACCTCTAAAACTCAACATGTAGGTAATAATTTTTCATGTTTTCGATACAAAAAGTAAAAAAATCCATTTAAAACACGTTGAGGCTGCCCCCCCCCCCTGCGCGATTCCGGCTCTAAAAAAGATCACGGGGTAGGGCAAACGTGGAGTCGCGTTTGTCAAATTCGATTTTAGTTGTGTCAAAATTTATTTTAAATTTAGAGATCTTTTTTTGCAGAATAGCTTTAAGATTCTCATAGCCAAAAGTAAGGAATTTAAGTGATAGTTTAGTTAGTTTAGTTCAGTGTACAACAGAATCGGCACCAGTGTCAACTATAAAAAAACCCTTTTTACGATTTGTTTACGTTTATTTAACTTCCTAAACCTATGAAGAATAGGTATACTTACATTAGTTTAAGAACTTAGTTATTAAGGTTAAACAAAAAAGGTTTATTATTTTTTGCTTTTTATTTTTCCGGCGGTTTAATTTTTTTGTTAAAAGTTTTTATTTTATAATTTTTTGTGGCTATAATCTACTAATTACTACATGCTTAATTTTTGGTTACTTTTTGTAATACACAACTCAGCATTAAAATCTGTTACTGAACAATAAATCACGCCTATTTTCCCACCCTTAGTGTAGGATTTTTTCCAAATTTATATGGGACCAACTTCTAGGTAAACCCTATCCAATAAAAAAAGAATTATCAAAATCGGACTACACTGTAAAAAGTTATAAGTAGTAATACATTTAATAAAAATACGCGTCGACTTGGGAACCTCCTCCGTTTTTTCGTCGGTTACAAAAAAGGCTTTGATTTAGGGAGAACTAAAAATGCAATTTTATTTACCCCTAAAATCCCTTTCATGGTTCGTTAGACCACTTTGTTCTATTACCCATTTAGCCAATTGGCCTTATGTGCCATCAGTGCCCCCACAAAAATGACTCTGTATAAAATGAAACAATTCAGTTCTGACAGATTCTTATTTAACAAGCTTTTATTAACTTCACCTGTATGTTTGTAAGCATGTTTGTTTGTTGTAACCGAATCCTTTGGACTTGATTTTGACCCTCTTCTAACGGTCGGATTTCATTTAAACTTTGTAGACTTATTATTATTTTATAAATTTGTTCCGTAATGTTAAAAAAAAAAACGCTTTTGTAGTTAGCAGAACTAAAAAATAGATAACAAATAAGGGAACTAATTTTTTGAGCTGTTATTTAAATATTCGAGATGTTATTATGATCAGTTGAAAAACATATTGAAAAGTTATTTATTTTAATGGCGGTTAATTAATTATTGCGACAGTAAAACATGGACAGTAATAAAAAAACAATTTGTCGGTTATTTTATCATACAATGTCAATTCTAAAAATAATTGAGCAGTCCAATAACTGAATGAGCGGTAAAAATGATGGAATGAGCGGTTCCTGCAACGATATCCATAGGTTAGGTTAGGTTAGAACTGTGACCAACTACGCGCGAGCCGAGCGAGCGAAGCGAGCGGTGCCGCGGCAGCGGCCGGCGAGCGCTACCTCGAAATTGGTCGCGAAATTATGTTTAGGGATAAAAGCGTTGTTTATAGAATTGCTTAGAATGAGATTTCTTACCGACAAATTCCGATTTATTACTGCCCACACGTAACCGCTCGTTCAATAATTTTTACCGCTCATTTAATTATTTTTCTGCTCAATTATATATTCACTGATCCATTTCATTATTTTTTTTTACTCATTTTTGTTTACTTTACTGTTTAGTTTTAACTGCTGAACTAGTTATTAAACGTGCCATTTATAATTTTTAACTTACCAAAACCGCCTATTACAAATGCTTCTTTAAGTCAGTGCCAATAAATAAAAGTTAAAAAAATCTAAAAAACACGCTTTATAAACAAAATTAAAAAAGCAGAAAATAATTTCAAAAAAGCGTGGGGTGCTTGATGTTAATTGATTATAAAAATACCTCAAAAAGGAACACACTGTTTTTAAACTGTTATTTATTTTATAGTATAATCTACCGTTCTACAATATCTACAATATGTCGTTACTAATGTAGTAGTGTGTGTTGTTTACGTTTTATTAATAGTCAGTAAGAAAAAAAAGTCACCATTGCCCCGTTTCCAATGGTGGTATGGTCATTGGCTTTTAATAGTGGGGTAACTAGGTCAAGTGGGTATAATATGAAAAGGCTGCATTTGACCATTGAAAATGTCAGACTCATACGTTAACCGTGTGGTGCCGGACGTAAAAAAATAGCACCATCCCATTTCTTCCCGTGGGTGTCGTAGAAGCCGACTAAGGGACTGACTAGAGAATGGGCAGCAGCGTTCTCTATGCATTTATGCTATGGAGATGTATGCGTGTATGGTGTGTAGCAAGCGGCTAGGTAGGCGGCGGTGAATATGAAAACAGCAAGAAGAACAATAGACGGTATTTAATGAGGATAGATGATTATTACAGACGTTAGAACGAAGAAGAAACGATACAGAGTGATAGGATAGTACTGAAGCTAAGTTATATAAGAAAATAGAAGTTTTACTAGCGAGTTTTATAAGCACGGGTGGCTAAGACAAAGTAGTACGTGCGTCCGTTAGAACGATCTGGGTGCACTGGCGCGGCGTCGCGCGCGCACTGAATATAACGGGATTTCTAGGTGACCTCCGCTCCTTCGCCCCGCGTAGTCCCCCGCTGTACAGGGCCGTACTCAAGGGTCCGGACTCGAGATCATGTGGATGCCACAGTACTCCCCTGCCGAGATCGTAACTACGATCGATAGTAGTCGGGAAACTTCACAGTCCTCCCGCTCCTGGTCTTCTTATTAGTGTTTGAAGACAGGTCGTCGGAAACTGGAACTGTAGCTGTAGCGGCGGGAGGTGTCACCCTAGTCGTGGTTGCTGGTGTCGGCGCTGGTGTCGACTTCGGTACCGGTGTTGGTGTCGGTATTGGAGTTGTTGGTGGTAGTGTGATGTTGTCGTCCGCTGTGTAAGCCGGTTTCAGTCTGTCTATGGTAACGGTTTGTACCTTATTCTGTACCTTTATGTCGAATGTTTTGGAGCCTCGGCGCACGACTTTGTACGGGCCGGCGTATGGTGCTTGGAGTGGACGTCGGACTGGGCCTTGGCGTAGATAGATGTGCGTCGCGGTACTCAAGTCTCTCGGTATATAGAAGGGACGAGGTGAGTGCCACGAAGTCGGTGTCGGTGCTAGTTTGCTCATGCGACTGCGAAGACGATCGGCGAAGTCAGTGAAATTAACTTCCTCTTCTAATGTCGTGTTGAAAAACTGCCCAGGCAAGCGTAGAGGCTCACCATAGACAAGTTCTGCCGCTGATGATTGGATGTCGTCTTTCCATGCGCTGCGAATGCCCAGTAGCACCATCGGTAGAGCTTCGGTCCACTGCGATGACGCGTGACAGGTGATGGCGGCCTTGAGTTGCCGATGTAGACGTTCCACCAAGCCATTGGCGGCTGGGTGGTAAGCAGTCGTCGTAAGATGGTCGGCACCGATCAGTGCCGCGATGGACTTGAAGAGACGCGACTCGAATTGGCGGCCGCGATCGGTGGTTATTCGTGCGGGACAGCCGAACCGTGCGACCCAGCCAGAGATGAAGGCTGATGCGCAGGTGTCGGCCGTGATGTCGGCGAGGGGGTACGCCTCAGGCCAACGTGTGAACCGGTCGACTATCGTGAGGCAGTCCCTGTGGGAAGCAGACAAAGGTAAGGGACCTATAATATCCATATGTATGTGTTGAAAGCGAGCTGAAGGTGCTTTAAACTCTGTAAACGGTGCGGTTGTATGCCTTGTGGTTTTACACCGTTGACATTGGTGACATTCCTTAGCCCATAGTCGACAGTCACGCCTTATGCCCGGCCAAACAAATCTAGAAGTTACTAATTGTACTGTAGCTTTAACACCGGGGTGACTGAGGTTATGAAGTGTTTCAAAAACTTGACGTCGAAAGGCACAAGTAACGTATGGTCGAGCATTAGATGTAGAAGTGTCGCAGTATACTTGCGTTGTGGCATCAGGTAGGGAAACCTTTTGCAGTTGTAGACTGGATCCGTCCACGAGTAGCGCTTGTAGCTCTGCGTCAGTCTCCTGGGCTCGGGCTAGGCTGTGGTAATCGAGGGGCGTTGCTATTTCTTCGATGCGGGAAAGAGTGTCAGCTACTACGTTGTCTTTTCCTGCGACAAACCTAATGTCAGTTGAAAATTGTGAGATAAAATCCAAGTATCTAAACTGTCGCGGTGAACATTTGTCTCTTCGTGTGGTGAAAGCAAACGTAAGTGGTTTGTGATCGGTCAGTATGATGAATGGTCTCGCTTCCACCATGTAGCGGAAGTGACGTATGGCGTCGTATATCGCCAGCAGCTCGCGGTCATACGGACTGTACTTTTTTTGTGATTGGCTGAGCTTTCTTGAGAAAAATGCCATAGGTTGCCAGTCGTTACCTTTCCGCTGCTGTAGGACAGCACCGATGGCTAAATCAGAGGCGTCGGTCTGTATGGCCAGTTCAGCACTGGGATCAGGATGCACCAGCAGAGTAGCCTTAGAAATACTTAACTTACAGTCTTTGAAGGCTTCCTGTTGTTCAGTCGTGAGTTCGATCGGCTTTGATCTTTTGCTTTGTCCAGCCAGCATAGCGTTTAGAGGCGCCTGCTTCGCTGCTGCGTCTGGAATAAACCTTCGATAAAAGTTTAAGGTTCCTAAGAATCTTCTAAGCTCTTTTGTGTTTTTAGGTGTCGGGAAGTCGAGAATTGCCTGTGTTTTTGATTGTAAAGGACTAATGCCTAATGCGGACACGCTGAAACCTAAGAACTTTACTGTGTTTTGTCCGAAACAACATTTCGACGTATTTACTATGACGCCGTAATCCTTCAGGCGTCCGAACAGTATACGAAGGTGCTCCAGGTGCTGTTTCTCGTCAGTAGAATAAAGTAGGATGTCGTCAAGAAATCCATAAGCGAAATCTAGGCCACTTAACACTTCGTCCATAAACCGTTGGAATGTTTGTCCCGCATTCCTTAGACCGAATGTCATGTACGGGAATTCAAACATCCCAAACGGTGTTGTGATGGCGGTCTTCGGAATATCGTCTTCAAAGACCGGCAGTTGGTTATAGGCTCTGACTAAGTCTATAGTAGAGAAGATTTTTTTACCAGTAAGGTCGTTTGTGAAGTCGTGGATGTGTCGTACCGGATAGCGGTCTGGAATTGTTCGGGCGTTCAAGGCTCTGTAATCCCCGCAGGGTCTCCATCCGTCGGTTTTTTTCCTAGCTAAATGGAGAGGAGAGGACCAGGCGCTCTCTGACCTTCGCGCGGTGCCATTTAGTAGCATTTCGTCAAATTCATGTTTAGCTATTTTCAGTCGTTCTGGATCCAAACGGCGCGGGCGACTAGAAATAGGGGGCCCTGGAGTTGTACGGATATGATGCATGGTGGTGTGTTTAAGTACTTGTGGCTTACCAGCTGGCCGGGTGATATCAGGAAATTCCCGTAGCAGCTTGTCGTAGACAGTATCATCTGCTGTGGTACGAATGGATGAAATATCAGATGCATCCCTAGGCTGCGGCGCGTTGATGCCGAGCATGGTGATCCCATCAATGAGGCGTTGCTGTCTACAATCCACTAAAATATGGTAAAAACTTAAAAAGTCTACCCCAATTATTGGCTTCGTGACATCAGCCACGGTAAACCTCCAGCTGAATGCTCGCCGTAGTCCCAAGTCCAGATTCAGTTGTATGTAACCGTATGTAGGAATAAGCGTTCCATTTGCGGCAAACAGTTGATACTTAGTCTTTGCTCGAGGCTGTGGTATGGCTGACTTTGGAAACACGCATAGGTCTGAACCCGTGTCGATGAGGAATTGTGCCTTTGTTTTCCGATCAGTCATGAACAAGCGGCCTGAAGATATGGGACAGTCAGCTACCGCTACTAATGACTGCCGTCGGCGTTTCCCGCCGTTTTGTAATTGCACGGCTGCCGGCAGCTCCTTGCTCTGCCGCCATAATTGAAGTGGTACCAACAATGCGGATGATCAGCGGGGCGTTCTCGTGACCTTGACCTATGTCTTGAGGTCGAGCGGCTACGGCCCTTCCGTGCGTTGTTGCGAGATCGATTATTATTAATTGAAAAGCCTTGTACCTGCTTTGCCAGTTCGTCGACCCGTTTCACCAACATCTCGATGGCTGACACAGTACCTGGGGCCTCACTTGCTGCACATGCTGCCTGCTGCGTCGGGGTCGAAATGTCGTTTATTTTGTCTGCCAACTCGGCCAAGGTTTGGAGTGCGCTGTCGGTCTGCGAAGCAATAATCGTTTGAATGTGGGTAGGTAATCTATTTGCCCAGATTTGCCTGATGAGGTGATCAGGGATCGTCGGTCCAGCTAAATTCTGCAGATGCCTCATGAACTGGGATGGCTTCCTATCCCCCAGTTCCTCGTGGGTCAACAATTGTTGTAGCTTCCGCTCTTGTGAAGCGGACAACCGCTTGATAAGTTCCGTTTTTAATTTTTCGTAACGGCCGCTATCCGGCGGTTTTAAAATTATATCTTTCACCTCTGCCGCGTATTGCGGCTCTAATTGACCAATCACGTAGTGATATTTGGTCAGATCGGCAGTAATATTGGAAATTATAAACTGACCTTCAATTTGCGCAAACCAAACGGCCGGTTCCTCGGGCCAAAATGGCGGTACCCGCACACCCACTCGACACAAACCGGAATTTTCCAGTTGATCTTCACCGGGCTTCGCCATTATTTCTTCGTCGGGGTCACCACTATGGAGATGTATGCGTGTATGGTGTGTAGCAAGCGGCTAGGTAGGCGGCGGTGAATATGAAAACAGCAAGAAGAACAATAGACGGTATTTAATGAGGATAGATGATTATTACAGACGTTAGAACGAAGAAGAAACGATACAGAGTGATAGGATAGTACTGAAGCTAAGTTATATAAGAAAATAGAAGTTTTACTAGCGAGTTTTATAAGCACGGGTGGCTAAGACAAAGTAGTACGTGCGTCCGTTAGAACGATCTGGGTGCACTGGCGCGGCGTCGCGCGCGCACTGAATATAACGGGATTTCTAGGTGACCTCCGCTCCTTCGCCCCGCGTAGTCCCCCGCTGTACAGGGCCGTACTCAAGGGTCCGGACTCGAGATCATGTGGATGCCACACATTTTACCACGATACTGCGATCGCCAACCCGCCTGCCAAGCGTGGTGATTATCGCAAAACCCCCCTTTTGGGGGAGGCCTATGTCCAGCAGTGGACGTCTTTCGGCATGCGAATGATGATGATGGTGATGATACATTAACAAAACCATTGTCTTAATATTTATACTTAAGTTACTTAATATTAGTTATTATACTTTACTAAATCCTGCCAGGATAATCTTAACCTGATCGAGTGTACGTGGTGTGAAATGCTTGTAATAATTGGTTTTCTTATTTCTTTTAAAACAGCAATGACGTTCGGCGTAGATGCTCTCAAATCGCCATTGCTAATGTTGGCGTGCGTGGAGCGACGTCTAGAACCAAAGCAAGCAGTTTTTTTGGCACGACTTGAGGAAGAATACCAGGTTGGTAAATTAGAATACAAAGAAAAAAATAATTGGAGTGTGCGTGCGGTGTGTCTTTATGATCCAAACACTATCATTTTTTTTTTACATAACTACTTCGGTCCCCAAGAGTCGTTACTTGTTATGTTGAAATATATCAATGATTAACTTTAATTGACAAATAGAGGATGTTAAATGTACGGAACCCTGTGTGTGCGAGTCCGTCTCGCACTTGGCTGCTTTTCTTTAAGTCTTTTTCTAAAGATCTTGGTACCGTCTCTTCTTTAGGTATTGAAATGATTGGCGTTTGTGTATTAGTAGGTACCTGCAACATACCTACTTACTAGAGATGGGCCGACTATGACTTTGGCCAACTAGTCGGCTGCAAAATGGCCGACTAGTCGGCCAAGCCGATCATTGCTTTCGTTTGAGTTGAGGTGACATCGGCAATGTTCAAAATGGCAAACCTACTGATTGACAATTGTTTGCTATAGTTTCTTCTTTTGACGTGACGTCTTTTCGTTCGGTGTACTTAAGTTCAATATTTCTGACCGACAAAAGATTTCAACCGCTAATAACTACGAGGAATTTGGTGCATTCAAATGATAGATCATATTTATAACATTTTTTTAACGGGCATTATTTACCTATGACGTCACACTGCATGTGCATGCGCATGCGCGCGACCATCTATTTTTCACTATGAATCGAAATTCCAATCCGTATAGCGCAAAAACATGTTAAGTTAGAACACTGATTCTGGAATCGTTGACAAGAGTTGACAAAGCACTACTAGGGCATCGAGAGAAACAACAAAAATATTCGCCAAAATAGGGTTAAAAATTAATATGAAGTTGAAAATAGCAAAATAACTCCAAATAGGGAGATCGTATAATATCGGCCGTAAATATGCTCAGAAATGAAAAAAAATCCCAATCAAAGAAAGCTTGCATCAGAAGGAATGCAATGAGCCTAAACAATCTAGTACGGAGCAAATAAATTAGCTGCGGCAGTGCCTGAAACTTTAACAAAATTTGTTGCAAATAGCAAAATAGTTTCAGCTGTCGTCTAATATTGGCAGTATATCTGCTCAAAACTGCAAAAAAGTGAAAGCTTACTGCTTAAGGAATGCACTGAGCCTACTAAATCTAGTATCAAGTAAATTCTACGGCTACTGCTATATCGAGAACCATAGGAATATTTGTTACCAAACCCTAAGTACAGACGCTAGCACATGAAGCTACCCCAATCTGTAAAATTTCTTTGATAGATTTTCAACTTTATATCATAAGCAAAAGGTTCATGTTCAATTGGTGAAATTTGACAGTTTGGGGTAGCTTGATGTGCTGGCGTCTGTACAAAAATCTTGTGTCTAGCTAACGACATCTTATAGTGACCATCAATATTAACAATCTTCTATGTTTTAAATAAATAGATTGATTAGGCAATCGCACTAAACTATTTAATTTAATATAATAGGTATTACTTGTGAGATACTTTGTGTTTTCATGCGATGGCCAAGTCAATCTATTTATTTGAAACATGAAAGATTTTTGATATTGATATGATCACTATAAGATGTTAGGTTAGCTAATTAGAATAGAATAGAATATTTCTTTATTTTGAAAACACATATACATACATATAATTACGGAATAACTTAAGACAGAAGGACCGTTAAGTAGGGACCGAATAAATTAACTGACTTGGTATTACATGGATCTCACAACTTTTTACGGTAGAAGAACTGAGTTGTGAGACTTTTTTTTTTTTAGTTATGTTTTTGATGGCATACGTTTTCACGAAAACAAACGGCGCGGACTCAAATTACGTCTACTTTATATTTTTTTGTTAGAAGTAGGTATTAATTAATTTTACTTTATTTAATTTCTGGATCTAAGTCCAATTAATTAACGGACCACACGAAAGGTTCCTATTCCTTCCTATCCTAATTTCCTATTCTATTCTAGATTACACTGAAAGTAAAACTGATTCTAGAACAAAAAATAATAACAGTAGAGATTTCAATTTTATTTCAATAGCCGTCTTTAAAAAATTTAAGCATATTAATACGAGTAAATAATGGGCCGACTAGTCGGTACATCACTACTACTTACATAAATACTTGGAAGATTTTTTAATCACCATCCAATTTTTTTTTCTTTGCTTATGGTTAAAGAAGGTCAATGTTTTACAAAAAATATCAATTCAGCATGGTTAATAAGTCGAACGTAAACTATGCTTGCCACTACCAGGCGGCGGCCGACTTAGCGACACACGGAGTTGCGACAATCGTCGATAGGATCCGGCAACTGGGACTCGAGGTGGCCTTGCACAAGTCCGAGGCCATGTGGTTTCATGGTCTTCGGAATGCGCCACTGACGGGTTCCCAGATAACGGTGGGAGGGGTTCACATCGGCGTCGAGTCGACGATGAAGTACCTAGGACTCGTCCTCGACAGCCGGTGGAACTTCGCGGAACACTTCCGACGTTTGGCTCCCAGACTGGAGCGGGCCGGGGCTGCCTTGAAGCGGCTCCTGCCCAATCTAGGGGGGCCAAACGCCTCCTGCCGGAGGCTCTACGCGGGGGTCGTGCGGGCCATGGCCCTATACGGGGCGCCGGTGTGGGCGCCTACATTGAGGCGCCAACCAGCACGCCGGTTGAAGGCGGCCCATAGGGTCATGGCCATCCGGATGATCCGGGGATACCGCACGATCTCCGGTGAGGCGGCGGGCCTCCTTGCCGGATTACCGCCATGGGATCTGGAGGCAAACGTCCTCGCGCTCACTTGGGAGTGGCGCGAGGAGGCCAAACGCCGGGGCGTAACTCCGCTGCCGCGGGAAATCGCGGCACGGCGGACAGAGCTCCGGCAGGATCTCATGGCGACGTGGAAAGTACGATTGTCGCAACCCAGTGCTGGGCTCGCCGCGATTGCGGCGGTAAGTCCCCTCTTTGAGGAGTGGCTTGAGAGGCGGCATGGCGTCCTCACCTTCCGCCTGACACAGGTCCTCACCGGACATGGCTGTTTCGGGAGGTTCCTGTTTCGGATAGGGCGGGAGGAAACGCCCGGGTGTTTCCATTGCGAAGATCGCCCAGAGGACACGGTGGAGCATACGGTGGAGGTCTGCCCAGCTTGGGCGGAGCAACGCCGTGTCCTCGTGCAGGTGATCGGTGGCGGCGATCTCTCGCGTCCGACCCTGGTCCAGGCCATGGTACGGAGCGAGAGGGCATGGCTGGCAGTCGCCTCCTTCAGCGAAGCAGTTATGCTCGCAAAGAGGGAGGCGGCGCACGTGAGGGAGATGCAGTACATGCGCCCTCACAGCCGTGGCCTTCGCAGGAGACGCCCTGGGCGTCGGGAATCCCAGGCTGATTCCCGGCCACCGTAGGCACGGGCTTGCGGACGGCGAGTAATGGGTACCTCGCTGTCCGGTAAGGACCAAGCCCGGGTCGACGGCGCGTTGTGTTCCACGCGCGCCTCAAAGAGATGTCAGCAGCAACAGAGGGGCCCGCAAGGGCCGATGCCTGCCGGGGGTGCGGGTTGTTCGAAAGAGATACCGCCGCCCCTGGCACACAGGCAACTGAGGGAACACGGGTGGGTTTTAGTCAGTAAAAGTCTGACACGCCCTCCCGCTCCACCCAGAGCGGGAGAAGTTATTTGATGATTTCCCACCCAGAAAAAAAAAAAAAAAAAAAACTATGCTTGCCACGTATCTGGGGGTACAGTAGTGCCCTCGCCAAGACGAGCCATAACGTTTTTTCGCATTTATAAACCCTCATAGCATAGTGGCCTGGATAATGCTATAGAGCTCAAATTCTCAAGAAAAGATGTAGTTAGTAGACTTATATATCACATTTCGTTTAAATTCTTTAGCATTTATACTTTGGATTTTATTAATATCTGAAATACGTCGATTTCGTCACTGACTGACTGTAGTCCGACCGATGTAGGCTAGTATTTGCACCCAACCGACAAAAAAAAAAGAAATTGTAACGTTCTCCCTGCAATGAGGGGTGCCTGTCTGTATATAAAATAAAACCTTTAGGGTACCTACTTCCCGAAGTCCTTGACAGCTGAAGTTTGGCCTACAGGCTAGGATTAGCACAAAAACAACAACAAAATAAAAAATATAAGCCATGCCACTTTTTACTTACTAACTACTACCTTTACAAACCTTACGTTCAGATCAAAATGTATGGCTTGTCAATTCCATTGAACTATTGCATGACACACCATTAAACACCATGACTTAATTTATTACCAAAAGCCCAAATGAGTGTCGTCATAAGGTTTGTATTGTAGAGTTAGAGGCTTGGGTCTACATTCGATCTGATAACTTTTAGGTAAGTAATGCTTACGTAAGACTTACATATGTATATGTAAGTCTTTACAACCTACTTGAAATGTTTTTGGTGGGTATTACCTATGCTGAATGGCAGAAAAGGGTGTACACGCGTGGCCGGGATGAGTATCCTTGGTTGTTCTCCAAAAACGTAGAGTTATTGCAGACATCACTGTGATGCTACATCTCAATATTTTAGTACTGAGTAATACTACTTAAAAGGTAAAATAAGTACTTAGCAGACTTTCACGGTTTCATCAAAGATGTTATCTATCATTTCAATTTGGATGGCGCTTAGAAATTCTTCCTGTTTATTGTGCTAACTACATACTAGAATTTCATAATATTTCAATATGAATCGATACGAAAGAAAGACGGTGTTGAAATTTCCTAAATGCGCATCATTTAGCACGTGAATGCTCAGTAGCCTGTACCTACTACGTTGTTGAGATACAAAATCTTATTTTATTTTTTGTTTTAGTTAAGGCAGTGGGGGCGCGTCGAGTGGGCTCACGAGTTAAATCAAGTGGACCTAACTGCACGTGTGGCCGCCTCTTTGTTAGTGATTCATAGCTCTGTAGAAAGACACTCTGCAAAAGCAAAAGCGGCGCCTGAAGAAATAAGTCAATAAATACCGTAGACACGTTTGGGTATCAGTTTTCTTTTCGCCTAAGAATAACCCTTAGTTATTATGTTGTATCTGTTTCCAAGACCGAAAGAGAAATGAATATATTGCTACAATATTTCGATAATTTTTACTATGTTCGGTACTTCGGAAAATCCTTAGGTAGATACAATACTGTATAGTGTATATAGCCAATCGAAATAAGTAGGCAGTAATGTTTGATGAATATAGAATAAAAAGCAATTAAAGTGAGGATATCTCTTTAACTGAAAATATTCCATTGTATAAAACTCGCTACATCGCGTGTATACGCTGTGCGTAGGTAGTTGGACATATACACTCGTACCTATATCTTACCAATGATGATGCATTCAATTTATTATAGGTCACAACCTGTATTTGAGGATGCTAGAACCAGAGTGATCTAAGTGACATTTTTGGCAAAAATGGTTCTTTTACACAATTGCAAGGAAAAAATCATAATTCTTTCAGGCCATACTGATCTAAGTGCTTCCCAGTATTTTTTTCCTTGAGAAATCACAACATCTCACTATAGAATCGGTGCGATTTGCAAAATGGAGACATGCCAGACTGATCTAAGGCGCAAAAATTTCTAACATGCCGAAGATAAAGTTATGTAAAGGTATACTTAGTTACAATGATGACTACACGGAAACATGAAACGGTTGATTTGAAACCAAATGATATGGATTCTGAAACTTTCTTTTGTAACCTAAAGAATTATATACCAGAAAAAGCCCCTGAAACTAAAATAAAAAACTACTACTAATATCGTATCAAAAAATGCAAGATATAAGAAAAACTCTAAAATTTGTACCTCCTATCCATCATCAGTTTTACTTGACCATACCACATGTTCCTAGAAGAGGCGGCAATCAGGAAGCACAAGATGATAATTTTTTGCCTGCTGTATTTGGTGATGATTAATGTGATTTTTTCTTACAATATCAAAGTGAAAACTTACACTATTCTCACATTTTTTTAAATTTGTGAACTGCCATAGTGATCTAAGTGATTTTTTTTTTGTAAAACTAAGAATGTTAGTTTTAATAAATAACTCATACTGATAAAAATTGTTATTTTTTTATTTAAAACTCATTAGAAGTACATATAACTAAAAAATAATAATAAAAAGCTCATAGATTTTCCAATAATAACGCGTAACGCATTTCCTTTATTTTCTCAGAAACATACTATTGTGCCCTAGATCACTCTGGTTCCAGCGTCGTCATTTGACCTAATAAGTGAATCATATTGCAATACAATGATATCGATAAGATAATTGATCAAATTACGCCAGGAAGTTCACATTTAAAAGAAGTGAGGTCGGAGCACCTTCAGTGTAAGAATGAAATGAAAATAGCAAAAACGAAGTCGCGAAGTTCCTCTAAATATAGCTGGGCGGGCGGAGTGCGGCGCAGTCGCAGCTAATCGCCAGTGCCCGAGTGCGACCTCGCTTTGTTCACAGTCGCGAACCGAGTGCGATCACTGTTTATAAGTTTAGTCCACAAATCAACGTTCGTTTCCATTTATTGATAGTCTATGTTGATACATAGAAAAATATTCGTACTGATTTCTACTAAATGTTGCTCTATTTATGGATATATTCGGGAAAAATCATCAAGTGAATTCCTGACTGAATAAAAACGTCTACTTTTTGCTCAATAAAATGCTGAATTGAGGTTAATATGTTCTAGTTTGCAGTAGACACAAAACTTATGAACCCGAATTGATTCACCACTACGTAAGTACCCACTGTATCTAATTGGTGTTGATGCATAGTTAACCTATCTAGCGATCTAGCAGTGTCGTCATGTAGACAGACTGGTCATCAAACTACGGTAGATAATCTTAGAAAGCTATGTAGTTCTGAAATATCGAATATAAACATTCAGCTTCTTTTATTTGGTACCTAAGTTCGTTTTGGGAATCAGGTGATTATATTTTGTTTAAAATTAAGGTAAAGCGCCAGGATAACTGGTGAAAGACAAATTTTCTTTAGCAGGTCACTGTCAGGTTGTACCCATATATCTATTGATCAAAATATTATGATTTGTGACCATAACATAAAGATGGTTATGTATTTACTGAATTATGAAGTAAAGTGATTATCATCAATACAACTCTCTATAATACTAAATATTTAAATACTTAAATATTTCATGAAATCATGACATTTGAGGCCTAGCTTAGAGAGGTAACATGCTATTTATTTGTGTATCTAATTGCATCTTGATTGTTTTTGTGCACCTAGGTTCCCATACAGGGATGGCTTATAGTTCACGGAAACTCACCGATCTGACTACCTCAGGTCTTGAGGTGCCTTGAGTAAGTTAATCCGTCTATGTTAAAGTGTTAACTTATTTTTGGGACAAAGCATTTTTAAGTTAGTACTGTGGCGGAACTTCCTTGAGGCCGACGGGGAAAATGTATCAAAAGATTCTCTTGGTGACTCTGAAAAACTAGTGTATGATGTATTTACACTTTACCTAAAAATAAATAAAACATTACCAATCCGATTAAAACGGGACAATACATTTATTTTTTAATGCGTTCCATTTCAGGGGTAATGAACAACGACGTAGAGGTAGAGGCTCGCCCTCGTCCACTGTCTACGGGCTTGTGGACGTTATTCTCTTGGCTCCGTCGTGACGACCGCTCCATTTCTAGCGAGAGCCTATCCAGCGCTGGTTCTGACAGAACGGTGGCAAGCTTTGCGTTCCTGACACCAGCGCGCTATCAACCTGCAAGAGGACCACTAGTTGTGCCACCGCCGGGTCCTCCTACAGACTCATACAAAAAAAGAGTGCATGATAGAAACCTACGACGTCACCACGACCGTGATATTACGCTTCACCGTAAATACGGTTTATTCAAGAGTGAAGGAAATTGCGGTTACGACGCTTTTAGTTTACCGCCAGCACGAAGAATCAACGCTGAGTCTGGCAGTAGATGGGATCGCGACAGGAGGGCTACCAGTGAGTGTTATCAACGTCGGTTAGCACACGTTCCGGGTAAGCGGCGCGCACCGCTGCCTCCTGTAGCAGCCGCAAGCCCATCTGGATCTCTACCTCGCGGTTATACAAGAAAACGTCCTGCACCGCAGCCACCGGTAAGGCTATTGGAAAAGAACAAAGACATCTTAAAAAACGTTGAAGTTAACACAAGTGCTGCTCAAATGAGTTCTAACGCTTATCAAGATAAATCCAAAACAAGAAATAACGATGTAACGATGGGTTGTAAATCAGAAAAGTATAGTAAGAAAGATGCCAGCACTAAAGACACAAAAACGAAACCTGAAAAAAGTTTTTTGAAACAAATTTTTGACGGTAAGAAAAGAAATTCATATATAGGTACGTCCGCTGTGAAACTACTCCCGAGTATTAGCGAATTAGATAAACAGGCAGCTGAAATAATTGAAACATGTAAATTGAAGGCAGCGGAACAAAATAACAATACTAAATATCACAAGCATGGTGCACACACATCTAATGAAGCTGAGTCTTGGTTCTGTATTCGTTGTTTACGAAAATATGACTCAACAGTAGTTACTTGCGTCTATTGCGTATCAAAACATAAAGTGCAGTCTTCTGGAATTGTTAAAGATAACAAAGAAGTACTAGCCAAAACTTCTAATATAGCTTATACACAAACGGGAAAAGATTTTTTACCGAACAGAAGTTATGATGCAGAAGACAAACAAAAACTTAAAGAAATGTTAAAAGAAATGAAAGACTCACTTCCTAAGCGACCGAAACATGATTTAATCAACAAATCAGAAAAACAAACTTCTGTGGAACCAAGTAGCTCAGGGATAAAATCTTATTCTACAGAAACTCCTACTCTTCGAGTCGGATCAACAACGCGAGACGAAAAGAAACGAACTTCTGTTTCTCAGCCATTTACGTCAAATGACGAATTAAAATCTGTAACGGAATCGTCCACGAGTTCACCAAAAATCCCGTATCCACCCTCGGCACAAGCTGCATTAGTAGCACAAGTTATATCAGCATATAAGAAAAATGCGAACAATAATTCGAACCTAGCAGTCAAGGTTACAACTGAGAATGCAAGTGTCGCGCAAGCTGAAGTTGGTGATAGTCGTGTTAAGATAAAAGAACCTGAAAAAGTGCCACAAAAACAAACACAAGATCAGAAGATTTTGAATACGCCATTAAAAATATCATCGCTTTTGAATCCGATGTATGTACCCAAGAGTTCTGTCTTGGATAAACCACAGGCAACAAATATTGCTCATAAAGAATTGAAAAATGAAATATTAAATCCTGATAAAGTAAGTTCAGATAAGGTACATCCAATCTCCCAAAGAACAAGCGTTTCAACTCCGTCGTCTGATGTGCTGGCTGTTCCTACTACGTCTCAAACAAGTGTACCCTTTGAAAATGTTATCAAAGTCGAAAATAAGCCTAAAACCAAAATAGAGAAATGCACCAAAGGAGGCCTAAATCTGTCTCAAAAAGACAAACCACCAATTATATTTTCTGAAGCTATAAAAGTCCCAGAGTCAAATAAATCTCAAGAAATAACATCAAAGTTGCCGTCGTTACCAAAAGAACATTCGAGGAACAGCACGGAGACCCAAGATCAGCATTCTAGACGTAGAGATCTAATAAACCAACTTGAAAAATCGATAGCTCGAGGAGACGAGCGCGCAGCAGCAGAAGCAGCTGCGAAACTAGCACAATTACGTTTATCATGTTCAGTTCTATCATTTTCGTCTCAAATATTATCTCGACCATCGACATCATCAACCAATAACGGAGAGTTAAAGGGAGGCAATGGTGGACCAAATGTTAGCATATCCTCTACAAATAACGAATCTAAGCAAAAAGAACCCAATGCGCCTCAAAGCCAAACGTCAATGTTGGTTAAAGATAGATCGTCGTCTAGAGTACCAGTTATTAAAGTGAACTCAAGCTCTGTTGTCGTACCAAATAAGGTAACTACATCGTTAGTTTCTAAAGCAGAAACCTCTCAATTGAAACCTGTTCAAAATAAAACGGATGGAGATATACAGCGCAAAGAAAAGGAAACTCCTATCAAGCACGATGACAATAAAGTTACGTAAGTATAATCATTATAATTATCTATTAGTTGCAGGATCGACCACGAACAGTAAACGGCCGTCAATATGGCCAATAAAGCTTCAGACAGAGACACGTGTATGAATATTATGAGTGAAAGACAATGATGATGATGATGATGATATCTACAATGTCGAACATTTTCTGAAACTCAATATCTGGAATTGTGGAGTAACGTTAAATGGTTTAACGTTACTCCACAATTCCACAGACATTTTGCCTAAAGATTTCGCAAGATTTAAAAATGCCTGATTAATATCTAACTTTAAAAGAAAGACCCTATTATCATAAAGAGAAGGAATAAGACCTTAATTTCGCACGCTTGCTCATCGTGCGATTTAATCATTCAAGACCAGTCTGGTATATAGTAACCTAGCTTTTTTAAATTTGAATATAATTTTTTCCCATTTCGATCATTCTGTTCCCGCTGCCCCTATGATTTAATTTAGCTATATCCATAAAAAATATTTTAGAATAGCAGTATTGGTCGAGGACCGAGAAGCGACAAGGGGCCCTGTACACCTGCGTATAAACCGCCAAGCGTGTATACGAGACCTTCGGCGAGAAGCCGAGACATCACTTGGCCTAGCAACCAATCTGCAGCGCTGGATTGTTGGTCGTGCTCTGTGTGTTAACGACACCACACCCATCATATCGCTCGCTGGCTCGGATTTCAGTGCTCCATTTTATTTATGTGTAGTAGAATCAGGTAGGTACGTAATTTAGTTATTTTCTTACGGAATAGCTACTTACATACTAGCCCTAGACCATTTGGTAAATGGTATTAGTTCCTAACTTACCTGCACTTGTTATTTGCAGTCATTCTGCACGCTTCTAGTTACCGGGCGTGAACACGGCACATCACTACATAGTATAAAACAAAGTCGCTTTCTCTGTCCCTATATCCCTATGTATGCTTAAATCTTTAAAACTACGCAACTGATTTTGATGCGGGTTTTTTTAATAGATAGAGTGATTCAAGAGGAAGGTTTAAGTGTATAATACACCGACCTCCACGCGGGCGAAGCCGCTGGCAAAAGCTAGTTACAGTCTAAAATGAAAAAAGTACTCTATTCATGTGTATACGCTACACCTGATATTATTATATCATTGTTAAAAAAATAGTTTAAACTTAACACTGACTCATTTAACTATTTGCTTCGCACTAAGTAGGTGTAAGGTTGCTACGTTGTCGAACTCCTGCTGTCGAAATAAAGAACCAAATAATTTTGCCTTGTTTGCAATTTCAGAAACTAAATTGGAAACCAACTCACAAAAACAAAATGACATAGCGAGTAAAGACACAAACGATCATCAGAAAAAAACAGGCAATGTTTATACAGAACTTGTGCAGCTGGAGCAACAAGCACTAGTTCCGAATGCAGAAAACTTTGAGTGTGGAGTTTGTATGGAAGAGTATCCTCCCGGTCAAGGAGTAGTGTTGCGTGAATGCGTACACATTTTCTGCAAAGATTGTTTGTCCGATGTGGTGCGCCATTGTGAAGAACCAGATGTCCCCTGCCCGGCTATGGGTTGTCGGGGAATGATGCAAGAACGAGAAATTCGCGCCCTCGTGCCTGCTCAGGACTACGAGCGCTGGCTGGCGCGAGGGCTAGCTGCGGCAGAAAGCGGAACTCGAAATGCCTTTCATTGTCGTACTCGTGATTGTAAAGGTTGGGCGCTTTGCGAACCGGGCGTCCAACGTTTCCCATGCCCCGTGTGCAAATGCATAAATTGTGTGCCATGCCAGGTAAAATATATATTTGTATATTAACTCGATCTGATAAGCATGACACAGCTAAATAGTGTACCTACCTATACAATAACATTCGGAACATACAATTAAACCTTGAGCAAGCGTGGTGATCAATGCTTGTGCCTTCTCTGTATGAGAACAGGCCTTAAATTGCCGGGAGATGTGGGACAATAATAGGTTTGTGTTATTATTACTAAACCAGAAACGTATGCACTTCGGTAATTCTTGTGTTTCCGAATAAGCACGAGCGTACCGCCACAGAGAAACCCCTCACAGAAGCAAAGGCTCAAATATTATACTGCCTCTCTTAGTAGTATTGCACCTGTCATTGCACGTTTGTATGAAGTGTTTTCTCTAATACCTAGGTATTCCGATTGCACACGTGGTACTGTCACCCAAAAATGTTGAAAAGTTTTTGGAATTGCATAGAGGTTATACAATAAAATAGGCAAGTAGGTACATCCTACTAATATTATAAATGTGAAAGTCTGTGAGGATGTTTGGATGCTTGTAACTCAATCACGCAAAAACGGCTACACGAATTTCGGTGAAATTTAGCGTACAGATAGTTTACAACCTGGATTAACATATAGGATACTTTTTATTCCGGTAGTACGTTCCCGTGAGATAATTTTCGACCTCCACGCGGTCGAAGTCGCTGGCAACAGCTAGTACTTCATAGTTGTAACAACTGTACATATTATACTAGCTGCGCCCCGCAGTTTCACCCGCATAAATCTCGGTTCCGTGGGAATATCGAGATAAAAAGTATCCTACTTATGTCCTAATCCAGGTCATGGTCATGGGTAGACTATGACCTGGATTAGGACATGTCAAGTTTCCGCCAAAATAATTCCATGTGCAAATTCAATTTCCGTTCAGCCGTTTTAGCATATTTTCTCTTTATAATGTTAGGTACTCTAAATCTCTTTTTTTTTTATATATCTTTATTAGGTACTCTAAATCTCATCATCACTCTTCGAATGTCCGATGGTAGACAATGATACCCAAAGCACATACTTCTCTTAGGATATCTGTGAGTACACATAACATAAACCGCCTTGTTTCCCTAGATAGGCTACCAAAACTGCTTTTGGTAAAATGTGCGCAAAAGAAGCATGACTCATGTTGTGTCGACAGTTTTGTCGAAATCTTCAGTCCGTTGTCCAAAAGATATTTATAAAGGAGAATATTCAAACTGGTCCATATTTGAACTTCAAAACGTTGCCGGCGTTATATTGCAGCCACAAATTGCAAGTTGCAAAGGGAAAATATGGCCCAAACAAAGAAAAGTAATACCTCATGGATTGCCTTTCTTTGTTTTGGCATATGACTCATAATGTGTAATTCAGGCCCCGATTTCTGACTAGCCACTAGCCCGTAATATTTACTAATTTTTTTTAAATTTCATTTCAGGCTATTCACGATGGACACACTTGTGAGCAGCATCGCGCTGAACTTAAGCAAGCGGCGATTAAGAGCACGAATACAAACGAAACTGACGATAGCACACGAACGCTACTCAATTCGTTGATTAGCAAGGGAGAAGCTCTTGAATGTCCTCAATGCAGTGCCATAATAACAAAAAAATGGGGCTGTGATTGGGTGAAGTGCTCAGCGTGCAAAACGGAGATATGTTGGGTGACACGCGGACGGCGCTGGGGGCTGGGCGGCAAGGGTGACACCAGCGGCGGCTGTCGCTGCGGCGTCGACGGTAAACGGTGCCATCCATCTTGCGGTTATTGTCATTAGGAAAACTCATCTTACTTCAAACCTCTTAATTGATGCTGAAGCCATAAATATTTACACAACAGCATACACGTCCATGGCAGATGTCCCTTAAATTCAACCAAAGCAAATGAAGATGACGTAGTCGAGTATCTTTTAGTGGTTGTATTGCAATGTATCTATTAGGTACCTAGTAGTGACTCGCTTTTGATTCGCACGGGTGCGACACTGTACCTGCTGATGTAGGATAATGTGAAAACATCGAAATTTCCTTATTATATGTACAGAACTGTCAGATTTTCCCAATTGATTGATTTGAAAATGAACCTTAAGTTTTTGTAATAAAGTTGAAAAACTATCAAAGAAATTTGACAGATTGGGGAGCTTGATGTGCTTGCCTCTGTAAGTATAAGTTTAACAACAAAATGTATTTAATATATACATCCACCTTCCGGAGTTCATTGTGTTAATGATTGAAAACCACATCAAGTTAAGAGACACTAAAAGCGACTTTATGTAATAATATTATTATGTATAAGTAGTAATAGATACATATCTATTACTACTTATACATACATAGGTACATACCTCTAGTTGTATAGATTGATAATTTATTGTAAAGTAAGCTTTTGTTGTTAGGTTTCACGTAATATTTAAACGCATTTGTATTAGATACCTAGGTACTGTCGCAAATACTTGCCTGCATTTTAACATGCGACCTAGGTATATGTATGTATAATAGCTACCAAACCTACTACTCCACGAAACTGCCGATTCACTTACAAAAATGTAGATTTAGGTACGAACGGTAGTAGTTTTGTCGATATACCCACATTTTTTTTAATAATAGTTCTATAGCTAGCTTTGTAAAAATAGTCGATTGCAATTAGACCAAAAAATACTCAAAAAGTTAAGTGACACATGACACTTTTTGTTGAGTTCGTAGAGGTGAGGAAGAAACAAAAAAAATCGACGCCGACGCCATTTATTTTGTCCTGTTCTTTCTGAGTAACTTGTATTTCGACGACTTCATACCTCTGTAACATTCACCACCTATTTGGTCTGCTTGCTTATCCATCGGTTTCGGTATCCGCGGCGAGATCTGTAAGCGATACTTAGTTTTTACTTAATAATCCCGAATACTGAACCCTTGACTGTGCGTGTTCCGATACACTTAGCCGGTTTTGTTTAACCCAATTGCACTCGACTAGAAGATTAGTGTTATAATTTGAGAGTGAGGTACGTAACTATAATTCTATTGTAATATGTATTTAATCATGATTTACAAAATTAATTATTGTTTTTTTTTCTACCTTGACTGACACATCAAGCAGCGTCCGCAGCGAGTCATGAGTACAAAATTAGAAGAAAAAGAGACCAAATAAAAATCAACGTCTTAGCGTGATTTCCGAGGCACGGAGGGGTCTTGGTATAAAAAGATGTGAACAATCCACGGACCAACCGCGTCAAGCGAAGCATAACCTGATCGATCGTCTCATGCGGCTATTTATTACTTCGCCACAAGCCCCTCCAAAATGTGTCTGCTCAGCAACGTAAATAACGCAATGAATATTGTTGAAGTGTCAAAATGAAACGGATTATGATTGATCTTGTGTTACGCAATTACGGTGCTGTTTACATTACAAATTAAGAAATCTACGCTACAATAACAGAAGCTGATGATGTACGCGATAGATAATTATTACCTACATTCAAATGACGATATTCAATATTTTCTGGGGTACCGCCATAACTACAGCTCGCTGTCCGGTAAGGACCAAGCCCGGGTCGACGGCGCATTGTGTTCCACGCGCGCCTCAAAGAGATTTCAGCACCAACTGGTGGGGCTCGCAAGGGCCGATGCCCATTGCCCACCATGCCCATTTCAAAAAAGCGCGATGGTTTGAAAATTACTAATATTTTCTGAAATCGAATTGTCACAAATACGCACAAATTAAGAGATTCTCCTTTATGTGTATTCTATGCACATCTACACATCTACGGCAGTACCGCCACCAAGTCGAGCAAAAACGCGGCACGGCCGTACCATCCTTTTCTTGAAGCAGTTCAGGCCATTTTCGACCTCCTATAAGTTCGTTGTGGAAAAAACGAGAAGCCTGAATTTTCAGTAACCAAGCAGGCATTGTATAAACACGGTTTATTTCAAATTTCATTCAATTTGAACCACGAGTTTAAGAATTATAACTAGTTAAAGTTCTTATTTGTCACTCACTGACTGACCGATCATCAAAACTCTAAGGCACTTCTAGTAGACATCTATGTCTACTAGAAGTGCATCTTATAGTGACTATATCAATATTAAAAATCTTTTATGTTTTAAAATCAAAATCAAAAGTCATTTATTCAAACTAGGCTGAGAGTCAGCACTTTTTGAACGTCAAAATTACTTAAGACAGTCCCCCCAAAAAGCCCGCCCTTCACCACTTCCTAGTGCTATAACTGGGAAGAAGTGGCGCAACAAACTCCCCAGCAGCACAGCTGTCTGTTATGTTGGAAGAACTTGATTCTATACAATAATAGCATATAATTATCATTCAACGATAAATGAAAATTTAATTAATAAAAGAAATGGTTTAAGCAGTCAAGTTAAACAATGATATGAAGTAATTCATAAGACCTGTCAGTAGCTAATAAGCCAATTCTGGTGAAAGAACATAAACGTTGTCTTGACTTAATCACAGCGACCAACAATTCTTATCGTTTATGTAGTCGTTGATAGAATAGTATGCCTTCGAACAAAGATTTCATTTTACTTTCGCTTTAAACGCATTAAAATGTAAATCTAGCAAAGAAGAAGGGAAGCTTGTTATAAAAGGTTATACCAAGCCCAGCAAATGAGTTATGAACCTTATGAAGCTGGTGAAAGGGAGCACGTAGTTTGTCCTTATTTCTAGTATTAATATTACGAGTAGGTATCACTGTTTTTAGTGTATAAGTGTATATTTTGCCTAATCTAAAAAATGTTAGCGAAGATGAATTGCGATACGTGAGAATACTAAAATCTTTAAAAAATTCTCTGAGAGAAACTCTAGCACCTAGTCGGTAAACAGATCGTTTTTGAAGAACAAAAATATTTTGAATGTCTGCTGCTTTACCCCACAGCAGAATGCCGTAGGACATAACGCTATGAAAATAACTAAAATAGACTAACCGAGCTGTATCAACGTCAGTGTAGTGTGTTAGTGTCTTACTTTTCTGACGGCGTAGGCGGCCGAACTGAGCCTTCCCGCTAGGCTTGATATATGTGATCCCCACTGAAGTTTGGCATCTACTGTTATGCCAAGAAAAACGGCCGATTCTACAGTTGCGAGCACCTCATTATCTAAGACGATGTTGGGTCCCAGATTTCTTACATTCCGTAAAGCGAACTTTATAAGTAGGTACATTTAAGTTTTATTGACATTGAGAACTAGATTATTCGTGGTGAACCAATGCGTAACCTAACATTTTAAATAGATTGACTTGGCAATCGCACTAAACAATCTAATTTAATATAATATGTATTACTTGTGAGACATTGTGTTTTCATGAGATGTTGTTAGATTAGCTAATTACGTAATGGCTTAAGACAGAAGGTCCCTTAAGTAGGGACTGAATTAATCAACCGACTTGGTATTACATGGATCTCACAATTTTTTATGGTAGAACTGAGTTGCGAGATTTGGTTTTTTTATACTAGTTTTGTTTTTGATGGCATACAATTGTTTTAGAGATAGGTACTCGATTCTGAAAAACATTACTCCAGCAGGAAGTGCAATAACTCGAAAACCTTTAGACGCAGAATTTATTTTTTGGCGCACATTTTTGCACAAATATATGCTCTCTGCCCATGCACAATATTTCTCTCTCCGAGCATTCGTTTAAACTTTTCTGCTGGAACAACGTTACTCGAGCAGGAATAGCTTTTTCTGTTTATTTTTTTCAAAACCACAAAGCGCACAAATTTTTAATTTGGCGCACATTTACAGCAGATTACGCACTAATTATACGTTCCACTCACATGACTCTAGGAGTCACTTAACTGCTGGAGTAACGTACACCGATTTATGACGACCCTTGAAGTTAATATAATAAATAATTAAAAAAGTATATTTATTTTCTCTTCACAAATGTACAGCGAATTTACATTTGTGTTAGAGACTGGTGCTTGAAATAAGGCTAACATGGTGTGTGTATAAATATGGTGACATTAGAACATAGCATATAAAGCATAATTTCTGATGTTTGTTTATGTGTTTACGTATATAAAGGAGAGCAGTGGTGGCCCAGTGGTAACGGCCGCGACTTACGAGGTGTAGGTCGTGGGTTCGAACCCAGACAGGCGCTTTACTTTGTGTAAATTATCCAGCATCAATACTGCTCTCTAAACGATGAAGGAAAACATCGTGAGGCACGATGTCCTAGAACCAAAAATTCTAAGACATGTGACATCCACCAACCCACACTGGGCCGCGTGGTGGATTACTACGAGTACTACGACCCGCTCCCTCTCACAGAGAGGTCTCTGTCCCAGTAGTGGGAACCTTAAATTTTTGTTTTTTTTATCTGTTTTCTTTTAAATGTTTGTTTTATCACCACTGCCCTCGAAACGGTGAACGAAAACATTCGAAGACACGCGAATCTACCAACCCGCACTGGGCTCGCATGGTGGATATTACGGCGACCCACTCACTCTCACAAAGAGGAGGCCAGTTGGTGGTGTTAGTTTAGTTAGATTAGATAAGTGGATAGTGGTGCCGATTCTCTTGTACACCGAACTAAACTATCACTAAAATTCCTTACTTTTGGCTATGAGAATCTTAAAGCTATTCTGCAAAAAAAGATCTCTAAATTTAAAAATAATTTTGACACAACTAAAATCGAATTTGACAAACGCGACTCCACGTTTGCCCTACCCCGTGATTTTTTTTAGAGCCGGAATCGCGCAGGAGGGCAGCCTCGACGTGTTTTAAATGGCTTTTTTTTACTTTTTATATCGAAAATATGAAAAATTATTACCTACATATTGAGTTTTAGAGGTGTAAGGGGTTTTATAAAGGGGGTCGAATTTTTCATTATTTTTACGATAGGACACACCAATTTCGAGATATAAGCAAAAGAAAAGAAAAAAAAAAGATACAGTAATGTATTTGCGCCCGAAGTCGAGGTGTCAGTGTGAATTTTAGTTCTTGACAACTAATTTTATTCCACACCTTTTTAATCGCGATTAAAAATAGCCAGATTTAGTTAGAGAATCAAAATTTTATATTGAATAGAATAATGAAATTGACAACAACAGAATAGCAAAATTACCATTTTCGCTAAATTAAAAACTCAGTACAATCTTAGTGCTGTCAAACTAAAATATAGGTAGTTAAGTTGTGTCACTTTAGTCAATTCCAGAATGGGAAATCGTCGTTTGACAGGAATAAACTAAATTTTAGTGATTTTTAGTTTAGTTTAGAGAATTTTGTGACAAGAGAATCGGCACCTTTGTCGGCTAAATTTCAAACATGGATTCGCCTAAAATGTCAAGTGCCTAGGAGCCGTGTCTCAGTAGGGGGATAGAGGGGTTGAAAGTTTGTATAGAAAACCCATCCAGCAATTCTATATTTGCGGAAATGACCATTCCAATTCGAACCTAAAAAAATAGCCAGCAAGAATAAAAAAAACCCTTTTTTAATATTACAATGAAAGGCTACAATAAAGAAACGAGAGATTTCTTGTAACTCTTGTTTAGGACAGTGTTTGGATTAACCTATTTGTTGAGCATGGGCCGGTCGCCGCAGCTGCATATTATGGTCTCTTCAATTCATAAAAAAAGATATCTGAGGGTATTTTGACCATTCTTATAAAGCTACTATGAATGGTCAAAAATAAATCTTACCTATCCAAGACAGCAGTGGTGGCTCAGCAGTAACGGGTACCCCCGTTACTGCTGAGCCCCGAATTTCTTAATTTCAGTTTAGCAGATATTTAGTGTATGACGTCGTGTAATTGTGTATGGTAAATGTAAATTGTGCATCCAACCATTGGGGAGCTATTCAACAAAAACTGTTTCAGCTGGGACTACGTCATCCTATGTAGCAGCACTTTTTTTCCTATGGATGTACAAGAAAAAAATTGCATTCAATAATTAGTATGTAACGGGAGGTAAATGTGTACGTTGAAATGAAATTTGTGCGTCATTTGTGTTTGTTAATATGTGGAAAATGTTGTGGTTATTACATTGATTTTGTTTTATATACCGTACCGATAAGTGTTATATGTAATGTAATATCGTTTTTTTTTCCAAATAAAATAAAATTAAACTGCGGAGATAATCAAGTTTCCGCTGCGCTGACGTTTGGCTATTTGATGAAAATCATGTAAAACAGTATAGTGGAGAGTTGTTATTTACGCCCGTTGCTTTGAATTTGTCTATACCTAAAGTGTGTGAAAACAGAATTTGGAAAAGATTTACCCTTCAGAAGATATTCACGTGAAAGTAAAAAAAGGTTATTAGGTCCAAGTACTTAAAATAGGAAGTCTAAAGCCTAACTTATAACGTTTATTTGTTTCTAGTAAGGGTCTACAATGTCTTGCCAAATTTCATTTATGTGCTCTTTGTAATTAATGAGCAATGGCATAATTTATTACGACTGGACCACTATACTGTATGACATCCGATTGTAGGATTTTTTAAGGGAAAAGAAGGATAAAATATTTAGTGTATTAATGCAACTATTCACATGTAAAATTTCAGCTCATTACATTAAATAATTAAAGAGATATAATAAAACTACCAGAACAACCGTAATACATGGATAAACCGACCAAGTTTGAGTGGCTACGAAAAAGCGGCTGTGTGGTGTAAAGAGATAACTTTCTACAATTTCCAGTATCGTTATTCGGTTTAATAGTTTCGTACAGGTGCGTACACAATAGTTTAGTAGAAAATACTACAACTGCATCATCTTTGTAGGTACCTACTCTTAAAAGTATTTAGTTAGGGACTAAGTAACAAAGTAGGTATTAATACTAGGGATGTGAAAAATAATCGATTATTGAAAAAAAAAAACGATTTTTTTTCAATAAAAATCGATGTTTTTAATCGATTTATATATTACGAAAAATCCATGAATAAAAAATCGACTTCTATTCACTGCCGATTTTTTTCACCTGGAACGGACGCAACACAGCTTTAGGAGCGCGAAACGTAAGTGCCGCGAAGCGAACGACTAACTAATGAATGACGCTAACGCCATCTGTATTTAACGCGACGTCATTCATTCTGTACGTTGAAAACAATGTTACGTTGAAGTAATAAAACCTTTCGAACTGTATTACCGCGACTAGAAGAACGTTCGTTCATTCTTTGCAAACATTAACAAACATTTGAAAGTTTTTCGTGACAAAAGAAATGATTATCAATATTTCAAGCGTTTCATTTAATCTATCAAAACAAAAAAAACGATTATTTTAATAAAATCGATTCTTTTTGTTTAAAAAGTCGATTATTTTTAAATCTATATTATTACTAGGCAAAACAATTGATTAATTAATACTCGATTTTTTATGTATACTGTCACATCCCTAATTAATACCATTGATATTGGATGCATTTGCACAGTGCATACAGGGATAATCGTCGGTTGGTGCCTCATTCCATCTAAATTGTATAAGGGGGCCTCTGCGAGTTGGCGTCGATGCGACCTCTCGTACGTTTTCCAAAGGAGGGTCCAGAGATATGTCAGACATCAAAAAGCATTGATATAAAGAAGCTTGTGTAAGCACAAGAAACATGTAACCAAAACATTGATATAAAGTGTTTGGGGCCCGCAAGGGCCGATGCCTGCCAGGGGTGCGGGTTGTTCGAAAGAGATACCGCGGCCCCTGGCACACAGGCAACTGAGGGAACACGTGTGGGTTTTAGTCAGTAAAAGTCTGACACGCCCTCCTGCTCCATCCAGAGCGGGAGAAGTCATTTGATGATTTCCCACCCCTAAAAAACAAAATATATATATATTGCCTACTGTAAAAGCAGGCGCCGTCGCAGCCAAAGACTTTGGGGTCACAGACAAATACTACCTACAAAATAATAAGAAAATGTACTATATTTTCGAAAAATTACTATTTTAAGCTCTACCTTCACGGCTTTCGGGGGGGTCATGACCCCTAGGACCCCCCTCGGACCACGCCTGTGTAAAAGCCCATGCCCGGAAGTTGCTGTTCTCGTTCGAGCTTTTATAGCAACAAATCCTTTATTCCATTAAATACATATAAAATACGTTTTAAATTAAATATTAGAATATCAAATAGTCACCGAAACACAGCCAGGCTACGGATGCTAGTAAATCTACATTGGGTCCATGTAAGGCCACGAAAATGCGGGCAATTTAATGTATTCATTTAATCAAATTGTACCCTGTAACAAAATATTTGTACGCTGGAAGTACCAGAATATTAAGTCCTTAATAATACCTACTGTTACAACTTTTTGTAATATTTTGACAAATAAATGCATTTGTTAATACAGATGCAATTATTATTGTAATAATTTCGTAAGTTTAAGAAAAAACCTTGTGACTTGCTAGTTTTATCACGAATATATTAGTTACTTGTTCAAGAATTGTGTGCCCACCTGTACCAATCCAACAATTTCAGTACGGTAGCTCTTTATACTGCAAGGCCGCCTTTTCGTAGGCAGTCAAACTTGGTCGGTTTATCCAGGTATTACGGTTGCTCTGGTATTTTTATTATACATATCACTATATTTAATTATTTAGTGTAATGAGCTGAAATTTTCCATGTGAATAGTTGCATTAATACACTAAATATTGGAATATATTTTATCCATCTTTTCCTTTAAAAATTCCTACAATCGGATGTCATACAATATAGTGGTGCAGTCGTAGTAAATTATGCCATTGCTCATTAATTACAAAGAGCACATAAATGAAACTTGGCAAGACATTGTAGACCCTTACTAGAAACAAATAAACATTATAAGTTAGGCTCTAGACTTCCTATTTTTAGTACTTGGACCTAATAACCTTATTTTACTTTTACATGAATATCTTCTGAAGGGTATATTTTTTCCAAATTCTGTTTTCACACACTTTATAGACAAATTCAAAGCAACATGCGTAAAAAATTACAACTCTGCACTAAACTGTTTTATATGATTTTCATCAAATAGCCAAACGTCAGCACAGCAGAAACTTGATTATCTCTGCAGTTTAATGACACACAAATTTCACTTCAACATACACATTTACCTGTTACACACTAATTATTGAATGCAATTTTTTTCTTGTACATCAATAGGAAAAAAAAAAAAGTGCTGCTAGGATGACATTGGAGAGCTATTCAACAAAAACTGTTTCCGCTGGGATGTTGTATAACTCCCCAATGGTTGGATGCACAAATTTGTATTTACCATACACAATTACACGACGTCATACACTAAATATCTGCTAAACTGAAATGAGGAAATTCGACTTTTCCGCTAGCACTACACACACAAGTTACTTCTGTTTCTGTTTGAATTGTAAATAAAGAAAAGTAACCTGATCCAAAGCAGGATGCAAAAAAACCTGATCAAAGCATGCAGGCATCAGTAGTTAAGTTCAAATAAAAAAACAAATTTAATTGCTTAAAAACTATAATAGTGTGAATGAAAGCTAAGACCATCTCTAAGTATGGTTGTCATTTGACATTAAAGATTACATACATTACATTGATAACACTTGTTTCAATATCTACCATTCTGAGGACTGCTTTAAGACTTGCTTTCAAGAGACATGACTTATCCTATTGCGAACAAGGTTTCTGGTTTTAAAGATATGTGAGTCTTAGGGTCAGAACAATTTGTTCCAAAAGCCAAATGTGCGTCACCTTAAGTATTGACATTCATTCCCACCCTGCATTGATTTTTAAGAGGTGATGGTTATCCTTCATTATAAAGGGAAAAATATCACAAATGAACAACACACACTGATCATTTCACTCGTTGTGGTGTCATACATCACTGCCTTGGTTTTAATAACGTCGCATTCCAGGAGGCCCTCGGCCACCAGGCCCACCACGACCCATTCCTGGAGGAGCTCCCATCATGCCTGGAGGTGGTCCCCCCATCATGGGTCCTCCACGCATTTGTGGCGGGGCAGATAACTGCCCTCGAGAGCCAGGGGCCATATGTTGTTGTGATGGACCACCAACTCCTCTGGCAGGTCCTTGTAAGCCAGGTGGAGCGCCCGCAGGCCCAGACCCACGCCCAGCTGCACGGCCACCGCCGGGCCCTCCGATAGCACCCGGAATTGGCACACGAGGTAAACCTTCTTCTGGTGGAGGTGGACCTTCAATTGTTAATGACACAATATTTTCACCGCGTAGCAGAACAAATCCCAATGTTCTTTTCTCCTCTCTATCTGCGGTTTTGCTATTTTTGGATTTAATTTTTCTGAATTCTTCGCAGTCTCCCAATATTAAATTCATGTGTTTATCAAATGCCTTGAAAGTACCAATAAATGTTCGTGAATCTTGTAGTATAACTCTAACCCTATAGTTTATATGCTGTTGCATTTTATTATTCTTCCCGATCGTCTGAAAATAAACATTCCTATTGTTATTTTTATTACACTTGAGTAGATTCGTGCATTTCATAATACAAAAATACAACAATTTTGTTCAGTATATTTTGCCGCTTCTGCCGGTATCAAGCTTGGGAAAATAAACGGTAACAACAATTTCTGGTCTTAAAAATAAAATTTCAGAATTAGTCTGAAGAAACCAAACAGTACATAGCAATATTTACATACCATTTTGGAGGCTTGATTTTGTAACAAATCCTTGATTAAAAACTGAAAGATACCCCTTTCAAAATACACCCGACACCTCTCTTAGAAACAAAACTTTCGATGGACGAAACAAACCATAGACACCCATAGACTTTTCAACAGATGAAAACAGTTCTCAGCTCCATTTTGTAAACATTACGGTACCACAGGTAAACTAGTATCAAATAGAGATGAGCATAAAAGCTGCCAAACTAACAGTTGTAGTAGAGTTTTTCCTGGGTACAGACGCCAGCACATCAACCTACTACAATCTGTCAAATTTCTTTAATAGGTTTTCAACTTTGTCGCTAAAGCATAAGGTTGAAATTTGATTAAGAAAATTTGACAGTTTCGGGTAGGTTGACCTGCTGGCGTCTGTACATTGAGTTGGGTCTTGGAACGCAGGTTTAGCTGTAAAAAGGTATAATAATTGTAAAACTTAGTATAAGGGCACAAACAAAGGGCCAATTCTAGTAATTTTAAGAATCACAGTCTGATCTCAGTCTCAATCTGTCAAAAATACCTCAAAATTCCATTCATTTTTGACAACTTTTGACATTTGATTGTCGCCCTTTCCGACACTGTGGCTAGTTTTTGGACGTTTTAAATACCGTAAGAGAATCGATCTTCTGGTAAAAACAAAAATCTCGCTTTATTCTACATTATGAACAAAACATAGCCCGCTACTGCAAGCTGCAGGAGGCTATAAACAGTCAAATGAAAGGAAGCGACCTAATGATGTTATTTCAACTTATGAATTGTTAATTTTGTGTTCTTTCTTCAGTTGGACAGATTGGTATTTAGTCGAGCAGACAGGTTGTTATTTAGTCGAGTTCATATATTTATATTATAAGTTAACAATCTGTTTGTGCTTTAAAATAGTTGTTAAAATTGTATGCTTATTTTAAGTGTTGATTATAATTAGCATTAGCAATTAGCAGCAAATATTTTTTTAACGTTGAAGCCATTTCTAGCCAGTCCGGTTTCAAATAAAACAAATTTGAAACCAAAGACTAAACAGACCAAGACAAAGTAGAAACAGACATAGAAAGAGCAGCAGAGTCCCGCTAGGAGTAATAGTGTTCTGTGAGTAGAGTGCTCCAAGGATATTTTACCACCTGATGAATGACATTGTTCTCGTTGGTGAACATAAACTGCCTGCCACTTGCTCACTTCAGATGTCGCTTCTATCGTGTTTCCTTGAATTTGATTTGAATTGGATTCGATAGTAGCTGTCACTATTCTTCTTTTACGCTTTTTCGTTTCCAAAAACTACTAAGCGGACAGACCCTGGGAGTGACGGACTCCCAGGGTCTGTCCGCTTGAGGTATATATGTTCTGTGGTTACTCCTGTCAGTAATAAATAAGATGCTCTGTGCGTCCCGCGAGAGTAAACGGAACCCCCTTCCAGACTTTTTTGACGACCGTTACTGCGTTACTGTCAATTGATCGGAAAAACATGACATCTGGAGTTTGGTGGGTAAATAAAACGTCAAATTGTCAAACAAATGTCACTAAAAATATGAAGAAATAAAAACAAAACAAGTAACAGTATTGCAATAAGTGTATGTAATAATAATATTAATAAACAAAAACAAAACAAATAACGGTAAGAAGTAACAATTATAACAGAATTAGCTAAGTTAACTCGGAAAGCGCATCAACGTCGGGAATGCGCGAGTTGACAATGGCCGAATGTCGACAGTGACATTTGTTTGACAATTTGACAATCAAGATACATGATGGATTGTTGGCTGCCAAGTTTTGTTTACCCACCAAACTCCAGATGTCGCTGTTGTCTATGGAAATTGATGACTGGTTCTAACCGTCTCCCCCCTGGCATCCCGTTGCGCACCTGCATATAGAGTACCTACATTTATCGGGTATGTCGACAGCAAAAATACGGGAACGATATATTTAATCTCCTGTAGGACGGGAACCTATGTGTTTGGCAAAGATGATAAAAGACCGAAAACTGGGAGAGAAAGCTTTCTGACAAAATATTGGTAAGCCGTGACTTCGTTGAAAGTATGTGGTATATACTTTTTCATTAGACTATGGTTTGAGGCGGCCAGACGATTGGAGAGTACCTACAATTATTGATGTTCAAACAATCATTGGGTGTTTTTGTCATAACACGGCAACGGCATGGCACGACGATGGCTCGGCTCCACTGGCTTTTCCACTAGAAGGTATCTATACTAATATTATAAAGAGGTAAAGTTTATGAGTTTGTGAGGTTGTAGGGGGTAATCTCTGGATCTACTGACCTGATTTTGAAAATTCTTTTACCAACAGAAAGCCACGTTATTTGTGAGTGTCATATGCTATATATTAACCCGAATTTTTCGTGGTAGGCGGATTTGCAAAGTAAGTCGGAGAAAAAACGGTCGAATGAAAAAGTTTCTTGCGAGCACACGATGTGAGATATATGATTGAGTTCTAGCGAAAAGTTGTAGGGCTTGAAAGTGCCTAAAAAAATCTAACTTTTATATTTAAGTCACAAAAAGTAGTTTTTATATTAATCGTTAGGTCATGTTTATTGGTCATAATCAAGAATTATGAATTCATTCAATCATAATCATTTCGTTCACTCATTTGAAACCCGGTAATATAGCCAAATTGGCATGCAAATACATACATACATAAGCAGTAAAAATATAACCCTCCTTTTGGCAGTTAGGAAATAAATCATAGCACTCAGTACTTACCGAACCACACTCATAATTTCATCACAAGTAAAAATGTTTACCGCCCATCGAAGTGGGCACGGGGCAGCTAGTCGGTTAATAGAGCCATTTTCCATCGTACAGGGTCACGGATATCTATTGTACAGGTTTTTATCGATTTCATTTTGCTGGCCGGTACGGCGGTACTGCACCTGCACAACACAACTATTTACAATTGTCTGATTTGCTACCGAATTTAATTCATATTTCAAATTCGTTTCGGGGGAACACTACAAACTTTATGATAGAAAATGTTTAAATTCAGCTCTATTCAGCCTTTGTCCATAGAAAACGATTTTTTACGTATCTCATACAAAATCGTTGTTTTCTATGGATAAAAGCTGAACAGAGCTGAATAAGTATGAGTCCTAAATGGTACTTAAATAAATTTTAACATTCGGTGTTTCGTAACGTAGCATAAATGGTTAGGTACCTACTATAAAATAACATCGAGTGATTAATTGAAAGGAAAACAGCCTAGAACATAATTAACATGGTGCATAGGGGGTACCTACTCAATCGCAAGGTGGTGTGTATTCTTCACGTCCTAACATTATGGTGCACAGTGTAGGTAGTGATAGACCAAATCTGTGCCAGATGTGGCGAGCAATGGAGCGCAGTATCGGTGCTAGGTGTTAAATTAGCTTCAAGAATAGTATTTTGTATTCCAGTTCGTCAGAACTAGATTAAAAACATATTATTGTAGCTAACTAAGAAACTCTTCAAGCTTATCTAATTGGGATCACCATGCTGGCGCCCAAATGAAAAAGACTTACGTAAACTGCCCCGCAAAACACTGGGAAATCGGTGAAGGCACGGTACCTTTAACTCGTCAAATGCATGACCTCTTTTTTGAAAACGGCAAAAAATAACTATTCGCAACTGGTGAAAAATGTGGGTGTACACTCACGTGGGTTCACTTCTGCTTAAGCATCCGGGGAATATAAGTGTGATGTAGGAAGGAAATCGTAATATTATATTATCTAACATTTTATACAGAGAGAGCGTATTTTGTGAGTTTGTGTACTTAAAGGGTAAACTCTGGAACGAAAGCTCATATTTGAAAAATTCTTGCCTTTCATCTTTTGAAAGGTACATTATTCCAGAGAGATATAATAATATACAAAAAGAAGTACTCAATAATGCTAATACAATTATTCTGCGCAAACAAAACGTACGTACATTACATCAAAAACACATAAATAAAATACACCCGTAGGTAGTGCTCAAAACTTGCGCTACAGTAGGTACGTGTTGTGAACAGAATACCGTCTTCACATGTGCAGACGCCAGCACATCAAGCTACCCCAAACTGTATTTTTTTTCGAAATGAACATGAAACTTATGCATAAGTGCTTATGTGTTAAAAAGTTCAATATTTATCAAAGAAATTTGACAGATTGGGGTAGCTTGATGTGCTGGAGTCTGTACCTGTGTGTGTGTAAATTGCACTCGTGTATAGTCCGGGCGGGTCGCTAGTATAATATTAAAAAGCTGAAGAGTTTGTTTGATGGAACAAAAATAGTCAGAAAAAACGGTAAGCGAAAACGAAGATCAGGCGCGGGCGGGCAATGTGATGCAAAGCGGTGGGTCTGAAATTGTACACGGGCGAAGTTACGGGCAGAAGCCAGCCCTTGGGTTACGGTAAGTGTCAACCACATATTTGAGGGTTTTTTCGAAACAAACCATGAGCACTGTAAACCTACGGCCCGAGGGTTTCAACCGCAATTACTCGAAAATATAATTACCAATGAGGTAATTTTATTTTTGAGTACTTTCGCCGCTTGACGTTTTCCGCAGTTACAGTAGCAGCGCCAGCACTGCACGCCGAGCCAGGAAGATGAGATGGCAACAGTGTCTATACACGTTGCTTCCCGCATTATAAGCCTCCCACCTTCCATGGAACTAAAGACATGCCGTTCGGTCTCTCCCCATCGTCGTCGTTTCGAACATTCAATACCCAACGATTTCTGGCCGACTTTACCGGCCAGAAAAAAAACAACAGGTTATTAAGGGGTATAACACTATAGGTAAAATAAAGATTTATACGTATAACACTATAACACCCTCAAACTTTTTTACCAGAAAGTCAATGCTGCATGTGTGAAAATGCTAGACTAAAACAATGACATATGATTTCTGGTACTTTGTTGTGTAGATTTTCGTTGTAATATTGACAAATGTTCAAGATTTGTTATTTCCCATAAGAAATCAGATTATTTTGTTGGCCGGCTTTAATCTTTGGGTAGGTACCTACGAAATGAATGATGTCCTTTGGGAAAAGTCAGATGTCTCTCAGTACTGTCCGCTAAGTATAACATTTCGAAAGGTTGAGATCAAGGCCAATGGAATGAAGTCAATGAAAAAAAATATAGATCATTTAAAGCAGTTTCTACATCGCTTCCCAACATGGGTTTAACTAAAAATCGCTGGCCCAAGGCGGTCACCTTGCTGACAGCCAGTAGCAGATTCCAGGTTGTCCCGATACAGCAGTTTAGAAGGGTGTCTGTAACATTGCTAAAGGAAACTAAAGATTTGGGGAATTTCTTTTGTAGTTTCTGCCAGCAAGGTGACCTTTCCTCCTGTCTCACCGTTAACCACTATAGTAGTGAACCCGTAAATTACATTTTCTGAGTGCGTGGTGTGTCTGCGCCATGTTTATAATTATTATAACCTTCCGCTAGTATCTAATAATAATAATAATTTATGTACAGACGCCCGCACATCAAGCTACCCCAAACTGTAATATTTTCTCAATTGATTATGAACCTTATGCTTAAGGAATAAAGTTGAAAATCTATCAAAGAAATTTGACAGATTGGTGTAACTTGATATGCTGGCGTCTGTACCAACTTAAACTATTTCCTACCCCAAAAGTTATCACGGTGTAGCGTTCCCCCTAAATGAACCTTGACAATCGAATCTCAAACCGAATCGAGCAGTTGTGTGTGGATAGCGCTGTTGAACTTCATGAACCGGCTCTAACAAGTGCAGGTAGATCGGCGTCAGCTGTCTATTCTCAACTTGAATACGGCCACAGGGTAAAATGTTGTCGGTTTCCGCAGAACGTCGCGACACGAGACACGACAGCGTGCGACGGCGACGCGACTCTGACTCTAGTAAATCAATTTCCATGAAGTTTTCATATAAAATGTTCTATTAGTCGCGTCGCGCGGACTCGCGCCTATCTGCGGGAGCCTCTTTAATCGCCGGCGCTGGGTGGGACGGCTGCCTAAATAACATCTTTTTTTTTAAACAATAAATCAGCCGGCTATTGTCAGATGCTTGTGGTAAAATAGCTGTCAGCTGTGTGACATCCGGACAGACGTACACGTGGCTACACATCAAGCTATACATTTCCAGTAAGTATTAGCTGATCTCGCATTGTATAGGATTTCCGTAAGAGAACAGTGTAAATAAACTGGAAATGTATTGATGTGTCGCCGTGTGTACAGACGGACATGACGAAATGCCATTTTACTACGGAACTACTATTAATAAGGGGAAAAATAAATAAGCATTGGATATATTAATGAAATTCATTACTTATTTTAGTTTATTGTAACCTATTACACTTAATTTTCTTAAAAATACCTACAAGATTAAATATAAAAAAGTTATTTAACAATAACAGCACAAATGCACTTACCTACCTATTAAGTAGCTTTTAGTCTTTTCCTCAACTCTTAAATATTAACATTTTCTCTTTCCATTGGTTACAGATGTTCGTGTTACAATAGACAATGACTGTCTCCACCGTAGGTGCATACTCTACAAACTACATACATACTCAATTACACAACACAATTTACCTTAAACTACCGCTACAATCCCATTCAGAGACAACAAACAGCCAATGAATAAAATTGAAAGAAGCCTTGGAAAGTTACACTAAGAAAATACTACACTCAGGATGTAATACGAATATATGATACATTTTGTAGGCATTAAACTAGGTACCTAATTATTGAACATATACATAGTATACTACATTGCTATTATGAATCAGATGCGGCAGCTGGAGCAAATTGTATTACCGAAGTGTGCCGGACAGCCGGCACCTCAGTATCAGGTTGGGGAATAAGTTTCCGTTTCCGTGGCGGCAATGAGGATGGCGCAAAGGTATATTGGACTGAGGTTGTGAGTGCCGGCGAGGGAGAAGGTAACGGGGAGATAGACGGCGACGGAGGGGCCGCCACGTCGGTGGGCGCAGCCGGGGCCGCAGGACACTGTGGAGACGGTGGAGAACTAGGAGGAGTCGGAGGTAATTGCTGCAAAGCAGCTTCTACCATATCACACATAACATTACCATTAACCACTAGTGAACCCGTAGATGACATTTGTTGAGTGCGCGGTGTGTCTGCGCCATGTTCTTTATAAATATGGGCTTCCATTTGTTTTTTGGTGTTGAAGGTGCCATCGCAAACAGTACAACGATAACATCTCTCGCCGTAATGTTGGAAACGGTGTAACTTTAACACATGATTGTAGCCAAAATCGCGGAGACATATGTCACAAGTGTACGGGCGTTCACCGGTGTGTGTACGCGAATGTACTTTGAGTTGTTTCGAGCAGGTGAACCCTTTCCCGCAGCCGGGCGCCGGACATCGGTATGGTTTTTCACCAGTGTGGGTCCGGAGATGGATGACCAGCTGTCCTGATTGGATGAAAGTCTTGTGGCAATGGGGGCAGGCATGCGGCCGCTCTCCGGTATGTATGCGAGCATGGCGGTGCAATTTGCCCGAGTGCTCGAAAGCCGCGTCGCACACTCCGCAGCGGTACGGTCGTTCTTTAGTATGTATCCGACGATGCACTTGCAGGTTCTCCTTCACACTAAACATCTTGTGGCAATATTCACATTCAAAAGGCCGTTCACCAGTATGGGTCCGATAATGACGCACAAGTCTTGCGGGCACGGCGAAAGTCTTGTGGCAAACGTCGCAACGATGAGCATCGGCAGTGGCACGGTGAGAGCGCGCGTGAGCTGTTAGCGCACTGCGAGTGGACAGCGTCAGTCCACATTCGCCACATTGGTGCACCCGTTCCTCCTCACCTGTCGGACGATATTGGTTTATTATAATAGGCGTTAAAGATTCCATTATTGTAAGTATGTCGACCGCAATTTGTTTAGCACCCCGATTCAAACGCGACGACCGTTCACAGTACAGTGTCTGTTGTGTATGGCATGCAGCGACCAGGAATATCAGGATGCACCAACATAATATGGCCACGCAGGGGTACGAGCGGTAAGAGGCGAGCGGAGCATAAGCCGAGTGAATGTCCTCTGACAGCACGTGGAGGCCTGCACCTCGGCACTATCGCGTCGAAACCGCGGTGCAGGCCTCCACGTGTTTGGGCCGCCGACCCCGCGGTTCGCACTCACTCAAGAAGATATCCCTCTCTCGCTCGCTCCACCCCGCCCTATTTACAAGCGCAATATTAAATAGGTACATGGTAAATAGGTAGTTATTTCTTGGTCTTTTTTAGAGGATTACATTTTATGTTACCTACTTACAAAAAATCGAAAGTACTATTATTATAAAAGGTACCCACCCCTACCGTACCCAAAAAAAATAAAAAATCACAAAATCAAATTTAAAATGTATCATCGACGAGGATGACGATGAAGACTAACGTTGACGCTAAGGTACTCGTTCTAAATATTGTCTATAGACTAATTTAAAAGACCTTGATTACCGATTAGTTAAAGAAAAGTCCGGAAATGTTTTGAGGAACAAGACGTGGTAAGACAATACTGAGTACACTGTGCGAGCGTAATGGGTTAACATTTTGTGAATTGAGGAAAGATTCACATGTCCTAATAATTTAGTAAGAAATTGTTCCTACCCCTGATATTTCAAGCAACAATTCGGTATAAATAGGTTACGTAGATTAAATACCTAAAAATATTTGTTGTAAACCAAGAAACGGTTAAAATTTAGTCAGTGTATTTTTTTATTAACTGATATTATACTGACCTAGGTATCTATTAATAATACCTAATAACTATTATTTTAAAAAAATGCATAGGTACACGTAAACAGAATGTAAAATATAAGTATAGTAATTAATAACATTATAAATAAAAATCCTTACCTATCATGTTATGAACGATGATGATTTTTCTAGGGAGGTCAATGTTGTTAATGTTGGCGTAGGTTGTGTACAAAGGTCTAACAGCGAGTAACTCGGTAACTATAACGACACACTCACTCGACCGACAGCAGCCGAATGCCGCGCTGCGGAGCTGGCCGGATCGGAATAGGTCGCGTTATAAGACATGAGCGCGAGCGGGGACAATAAACAAACGCCATCCTACGCTTTACTATGACATCACTTAATACCAACTTAGGTTTTTCTATTCTTTCTATGTTATGCCTTTTTCTTGGTGCAGGCAGGTTATGTCACTGCCCGTTTCTGTAGTTTACAATATACCATCATACTTGAAGTAATCAATCATATTATTCTCCTGCCCTTATGCCAATTTATTTGGGGCCGGTGCAACATGTCTTTTTCTTCCACACTTCTCTATTAGTCGTCATCTCCGTAGGCACACCCTTTCTAACCATATCGTCATTCACACAGTCCATCCATCGTTTCTTTGGTCTCCCCCTACTCTTATAGCCATCGACATTCATGGTACTCAATACTTTCTTCATGACGTTTTCCTTACGCCTCCGTATCACTTGCCCATACCATGACAACCGATTTCCACACAACTTTTCAGTTATCGATGCCACTTTCAGGCTTCCTCTTATATATACCTGTTATATACATGAATTAATCAATATCTTCATGAAAATAAAAAAAAACAAAAATCGACTTTTATACCTTATTACTTATTACTTAGCGTGTCTAATTCGCCCATGCTTACGGCAAGAAACAAGTTTAGTATAAAAGGTCTTTTCTTTTGAAAATCTTGTCCCTAGTTACTCAGCACGGATTGATTTAGTAACACTAAAGGGGTGCGGGGTTTAATTTCTGCAAACCTAACATTTGTAAAATTTGAAAATAAGGTCCCCGCTACAAGGATGCTACTTGGGACCAAGTGCCCACCCAGCCTAAACTGAGGTACATTTCGCGAGCGCAGTTTTTTCAAAGGTTAAGAACCTTTGCTGAATTAGGTAGGCAGGCAGGCACTTCTGTATCCTTATAGTACATACACAATGAAAAAAAAAACGAAATGTACTTATATTGAAAACTAAATGTAGTATTCAGTAGGAATTACTTAGGTACATCTTTAGGTATCTGTGTATCTACCTAATTGTGTCTAGGTATTTTTAAGTTCATTTTTAACTCTATATTTTGGATTATCAATAGTTTTCATACATTAGTACTTATTTTATGGTATTTGTAATTGTTACACAAGCATAACGCTATTATAACGTATATATACCTACCACGCGATAGACTGTGCGCGTTTGTTGAAGGTTGGTTGGAATGTCCGACCGAAGCGCGCGCGGGACGCGGTGAGCGGGTGAAGGAGGGTAACGCTAGCGTACACGTGGAGGCCCACCGCGGTTTCGAAGCGCGCGTGTGAACTCTCGACAACACTGCGCGTGCGTAACTCCCTTACCCCCCTGTCCTCTCCGCCTTCCGCACTCTCCCTCTCGCCGATACGATATCTGTCCGTCTAGCTAGGACAACAACATAACGCGAACTATGTTAGGTGGGTCTGGTGACCCGTGAAATCATTTTCAAATGTAGTTATGTACGTCCTATTCCTTGGTACCCAGTCATGATTTGAGTTACTTACTTTAAGTTAGTTTTAGTATCGTAATCGTATGTAGAATTTTTAATAAGTAGGTAGGGAATCTATTTTAGTAGCGAAGTAGGTAACTCTATACTTTATAAATAATTACTAGACTGTCGACGTATCTATAGACGAGCATTAGCACACTATGCTTCTTGAGGAGCCATTTTCAATCATAATTAATGGATTTGAACCTAGTTTGCGTGATACGTGATGCGTAGTAAGTACAAAATTGATAATAACAAAAAAAAAAACGTTAATTTTGAACACACTTTTATTAGCGTCGCCTGTGTGGGTATCTTACAAACAAACAATATACATACATACTTAGATAATCATTAGATAGTAAATTTCAACCTACTTACTTCTAATTGTCGTATCGAAATTACACTTTGTAACTTTGCATCATTATTATGTAGTTCGCTAACAATACTATAATGTACAATGGAATTGATTTGCTGATGGAGCCAGAAGGGTGCGCAATACACTGTCAGTAGGAATCGCTTTCATTTTGACAGTTTCACATCATTCATGGCGTTGTTGACGTTAAACAATTTATTCGAACATATAAAAAATGGATATTAGCAATAACTTTAAAAATGATTCTGTTTCTGAGTTACGCAATTAGGGTGCAGGAGGTGGATAGTGGAACTCTTCAGTAGCTATTAGTAAACCCTCGAGTTTCGACTCATATGATTCGTTTTACAGAGACTTTATAGATGGGACTTGTAGGGTACGATGAATTAAGCAGGAAGTGTAAAGATTATAAAATAAGTAATTATATTGACTTGTATTAGATACGATATAAGCTAAGTACGTATGCAGTTTGTCACATCTTTTATAACATTCAATGATAAATTCAAAAAGCGTGGTGCGCTTATTGGCTGCTATTTTTAATTAATCAAAACAAAGCGTTTCACACTTTTTGAATTAATCATTGGACGTTCTTACAACGAAGCTAGTACTAGTAGTATAGTTAACTGAAGTTTTATAAATTACCTAGACATCTACACTAATATTATAAAGTGGAAAGATTTGTATTTTTGTATGTAACGAATAAACTTAAAAACTACTGGACCGATTTTAAAAATTCTTTCACCGTTAGAAAGCTACATCTTTACCGAGTAACATAAGCTATATTTTATCCCCGTATTCCTACGGGAACAGGAACTACGCGGATGAAACCGCGGAGCGCTGCTAGTACTTTTATATTTTGGCGTTTAATTAGGGGTTTCCCAGTGTTAGTGTAAGCAGCCACAAAGCTTTTTATAAATAGATGCAGGAAAGTCGGTATCTATACAAATAAAAGCGTAGCGAAGTCAAAACTGTACACAGAATTCATTTTAAGTCATTTTTGCGAGGTCTGGGAGCCATTATAATATAATTTCTAGAATGTTTGTCTGTATATTTGTCTGAATGTATGTCCAGCATCACGCAAAAATGCAGGATAAAATCTGTTCAAATTTTGCATAGATATTCCCTATACCTGTGTGTGTGACGCTGACGACTAACAGAGAAGTACCCAGGGGCGTACCAATAGAAAATGGTGTCTAGGGCAAGCATCACATTTGCGCCCTAAAATGAGCAAAGCTGGGGCGCATAACCTTTCTTGACCAATTATAGTCTATAATAACGAAGGTATTAATTTCAACTTGCTAAAACAACACTGCAATTTTAGGCAAAATTTGAATAGAAATAGGCAGATTAGGAAATACGCTTTCATCCCCATACTGCACAATAAATTATTCAAGCAGCTCTTCGGATTTCTTAAATGTAACAAACAGTATGCAATGATTTATTGACAAAAAAATATTTCTAAATTTAATAATTGGTGACTTTTCACGCTCCCCTTCGATAGGCGCCCAGGGCTCGTGCCCTGCCCCACCGTAGTGACGTCTCTGGAAGTACCTATGGAAGAAAAAGACATGTTGGGCCGACGAATAAGGGCAGCTGGCTTAGCACGAGTCGGAGGAGTAGACAAAAATGACGTTTCCGTATAGACTGTTGACAGTTTTTCACCGAGAAATGTAGAACAGCGATTTCTATTCGACAGTAGAGTAGAAATAGAAAGTGTCATGCTAAGCCTGCAGGAATAATGATGATGATTCCCTATAAGTCTGGTGAGTCTGTAGGCCATAAACTATCACGCCATTTGCTATGGGGGAAGAGCAATATTGCAATTTGTTCGAATTCTTCTATAGTTTACCCAATATTAAAAAGATAGTTGACTTATTAAATTATTATAATTGCGCTATACCTATAGGAAGCTAAGAAAATCACGACATTATACATAGTGGATTTTTGAGAAGGGGCAATAAAGGTCGCTACAAGAAAACGGTCTTGGAGACTGTTCTTAACATTTTGAAACATTTAAATCTGCTGACATAGATTTGAAACCCCCGACGCAAAAAGAGGTGTGTTATAAATTTGACTGCTATGTGTGTGTGTCTGTCTGTGGGACCGTAGCTATTTAAACGGGTGATCCGATTTGGGTGCGGTTTTTGTAATTTAAGAGTAGGTTTTCTAGCGATGGTGTTTAGACATGTTTCATCAAAATCAGTTAAGCCGTTTGAGGATTATCAGCGCTTTTCTGGCTGATGAAGGGATTTCAGTATCTCCCACGGGTCTGATCGAGTCGAAATTTCGTATTCTATTACTTCAATTATATTAAACGAACAAAGTAACCTTGAACTGAACCCGGAGCATCACTTGGAATTTCCAGGATACCCATGTTACTCACCAACAAACAGCAGAAGTACCGCGTTTGGGCTCATTGAAAACATCTCAATTAATAGGTTATAGATAAATGGTGATCAAGACGAGGAATGAGGATAAATTAGAAACAAACCACTCTGGGAAACATACGCAAAGCTGCGCAGATTTAAGCGTGACATGTGTCGATCGTAGCGTGTTAAACAAACGAAACAAAAACGTGCCAAGCAGACGCGACCCAGCAATAATGAACGTAACTATGCTATTGTAGAGAATTGTAGAGAGGATAACATTTTCATTAGCCGCCCCCGACGCGACGTGACAATGCTTTGATCAAAGTATTAACTACAACTTAAAAGGCCAATAAGTTTTATTTTTTTTACTTTTTAGAAGTTTTTGCTTGGGTGGGGGGCTTTTTCAATTTTTAATTTAACTTTTTGAGATAAATCAGTCAGCCACAGTAGACAAGAAATAGGCAATTTTCACAAAACATTTTTTGTTGCCAACCTATCCTATTTCTTTTATGGATTAAAAAACTTCACTGGACCAACTGAGGTTTCAGTACTAGAATAAGTCAGAAATCGCAAATTAATTTCGTAGGTAATGAGACTGCAAAGATGAGAGAGTAGTTACTAGACCATCTTTCATCTCTGCAGTCTAGACTCTACTAGATTCTAGTAGGATAATTTATGATAAAAAGTCGGGGTGTCTTAGGTTTGAGACACTAACCTATTTCAGTAACACCTTCTTCAAGGTGTCACCTTGGTAATGAATAAATAACTTGTAAATAAATCTTAAGACCAACAAAAAAATAAACAAGAATATAAATAGACTAATTTGAATTTGTTTATAATATTATTAGCGACCCGCCCCTGTTTCACACGGTAAATGCGATTTGATAAAACATCGAGATTTCTTTAGGTAAGTTAAATATAAGTAATATAAAAGTATACAGGTGAAAACTACACCAAAATCCTTTGCGTAGTTTACTAGAACAACGGGATTACACAGGCAGACACACTATCCGTGTCTCTCTGTGTGACCGTTGTTCTTGTGGCAGGGACATCGATGCGCAAACTGTAACCATAAACTCAGCACATGATTCTAGCTAGACTACCTAGCGTAGAAATTTTTCGTCGGTTATTAAAAAAAAAAAAAATATCTCCTGTTTCATACAAAAGAGCAATACCTTCGCGATCAAAATGAATCATGCAGCCATTTTTGTTTGTAAGTAAGTATAATTGACAAAAAATTCAAAGCTAGGAAAATCTAGAAGAATGTGCTGAAGTTCATGATTACAGTTTGCGCGTCGATGTCCCTGCCGCCCTGCATAGAAACTAAGCGATTTTTCACCAAAACGAATATTCTGTGTGATCGGAAAATTCAGAGGAATTCAGAATTCGTGTACCCACTTACCTTCTGAATCCATGGTTTCAGGTTGCGCGTCCCGGGGTCGTTGTCCTTGCCACCCTGTATAGAAATAAAGCGATTGCTCCCGTTAACATAAAACAAAACCGGCCAAGTGCGAGTCGGACTCGCACACGAAGGGTTCCGTACCACAAGGCAAGAAACGCCGAAAAAAACACGTTTCTTGACCCCCTTTAATTTTTAACTTTATTTAATTTTGATTATTTGTTGTTATAGACGCAACAGAAATACACATTCTGTGAAAATTTCAATTTTTTACCTATTACAGATCATGAGATACAGCCTGCTGACAGACAGACGTACGGACGGACCGACGGACGGACAGCGGAGGCTTAGTAATAGGGTCCCGTTGGGTTACCCTTCGGGTACGGAACCCTAAAAAACATGATGTACCAACCTATGCACCTACCTAGTACCAAACCTACCTAAGTACTTACTTAAATTCTGCTTCTCTGTGCTTTCATTTAAACTCCAACAGCGTGCACTGAGCGAGCACCTGTTATTCTACTTTGTTTAGCAAAAGAGGAATTTCTCCACATACAATATGGCCATAGAGTTTACCAGTACCTACACCGCAGTCCACCACGACCACCACCGTCACAATCCGGTACCGTCAGCGGCACCATCTATAGTAGTCCGTACGTCAATATGACCTACAGCTGGCCTAGCATAATACGGAGTTTCCTCAGAATAAGAGGTCAGTTTATATTGGTAGTATTTCCACTGACGTGACGTGCGGCCTGTCTACCGTACCATCGAATTTCGTAGATTGAAAATGATTCAAACTTGGAAGTGATAGGTATCCTACCTCTACTAATATCAAGATCATTGTCTCAAGATAAGCGCATATCTTCTTTACTAATGAATAGGTAGGTAGGTTTTTAAATTATTCTAACACGTGTAAACGGAACGAATATCTTTATTATCGTGTAGAATATTCGCAAGGTGACCCATTTCAGCTAGGTACTTAAGTATTTATTTATGTACATTTTCAACTACTTAGTAATTAGTATATATAAATAAAAGACTATGTAGGAAGGAAACTAATGTGTTTTTAGCAGATATACCTACAATGTCGTACCGTACGGCGTACTGTGTCAGAGGAAAGGAAAGGTTCGTAGTTCACAAAGTGAACAGTGAGGCGGGCGGGCGGGCGCAAGCATTAGGTAAGTGAGGCGGGCGCGCGGGGCGGAGTACCGACACGCGCTGCACGGTCACCGAACGTTCGAAACCGCGGTACTGAGGCCACACGGCTCGTGCGCCCGATTCAACCTTCCTCAACGCGACCGCAACTGACCCGCGCGCCACGGGCCGTGCCGCGCCTCCCTCGCCCCGCCGCCACCACCGCCGGGGCCTGCCGCCGCCGCCGCGCCGCCCGCCCGCGGAACCTCGTTCAAAGCAAACCCGATTCTTTCGTAGGTATAAATTATTATATTGTTGTTTTAGTAAGACCTATGTCCGCTTTGTTGAGTCGTATATTTTGTACTTGGTGACAAAAATCTACCTAGTATTATACAATGGTTTCAATGAAATAACAGTTTACTGTACGCAACAATTAAGTACCTACTTAATATGCTACTTACTCAATTGTTTATCATTATCTGTCATTGGCAATTTGTTGATGAATGCCGCAAAAACACAAACACACGTTGAATTTAGCTTATAAATTAAACATTAATGTCAATCATTTATAATCAGACATAATTAAGGTAAATAAAAATTTCATAGGTACCTATGCAAAGAACAGGTGTTTGAATCTGAAAACCACCAGGCTGAAAAATTGCAAATGCTTTTTAAAAGCACAGAATGGCTTTCTTTTCTCCATTCCTGCAATTTCCGTTTTTACGAAGAGATTTTTTTTCCGTTGTGAATATAAAAATATGGAGAGAATAAAGAAATACATCATCCAATAGTCTAAATATCAATACGTGAAGCAAAAACTTTGTACTTACCTACCCCATTTTACGAAAATTACGCAGCCGGAGGACTAAAAAAAAACTATCCTACATATTTGACATAGTTATAGTTTATATGGTGGAGTGCAGAAAGTTAATATTTTTATAAGATAATGCATTAAAAATACATTACAACATGGTCGAATTTGGACCAGTGGCGTCCACTACTTTTATAATTAAACATGAATACAAAGTTAATTTATTTGAATATGGATCTATCAGGAATATGTATCATAAAATATAGGAATAGGTATCATAAAATAATAAAATCATGATGTCCAAACCGCAGAGTAAACACAAACGAAAAATACATGATGATTAAAAATAAATGTGTACCTACTTTTTTCGCCCAGATTCCACAAAAGTACTATATTTTTGCAAAGACCTGGGAAACATATTTACTATTTTTCTTTAAAAATAGGTGGCATTCCTAGCATGCGCTCTGCTGAATTAATTATTTCAGTTTGAGCGTCGATGTCCCTGCCGCCCTGTCTTATTATAATAAAACGCTTTTTTTCTTCTCCAACGTCTATGTAGATGTATTCAGAGAAGGTAGTTTGTTACAGGGTTATAGAATAACATTTTAGGAGACCGTAGTAACTTTTGGAGTATGTGAGTAATAGCCTAGGTGTTTTTTGTTCGCATTGTAGAATCGTTGTCATCTAAAAATACAAGTTATTTTTGTAAATGACTTTAATATTTACAGAATTTAAAAGCTAAGTCTTAAACATATATAGCCCCCTTTCGCAACGCGCGACAAGTATCTATAAAGAAAAGAATCATAGAACATCGAAAATTCGTCTGGATCGTTGTCAACAGAAAAGTCTGGCAGCAGCCGATGAATTTAGAAAAGTTGTTTAAATTGGGGAACCTAGGAGGTGCAGTGAATTGTTAGTAATTTACCATTCTGACGTTTCCGACAGACAAATCGTGTCTGTCAGAAGGGTATATTTCAAACTCTGATGGGTTATGAACCAACCCAATTGAGCTTTCACCTTAAAGCAAGGTCCACCCAGGCGATTTCAAAATCTCACGTCCACACTGTTTTTGAGAGTCTACTTATCGCCATCGCCATGTCAATTTTATGGAAATTTCGTTTTTCAATTTTTTTTTCACGGAATTGTGACTAGATACATACTCTGTGACCTTCTTGAATTACGGGAATCTCACGTATTTTTTTTTTCATGCCCAATGATTCTTTCCCATCGTTTTTTACTTACATGCACCATATTAATTAATTTAAAACTGTTTGTTTAGTTACTATCATAATCGGTACTTAACGTTCTCTAGGATATTGTCAGAAATGAGACTATATGGGTTACTCGTTGATCCAATGTAGTATATACTAATACTAAATCCATGGGTTACCATTCTGATTTTCTTTGTCTCTAGTATATCTTTATGATGGTCTGTGGTTGTTAGCAGTTGACAGTTGTCATGTCAGTGTCAGTCCAGGAAAAGTCAAAAGTTCAAAACTAAAAAAAAAAGAAATCGAGTGAAAAAGTAGAAGTATAATTTTATTTATACAATAGTTTTTAATAGGAAATTTGTTATCCCCACAGAAAACTTTATCAGACTTTGCTTGTGTCTTATCATTTTTTAGTCCGATTCAGATAGTTAATCATAAAATTTAACAATTTGTAGGTGTGTCGTTTTGTTGTAGCAAACGTATTATTTACATTAACCTGTGTAACAAGGGGAACATTGAACTATATTTGAAGTATTTACTGACTCTTTCTCCTGAGTTTGACTTTAAACTGAAATCATCCATATATTTCTTCTAATAGGCACAGCTTTTAAATGGGAGGAGGAGATTTGGTAAGGTTTTATTTGTTTCATCTAGCTAAGCCATAGTGTTATTGTATATATGTTTTGCTAGGTACTAACTAATGTTACTAATTGTTAATACTAGAACCATGTTATAAAAGCTACTTACTTCTCGCTATGCATCCTGATGGAACTTATAATAGCACTTTGTTAATACCGAACATTTCTGTTTTTCTTTTAGAATTCAAAGAAGTCATGGCATCCAAATACAATGAAAAATCAGGAGCGTGTGTGGAAGGCGGAACAAGCTGTGGCCGAAGAGAAAAAGCGAATGATGGAGTTACAACGTGAACGTGCAGAAGAACGTGATCGTGCTGAATTAAACAGTCTTATGAAACACAGCAGTAATTCACCTGCCAATGATAACCGTTTGTCTTGGATGTATGATGTAAGCAAATTAATTTTTTAGCAGTTCTTTATTTGATATTGCCATGTATTTCCAGGATAATTGTAATCTTGTAGATTAAAATGATCCTGGAGATTTCAACCAGTGTTGAATATCTGGTTTTTACTAGAGTAAAAACCAGATATTCAACACTGATTGAAATCAGCCAGAAAGTAGACTTTCTGGCTATATTTTTCTTTATTTTTGTTAAACTGTTTATTTGGTTCAACAAAACAAAAAAATTGTTTCAGAAACCTGATAAGAAAGTTGATCAAGAAGCATATTTGCTTGGCAAATCAATTGATAAAAATGCTGAACAATCAGAAAAACTGGAACAAGATGTGATTCCTGCTGTATCAAGAAGGGTAATTGGCTCCAGTATGTTAACTACAGGTAGCGACACACAAGTAGATATGTCTCGCAAGATTCGCGAAGATCCCTTACTTTTAATAAAAGAACGGGAGCGAGCCGCTCGTGCTGCCTTGTTGAACAATCCCTTACAACGTCGCCGGCTGGCCGAGTTACTGAGAAAAGAACAGGTAGATGTCCTCTCATGCTTTGTCTTATCTGTTAGCAATACTAATTACATGAATCTAACACCTTTAAACAAGCAATTCTTGTATATACAGGATAAGTTTTTATCCAGTGTGCAAACTGTTTCCATGAATTCAGCATTCTAAACCCCCCAGCGCAGATATTTTTCGTCGGTAATACAAAAAAAAAATCAGCTCTTCCATACATTTTGACGGGGTAGGTATTGCACTTTTCTATGAAACAGCTGATTTTTTTCTTTTCTTTAAATCGACGTAAAATTTCTACACTATGGTTACAGTTTGCACACTGGATAAAAAACTTTTCTTATAAATGTACATATATATCGCACCTTCGGTACAACAAAGTCACAACAGCAGCTCATTTTTTAATTTTACAGGAGAGGACTTTTAATTTTTTTTCGCATTTATTTCCTCTTTTCTGGATTACTATTTAAAGGAGTTTTAGTAGTTTTTTCGTAGTTTTAGGATCTTATAAAATAGTAATCCAGAAAAGAGGAAATAAATGCGAAAAAATAATTAAAAGGCCTCTCCTGTAAAATTAAAAAATGAGCAGTTGTGACTTTGTTGCACCGAAGGTGCAAAATATACAATGTATATATATAATCTGAATCTCGGAAACGGCTCCAACGATTTTCATGAAATTTAGTGTGCCAGGGGTTTCGGGGGCCATAAATCGATCTAGCTAGGATTCCTTTCTAGAAAACGAAAAAAAAAAAATACAGAGCAAAGCTCGTTGATACCAGATATTAATTTTTAATAAAAATAAATGGATTTACAATTTACTATCTTTTATGAATAATTGTTATAGTATAGTAGTTTTGCTGGTCTAAATTTAATGCCAGACATTCAAAATGTATGACATAAATATATTTGAGAGTAAATCTTTATCAAAATAGTGCATACTAACAGTAACTGTTTTTATAAAGAAATGATACAGTTTATAAAAGATTGATGGGTCGAAAATAAAGATTTCTAGACACAATCATTTTCTCAGTAAAATTGTTAAGTATATCACTAGTAGAATACCAAATAAATAGGGGAAGTTATGATTTTTATTAAAAAAAATTGCACAGTCAGAGAATTATACATATGGATAAGCCTCTTTAGTTCTTTATTTGCTTGCACTTTTATAATTTTACAATTTTACAAAACATGCTAATTGTTAATTGTTTCTTTAATTCGTAGCAAAGAATCAAAGAAACAATTAACAATTTAAAAATAGTTTCGTATGAGGTGGGTTTACGGTTTAAAAAAAAGTAACATTGTAAAATCGCTAACATGTTCCAGCAGTGAGGGAATCTAATGTACCGCCGACACTGGCGGTGTGTGTCTGTCAAAACTATTCAACTTTATTGCTTAATTTAGTAAATTAATAACTAATCGTTCATTCATTTCGGTCATTTGACCACCATACTGCGATCGCCAACCCGCCTGCCAAGCGGGGCGATTATGGCAAATCACCCCCTCTTGGGGGAGGCTTCTGTCCAGCAGTGGACGTCTTTCGGCTGATATGATGATGATGAATAACTTTTCAACTTTATTGCTTAATTTAGCAAAATATTTTTTTGTAGGATTTAAGAAAAGAAAGCAAATCCAAGAAATCACCCAAAAAGAAAGACAAAAATCTTGATAATCTGCTTGCAGCCAAACTCAATGCTCTAGGGGGACAGAAAAGTTTAGATTTGGCAACTCTTCTAAACTCTGACGATTCATCACCTGATTCATCCCCAGATGACAAAAAACAAAGTAAAAAGAAGAAAAAGAAATCAAAACAAAAAAAGAAGAAAAAGGAACGTAAACTTTCATCAGATAGTGATAGTGATCATGAAAAATCGTCAAAATATAAAAAAGGAGGCAGGATTGACGATACGAAAAGTAGTAAAAGATCGTCCGAATATCGGGGTGACAAGAAGGAATCCCGAAAAAGGAAAAGTTCGGAAAATGAAAAATATTCAGTCGGTGAAGTTACACCTAAGAAATATAGAGGAGATACTCCAGAACGGCATGTTCCGAGGCGTGAAAATGAGACAGAATACAAGAAAACGCGTTACAATGATAACAAAAATTATAGGAGTGGACATTATTCTGGAAGGCAGTACACTAGAGATGAAGAAAGGCAAAGTAAAGATGCAGAAAAAAGGGATAATATAAAACGTGGGAGCATGACTGGGGACGAGAGAGCTGCTAGATTAGCAGAGATGGCGGCAGCCGGAGCGGAGCGGGAGGTGCAGCGCGGGCGCCGCGTGGCTTCGCAGCGCGCCGCCGAGGCCGCGGCCGAGCGCGTCGCGCCCGCGCCCCGCTCCGCGCAACCCCGTGCGCTTCCTGACTCGCTCGAGAGCCGCCTGCACTCCACCAGGCATTACATACAGCGTGACAAGCGCCATATGAATGAACATTTCGCTCGACGACAGTAACAATTTTATAGTTATGGACAATTATATTCTAAGTAAAAAGAGATAGAATATACGCGCTCTGCAAGTGGCACGATAAAACTTGGCTTGTCAGCAAATCTGCTGGGTAATTGCGTAACACATTTACAGTAGCGATGGCTTTCATTTTGACAGTCCAACAACAAACTGCATTATTTACGTTGTTGAGAAGACACATTTTTCGAACATAAAAAGCAATGGATTAGCAATATTCTCCAAAACGATGCAGTTTTTGATTGAAAATGTATTACGCAATTAGAGTGCAGGAGCTTAGTGCCGCGTCGGCCGTCAACGGAAGAAAAATAGTACGGTTGTCTCTTTTTCGCTCCTGTTAATTCCGACGCGTGTCATCTAATAGTCTGACATAATAATACGTTATGTATGGATGCAGTAGCGTGTCGTTTCTGATTATCGAATGTTGCGCAGGTAACCTATCTACCCCGTTTTACATAATAATACTAACATTCGATAAGGAAAATAAATGTAAGCTTTCAATAAAATCATATTATTGTGTTTAATTATTTTAATGATAATATTAATATAATTTAAAATATTAATATAATTTAAAATAGTTTTTATTGGCTCAGTAATGTTAATCTATTATATTTTGAAGCAACCGACACTACATCATTTTATATCTTGTCAATCCAGTGGAATCTTCTCTCGTACAATCTGTAACAATTTAGTAAATATTTTAATAACTGAACTGTTACTACAAAAAAGTAAAATTCATTTGACAGTTGCGATATTCCTACAGGATTTCGGTTAGCTTTGTTTTAGCAATTGTGTAGCTTGCCCAAATTGTCCAGCTGTACTTGTTACATATAGAGAAAGGAAAACTAGAAAGTCCCTATAAACTGATATTTCTAATATTCCAACGATCCTACAGAGAGATCCTATGGTAGTACTAAACTACTACTCCCTCGTTCCCATATTAAGCTACTCCCAAAATATGCCTAACCTAATACTAAGAATTCTCAATATATGAGAAGTACAGTCAAGTCAATATTTTTAAAATTTAATAAATAAGAAAGTAAAATAAGTGTATTATTTTTCCCTTTTTAGGTTTCTGTATCCGTAGCCCAATGACAAAAAACTTCATCATGACCATCTGTCTGTCCGTCCGGATTTAAAGTAAAACATGTGTATTTTTTTTCCCTTTTTAGAGTTCCGTATCCGTACCACAATGTCAAAAAACTTCACCATGACCATCTGTCTGTCCGTCCGAAGACTATTAGCACTAACTATGGCGATCAAAGCGCGTATTTTGTGTACCGCTTCACAATAGTGTTGAGAAATCACGAAAAAAATAATCAGGGACTCCCCACAACCATACGCAAGCGAGAGATGAAAAAAAAATCAATGCACATAAGCGCGTGGGGTTTTGTAGGATCCCATATTATTAAGATTATTATGATGTTTTTATGTGGCTTTGCCATTTAAATCAATAGTTTTTGAGATAAGGAATAGTTTAGGTTACTTAAAACCGAAAAATAACTTTGTTTATAATAGTTTTTTTTTTCGAGGAATTCTATGTAGTTGTGCCCACGCCGTGTTGAACTCTCAATTTCGCTACCCGAATAAAAATACCATATTTATACGTATTTACTTAGACAGGTACAAACGCCAGCACATCAAGCCACCCCAATCTGTCAAATTTCTTAGATAGATTTTCAACTTTACAACTTAAGCATATGGTTCATGTGCGGCGATCTCTCGCGTCCGGCCCTGGTCCAGGCCATGGTACGGAGCGAGAGTGCATGGCTAGCAGTCGCTTCCTTCAGCGAAGCAGTGATGCTCGCAAAGAGGGAGGCAGCGCACGTGAGGGAGTTGCAGTACATGCGCTCTCACGGCCGTAGTCTTCGCAGGAGACGCCCTGGGCGTCAGGAATCCCAGGCTGATTCCCGGCCACCTTAGGCGCGGGCTTGCGGACAGCGAGTAGTGGGTAGCTCGCGCGCGTCGCGTGGGTCGACGGAGCGTTGTGTTCCACGTGCGCCTCAAAGAGATGTCAGCAACAACTGGTGGGGCCCGCCAGGGCTGATGCCTGCCAGGGGTGAGGGTTGTTCGAAAGAGATATCGCGGCCCCTGGCACACAGGCAACTGAGGGAACACGGGTGGGTTTTAGTCAGTAAAAGTCTGACACGCCCTCCTGCTTCACCCAGAGCGGGAGAAGTCATTTGATGATTTTTCACCCCAAAAAAAAAGCATATGGTTCATGTTCAATTGGGTAAATTTGACAGTTTGTGGTAGCTTGATGTTCTGGCGTCTGTACATACATAATTCTGATACTGAATGAATGTTCAAAATATCAGATTTTGAGAATACCTATCTCATTTTAGGAATACCTAAATAGCATAGCAGGGGAACGAAGGTTAAACTCTAATAAATACCAGTATCTATTCTGCCTGAAGACAGTCAAAACCTAAATCGTTACACAAATAAGTACAGTTCGACTTTTATTCAGTAACTTGACAGTTCAAGGGCTGCCTGATTTTGACAAAAAAAAACGATAGTGAGGTGTTGTAAGAATGAACGAAATTGAATGAACGAAATTGAATGAACTTGAAAGAATTGAGGTACTGACAAGCAAATTTTTATTACAAAGATTAATGTGATGTTATCAATAAAAAGGGCCAATACAACACATCATCTTCTACTTTTAATACATGAGATATGAGATACGCAAGCACTCCATGACGAAGGCGTTTTTTTTTTTTTTTTTTTTTTTTCTGGGTGGGAAATCATCAAATAACTTCTCCCGCTCTGGGTGGAGCGGGAGGGCGTGTCAGACTTTTACTGACTAAAACCCACCCGTGTTCCCTCAGTTGCCTGTGTGCCAGGGGCGGCGGTATCTCTTTCGAACAACCCGCACCCCTGGCAGGCATCGGCCCTTGCGGGCCCCCTCTGTTGCTGCTGACATCTCTTTGAGGCGCGCGTGGAACACAACGCGCCGTCGACCCGGGCTTGGTCCTTACCGGACAGCGAGCTACCCATTACTCGCCGTCCGCAAGCCCGTGCCTACGGTGGCCGGGAATCAGCCTGGGATTCCCGACGCCCAGGGCGTCTCCTGCGAAGGCCACGGCTGTGAGGGCGCATGTATTGCATCTCCCTCACGTGCGCCGCCTCCCTCTTTGCGAGCATAACTGCTTCGCTGAAGGAGGCGACTGCCAGCCATGCCCTCTCGCTCCGTACCATGGCCTGGACCAGGGTCGGACGCGAGAGATCGCCACCGCCGATCACCTCCACGAGGACACGGCGTTGCTCCGCCCAAGCTGGGCAGACCTCCACCGTATGCTCCACCGTGTCCTCTGGGCGATCTTCGCAATGGAAACACCCGGGCGTTTCCTCCCGCCCTATCCGAAACAGGAACCTCCCGAAACAGCCATGTCCGGTGAGGACCTGTGTCAGGCGGAAGGTGAGGACGCCATGCCGCCTCTCAAACCACTCCTCAAAGAGGGGACTTACCGCCGCAATCGTGGCGTGCCCAATGACGAAGGCGTCACATTACTAATCCCTTCTTAAAATATTTTTGGAACGAAGTTCCTTATCGCGCGTTGCGAAAGGGGGCTAAACGGAAAAAAATAAAGACCAAAAGTTATAACGACACTTTTGGTTGATTGATTGATTGATTTAATATAATATAATATAATATAATATATAAATAAATTTCACGGTGTATAGGTATATATATATTTCACGGTGTATAGGTATAAATAGACCGTGAAATTTGAATGGTTGTTTTCCCGCGGCGAAATGGTTTTGTCTTGGTAATTCAATCGTTTTATAAACAAATAAAATATTAGAAACAAAAAATGCCAGATGATTTTTCACAATGGTTACATTGTGAAAAATCACCACGTGCGAGAGTTTATTTGGTGCATGCGATTCGAGTAGTACAGACACCAACCAGCACATCAGCCTATCCCAAACTGTCATATTTTACCAATTGAACATGAACCTTATCATTTTGAAATAAAGTTGAAAATCTACCAAAGAATTTTGACAGTTTGGGGTAGCTTGATGTGCTGGCCTCTGTACCTACAAGTTACCTCTAGTGTTACTAAGGAGTAGTGTTTTATCGAGTTGATGAATATTTTTTTAATTATTTTAAAACAAAAATTCTTAATTTTTTTACTTTTACTCTATGCTTCGAAAGTACTCCTTATGGCAAGTTGTTCTGCCGCGGGAAAACAACCATTTCAATTTCACGGTGTATATGTGTGTGAGTGTGTGTGTATGTATATGTACAATTTAAAAAAAAATATTACAATTCCTTCACTAATTAATCGAAAGGAACTTCGTTCCATCCGGGTGTCGCTTGACACCTCTCAAGTGTTTTTAACTTCTTTCATCTTAAAATATTTTTATTTTATGCGACATGCTCTGACTTTTAACTGTACCTACTTATATTCATAGCAAATAAAGTTCTGATTCTGATTCTGATTCTGATGCCCCGTTACCTGTGCCCAAACTAATTGGATTGGGTTGTGTTTAAAAAATGGTTTAATTTTAAATTACTTAAACCATTTTTATAATTCGTTTTTTACGCAAAACCGTTAAACTACCCCAACACCTTTGGTCATAAGATGCTAAAATTATTTTTATTTGAACTGTCAACTACTGTCAAGTTACTGAATACAATTAAAAGTCGAACTTTCGATGGTTGTTTTGATTATGTATGATAGTAAAAGATAAATGAACAACAAAAAAAAGCAACAAATTGGTCGCCGCACCGCATCGGCACTAAATTTCAGAGAGACATATAGCCCCAAAAATAACTAATATTTTTGTCCTGGGTAACCTGGAACCGGAGAACCTGAGGGATATGATACACAATCATGACTTGATGTTGTGACCAGTCTTTTTGCCACAATGCGGAATTAAAAGATTAGATTCGTTGAGGGGTACATTCTATCTTGTAGTTAAGTAATAAGCTGCCCATGGTTAGGTAACGAAGGCACTCGGTGCCTGTACCTCCGCACACATCCCGGCATAGATGGGGTCAGTGTCCCAGGGCCCGCGCTCGGGCAGTGGCAGCGCGCGGCGCCGCAGCTCGGCCACGAGCTCGCTCACGTCCATGATGGGGATAGGGTCGAGCCCGCGCGCCAGCCCCGCCAGGTACTCCACGTAGTGCGCCCTGCAAGTACAGCCGTGGTCAACACACCTCGACGAGGCCCCGCTTGTAGAGGCCCTCTAGCGTGCCGTAGGGCCGAGGCGGCGGCCGGAGCGCGGCGCGCTTCACCAGCGTCTCGAGGTCGTCCACGCCCAGGATCGGAAGCGGGTCGATGCTGCAACGACGAACCAACCGACTCAGGTATTCCAGGTAATGGTTCCTGTAAGCACATGCCTCACTCACCGCCTCGCACGCCTCGACCGACATAGACGTTGAAATCACCTTAGTTCAGTCTAGGTGCTGTTATCATCATCATGCAGCCAAGAGTCAACCACTGTTTGACATAGGCCTCCCATCCACATTATTTGCAACTATGGCATATTATAACGTCAAACTTGTGGTTTAGGTTACTATTAGCAAGTTTGATAGGTGCGTAACTACCAGATAGTTATATAATAATTATTAAGAAGTATGGGTAAGGGTACCTAGGTACATTTATAAGATTAGTACCTACATAACAGAATTGTAATGAAAATTAACTGTTTCTTATATTTTATCGATTTATGTAAACTGTTTAGGGAACAGATGATTTTATTTTCATAATTTCACGGTTGGTTCGATATTAGGTCAATGACTTTTTACGAGGTTTTCAGTTATTTCAGTTAGGTAGTACATCTGAAGTTGTCAGCAGTTAGCAGACCCCTTAAGTTGCTTCTTTTCTAAGTATTTATTACCCGTGCTAGGTATACTTACCAACCTAGTCGTTTACCTAATCTCAGTTAAGTTATACTCACTTGCAGAGCCCTGCGTAATTGTTGGGTGCTTCAGTGCCACACGTGCCGTCTACGAGCCCTGTCGGTGTTTCTCGTTGCAACTGTACGGGACATCGCCCTGCACTGCCTTCCGCTACGTTTTTTTCAAATGTGACATTGTTCATCTAAAAAAGTAAAAACGGTATCTATTACATAAAGCCTTTAGGAAGATGCGTTACGGTAACAAGGACGCGAAATTCAAAATTATTTTTTTTGCAATTTGCAGGTCAGAATTAGGCTATGTGATGAACAAATACAGGATACAATTTCAACCATGAATTCAGCACATGACATTTTTTTTAGGTTATCAAAAACAAATAATGTGGTGTTTCATAGAAAAGTACAATACCGACGCGTTCATAGTGTATGGGACAGCGGATATTTTAAAATAACCAGAATAAACAGAGTTAACTCAATTATGTACTTTTTTCAGAAAAGGTCAAAAACTGTTTATCGTGTACCTGTGCACTGGAGAAGTTATCTGTATACATATTTGCTTTGCAAGTTCTACTAGAAAAATATTTTTAAATCTGTTTTATTGGTCGATAGGTAGTGATTTAAGGAATTCAACGGTGAGCATACTTCTGCTCACCATTAAGTCAAAAATTGGTTTTGACTTCAAAACTCCCAATTTATGACTTAGCTCCCTTTAGATCCAGGTGTGCGATATGCTGAATACATGGTTACAGTTTGCGCACTGGATAAAATTTTACCCTGTATATTCGCGACCGTAACATTCAAAACCATCAATACAACCCTCTAAGCTCATATTATAATTCTATTGAATGACTCATATACACACACCATATCAGCCGAAAGACGTCCACTGCTGGACAGAAGCCTCCCGCAAAAGGGGGGATTTGCCATAATCGCCATGCTTGGCAGGCGGGTTGGCGATCGCAGTATGGTGGTCAAATGCATAGAGAACGCTGCTGCCTAGTAAGTCCCTTGGTCGCCTTCTATGACACCCACGGGATGAAATGGGATGGTGCTATTCTTTTACGTCCGGCACCACACGGAATTGAATGACTATTTCATGAAAAAGTTAATAATACCCACCTGAAGTAAAGTTTGTAAGTCATGAGGTTCTTTGTCTCTTAAATAAAACAGACAGTTTCGGGGGTGATGCGCATGTAGTCCTAACTTTGCGCAGTATTCACTCAGACCACACCGTGCACCCATTGTGAACGGCTTTCCGCAGCCATAGCAGAACTCGTATTTACATTGAGTGCATGTAAAATGCATGCAGCCTCCCCTGAAATTAATTACAATTTCAATATACGAAGCACTATAAATCTGCCTAGCCTTTTCCCAACTATGTATGTTGGGGTCGGCATCCAGTCTTACCGAGTGCAGCTGAATACTAGTATTTTCCATATAAAGCGACTGCCTATGTGACCTCCACAACCCAGTTGGGTATTGGGTAACACGATACCCCTTGGTAAGACTGGTTGTCAGACGTTTTGGGCTTATGAATATTCGAACGACTGTCAAAGATCTACAAATGACAGCCGGGACCAACGGCTTAATGTGCATTCCGACTTTTTAAGGCTCGGAGGGGTGTAATGGACCTGTAATGGAAGTATCGCACTGTCTACTAGCAAAATTAAGTATTTTGCTAGTAGATAGTGGTTACATTTTAAGGAGTTCAAATTAAAGAAGTAAAATGAATTCATAAATACCTGGAGAGGGAGTACTTAAAATGACACCGTGGACACTCGAGGCCATTGTCTCGTAAATGTTGCTGTATTGCAGTCACCGACCGCTCAGGATCGTTGTCCTCTAGCCACGCAGTATATTGTTCGCAATTCAGTCCTTCGTGATTAGTATTCCACTGTAAAATATAGTTACTACAGTTGTTAAAGGTATTTTTGATTAAAATAACAGGTTGTAAAAACGTTGAATCAGATTTTAATAAAGCTTACCGATTTCCTACATGACGCGCAACTTATAGACCGACATTCCGGGCAGCGTATTTTCTTTTGTTTCGGATGAACAAAAAATCCTGAAGAACATTCCATACACCACCTGAAGTTTGGGTCTCGAGCTAAGGTTCGGTCTCGTAACTGTGAACAATTAATCGTTAAAATGTTTGTTATCGTGTCCATCAAAGTCCTTAGTACCTACAACTTTTAACTTAAAAAAGAAATAAAAAAGTAGTATAAGTAGGTACTTATAGGTCCTATGAATGTAGCAAATTGAACTGCAGTCATCAATTAGAGGGAAAACCTGTCTTCCCTTCTGCGTTTATTGTTAAGTAGGTACATAAGGTACTTTGTTTGCATATACTTAGGTTCGGCCTTCTTGGTATTTAACAAATCAATGCAGAACTTTATGTGTGCCGCATTCATACAACGCTCAACACTTAGCGTGCAAGATCCAGTGGTTCGTGGAAAAAAGCTGAACAACTATACATTTGCTCCATTCGAGGGTTTTTTTGCCTTGAACTTGAGTGTCAATTAGAACAAAAGTGGTTATTTTACTCCGTTATGATAAAGATTTATATACACACATGTAAAGATTAAAATACTAAATTGTTAAATTGTTAAATATAAATACCTATTTATATTTACCTTTCTTTGAAACAACTCGTGCACATCTATTTCAAGCAGAGTTTTTAAAAGTATGTCCAAATGAGCAAAATATTCAAGCCAGGCATCTTCCGGTAGATTTTCCAATTCTGGAAGTTTACAATAGGGACATACGCAGTCAGCGATACTTCTCTCCGTTATTTGTACAGTGAAATAATGGTGTGCACATTCCCGACAGCATCGATGAGTGCAACGCAACATTGACACCATCTGTAAAATAATTAAAGTGCGTATTTTATGTGACTGAACTTAATCGAAATTGAAATATTATTTGACTTTCTCACCTCATGCTCCGGTAATCGAGATGCACAGAGCTCGCAGTCTTGGTATAAATAAGCTAGAGCAGATGATAGGTCAACGCATTCAAGCGCAGCGAGCAGTGCAGCTGGCGGATCTGCGCCTTGCGTTATCAACTCTACTGCGAGTTGCGCTTGCTCCCATGTTTCTGTTGCACCCTCTGCGAGCAGCATTCGTGCTTGCCTCTGAAAGGTGATTTATTTATCAATTTCAATTTTAAATCTTTTTTGTTGCGTTTTTAAGTATGTATTATAGTGGTTTGTAGTTTACCTCTGGTGAACCTTCTGGAAGTCGGACTTTAGCCAAATCTATGATTTGACCAGACACCCTTCGGACAGTAACTGGTGGAGGTGGGGATGGCGGTGAATTTATTGTTTCTTCAGTTGGCTTTAAGATTATTAACTGTGAGTCTTCCGAATCACTATCGGTCCATTCGTCTTCTGTACGACAGGTTTCGCGGAAAAATGGCTTCTTTTCTTTCGTTGGCGTAGTTGTTTTAGAAGGCGAGAGTTGTTTTTCCTCTTTATGTTTTATAGGCGGGGGAGGTGCTGGTTTTTTCTTATTCAACGTTGAAGTGGTTGCTTTTACTTCAGGCATTTCAGATGTTGTAGGGATAGGTTGGGTAGGAGTTGCCTTGTTATTAAAAAGTCTAGTTTGTAATTGCTTTACATGACCACTTCGAATGTTACCAAAGTGAGATTTAGGAGGAGCAGGAGCTGGATATTGTTTAATTGATGTTCGACGTATTGGGACCTTTGAAACAGTTAGTTTTGGGGAATTATCATTCTTTGACTTATTATTAGGTATGATTCTTATCAGTTTAGGTATGTTAGACTTATTGGCTATAGAGTTTTTAATACTGCTGTTATCACTTGGCGTATCAACTGAAAACTGAACAGGTATGTTTTTTTTATCATTATTGGCACTATCTGCTTGTTCTGAATCTGAAGGGTTCTCTCCTAGAGACTTTACATTGTTTCTGATGTCTTCTTCAATCTTTAATATTACAAGTGGAACGTTTTGACTGTCGGCTAGAAGTGGTTCTTCGGGTTCTTTAGCAAGTAATATTTGCTTAGAATCGTTATGAGAATAGTTATTTTCATCAAGTTCTTCTTGATCTAAACGTGGTGGTGTATTTATAGTAACAGATTCAGGTATGACATCTTCTTGTAATTCAATATCTATAGCATTAATAGCATCATCATTCTGTGTTTGCTCTACGGTTTCTAGTATAGCATTCAAAACAGGGTGAATATTTTCCGAAAACACTAATTTAGTGGGAGCCATAGTTTTAATTGCAGATAAAAGTATTGCCTCTCTTGCAAATAATTCAAGATTTTTAGGAGTGAATTTTTTTTCTGCGCCATTTTTTATCGTTTGTTCATTATTATCAACTGTTATTGGATCGACATCGACAATATTTTGAGTATTGAGCTCTTCATAAATTTCTTCGAAACTATTAGCACTTCTAAACACATTGTTATTCACATCTTCTTTTCTTGAGGACCTTAAAACATCTCGTGTCTTTGGTTCATTAACTTCAACTGTAAAAGTATGTTCTTCTTGTAATGTACGTGCTATAGAATCAAGCATTTCAATGTTTGCGTGCTTGAAATCTTCTAACTGATTTTCTACATGGTCTAAAGCTTCTTCAAAATTCTCATTTTCTTCCGAACTTGTTATATACTGTAACGCCTCTGGTTTTTCTGATGGATCCTCATCTTCGGAACTTGTAACTTCCTTTTCATCTGATGTAAGATTATCCGTTCTTTCTTCAGTGTCGCTATAGCTCGATTCTTGTTCATCATTTGTTTCACCGCTGCTAGATTCAGCTTCACTTTGTGATACAGTTCTGCCATCAATGGAATTTATATCAGAATTAATTTCTTCTTTCATCTGTTGAATAAGTCTTTGCGTGTTATCCACAATATCTGTTAGATTGTTGGACCTTTCTTCTATTTGTCTGCGATTTCTACTGTCTGAAATAATTTCTTCAGATTCCTTCAATTTTTTGGGAAGATGTTTACCATTACTTTCTAAAGTACTTTCATTATAATTATTTTGATTTTCTACATTTAAAACGGGGCTGGTAGTTTGTGAGTTTATTGGTTGATCGAGTTCACTTCCTAAATCTGCTATGTTATCTGTTTGTTCGGTTTCAATAAGTGTATTATTTACTTGTTTAACTTCAGGTGATTGTTCAATTCGAACGGTCTCGTGATTTTCATTATGGTTTGGGGATTCTGGCCTATGATTATTAGATCTATTCGCTTTTATGATTTGCTTATTCTTTAAGTCATTCTGCAAGACTAATTTATTACCATTTAAAATGTCACTGTTGTTGTTTTTTGCGTGTATGTTAGGTAATGGACTTGACCTTGTTAAGGCGTTGTAGGCATCTATGAAATCATTTTCAGATTGTATTAAATCAATTGCTTGTGGCTTTGTTACATTAAGTTTCGCTTCTGGTTCGAATGAAGTATTGCCAGATAGAAGTCCTTGTAATAGCAAGTTTTCATTAATTGAAGGAACTCCGGCTTCTTGAAGAAGCATTTTTAATTTTTTTGCAACATCACTAGTTTTCTCAACAACTTTCCGCTCGGTGAATTTATTTTCTGGAACGTTTGCTTCTCTTTCGTAATCATTCAGATTTATGTTTAGTGGTAAATACATCCAGTCGTCGTCTTGAAATCTAGGCGGTGTCGGTGCTTCAAACTCATCTGAACTATCTTCTGCTGAAATGTAAAGTGAAGGTTATGACGTGGTACGATGATGATGTGATCTTGTAATGCAACGATATTTTTATTGGTTTGTTGTTCGTTTGAGATTACCGCGCATGCGGTGAGAGTGGCGGGATGAGGAGCGAGGAGGAGCTGCGTCGTCGTCCGCACCCACAGGGGAGCCCCAAACATGCCCGCGTAGCCTTCCTTCTTCTCCGACGCCCATAAGCTCCGTCTGAAAAGAAACGTTGTGCTTGAGATTGAACTCGTTGGTGGCTAAAGCGCATACTTTCTCGCCCAGAGTCCTGTGAGTAAACGTGACGCACGACGATTTATACCGCAAAACGTAATAAACAGACCACTGGGTGTGGGGACTGTGGGGTGCGAGTCAGACTCGCACTTGGCTCCGTACCATCGTACAATATTAATCACAACATATTTTTTTTGAACGCCGAACAAAACGAGTTTGTAGTATGGTCTCACCCTAATTTGTATTTTTTTTATGTTTTACTCTCTATTGTTATAAGTAGGGGCCATAGTAGTACACTCTTAGTGAAAATTTCCAGTGCCTACTTAATACAGTTCAATAAATATAACCTTGTGACAGACGGATGGACAGACATCGGAGCCTTAGTAATAGGGTCCCGTTGGCACCCTTAGGGTACGAAACTCTAAACAGGCCCACAAGCCCAGCGTTTAGATGTGGAATCGAAAATGTAGATACATGTTGTAAATGAAGAACATTTAAAATGGATTTTTGGTGTACCTACCTGTCGTTTGTGTCTATCGACACATTCTGTCACAGCCGGCCACATAGCTCCTCTATGTCTTGCGAGAGCGGCTCTCGCTTCCAACTCTGTGATAGCCGCGGTGGGCGCAAGTCGTGCGGCGGCAGCGCGCACACCAGCGCAGAGACTTGGCCAGCGTTCTCGCAACCAAGCTAATGGTGATGCCGGACTTTGTGTTAGTGCTGCTTGCACTTCAGCAGCGCTAAAGCCCAGCCTTTCTGCTTCACCCATCAATTGAGCTAACTCCATTCCTCTTTCCGCTTCTCGCATAGCGCCAGCTCCAGCTAGAGCTTCAAGTGAAATCGCCCGAGTGGATTGTCGTTCTGGAGATGCCGCCTGAGAAGAATAAGAATAGTCGGGCGAGTTCATAGTACTACGCTCTATGTATAATATGTTATATTGGGTATGCCCAGTGCTGTTCTTCATGTTATTGTTTAAGAACGGATTTGGATATACGGTAAAAGATTTGTACCTACCTCAGAGCCATAATAAGTAGAGCGGCGATTAGGGCGAGCTCGACGTAGATCTAAATGCGACGCGCGACGGGACAGCCGACTGTAATTGTCTCCCCATTCACCTCCAGGGCTGCTATCACGTTCACGCCACTCCCATCTGTTGGACCCACCTGGACCAGCTGTGCGGACGCTTCGATCACTTTCCTGTGGATGATAATAAACGTTTAGTTTTAGACCTAATAACTTTCGAATAGTTTTAAACTTTAAGACATGCGACAGAAGGAATTATTCTGAGCGACTTACACGGGTATCACTGGACATTGAATGTCTGCTTTGAGATCTTTCTCTTCTGCCATCGTCTCGAAATCGTCTCCGCGGCCGAGATCGTGATACGGATGGCGCGCGTTCGCGTTCGCGTTCCCTTGCATTGGAGTTTGGAACTTCATAGGTCTGCAAACGTTTAATTAAATCGATACCACAGATAGGTATATAGTAGGTATATAAGGCACAGACAGTATCCTAATACCTACAGAAGTGTCACGAAAACAACACCAAAATATTATACATATAATAAAAAAAAGAATACAATTACTACTGTATGACAATAATATAAATAAATCTGTTTTAATTGGTTGATGACTTTGCGAAAAACAGGGCAGTGAAATTTTATGATTTTTTCTGATAAACCAAAGCTATCTCAAAGCTGTAAGTAGCTATCTCAAATTCAGCCGTACAAAACCTATTCTTTTTCAGATTACGCATAAACACTACTAAATCGTAGGTACCATATTTTCAAAAATATCCATTGGCGTGTTGTCGAGTTCAAAGATGGCTTTCAATTCAGCCACCTGAATTGAGGAGGAATCACCTAATTCGTTACTAAATATTGGTATGTCCATCCGCGTTTAAATACGAGACGTGGCTCCTTCATTCATACGGACATGACATTACGTAGCTGGCTTTGAGTGTTAGTGCTACTAATACAGTTTTGAGCTAGATTTATGTACAAGTTTTGGTTTAATACTTTATATTATGTTAGTTTATGTCTATGGGTCAGTGAAGCTTGCTAGTCATCATATCAGCCTATAGACGTCCACTGCTGGACATAAGCCTCCCCCAAAAGAGGGGGATTTACCGTAATCGCCACGCTGGGCAGGCGGGTTGGCGATCGCAGTATGGTGGTCAAATGCATAGAGAACGCTGCTGCCCATTCTCTAAGCTTGCTAGTGTTAGGAGTGATTTAGAACACCCTTATAGGAGGTGTACATAATACAAAAGCGACCCGTATGTGGAAGATATCTGCTTCATAGTACTTATGTATTTCCATGACTGAAGGCCTAAAGATTAAATTCTTCTATTCTTAGCGTATAAAATTGATTATGTGTGGCTCACCTGTGTAGAGATGCTTTGTGGTGGTGGAGATGTACCGGTATTCGAAACGTTACTCTTAGTATTCGCTAACGATAAGGAGTGCCGTTCAACAACGGCGTCTCGAGGTGGAGATGTCCCAGTGGACTTTTTTTGGACATTTCCCGAATGATTGTTGAGCGGTGCGTTAACATAAGCATTGTCTCGAGGCGGTGAAGGCCCTACAGATATACTATGCCGCTTCGGAACTTCAGGCCGTGACGTTTCTTTGCTGTCGCGAAAGGGGGAAACTCGCATTGTTTTATTGGTATCTCGTGACGGAGACATCTCTGTACTCGTTTCCGTTCTAGTGCCATTTCGAACCTCTCGAGGTGGTGAAGGACCAACGGCCATATCATGCCTGCCTTGTACCATTTCGTTGTGATTATTGGTATTTGATTCTCTCGTTGGCGTAACGAGTCGGTTTATTGTTTTCTTCGAAGAGTTTCCTTCTCGAGGTGGCGATGGTCCACATCCAGTAGATTTGCGCTCTTTTTTAGAATTCTTTTTCGGTTTTTCGACCTCTGAAAATTAATAAAATTTTAAGCAGTTCCAAGGAATGTTGTATGAGTTATGTAGGTGTATCTCCCTTGGAGTACCTACAATTAATAAAGAGTGAGAGTATAGCTAATAGTAGATATAATATTTGCAAGAAACAACGAAGGTAAATCGTAATATCATAATAATCCTACTATCCTACTAATATTATAAATGTGAAAGTTTGGATATTTTTATGTTTGTTACTCAATCTCGCTAAAACGGCTGAACGGATTTGAATGAAATTTGGCGCACAGATATTTTCTAACCTGGATTAACATATAGGATACTTTTTATCCCGGTAGGATGGTCCCGTGGTATAAGACCCGACCTCCACGCGAGCGAAGCTGCTGGCAAAAGCTAGTATCTATTATAAATGTGAAAGTTTGTATGTTTGGATATTTAGATGTTTGGATGTTTGTTACTCTATCATGCAACAACAGCACAGCCCGCTGTACTGAGAAGATGGGATGGCGCGAGCTTCTGAGCACGGCGGGCTGTGCTGGTGCGGTTGCTGCAGGTGCAGAAAGCCTCAAATGGCGCAAATATAACAACTTTATTGGGAGCTTATGCTTATGAGCTTATGAGCATATGTTTGAGCCGTTTGGGGTTGAAACACTAGGGCCGTGGGGTCCAAGTGCTCATCGAGTATTTCGAGACATCGCCAAGCGGTTAGTCGACTCGTCACGTGACCAAAGGGCTGGCCTATTCTTAGGTCAAAGTATCTGCATTGCACTTTTCCCACTGAAAGTGATGCGGACGAATTCTTTGATGCCCAGTGATATCTTCCCTTTTTTACTTTATATACTTATTATTTCATTTGAATAAATATCCTGCAACAACGTCTTAACGGATTTTGATGATTATAACCTGAATATAGGATACTTTTATCCCGGTAACACGTTTCCGTCGGATAATTTTCGACCACCACGGGGGGAAGCCGCTGCCAAAAGCTACTAATAAATAAAATAAAATTAACCTCGTTCAAAACGCGGCTCCTCCGTAACACGTGCAGGTGACGGGGATTGTTTTTGAGTGATTTGCAGTCTTTTCATATGTTCACTAATGTCCTTTGTAATCGGTTTAGGTACAGTTACGGGCGTACGGCAGCAGATGGCACACACTCGAACTCCAGCCTCGTTCACATAGGTGCAGTGTTCGCACTGCCAGGTCGAGCTCGGTGGCGGAGGGGCAGGACCAAGAGTATCTTCCTCCTTTTCTTGTGGTTTACTAGGAGGGCCATGATCACTTTCACTTTCGCTCTCTGAGTCGGCATCACTTGATGGGAGTGGTGGCGGTGATGGAGTGCGGTGCTTCATTCGCCTAGACGTACGGGATCGCACGCTCATAGCCGGAGACGCTGCCCGTGACCCAGAGCGCGATGCAGCACGAGAAACTGCACGACTATCAGCTGAAAATGCAAGTTTCGTTTCTGTGGTTACTTATATATTTAAAGCCTGTCTATAACTATATTAAAATACATAGTGCCTACCTCTCCTGTAAGGTTGTGGTGTTTGTGATGGATGTATATGTGGATGCGGTTGCATGTGAGTGGGGTGCCCAGGAGTACAGCATGTGGGCGCCCATCCTGGGTTTGTGTTGGCCCAGGGGTGGTCGAGGCTAGCGCAGCTGCCGTATCGCCACGGCATTGGGGCGCAGTGCGCACAGCCGGCGCAACCAGTGGCTGCGCCACCGCTTAGTTCAAGTACCGACGCACCCCGACGCATAGGCCGGCCCCATCCTTGCATCGTGGGAGCCATATTGTCTGAATTTTCCCATTGCTCGGCTGGTACAGGCTAAAAATAAATGAGGGTGTAATCTTGAGTTTGTATAGAAGTTACAATTTTAATATACACACAATATATACATAAAGTCAGATTTACCATGTTCGGATGTACTCCAAAACCTTGTAGGGATCCCCGATTCCAAGCTGCATTCATGTGCGACAGAGTATTAGACTGTCCCTGGGCAGGTACATGCTGAGCCGGGGTAACATGCATGTTTGTTGGTAGAAATGGCATACTGCCGAGGCGGTGTGGTGTGGGTGTTGTAGTCATTTTAGTTTGAAGATGTAGGGGCATCTGTTGATGCATGCCATGCTGAGGAGCGTGTTGAGGTGGCAAATGATTGCCGGGGGGCAGAGTTGGGGCCTGGCCGTGTGTGCCCATCATCATAGCCATATGATGCGGTGAGCTGAGAGTAGCTCGCCGTTGGTCCATTACGGGTGGTTTGGGACTAGCGCTCATTCTGTCGCCGCTTAGCTGTAACACGATAATTTTAAGTATTAAAAATACTGTATCAAACCTACATACCAAATAACGCCATACCTTGTGTTTTCGTGGCGGCGGCACAGGTGGCGCTGCCTTTGGCGGAAGTGGCGGCCGTTCTTCGCGTAACTGTGATGGCGATAATGCCTGGAACACGACAATTATTATTTACTAGGTATTAATAGTCCCTTAAGACCAAATTTCGGCCACGGCGGCCAATCTCAGAGTAGACATTGTATTGCACAAGCTGCACTCTCCTCGCCTGGTGGGGCGCCAGTCCGACACGACCGGAGAGAGATGAGGCGCAGGACCAACTACTAAACGTGCTTTCTCCGAGGCATGGGGAATTGGGGATATCACACCGCCAACTCCGAAACTCCGGGCTGATACGAATAAGTTCCTAATAAAACCTAATAATAATTTGCCTGACCTGGGAGTCAAACCCAGGGCCCTAGGAGGCCGATGGCCAACGGGGCAGATATATGTTTAAATTTACTAATAACCAGGGCCTGTCAAAGTATCTCGTCTCTCCTTATCGATAGGTCCGTGCGATAGGTAAATGATAAATGATTTTATTTCTGTAAGTAGGTTTGTACAAACACTTTTACACGTCAATCATATTTTTAAAACTAGATGAGGTCGGCGTTGCCTATCTGACTACTCTGAGAAGAAAGGCCGAAACAAACTCAGAGGTCACAGTCTCTTTTAAAGTTCAGACTTAATCTTGGTCAGATCATATGCAGACCATGTGGACTGGTGTCTGAAATGGTCTTTTGAGAAAAGAACCACATAGATTGAGTGGGCTTGTTCAATCAGTGTACGCATTTATCAGTAATCATGATCAACTCAGAACTTGAGGACCTCAACAATTTGACGAAAATTACCAAAGAAAGGACATTTGGGTAGGTCGCATAAATTACTCAAACTGCCAGACCACCACTAAATGAGGCAAAAAATTTACCAAACAACCAAACAATGCGGAACGTTATACTTATAGGACTTATAGGTAATACCGCATCGAGGCCTGCACTGCAGCTGAGCAACGCGGTCAGTTATTGTGTATATGGAATTGCGTGGCTCCACATTCTTTATGGGCAGTACCTACAGTTGCAATGCCATTCCGTGCGGTTCTCTGCAGAAGAAGAACGTTACGGAACGTAAGCAGTACACGCCTTACAGCTTGCTTGAACTGTTATAAGAGTTGCTTCTCACCTGTCGTTGATGATGTCTCCGTTTGGGGTGTCGGTGGTACATGTCGTCGCAGGAGGCGCACAGCGCTCGCCGGCCGCACTCGGCACAGCGCACGCGCGCTCCGCCTCCTCCGCATAGCCCGCATGATGCGCCTGCGTCAACCGGGTGACCTGGGAGCGGGTAGTCGTTACACTCGTAGGTCTTATAGCAGGTTGTGATGTTGTACCTTGTGCCGTGCAACTATCACCTTGGTGTAGTGTTTTCAGGACAGATGAATAGGTATGGTAGCTTTGCCCTGTACACAGATGGAAGCACAGCTTTTGCAAGGAACATAAATCGAGTATACAATCGGGTATATTACTACAGAGAGAAAAGGATTTCCTAATCAACTATGAAACTCGTTTATTGTAGGTTATAGGTGTGTCTTTGATGTTCCCACGGTATTACAAAAGAGAGCTTTCAAAAGTATGACCAATCGAATGCCACAAGAACATCCTCCGTATCGTCCTATTTCGATACATATCAAAACAGGCCATAGCAGGTAGACGAAGGTAGTAGTAGTACCTAGGTAAACTTCCTGCACCTACATTACACTGATAAGAACCTGTTAGAATTTCCTAATGTTAATACAAAAATTAAATACTTACAGGTTGGCCCAAAGTAACGTTGACACAAGATAAACGAATTATTTTATCAATTTTATACGTGAATTAAATAAGGTTGCTTATCACTATCACTACATAGTATAAAACAAAGTCGCTTTCTCTGTCCCTATATCCCTATGTATGCTTAAATCTTTAAAACTACGCAACGGATTTTGATGCGAGTTTTTTTAATAGATAGAGTGATTCAAGAGGAAGGTTTATATGTATAATACACCGACCTCCACGCGGGCGAAGCCGCTGGCAAAAGCTAGTTAATTATAAAGTACCCTTTATTTTATACACTAGGTAATCCTCATTTGTCTTCAAAATAACCTCTTATATGGACACAAATGCTTGTTACGACGGCTACCAAAGTGCTGTTAACTCCAAGGAATAAGCACATTTTCAAGAGTTTTCTTGGTTCATTTTCATTTTAAGTTTTTTACAAAAACTGGGGCAGTTTTGCCAGTTGCGCAAATTGCACCCCAAACCATAAGCGTTTTGGCTATGTAGAACAAATGCAGCAGCTCCAGTACGACTGTAAGATCAGTTCCTTTGATTTTGGTGATTATGGGCTAGTTCTATCGAAAATAGTTATTCGTCAGAGAATAGGATATTTTCCTAATTTGATGCTGCGGAGGAACACCTCTCAACCCGAACTTTTTGTTTTTGTCCGTAAGCAATTGTGCTTTTCTGAGTTTACATGGTACCAGTTGTAGATCATGTTTTCCGATACGCAGTATGGTGGAGCAACTCTAATCCCCAAGGCTCACGACATTTTCCTCACTTTGGTAAAACGCAGTGTGAGTGAACGCTTAGTTGTTGTTAGTTGTCAGTTAGTTTCGTCAGCAATTAAACGTTATAACGAGCTCTTAGAGGAAGAGGACGCGAGAGCACTGTTAGAACTTCTAGGAACCGAGACATTAACAAACAAAGATTTTCCTCACTTTGGTCTGTGGATTACGGACTAACGTAATCCACAGACCAAAGTGAGGAAAATCTTTTTTATGTTAATGTCTCGGTTCCTAGAAGTTCTAACAGTGCTCTCGCGTCCTCTTCCTCTAAGAGCTCGTTATAACGTTTAATTGCTGACGAAACTAACTGACAACTAACAACAACTAAGCGTTCACTCACACTGCGTTTTTCCACGCTCATGCAAGGAAATTATGGCTCCACGTAACACCAACATGGCGAAATAAATATATTTAAACATTTTTTAGCAATCCAACAATGTTAAAAATGACACCGAAGAATGAGTTTGTTATTACACAATAACAAAACACAACTGAAAACGCTAAATATTCCATTGTTGAAATTTTAATACTGTCAACGACGATGTAACATAACGCCAGTCTTCCCCAAAGGGTTAGGCGGAGGTTTACCTGTAGGTACCTATAGCATACCCACATTTCGCCAGTTATGTTTAAGTCACAAGTAAAAAGGCCGTGCCTATTACCATCAACCGGGCACAAACCCAGACTTGATGTTCAGTGAAGTAGAATCATTTTTGAAGCAATGACTTTGAATACGGAATTTTACTCTAACCAACACTTCTATCCCTAGGCAAGGTGGTCTTTCGAATACCTGCCCATAAGTTTAAGAAAGAAAAACGTTAGATTTTACAAACCTGTTGGAGGTCGCGGTGGCGGCGGTGGTGGCGGCTGTATCTTAGCATTAACGTATTGATCACTTGGGAACTCCACGACCTCGTAGTCGGGCTCAGGCCTGGCGAGAGGTGCGCGGTGCATCGACGGCGTGGTGGGGCGCAGCCCGGGTGCACGCACGCCAGCCGGCGCCGGCGCCCGCCCGATGTGCGCGAGGTGCGCCGGCGGCGGCGACGTCACGCTGCGCGGATCGCGACCGCGACCCTTCAGCATCTCTGTAAATGCATGGCATACTTGTACCTAACCTACGGTAGATTAAGTAGGTACATAGAGCTAGGTGTGAATGGTGTAAACGAAATAAGAGCAACACTGTTTATGTTTTACCTTATTGTAGTTTACTTTGTTTCTTCGTATGGAATTGACTAAGTTAATGGATCGAGGTTTAGGTTTGCACTACGTTTTAAGCGTTGACTATAATAGTAACTGCTCCTGATGAGGTACCTATGCGTAGTTTGCGTCTAAAATAGTATTGTAGCTTTACAGAACGTTCACAGCGCAACATACCTACCACTTATATAAATCTTGGCTAGCTACACCAAATATTTGTTCCAGTAACTGCTTAAACTATACGAAGATTTTTTGCAATAATAAAGTGATATTTAGGAAATAAGTTTAAGCTATTATAATACCGATATTATTAACATTTGCTTACGGCAGCTGTGACCGGGATAGAGCGGGCGTTGCCGCGTCGTCGACGCCTTGCCGACCTATATTCCGCCACTCATATCCCAAAATATCGAAAGTGTGTTCACTCTATGTAAATAACAATTAGCAAGAGTGTGTTTGTGAGCATTATCTGCGTATAGTCTTTCTAGAAGAGCTAACCGTGTTTAGGTAACTTTTGAATCTTGTCTCACCTGTTGTCTCGTTTTAATATTGGTACTGAAACTGAGTTTGATAAACCACAACACTTTAATTAATTATTCACTAAATTAGGTTCCACAATTCATTTTTACAATTATGCAACTGGGCACTGTTCCTCATGACTGCACTCGCGCGGCATGCGGCAGGTCGGCTGCGGCTCCGCACTACACTTTCCTCGCGACTCGAGTGGCCGGTGGCTGCTAATCTTGCTCCCTATGCGGACGAAATTGACAGCGGGAAGACGCGTGTGCCGCCGCCTCTATTTCTGTCCGCGGCCGCGTTGCCCCGATTCTACTAAAATTACGACGCGCTGCTATTTCCGCACTCATCCCAATGCCCCCTCTAGCCGGAGTCAAATACCGTGCGAAATTGTTTCTCAATATTCGACTTTTATATTTATGTTGACTAAAGAACAAGACTTTAGTAGTAGCCGATCTAGCTAGGTTTCATTTTTAAAAAACGAAAAATGGAACAAAAAGCGGTCATACAGATATTAAGTATCAAATAAGTAGGTCTAAGGTTCCATGGAGCTCTACAAATCAGCTTCTAAGTCAACGCAATATAAAATACGGCCATAAAAAAGACTCGCGAATAAATCAAAACGGGTTACTTCCTCATGTTGGCCTAGAATTAAAATTTGGCAAGGAGCAAGGTCTCATGGCACAAGTAAAAGAAAGAGTCCAAAAATCACTACATAACACTTCCCCAAAGTCAAGAGAGAGTCAAGAGACTTCTTCTTCAAAGACCCCAGCCGCGTCTGCCTGTCTGTTCGCGATAAATTCAAAAAATACTGTACGTATACTATGCGGTTTTCACCAATAGACAGAGTGAGTGATGTGACGAAGGTAAGTGTATAATTTGTTAAGGTTTTGTGTAAATTGGTTGAAATATGATGATAATTGTTGAAAATGTTAGAAAAAGTAAAGCCGCCTGGGAGCTTTAATCGAAAATGCTGCCTAACCCCTTTGAGATATAACAAAACAATGTATGCTGGAATATTTCTCTTTTATAGGTCTACAGACAGTCCGCGATTGCATATACCTATCTCTGATCTTTAAATTAATATCCTTAAAAAGATTCAACCACAGAACTTTCAACAGACAGACATCTGCCAGTATAGAGGAGAGTGAATATATCGGGTATCTGCCAGTTAGAAGCTTTGTATAAACTACGGTTTTGATGTCAAGGAGTTTATTGTAATGTTTCGTTTCAAGGTTTTGACAAGGTTCCAAGTTTGTTGGAAACAATTTGATTCACCCTCTGTGGCTTGAGCGTTCGAACTTATTTCAAATAATAACAGAAAGCACCGTTTCCATGTAAACAGTGTTGTGTCAATTCAATGTGTAGTTTCATTATTGCAGTATGGAATTATTGCATAATTTTAAACAAAATGGTTATTTTACTGCGGAACTGTACCACTTACTTACCAAAAAGAAGTTGGTTGATGCTTCCACTGAGGTACCTTACCATCTATTATCTAGGAACTAGCTAGACAGTGCCTACTTGTTAAATGCAAACTTCGATCAGACCTCGATAGTCAAAATGAGTCAAATAACGAAAATCACAACTAATTACACCACGCCTGTTTTTTCCGAAAGGTTAGGAAGAAGTATACCTCTGTGCACCCACATAGCGCCAGTTAAGTTTCATGTAACAAGGAGCGAGCCCATTGTGATCAATTGAGCACAATACTGCGCATACTGAGAAATTCCTGATGGAAAGACCCAATAATGCCCGACCTGGGTATCAAACCCAGGACTACATGCTTAGCGGTAGCGCCATTATTCAAATCGCTTATTATTTCTCAAGATCATTATCTTCCTTGGCAGATTATCCCGTCGGAATATGAGAGAGAAATGAAAATGAGTACGCAGCAGCGCCTGCAGAATTTGAATAATATGGAAATTGACAACATTATAAGTATTGCCGGCAAGAAACCCAACAAGATTGTATTATCTTTCACACCCAAGCTCCTTGTCTTTCAAAACTTCAAGCCAAACGAGAAACTAGTCGCTAAATTCTCTGTTAAAAATATAAGCAAGGTTACAAGTTTGTTATGTTTGTGCTATTTTTGTTTACAAAGCTTAAATTCTGTTCTTTCTGGTAAATATTATTTTTCAACAGAGTCCAACATATCTTAACATGGTATTCAAAGAGTCTTCGTACTTCTTCATCAAGCCTTGTGGTGGACAGTTACTATCCAGATTAGCTCCAGGAATCAGCGTCACCTTCGCCATAACCTTCGCACCTGTTCAGTATGAGGACTACACTCATAGAGTAACGGTTTTTACTGATATGGACCAATATGTTTTACCATTGATTGGTAAGCGAATGATTTTAGATACAAATTAAAAAAAATATTAATGCGAAAACTTAATTCTAATTAAACTTTTTTTAAAGGTATGGGCCCAAGACCAATTTTCAATTTTCCGGATAAACTAGAGATTCCCAAAATTCCTCTGAAAGTCGAAAACCATGTGTTGGTGACAATCCACAACATTGGCCAGGTGCCTGCTGGCTTTACACTCAGTTGTAAATGGTACGTCAATGGATGTTATAATTATCAGTGAATTTCTGTGTGCAATTCAATATTAAAATACTTCATTTTTTTTTCAGCCCCTTCTCAGCGCAACCAAAGTCAGCTTATTTAAATAAAAGTGAAAAAATTGAGATCACAGTCGCGTTTAAAACGATGCATTTGGGCGATACAAGTGGTTTATTATATGCAATGTTTGAAACTGGTAATTAGACCTGCTGCCAGCTATTTTACATATTTTTGCTATTTTGCAATTTTTTTGCGTATTTACTTTTAACGCAACTTACAACGTGTATGATTTATTGTTGTTAATAGGAGAAAACTTTAGAATAACATTGTCAGGAAATACGCATACCGTCAGCGTAGCACTGGAGAAACAAGTGGTGAGATTCTTTGACACTTACAACACCATGATACGGCAGCAGACTTACAAAGTAATCAATAAATCTGATCATGTTCTCACGTACATGTGTATGAAGAACGTCTGTGTGAATTACGGTACGTACATCTCTTAGCTGCCTCGGCTTATTTTCATTTCTGAATTGTTTATTTTTTGCCCGTTCTTCTGCATAGGTACCTACTACGCTTTGGAATGGGCTAGCTTCATTTTTCTGACTGACCGACCCCTTGACAATACAAAAGTGCCTGTAATTGTGTTATTTAACATACTTGCCTGAGTTTGAGTTGTTATCGAAATCTATTTGCCAGACAGTTTTCGATTGGGTAGTTGTAATTCGCCTAACTTTACAGATTTTGAAGAGAAAGTGAAATTAGCGACAGTATTTTACAATATGAAAGGTAAGGAAGCTGCAAAGTCTATGAAGCTAGTGCAATACGATGTATTGAGCAGCGACGAGCACGAACGAGTTTACACTCGAATCTTCTATGATGAAATCCAGGCGCTCGTGGCGGACGAATCATTACATTATCAAAATACACACTTCTCCATAGAACCAATTGTAAGTGAATACCATTGACCATGTTGATTTACATGTCTATTGTACCTACCTACACTGTGAAGTTCCTAAATTTTACTTGTCTAACTAGTGATAACTTGAGAGCCCTGTCACCCATAACACAAGTTTAATCTTAAGCTTGGGTGACAGATGTTTATAACTCTGTATGCACCTACAATTTACTAGACGAAATTCATAATGTATACCAAGTGGTAACGCTAAATTCTAAAACTGGAAATAAAGATTTATTTATTTATTATTTATTGAAGGTACAAAAAATATAATTGGATCTGTTTAAATACTTACTAAATTTTGTTCTACAGAAAGGAAAACTATGGCCTAATAAAGCGACGGAATTGACAATAACGTTTTGTCCGAAAGAAATAGGAGAATTTCGCTCAACTGCTTACCTTGACATTGACGGGTCCGTGAACCGCGTGCCGCTGGAGCTGGTGGGCGTCTCGCTGCCGCCGTCCATCTGCCTCAACGTCGAGACGCTGGACATGGATCGCGTTTATATTAACAAGCCTTATCATTATGAGATCGTAGCCATCAATAAAGGTATATGCAGAACACGAGTTCAAAGTTTATAATTTATAAAAAAATTAAACATTTCTAATTTTAATTAAATTTTTTAGGTCACATAAACGGGGTCATAGTATATAAAGAGTTACCTCCTTTGTTTGGTAGCATAATATCATGTACCCCAGAAATGCACTGCTTAAAACCTGGTGATAAAGAAATTTTCGTAATATCGTTCTGTAATTCCAATCAAGGATCCTATTTTGAAGAAATAAACTTTAGCATTCGAGATACAGATGTTGTTTTAAAGCTTTATTTAAAGTTAGTTTACTGACTTTTACTAAACTTGGTGTGCTTCTGTGATTACTTGAATTAAAATATTCCTTTTGTTATTTCCAGAGGCGAAGTAATATATCCATCACTTACGTTTAGTATTCCATGTTTAGATTTTGGAAAAATTAGTTTAGGTAAGATGCGCGATTGTGAAATAATAAGGTAATAGCATGGTAAATCATAGCATGCCAATAACAGAGCATGCTACGTTAGAATATTACAAAACGACATGATATTTCAGGCAATATATTGATCCTTTCGTAGCCATGGGAATGCTCTAATGCTCTACTTTCGTAGAAGAATGTAGACCTCGCTACGAAAGTGGCAAGTTCTTTGTAGCAAGCAAGCTTCTACGGGAGTGCGCTACGATTGTAGCAATGTAGCGAGAGGTTTTAATTTTTTATTATTGCATGAGTCTACGATCGTAGCAGGGTCTACTATTCCCTACGAAAATCGCTACGTTCGCAGAAAAACGTAGGCCTTGCTACGAAGGTAGCAGATGTTTTGTAGCAAGTTCTACAGATTCTACGGGTGTGCGCTACGATCGTAGCGGAGTGCGTTAGGATCGTAGCAAGGTCTAAAATTACTGCAAGAGTGTGCTACTATCGTAGCGGGAACTATTTCATTTTTTATTACTACAAGAACTAACGAGTCTAGAGCACCGATGACCGTCGCTACGTTTGTAAATAGAAGGACGTGGATCCTCCTAGAATTTTACAATTTTGCGAAGTTGCGCTAAGTGCTACGATCGTTTACCATCGTAGTACTAGCACAAAACCAGTAACAGTAAGCTTTGGCCTGTGTAGACTTAAAGAACACACAAATATCATTGTTGCATGTTATTTATTATTACGGACATTTTGAACAGAAGAATATCTTCTGATGACGCATCCTCTACCTCTCAAGTTAGCTTATTTTCAATCATTTCTACAAGATTGGTATAAAGTTACTTAATAATTTATAATATGTGCTGAAATAGGTGTGCCTAAAAGTATGGAGTTGGATGTTATCAATGAGTCAATAGTACATGTCAGTGGATCTTTGAAAATATCGTCGGATGGTCCTGAAATCAGCAGCATTACACTAACCGATTATGCAGTCGCTGATCATCCTAAACCGGAAATACCTCTATGGCCAAGAGAGTTCAATATTGAGCCTTGTAAAGTTGACATAGACCCTGAGTCGAGGATAGCAATCGTGGTAATTCATTCGATTATTGAGGTTGTAAACTTACTATGCACTAGATTACTAGTACTTGTTATTAAACAAAGCAACGTTCAAAAATAACAAAAAAAATCTGTAATAACTCCGGAAAACACCGTTCACTGGTCTGTCTGGTCTGGTCTTATCTGACCGGGTGGCTGAAAGTGGAGCCAATGAAACAACATTAATGTGGCGTCTTTAATGTTTTGTTTATCGACAGCGCGCCGGCACCATGCCAGGTGGGGTAGTGTGGGTCTGTCGTCCAATTACTAATCGCGATACATTCTTTCCTATGTTCGAACATGGGAAAAAAATGTATCGCGTACATACATACGTAACATGAGAATGTTGCCAGCAACACTGCAACATTCCTTGCACAACTTTATTTCAGCTGTTAACGGGGCTTAATTTTTCTTGCATCTTTGGCTTTAAACATATTACACACACTTGACCTTCTGTTTTATATCACAGGTCACATTAACGGCGAACTTAGTGAGAGCCAATCAAACCTCACTGGAACTGGAACTGGAGAAGTCCGATAGTCCTCCAATAGTGGTCCCAGTGATGTACAACGCCATGGTGCCCGAAATAACGCCGGCGCCGGATATCAAACAGCGAGCCTGTTTCTTAGACTTCTGTTATTATAGTGAAATAGTCATAACCTCGAATGCATTTCGGGGTTATTTCACATTGGAAGAATCAATGGTAAGCGAGAACGCTAACGACCGGTTTTCCTCGATGACCGGTTTTTGACCGACTTTTATGGGACTTCTATGTGTTAAATGTAAAATAAATATGCCCATGTACTTCTTTTTACCGACTGTCTACTTCTCCCTAGTAAAGTTTTGGTTAATTACAATTAAAGGCCTCATTAATCATCTTCGAATAGGCATTAATAGACATATGTTGGTACTTTGAAACATAACTTTTTCTTGAATTAACGTGCCAATCGGAATAAAAGGTTTTCTGCAATTCGCAGGTCAGTGTAAAGTTGTTTTTTGGTTAAAATATGATTCTACTTAAATCATTTCATGAAATAGTAATTCAATGGTATTAACTTAGAGAGCCAAATTGATGTTAGTGATTATAATTCTGTAAATAGATACGTGTTACGGTCACGAATCATATCGACGGTCTACGTATACCTAATCCCCTAACTTCAAATTACTAATTTTTCAGGAGAGCGCTTCAAAGTTTCAAACAAGTCTATATCATGTTCTAGTTAATGTCTGTCATGGTGGATTTAAAGTGCATTTTGCCATCTTGGACTTATTTTTGTTAAACTAAACGATAGTGTAGGCTGGCTTGAAGGTCACGAATGAAAAAAAACCTTAGGGGATTGTACGTAGGGACCGTCAATATTTTTTCAACATCCAGCCTGACACTGACCTGCAAATTGCGAGAAACGTGAGAAAATTTAAACATGGCGGGCTACCCTGGCACTACCTTAATTTGAACATGGCGGGCTACACTGGCACTTCCACCTTAATATGAACATGGTGGGCTACCCTGGCACTCTACCTTAATTTGAACATGGCGGGCTACACTGGCACTTCCACCTTAATATGAACATGGCGGACTACACTGGCACTTCCACCTTAATTTGAACATGGCGGGCTACCCTGGCACTCTAACTTAATTTGAACATGGCGGGCTACACTGGCACTTCCACCTTAATTTGAACATGATGGGCTACTCTGGCACTCTACCTTAATTTGAACATGATGGGCTACTCTGGCACTCTACCTTAATTTGAACATGGCGGGCTACACTGGCACTTCCACCTTAATTTGAACATGGCGGGCTACACTGGCACTTCCACCTTAATTTGAACATGGCGGGCTACCCTGGCACTTCCACCTTAATTTGAACATGACGGGCTACACTGGCACTTCCACCTTAATTTGAACATGGCGCGCTACACTGGCACTTCCACCTTAATTTGAACATGGCGGGCTACACTGGCACTTCCACCTCAATTTGAACATGGCGGGCTACACTGGCACTTCCACCTTAATTTGAACATGGCGGGCTACACTGGCACTTTCACCTTAATTTGAACATGGCGGGCTACACTGGTACTTCCACCTAAATTTTAACTAACCAGCAAATATTCAACGTGAAAAAAAAAATCTTTGAGTAATCTACAGCGGCAGAGCAGTGGTGGCCCACTCCCTCTCACCGAGAGGAGGCCTGTGTCCCAGCAGTGGGAACATTAACGGCTGATTACGATTATGATGATCAATCTACAGCGTTGGTTGATGGTCTTTGGTCTATCATAGTACTTACATAGTAAGTCATTCATGAAAAGTTGTTTGACTTTGAAGTTGAGCGAACCTCGCGAACCTTGTTGGCTTTGTGATTAAAATTGGTCACACTATACGTAGCGTAAAGTAGCTTGCCAGCTACTTTATCTATGAGATCATTGTAATGTACAGATGCTGTCGATTGTCCCTCATGTGATGTTATCGAATATCATTTTGTACCCTGTGCGTTCGAGGGTACTGTGAGACCTCATATAGGTAATATTCTTGAAAACGGGTATCAATAACGACTCTGAGAAAATAATAAGACACTTTAGTATGTTTTTAATGAATTATTTACTTAATTAATTATTAAAACTTTTTAGGAAGATACCACTTTAGAAGCCACTGTTGGTGTAAAAGAAGGTTTCATCGAACCGAACAGTACGATGTGCTTCCCAGTCAGTATAAAAACAAGCGTGCTCGGCGTACAGGAATGTAGTGTGAGGTGTGCAAGTAAATGGTATTCGTAGTGTCTTGTTCATGGCTTGTTTTTATGACTTAATTATCAGTTGATAATTAGCCATTAACAAGACACTACAGGCAACAGCCTATAACTATCTCTATTGTCATTTTCTGTAGTTTCTGTCGGTCGTAGTCGGTTTCTGTAGTTTAGCATTTTTTCATTTATTTTTGTTACTAAATGGGCCTGCTCTTGTCCTCGATCATGTCTGATGGAAAGCGATTAATGAGGTCTATGATGGATCGAGCATGCCCAGAAGTTGCCTGTTCACTCTTGTTTTGAAGGTAGACGGGTTAAATTGTGGAAGGGATCACAGACGCAGGCAGAGAGTTCCACACTTTGGCTGTGCGCATAATAGATGTGGATTCCTGTTGTTCAGTTAGTAACATAGACAGACTTTTTTTTAATCTTCTCATTTTTACAATAGGATGCATTTATTTGGGCAGTCCAAACCAATTGAGATTTGTCATATCACGGGCTGCGGTGTCCGCCCAATAGTGACGTGCACTCCTATGGCACTCCATTGGGGTCAAAGCAAACTACTGACCAAATCGGATAAAGTTCTTACGCTGTTCAACGATTCTCCAGTCAATGTTTACTTCAACGCGTCGCTGGTAAGCCCTTGTTTACAATGTAATAATAACAAAAATAATAATAGTGTTCTAGACCGAATGACGGCTAATCATAGCAGAGACTATCCAACGCGTGGAAATAATATAATGCACAAGTGTGTGCGTAGACACAGGTGCCCTCTCGTTTCCTTCTATTCTACCTCATAATCCGATGAGACGGCAATCCGTCATGACCGGAGAGATATTAAGCGGAGCACCAACTTAATATGCTTACAACTCGCTCTGTATTACAAGCAAACTTTGTCCAACAAAGTTCACCTGCTGCTGTTGTACGTAGCATAGTACTACAGGTTGTCGTTTTATACGATAGTTGTGTGATAATAAGTGTTACAGTATTAAGAACATGAAACATATTTATTTTATTTTGTAGTTGAGCAAAGACGGAAGATGGCAAATATCACCATCCGAAGGCTACGTAGAGCCTGCATCAGAAAAAGATTTAACATTAACTTTGTATTTGATCGACGCTTCCACCTATACTAATAAAGTGGTGTTACATTTAGAGAAAGTAAAAGACATCGTAAGTATCTCTTCCTATTAATATAATTTACGTATTTAACTAAAAGCAAACAAAAATGATCAACAAGAACAACTTGAGTTCATAGTTCAATGAAAGGACGAGATTTAAATGCTCAAATTTGATGTGATCATCTCTCTACGGGGCGGCGCACGTGAGCGAGAGGCAGTACATACGCCCTCACGACCTTAGTCGTCGCAGGAGACGACCTGGGCGTCGGGATTCCCAGGCTGATAGACGCGGGCTTACGGATGGCGAGTAATGGGTAGCTCGCTGTCCGGTAAGAACCAAGCTTGGGTCGACGGCGCGTTGTGTTCCACGCGCGCCTCATAGAGATGTCAGCACCAACTGTTGGGGCCCGGAAGGGCCGATGCCTGCTAGGGGTGCGCGTCGTTCGAAAGAGATACCGCGGCCCCTGGCATACAGGCATCTGAGGTCAAACGGATGGGTTTTAGTGAGTAAAAGTCTCACACGCCCTCCTGCTCCACCCAGAGCGGGAGAAGTTATTGGATGATTTCCCACCAAAAAAAAAAACCATCTCTCCACAATATGTAGATATTGTAGAATCGAGTTTGCCGATAAGAACCTGCCTATAGGAACACATCATCTTAATAACGACTACGATCATTAAACTTTTGCGAGTAACTACTAATTGTATTATACATTTGTTTTGACAATCTAGTTAGTGCCTCTATCTGCAACTGGTTTTGGGACGAGCATAGTGGTCGGTGAGCTGCGGGACCAAATAGTTCTCGGACGACATTTTACTAAAATACCTGTGGAATCCAAAGTTATTGTTGAGAACTGTGGGACACGGTTGCATGCGCTAGAGTGGAGTGAATATTACAAGCCACCTAAAACTAAACAAGCAACAACGTATGTATAGTTACGTAAAGTAAATTCTAACTGAAATCATAATAATAAATTATTTCTCCGCTTTCAGAGGATTCTTCAATTTGGATCCACGAGCATTTAAAATTTCCGCAGGAGAAAAATTTGAATTAACAATAACGGGATGTTCTCATAAAGTGGCGACTATCAAGGAAACGTGGTATTTAATTGGTAGTGTAGAAGGCATCAATAAAAAAGAGCTGTTATTGCAGTGCCCGATTATAGCAGAGTTCGTCGATCCGAAAATAGAAGTGTCTGCATCAGTTGTAGAATTACAATATGACTACGGGCCGTACAGTGAATTCTATAAGTTAACAGGTGTGAAACTTTGTCATTAAAATTTAACTGCAAACCAAAAATTGTTATTCAATGTTACTCAATGGTACGGTCTACATTTTGATGCAAGTGTGCAATGAAAAATGCTCATGCGTATCAAACGAGGCTTTTCAATACAGTTCAAAACATCAAACTGAATAATAGGTGATCGGCCAAATGGGACCCAACATCGAAAGTCTTTAGTCATTTTGAACAAGTATTACTTACTATGACAACAAACCTCTGCGAGTGTTCTTATAGCTATTATTTTGCATAATAACTAATTTAACACATATTATTAAACTTACAGCATCACTACTGTTTTGAGAGAAATGGAAAACAATTCTCTTAATATAACAGCTCAATACTTTTCAGATATTATCACTATAAAAAATGTTTCTAAACTACCATTGGACTTCGAAATTTGTGTTAAACCTCCGTTTGCAATCATTCAGAAGCAAAATACATATAAAATACCACATGACGAAGAAAGTATGACGTGTTCTTGTATACAATACAGGAAGTCTGATTTAAATCTTCAAAATATACTAAAGAAATTAGGTGCGCATCAATCACGAACGTTCATTGACTACCTAACATTGAAGCCAGTGGAACCATTACGAGATGGATCACTAGACTTTTTTCAAGACATACGTAAAATTAAAATGGCTTTCAACCTCACACATATGGTGGAGGAGCGATTAGAAGACCAGGAGGTTATGAAACTGCAGATACTGTTCGATACTACTAAACACTTAAGTCTCAAGTCTAGAGTCTATTGTGATTTAATGAAAATTAAATTTAAAGGACACAAAAATAAGGTACCAATTACTTTGAAATTTTAATTCTTAGTTACAAATATCTTATAAACGGTTTTTATAGAACGTTTAAATTATAACTTCATTCTCTTTTTAGGATGCCATAAAACTAATCGGAAAAATTAACTTCCCAAATATATTCGTCTTATCACCGAGAGTCGATTTTCAATGTATTTTGAATGGGAGTATACATAGCAAAACCATAAAAATACAAAATGTTACACCAGTCATGGTTTGTTATAGATTTCAATGGAAAAAATGTTTAATAACAAATCTTTCCGTAGTAAGTACTTAACAATTTAACTTGAACCCATTATTAAGAATGATAATATTAATTTATTCTGTGGTTTTATTAGGAAAGAGTTAACAATCTAATTTGATACAATTATCACGACAAGCATTGGTTAATAATGGTCTTATTTTTAAACACAGCCTGAGTTTCCACTCGGTTACCAGTGTAGTCGAGACCGGGCCACTACTGAAGACACTGAAGCCACCGGTGGGTATTTGTGTAATTAAATGATTCATTGTATGTGTTACCGGCCAAACCCGATTTCGGGCCAAACTTGTTTGTCCTAGACCAAACAGACTTCTCCTACGCGTGATATGTCGCAGCCAACTAGCTTAATTAGCCGTTTCGTTAACAGCCTTTGGAAGAAGGTCCCAGGTCTAACCTATCCTATTTAATCGGGGTGCTCCGGCTTAATAAATCAGTTAGGCCTAGGACAAACTAGTTCAGCCTGAAATCGGTTTTGGCTGGTAACATTTGTATCTTTACCAGTGCCTTCTTTGAATTAGAAGTACGTGTTTAGAATTGGTTTAATGATTTCTTATAAAATCTTAATATTCGTAGTTTCTAATTATAATAAGAGCAGTGGTGGCCCAGTAGTATCTGACAACGTACGAGTTGTAGGTCGTGAGTTCGAACCCAGACAGGCACTTTACTTCATATATATAATTTTATCACCACACACTAAAACGGTGAAGGAAAACATCGTGAGGAAACCGGCATGTCCTAGAACCCAAAATTCGAAGACATGTGACATTCACCAACTCAAGGTGGCCCCTTTTCGTAGAGAGGAGGCCTGTGTCCCAGCAGTAGGAACCTTATAGGCTGATTGTGAATTATTATGCAATATAAACTACTACTACATTTTTATGTTCTAGGAAGAAATCTGCGTGTCATTTTAGCTAATTACACACCAGTGCCCGAAAAATGCAGTGATACTTATGTTAAAGTGGATAAGGCTTTGATCAATGATGATGAAAATTTGAGACTCCGAACGATTAAAAGAGTAACACCCATGTTAGAAAGTGATTATGACACAGAGTTTGAGTGGATTCACAAGTTTGCCAGACTTTCTAAGCGTTCAAACAAAACCGACATTAACGACGTATTACAGTTGGTATTACATCGAGGATTGCTTAAGCCCGGCGAGATTCAGTACGTGCACGTAATATTTAGACCGACACGTAATATTAACGTCCGCGCCATACTGGAATGTGAAGTTCTGAGTGGGCCGTCTGAGTCCATCATTATAACTGGCCAAAGCTGTGATTTAAGGTATAAAATAAGCGCTGAAAGTATAAATTTCAAAATTAGATCTTTTCATGAACATGCCATCGAATCGTTAAAAATATCCAATGCTGCGCTATTAAACTTTGAATATAAAACATATCTAAATGAGCCTAAATTTGAAAATGAACTAGATGGAACTATTCTTGAATTATTGCCTCCTGAGAAATTACTAGAACCTGAAGAAGAAATCGAAATGAAAATCATAATGCGACCTGGCGTGGTGGGCTACTTCCATAGAATGTTTTTGTTAGAAATTGGGCATCTTCCTCACATTCCTATAGAAGTATTTGGTTGGGGTGTTATACCTCAAATGTATATAACGTTACTTAAACCCGCTGCGAAAGAAGTAAGTTTTTCTTAAATAATCGTTTTTTTTTGCGTGTTCGTTCGTGGGCACCGTAAAATCGAAAGATAAAAAAAAACGAAAACGAAAGTTTGTATAATACAAACTATTCTATTATCTATTTTGGTTTTAAATGTTTGCGACAAGCAACGGATATGAATGAAGTCTCAAAACGAAGTCAATATTATGTGCGAAATGAGTATTTTCAATTTTAAAATCATTCGAATTTACGTTACAATTATTCCGCGTGTTCGTGCTAGGGCTACTGGAGCGCATGCTCAGCAGTAAGTGGTTGCGAGTTGCGATCACTAGAAAGGAGACTTTATGAGGGAGGGAGTTCTGAGGGAGTGCGGAAATCCTGACTCAAAAAGTAAAATAGTTTTTAAAAACTACACCAAACTTTATAGAATAATTATAAAACTGACACAAAAAGGTCAAAATAATAATTTCATAAATACTGCCCAAAATAAATTAAAAGCTACCTGGCAAATAATAAATCTAAATGTGTGTGTGTGTGTGTGTAATCTTAATGTGTTTACCGCAGGAGCCTATTATGAGGATAAAGACAGATAATTTGTCGTTTACTCACCCCTCGGACATAGCAAATGAATTTAACAATTATTTTATTGATACAATTGAAAATAATGTAAAACTGACATCACGTTGAATAACATTAACATAAAAAATCAGACATCAAATTCACTATTCATGCAACCCGTAACCATTGACGACATAATAAAAATAATTAGCAGCCTAAAAAACACAAATACTGTTGGATATGATGGCATTTCTACAAAAGTAATAAAATTTACCAAAGAAGTAATAGCAGTACCAGTAGCTCACATAATAAACTAGTGTATTGCTGATGGTATATTTCCAAAAAATCTCAAAAAAGACATAGTAAAACCTTTATAAAAAAGAGATGACGAAACAGACTTAAAAAATACAGACCTATTGCAAAAATCCCAATTTTTTCATTTTTTTTTTTGAGAAAGAGTCTTTATATGCCTATTTCGACATGTATAAATTATTTTGTACAGAACAAAAGGGATTCCGTAAGAACACCACGATCAATATGGCACTATTTGATCTTTTAGCTAATATCATGCCATCTGTAGATAAGAGAAATCCTGTGTGTGCAATTTATACTGACATGACCAAGGCTTTTGATTATGTGGACCATAAGATTCTGTTACAAAAATTACAGTTATGGTATAAGAGGGAACGTCCTACAGCTAATTGAATCGTATTTAAGTAATAGGCTTCAATGTACAGACATTTCTAGAATGTGTCCAAAAACTGAATTAGAAACCATTTATTTATCAAAAACGAGGCACGTAAGATATGGTGCTCTGCAGGGTAGCGTACTAGGGTTGCCACTTTTTTTAATACATATTAATTAACGATCTCCCGAAAGTAACATCAAACAAAATGGTTCTCTTTGCAGATGACAGTACAGTTGTAATAAAGTGTACAAATAATAATAATTATGAGAATGACATCAATACTTGTTTACGTGACATTATAAATTGGCTGCATAATAATAATTTAGTAATAAACCTAGGTAAGACAAAAGTTATGCACTTTCATCAACGCTGCAAACACCCAAACGTTGGTATTGCCTACCAAGGCTGTGATATTGAGGCAGCAAATAAAGCTAAGTTCATAGGTATAATAATGGACAATAAACTCACATGGAAACCTCACGTTAAAGATGTATGTAAAAAACTGAGTAAATCCGCCCTCTTTCAACTTTCAAAGAAAGTAACAGTTAGGCTCTTTTAACGGCATATCATGGACTAGTTGCCTCTGTTTTGCGGTATGGTGTAATTTTTTGGGGGCAGTCTACTGATAAGGAACTTGTATTTAGGATGCAAAAGCGATGCATAAGGTCTATGTGCGGTCTTAAAACCACAGATAGCTGTCTTCCTTATTTTAAATCTTTAAAAATACTAACGCTTCCGTCGTTATATATTGGAAACAGCTTTATATGTAAAAAAGAATCCACATTTATTTCAAAAATTGTCAGCAGTCAGGAGGAATCCTATACGGACTCAATATACAAGGTGTAACAGAATAAACGCAAGACCTGAAATTAGTTTGTTCCTAATTGAGTACTGAATCGATTTAAGTAACTTTTAATATAGGTATTTTTTACAAAAATAATGTACTTTGCCATGCCTACCGCCGATTGAGCCAAAAAAATCAATCTTATGTCAAGGCAATAAGGGTGAATTTTAAATGCGTAAAGTATTGTTAGGGTTAATACGTTTTTCTTAATAGTAACAGTAAGCTTTAAAAAAAATAAGTTTTGATCATTGTTTTATGCTTTTAACTCGATACTCTAATTGGGGTGTATGAGGACTTGCGTTAATTATGTTACATGTTGTATAAATCAATTGTGCCAAGTTAAATGTAAAACAGCACAAATGCAAAAAAAGATTTTTGGCATTGCCCCACGCATTTATAATAAAGTACATAATAATATTAAAACTATGACAATTTTCAAATTTAAAAGGGCACTAAACGAAATATTGATTAAAAATAGTTATTACACAACTGACGACTTCCTTAATGATGAATCACTGACCGATTGACATGCTATTATTCCTTTTTTACATTTTATTTAAATTTTATTAATGTATCCTTAGTGACCTTTGACATTTTTTATTTTCTTTGTATTACTGTAACATGGATGACATTTGATATTTTCGTATTATTGGGACATTTTTACTGTAATTCAAACGATTTGACATGAATTTGTATCTTCAAATCAAATCAAATCAAATCATTTATTTGCATAGAATGTAGGTATTGTACAATAAAGTTGTTATAACAAAAGTAGTGAGCCGGGTACATTCTGCCTGAGTTTTGGCATGCAAAATTTAACAAATAGATAAAGTCACATATTATGTTACTATTATTATAAGGTCATGAGCAAAAAAATAAAATAGTTATGAAGTAAATTAAAAAATCATTTTAACTAGTTCAAATAGTGTGCAAGTGTTTCAAATAATGTCAATAATGTTAAACTGTTGAGATGTCACACATAGGGTCATTCAAAAAATCAGTCAATGAATAATAACATTTCTGTATCAAAAAAGTCTTGAGTTTATTTTTAAATTGTTGAAGGGTTTCACTTTTGATGCTGTCGGGTAGTTTATTAAATATTATTGGACCCATGCAGAAAACACTTTTCCTAAGTAGTGCTGTTTTATAGCCACCAATAATTAAGAGGTTTTTTTATTGACTTCTAATGGGACCCTTCTAGGTGTCTGAGACCTTAGCAAACAAATTTTTATTTGTTTTTACAAAAATTGCCATTTCCAAAATATATAATGACGGAAAAGTAAGAATTTTCAAAGACTTGAACAGAGGTTCACAACTATCTCTAGGTTTAAGACTACACATAGCTCTAACACAACGTTTTTGGGCTTTAAATATGTTATCTCTTAGGCTGCAGTTACCCCAAAAAATGATTCCAAACCTCAAGACCGATGCGGCCAAACCATGGTATGCTACTAAAGCAGTCTTTATGTCAACTTTTTTTGCCAGGTTAAAAAGAACATAAGCTGCAGTGCTTAACTTTTTACACATTTCTTCAGCTTGCGGTTTCCACGTTAATTGATCGTCTATATAAATTCCTAAAAATTTCGCTACCTTTGTTTGATTGATCACCTGTCCGTTGTACTGTACATTAACGATCGGTGGAATTGTACGCTGGCGAAAATGCATCACATTAGCCTTTGATAAGTTTACTACCAGGTTGTTTTTATCAAGCCAAGCAATAATATTTCCAAGACTATTGTTAATATCCAGTTCATAATTATTAATATTTGCACATTTTATCAATGCTGTGCTGTCATCGGCAAATAGAACCATTGGATTTGGTATCTGACGGGGCAGATCATTTATATACAGCAAAAACAGCGGGGGACCCAATACACTACCTTGCGGTACACCGCATTTAACAATTTTACCATCAGATTGATATTTTTGTTCACATTTTGATTTAAAACAAATTCTGGATATCTCCGTATATTGTGTGCGGTTACTAAGGTAGGATTTTAAGAGATTTAGCACGTTTCCCCTTAGACCGTAGCTATTAAGCTTGTTCAATAAGATATCATGATTGACACAGTCAAAAGCTTTAGTCATTTCTGTAAAAATGGCACAGATAGGTGTTTTATTATCTACATTTATCATTATTTCGTGTAAAAAATTATATATTGCTGTATTAATGTTTTATTTTTTCTAAAGCCTGCTTGCTCATTACATAATATGTTGTATTTTGTCAGAAAGTTGTTTATTAATTCATATATAATATTTTCTACCACTTTGGAGAACACAGGAATTAAAGCAATTGGTCTATAGTTAGCTATATCCTCCCTGCAATTCTTTTTGTGAAGCGGTTTAACTATGACTGTTTTTAAACCGTCAGGAAATATACCAGTGCTGATGGATAAGTTAATAATATGGCTAATATGTATGATTATGTTATTTGATACAAATTTTATAACTTTCGTTGCTACTTCATCATACCCTACGCTATTTTTATTTTTTAATGATTTTATTACCCTAAGAACGTCTTGAGGTACAACTGGTCTCATGAACATTGTATTAGGGTTTTCGTGTAGACCACTTGTTTCGAGTGATATTTTAGGTGAGTTTTTGATCTGATTAATGAAATAGTTGTTGAAAGCGTCTGCAATTTCCTTCGGTTTATTAATAATTGTATTATTTATTTTTATCTGAGAAATGGGTTCATAAGTACATTTTTTATTATTGCTTGCCAGGACGCTTTTGATTTATTTAGTGAGTTCTTAATAAAATAGTTATTTTGAGCCTTTTGAGTTAATTTTACAATTTTCCTAAAGCACCGGGAGTAATTTTTAAATTTGTGTTTGTTTTCATGTGATGGCTCAAGTCTGTGCTCCCATAGGTGACGCTGCTTCCTACTACATAATCGTATTCCCCTAGAAATCCACTTAATTTTTTTGTATGATTAAATCTTGTATGATTAAATTTTCCTTACTCTTATTTTAAACTTATAATATCCTAAATTTGTATTAATTAAATATCAAATAATATATGATTTGCATGCCCATGTGGCGGTAGAACATGGAGGACTTATAAAATAACACATCTATGCACTATATTACCCATGTTTGCAAATCAATAAATGAATGATGAATTATGAATTATGAGTTTAAATCGCTGTTTTTACACCGAGTGTAGTTTGGTGCAGTATTTATCAATGTTTTGAACATTCATTCATCATTCATAGATTGTTTGGGTCTGTTAAAACAGCAAATTGACATGGGCTAATGTCCTTTTTTTTCTCGATAGTTGAAACGATCAGACTTGGCGGTAAGGGTGTGTTTACACCAGCGGCGATGTGTCATCTTTTCTAAGAGTGAAGCCGGCGCGAAACTGGCTTTAACTTACTGACTTATCAAAAAATAACACTTAACATCATTCTAAAATTAATATAAATAATTAAATACAATAACATTGAACGGCTGAAAACCAAATAAAATGTGCAATATTCCTCTATCTCGGTCTCGCCGACGCATTTTTGTATAGCCGTCTCTATCGTAAGCCGTTGGACAGCGGCTTGCTCTCATCCAATATCAAGCGGTGCTACGTGACCTAAAGTGACCTTATTACGGGATCGCTGTTGTATGTACTTATTTTTAGTTCCCGATTATGACGTTTTGGCGCCGGGTTAATTTAGAGCATTTTTTTGTTGTTGAAGTAGTACAAAGCTAAAAATAAGCGTTTTTGTTGTTTGAATGTTATGGCGAATTAAATACCCGTAGTGTAACTGTAGTTTTTGGCAATTTTGACATGCCATTTTTCAACAGCGGTAGAGATGCGAATCACCGAAAGGAAGCCGGTAGGAATCGTGTTAAATGGTGGTTTCGCCACTGGTTTACACCATTATGTTATCTCGTGTAACTGACTTTGGACATCCATTACCAACGAGTTATCACATTTGAAGATTAAACCTCGCCAGTTTTTGTATTTCGAACTTTATTTCGCCTAAGGTAAAGTTCTTTGAAAAAAATGTATAGCTTAGGTTGAGATCTTTAGAGAAAACTTAGACTTTATTCATACAAGTTCCTGCAGCAAACGTTTCATACGAATATAATACGAAGATTTCGTATGGAATGGAACCCTAGTCACATTCGCACATTTTTTTCATGTAAATAAAGTTTATATTCGTTTGAGTCGCTTATTGTACTCAGCTTGAGTACATTACGCTATACACCGTGAAATTTAAATGGGTGTTTTCCCGCGGCAGAACAGCTTGCCATAAGCAGTATTTTCGAAGCATAGAGTAAAAGTAAAAAAATTAAGATCTTTTTGTTTTAAAATAATTAAAAAAATATTCATCAACTCGATAAAACACTACTCCTTAGTAACACTAGAGGTAACTTGTAGGTACTACCTACTCCAATCGCACGCACCTCCGACAAAGGGAATAGCGATGCATAAATGTTCAAAGCGAAATAAACTCTCGCACGTGGTGATTTTTCACAATGGTTAATCTGCCATTTTTTGTTTCTAATATTTTATTTGTTTATAAAACGATTGTATTACCAAGACAAAACCATTTCGCTGCGGGAAAACAACCTTTAAAATTTCACGGTGTATAGATCGCCTTAGGGTAACCATACACGAGCCACCGGCCACAGCAGCACAGCGGTGTTTAAGTACTGCTGTAGCGGGTGGCCGCTATCGGCTACATGTCTGCGACGAATCCACAAAACGTATGAAAAAGCAAATGAACTGTTTCTGTCGCTGGGCTACCAGTGGCTGTGGCCGGTGGCTCGTTTGCGCCTAGCCTTAGACTCAATTTTGTAATGAAATGAAATGCACCGATCCCAGCGTGGCTTGACCAGACTCGATTAATCGAATGAACCCAAAGATTTGCACTAGCCCCTGAAGCCTCATACTTCATGGTGTTACAGAGGCCATTGCATATCAAGAAGTAGACCGGGGGGCGCTGTAATGGTCAGGTAGATTTGCCCATAGGATAGGAAAGGATTGCGAGCCTACCGGATATGCATCCTTGAGTAAGCACTGGACTAGTGGAGAGACGAGAGAGATCTTTTCACGACGTCGCCGGCATGTTGATTCAGGTCTGGCTTCATGGGTACGTTCAACTGTTTTCTTAGCTCTTTTCTATGGCGTTGCTTCGCTATGTTCTGTGTTATTGTTTTCGTAGTCATCTTCTGAGTTCTCGCTGCTATCAGTTTCTGGTTTTTTGTAGATATCGCTAGCCGCTTTCTTAATCTTATTTCTGTCTCCAGCCATGTCCTTCCAAAACTTGATTCCCGTGTCGAAGTATTTCATTGTTTGTTTTAGATTGTCATTCCATGTGTAAATAGGTCGTCGGACCTTCTTAGATTTGGCCTTGTACTGCATTGCTGCCTGCAATAGGCATGTCAATTAGGGATGCCCGATATTTTTCTTTGAATCGATCTTCTGAATCGTAATAGAGCGTAACTTCGTGAATCAATTCACGATCTGAATTGAATCACGTATTGTATCACGTATTGTATTGAATCGATCTTCCGAGATCGAGTAAGATCGTATCGTAATTTTATAAGAATAATGAAAAGCACAGTATGCATTCCAAATTATTTATTTTAACTTAATCTACATAATATATCTATTACAAGTCTGTGCAACGGTGCCTTTGTGATGACTGAGATTATTTTTTAAATTGGTAGTATGTATTTCCTTTTGTTTTAACAATCTGTTTACACAATTTACATTGTCCACCCGTGTCGTATTTAATAAAAAATGTCCAAACGTTTGATTATGTTGGTGGGGGCATATTAAAAAGTATTTTGAAATAGTAGGTCACGCTCACAGAACATATAGAACTCTTCCTATTGCAGTACCTAATATAAAGCATGAAATGAAACAAAATCAGAGAATGCTTACATACCCGACAATCAAATAAACAAAATATTATCAGGGTATCAGCATATTTCATACAATACCGCTTTTTATTAATGTAACTCGAAACAGTCGAAACTAATCTCATTCAATGTTTATGTAGGTAATTTCACTTTGATGTAGTTCGCACGCTACGTTTCGGTTGACGTTTAGGTTTTAGTTGATACAAATTTTTCATACGATCCTGTAGCGGATACGATCCGATCTGGGCGAAGATCGCATCCTGTTGAATCGATAAAAAAAATCGGTAGATCGTATGACCATGAATTGATCTTCTGGAATATCGATTCAGATCGGGCATCCCTACATGTCATATCTATAAATAATTAGCATTGTGGGTATTGCGGATTGTTATTAAAATTATGATAATTTAATTTGGCGATGAAAATATCATGACTATGCCAAAAGTCATTCTCATATTATTTAATGTGTAAATAAAATATGTACCTTGTATAGACAGGTAGATTTTGTTAACCTTTGCTATATTAAACTTCGTGGCCTCGGACTATAGTACCTAAAAGATTTACCTATCTCAAAATAAGGTCTTATAATTCATCCAAATCATTGTTGTATTAAGAACCTTACTGTCTAACAAAATATAGTTCTTAATACATAACTGACGACTTAGTTCGGAACTACTTTGTCAGTTTTGTGTTATAAGAACTTTACCTTAGCTTGTTCGATACAAAGACTGGCTCGAAAACTGGTCTTGAGGAGGCGGCAACTAGGTCTCGAGACCTAGTTGTAATAAGAGGGTTGATCTCCCGGCTCTTCAACACCCAAATTGCCAAAATGCATTTTGTGCCTCATCAGGTAGATATAAGTGCCTGGGTTATACTTGGGAGGCTAAGTAAGTAGGTACCCAAAATAATATTTAATTATATAGGCTTTTTTTGCTAAAGCAAAATCGGTCATCTGCCATTGTTTTTGCACCGAAAGGTTTTTCAGCGAGACAATTCTGGATTGCTTTGTTCTGATAAAATAACAAGAGATATTATGTATGTACTACTATTATTTATGATTGTACAAAATGTTAAATTCTTTCAGTTGAATCCGGTAATAGGGTACAAGGCCATACCAACTTTGACGCCACAATATTTGGCAGCGGTCAGTGAAATATTTAGTAACGGCAAAGAGGAACATTTAAATTCTCCTTTGACCGATAAATGTTTTGAAGATCCCGATTTTCAAGAAGGTTGGCACATTTGCTCATCTTGGGTTAGTACTAATATTTCCTTGCTTGAATAATATAAGCAGCTACCGGTGTAGCTACTTGTTTTAATTAATTAGTACTTACTTATAAAACATACATAAATATTTTTTTTTATCTTATCAGGATGGATACCCCTCTGTTATGGATATAGACTTAGCAATAGAAAGACTTATGGTTATAGATCATATAAAGAGCCGTCCCGATATATTGACTGCTTACTCTTCTACGCCAAAAGTTGGACCAATACCCGGATTTCAAACTGTACCCTACGTCATAGACTACGGAGTAGTTATTACTGGAAGCACGGTAAGCACAAAGCTTCTGCGCTCGCTGACAGCTGTACGCGGTTTGAAAACATTCACACGTGCATTTCATTTAATTTAAATCAACAGGTGCAATGCACGGCTGAAGTGATTAATTATGGACCAATTGCGACAAAGATTCATTTTGCAAAAGGTACAAATGTTCCCTCTTGGCTCGCAATGAAGCTATGTGGAAAATTAGGTCCCGGTGAGGTCGGGAAAATGGAAGTTACATTCATGCCTACTTCAAACGACTTTACCGAACTGGAACAGAATGTGGAAACATCTTTCAACCTAGAGGTTAAGTATACCTTCTTAAAATTATTTCGAATAACATTTGCTTGAAAACGTAACCTCGATAGTTCTATTTGAAATCGATAAATGATGACGCGTTCAGTCATATCAATGGACCTATAGGAGGTAAGTTCGAATCATGGAATCAGTGTGTCGCAGGGATTTTGTCATAATTAATAGTGAATTATTATAATTTCACTAGTGAAATTATAATTGCACGAAACTTTGTCAATCGCCTCCATTTCTTAAGAATTTAACGGACTTTTGTTTGTGTTATTGTAATTTCAAGGGAGCGCTGTAGTGATTTTATAAAAACCCTAGGTATATTATGAGTCAAGTTCGTAGTGGGGACTTCGTGCGTTTTGATTGATCAACTGTTATACATCCGCCATTTAACGAACCAATCATTGACCGTCTCACAATTCAACGGGCTTGCACATACAGTGACATTGTCAAAATATTACTGCCTTGCAAAATATCACCACGTGGGTCCAGTGGAATTATAATGTCACTGAAATGAGGCCGTGAAATTGTAAGAAATGGAGGCGGTTGACAAAGGTTCGTGCAATTATAATTTCACTAGTGAAATTATAATATTACTGGTTTGACAATATCCCTGCGACATATATACTAAGGATGCTTACTAGCACCCAGGACTGTAGGCACTTAGTGAGTCCTTTTCTAAAAAGTTGCCCATATATTTACCGGAAAAGTAGGACAAAAAAGGATGGAAAATGAGAGAATATAATTATGTTATTGACGGGAGTAAGTAAAAATATTTAGAGTTTTATTTACCGAGCAAGTAAATAGGAAACCATGGAACCATTGACAATTTTGAGAAGTCACTGTTGTTTTGATCTTTGGCTTTAAAAACGAGCACTGTTGTATTATGAAAATCGATTTGACGGCCGTTCGAGAAATGATGTGCCTAGATATGGGCTTTCGCGCTGCCGATGATTTAAGCTTATTGGTACCTAGTTACCAATACCAATAGTTGGTGATATTTAGGTATTCGGATTTAGATGCATCAAGGCATTGAATTTTCGAGCTCATGATTTATCGATTCAACTAACGTTGTTTGAACAGAACCTCATTCGATTTTAAGTAGGAACCCTATATATGTACCTACTATATTTTGCTAAAAATGTAGTCTTTGTTAATTAGGTACCGTATGGGGTCACTATTCCAATCCAGATCAAGGCCCTCTGCGCGGTGCCTTACTTGGCCTCCACTGTTACATCTATTGATTTTGGATCTGTGAGGTGTGGGGATAAAATAATATGTTCAATTCCATTAAAAAACGTGTAAGTAAATTTGTCTTGTATAGGTACAGCGAAAATTATCTCAGTATCATTGTTAATAGCATTAATTTCACTGAGTCTTACTTAAAGCTTCTTTTTAGGGGTAAACCTACATGTATTTGGTATGTCACTTTGAGGCTGAAGGCGCCAGGACCGCTTCCTATGATAGTACTCGACAGTTCAGGAATATACGAACCAGGGGAAGGAGGGTGGCTCAGCGTCGCTTTTAAACCGACAGCGGAGGTTCGTCATTCCGTTATTTTATTCCTTATTGCGAATTTCGTATCTATTATTCTCAGGTTGCAGTTAAGAATACGGAAACATATACTCGTGTGTTATACCTAGTCCGGTTTTTCTTTTTTTAATGTTAAAATAAAATTAAAAAATTCCATGTGTGTTACGAACTTATGGCAAACTTAGCTCAGTTCTATCTTATTATTTGCTATTATTTAGCTTTTCGCATATCCCGGGATTATGGAGTCGTGAACCTTTGACCTTTTTTTGCGTGCGTACGAGGAGCTGAAGCCAACTCGCAGAGGCCCGTTAGACTAAAGGAAATTAAGTACGATTATCCACTGTAGTGTAGTATGCACTGTGCAAGTGCCCCCAAGGCCAATCCCTGGTTGGTGTTGAACTAATGCTGTATATGGAAAAAAAGCTTTTGGAGCATGGGTTTGGGTGGCTAAAGTGTACTGGTTACCAAGAACTATCAAAGGACTATAAGACCCCTACCTGATCACTTTTGTATAAACACACGGATAAAATGGCAGGGGGTGACTTGCACACTCAATAATAGGCCCCCGGAAATCGTCGCAAGCGCATAGTGACGTAGCGTCAAGGAGTAACACTTCCTGAGGTGCTTGAGGAGTAGAGAGGACGACTATCAGGACAATCCCAGAGCTGCTGGGCTCTGGGATTGTCCTGATAGTCGTCCTCTCCACTCCTCAAGCACCAAGATCCATCTGCCCAAGATCTCTACCAGCAGTGGCGTGCAGTCCATAAAGACAGAAAAACACTGGCTACCCTACCTAAATCAGATAAATGTTGAAAACTAATATTATTTTATCAATAAACAAAAAATCTTTATTCATAAATCAGCTCCACCTGTCGAGCGTCGGTCGTATAATTATTATCATCAATACAATACCTGTTCGTTCGTACAATTTGACGCAACTTCGCATTGCGATGCACTAGCGCCGCTGAGTGCTTCGGGAGAGACGAACTATTCCCGACTTAATGCTTATATGTGTGCTCTCGTGGTCATGCAGATTTATTGAGTGTGCGTTCCTATACATACGTGGCACACAATGTAACAATTAACGCACACAACCGAACAGGGTAGTCACTGACTTTTTATGCTTTTTTACAACACGACGAATTACGAAACTTATCGAAGTTTTCCGAAGAAAGTAGTCTATGCGACTATTTTAAAAAATAGCATTGTTTCATTGAATTGTCGCTACATAAAGAACCGTTTCTTTTTGTCGTAAGTATTATTTTTATATTCCGATTTCCGACGCCGTTGTTTGTTTTGTTTATTTATTTAATAGTACATGTGTACTATTAAATAAATAAACAAAACAAACAACGGCGTCAACATAAATTCATTAGAGTTTTACCGTGCACCAAGATCATCGACTAAATAATATTGGTTAAAATCATATAAGTAGGTAGTTAGTTTACAAACAAACAACAAATAAAATTACTTCGGGTATCAAAGAAATAATATCCACATAACGCGAGACATCGAATCGGTCACCGATGGGTGACCAATCTGACCGTCCATCGTTAGAAAAAAAGTGGTGGTGGAATGTTTTAAAATTGCTACAGGCTGCTCCCATTATTTTAATTTGTGTTATGATAATTATTTTTGCTTGATTTTGAATGTTTTCAACTATTTATCTCTCTCTTTTTTTTTGATAAGTATATTTTTAGTAAGAAATGAATGTTATAATATTTTAGCATACATTTTGTAAAAAAAAGAATGTTTTAATTAGAAATTTATGTTATCCTGAGTTATTTTGTCTCTCGATGATATTGGTAGTTTACTTATTAGACTAGGTATCACATACTTTAATAACCTCTTGCCGTATAAATTCGGGTAATTTGTTAGAAAAGCTTAGCATTGAGGACGGTACGAGTCCTAATTTCATTGTTATTTATTGATTTTGTTTTCTTTAGGTTTTTATTCAAAAAACCTTCTTTTATTTTAACAGTGCAAATTTAGTGTTTTCATGTATATGTATTATCTTACAGAATTTAAATAATTGATGGTAGTCATTTTCGTAGTTGTTTTGCGGGACAATTACTTTTAAAATACGTAGTTGAAGTGCGTAAATTTGATCAAGGTGAATTTTATAATATCCTACCATAGCTCGACAGACCATAGGATATTGTTGATTTCGCCCAAAACCCCGTTAATGTGCTCTTTTCAATTAAGTCGGCTATCAATGGTAAGTCCAGGTATATTTGGCTATCTACGACTACGAGATCTATGGAGTCACAGTTGCACGGCTTCGCTACTATTTTGGTGCAGTTGTCATGCAGACAATCATGACAGTGAGCTGTTAGTTTCAGCACAGCAGAGCTTCTATTTTGACTTGAATTGATGTACTTACATACCGAGCAACACATTAACAGAAGCAGTCCTAGCGACTTACTACATTGTAAATCCACGGCAAAAGACTCAGTGGACTACTGCAACGAATATTTCTCCTCTGTTGGCACACATTTGGCAAGTAAAATTCTAAATGATATAAACGAAACTCAGGAGTCAGTGGTTTCCAAACAAAAATTAGGAGAATCACTAGGGATTACTTTCTTTATGCAGCCTACTGATGTCTATGAGATTAACAAACTGATTGTAAACCTTAACAGTGACAGTGCTGCCGGAGTTGATGGTCTTACACCAAAGATTATAAAAGAACTAAAAAATGAAATTTTGACCCCACTAACGTACATAATCAACCTTAGTCTAAGTACAGGTATATTCCCAGATAAATGGAAAGAAGCTAGAGTCACCCCTATTTTCAAGACTGGATCAAAAGAAAACCCTGCGAACTACAGGCCTATATCGCTTTTAGGAATCTTCTCGAAAATTCTGGAAAAGGTAGCAAACAAACGCTTGGTTTCTTTCTTGGAGTCGAACAAGCTGATCTCCAATAAACAATTTGGTTTCAGGAGTGGAAAATCCACTGAAGATGCAGTGAGCCGCCTGACCAAACTTGTAACATCTTATCTAGACAAAAAAAAAAAGTGCTTGGGAGTGTTTTTGGATCTAGCCAAAGCCTTTGACACCGTTGCAATACCCATACTTCTGAAGAAACTGGAGGTCATTGGAATCAGAGGACTGACATTAGACTGGTTTAAAACCTACCTAACTAACAGACGCCAGTGCGTGAAAGTGGGTGAGAACACCAGCTGTCAAAAGATACGATCTTTGGAGTTCCACAGGGTAGTGTTCTCGGCCCGACCTTATTCATCATCTACATAAATGATATACATTCCACATTAAAGGAAAATGCCGATATCATATGCTATGCTGACGATACGGTCATTCTCTTTCATGCCAAATCCTGGGAATTAGTGCATAGGGAAGCTCAAAATAGTTTGACTTGTATCAAACGCTGGCTTGACTACAATCTTCTTTCGTTAAATATTGACAAAACCAAATACTTGTGTTTCCATAAAACTCAGGCCTCAGCGCCTAAACTACCACTTGACATTAAAATCCATAGTGGAACCTGTAACCCTCTCCTGAGCACCTGCCATGAAATAAAAAGGGTAGAAGGGAGAAAGTATCTGGGAGTTTTAATAGACCAGCGACTCTCTTTCAAACCGCATATTGACCTGGTGGCCAGACGCACCAGAAAGTTGATTCACATAATGAAACTCCTGCGTAACTCTGCCAATAAAAAACCTCTAAACATGGTATATGTGGCACTATGTGAATCAATTCTATGTTATTGTATGGGGTGGAGTTGGAATCACCACCATGATCCAAAGTGAACGAGCCCAACGATCAGTTTTGAAAGTCATGCTCAAAAAACCTTTCAGATACCCGAAAGCCCTTTTGTACAAAGAAGCCGCAGTACTCACTGTCCCACAGTTTTACATCTTTAAAATCATACTGAAACAGCATAAAATCGTAACCCAGACCCCGGAATACTCACAGTTCCTCAAACGTCGAGTTTTTAAATGTGTCTCTATAAGGACGCGTACAATTTTCGCACAGCACATGCAAGAATTCTTGCTCAGTCACATAAATAACAAAGCGGTGAGAATGTGTGACATCGGCAACTCTAGGATAAACCAAGTCAAAAAGATTGTTCGCAAATGGCTGCTAGCCCAATCATACACTGAATCCGAATCTCTTTTAAAGGTAATTTCGTAACATAACAACACATACACACACACACACACAACGCCCACACTCTACACACTTACACATAGTGCACAATGGCGCTCAAAATATTCCTTCATCCTACTTTATTGTTTTAAGCCTAGATATTGTTTAATTAATTACCTAATTTTATTACTTACTTTAAAATAATAATGCATTTTTATGTGTCTCTCGACAATAGCAATCCATGAGTATTAATGTAATAAGCTTTTCACCATCTTGTAATACCACCCATGAACTCCACGAGACAGGCTTGCCCTAGTGTGGAGTTCATAAGCAAAATGTTTCCTTTGCGTCTTATTCTTGTTTTAAGGAATTGTAAAACACTGTTTTTTGGTAAATAAACATTATCATTATCACATTAATTTGGTCTTACTAGCGTTTAATACTAGGCCAGCGTCATGAGACCATCTCGTCAACGAATCAAAGTCTTGTAGGTGCTTTTGGGTATCAATAACACTCCGCTCAGCGGCTACAAGGCAGGTGTCGTCGGCGAATTGGTAGATCTCGCACTTTCTTATGACATTGACGACGCTATTTACATAAGTGAGGTAGTGCACCACTGCACTACCTCACTTATGTAAATAGCGTCGCCCAAGGAGCGAGTCTTGCGCCATTCCTTCGGTTACGCTGATTGGTTCACTAGTCTCGTCACTTACTTTGACCATGTATTTTCTGTCATCAAGATTAAATTTTTTCCAAACCAATCGAGTAGTTTGCCTCTAATTCCACTGTCAGGAAGACACTCTAGTAACTGGTCATATGTGAGCATATCGAATGCCTTGCTGTCCATAAAAAACCACTAAAACGTGTTTTCTTTCATCTAAGTGTTTATGAATACTGTCTGTGAACGTTGAAAACAGCTGAGTAGTATTTTTTTTTTGGTTGAAATTGAAACCAATATTGTTTGTCCGTCAGTATTTTATTTTTTCCATAGAATTCGTGTAAATGTTTACTATTATTTTATCGATAGTAGCCAATATAGTAATAGATCTGTAGTTGTTGTAATCTAGCCTGTTTACACACATCTCTCGTCTCTCGTCTGTTTTTAAGCATACATGGATACTTGCCGGTTTGTATGCATAGATTAATTAGTTTAGAAATTACTGAGGTCATTGTCGTAAACAACAATTTGACATTTAAGGCTCTAATTCCTTCTATTCCTGCAAGCAGCAACCCTTTTATTCTTTAGTCAGCAACCCTTTTATTCTTTAAGTTAAGCTATTCGTTAAGTTCATATTTTAATACAAAAATGTTTCTGTTTGTTCATAAGCTCATACTTGCATACCCAGTCCGATGGCTCGAGGCGTTGCTTGCTGAAACACAGGCTATAAACCTAGTTCGGCAGCAGATGCTAACAACTAGACACAATTGTAACTGATTTACTCTTAAGTATAACTTTAAGTAGCTAAGGCAAAATGTGTAACATGTGTATTTTTTTTTTGGTCTAATAAATAATAATAATAATAATTCCTGGGGCTTTGATATTGTTCAAGGACATTCTATTTTTTTTTACTGAGGCAGGTTCCGCAGGCTTTAAACGCATGGTAACGTTAGCTGGAGTTGCATAATATGTTTTACAGAACAACGTTTTCGAGCACTTCGGAATAATTTATTTCACGCTTTTATCGAAGATTTGTGCAAAATTATTTGTGGTAAATGTATTCTGAATAGCATCATCTATAGAATGTTTTATTCTTCCTGCGATTCGGTTAAGAATTTGCCACATTTGTCTAATATTACTCTTATTTGATAAAATTTCTGACTTTATGTTATTATTTTTACTTTTATGTATTAAAGTATTTGCATAGTTTTTTGATATATTATAATTTTGTTTTAAGTTTACGTTATTAGAGTCTTTTATCCATTGCATGAATAATTTATCCCGATGTTCACAAGCTTTGAATATTTTTTTATTCATCCTTTTATTTTTACCACGCGATGAGCTACATTCAACTTTGGTTTTATATTTAGGTTTTTTGGTTTTTGATTTATTTGTTTTGGTTGTGAGCTATGATAGCATGTATTAAAGATTTTAACGTTGATAATAGTGTAAAAAATAGATATTATTCACTGTGAAAGTTGTTCAGGTGATGTGTGTACAGAGAAAAGAAAAAATAATGCATTTTCAAAACTATTTTTCGGTGAAAAAAAATGTTGTAATCATGAAAAGTAGTAGTACACCGGATTTGCAACTAATAGAAACGAAAGGTAAAGTCAATCGTAAATTCAATACAGAACAATATGATTCATTGCCGCACTGGTTGCATGCTGTGTTGGTACAGCAATCGGTTATTCTGCTTTTTTTGAGTTTCTTTTTTTAATTTCTACCTATCCTGTCCAAAAACTCTGTGCACGCCACTGCCTACTAGCACTTACATATTTCCTTCCTCCGAGCACGTTTGCCCTTGTGAATCTCCTCTCATTGGCCAATAAAGGCAAGTCAGAGATTTACAAGACTTCTCCCAGGCGATACGGTTCGTGGGGTCGCTACTGCCCAACAGCTCGCCACAGGCTGCCCTGCGGCTTTCTGTACTTCTCCTGGTCTGACTCCTCATCCTAAACCTGTTCTGGCAAACTAAACTCTACCGGCACAGACCTGGCGTTCGGAGCGCGCGAGTCCACCACAACGTTAACGTAAAGATATGGTGGGGTTATTATTTATACTATGAAATACTGTACCTACTAAGTATTGTCTATTCTATTATAAACTTTTGTCTAGTTCTTACTTATTCTAGAACTGTCCGTTTATATGCAAACTTAGTAGCATAACCCCTGTATCATAACTGAAAGCAATTGTCGTGCGAATACGCGATTACGCGATAATTTATGTCAATTATGACGTACGTACAAACGCTACTTGGTTGCTCGCGGACACGACGATCGCTGTCGATTCGGACACAGCTTAAAAGAGCTTTACTTTTTTAATTTGGAAATGTGTTTTGGTAGTATACATTTTTGACTCACAGATTGGACTCTGCTCGAGTTAAGTCTACTATATAAAATTTAACTTCATTAATGTTATATCCTTACCTGTTTTCATTTAACAGATGCTGTACGAAGGTGTGCTGATATTCAGATTTCACATGAACCCCAACAAAATGACGATTCCAGTGACGGGACAAGGCATAGTGCCTCACGTGCATATCATCGGTCCCAATGTCAACTTCCCGCCAACACTGCCCTGGGCAGAAACAACTGATATTTACTTCGGACTAACAAATCCTTGTCCCTTTCCTATAGAGCTCATTATAGCTCATACTGACGAGTAAGTAGGTATTTTACAATTATTTCATTCCTTCTACCATTTTCATGACGATAAAGATTTAAAGAGCTATCCGCTTGGCCAGAATTGTGCTTCAAATTCATTTAATTGTTTTGTTTTGTGCAAAAGTCTTCTTTTGAACAAATTAACTGCAGGTAAACTCAGTGTACATATTTTGTTGCGTGTATGAAATGTACGTTGTAGTGTCCAATTTAGATTTTTGAAATAGGTCAGTAAGGGCAGGCCCTTACTCGTTATACGAAACTGTATTAATTGGCATCATAAAAATAAAACGTTTCAATTAATATTTTTCTTGATGACCACTTAACTATAATCTGTAAATGTGACAACATTTACAGATTATAGTTAAGCAATAACCAAAAAAAGTTAAAGATCATAAGACCGTTTTCCTGTAGCTACGAGCCTAGGCTGGAAAGCATGACCTTACTGCCCCGTTTTATAAATCTACATTGTATTAGAACTCTTGGAATGAGAAGTAAAATATTATTATGTATGTATACTTGATAATTATAATAATAGAAACCAGTATTCTATAATATACGGATATGGTGTTCTAAAATGTACTTAATATTATTGTGGTATCGCTTTCCTGTTACAGCAAATGGCAAGAAGAAGAGGAAATATTTCAATTACTTTACAAATACTACAACAGGCCAGAAGAAATTTTAGTTCCAGCTATAACACCAGGAGTTGGACTGCCACAAGAAATTTTGGACTTTTACTCAAACTTTCAGGAACAAGTCAAGAAGTACGTAACACTTTTACTACATTTTCACTAGAAGTACGTAATATTTTTACAACCTACAGTCGGTCCAAACAAGGCGCTTTGCGCGCTACAATTCGTCGCCTACGCGGCAAAGGGGAAATCCTCAAAATCGAAAATTTTACAGGAGAGCGAAACACGTATTTTCTCCCGATAACGCGCTTGTTTTGATGATATTTAAAAAATGAGTTATGATAGTGCGAAAAATCAAATGCGAAGGTACACTTTGGAAACAGGACTGCAAAATTAATACAAATATAACATTGCAAAGCTGGGATTTACAAGAAAAAGCCGAGAAAAATATACTTACGCTTTTTCGTCGCGCCACTTTATCACCAAGACATACCGTTTATCTAATATTCCCTTATAGTTACGCCTCGATGCAATATGATTATATGCGTAGTTTTAATTAAAAAAAAAAAACCTATCCAATAAAATCAAAAATGTTTATTTTAAGTTATATATTAGATCACAAACTTGTTGACACACACCAAATTACTTAGTAAGTTCGAATTCTGTGTCATTATACCTGTATATTTTAGTTAACATTAAAAAAAAGATTTAGTATTTAAAACAGTATTGGTAAATCGTTAATCTAGACATGGGTAACAAATACAATAAGAAATGTTTACAATAACAAAACAAAAAAAAATGCTACTGGAGTACAGTAATTTGCAGAAAAAAACAAGTGTGTAAATAAAGTATGTAGGTATGTATAATACGAAAATTTAATTTAATTTAAATATTTAAAGAAAACAAGTAACAAATGACTCAAATGTGTTATAGTAACAATATTTCTTAAAACCTATGTTAGTAAACGTAACCTACACACTTAACCTACACTGCCATATAGTTACAATGCGAATCCCTGCTACACGCTCAACATCGAAACGGAGAGTTTGCAGCAGCAGTTTCCGCACAAGCAGTCTAGTCTGCTCGCGATACATCGCAGTATAGTAGTAGTATGTTGGGGCTGGGCCGCACCCGGCGCACCAGAGAAGCGCATCTTTTTCGCATGGTAGCGTAGAAGCAATCCACCCGAGCTTCAGCAAACATCCCTGATGCGCTACAGAAGCGGAACAGCCCCGTCCACCTGGGATGCATTGTTATATTGAATGCAAAAGGCGCTGTACGATTTTTGAGTGTAATCTACCCATAGGCTGCACGTGTAAAATGAGGTGCAATATGCACGAAATAAGGTCTTCTTTACGTCTCTAGAACAACGTGCAACCTGCGAGCGATCATTTAGTTCTCACCGACAGCGTCCTTCTTTCTCTTCCGATATCATCATTATCTTTTAGGTCAGCGGTCAAAAGATGTCCTAAGTATTTCACCTTATATATCCTTACAAGCGATACCCCGTTAAACTTGACCGGCGGTATAGTATCGGTACAGCGACCGCTGATACCAAAGACCATACTTCACTTTTAGTGACGATGTAGACCAATCCATGACTTAAAACATAATCCTCACAGATAATCACCAATCTCCTAAGAACATAAACCGAGGCGCTCAGCAATGCCATATCATCGGCATAACTAATGTTGTTCACACATAATCCGTCAATGTAACAGCCGGCACGCTCTCTGCTGAGCGCCTCGATCAGCGCATTGACATACAACTTGAAGAGCGTGGGCGAGGTCAACCCCCACTGCCTCACCCTGCACTCAAACCTGTACGGCTCTGAGTAAGCCCCGGCCCAGCGTACCTGATTGATCTGGCCTCGATAACAGCCTTTAAAGGCGCTTATCAACTCTGGAGGAACTCCAGCTTCCTCTAACTTCCTCCAGAGGATACTGTATGCGACCAAATCAAAACCCTTGGAGAGCTCGAGAAAGCAAGCATAAGTAGGTGTTTTTCGATCTGAGTAGTACTTAATAGCCCACTTCTGACACAAGATGGCACTCTCAGTAGATAGTCCGGATCAAAATCGAAACTGATTTCATGTAGTTGAACAAAGCTTTTAAGTTATCTGATAGGCAGGCTGTCAAGTACTGTTGCGATAACCGTTGCCAGAGAAATGGGCCTGTAGTTGTTTAGGTCCGCGATATCACCCGTTTTGTTTTTAGTTATGGGTGCTACAATAGTTTTAGTCATCTGACAAATGGTAAATACGCATGACTCACACAAAAGTTGTAAAACATTGCTAACACTCTTGATAACTAAGGGCCTGCGAACTTGACGTGCTCGATGCTCAGACCATCGAGACCCTGGAGACTTACTCTTGACATACTGTTGATAACACGTTGTATAGTATGTAGGTATGTATTAAACTTAGGTACAGTCCTGAATCTTTTATTAAGCTAATAAGTTGGTGCTGCAGTAATGAACAGTAAATATAATCTCTAGTTACAAAAAAACTAATACACATAAAAATGCAATTGAGGTTTTTAGAGTTGGCAAGTTATTTTTTAAATGAATTGGACCACGGAACTCTCAAAAGGTGCTGAGGTCCAACTATTTTTAAAGTTGGACAACTGCCCCTAGTAAAGACCTATGGTCCAACTAGTTGTACAGAGCAGTTGGACCACTGCCGCGGACTGCTCTAAGACTAGTATTATAAAGATATTAATGAGAATTATTGTAGTCATCAAAAATAATAATTTTACGAATTGAAGTGACTTTTAACATAAGTTCGAATCCTTTGTATTCGTAAAATTTGTTAATGAATTAAAAACAATGAGGTGTGTTAAATATAATCTTTATCACCTTACTCATGTGGCAATTTTTACCTGACTGCGCCAGAAGGAGGGTTATGTTTGTCGAGTGTATGTATGTATATTTCTTTGGCACGCTCTGTAGCCTAAACAGCTTGATCGATTTCAGCTTGAGAGGTGCCGTTAGATTCGTCTTAATTGTAAGAGTGACACTGGGTATAACAAAATTGAAAAAAAAATGGCCGATTTTTGGCGTCATAAGCAGGGACTGATATCGTTACCCAAAATATATCGATATTTTAAAGAAAATACCGATGATGGAATCGATAACTGGGATAAATATCGATATTTAGTATCACTTATTTGAGTATCGGTATAAAGTTATCGGTAATTTTATCGATACTCAGTATTGATATCAGGGTGCAACACAACGTTGCGAGGTCGCACATCGCGCCACCGGCGCGTGACCTCGGCTCGAAACGGAACGGCAACAGTGCAGGCAGCGGCGAGCCCTTGATCAATAGCGGTTCGTGGGCCGCGCGCCGTGTTTATTGTTTTGTACATTTCTAACCACTGATAAATTATATACGTATGTTTCTATGTTTAATTTGTCTTTACTGACAAATAGTTGTATTTTGTAGGTGGGTACCAACCTCACGTAAGTACCAACAAACCATTTTAAAACTACATTAACCACATAAATTTTAATTTATTTATTTATTTAAACAAGGTTTTCTGGGCATTTTCTACCAGTCAACCAAGGGTGGTGAAGGGATTAGATGGCAGGTGCTTTAGTTAAGAGGAATAATTATACAAAATATTTTCAAAGTACAATCATCATAATTAATTATACATAACAGGATACACTAAGACATAAATAGATTATAAACTTAGAATATACATATATATTTACATTCAGTCAAAAAACTATCGGGAATGGATGATTAGTTTATAGTTCGATTTTTTTTTCTTTTGTTAGATTGGTGCAACTGTTTTCCATTTTGGCGCGGAGTTCAGTTATATCTGTTATTTGTGTTTGTGTGTTTGTGTTAAATACAGTGCTGTTTTTAGTTAGGTAGATCAATTGGGTATAAAACATGTTACCGCCCGGGTAGTCCCAAAAGACCTAAATTTTCTCCAAAAACTCCATCGCATAGGAGTCGCTGAGGACATGCTAGAACGAGTAAATTCCAACCCAACATTCATGAAACGCATTGTTACGGGTGATGAGACATGGGGTAAACCCATGACTTTGACATGCAAACTAGTCAACAAGCTTCGGAGTGGCGCCTTTTAACTGAACCAAAACCGAAAAAACCACGCCAAAGTCGATCAAAACTCAACAAATACCATCGAGCAACCTTATTCACCAGATATGGCTCCAGCCGATTTCTTTCTTTTTCCTAAACTCAAATTACCACTTCGTGGCACCCGTTTTCATTCGGTAGAAGACATAAAGGAGGCAAGAACTGTTTCTTTCGTTTCTGCAGGAGCATACTTTGAAGGCGATAAAATAAATTTGGATGTATTCATCCAAATTTATTTTATCGCCTTCAAAGTATACTAACAGTTACTAGTAGTTATTACTAACATTTTGTGTATTATTGATCCTTTCCCGGTACTTTCTTGACAGAGTAGTACTATAATATATATAAATATTAAATACATATATATATTGATTAAAGGGAGAGGTGATGAGATGACTCTACGCTTATTGTTTCGAAAGTAACTCTGCAATTTCCGCTTAAATGCATACCGACTGGTGGCCGTCCTGTTATCGAGAAGAAGCGCATTCCAAAGAAGAATGGACTGAATGTGAAAGGACGAATGAAGAAAAGTCAGAAGTATGAAAAGGACAGAGTAGCAGAAGATTTTTAGAAAAACGCAATTTTTAGCGTGAGAATAACATAGAAGTTGGAAGTGAGACACAAGATAAGAAGGAGGAGTGAGAGAGTTGAGAATGGAGAAAGGCGTGGTCAAAGCGCGCAAACTTCTTTGGCGAATGGACATCCATTTGAGCTCAGACCTATAGCTCGACACATGATCATATTTTTTTAAATTGAATATGAACCGTATACATTTGTTGAGCAGTCTGTCGAGCTTATCCAGCAAAACCGCAATCAAGTCAAAGTAGCACACATCACCATAGTCGATCATAGGGAAAATCAAAGTCTGCACAAGCATGGTTTTCGTCTCAACGGCCAAAAATTTCCTCAGACGATACAGGGATCGCAGAGTACCGTTGACCCTTTGACTAAGACTAGAGACCTGGCGTTGCCAGCTAAGTGCCGTGTCAAGATGCAAACCGTGATATTAAACAGTAGGGGTAATGGGTATGACGGTACAGACGCCAAAACATCAAGCTACCCCAAACTGTAAAATTTTCTGAAGGTTTAACAATAAAGTAGAAAATCTCTATACAATCGAAAATAAGTGGAGGAAGAGAACCAAGCGTCACCCTACCCATCATACGCGAGCTTCCAATTACAATGGCCTGACACTTAGAGGGGTTGACTGACACCCCAAAACTGTCAGACTACTTTTTGATTGAATCTAAATCTCGGTTCACATCTGCTACAGCACCCGATAAATCTTCCACCCGCTCAGCTGAATACAGTTGTAAATCATCAGCATAAAGATGATACGAACACCGAAGACAATACGTTATAAAATTAATGAAGATAGAGAATAACAATGGAGAAAGAATACCGCCTTGTGGAACGCCAGCATCCAGGTCAAGCCAACTCGACGAGCTCTTATCAATGCGAACCGACTGTCGACGTCCCCGAAAATAAGAAGGGAACCATTCCAGAGCCTCGGACGAAACCATAAGATTAGAGAGGATAGAGAGGAGAATATCGTGGCTGGCGGCATTAAAGGCATTAGGGAAATCTATTAATATCAAAACGGTAACCTTGGTATCCTCCATTGCTTCTCTAATGTCACCACTCACTTTAAGGAGAGCGGAGGCGGTACTGTGCCCAGGCCTGAAGCCAGACTGAAACGAGCTAACAAGGTTGTTCCAGTGAACAAACCACGTAAACTGATTGTGTACGCAGGCTTCAAGCACTTTAGACAGGAATGGGAGAATGGAAATGGGTCGAAAGTAACTAGGTAGGGAGGGATTTGAAATTTTCGGGAGTGGGCGGACATAGGCCATACGCTACAAGGATGGGAATTGTCTGGAATCAAAAGTTGATAATGTGGGTAATAGGAGGGAGAAGGCTATCAAGGATCCAAACGACCATACTACGACTGATGCTGTCATAGCCCACAGCCTTGGGTTTTATGGAAAGGATGATCTTTTTAATTTCGTCCGAGGTGACCGGAGAGAAGTGAAATGGTTCTATGATGGAACTAGCTAGGCCAGTAATGAAATCGACCATCTGGGACAACATTTGGGAATCCAAATGACAAGTGGTTGTGAAATGACGGTTGGTATCATCAAGGCCAGTTGTATTGGGAAAATCCACATGACGTGGTCTGCCGATACCAAGCCAAGAGTACCAAGGAACTCTCAGATATCAGCAGTTGAAAAAGAAGGTATGGTTTCTAGAATGTAGCTATATTCTAGCAGCGTTTAGCGTTGTGTATCATCTGATTACACCGATTTCTAGCAACTTTCGATTTTCTTTACTGCGATCCTTTTTAAATTTACGAAAAGCACGATCCCAAGGAGCAGGAGGACGCCGAAGTTTAACCTTCTTAACAGGACCGCGTGACTGTCGTAGAGAGCAAGGACCAACCATTCGAAAATGCACAGTTTTTTGTCTACATCTGTCGCTACTGCCAGGAGTTCCCAACTGAGGTCTGACGCATGTTGACGCAGCTTCTCAACGTCCATGCGCGCAAAACGCCGCATGTGCGGAACTTTAGGGTTTAGGTGGTTTTTAAAACATATGAGAAGAAATTGAGGTCATGATGGGAAAATCCAGGCGCGGGACACTGGCCGTGAGAGGAAACAAGGGAGGGTGCGGATGTTAGGATTACATCAAGCCAAGTTTCATCACCTGAGACATTAAAATGGGTAGGTTGCAATGAAAGTATCTGGTGACTAACGGATTCAATAATGTGAATTAGTTTACAGGATCGAGGGGAAGGGTGAACAACACATACTTTACATTATAATATTATTACTTACCTACCTGAAATAGTTTACGTACCTTTTTACCCATCGTGTACTATGTTTTGTATCTCTATTTCAATCGAAATAAGACAAATAGATACCTACCTACTTTCAATATTCTCAGATTAGACTTTAGACACCGGTCTCGAAAAAAAAAATCTTTAACGGTAAAACATACAAACTAACCATCTTGATACATCAATCACTGCACTGGCTGGAAACCAACATTCACATAGACATCATCACGACCGTTGCTAGGCAGGATGGGGGTGGATGGCGTAAATAGCAAAGATGACGCGGCCACGGGTTTTCACGGGTAAAGGTATTGGTAATATATCGATATTTTAGTATCGGTATCAATACTGATAAAAGCACATTAAAGTATAGATATAAGTATACTGAATAGAAATATCGGTATCAATATCGATAAAGAGATACCCAAATATCAGTATATATATCGATACTTTGATACCGATACCAAAATTATATCGGTATGCAGTCCCTGGTCATAAGTCTTAATTTTTTTTTCTCCACACCTATTGAGTGGGGTATCAAGATAAAAGGTTTCATAGATAGGTCAACTAAAAACTGTGAAATAAAATAATAATTCACAAAATCAAAAAACCCGACTGCCTAAAAAGTGAACTTTAATTGAAAAAAATGGAAACAAGAAACTTGTTTTAAAAGGATCAAACTCAAACTCAAAGCATTTATTTCAAATAAACCAATTACAGGCACTTTTGAATTGTCAAGGTCGGTGAGTTAGAAAGATGAAGCTAGTTGCCCATTCCAAAGCGTAGATACCTATGGAGAAGAACGGGCAAGAAACTCCATGGACACTCTTTTAAAATCATGGTATTGTTACAAAAAGTTGGTTACATCATTATGTTGAAATTGTCAATGTGAGAAAGATGTAAAAAGACGTGCACGTGTCCGTAATTAAAACAAAAATAAAATAACAATTCAGAAATTAAAATAATGTAGACTGAATACTATAAGCAATCTCATGCAGTCGGAAGCAATAAAGGTCTTTACTGTTTTTAAGAAGTTGGCTGCGACTGCATGAGATTGCATATAGTATTCAGTCTAATAGTCAGCTTTTTAAAACAAGTTTCCATCTTTTTTATTTAATTAAAGTTCACTTTTTATTTACAGTAATTTTGATATTCTTGGAACCAAGGGCAGTTTCCAGAACAAAGGCGGAAAAGAATCATGTAATGACCTTATAAAATTCCTTTAAGAATTTGGCTTGCGATCTTTTGACAGATATGAACCTGTTAACAACGTCACTGTTACTTGTTTTAAAATACAATGAAATCGCCGTTTCTATATCTACCATCAACTCCACTACTTCTGTCTAGTTTATTGAAGCACCAAATTCATTGTCTTTGCAAGGACAATGAATTTGAGCATCTTTATGTTTTGTGATAGCTCTTTAATAAATAGTATTTTTAAAACTTTTTAGTATTTTAGAGATATTGATTGTCAATCAGAGTTTTGCAAGGATCAAAGAATGTACGGTTGTGAAGATAGTCACTTGAACTTGACTAGCCATTTGAATAATAGGATACAGTTGGGAAGGGTAGAAATATATCTCCAGCTTTTTTTACTGCGTAACTTATGGCACTATGTGCACAGTCTCCCTCATTCTGTCCGTGGCTTAGAGCAAATAATCTTAAAGTTACAGTTTGTATATGTGTTGTGATATTAATGTAGTATAGCAAAGCAGAAGCGTCTTTAGATTTTTTATTTTGCCCTGCACATCCATCCGCATACAAGCTAAGAACCTGCAAAGTCATGTTTATAAAGGAACATAGACACAGCGATAGCAATTTCTGAAGGCCCGCGTCTACTTTCCGTTTCAGGCCTCATGAAACAATAACAATCTCAACTGGCTATACCACGTATTTGTACATTGTGAGGTTATACACTGAAAGCTGTCTTTTACCAAACATTGCTCCTTCTTTTGTAATGGGTAAGAACATGAATTGTTGCAAATCAAAAGATGCACAGACTAGTTGGAGGTTTTCGACAGAAGCTTCTTGCTTGTTTGTGTCGTTAAGTAGTCGAAAGGGCGAAACTGAACTGTAGAGCGTTTTGCACTACACGCGAGAAGACACCGCTTATAGGCGATTTTCGAGTTTCCTCTCTTCGTTAAGTTTCGCTAGAACTGAGTTTGAGATACGCCGTCAATCTATTCTTGTTTCTATTTGTCAAAGAGCGTTACCTTTTTGCGACGAAATAGAGTACAACAAATGGAGCATTTTTGTATACTGAACTCATTTTTGACCGTTTGTATTAGATTCACCCCTTAGGCGACGAGTTTATGAGCGTACAGAGTAGGAGAAGAGCAAACATTCTGTCCACATGCGCGATTTCTGTAGTGCTATTTTGTAAACATCTCAACGCGATAGCTTAGGTGAACGGAACTTGAAGTAAACTGTTGTCAATCCCGGTAATAAAAAATATCCCCAGCGTCAGGTAGGATGATAATTCACTTCGAGCTCACTTCACCTTCATTTTCACGGTGAAGTTTTTATAGAATAGACCGGTTGAAACTCTTGTGCCGCCTCGCCGCGTTCTGTAGTATGCGTGTTAAGGCTTTTTCAGACAGGCGCCACAACACAGCGTGACGCGACAGCGCGACCCGACTCTTGTAGAATAATTTCCATAAAATGTTCATTGAAATTGTTCAACGAGAGTCGCGTCGCGACTGTTTGCGGGAGCCTTGATACGTGTGTAAAGGCGCGTGAACAGTGACAAGCACATTCCTACAACCATAATGCTCATAGTTGTTTAGTTTAACTTAACGATTTAACTTAAAAAATCAGGATTTTTTAATGGAAAAGCATGTCTCGTAAAGAGGAAACACGTTTCATCTAAAAGATTTCTACTAAATATGTTTCAGAACGAAAGAAGCAGAATTGGCCTTCAGCAAAGTATCCGCAAAAGCTGCAGCCGCAGCAACAAAGTATGTATTCTGTTGTCAATATACTACACTAGCTTCTTCCCATGGCTTCGCCTGTTTGGAGGTCGAAAACCCTTTAAAAACCATCTCCAAGAACTAAAACAAGAAGAAACTAAAGGCAAACGGTGTTAGTCTATAGATCTCAAACAGATATACAGAAATAGGTATGAATTTTCCAATCTCCATTGTATAATATCAGTGGCGTGCACAGAGTTTTTAGACAGGGTAGGCAGAAATAAAAAAGGCAAAAAAAAACAACAGAAAAACCAATTGCTGTACCTAGACAGCATGCAACCTGTGAGGTAATTTATTACATGCACCATATTGTTGTGCCATGGGAAATCGCGGCACGGCGGACAGAGCTCCGGCAGGATCTCATGGCGACGTGGAAAGTGCGATTGTCGCAACCCAGTGCTGGGCACGCCACGATTGCGGCGGTAAGTCCCCTCTTTGAGGAGTGGCTTGAGAGGCGGCATGGCGTCCTCACCTTCCACCTGACACAGGTCCTCACCGGACATGGCTGTTTCTGGAGGTTCCTGTATCGGATAGGGCGGGAGGAAACGCCCGGGTGTTTCCATTGCGAAGATCGCCCTGAGGACACGGTGGAGCATACGGTGGAGGTCTGCCCGGCTTGGGCGGAGCACCACCGTGTCCTCGTGGAGGTGATCGGTGGCGGCGATCTCTCGCGTCCGACCCTGGTCCAGGCCATGGTACGGAGCGAGAGTGCATGGCTAGCAGTCGCCTCCTTCAGCGAAGCAGTTATGCTCGCAAAGAGGGAGGCGGCGCACGTGAGGGAGATGCAGTACATGCGCCCTCACAGCCGTGGCCTTCGCAGGAGACGCCCTGGGTGTCGGGAATCCCAGGCTGATTCCCGGCCACCGTAGGCACGGGCTTGCGGACGGCGAGTAATAGGTAGCTCGTTGTCCGGTAAGGACCAACCCCGGGTCGACGGCGCGTTGTGTTCCACGCGCGTCTCAAAGAGATGTCAGCAGCAACTGATGGGGCCCGCAAGGGCCGGTGCCTGCCAGGGGTGCGGGTTGTTCGAAAGAGATACCGCGGCCCCTGGCATACTGGCAACTGAGGGAACACGGTTGGGTTTTAGTCAGTAAAAGTCTGACACGCCCTCCCGCTCCGCCCAGAGCGGGAGAAGATATTTGATGATTTCCCACCCAAAAAAAAACCCATATTGTTGTGTATTGAATTTACGATTAACTTTACCTTTATTTTGTATTAATTACAAATCCGGTGTACAACTACTTTTCACGATCACTAGTTTTTTTTTCACCGAAAGATAGTTTTAAAAATGCATCATTTTTATTTCTTTATACACGACCTGAACAACTTTCATAGTGAATATTATCTATTTTTCACACTATTATCAATGTTAAAATCTTATGTACATGCTATCCATAGCTCACAACCAAAACAAATAAATCGAAACAAACAAGGGCGTCGGAAATCGGAAAAATAATACGACGAGAAAGTAATGGTAGTTAATATAGGTAGCGACAATGCAATGAAACAATGCTACTTAAAAAAATGGTCGCATAGCCAACTTTGTTCGGAAAGCTTCGGTAAGTTTCGTAATTCGTCAAAAGCTAGACTACTATAAAAAAGATTACCCTGTACGGTTGTGTGCGTTAATTGTTACATTGTGTGCCACGTATGTGTAGGAACGCACACCCAATAAATCTGCATGACCGCAAGAGCACACATATAAACATTAAGCCGCGAATAGTTCGTGTCTCTCCCGAGGCACTCAGCTGCGGTAGTGCATCGCAATGCGATGTTGCGTCAGATTGTACGAACGAACGGGTATTGCATCGATGATACTAGTAATACGACCGACGCCGGACAGGTGGAGCTGATTTCTGAATAAAGATTTTTTTGTTTTTTGATAAAATAATATTAGTTTTAAATATTTATTTGATTTATTAAATATTGTAGGTAGTCTATTTCTGTTTATATGGTCTGCACGCCACTGTATAATATAATATCATATATATAAATTATGTAAAAAGATTTATTAAGAAATAGACCGAATCTGACCTCCACAACTCAGTTACGACGTAACACGCAAGGCCCTTGGCAAGACCGGTTGCCATAATTTAGGGCTTCCGAGTACCCATAGGTAACTCTCAAAGATCTTCGAATGGAAGCCGGGACCAACGGCTTAACAACGTGCTTTCCGAGGCACGGAGGTGTCTCGATATAAATCGATGTAGGTCACCCATGTACGGACAGATCTCGGCGCGCTCGGCTCTAGCCCAAAAGTGGCAGAGCGCCATATTGGGACATTGGTTAAGCCTACATGCCACTGTGCAGTAATAACAAACATAGTTTGTATTGTTTCTCTGGTAGATGGAAGAACTAACACTCATTTTTAAGTCGTGTGTATACTTACTAACCAAATGGAACCTCCATTTGTGGGTCTGAAATTAAATTATATTTTTTAACCTATGGTCGACCCGTACGACTGTTGTTAAAGCTAAGCCTATGGATAAAAATGGTTTTCTGTAATACCTTAACCTCGCGTATTGATACTTTTACCTTATTAATAATTACGGTACACCAAACAAATGTGGGTAGTTCCTATACCTAGTTCAATTAACTTTATTCCTAGTGTAACTTTTCTGTACGTTTACTGAAAGGGTTACAACCCTTTTAGTGATTATCGAAAGACGACATAACTAAAACAATTTCATACGAAATTACTGGATCATTATGTTATTGGTAAACTTTATGATTTTCTGCCAAGTACTAATTTTGAATAATTGTTTTTAGAAAATCGAAGAGCCCCAGATCTACTCAGAAAACGAACGTACAAACCAAAGCTCAAGCTATCGCAGGCCCTACAAAGACACGTTCTGAAGCTGAAATTATTGCAGGTATGTTACCGCTGCCTTTCAGCTCGTCTATTTATCGCTAAAGTACATTCGCGTTTAGAATGCAGTGAGTCATCATTATCCGTCGGCCTAGCCCCGTCCCCTAACCAATCAAATCTTTTCAAATTACAAAGTCAAGTTCACAATGACAGTTGAAGGCATTGCTTCGAACGCAACGGTTGTGTCCTGTCATTTGTGTTAACTGATTATCATTTTAAAAAATGAATGTCATCTCCAATTCGTAAAAATAAAAGTGGTTCGATAATTCAGTGGAGAAAAAAAAGTAATTTACTATGGTTTTAAGTATTTTAAACAGTGTGATTTAAATGTGACTGTGGACAGCATAGTACAAAAAACGGCAGTTGCATGCGGTGTGTCCGAGAGAACAGTTTATAGTATTCTTAGTGAAAAAAAGCAAAATGATGTGAGTTATTTAAAAAAAGAATTGTTCAAGAAAGCCGCTAAAATCGCCGTACCACTGCAAACTGAACCCCATTGAGAGATGTGGGCCCAAATAAAAAAATATATTGCTGCCAACAAAACAACTTTTAAGATGTCTGACGTGAAAAAAAATATTTTATGACGTAATTCGCTTAGTGGACGCTGATCGATGGAAGAAATGCTGCGACCACGTCTTGCAAAAAGAAAATACCATGTGGAGTTTAGATGACGTCATGGAACTCGCTGCAGAAAATACTTTTGTTATAAATACTAACGAGGATACTAGTGATAGTGATTTAAATATGATATTAATGATTTAATTTTGATTTTAAACTTTTAAGTGTATTTTTATAAATTCATTAAACTTAATCTTTTAAAGTATAATTTGTTTGAATTTAACACCACTTTGAATACACCTTTATCTTGCAGTTGCACTGATGACTCACTACATTCTTAACGCAAACGAACTATAGTTCAGACACCCGGGACCGGGCTGTTATGTCAGAACGAATATGTAGATGCTCATCTAGAGATTCTAGGGCCGCATGATTATCGCCGTGCGGTATTATTATGAAAGCACACTTAGTCCGGGCAGAAACATAATATAACCGTTGAAACCTTAATGAAAATGGTTCGATCATGAAAATGTATTTAAATTGTCGTTTTTGAACGACATTGAGTACTTTAACTACTTATGCGTACCTAATCCTTCGGTCCTTCGTGAGTTGTAATATCGGTGCTGATTAAAAGTTTCCATGCACCCACTATAACCAACCGTAACCAGATCGTACCGTACCAACACGTGCAAGAAATTATAGTATGTGGACTTGCAACGAGTTAGCAGTTGACGCCCACTGCACACTAGACACTACCCAAGCCCAAGCCCAAGTTTAGGTATGTATACGGTACATACCTAAACTTGGGCTTTTAATTGTATTCACTAACTTGACAGTTGAAGGTTTACCAGATTTTGACAAAAAAAAGATAGGTGGTGTAAGAATGAACGAAATTGAATGAACTTGAAATTGTGTACTGACATGCAATTTTTTAAATTTTAAATTTAAACTTGTCTTAAAAACATGGTAATATACAATATGTAACAAAAACCCTGTTGTTCCTTTTACCCACGTTTTCAGAATCGGTATACATACGTAATAAAACAAGTAATTTATAAAAAACTGTTCAACAAATATAATTAAAATAAATATTTAATTATGAATATTTGTAATGTTTAACTGATTTTGATTAGGTCAAAGAAAGCCGCCGAGCTCTTAGCTTATTCGCGAAATAAGGATACTTGTAAAATCAGAAATGAACTCTCGACTAGCCAATGCTTATTTTTTTTAACTATAACTTCGTCAATGTTGTGCTTGTAGGTAAGTGTATACGTCCCTAAAAGGAACAACAGGGTTTTTGTTACATATTGTATGCACTATTAAAAATTTAAGAATTTGTTACATATTTTGTTTTCAGTAGTAAGGTAATGTATTTAGTTTCTTTCTATTAGAAGAAATAAAAAAATAGGAAATTACTTTTATTAATAAATTATTCTTATATTCCACATCTTACAAATGATATTTTAAAGTTTGATAAACGAATGATAAAAATGGTTTAATTTAAAATGAAACCATTTTTATCATTCACTCTTTACGCAAAATCGTTCACTACGTCAGCACTATTTAGCTTTAGTATAATAACATTGATAACATTATTTTTCTTTGAACTATCAAGTTACTGAATACGATTGAAAGTCCAAGTATAGTAGAATAGACAGATACAGTGCATCATCGCGTTTCATGCGCTGTTAGACGATAAACTTGCATCTGCTTATGAACGTATGAAGTCTTATATTATGGCAACTTCTGTACGTTACGATCCGGTTACCGAATGTATGGTGATCTTAAATTTAATACTTCCAGATGAAATGAAAGACTTGAAGGCTAGAGGTGTGGACCCGTTAAAGGAATGTTTACACGATCTTGATAACAGCTATTACTCGGATTCGGCCAGCGAGAAACAAACAAAAGGAATTCTCATATTTTTTCATGGCTCTCCGTGTGAAGGTAGAGAGAGAACTGATTTGCGCAATATTGTGGACTATTTAGATTGTATAAGTTATATGACATGTATTTAATCGATCTTCTAATAATTTCCATTTTATGCTTTCTAATTCTCTTTTTGGGATGTGCCCGTGGTTAGTTACGACTTAAACAAAGGCTACAAAGATTAGCTAGAAAGTTGAATGAAATATTCTTATTCTTGTTGTGATAGTCGTTATGAAGAACAAATATGAGCAGCATTTATGTCCCCGCTACATCCATCGTTAAAATGCCTGATTGTTTTAGAAATGCATTGTCAAGAAATAGCTTATTCAGTAGCGAAACATCTGAAACTACCCACAGTAAATGTGGATCACAGTATAGTTCAAGCGTTATGTGATACTAATATTCCGGCAAAACAAATGCTTGTTACCGCCATTAACGAGAATTATGATATGATGAAGAGAATTCTGAAAGTCGATTCAGATCCCAATCCTGAACATGAAGAAGGTAAGAACGCAGTTTGTGTTCGACCTGCCTTGAATTTGACACTGTAGAATTTAACAATTATTTTAAAAAAAATACAATATTTACTTCCGACAGATGAATTCAACGAAAATAAAGATGACTTTGAAATTCTTTTGAAGAAAATTAAATATTTAGCCACGACAAGAAACGCGACCACGCCTCGTTCCAGAGGCAGTGACAAGAAGAAAAAGAAGTCTCCCAACTCGTCAATCGTATCACACACAGCGTTGGAAGCTATGGGCTCGACGACATTATTTCAGATGGTTATATACACAATATATTAGTATAATTTGTCACAACACAACGTACAGTAGGCTACATAAAATGTATAAACGTCCGCAGAAAATACAATTCTACCTATCTTTCCTTGTTCACAGGAATTAATTGAACAACTGCTTACCGAGTTATTCCTTAAGCCCAAATACCAACGCGGTTTTGTGGTGGACTCATTGACAAGTATCGTAGTAAAGAGTCCTCCTTTAGTACTGACCACGTTAATAAAATGTAAACGCAGTGTTCGGAACCTGCATCTCGTACTCTGCCATTCGGATTTCTCTAAATGGGTCCAATCATACGACGAAGCCCAACGAGAAGCTGATATCCTACTTATCGAGTGAGTACTTATGATTGTTAGACGATATACCATCGAACACTGGTGTTCTGGCTTGTCCGTGTCTGAGCAGTGGCGGCCCAGTGGTACCGGCCCCGGCTTATGAGTTGAAGGTCGAGGGTTCATCAGCACTGCTCTAAAAATGGTGAAGGAAAACTTCGTGAGGAAACCGGCATGTCCTAGAAAATTCGAAGATATGTGGCATCTGCCAAACCGCACTGGGCCCGCGTGGTGGATTACGGCCCACTCCCTCTCACACAGAGGAGGCCTGTGTCCCAGCAGTGGGAACATTATAGGCTGATTACGTATGCCATCAAACACTGTTCTTCTGGCTTGTCCGTGTCCGTCATAAGTTGCGGTTGGAACATTTTTCGTACATTTTATATGAATTCGTGTAGGTAACAATCTGGACAGGTTTTTTTTGGGTGGAAAATTATCAAATAACTTCTCCCGCTCTGGGTGGAGCAGGAGGGCGTGTCAGACTTTTACTGACTAAAACCCACCCGTGTTCCTTCAGTTGCCTGTGTGCCAGGGGCGGCGGTATCTCTTTCGGACAACCTGCACCCCTGGCAGGCATCTGGACAGGCTGTACTCGCACGCTCAACTACAGGCACCTTTATATCCAGTTGTTATTAAATAGTTTTTGATTTGAACAAATGCGTACTTGTCGTTCAACAGTTTGCTTAAGTGCGGTATATTCATTGCTGTGCCTTAAATTTTGAGGTTTCTTGAAATCTTAGGTAAGTATATCTTAATCTTAGGTTTGTAACATGCTCTCTTAACATTTGGAAATATCTACAGACCCCAACCAAAAGTGTATGGAGAAACGGAAATAGGGCAGATCTTAACCTCATTAGAACACATGGATGCAGAAGAGTATGATAACGTTGCTCCAGAATTAAAGGCAATATATATTACTTACGGATTAGAACAAAGAAAGGCTAAATATTTAGAAAATCTTGGACTGTAAGTTTTCCTTGGTTTAACTCAGATAGGGTATGATCGACACTTTGCTAATCATATGAATCGTTTCTGGAAAAAAAATGCTAGAAAAAACGAAAACTATGTCAAAATCAAAAGTCATAATTATAATCAAACTAGGCTGAGAGTCAGCATTTTATGAACGTCAAAATGGCATAAGACGGTCCCCCGAAGCGCCCGCCCTTCACCACTTCCTACTGCTTAAGCTGGAAGAAGTGACGCAACAAACTCTGAAGACGAACGATTTCATTATCGACCATCTTCAGTGGAGGTTGTCGTAAAGTTATAGGTACAGGGTGAAATTATCTTTCTTTTTTTGTAAAAACAAAAAAAAAACATTCGATGGGCGAAGGTCAATGCTATAATCGGTCAGCGAACCACGTCGGCTGGGCGCGCTTGGATCGCTCAGGTGTTTTTGTATTCGTGGAACTTAGATATTTTTTACGAATTTCCAAAAACCATAACCTAAAAGTCGTTTAGATGCCTTAATGTACATGTCAGTGTAATTTAAAGTATTGAATTTCTTTTTTGTTTCATTTGTTTTCGATATCGATACCCAACACTTGGGTTAAGTATTGCTAGCTAATTTAACTTGACCCTGTATAATGTCATGTTACATACACGCGCTAAACCAAAGCAGGTATTTTGATATACTGCTATCATTCACCGCATTGAAGGAGTGCTTGATGTTTGACGCAATGCGCTGTTCGTCCTTATGTACTAACCCACATAAGCACGGACACCCTTATCCTAACTTGAGTACTCATTCGAACTAAACTTGAAGATAAGTGAATAAAATTACATAGTGATGATTTCAGACCATCATCAATAGAAACCGCTAAGAAAGAAAAGATTGGAAAAGGTAAGTACGGAACCTGGACGTTGTTAATATGACGCAACAGTTAAAAAAAAAATCTTTTGGACTCTTTACACTGAATAAAAACAATTTTTTTAACAATAATTTAAATTCGATCTAATATATTAACTGGTACAGTACTGTTATCTCACGAAGCGACTCGTACTTCACTTCACTAGGTACTTGTGGTAAAAACACGCTGTGAAAGTGTGTGAAAAGACGCAAAATTAACGAGTAGCGTCATCACAATGACATAACACACTACTTCTGACTTGCTCGTGTCTCGGACGGTACTTAGAGCTCCTGCGCTTAAACACTAGACCACGTACGCACGGACATAAAATATTGTGGCGGGATTTTATTGCGCAGTGGATTTTCAACCTTCAGTGTTGAACCGAGGATTGAGAAATCAACAGTGCGCATCCCAGGGCATCAATAAAACACAGATCGATTTTCAACTCTCAGCGTGCGTCGACGATTCTATAGCGCGAAAATATACAACCGCGATTTCTTACTTACTCACAGCGCGCGTCGCTTCGTGACTACTTAGTGCGGTAAAGTTACGTTAGTGTTTAAATTCATTTCATAGTCTCTGCTAAGTTAACCAACTGTATTATTTCTGTTGTTGTCCACATTCATGAGTTTCTTTGTAGTTACAGTTCCGGAAGTCACGTCTACTAAGTTTTTTTTTCCATTATATCTAAGTATTTCGTAAGTTATGTTAGACTAGCGGCCATTTTCTACTAATAAATAGCCTATGTTACTTAGGGATAATGTAGCATCATAATGGTGAAAGAATTTTTGAATTCGGTTCTGTAGTTTTTGAGTTTATTCGTTAGAAACATACAAATTTTTCCTCTTTATAATATTAGTGTAGATAAACACAGGTACACTAGAAAATTCCAGTTATAGAAAAGTCGCTATTCTTTATTTTGAGCATTACAAATTGAATAGTGTTAAAATCGGCCGCATCGCATCGTCGCAAAAATTTGTTGAAGTTATCTCCATCTGTCCGTTTTACGTGACTTTTAGTATCTTTTTTATTAGATAGGTAGTTGGCCTTGGCATTTATTGCATAGCAAACTTCGACTAAAGCTTCCAGTTGATGGGGAAGCGCCGCCAAGGCAGCCCGCAAAATTAAAATGTTCTTACGATTTTTTCAACATACAAGTTGACACTGACCTGCTAATTGCTAAAAACGTAAGTAAATTTTAATTTCGCGGGCACTTTTAGCGCCTCCCCTCAATTGAAACTTAACTCGGACGTCAGGATTTAGGGTTATAATTATTTAACGTCAAACTATCGAAAGCCACATTGTTTTTTTACAAGGCAAGGTCTGCGTGTGCAAGTAAAATTTTGACTTAGCCTTAAAAAGCAATGACGAGATCAACTATACAAGTTATAAATCTGCAAAAAATGATGCGGAGAGATATCGTCACCGCTTGAGCCTTTTTTTTTGACAAAGCCTTGTTTTATTGTTTGTCTTTTAAGAGGAGATGAAAAGCCCTTTTAATTTCAAATAACAACTGTTTTATTTATTAGAAATGCGCAGTTTAAATTCAATACCAACTGAAGTAGGGGACTCTAAAGACCCTAAGAAAAAAGTAAAAAGGGACGAAAGCAGAGGTACGGATTATCAACATTTTTTTGGCCATTACAATCATGTTAATTACAATAATCTGACCTGATAGACTTTTTATTTAAGGAAGACCAACCAGTGAATTTGCTGCAATGAATACAAAATACACCGAATATATTAAAACTACATACGAGAATCTCATAAATATCGCAAATAATTGGATCATAGATGAATTTGACGTCGGGAACCCTTTATACACCTTTACCGGTCAGATCGTAGGCGCAGCTCAAAAGAAAAGCAAGAAAAAATCAGAATTGCAACTTCAGGTTTGTAACGCAGCAATCATTTTGAGGGTTCCGTACCCAAACGGTGTCAACGGGACCCTATTACTAAGCTTCCGTCGTTCGTCCATCCGTCTGTCTGTCAGCGGGTTGTATCTCGTGAACCTAATAGGTTGACATTTTCACAGAGTGTGTATTTCTATCTTTTGCCGATATAAAATAATATAAACTAACATAAAGTTTAAATCGGATCCCCATACAAGAAACGTCTTTAAAAATAATTATTAAGTAGTGTTAAATACTGTACGGTGGTACGGAATCCATCGTGTGCCTGTCCGACTCGCACTTGGCCGGGTTTTTATAGTGGCTAAGTACCACTACCTGCCGTGTTTTCATAGAAGGCAATATAAGTAAACTTTTTATTATTTCAGATGTCTGAAATCTGCTTTGAGGACAGAGGGTTCCCACTGACACTCATTATGTGCCCTTGTTTGCGTTACAAGGAAGGTTTAAAATATATGTTAAGGCATTGGGCCATTGTTACTGGCGCTTTAAAAGAAGAAGTGGAAAGTGATATACTTAAAAGTCCTGTGAATAGAAAAGAATACACAGTTTTGTTGCCTAAAACATTCCCCACCATAAATCATGAGCTACCACTTGAATGGTGGTTCTTAGATGAAATGCCGGTAATTCTTCTTTACTTTACTTTACTTCTTAGTTAAGTAAGCGTAGGCTGTGGATCTATATAGGGTGACTGGACTCATCATAACAAACAAATTTCCCGAAGAAACGATTTTTTTAAATTAAACTAGCGCATGTCCCTAATCGCCCCAATAGCACCTGTGAGTCATTTGACCCTGCGCGCGCGCGCGTGCCGTACGGTGGTTACATTAATTACAAAAGAATAATGCAGGGTAAAAGTGTATTTTTTTTGTTTGTAGGTAATTTAAATTACAGCTGATGGTGTATTATTCTTGTTAGGTACTCAATATTCTATTGGGGTAATAAAATTGGGGTCAATAAGGTAGGTAAATTTAAAAAAATAGTTTCTTTAGGAAAGTTGTTTGTTAAGATGAGTACAATCATGAGTTTAAATATCTGTTCCAAACATTTTGACCGCGTAGCTATTGCACTTTTCTATGAAACAGCTGATTTTTTTGCAAAACCGACGTAAAATTTCCGCGCTATGGGGTCTAAGAATGATATGCTGAATTTATGGTTACAGTTTGCGCACTGGATAAAAACTTACCCTGTATAGACGGATCTGCAAAATTCTTTTTTTGATCGAAAGTTCCATTCCGAAATGGTTCCATTTAAATGTCATATAGATCTGATGATGACTTTCGGAGACAGACAACGGAACTCTTCAAAAAATGTCAAAAAAATCAACCATGATTGCTGCTATCGCATAAATATGCATTGTTTTGACCCCAAAAAGTGAAAAATAAAAACTGTTTCCAAAAAAAAACAACTGACTTCCGGAAAAACATTTCAAAATGAAAAATTGCTTTAATTTCGTAAAGTCAGTTGTTTTTTTTTTTTGGAAAAGGTTTTGTTAAAATATTTTCATTTAAAAGAGTGTCCATTGAGTTCCTTGCCCGCTCTCTTCCATAGGAACTTACTACGTTTTGGAATGGGCAACTAGCTTCATCTTTCGGACTGACCAACGCCTTGACAATACAAAAGTGCTTGTAAATAAATTTAATTGAAATAAATGCTTTGAATTTGAAGAAATAACATTAAATAAACCTTAAACTTAATTTGTTAATAAATTATTTAGTAATTCAAACAATTACTTTTTTGACTTTTAAACACCATTTTTGGTACTAACTAAAAAATAACTGTAATTATATCATTACAGTTTTTTGGGTTTAGGTAAAGATTATTTGGTGAGTTTTAAAAAATCACACAACTCTGACTGGTAATATGGCTCCGTCCCAATAATCCACCCTCTATAGTTATCTGTGACGTACTTAACAGCCCTAGAGAGGAAATGCAAAGAAAAAGGCACGGGTGTTGAAAACACTGCACTATGAACCTAAAAGGGGTGCAATGAGAGCCACGTTTCAACCGTTTCGTTTGGGTTAAAAATAACAGTAACGTGTATGTTTTTTCAATAAATACAAGACGAAAATATATTACTCACTTATTATTTTTGTTGTCACAATCAAACATTCAACAATGAATTGTATTTCAGATAAAAAAATGCGAATGTAACCAACTAACCGATCTTAATTTGTTGGATGACTCCAACCAAGAAAATGTGTTAAACATTATATCGAAGTGGCATTGCATTTGTGGAAAAAAGGTACATATGATAGCTTATGTCAATTTTTAACCCCCGACGCAACAACGACGGGGGACTATGTGTGTGTGTGTGTGTTTTGTGCGATTTTGATTTCGTTTTTTTTTGTTTGAAAGGTGAATTAGTCGGGAGTGTTCTTAGTCATTTCATCAAAATCGGTTCAGCCGTTTGAAGATTATCAGCTCTTTTCTGGTTGATGCAGGGATTTGAGCATCTTCCACGGGTCTGATCAAGTCGAAATTTGGTATTCTATTACTTCAAAGATATTAGACGAACAAAGTAACACCTGAAATTTCCAGGATACCCAAGTAACTCATCATCAAACAGCAGAAGTATCGTGTTTGGGCTCATTGAAAAGGTCTGAATGAATAGGTTATAGATAAATGGTGATCAGAACGAGGAATGAGAATAAATTAATAACAAACTTCGCTGTGGAAAACAAACGCAACGCTGCGAAGATTTAAGCGAGACATTAAGTTTAAAAAGTGGGAAATAAAAGTTAAATTAAAAAAATTAAAAACCCCCGACACAAACAAAAACTATCAAAAGTAAAAAATAATATTTATTGGCCGTTTAAGTTGTAGAGGTTTGATCAAGGCATTGTCAAGTCGGGGAATGGTCATTGAAAACGCCAAATAGAGGAGGCCAAGCATTTTCATTAGCCGTTCCCCGACTTGACAATGCCTTGATCAAAATACTACCTACAACTTAAACGGCCAATAAATATTATTTTTTACTTTTTATAGTTTTTCTTTAGGTCGGGGGTTTTTAAAATTTTAAATTTTTATCGGTTTTGTAATATGAGGTGCGTGGCATTGCCCAGCGGTGGTAAATTATAATCTAAAAAAAATACAATTCAATGCGTATTTCCAGGTAGCTTCGTCGCAGACATCAACAGGTGATATTCCCTCAATGTCTATTGAGATAAGTCACGACGAGAACATTGACGAGGAAAAGGAGTTACTTCCACTTCCGTTACGCAGCGTCCCACCTGTTAATAGTAAATACTTGTTTTTATTAAACAAAACAAAACAGTTTGAGTAAGTAGTTTCCGTCTGGTCTTTTCTTGCAGCCCTTATAGGCAGGAATTTGGTAGTAATGACAGATTTTTGTTTGACGACGTCAAAATATCGTCAGTAGCACAAAAGTATGACAATTTATATCTACCAGTGGTGCTGATTCCTTAAAGGAAATAAAATCGGTTATTTTATCAAAACTTTTGAAACGTATAGAAAACTGTTTTAAGAACATAAGTTTATGTTACGTGGAACGGCAAGCTGTTACTAAGCCAGGCCAACACAGTCTGTCTGTCAGTCACAGGGCTGTTCCTATTTATAACTTTTTCGAACAAATCCGCGACCCTGGCAGGCATCGGCCCTATCGAACCCCTTCAATTGTTGCTGACATTTCTTTGAGGCGCGCGTGGAACACAACGCGCTGTCGACCGAGGCCTGGTCCTTACCGGACGGTGAGCTGCCCATTGCTCGTCGTCCGCAAGCCCGCGCCTGCGATGGTCGGGAGTCCGCTATGGACTCCCGTTCCCAGGGCGTCTCCTGCGGCGGCTAGGGGTGCGAGGGCGCAAACCTTGCCTCTCCCTCACGCTCTCCGCCTCCTTCGCGAGCATTACTGCTTTGCAGAAGGAGGTGACAGCTTCCCATGCACTCTCGCTCAGTACCATAGCCTGGACCAGGGCCGGACGCGAGAGATCGCCCCCGCCGATCACCTCCGAGAGGACACGTTGGTGCGCCACAGACCTCCAACATATGCCCCACTGTACCCTCCAGGCGATCCACGCAATGGTAGCACCCTTGCGTTTCCTCCCGCCTTATCCGGAACAGGAACCTTCCGAAGCAGCTGTGTCCGGTGAGGACCTGCATAAAGCGGAAGGTGATTGACGGAAATCTCAGTATGCAATTCTGACTCGCATTTATATCTTTGTTCAACATAAGCGATGCTCATTTATATCTTTGCTCAACGTAACCGATGCTCATTTCAGAGATTAGATCACGTTTAGTACTACAGCCTGGTGATCTAGTGAGGTGCAAATATTCTTTTAGTCCTCAAGACGAAGGGAACTATAGCGTCAAACGATTTATCGAAGTTAGTGGATGGCCTGAATCAAGGGTTGATGTTAACGTTAACGGGATTTGTGATTTACCGAGGTATTTTCAACATTTACCAATATGTTTCGCAGTCTTTTTATTCATGGACCTGTGTAACCTTTCCACCAGAGGGACTTGTGGCTAATTAATAACAGCCGTACTGATCGATCGCGGTTGGTTCGCTGATGGGAGACCATCTTGACATAGGTACCAATACCCCTTCGTGCCTTGGAAATCACGTTAAGCCGTTGGCCGGGCCTGTCATTTGTGGATCTTTGGCAGTAGTTACGGGTTATCAGAAGCCCTTAAATCTGACAAGCAATCTTACCAATGGGTATCGTGTTACCCAGTATCTGGGTTGTGGAGGTCAGATAGGTAGTAGTTCCATGTAAAATACTGGTATTCAGCTGCATCCGGTTAGACTGGAAGCCAATCCCAACATCGTTGGGAGAAATTCAGGCAGATGATGATGACCTGTGGAGCTACGTTATTATTACAGATTGGATAGCCGCCCAAAAAAGATGTTTGAAAACTTTGTGAGGAGAACTCATGAAGACAACGTCTATAAGTTAACATATTTAGATGATCTTAAAGTTTTTGAATTCGGACCAATATTTGTAGGAATGAACAGGTATGGTGGTAAATGAATATCATTATTTAACTTGTTATTAATAAACCCGTATTAAAATGTTAAATGAAAAAATATTTTTTTAGAATTTATGAAGAAGATTATACGATCGATTTGAAGAATTCATCCCTTGTGACTGCAGATGTTGTCATCGAGTTTCTAGAAGAAACTCAAGTATTTCAAATAGACAAAACGTTTATAAAGTTGGAAGTAAGATTAAAATAATTTCACATTCTCATCAAATTCACTGTATTTCGGTTTCTTTGTAGTTCATAGTTCCATGCTGCATCAACAATTCAGCATATTTGGTCCTTATTGAGGTGGATCCGCTAAATAGCCCGCAAAGTTCAAAATTGCTATTGTTTTTCAATATGCAGTTCAGTGTCAGATTGTTATTGACTGACAGTTCATTAAAATATCTTTTGCGTCCGTAAAACGTTTAAATTTACAGAATTAAAATAATCATAAAACCCCATCTCTTAAGTTCATTTAATCTATTTAAAAAAAAACAACGTCAAAAATAATATTAGTAGTATGTACCTACATGTAAATAAAAAAACAGAGAGAAAATAATCACAGGGCACCAAAAAATTCGTCCGCATCGCTGTCAATACAAAAAAAAAAAACTATTTCATGAAAAAATTATTCAATGGGATTGTAAGAGGGTTGTAATTGTTTGTTTTGCAATTTGGAGGTCCAATAATCAATACAACCCGTGTTGATGATTTGACCTGCAAATTGCAAAGAGTACGTACGTAAGTACTTAAGAAAATTTTAATTTTGCGGTATGCCCAGGTGCTTACCTAAAATGCGATTTTTTGCTCTTCATAGCCCGGGTGTCGAGACAAACTGGCAATTTCGGCGGCTCCTGCAGTAGTGGGTGTGCATACGAGTGTGTTACTTTTCTGCGTCAAAGACAATCCTGAAATAGTAACGGTCAACATCGCTTGTATCGGAGTTTTGCCCATCGTTGAAATATTGCCGCTGACCAAGTCGATTGGTAAGATTTACCTAATTATAATGTCACGGACTTAAAAAAGACGGCTACGTCCGTCTTTTTTAAGTTGTTACACTAAAAAGTGGGCCAATTGATCATATAATTTATATGGCATTTGTGAGTATGTAACCCTCAAATGGGTGGCCATATGCATGCTTGACTGTTGATAAGACGAGGTTACTTCCATCTTTTTGTTACTTCCGTGTATATCTAATGTAGTTTCATCATTCTGTATTAAAAGTCTTCTTCAAGCGTCGTCTTCAATCTCGTTGTCACCCACTACTTCCCTCTGTACGAGCTATTCTTACTTATAATAACGTATTTAATTCCATAAGTCCTGTTTTTTTTTGCATATTAAACTTTGGCATGTTGCCATAAGTAGTGTAAACTCGACTACGTGAAGCAAAAACTTTGTACTCTTTTTTACGATAATAACACGGACGGAGGAATATGAAATTTGGCACCGTTAAAGTTTATATGGAGAAGAAGTGCAGAACGCTAATACTTTTTTATAAATATTAATGTATTAGAAATATTTTCGACTACTAGGCGACCACTTCCTACTCAGCCTATAATGTTCCCACTGCTGGGACAGAGGCCTCCCCTCTGTGAGAGGGAGCGGGCCGTAATCCACCATACTGGCCCAGGACGGGTTGGTAGATGTCACATGCCTTCGAATTTTTAGTTCTAGGACATGCCGGTTTCCTTACGATGTTTTCCTTCACCATTTTGAGAGCAGGGTGATGAAATAATTTACACATAGTAAAGAGCCTGTCTGGGTTTGAACCTACGACCTCACTGGGCCGCCATTGATCTGGGCGAAAAATATGTAAATGTTTTAGATATTTTATATTCTAATATTTAAAAATGTAATTTATGTGTATTTAATGTGATAAAGGAAATAATAATTTAACATGTTTCAAAAGATTCCTGGTTCCTATTATAACATTTATTTGATTTACCTAACTCTCCAGAATACGGAAAGCTTCTACTCTATCGTCGAGCAGATGATAGATTTATTGTAAAGAACGATTCTATTCTACCAATAATGTGGAAGATACGTAACGCCCAAGAATTCGTCGAAGATTTCATAATATCTCAGACATCGGGCCTCGTGCTGAGACAAGACAATCAAGTGGTCCCTGTTACATATATCGCGTGCCGAGTTGGTGTAATATCACAAAAAATCCTAATAATCGACGTATGTTTTAACTGTCTTTACCTAATATTAATTGTATTTAGTAGATACATTTTGATGCAAGCGTGCAAAGTTTGTCATTGCACTCTAGGAATGCAGCCTGATCCTCATGGCTTAAGGGAAAGTACAAATGTTCACGTGTATTAAAACGACGTTTTTCAACAAACTTGCGAGCAAAGTCATAAAAAATATTATGTTATAAATGGTAGTGACAAGGGTGCAAACCAAACCAGACAAACCAAACACCAAACAAGACACCAAACCAGTGCACCATTTTCCAAAAATATTTGTTAACGATTTCGTTGCATAGTTAATTATTAAACAAAAATGTCGATTTCACGTAGGGAAGAAAGGCAATACAAGTCCGGTTTTTCCTCACAAGTGTGTTCAAAAATATTGTACGAAACGCGTGTGCATAGAGATCTTTACACACTCCGAATAATACCTCCTCGGCTGTAATGACCAACATAGCACACTTGTATCAAAATGTATTAAATTGTGTTTGTGGTGCACTTTCCCGTTGTACTGCGGGAATGCTAAGTAAAAACCATGCTTGGAATGGATGGACCATTGTGAACTTAAAACCGGTGCAATAAGAGCCATTTTTGACAATTTTTTATTGAAAAATATGTTTTTAGCAGATTGGTCCCTGTAGGTGTAGGTATGTATTAGGTAACTATCTAATTTGATCTAATCGATAATTTACAGATATTTGACGCAGAAGGGCGAGGAGAGCCAATGTTGATAGACGTTTTGTCATTATCCGCGGAATGCTACGATGTTATGATTGAATGCGCTCATGAAAATCCAAGCGAGAACTATCTTAATTATGGCAACGTCAAAGTTAATTCTACAGTTGTCAGAGAATTGTACTTGCTCAATCGCGGCAAATATAACATTTATTACAAGTTAGTCGATATTCATAAAATATTGGGATGGTTAGAATTCTAGTAAATATCTATTGTTTTCTGTGTTCATTCCCTAAAAGCGTGGCTACACTCAGCGACCTGCACACGATGGCTATACGTTTCAACTACATATATTAAAAGCGACTAACAAAAGGTAGATATTTACTAAGCAATTGTAAGTGGAAATTCCGAGAGAACGCCCTAGAATAGAAGGACATAGGTACACTGACTTATCGATGAAGTTCTTCAGAAAGGTCAGAAGCGTACTAAGATACTCGTAATTGGCGAGTGTGTAGGTACCATAACCAGATATATGAACGTGGAAGAAGCGAAAGGAGTATGTAAGGAATTAAAGATCGAAGCAGGTGGCATTCTAAAGTTTCTACCTAACCCCACGGGAAAAGGTGTATAATGCCGTTTTGCCGTTTTAACGTAAACTTAGATGCTTGTAGCCGAGCCAATATTTAAATTACGGCTAAAGAAATTTACTTCTCAAAGCACATCTATCCGGAAATTAAAGCCAAAGAATATTAACATTATGATTACAAAAGAATAACATACAACCCTAAATCAGGTTAAAAAAGGTGAAGAACTTTCCGGAGCCGTCCCTGCTGCGCTCGTTCGAATGCATGCCGGAGTGCGGGGTAATCCCAGCCACGCTGAAGCTTATCGCCATCGAGTTCGAGTGCACGCCCATCACGTCCATGAACCTGGTCAACGTGCCCGCGTATATCTGCTCGCTGCTCGACAGCAGCAAGAAGCAAGTCGTCGTTGCCAAGTTCCCAGTCTGCATTACCATTGCTTCATTTTACAACACGTAAGTGCTGCATTAATCTAAGACATTATGTAGGTACTATCATTGCTGAAATCGTCAACCCGGCTTGAGCAAGCGTGGTGCTCATTCACAAAAAGATGAAATAGTAGATACTATACGATAGCACCGGACAACGGTTGTCCGTACGGATCTGCAATCCGTACTTGCAATATCATTTGTGACGGTATTGTACCATTACTGATATGATATTTTTTTGTCAATGAAACACATTACAAGATGCTATATATTCTAACATATGTATCTACATTTTGCACAAATTACGTAAATTACATTTTTCACTGACTTCATGTGACTAATTATAAGTACTTACAAACCTGTGTAATGTTTATGAATACATTTATACGTATCAGAATAAAATATAGCATTAAAAAAATGCGACTTATTTATTTTTCAAGGTTTACCTTATTCCCGTTGGGCGAATTGAACTTCCATATAATAGCAGTCGGAACTGGAATTACGAGGGACGTTATTTTGAATAATACAAGCAAGTGCCCCGTTACCTACGAGATAGTGTTGCCTGTGGCATACCAAACAATACGTGACCCAAATCTCCCTCCTCCACCTCCACATAAAGAAAAAACTACTAAGTAAGTCATAATTCTCTTACCCTTATACCAATTTATTTGTGGTCGCCGTATTTTTCTTCCACGCTTCTCTATTAGTCATCATCTCGACAGTCAATCATTATTCACACAGCCTATCGTTTCTTTCATCTAAAACTCAAAACAACACATAAACACACTTACAACTTTCCTCACGGCATTTTCCTTATTCCTCTGTATCATATGCCATATCATGACCATTTCACAGATACCGGTGCCACCAAAACTATTAGGTACGTACCAATCCTTATGTTATGTGACATATCAATAGTTTTTAGGTGAAACATAAGTAATAAATATCGTTATTCATTCATAACAATAAGTAAAGTATTAAGAATCATTTGATTGTTATTACACACACACAACAAAACACACACGCACACATAACTGGCGAAAAGTAGGTGTACTATAGGTAGATACACCACTGCGCAACCCTTCGGGGCAACAAGGCGTGATGTTATGTTATTTCATGATTCTTATTTATTTGTCACTAGCTTTTTCCAGCGGCTTCGCCCGCGTGGTTGTCTAAAACTATCCCACGGGAACGTAGTACTGGGATAAAAAAGTATCCTATGTGTTATTCCTGGTTACAAACTTCCTGTGTGCCAAATTTCATTCAAATCCATTCAGCTGTTTTTGCGTGAAAGAGTAACAAACATCCATACATACATCCATACTTCCATACTCACAAACTTTCACATTTACATTATTAGTAGGATGAAGTACTAAAATCATGCAATCTTTATCATAATGAATATTCAACAGAATAAAAAACCCTCCGCTAAAATGTGGCAACTTCGTTATAATGAACGAAGACAACCTCCTTCCTCCTGGAACCAGCCGGACCATACAGATACAATTCTTCGCGACACAAGCGCGCACGTTTGAGGAAACTATTAACTTTATCATAAGTGACACGTGCCCTGCCGAGGCTCAAGGAGTGCCTCTGAGACTGGTCGGCACGGGAGCTATGCCAACTTTGGATCTGTGGAATATTGAGACCACGTTTAGAGAACATTTGATCGTTAAAAATCTATCAGAGTATAAAGTACCAGAGGTAACGTTTGCAACTAACATCACGTTTATCACGTAACGTATTAGACAAAGTGTAACAAAATAAACGCAAGTCCTGGAAGTCGTTTGTGATAATTCAGTAGTCACAATTGACTACTGGATTAAAAACTGTGCTGACTCTCAGCCTAGTTTCAATAAAAGACTTTTGATTCTGAATCAATTTCAGTAACTTTTAATAATTTTTTACCGATAGAGCCAAAACGAATTAGTAAGACTCAATTTTGAATGCATAAAGTAATGCTTGGTTCAACTAGATTTTCTTAATAATTCGTTGAATTAAACAATTAGTTTTAAAAACAAAGTTTTGGTTAAATACTCTAATTGGCATGTATAAGGAATTACGTTAATAATGTTACAAGTTGTATAAGTGAGATATTATTATTGCATGTGTGTTGCTGATTTTTTTTTTTTTTATTTGTTTACAGTCATCGCCACATTGTGTTTTTGCGGAGAATTCGGTGACATTGCACTTTTTCTGCGTCACAGTCCATTCCAGTCACACGGGATTAATTGATCTTTATAACAATGGACTTGTTGCATGTGCGCTCAGCATGAAACTTCACCATCAGACTAATTCCAATCCAAAGATATTCTCTTTGGACAAGTTTCAAACACATATAGAACCATTGTTGCATAAGAATCTGGGAATCGTTTTCAGTCCAGATGCACTACAGGTACGTGCCATGATTACTACAAAAGTCAATACACTAACACTGAAATAGACTTTATTAAGTTATTTGGGCGACTCAATACCAAAGCCAGTCAGAAGACCTTTATCCGTTAATTAACGAAGTTAACATTTCGAGCAACGGATTAACTTAACGATTTCTGTTCCGTACATCTCCGTTAATCGTTAATTAAGTATCCATAACTGTATGAAATATTAATAGGTGAAGCAAAAACTTTGTACCCCTTTCTTACGAAAATTACATGGACGGAGGAGTATGACATTTGGCACAGTTATTTCTGTTACATCCTGAAATATGTACGTATGTATGAACGCAGTGGTGGAGAATGAAGAGAATCGCGGCTTCCGAGTTTTGGCACTTTGTGTAAATTACTTCATCACCACTGCTCTCAAACGGTGAAGAAAAAATAGTGAGGAAACCGGCATGTACTAGGACCAAAAATTCGGACACATGTGACATCCACCAATCCGCAATGGGCCCGCGTGGTGGATCACTGCCCGCTCCCTCTCACCGAGAGGAGGCCTGTGTCCCAGCAGTGGGAATATTGTGGGCTGAATATGCTGAAATACATATGCTATGCCACACATAATGATCTGAAGTTCCGGTCATATACGGGTTTTATAATCGTTTATGTAAGTAGTATTTTCCAAGAATATCAGGTCCGGGCGCTCATGGTCTCTTCAAGGAAATCTCGAAACGGCTGGTTGACACTGCCCATGACCCAAGGGCTGGTTTCTACCTTGGCCAGCGGCCAAGCATTGCCATACAACGTGGTAATGCCGCCATTCTCTTGGGAACATTACCAATCGTCAGCGATGCTGATGAATTTGTCGACGCCATTTTTTTATTTGTAAATAGGTTTAGTCCCATCTCTTCCCGTGGGTGTCGTAGGAGGCGACTAAGGGACTTACTAGAGAAAGGGCAGCAGCGTTCTCTATGCATTTGACCACCATACTGCAATCGCCAACCCGCCTGCCAAGCGTGGCGATTATGGCAAGCCCTCCTAGACTGGGGGAGGCTTATGTCCAGCAGTGGACGTCTTCTGGCTGAAATGATGAGGTTTAGTCAAGTTAGGATTATTTATTTATTTATTAAAACTTAATGCACAAGTAAAAAAATACTGTACAAGGGCGGACTTAATGCCTTAGGCGTTTTTATTTTATTTTATTAAGTAATAAATAAATGATGAATAAATTCTAATATTATTAATGTAAAAAAGAAATAACTGCATTAATAATTAACTACATAACTACAATAACACTCAGAATGTATTCATTCAACGGCGAATTAACTAAACCACTTTGTCAAAATATATTTTCAGGAATATCGTGCCGTGTTAGAAATAAAATTAAAATTACTAGACAACCAAGAACAGTCATTCAAGATATGTCTCATAGGTGAAGGTGTTATTCCTAGAATAGAATTGTTATCACCTCGTCTGAGACACCAAAGGGTTGCCTTGCTCCGGTTTGCAGTGACATGTCTGGGTTCCATCAGCACCAAAGCTATTGTCTTTAAAAATATATGTTCTGTGAATAGTGTAGTCGTTTTGCACGTCATACAGTCAATGAATGAAGAAAGGCCTATATTCTGGTTGGCTTTAGCGCCAGACAATGAAAATGCGGTTCAAGATGGCCATAATGGTAACAGAAACAACTCTAGTAATGAAGGACATCATTTAGGTTTTGAATATTTTTCACCCAAAAATTAAAGTGCCGGAAAAAGAAACAATTTTCATAAGAAAACTGTTTCTTTTTCCGGCACTTTAATTTCCCATAAGGGAAAAAGCACCCTCAACATTTTTCAGGTATAACATTTAACAACGATGGTATAACATTTAACCCTTTCGCTGTTATTTCAGTTAGAAAATACTAAAATTCACATTTACATATATATACATTCATAGGTTTTCCCTCAACCTTTTTGACGTTATTTTTAATATCATGCCTTATTATTCATACATAACGCTCATTTCATTTCTACCATAGGCAATAACGTTAAACGAATGTCCGAAATATTGTTGAAAAAATAAGTTTTTTGGTCGGTAGTTACTTTAAAACTCGAATAGCAGCCAGGAGGATAACTATAGAGCTTCGTTGTGATGTTAAAAAATGTTCAAACTATTATTTCCAATAAGATAACACAGTTCTCTTTCTTGATTTTCTTTTTTGGGTACGAATTGATTGATGTCCTTCAAAAATGTGCTCATTAAAAAATAATATTATATGTATCTAAGTATTAAATAATCACAACTTTTCAGTTGAAATCAATTTAAGAATGAAAGTTATCCTAAAACCAAATGAAACAATTAAATTAAATGTTTATTACAATCCATTATGGAAGGGACGAACTAAGTGTGAAGTAAATATGACGATTAAAAACAATCCTTACGAATATTTTACCGTAAGTATACTAACAATATGTCTTTAATTACTTGTTGAATTATGAATTAATCCTTAATACGTGGAGGTCTGCCCGGCTTGGGCGGAGCATGGAGGCGATAGGCGGCGCCGATTTCTGGCGTCCGTCCATGGTCCAGGCCATGGTACGGAACGAGACTGCATGGGTAGCCGTCACCTCCTTCTGCGAAGCAGTAATGCTCGCAAAGTGGGAGGCGGCGCACGTGAGGGAAAGGCAGTATATGCGCCCTCACGGCCCTAGTCGCCGCAGGAGAAGCCCTGGGCGTCGGAAATCCCAGGCTGATTCCCGGCCACCATAGGCGCGGGCTTGCGTATGGCGAGTAATGGGTAGCTCGCTGTCCGGTAAGGACAAAGCCCGGGTCGACAGCGCGTTGTGTTCCACGCGTGGCTCAAAGAGATGTCAGCACCAACTGGTGGGGTCCGCAAGGGTCCATACCTGCCAGGGATGCGGGTTGTTCGAAAAAGATACCGTGGCCCCTGGCACACAGGCAACTGAAGGAACACGGGTGGGTTTTAGTCAGTAAAAGTCTGACACACCCTCCTGCTCCACCCAGAGCAGAAGTTATTTGATGATATCCCACCCTCAAAAAAAAAATGGTTGATAATAAACAGGATATTCATTCCCTAAAGAAAACTAAGCAAAAAATGTGTGACGCCCGAGTCCCAGCTTTGAGATTGAAGCGGTTGTTCAGAATTTCAAATAAACAAAATAACAAAACACAAAATTAACAGTTACTTTTGAATATTCGCAATTAACTTAATTCTAAACAATCTAAATAATTCAAATCAATATAGGCAAGGCTTCCCACAACAACAACCAGTTACATAAACGACACTCTTGGTGATGATTGTCAAAGATCTACCTATGAATTACAGGCTAGATAATTATTCGTTTTATTTTGAAACCTAACTTTATATATCTTCTTATTTCCTTTAGGTAGTCTGTGAAGCTGAATCATTTATGGAAGACGTAATATTAATGGGTCTAGAAATGCTGTCTATGGATACAGACCTTGATGCGTATAAAGCATCCGCAGAAGGGTTAGTTTTCAATAAAAAAAAATACTTTAAGTATCTATGGTTGCTGAAGCATTTCCCATGTTCTGGTATTAAAAATTTCGTTTAATTTAATCTGGAATGTTTCGAAATTCATGCCAAATTGCCGGTCATTAAGCTTATTTTTCTGTTAACAGGACCATGTCTACCGTGTCTACAGTAGACAAAAAAAGTAATATCGAAAAGAAAAAATCAAAAGTAGACACCAAAAAGACGAAACGGATGTCCGTCAGTTCCGTCAGGGACCGTGATTCACCAACCTCAGAATTCTCTCTTTTAAAATACATATTAAATTTTGGTAAAGTGTATTTTTTTTACACGCTTTTATTAGCTTCACCTGTATGTTTGTAAGTATGTTTGTTTGTTTATAACCGACTCCTTTGGATTTGATTTTGACCCACGTCAAACGGTCAGATTTCATTTAAACGTTGTAGACTTATCGAGGACCGACAACAATTCAATAATTTCAAAAAAAAGACACGCTTTTGTAGTTCGCAGAACTAAAAACATAAAAGAAATAATAGTTAAAAAAAATTAAAAACACGCTTTAAAAACCAAACTAAAAAGAAGGAGAAGAAGGGGTGCTTTTTGAGGTATTTTTATAATTAATTAATATCAAGCACCCCACGCTTTTTATTAGAATTAAATTATTTTCTACTTTTTAGTTTGTTTTTTAAAGCGCGTTTTTTTAGTTTTTTAAACTACTATTTTTTAATGTACAGTCGGTTGACTGAAACCAAAATATAACCAAAACCAAACTAAAACCAAATTGATACCATGGACGGTTGTCCATGGTATCAATTTGGTTTTGCCAGCACTTTCTCTTCGTAGGTCAAGGAATAACTACTGATTACTTTCTTTTGTTCTTACTCTTTGATCAAATGTTGTGTTTATAAATGTGTAAATAGGTTAAACAAACTTATTTGCAAAGTGTGTTGCCAACAGAAATGGAAGAGCGCTGATGTGTGAAATACAGATATCTAGTTCAGACACAGAAAAATACATAGCAAAAAAAAATATTTAACACTAAAAACATACAATGGGCTGCCTTATGTGTATCGCTTTCTGCGATTGCTTCCAGGCAACTTGCTTATAGAAACAAGTGTCATAAGCTGTATCACCATACCTACTATTAAATTATTGTATATTTTGAACAAACATTATTAAGCTTATGACGCGCAGTTGTCCGTACATCTATAGTATCTAGAAATTGCTTCCTAAAATGCAAATAAATGCTGTATCTTTAATTTCAGGTGGCTGTGAGCTATGCTCCTTGCAAAGGAGATCAGTTGTAATGGTTAATAATTCTGATAAGGTATACAAGTTTAGCTGGAACGAAGTAGAGTGTTTAGTCATAAAACCATCCATGGGGTACATTTCCCCAGGTGAAGAGAAGGACCTAGAAATTATTTTCTTCTCTGCCCAACCTATTACATTAAAAAAAGTAAGAATTATTGGTGGTTTAATTTTTTGTTAATAAAAGCACCTAATTGCAAAATATTTCAATGAAAACATTTTATTTAAAGGAATTCCTATTTTGTGCCTTAGTGGCAATTAGTGATGATTCTCTCACACTCGATGTAAAAGGAACTACTTGGGACAATCGTCAAATCGTCACCCTGTTTGATCACAATACGTAAGTTATATTAATACGCCAAACCTTTAGGATCTAATTAATCACGCAGGTACTCCTGGCAGGATAGACAGGCTAGCCAACATGATAGTACGACCTCCATCAATCATCGATATAGACTTAGTGCAATATACCTATTATCATAATATATGTATATGTAGTTAAGGTGGAGGAATGGAGTAGATACAAATCTTTTGGTAATCAGCGCCGGTTAGAAGCGTCGTAGAATTATCATTTCTGCCGAAAGACGTCCCCCCCTGAGGATAGGCGTCCCCCAAGCATCGCCGATTCGACGAATTCTGCTTCTCACATTTAGCGGATTCCTGCGGCCTTCACCAAGCCATCGGTCCATGTTGTGGGAGGCCGTCCAACGCTACGTCTTCCGTTAGAATCCGATGCTAATCATACTTTTAATTGCGAGATTTTCGATATCACATGCTAACAATAGCTAAGAATTGGTCATCCGTCATAGCTACAGTAAAAGAAAATATTCTTACAGCGACTTACATTTTTTTCTGCCATATAACTAAATTCCTTACTTAAATGCTTTCAGGGATTTGAGCATTAATCAAAGATGCGAAACTACTGTCGATGAACAAACTATTCCACCATCAGATTATTTCATAGGGAAAATAAACATGGTTATAGTTTATTCAGCACAAACGGAATATACAAAATACGTTTCTACGTTGCCTGAGAATAAAAAATTGCGTGATACGTTTATATATCAGGTGGAGTATTGGCATTTTTTAATAATTATCACTTTTATAAGGGTCAAATTAAATTAGTCTGGGAATACTTAACACACTCGGGTATCGATATCGAACACAATATTTTTCGATCGAAGCGAAGGTCAAATACGCCCGTAATTTTGTCAGTGAACGGCGTCGGCCGATCGCGTACATCGATCAGCTGTTTTTTCATGGAACTTACAATTTTTTTACGAATTTCCAAAATCCGTAACACAACAGTCGTTTGGTTGCCATAATTTTAATGTACATGTCATTTAAAGTTTTGAAGAAAGTTCGATTTATTTTTTATTTTTTTTTCTATTGATAGATGCCCAACACATGGTTAAACTATTACCAGCTAATTTAATTTGACCCTGTATCAAGTGGATATAATCTTGTTGTCATCGTATGGGCATGTAATGCAGAGGTGTGGAGAAAATGACGTACGGAAAGTTTGGCTAGGTATAAAAGTATGGGGCAGACCAAAGACAAGGTGGATGGATGGACTGTGTGAAAGGTAAAATGGCTAGAAAGGGGTGACTACCTGAGGTGACGACTAATAGAGAAGTATGAAAGAAAAAAACATACTGTGCCGACCCCAAATAAAGGCAGGAGAATGATGATTATAATCTCAGATTTTTTTTGGTTTTAATATTCAGACTAGACATTTCGACTTCACTGTGGAAAACGTTGGTCGTGTTCCGATGAAAATAACGTGGAGTTTTCAAATTGACGATGAATTTCCAGCCAGAATAGATAAATACGAAATGAGACAGTCACAGGTATTGTCCTTTTTTGATCAACGTTCCTCACACTGTTTAACTTAGTAATACTATAATAGATATATATATATACAGATATATATAGATATAATTTATACGTATATAATACTAAATTAATCAAAGCCCCTAAGGTTAAAAATATTTGATACAAAGAAAATGAGAATGAGTTATAATTCGACTGCAGCACAGTACCTACTCAACTTAGTGTTTTAAATAAGTAGTTTAGGTTAGCCCATGCGACTTCCTCATCTACTCATCGAGGAAGAGTGTATAACTGGGAAGATAAAATGAGTGAAAATCAATAGAATGAGTTTTTGACGGGATCGCTTTGGAACATGTCGCACGAATTTTCATTTTCATTAAATTTTGTGAAATAGCGCATTAAATTGTATAATTTTGGTAGTGAATTATTCAATTTAGTTACGTGTGAGTACACAAGTGTAGTGAAGGTGAAAATAAGTGACTAACGTGGACTTTTCGTGTTCCCCTCAAAAACTCCTAATAGGTTGTTGTAAAGTTACTACCGCTTTACAATAACTTGGACTTGACTGACTAAAGACGACTATGACTGTTTTGTGACTTCGTGCCCGATACGAGGTGCATTCAATAAGTACCTAGCCTCATCGCCAGAGGGCGCTGTAGTTTCAAAAGAGTTTTACCACAGTGTAGCACATTCTTTTTTAATTCTTTTTTCAAATTTTCATTCCAATCCCTTCATTTGTTTTAATTTGACAACTTATGGAAGCGAACGTGTCGATCGGTTTTACAAAAATGGAAAAAGAGCAATATCGTTCGGTGATTCGATTCCTATTTTTGGAAGGGAAAACGCGCATCGAAATCAAAGAGCGCTTGGATGCTGTGTACGGTGACTCTTCTCCATCGATGGCCACCGTCAAGAATTGGTTCAACGAGTTTGCACGTGGCCGTACGTCGGTTTTTGATGAACCACGTCCGGGTGCACCGAAAACAGCTGCTACGGAGGAAAACATTAAAAAAATCCATGATCTCGTATTGGCAGATCGCCGATTGAAGGTTCGGGAGCTAGCTGAGACTGTAGGCATTTCAGAAGGAACAGTGCATCATAATCTTCACGAGGAACTCGGCATGAGAAAGCTGTCGGCGCGATGGGTGCCGCGTTTACTCACACCAGAAAACAAGCGCAACCGTGAGACCACATCGGAGACGTGTTTGGCGCTGTTTAAGCGGAATCCAGCGGAGTTTTTGCGTCGTTTTGTGACCGTCGATGAAACCTGGATCCACTGGTACACACCAGAGACCAAGGAGCAATCAAAACAATGGATCCAGACCGGGGAACGTGCTCCAAAGAAGGCGAAAACTGTAAAATCGGCCGGAAAAGTTATGGCCACCGTTTTCTGGGATTCACAAGGTGTGATCTACATCGATTACCTCGAGAAGGGTAAAACAATTACAGGGCTTTACTATGCCGATTTATTGGGCCGATTCGACGCCGAATTAAAGAAAAAACAACCCCATCTGGCGAAGAAAAAAGTGCTGTTTCACCACGACAACGCACCGGTTCACACGTCTGCCGTTGCCATGGCCAAATTGGTCGAATTACGCTACGAATTGCTGCCATGTATTCTCCAGATTTGTACCCTTGTGACTTCTTTCTGTTTCCTAATCTGAAAAAATCACTCGCCGGGAATAGATATGGATCGAATGAGGAGGTCATCGCCGCCACGGAGGCCTATTTTGCAGAGTTTGACAAAAACTATTTTTCGGACGGATTAAAAAAGTTGGAGCATCGCTGGGCTAAGTGTATCGAACTAAAAGGAGACTATGTTGAAAAATAAATTCCCACTTTTCCAAAATTTTCGTTTACTTTTTGTAGGCTAAGTATTTATTGAATGACCCTCGTATCGGGCCATTTACACGATCGAAAAGAAAAATTACTTGACACTGGCTCAATGCACAAACCGTGCGAAGCCAAAACGCAAAAAAAAACAATGTGGAGGGAAATTTTGAAATTGGAACGTTCCTATTTTAACTTAAAAATAAGATTCTTATTTTCAAAATAGACTGGCCAGTCTCTCATACATAAAAACTTTTTTTCGCAATACTTTCTGAGTGGCCTGGTACAGGAAGTTTGCGGACGGAAAAATTTAAAGCTTTGAAGCGTGGACTGAAATCGCAGCAATCTTTGTTTACCTAAGCGAATACTGACCAAGAGTCTGCAACTCGCGCCAGCTTTCGTGTGGCTCTTGAAATCGGAAAACGTGGAAAACCATTCACCGATGGAGAAATGATAAAAAAATGCTTGATTGCAGTAGCCGAAGAAATATGCCCCGAAAAGGTAAATCAGTGTCAACTTGGTAGCAAACACCGTGGCTCGGAGGGTGCAAGACATCGCAGCTGTCTGACAAAAATGTACACCTTAAGTGGTTTTCTCTAGCCTTGGATGAGTCAAGGGATGTGTCAGATACTGCTCAGGTGTTGATTTTTATTCGCGGAGTAATTAAAAGCTATGAAGAACTTCTTGATATTGATAGTATTCACGGCACGACAGCTGGGGCACTAAATTTTTAAGGGACTTGAAATCTCTCATAACTGATGGAGCCAAAAATATGTGTGGTAAAAATTAAGGAGTGCCACATTTGTGGCAAAGGCTGTAGAAAATGATGGTGGTTCGAAATCATTAGTCTTACATTGTATCATTCATCAACAATCCTTGTGCGGAAAATGTTTGGATATATCTGAAGTTATAAAACCAGTTATATCAGTTGTTAACTTCATCAGATAAACTCGCGGAATTGTGTGTGAATTCCGCGAGTTTATTGAAGAGATTGGAGAACATGACTTACCATATCATACTGCCACTACTATCATACTGTACGCTAGCTTAGTTGCGGAAAAGTCCTTAAGCGCTTTTTAAACTTCGAGCAGAGATCGTTTTTTTTATGAGACGCATCGCCCTTTTGCCATTTAGAAAATAGTGAATGGCTGCGGAAATTAGCATTCTATATCGATTTGACAAATCATATGAACGAACTGAATTTAATATTGCAAGGAGAAAATCAGCTTCTCCCTTATTTATACACCAATATCAAATCCAATATCAGAGGCAGAAAATAGTACTATTTCAAGTACAATTACGTAAAAATTGTTTCACACGTTTTAAAACATGTGAAATATTCAGTCACACATTTTGCAATCGAAACTTTGAGTGCTTTAAAGATAAATTTTGATACTCGTTTCTCTGACTTTGATGTCATTGCGAATGTAATTAAGTTTTTTCAAAATCCTTTTGATTGACATTGAAACCCTGGAAACTCCGGAAGTCCAAATGGAAATTATTGATTTTCAGTGCAGTGATATGATAAAGAACAATAACAAAATTTCGAGTCTTCCACTGGTACAATTTGATCATTTGCATAAATTTGCTCGTGGGTTATTTTCTGTTTTTGGTACTACTTACTTGTGTGAGAAAACTTTTTCCAAGATGAAGTACACAAATAATGTTTATAGATCTAAATTAACCGATTAGCATCTTAAATATCTCTTTTAATAATTGATACGGGTAAAATTGATCTACAACTACAAACGATTGTCGGTTGAAAATCACAATTAGATACATAAATCTCATTAGTGTTTTTTGTTTTACTGTGATTAGTGGGATTTATTTTAATTATTTGTTAGTTATTAATATGCTTCAGCTTAGATACTTAAGTTTTCTGCGTTATCATTTCTGTTGTTAAGTTTTACCTTGCAAGTAAATAAAACCGAGTAATTATCATTCTGTGTTTTCTTCTTCATCTTATCACAGCAATAAAACATTGGCTGTCGCGGGCCAGATTGATGACACTAGTCTTAAGCTGTCGCGGGCCGGATTGATGGCACTGGCATGTTGGATTTGGCCCGCGGGCCGTAGTTTGGAGACTCCTGACCTAGAGAACTAAAGATATGAAATCTATTAAAGAAAAAGAAACTAGAAAAGTGTGAGCAATTTGTCAAAGAAAAAATGTGAATTTATTTTGGAATACTAGGTTTATACTGCACCCTAAGTCAAATCTCGTTTTTGGAGTTTTTTAGTTTTATAGGCATTTTCATAGGTTTTCTGGTTTTTGTTATGTTTGATTGTTTTTATCATTAAACTTTAATAATTTTCCAATAATTTAATGTAATGTTTATTGAGCCTTCCCGTTTCTCTTTAAATTTATTCTCAAAAAATAAACTAGTATTCCAAATATGTTGCAGTTCCATATACACATAAGCCCTCTCGAATCATTCTGTCCATTGATGCAAACCGCATTAAATCTGTTGCGCAGTTTAAAAGATCTAAGCGTACAGACACCAAAAGCTCTATGTTTTATATATCAGATAATGTTCCTTGAAAGTAAAAAAAACTAGCCGGCACGGCTGGCGCAGTGGTTAAGCGATTGGCTGCTGCGCTGCTTGTCATGGGTTCGATTCCCGCACGGAACAAATATTTGTATGACCTACAAGTAGTTGTTCCGGGTCTAGGTGTTTGTGTATGTGAGTTTAAATGTTTGTAAACGCACCCACAATACAGGAGAAATTCCTAGTGTGGGGCAACTTTTTTTTTTTAAATATATTTTGTAGCTTTATCACCATCTATGTTTACAAAAAATATACACACGAATGCTTTCCGGGGTCGAGCGTGGAGAACTTTCATAGACGGCGTAGGCGTCTGCGACGCGAGAGAAAGCTATTGATCCGCTACTCGATACGCGTGTCTCTGCTACGACTGCTACGAGGTTTCACCGCGACTGCACCGCAGCCGCGTACTTACAACTCTACGGCGTAGCGCGTACTTACAAGTTTACGGCGTAGCTCATACTTACAAGTGTACGCGTACTTACAAGCATATTTTAATAACAACATTTTCTAAATCAACATGAAATTATTAGGTAATGCCGGCGGACGTCAATGACTTCGACCCAAATAATGCGAGCACAGGTCATACAACAAACGGAAATGTCCTCATGCCTCAAATTCTAGCTGAAAAAGGTAAACTATGATTATACAGAATACTTATAAAGAAACTCAAAAGTACATTTTGGCTTTTCTAAGAGTTTTTGAAGTGAAAATTAACTTCTTTAGGCGTGTCGGGTATTTTTTGAGATGGGAAAAACAATTAAACTCGCGACACTGTTACCGACACCACTGACAACACGAATGTACGAACGAACAACGTTGAACGTACTTTGAAAGTTGTTTAATCTGACGATTCAAAAGATATTTCCAACGATTCAAAAAATACACACGTAATAGTTCAAGTTTTCACTTCTGGTGCCGACAGAAGTGAAAACTTGAACAATTACGTGTGCCACTGTTGTTTTTTTTAAATATAAACTTAAATAAAACAAAGCAAGCTTTTTTTATTAATATACAGGATAAGTTTTTATCCAGTGCGCAAACTGTAACCATGAATTCAGCATATGATTATAGATCCTCCAGCGTAGAAATATTTCATCGGTTATACAAAAAAAATCAGCTGTTCCATACATTTTGACCGCGTAGGTAACGCGCTTTTCTATGAAACAGCAGATTTTTTTTTTGACTGACGAAATTTTCTACACTGGGGGTAGACCCCAGTGTAGAATTTTTTTCTAGAGAATGAGATGCTGAATTCATGGTTATAATTTGCGCACTGGATAAAAGCTTACCCTGTACCTGAATTTCTCATTATCAGATCCTAGCAATGTAACGCTGTTCAGTAATAGTCAGGGCAGAGACAGCGTCGACACATGGTTTGAGGTTGACCTGCCGTTCTCAATAGAGCCTGTTAAAGATTGCTTGAAGCCTGACGAAAGCAGAGTTTTCCGAGTCACGTTTGCGCCTCTTGATGCATTCGACTACAGAGTGAGGCTCAAAAGTACTATAGGTAACTGAATATAAAGAACGATTATTAGTTTTCAATACTTTGTAATAGCGATACACGCTTGTAGATGACATAATTATTTTCCCGCAACTTTTTCTTTTTCGTGTTGGGTTAAGCTAAGCTTGCTGCGGTTGGTTTGTGGATCGGGAACCAGCCATAAAATATCGAGGCTCCTCTGTGCCTCAAAAAGCACGCTAAGCCGTTGGTCCCGGCTGTTGTTTGTACATCTTTGACAGTCGTTACGGGCATGTAAAATACTGGTATTCAGATGCATCCGGTTAGACTGGAAGCCGACCTCAACGTATTTGGGAACAGGCTAGGCAGATTCATTGTTTTTTCTTAGCGTCATGTTTAATGCATGTAAATGCACTATTTTCTTTTTATTGTTACTAATAAAACTTTTCTACTTTTATTTAGATAATCTAGATCCGTACGATCAGAACATAGCGTGCAAACTAATGGTGCGCTCAGTGATACCTTACGTCCACTTGGACATCGAAGAGAGCAGTTATCTAACTTCAGGCAGAAGAAAGATCACAGGAGTTGCTTTACCTGCACACTTAACTGTTTTGGAGTTCAATGTATTGGGATCCGGATGTTACAAAAAGTTTGTATTGCTGTCCTAATTTCTTGATAGTCAAATAACGTGATTACGGTACCTATCTGGCTACCAATTAGGTAGCACCTTTATGTCGTAGCATTAACGATAGTTTTTACAGTGGTAGTGGTACCATTGCCGTGCGTTGATTACCTATTTTGTTGAGCAAATTATTGTGCACTCGAATGAACACCATTCATCACCATTTTCTCTTATTTTAAATCATTTTAGAACATTCAATGTGATAAACCCAACTAGCGAAGCGTATGAGTTCATATTCGAAATGGTATTGTCTGACAAGCCGGAGCTCGTACCAGTTCATTGCAATATGCTGAAGGGCTACGTGGAAGGAGGCACGTCTACCGAAGTTACCTTTACATTTTCTCCTACTGCTCCTGGGGTAGTTATTCAATTTATTTATTTTTGAAGGCTTTTTCTTGCTGTAAGCTTTAAGGTAAACTTTGAACTCAAACTTAAATTTGTAGGATTACGAGTCGCATTGGAAGTTCGAAATACCAGTTCATAACCTACTCATTAATATATTAGTTGTTGGTTTGGTAAGAGAGCCTGAAGTTATATTCGTTCCGACAATTCTTATCATAAGGAACTCTCTAGTTGGCTTCACGACCACGAACATCGTTTTATTGAAGAACAATGAGACCGAAGATCTCAAGTTTGAATTCAAGGGCAATTCATTGTGTAACGAATCTGGGAAGACGCCAGTTGTTTGCAACCCAAATCAAGGAACGTTGAAAGCAAGAACCGAAACACCAATTAAGTAAGAATTTTTCTGTAAGGTGAATCGAGTCGACATTTTTTCCATACAAAATTCGGGAGTGTTAGTTATTACTCCACTGTACGACAATACACATCAAAAATTAGACATGGTATGGTTTGTCTCATTATCAATATTCTCTGTGTGAAAACAGTATACTAAAATAAAAAGCCATTAAAAAGTTAGGAGCCAACAAAGATTCGTTTTTGTTGCTAACTTAACCTAACTTTGGGCGTGTTAAATTAATAAAAGAAGTGTAAAATGTCCAAAAGCAGGTCAGTACCGACAAAGCTCAAATATCCAAAAGTCCAATAAACTTTATTGGTCATTGATTTATGCAGTGGTTTTTTTCATAAAACCCGATCTTCCGAAGGAGAAACATTTCTTAATTTTTTACGCGCCTGATATAGTAAATATATAATCCTGCATCTCACTCAATAACGTTGTGCGTTTAAACTAGCGTTTAACTGCTCATCACTGATACTGCCTCTGTCGGACACGATGCCTGGTGAGACAGCGTGCTTTTTAGCCAGGCCCACCAGTGAGTTCGAGCTCGTGACTAGATTCCCCTTAATGTACCTACTTACATTCTTTTATCGTTGTGTTTCTTTACTTCCGTGTAAAATTTTCTTTTTCTAGAATAATATACACTCCAATCCAAGACGGGCCACTGTCGTTTAAAATATTCTGCAATGTAACGTATTTGACCAAGTTTTTGACGCTGTGCGTTAACGCGCTTAGCTTTTCCATTAAGCCTAAAGTGATCTACTATTTAATTGGACATGAGCATATTCTTAACAGTGAAGCTAATACCAATATACATTTAGATCAGGTTGGTTTGATATTCCTATAGTACCTACCTACCTACAATCTGAAGACAAAAGCAGATACAATTTTTTTAAATCGTAGACTAGCACTTTGCCAGCGACTTCATCCGCCCTTTATTCTCGATCTTCTGGGAATTTCGGAAATTCCGACCGTTTTCTTTGTGTACTTCTTAAAGGGAAAGTCTGTGCAAAATTTCAGCTTTCTAAATTCAAGGGTTTGGGCAGGGTGTTGATGAGTCAGACAGTGAGTCAGGAGTTTTATTTTTCGAAATCATTCGATTGCAATTAATTTATGCAACTATACAATACATTTTAGACTGCTTCAACATACGAAAGAACAATACCGTTTATTATCAAAAACGATGGTTCTGCAACGTTTTTCTTCGACTGGAGTTACAACGGCACTCACGTCAAAAAGTATATGCAGCTGAGAGTGGAGCCGAAGAGCGGGCACGTGACGCCCGCTAACGAAGTGGAATGTACTCTATACTTTACTGTCACGCAAGTGCCGGTCCAAGCTTTCCCTGTTACCCTATCTGTACGTACTAGGTTTTTTATATTCTAATAATTTCTTGTATCTTAGAAGGTTTCAATCGCAATCCATCCGTTTCTCACTCAAAACTGCTATTTTCTTGTTATAAAGGCTGTTATACATTTTGCATTAGATAGGTAATTTGACATTTATTCGTGACACTTTACAATGAAAAACTGACACTCTAGGACAGCCAATCGGATCATTTGATACTTTTAATTTTGACACGTCGTCGTGGATTTTCGTTTCGCAGTCCCGCAGTAGGATTTTCATAAAGGCTTCTTCAAACAGCCGCGACGCGACAGCGCAACGCGACACGTGTAGTAGAACAATTTCCATTAAGTTTTCATAGAAATTGTTCTACGAGTGTCGCGTCGCGCTAGTCTGCACGAGACTTAATTTATTATTTGAATTTTTCTAGGTGATTAATTAAAATGACTGGTGCTTTGTTCAGATTTCAGATGGACCGGAATACAGTATTTTCATTCATGCTGAAATTGAAAAGCCTCTTTATCATTTTTCGTTCATGGAATTTAATTTTTCGAGGTGCTTTATCAATGCACCGGATCCTACCTACAAGAAAAACATTGCATTTACTAACGACGATAGAGTACCCATAATGTAAGGAAGTCCTTTCCTTTATTCTGTGCGTTCTGCCAAAAAAAATCCAGTAACCATTTAGTACATTTTCTTCTTAATTACAGTATCGACTTAAACTTTCCAAGTATACCGGAACTGTTCGTAGATTACGAAAAAGTATCGAGTGTCAAACCTGGAAAGCGTCTGAAAATAGCGATCTACTTCCGACCAAAGCAAGTAAAAACATATGAATTCACCTTACAGTTTTGGGTGAACTCGCTCTGCGAAGAAAATGTTATTATTAAAGGAGAAGGTCCGTCTTGTTCATATTATAGGATATTAACCATTCACGGCGAATGCTATCATAATTTTTTCTTGCTTGTTTTCCAGGAGTTCCTCTCTTGTTTGATCTTTACGAAGGTTGCCAAAAGAGCTTTGACTTAGGGCACGTTAAAGTGGGAGAAAGGTTTATTCGCACAATAGAAGTGATGAATCATAGTAAAATACCAATTGAAGCCACTTACATATTTAGAGAAATGTACCCTGTTGTAGAAGATACGACCAAGTCTGACACTACCAGTGTTTGTCTTAATCCCACGGGCCAGGTTCACAAGTCTGATGCTGGGCCATCGAGGTATGCCCTTCGTTTTTTATTTTTAGAAAATAAGTAATTCTATGCTTGTCATATCAAATTTATCATTACTGGAAGACGTAGCGTTGGAAAGCCTCCCTCCCCCACAAGGTGGACCTATGATCTGGTGAAAGCCGCTAGAATTCGAAAAGCACAGAACCGGTCGAAGTGGCAGTGCTTGGGGGAGGTCTATGCCTAGAAGTGGACGTCTTTCGGATGAAATGATGATGATGATGAATTACTAACAAAATGATCTTGTTTTTTGAGATTATTGTAACGAGGTTGAGGGTTCAAATCCAGGCACCAATGTGAGTTTTTAAAGTCATATGGGCTTTCTCGAGTTTATCTCGGACATTACAGACATCGGTGAAGGAAAAGCTTCGTGGAGAAACCTGGAGGAAACCAGGTTGATTCGATTTTAGACGTATGTTGACTATAGTTAACATACGTCTGAAATCGGCAACCTGTCTTGAGCAAGCGTGGTGATAAATGCTCGTGCCTTCTCTGTATAAAAAGTGGCCATTGCCCCTCAGTAAGACAATAGGCTGGTATTGTTAGATTATAGTACCTACAGGACGCTTAGATTGACAATTTATTATATGTTTTAAGTAGTATCTAGTATGGATATAATACGCAGTATTGTTATAACTTTTCAGAGTACAAATGTTGCAAACATACAAAAATGATAAAATTCGTAACCAAATCTCCATGGACACAAAAAACGCGTTGTCCTCTTTGAAGGTTATACCGAACAAAAGCTTAATAAATCCGCACGGGAAAGTACCTGTGAAGATACAATTCAAGCCGGTTGGGTTGATAAGCACGCTCAACGTTCAGGTATATCGACTTTTTGATGTTCATCTGTGGTACATATTGTAAATTTCAGCATAAGTCTCGGTAAAACTGATTTACATCCAAAAGGCAAAAAAAAACCATACAAAACTTTTATGATGTACAGACGCCAGCACATCAAGCTACCGCAATCTGTCAAATTTATTTGATAGATTTCTAACTTTAGCACATAAGTATCAGTCACTGGTAACAAAACCTGTAGCTATAAGCTGGCCTCTCAAGGTTTCCACTGACATGCGATCGACTGTTCTTGGTTTTCTAAGATAATTGTTGTAGCTTTTATGCACGATGCAAACTATAATTTGTGAGTGCATCTTGGCTTTTACAAGCATTTATTAAACTTACAGCACTCTAATTTCACACTAATTGATTGAACTGAAACATACCTACACACATCAAAAGTGTCTAGGGATGCAAGTACTTGAAACTACTGTACGTAATTAAGATTTATTAAACATCTCGTTCAATTTTAGTTAAATATGAAAGTGCTAAACTTTGAGCGGCCTCTGGTCAGTCTGAGCGGTTGTGCCACGGGTATGAGTCTGGTCTTCAGTCAGAACTCGCTACAGTTTGGCCGCGTGCGCAAAAGAGGATGCAAGAAGCTCAAAGTAATGCTGCTGAACAAAGGAGATTTTGGGGCTAGGTAAACGATATTTCAATATTAGATAGACTACCTAGACTAGGCGTTTAATTTTCTTTCGTTCCTTTGACCACGTTGCCCCATTAGCCATAGTTTCGAATTTAGTCCTAATGTGCCAACGCAAAATCATCATCTAAACGCGATTGATATCCTTTCCTTTCCATGCTGCTGACACTATTTTTTTGGGATGACCAAGATCCCAAAAATCGTCAAAGGTTTTGGAGCGCATTACTTTTTTTAAAGATTTTTTACAACTTTGACATGCTGTAACTTTGGATTCCCCCTTGGACATGGTGACTGACTCTTATTCTACTGAATATTTTAAAATAAACAACTACCTGCTAGCAATGTAATTTCTTCGGCATAACAGACGGCATGCATGCATCAGTCATGCTGATCTCAACCCGTTACTCGATACTACCAGATCTATAGAACACAAACCTCCTCTCAGTGAGGGGGAGTGGGCTTTATTGGGCCATTTTTAAGATTTTGTTTTTCATTGTCTGTGAATCCCTGGTTGGTACATATTTAGCTTAGTTAAAACAAAACTCTGAAATAAGCTTTCGTCCAGGTTTTGGTGGCAACCATTGATATCGGACGAGTTTACGATCAGCCCGCAGTACGGCACAATAGCTGCTCACACCAATGTAACTTTTACCATAACATTCAGGCCGCTCAATTATAACCCGTTCATTAAAGTATGGGTACGTATTACCTATAGATATTAATCTAAGATAGTCTTGTAAATAATGTTTTTATTTTGTGTAACAAGTAACAATATTTTTCAACAAATGGCTGTGCGCACCCTCGCTTTTTTCTGTGTTGGTAAAGTCATCCTTCACGCTAAGCCGCACAGTGGAACGAATGTATGGGAGCGGTTGGACGTAGACATGTCCGAAAAAAAAGAGTAAAATTATGCCAAACTAATGATGCCATCTTATTCGATTACTTAATGCCTTCATAACTTGTGGTGATGAATTTCTTCATAACTCCCATATTTCGGGAGTAATTTGAGAAAATGTGAAATTTTACTATGAAAATGAGTGTATCGAGCTCTCTCCCTCCTGATTCCGGGCTTGTTTCAAGTAGCGGTCTCTAATATCATAATGCTAATACTAAGAGCTATATTTAATACTAAGACACATAGTGCGCCAAATGTGCACTTTCTGGGATAAAGAGTGATGTTTATTTTATAACACAATTTTTTTATTTTTTGTTTATTTTGTTGATTAAAACCGTTTTTCTAAAGGTTTACCTTATTACAATAACATTTCTGAGCAGCCAATTAGAGAAGATATAAGCTAATTAGGATATATAATTAGGGACTTAAGGTTTACATATAAAACTGATGCACTAATGATTACTGATAAGAACATTGCTATTATTTAATTACTAAATGGCTCTTAATACACTAATTTAGCATGCATCATTTACTAATTATCACAATAACTAATTACCTTGCAATATTTAACAAAGGATACCTGGGATACCTGGATTTTATATAAATAGGTCACTATTAGTAACTTTAAAATCAGTGTTGATTTACACCTCGTTGTATCCAAGCTAATCTCGCAATGTATTTTCCAAATTTTAATACAAATCTTGATATTCACGTTGCTTTATGCGCACGCGCACATAAAGATTTACGCGACTTTAACTATTTGTTCAGTGTTTTAAAAGATAACAGTTGTGTTCAGTTATGTGAAAGTGCTGAAACAAGTTTAAAAGACTGGTGTCGTCGATTTTGCTACCGCATTTATGCAAAATGGACACAGTCTGGAAGAAGCACAGATAAGTTTCGGAAGAAACATGAGATTTGGCTACAGGCTGCAATTCAATGGCCGGAATTACAGAATGAAAATATGGAACCTTCTACAGAAAATATAAGTGACGTCATCGAGCCCATAATTTCTCCTGCTAAATCTGATGCTTCAACTTGTACACATCCTAGTCCTCGTAAATCTTTTGAGGACCTTAGTAACCGGCAAAAAAGAAGACGCACTGAAGATAGTCTTTCATGCAGCAGTAGCAGCGCTGAAATTATGTTTTCGGCCGAAAGGGCGCTTCAAAAGGCAGGACAAAGCGATACAGCTTATGTTATGAAATACTTGACGGAGAATCCAGAAGAGGCCTCAAAAATCAAAGCCTTCATTGAAGGTAAATCAATTCAGGTACGGGAAATATCCCCTTTGAAGGCATTGGCTCTTTATGTATCGATGAACTTATCGAAATGGCGCTATAACACTCTTCGGGATTTCAACACTCAAGAAGGAGCTCTTCAATACCCGAGTTACTACATGTTGGTTAAAGAAAAAATTAAGTGCTATCCGGCCAAAGAAGATCTCACAGTTACAGAGAGCTCTGCAAAAATCAAATTACAAGCCTTGATGGATTTAACCTCAAGAAGACTTATTAGGTCGTTAGAAACCCCTGTTGATCCCAATCAACAGCTCGTATTGACCAGCAAATGGGGTTTTGACGGATCATCTAGCCAAAGCATTTATCATCAAAGGACGAGTGAAGATGAGCAAATCGATCTTGCTAGTAATTTTATGATTAGTCTTGTACCACTGCGGCTCGTCTCAAAAGGTGTAACAATTTGGGAAAACGAGCGACCATCTTCCACTTCATTTTGCCGGCCAATATTGTTTAAGTTTATAAAGGAAACCAAAGAAAATGTGCAGAGAGAGATGGCTGAAATCGAAGCAGAGATTGAAGCCTTAACTCCATCCACCATCACTGATGGAATTAGTGTCAAACACCAACTGCTGTTGACAATGATTGATGGTAAAATTCATTCCATTATATCCAATACAGCAGCTTCAGTGTGTGACATATGCAAGGCTTGTCCTAAAGAAATGAATAATTTAGAGTTAATCAAAGATAAACACGCAAACGAGGACATGTATAAATATAGCTTAAGCACCCTTCACGCTTGGATTCGCTCAATGGAATGCTTATTACACATTTCCTACAAATTAGACATAAAATCATGGCAAGTAAGGGGTGATATAGCAAAAAGGCAAGTTGATGACAGGAAGAAAAGAGTTCAAGAGGCTGTAAGAAGAGAAACGGGCTTACTTCTCGATGTTGTGAAACAAGGCAGTGGATCCACCAACAATGGCAACTCGGCAAGGAGATTTTTTGAAAACTACACTAAATCTGCTGAACTGACCGGAATAGATGCTATGCTTTTAAGAAAAATCTGTGTGATCTTGCAGTGTATTTCATCAGGAGAGAAGATCAACGTAACTAAATTCCGAGAGTTCTGCTTTGATACTGCTAAGCTTTACGTGGAGTTATACCCATGGTATTATATGCCTTCTTCACTTCATAAAATTTTAATGCATGGGCCAGACATAGTTCAGAACATGTCAATTGTGCCCATTGGTTTTCTATCCGAAGAGGCATCTGAGGCTAGAAATAAAGATTTTAGAAAATATAGAGAGGGGCATTCTCGAAAGCATAGCAGTATCTCATGCAATGAAGATATTATGCACAATCTTTTACTGTCTTCTGATCCACTTGTTACAAGTATCCGTCCAAAAGGAAATAAGTTTGTAAAAAAATCTTCTTTTAAGGAATTTTATGAGCTTACGGATTCTGAGAAAAGTGATATCGAATTTGTTAACATAAATGATTTAGCGGACATCGATTCTGAATTTGAATTAATTGATGATGATGATGATGACGAAGATAATTAAATGATGTTATTGTTTTAAAATGTGTAACTTAGTAAATTAGAGCTTACATCTTAATTATTTATTGTACTTTTAATGAAACTAGGTAATTTATTATCAACTTACTTAAAAGTCATACTCTCATCAGTTCTTGTGAATATTTTTGTTAATATATATTTCTGTATATATATATAATATATTTATAGACCTCTTAATAAGTCTGTCTGCGGTTTAAAGTAAATACAAATGGGGAAAAAACGTTTTTTTTTTTAAATTTTCATTTCCTTTTATCCCAGAAAGTGCACATTTGGCGCACTATGTGTCTTAGTATTAAATATAGCTCTTAGTAATAGCATTACGATATTAGAGACCGCTACTTGAAACAAGCCCGGAATCAGGAGGGAGAGAGCTCGATACACTCATTTTCATAGTAAAATTTCACATTTTCTCAAATTACTCCCGAAATATGGGAGTTATGAAGAAATTCATCACCACAATTTATGAAGGCATTAAGTAATCGAATAAGATGGCATCATTAGTTTGTCATAATTTTACTCTTATTTTTCGGACATGTCTACGTCCAACCGCTCCCATACATTCGTTCCACTGTGAGCCGGGGGCAAAAGCTGGGAAAAATAAAACTCGGCATGAGTTTTATTTTTTCTAGCTTTTGTACAAAACAAAGTTTTTTTGAAGTGAAAACTTCTTTAGGCGCGTTCGGCATTTTTTGAGATGGGAAAAAACAATTGAACTCGCGATACCGTTACCAACACCTCTGTATATAGGTTAGTTTTAGTTGAGCTTGATCAGTATTATATTAGGTAACACGCTTTTATAAATGCACGTAAAAACAAAAAAAAATATTATGGATCATTCAAGTTGTCTCTATTTCTGGGCTGAAGTGTAAACTATTTGCTTTTTATTATAATATTTGATTGTAAAAGCGTGGGGTGCTTGGCAACTTGAACGATCCATAATTATTTTTTTGTTTTTACGTGCATTGATAAAAGCGTGTTTTTCTAGTGTTTTTTAAACTATTAATTTATTTTATACTTTTTGGTCTTTGATAACGAAATATTTTTACATTTTATACAGGCAACTATGTCAATATTTACACTATACAATATTGTATAATAGGTTTGTTATAACCTTGAAACCTAATCGTGTTCAAAGTTCATTACGTGGCCTTTCTCACAAGTGCAAACACGACTATGATACGATATTCCATCTCCATGATGCTAGTGCTAGTGCCTATCTTCCGGCTTCATCATCAGACCTTGAAACTTAATCGTGGTCAAAGTTCATTACAAGACTTTTATAAGAAATCCAAAACAGCTATGATACGATTTCCCATCATGAAGTTCCAATTCATATCTTCCGGCTCCATAATCAGATCAGTTCGACAGTACCATATTATTGTATTGTCATCAGAACTACATACAGCTGCCAATTTTCCTTACGCTACGACCCTTGGAAGATGGTTAAATTAGTTACCTTAGATTCCATTACATAGTTAGTTACATGCAGGTCGACCTAATTAAAGCGTGTTAAAGATTTTACCTATTTGATAAAATAGCTGTCCAAATTGACTCAAACTACTAATTTTTGTTTTATTATTACAAAAAATGCAAAATCAGTTTATCTATAAACTTCGACTGAACCCATTTAATGTTCCAGGCAAGTTGTAATTTGGAAAACTACAAACCTCTTGAATTAGCCCTATATGCAACGTGCATCGATATGGGTAACGTTGAAAATAAAACTTTGTATATGGAATGTCCTGTCCGTGACACGCACACCGACTATATTGTTATCACCAATCCGTAAGTATGAATCCATGAGTGATTGAAGCCGTTCCCACTTTTTCGTGACGAGTCAACAGTGGCCCTAGTGTGTGTTTCTTTTAACCATCTCGATCGAACGCGCTCGATACGTTCGATCGAGATGGTTAAAAGAACCTCACACTAGGGCACAGTTTACATTTGTGTTAACTGTCGACGGCCCCGTGTACATTTAGGTACACCTACGTAAAAAGATCTAAACGAGACTACACATCACACAATTGGGATCAGCTCTGGGCTAAAAATTAAATGTATGTAGTAACTTCGCTTTAACTAAGTAGATGTGTATGTCTATTGCCGTTTTCAGAACTGACGATCTCTGGCTAATTCTTTCTGAAATATCGGGTGGACCATTCGAAACTTGGAAAGAATTTAATGTAGAACCCAATGCTACAGTGGATATTCCTGTCACTTTCAAACCGAAACGTATCGGCCAACATGATGTAACCTATTGTCTATATTCATTTGTATGTGGCTATATATAATGTAGATATTCGTTTATTTATATAATCTTCGTTTCATAGAGTCAAGTTTTGTACTCGCCTCTTGGTGAAACTGCATTAATCGTCGCATTAGTCGGAGTTGCTGGAGAACCTAACCCTAATGGAACTATTCACATAAGTATACCCGCCAAGGATGTTCACACTGAACCATTACTCGTCTATAATATTACTGAGGTAGGGATTTACAATATTTTCAAAGTCAAACCTACATATCTACGTATAAGTATTAAAGTTTATAACAAAATTACTTAGTAAATTTCAGAAATAAACTTTACAGTTGGGAAGAACTCAGTGAGGTGATTGCGTAACACATGCACAAAGGCCATGCCTTTGATTTTAACAATAAATTAAACAATTTTAATTATGTCATTTAAACGTTGTCCAGCAGACATTTTTTATAAACATTTATTCTTCATAATCCTTCGGATTATGTTTGAAAGTGTTATGAAATTGGGGTGCATATAGATTCTCCTACATATATACCTATCTATCTACCTACTTAACTGTTTTCAGCATCCTGAGTCTTACGCAGTCTCTACGGAGTTGGTGAAGATAATTCCTGATAAATTCAGTGGGTATTTCGAAATCAAATGCCCTGAAACTATAAAAACATGGGGTGAGGCGGCTGCCACATGCCGGTGGAACTTCGTTGGTTATGAGGAGTGCCTAATGACATTCAAAGTCAGTACAATGCGTCCCTATTATCATAGTAACTTGCTTCGTCCGTATGTGTTTTCGGTTAGACATTTGTGATTCGTGGCATCCGATTGAGCTAAAGCTATTTAAAAGGCAACCTCGGTGCGAATGCAATAATAACAATATACCACTACCATGGAGCGTGCCTGATGATGCAGCCGGAAGGCGGCCATACGAGCTCGAGCAGTACACTGATAGCTCCGTTGTGTTTAGATTAAAAGTGCAAAATAAATTATAAATACTTATGTAAGTAGGTAGTTAGTTTAAGATTAACATCTGGATGACACAGCGGTGCTCGGTTGTTTTTTGTTTGACGTTTTCTAAAAATGAAACCTAGCTAGATCGATTTATCGGCCCCGAAACCCCTGTATACCAAATTTTATGAAAACCGTTGGAGCCGTTTCCGAGATTCAGATTATATATACAAGAATTGCTCGTTTAAAGGTATTATAGATACCTTTAAGTAATATCTCTTTATATACTTAGATATATATTACTTTGGTACATTATTTGTTAGATAATAACTAAGTAACTAAAAAATAATGTTGGTTTTATTAGCTTCACTTGTAACTAACTGTTAGTAATTTACAATTGGAGCCAATAAAGTCGTTTAAAAATAAAGAAGCTTATAATACTTAATACAATATTAGGTAACTCTTGCCAGCGCGTGGTCGGAAATGATCACAAAGAAACGCAGGTACCTACTACTATCATGGACTCATGCCCAACCGAGTAGCACAAGGAAGCAAAAAATCAAAAATTAAATCAAAAGTCATTTATTCAAATTAAGCTGAGAATCATCACTTTTCGAACGTCAAAGTACATGAGACAGTCCCCCAAAACGCCCACCCTTCACCACTTCCTAGTGCTTTAGCTGGGAAGAAGAAGTGGCGGAACAAACTCCCCAGCAGCACACCTGTCTGTTTAGTCGGATAGACTTAATTCTATACATACGAGGGTCATTCAATAAATACTTAGCCTACAAAAAGTAAACGAAAATTTTGGAAAAGTGGGAATTTATTTTTCAACATAGTCTCCTTTTAGTTCGATACACTTAGCCCAGCGATGCTCCAACTTTTTTAATCCGTCCGAAAAATAGTTTTTGTCAAACTCTGCAAAATAGGCCTCCGTGGCGGCGATGACCTCCTCATTCGATCCATATCTATTCCCGGCCAGTGATTTTTTCAGATTAGGAAACAGAAAGAAGTCACAAGGGGCCAAATCTGGAGAATACGGTGGATGGGGCAGCAATTCGTAGCGTAATTCGACCAATTTGGCCATGGCAACGGCAGACGTGTGAACCGGTGCGTTGTCGTGGTGAAACAGCACTTTTTTCTTAGCCAGATGGGGTCGTTTTTTCTTTAATTCGGCGTCGAATCGGCCCAATAAATCGGCATAGTAAAGCCCTGTAATTGTTTTACCCTTCTCGAGGTAATCGATGTAGATCACACCTTGTGAATCCCAGAAAACGGTGGCCATAACTTTTCCGGCCGATTTTACAGTTTTCGCCTTCTTTGGAGCACGTTCCCCGGTCTGCATCCATTGTTTTGATTGCTCCTTGGTCTCTGGTGTGTACCAGTGGATCCAGGTTTCATCGACGGTCACAAAACGACGCAAAAACTCCGCTGGATTCCGCTTAAACAGCGCCAAACACGTCTGCGCGGTGGTCTCACGGTTGCGCTTGTTTTCTGGTGTGAGTAAACGCGGCACCCATCGCGCCGACAGCTTTCTCATGCCGAGTTCCTCGTGAAGAATATGATGCACTGTTCCTTCTGAAATGCCTACAGTCTCAGCTAGCTCCCGAACCTTCAATCGGCGATCTGCCAATACGAGATCATGGATTTTTTTAATGTTTTCCGCCGTAGCAGCCGTTTTCGGTGCACCTGGACGTGGTTCATCAAAAACCGACGTACGGCCACGTGCAAACTCGTTGAACCAATTCTTGACGGTGGCCATCGATGGAGAAGAGTCACCGTACACAGCATCCAAGCGCTCTTTGATTTCGATGCGCGTTTTCCCTTCCAAAAATAGGAATCGAATCACCGAACGATATTGCTCTTTTTCCATTTTTGTAAAACCGATCGACACGTTCGCTTCCATAAGTTGTCAAATTAAAACAAATGAAGGGATTGGAATGAAAATTTGAAAAAAGAATTTAAAAAGAATGTGCTACACTGTGGTAAAACTCTTTTGAAACTACAGCGCCCTCTGGCGATGAGGCTAGGTACTTATTGAATGCACCTCGTACATAGGCAAAGTAATAAACAGTACCAAACACAAACTATTAATTAAAGCTGTTGTAATTGAAGCTGTTTAATAGCCGACTTACGGCATTCGTGTATTGTTTAAGCTGGATGTATATTAGCATTATAAGCGCTTAATCAAACACTGTAATGTTAATTTGGGCACAAATTAAATAGCCTAAGGGTCACATGGCTGTTTAACGGCATAACAAAAGCATTATACCAGCATTACAATTGATTAAAGCATTATTATTAGCCCTGATTAATGATTTTTAAAGTGTTCACTGTTAGTATTTAAATATGCCATACGTTCACATGACTGTTTAACTGATTAACAGAAGCATTATACTAGCATTAAATTGGATAAAAAGTAGTATTAGAGCTAATTTTTATGACTGAACCATTAATCAGTTCTTATGATGCTTTAACCCATTAGGTATAACTCTACTCAATAAAAAAGCATAAAGCATTTAATGACGTAGGTACAATGATTCTGTAGAACAGAACGTTCAAATTTATTTAATTTGATCCTCATAGCATACTTCGCGTTACGATAAGTGACTTGGTGATAGTCATTGCAATTTAATATGGCCATTTAATTATCGACGTTATTCTGGGTAAGTTTTCATTTTACTTTTTTCTGTATTTTATTGCCTTCAATTATTACTGCGAACTATTGTTTACTGTTAATGTGTACATAGGTTTCATTGAAAATTTCACGCACCTCAAAAATATGAAGATTTTGGCGTAAAATGTTAGAAAAACGTTTGATGTTCGTCTGCGGACCGCGTACAGTGCAGACGTGTTATAAATATTTTTTGCAAATATTAAAGTTACATAGAATAACCTATTAACCGAATATAATACTTATAATTGTGTTACTCAAGTTTCTCAGTCCATTGAACTAACTGTGGGATTTTACAACCTTTACTGCGAAGAATCACAACATCCAAAAGAGGTAACCGCTCTTCACCCCTTCGGGAAAAAGAGACGGGCTCATTATTTTTTGACTCACTCACTCAATCGTTATCGCAACCAACTCGCTCCACGAGTGCTATTGTGACACAGATCATGAGTGTGACACGATCACCTCCTAGAAGTGGCCTGAGTGGTTCAGAACCAAATCTGTTGAGTAGTGAAACCGTACCAAGTTTTCTGAACAGCCCTAATCAAGTTACGTTCCGCAATAAACGAAAGTTTACCGACGACTTTAAGGAAGAACTAAGCGAATTTAAAGAGCAAATATTGCAAATGATGTCCACAATCGCAACCAATCAAAAAGAATTTATGGATAAAGTAAGTGGGGATATTTGTACCATAAAGGAAAAAGTGGATGATATAAAAATTACTTTAAATAATCTCGTTATAGAACAAAACATACTCAAATCAGACATTTGAGAAGTACAATTAAAAGCCATTGCCACTGACAAAAAACTCGAAAACATACAATCCGATATTGATACGATTAAGGAGAACTCAAAGTCCACTCCACCATCGCTCGTAACATCGGATGCATATGAATCTATTATGACGGAAGTCAGAGAACGTGAACTAAGGAGCAAAAATATCATAATCGTTGGAATAAAAGAGCCAGTCTCAGCAACTAAAGACGAAAGAACAGATATGGACATGGACCAAGCTCTTAAAATTATAAGGATGACAGGTGTGAATTGCTTGCCTGAGAAACTTTTCCGTCTCGGGAAATATAACCCAAACAAAAATCGTCCTTTAAAAGTATGCTTCAAATCATCAGAAGCGTCAATATCTATCTTACGTGGCAAAAATGATATTAATGTTGACAATATCAAAATATACTCGGATCAGACACCCCAACAACAAACATTTTTGAAAAATCTTAAGGATGAATTTAAAAGTCGATCTGAAAATGGCGAGAATAACTTAACAATTAAGTATGTTAGGGGTGTGCCAAAGATAATTCAAATTCCCCCAAAAAACTGACGTCAAAAGATACCAGCCATAACCAAAACTCTCACGCAAAAGACATTACTTACCAAATAATTGACAACTACGATGATATTACTACAAGCACCAAATCAATAAAATTCTTATATGCAAATGTGCGCAGTATCGTGAAACCAGGGAAACTGGACGAACTAAAGTGTGTTGTGGAATCTTTTCGTAGTACCATACACATCATTATACTTACTGAAACCTGGATAATAACTGATGATGAAGCTAAAAGACTTCAAATTCCTGGCTATACACACTACTATAACTACAGGCACTGCGTAAAGGGTGGTGGAGTATCAATTTTCGCTCATAACAACTTAAAACACCACTTAATCGAGGAACTATGCCTGAATGACAACCACTACGTATGGATACATCTTGAAAAGTATTCCCTTGACATAGCTGGCATCTATCGTAAACCAGACGCTTCTAATTTCAAAAACTTCCTTGAAACATACTCCAAGCAACTGCATAAGCGGAGAAGAGTAATAATTCTGGGGGATTTTAATATTAATGTGCTGAATTTGGATCAGACAGCTATTAAATACAAAGAAGAACTTCAAACTACTGGATATAGACTTCTCAACAAAGTCGAGGAGAGCTATTGCACCCGAGAAACCGCCACAATGAAAACTATAATTGACCATGTCTGCACAAACCTTGCAGACATCAAGTTCCACCTTGCTATAATTGCAACTGCTATGTCGGATCATAATCAAATATACTTAGAAGTTAAAAAACATGAACCAGAACCGCCTAGACGAGTAAAATATGAAGCTATAGATTATGAAAAGCTGTACAATACTGTGAGAGAATTGAATACTACCAACGAAGATGACCTATACCAAGCACTAGAAGAAAAGCTATTATCTAGTATCAATAGCAGTAAAATAACGAAATATAAAACATTGAATCCACCCAGGCAAGACTGGATAAGCAAAACAATTATAAATCTAATAAATAAAAGAAACATACTATGGAACATGCACAAAAAAAAAGTGAATGATCAATTATTGCAGGAAAAATTTAACAATCAAAGAAATGAAGTCAGTCAAGTTATACAACAAACAAAAAGTGCTTATTACTTAAAAGCTTTTGATCAATGCAAGAAAAATCCAAAAAAAATGTGGAATCTTATAAATGATCTCTCTAGGAATAAGGTCAGAGAGTCACAAGCACCGAGTAAACTCCTTGTGCCATCTGGTGCTTTGACTAATCAGACTGACATTTGTGAGTGTTTTAATGACTTTTTCTCAAACATTGGATCAGTTCTGGCTAGTCAAATCCCCAATCAATACCATAACAATCTAACCCACACTAAAGGAACGCAAGCAACTAGAACCTCGAACACACTTTCACAAATAAGACCATGCACCATAAATGAAATAGAAAAAATAATTGACAACTTAAAACTAAACACTAGCTCTGGCTTAGACGGTATGAACACAAAATCAATCAAATGCGTAAAAGACTTAATACTTGGTGAACTAACAAATTGTATAAATAAACATTTAGAGCTTGGAACATTTCCCGACAGCCTCAAAACTGCCAAAGTCAGCCCCATCTACAAAAGTGGAAGTAAATCGGATCCAGGAAATTATCGTCCCATTTCAGTCTTGCCGGTTTTTTCAAAAATTTTTGAACGTGTTTTGTACAACCGCCTCGATGAACATCTAACAGCGCAAAACTTCCTTTATAAAAAACAATACGGTTTTAGGCCAAAATCCAATACACTATCTGCGACAGTAGATCTAATAACAAAAATTAAACTACGTATTGACAAAAAGCAAATAGCATTAGGAATTTTCATTGACCTAAAAAAGGCATTTGACACAATAAGTCACAAACTGTTACTAAAGAAACTAAATGACATTGGTGTTACTGGTAGTGCCCTTGATATATTTAAATCTTACCTGGCAAATCGTTCTCAAGTGGTTAAGATTAACGAAACCCAAAGTAGTCCTAAAATCGTGAGTTTTGGCATTCCGCAGGGATCAATTTTGGGACCATTGTTATTCTTGATTTACATAAATAATATTTATGAAGTCGGACTTAAAGGTGATGTATCGTTGTACGCCGACGACACAGCTTTATTTTATTTTGGACACTCTTTAGACGCTGTTGTGAGTGACGCTCAGGATGATCTACATCGTTTAAATGTGTGGTTCCAGTGTAATCTACTCACAATAAATGTAGCCAAAACCAACTACATAATTTTCACGGCAAAAAACAAAAAACTATCATATCATCCACAACTAACCATAAATAACCAACCTATAAAAAAAGTTGATCACGAAAAGTACCTTGGATTAATTTTAGATAACCACCTGAACTGGAAGCCACAAATGGAGAGGGTTAGGTCTAAACTGACTTCGCTTACAGGAGCCCTACGAAGTGTTGTCCGATGTCTTCCATGCCAAGTTCGCTACAATATATATAACACTCTTGTAAAACCTCATCTAGACTATCTAATAGAAGTATGGGGCACAGCGGCCAAAACCAATATTGAAAAACTACAAATAGCACAAAATAAGTTAATAAAGACACTCTTCAAATATGACTACAGTACACCAACACAAAAAATATACAATGAAACGAAGTTAATGAACATATCACAAACATACATATATAATACTTGCATCTTAATAAGAAAAATACTTAATAAAAACATTCACACACAAATACATTTCACAAAGAAACATCAAATACACAAAATTAGGCTCAGAAATGCAAATGACATACAATTATACTCACCACGCACCAGCTATGGCAAAAAAAATGTGATGTACGAAGGTGCTGAATTGTATAACAAGCTACCAAATAATATCAAGAATGCACAAACGATGTCAATATTTAAGAAACATTTAAAATTACATATGTTTAATAAAAATATAGCGAGCGCACCTTAGTACATTGCATACCACATCTAGTTGCGCGCGTTCCGTGTATGTTTACATTTTAGCTGTATTCACTTTGTTATAGATTACCCTACACTTTTTGACTATTTCTGTGTTGTATTTTTTAATCTTATTGTCTCCCTACCAAAACTGTACGTAACATCAACAATGTACTTTTTTATTATGTAAAATATTTCTCATGTAAGTGAAATTTCTTTCTTATGGGAAATAAAGATATCTTTAATCCGGAAAAATAGGTATATGTGTGAAACATAAGATCAATTTAGAATTTCTGTTACAGGGTGTAATTTTGTATTATTGACACACTGTTATTGCTTTATAGGTATGAAACTGAACAAGGATTTTATTCTATGTGTATAGTCATCATAAATAGGACCAAACAAAAATATTTTTTGGCTATGAAATGTTTCCAAAATGGTGCCCGTCTAAAACAGCCTAGTGACCCATAAAAAGTACATAATTATTCCGTTAGCTGTACAAATAGTCACAACCTGACAATTATTATGCTAGAGGCCCGGAAAAGGACAATTCGCCGTCGACCTGCACCCTAATTGCGTATCAATCATAATCGGTTTCATTTTGACAGTTTAACAATATTCATTGCGTTAGTTACGTTGCTGAGCAGACACATTTTTCGAACTTATGAAGCAATGGTTTAACCATCTGTTTCAGAACGAAACAGATTATGATTAATCGTGAGTTAAGCGATTAGGGTGCCGGGCTTGGTCCTTACCGAACAGAGAGCTACCCATTACTCGCCGTCCGCAAGGCCGCGCCTACGGTGGCCGGGAATCAGTCTGGGATTCCCGACGCCCAGAGCGTCTCCTGCGAAGGCTACGGCCGTAAGGCCGCATTTACTGCATCTACCTCACGTGCGCCGCCTCCCTCTTTGCGATCATCACAGCTTCGCTGAAGGAGGTGACGGCTAACCATGCACTCTCGCTCCGTACCATGGCCTGGACCAGGGTCGGACGCGAGAGATCGCCGCCGCCGATCGCCTCCACGAGGACACGGCGGTGCTCCGCCCAAGCCGGGCAGACCTCCACCGTATGCTCCACCGAGTCCTCAGGGCGATCTTCGCAGTGGAAATACCCAGGCGTTTCCTCCCGCCTTATCCAAAACAGGAACCTCCCGAAACAGCCGTGTCCGGTGACGACCTGTGTCAGGCGGAAGGTGAGGACGCCATGCCGCCTCTCAAGCCACTCCTCAAAGAGGGGACTTACCGCCGCAATCGTGGCGTGCCCAGCACTGGGTTGCGACAATCGCACTCTCCACGTCGCCATGATATCCCGCCGGAGCTCTGTCCGCTGTGCCGCGATTTCCCGCGGCAGCGGAATTACGCCCCAGCGTTTGGCCCTCGCGCCACTCCCAAGTGTGCGGACCAAGGACCTTTGCCTCCGGATCCCATGGCGGCAATCCGGCAAGGAGGCCCGCTGCCTCACCGGAGATCGTGCAGTATCCCCGTACCATCCGGATGGCCATGACCCTATGGGCCGCCTTCAGCCGGCGTGCTGGTTGGTGCCTCAGTGTAGGCGCCCACACCGGTGCCCCGTATAGGGCCATGGTCCGCACGACCCCCGCGTAGAGCCTCCTTCAGGAGGCGTTTGGCCCTCATAGATTGGGCAGGAGCCGCTTTAAGGCAGCCTCGGCCCGCTCCAGTCTGGGAGCCAAAAATCGGAAATGCTCCGCGAAGTTCCACCGGCTGTCGAGGACGAGTCCTAGGTACTTCATCGTCTACTCGACGCCGATGTGGACCCCTCCCGCCGTTATCTGGGAACCCGTCAGTGGCGCATTCCGAGGACCATTAAACCACATGGCCTCGGACTTGTGCAAGGCCACCTCGAGTCCCAGTTGCCGGATCCTATCGACGATTATCGCAACCCCGTGTGTCGCTAAGTCGGCCGCCGCCTGGTACGACCAGCGTGTCGTCAGCGTAGCAAACTACGTTGACGCTGCTAGGGAGGTCGGCGCGCAGCACCCAGTCGTACTCGATGTCCGACAGATGCGGCCCCAGGACCGAACCCTGTGGGACACCGCACGACATCTGTCGCCGGTTCCATTCTCCTAGGTGACCGGGGTAGATGACGGCCCTGTCCGTCAAATAGGCCTCGACCACACGACAGAGGTAGGTCGGCATCCGGTGATACCGGTGTGCCTCCCTGATGCAACTCCAGGGCAGGGTTTTGAAGGCATTGGCGATGTCTAGAGACACCGCCAAGACGATCCCACCCCGGCCACAGCATCCCCCGTCGTGAGGGCTCGCTTGCATGATTGCGTCCACTGTGGAGGGCCACCTGCGGAAACCAAACTGGCTCTCCGCCAAGTCCGGCCCAACCCGTACCAGCCGCCCGACGAAGCGGTCTGTAATTACTCTTTCAAAGAGCTTGCCCACCTCGTCGAGCAGCACGATGGGCCGGTAAGCAGACGGAGAGTCCACGGGGCGCCCCGGCTTCTTGATGAGGACCAGTTTCCCCGTCTTCCAGTGAAGTGGGAACTGGCCCTCCTCCAAGCATGCGCCCACCGCGGACTTAGGAGAATTAGGAGCCCTCTTAGTCGAGGCCCGAGAGCCTCCAAGGCCAGGACCCAGGCTTTTCCAGGCAAGCCGTCGGGTCCTGGGGCGGTATTCTTGGCATTCAGCCTACGTACCGCCACTCTCAACTCTACCTCATTCACCTCTGGAGCATCGTCCTCAGTCAGGGTTTTTCTCTCTGGAACACTAATTTAAGCCATTTTTAAATCTAAGTACTGTAAATGTATTTATTGGAGAAATAATAAAGAATTTATTATTATTATTATCGTCGTCGCCGTCGGTGTGGTCCAGGCGGGCACCGCAGGCGGCAGAGCCATGGAGGGGAGCATACTCCCCTCGCGAGGGGAACAGAGCGCTCACCACGTCCTGCACGAGCTGAGGCCGGAGACTCTGGGTCAGCGGGGGAACCCACGGGCGGATTTTTTACCGCACCGTTTTGTCTCCAGCGACTCCTCGCGGGCCAGTACCCTGGCCCGCCAGTACCCTGGTCCGCCGGATCTCCGCTCGGAGGGCGGTCTTCGACGCTCTGTGCCCCTCGTACAACTCCGCCTGAATGGCTTCCGTAACCAGAGGGCGGATACGGAGCCTGCGGTGCCTGGTGTACCGTTGCCGCGCAGCAACACACGCCTTGCGCAGTGCTGCGAGCTCCGGCGACCATCAGTACACCTGGCGTGAAGGACCCGGCGCATTGCCACGTCGTATACCTCGGACATGGCCTCCCGGAACCACTCCGCCTCGTCGAAAATGTTGAGTGAACTTTTCTAAAAGCTTATAAATTACTTTCAGTTCTACGTAGGTTCACGATAGATTAGTTAAAATGCTACTTGGGATGTACCTATAGTAAAGGCATGGTCTATTTGTGCGCCATATAAAATTTGGTACACAGGTAGATCATACGCAGGATACTTTTTAACCCGTTCCCGTGGGTAACTATCCACGTGGGCGAAGCCAAGCTTTAAGCTATTAATAAGTAAAGCTTTTGTTTTATTAAATACCTACTTGAATAAAACGACATTAAACATACCTCTAACGTGTATGTAACGTCAAATAGCTGTAATGGTTGATATGATTAAATACTACTACTACTAACTACCTGTCAAATACAACCTACTACTTCTTACTTTCTTATATTAGGTATGTACTACTAGGCTACTTCTTTTTAGGTCAGTAGTTTAGGTATATTTGAAACTTTCTAAAATCTCGATCTTAAAAAGATTTTTCGATTTCTGTAGGTATTTAAGAGTTATTCCGAACCTGACCCGAAATCCTAACCCGGTCGCGGGTTAGGTAAGGATAGGAACTTGAAAAAAATTATAATATTTGTTTTTATTCAAAGAAAGGGGAGAGGGGAAAACGTAGGTATCTATATCGCAATTCGGGTTATGATAGGAACGATACTTCGGGTCAGGTTAGGAAGAGGGTTACGTTCGGAACAAATATTATAATTTTTTTCAAGTTCCTAACCTAACCCGCGACCGGGTTAGGATTTCGGGTCAGGTTCGGAATAATCCGTATTTAAACGTAAAGCTAAAATATTTTATTGCAGGTATTGTTCACAAACGAAACGAGTCGAGAGTATCAATACTACAACATTATCGTGACGGTAACTCCGAGTCCTGTGGTGGACACCTTGACTTTCGAATGTCGTGCGCGGGAGATGGCTCAAAATGAACTAATCATTAAAAATCCGCTTGCCGACGATGCTGAATTTTTTATCAGTTGTCAGAAACTACAATGTCCTCATTTGTTAAATATCAATGGAAATTCAGAGGTCAGTTATAAATACTCGGTTTTAGATATTAGGTAGGTACAGTCAGCGTCTAAAATATCGGGACGAACAGACTACAAAATCAACAACTAAGAAAATTATACTTTTTTTCAATTGGATAAAGTTCCTGTCAGAATGACAGTTGTCGTGTACTGTCTTCATTCTGAAACATTCATTGTGCCATTGCCTACACATAGATTGTAAATGTGAAAGTAAGGGCCAGCGCCCACTGGCGGCACGGCACGGCAAGGAATTTTTAATCCATGAATAGAAATAAAACTTAATAGTATGACAGTAAAATTGAAAATTTAGCGGCAACGATGCCGCGGTATCCTTAGACATGCCCGCGACGTCCTTAGGCATCATCATTTAAATTTGAATTTTATTGTCTTACATTTAAGTTATATTCCTATTCGTCGCATAAAAATCCCTTGCCGTGCCGTGCCGTTAGTGGGCGCAGGCCCTAACTGTCCATCTGTCGTGACCTACGCCTACGCCTAGCGGGTGATCAGATTTTGATGAAATTTGGCACACAGGGTGACCATGTCTTGGATCAGGACATACCTAGGGTACTTTCTATCCCGATCGTCCCTACATTTTCGTGGGATAATTACCAACCTCAACTCACTACCATACAAGCAAAAAAAAGAACGTTTTATTCCACAATAAATTATTGCTATGTAGGTAGGTACCGTACCTATTTCATTGGTTTTGTCTTAAAATTTCACTTTCTTAGATCACACAGATCTAAGAAAATGACACTACTATGGAGGGTTTCATTTGATTTTAATGTAAAGTAAGTGAAAATAGCTCAACTAATGATTGGAACATGTCGAAGAACCCTGTAGGTATCTTTCATTCAAGACTACAAACAAACCCGGTAACGATGGCCCAGTCGGCGTACAAAATACCTATTACCTACATGCTTTGTAACAAGACTGCGTTAGTCCTAAATAAAGCAACCGGTTCAGATAAGCTTGTGGCACTAAGCGAACACTTTGAAGTTTTGCTCAGGAACTGATTAAGGCCTCTTTAAATTAATAGGAGTTAGGACCTTTGTAACTATGAATTGCACTATCCTGCAATGGCGGAGACCCTTATTGGTGCCATTAGGCAAATCTCGGGCGCTATAACTGGCATTGTACCTAATCGGGAAATCATTTTATGCCCTTATCTACTTATATGAAATTAGTCTCACATATTAACTAACTGCCTATTTGTTTTAGGCTCCATTAACTATGACATATTCACCTTTAGTTGTTGGCAACACTGAGGACTTTTTAGAGGTGTATAATTTTTTGGTCGGCACTTTTGTCTACAAAGTTATATTGAAATGTCTGCCTGCTAAAGAGAAGAATGTGGAACACGAAACTTCACTGGGAACTAATATTCCGATCCGTCTCAGAGTGCAGAATATGACTGACACCAGGGCTGACTTCGTTTGCACGGTTATTATCTTGTTATTAAATACAGACCTCTACATATCCACCCGCCATGCTTGACAACTTTTGAAGGCAAGGAAATACATACATAGATAATTAGATATATTATTATGTAGGTACCGCCCTATAGTCAGGCACGGTCCGGAGGGGAGGGGTCCTAGGGGTCATGACCCCCTCCCCCCCAAAGCCGTAATAATTTTTCGTAAATATAATAAATTTTCTTATTAATATGTAGGTAGTCATTATCTGTGACCCCCCCCCCCCCAAGTCTGGCTGCGACCGCGCCTGCCTATAGTTGCCGGTAACTGTGATTTGTGGCGCACAAGTTTAAACAACTAACGCCGTACCTATCGTTTGTGTCTTTCGTCGTTTTCCGGATACCTTTCTGATTCCACATACTTTTTAAAATTTTCTGCATTGTTGCATACACTGTGAATTTTAAATTGTTTTATTTTACAGTTGTCTCACCCATCAGTAATAGCTGACGGGGAGTTCGTGCTTGGACCCTCTGAGAAAGGGAAGTTTTTAGTATTGTTCGAACCAACGGAGATCGGTGTTCAACATTGTACTATTTCTTTTAATTCTCCCACTGCTGGTGAATTTATGTAAGTTACCGATATTTAAAATAATAACGGCCATGCATGGGCAGCTTGAAGCAGTCTTGATTAACCGTTTCAAGCAGCGACTACAGACAGTAGGGTAGGTAGGTACCTACTACAATTATTAGAATCATCACTCCGAGCTGTCAGCAAACATTCATAGGTGGACCAGTTCCAAGGCATTGTCATACCGGCATATACAGTACCTACACTTGCTGGTCTAGACTCTCTCACTTGCTGCTCTGCTCTGCTCGTTTGCGCAGTTTTTTTTTTTATAAACTGCTCCAATGGTTGAAAAAGTTTCATGTTCGCTGTTCAACAAATAATTAACTGCTCGAGCTACCCGTATGCGGCTGCCTATAACAGTTGAGTAAACTTATACCTACCTAGTTAAAGACAATTCCTACTTTTTATCTTCCGTGTCTTGTGCTGGATCCAGAGTGACAGCAATCCGTTATCAAATCATTCATGGGAACCAGAAGTCTTCCAACATTACCTGCGTTCCCTACCTAACATAGTCATTTGTTGCGAGAACCATGATGCTGACGACAATACCGTACAGTTAGATGTTTCCGGCTACCCAAAATTACTTTGGCCAAGACCATAATGCTGGGGCCGAAGTAACGTGTACCGCAGCTATAAGTGCAAATTTGGTGGACCGGGCGATAACTAGGACACAGTCCGATGTTTCGCTACGATAGCCGATTTCCGCGAAGCTCGTAACGATAGACCCAGCTGCGGCACCAGCATAGACGATGACGTACTTCCTTGACGTACAACAATGGCCTTTACTTTGACCATGGCTGTTTGACCTACTTACGTTAATTATGTCACTTTACAGATATAACATAAAAGGAATTGGAAGAGAACCAAAACCTCGAGGGCCATACGAAATAAAAGCCGGCGGGTACACGTTTATCCACTTTAAAAACGTTTTCGATGATACGAGAATGTTCAAAATATACGTAGACAGAGATGAATTCTATGTTAAAGCTCAATATGAACCGATTAGACCTAAGAAGGTTATTATTATTATTACCTGAAAAGTTAAACAAAAAAGATACTGACTTCGAATGTAGCTCGCGAAATTACCCTCGTGCCTTAAAGGTCGATTTAGACCAAACGAGCGCATGCACATCGTCTAATGAAATGCCAAGAATATTAAAAAAAAATACTCTTCGTTTTGCACTTGTTCTATGTTCTTTCGGTCCACACCTACTTTTACAAAAAATAATTTTATATTGTTCTCTACAGGATGTCAAGATACAAGTGTATTTGGCAGAACAGCCATCAGCAGGATGGACAGAAATGCCCACTGGTACTCTCACTATTGAGAACTACGAGCCATCAACACCAAGAGTGCACTGGACCTACTTTCTGCAGGGAATACCTGATCCACCACCTTGATCTGTTTTATGTTTTGTCTCGTGTTACATTATTTTTTGTCTATAGTTATTTGCTATTGCATTGTAGAGTATAGTATACACAGATTTGGTAAGACAATATTTTAATAAAATGATAGATTTATTACCAGTCACTTACACTAAATTCTTGTACAATATCATCTTTATCGTCAACTGTATTGTCGTCGATTTCTATTTTCTTCTTAGTGGGCTTTTTCTTACCGTTTTTCTTTTCTTTCTTCTTTGTTATTTTTACTTTCGGAGCAGGGGTGTCATCATCATCCATGTTGAAGGGATCGGCCTGATCCTCGTCGTCAGAAGGGAACAGTTCCACTGGCCCTTTATCTTCTGCTTGAACATTCTGCGTCGCATCGTCCGACAACTTAGCCCTTTTTATCTTCGGCAGCTCACCAGCAATCTCATCATTTTTGGTAATCTTCTTACGTTTTTGGATCCTGTTTATCTTACTCCAGTTCTCGAAGAATGTTTGTAAAGGTGTTCCTTTCGTCTTAATACTGGTTTCCCAGGCTGCAATCATTTTATCTTCACTCAAAGAGAAACTAATTTTAGCTCTCTCACGTTCTATAAATTTCGAGTTTTCTTCAATTTTTTCAAGCAACTGGCGCATCTTTTTCGTGTAATTTGACACAGAACATGTCTTTAAGAACTGTTTTATCTGTAATAATAAATAAATTATGAAATATTTACATTGTTTTTTTTTTTTATTATAAGCACAAGTTAACCTGTAGCACTAACATACAATAAACAGTAGTTTGATGAATTTACCTAATCACTATTTTCTATTCAGCCTGTCTCATTTCTAGGTAAGTTAAACTTATTTGTAAAGGTTTACGTACAATTGTATTCAGCAAAACATACCTGTATAGCAGCTAATAGTGTTACATCTGGGAAAGCAATTGTGTGTGACTCATTGGCTGTATACTCTAGCATGAGACCATACAGCCTTTCTATAACTGAGTCTTTGAACCCATTCTCCATCAGTTGAGACTTTGCTAGTCTAAGAATGCATGAAAAATCTAATGGCTTCATTGAAACTTTTTTATGCTTCTTATTAAAGTCGAAAGTTGTTAAAACCTAGAAATTAAAATGTTATTTATTTTATTACTTATATAATTCGTTCAAAAGTTTTAGTTGTAATTAGGGATGCATCCGATACTGATACCGATGCCAATATATCGGCGATACTTGAAGTTTGCCGATATATCGGCATCGGCGATATTGTTATGGCTGATTCAACGATACTTTCAAATTTCTATTTCGTTGCAAACGAGGCACGAACTAACTATGCTAAATATACTATTAAATTAACTAATCTCAACCTATCTATAGTTATAAACGGTTTTATTTAGTTTGTACTGTTATTTGTTCTTTTTATATTAATTAAAAACATAACCTGACTTATGTTTTATTTATTTTACCTTCATTTTTGAAATCAATAAGCGTAACGGTATCGGTATCGCCGATATTTTTATAAGAGCATCGGTATCGTATCGGAAAAAAGGCGTATAAAGGCATCCCTAGTTGTAATGTATAAAATTCTTTTAAAATATTTACCTCAACAAGGAATGGTAAAATAGGCATGAAAGTATTGGATTCTTTGGAAAGATTTACCAATATCTCAACACAGTGGAATCTCAGAGGATAATATTGGTGTGTTGGCACAAGTTTGATTGTATTAGTAATGATCATGACCAAAGGGTAGATCAATGGCTGTAGTTGTGCCTTATTTGAAGTGGCTCCCAGCAAGTCTGCCCACAAATGCAATGAATTCACAAACTGCCAGTTATAAACAGCTTGCCGGTTTTCAATCTTTTGTACAACAATAGCATTTCTCAAGTGAATCGCCAGCTGTCGAATGTAAAGGAATACATGCTGATATGACACATTTAGATCCAGTGAGAACATTTCCACAAGTGATCTTCTCATGAAATTGATTCCTGGCCACGTAGAAGGGCTGACAAATTTACAGTTTTTAACATAAGTCAAGTACATGGCCTTTAACACCTGATCAAGTAATGCCGGTTGCTGGTTTCTGGTTATCCTCAAAATGCAGAGAAAGGCTAACACTCTCACAGTCTCTTCGCCTGTACTCCAGAAAGTTAACAGTTTTTTCAGAGCTTGTTTTGCTATTCTTATGAAGCAAGCTACATAAACAGACATTTGATGCAAGTGTTTGAGTAACACACTCAATATATTCTCTGATGTTACGCCACTAAGCAACTTCAGTAAATCACCAAGATATGAAATCAAGTGAGTTTTAATTTTAACAAAGTGTTTGCATTTCTGAGGGTCTTTACCAGATTGTTCCATGCCTAAATATTTTCTAATGCCACCTGGCAAATATAGGACACACATCTGTATGACAGCATTGAAAACAGATGACCCTGTAAACAAAAATATACTATTATCTACTAAACTTGAGACCAATCATTATAAAAGTCAAGCAAGTGGGAAGAAGTAGAGTGAGTTTATACATCAATCAATCTGTCTAGCCTTTTCCCAAATACGTTGAGGTCTGCATCCAGTCTAACCGGGAGCACAGGTATTTTACATAGTGACTACGTATCTGACCTCCACAACAATGATGATGATTATATAAGTAAAATAAATAAAATAGGTAGGTTATAACGGAAATCAGAAGATAAATAATATACAAATTCTGATTAACACAGAAATCGAAATACACCCCAATCCCAATGTACACTACCAAATCATTTTGCCACTGCATAAACTGTTATATCTGATACAGAAAAAGCAATTATAGCTAGAATAGATTCTTTAGGAAAAATCCATCATACCTTCAACTTTATATTCTCCCTCCGAGGTCCCATCTTCACTGGTGGCCCTGACCATGGCTGCATTGAAAGCCTTTATGACAGTAGTCAGCGTTGTTAGTTTCACTTTGACTTCACTTTGCAGCTCTGCTTGCCATTGTGCAACCATTTTCAGGGTGATTTTTCCTTGAACTGGTTTTGCATCTTCATCCTGAAAGGGTGAGAATAGATTTGTGTAATTTAAGGTCCAGAAGATGACATTACGAGTTAGGCTAGATCTAGACCAAAATTATTGGGCTCAAATAGAAAAATAGAGATAAAAATGGAAAGACCAAAGGGAGGCTTTTAACCAGCACTGGGGCACAACAGGCTCATTTAAAATAAGGCCCATAAATGTTGTACAGTAAAATACTTTGCAAAACATTATGAAAATACATGCCTCAAAGTCGCTTTCATCACTGTCCCCCCTGAGTGGGCCAGGTTTGTGAACTCTGTCATCATCATCATCCTCCTCGACACCATCCTCTTTATCGGATGCATCATCACCAGAATCCACATCAAAATTTAAGAGATTTTCATCATTTTCTTCCAAGAAGTTGTAAAAGTCAGGATCTGTTTTTTTAAGCTTTTCCAAGGATTTCTTGTGAGTTTCAGGGTTGAGCTCTTCTTCAGAATCTGAAATAATTACATAAACATATTCGTTATGTTAATATCATGATCCACTTTACACATATCTGATCACAAACATGTAATTTGAATCATTAAGTAAGTCAGGACCAAGTTGGATATATTTTTTTTTTGTCTTGTTTTTTGTTTCACTTTTTGGGTTTTGTTTTGTTGTAGATTAAGTATGTTTGTGTTTTATTTTTAAACAGTGTCTGCGATTGGATACGGACACTGTCTTTTTGTTGAGGTTTTTCGCATAAAGGGGTTACCTTTCCTTGTTAGCCGCATAAGTTTTTGTACAGTTGTACAGTACGCGTGTCCGCCCCCCACGTAGCCAGGTGTTCAGCTTGGACGTAAGGTAGGATTTTAGGGGGCATTTTATATATATATATATACATATTGGATATATTACCTACAACATGCTTAGGTCGCTAATTAAATTAAGTTTATGAGGTCAGGTAAACTAAAACGGTTGTTCAATAAATGATCGCGGTCAGTCTTCAGGGTAGCAGATGCAAATTTACAGCAAGTGATGCTGATAGTGAGTTAGAGGTTCGATGTAAATGAACACGTTATGACATACTCAAATAGAGCGGAACAATAGGGAGTATACAAACTAACCTGAGTTTTCAGAACTTTTTACTGGGGCTTTGACTTTCTTCATTCTCGTTATTTACACTCACGATGATAAAAAGGAATGTTTCTATTTAATTTTATCCACGTGCTCTACGACCAAACAATTTGAATCTGTTGCTGTGCTCATGCTGTGCTGCCACTGACACTACTGACAGCTGACAGTGATAAGCAGTGTTGTCAGACCTAGTTTTCACTAGTAGTGTGCGTTATTTAACGTAATCGGTTTCAGAAACTGCTTACGAGGCTGATAATCGTGTAACTGAGAAGTTTTTGGCGGGATCGCGTTGGAACATGTCGCACGAATTTTCATTTTCATGAAATTTAGTGAAATAGCGAATTCAATTGTATAATTTTGGTAGTGAATTATTCAATTTAGTTACGTGTAAAAGTGTAGTCAAGGTGAAACTAAGTGACTAACGTGGAATTTTCGTGTTCCCCCCAAAAGCTCCTAATAAGTTGTTGTAAAGTTACTACCGCTTTACAATAACTTTAACTTTGACTTGACTGACTAAAGACGACTATGACTGTTTTGTAACTTCGTGCCCGGTATCGGGCCATTTACTATACGAGTATTGAAAAGAAAAATTACTTGACACTAGCTAAATGCACAAACCGTGCGAAGCCATAACGCAAAAAAAAAAAAAACGTGTAACTAGTTTCGTGGACAAAAATGTAACGATTATTTTAAGTACGTAGTTCACAGTTGACATGACACTCACACAACGAACGGCGTACGCGTATTACGTTACGCGTACAGGGGTGTGGGTTGTCCGAAAGAGATACCGCGGCCCCTGGCACACAGGCACACAGGCAACTGAGGGAACACGGGTGAGTTTTAGTCAGTAAAAGTCTGACACCTCCCATGACTATGGTACATTATGTAATACGTCTCGCATTATAATTATTGCGGCATGCGCAAGATAAAAAGAGACGGCAATGTAGTAATCAGTGCGCCTTTTTTTATTGCAAATGCACGTGGGCGAAGCCGCTGGCAAAAGCTAGTAATACCTATAAACTGTTACATATTCGTAATTATAGGTAACTTATCAGTATCACACAAGTAAAACTAATATTATAATACGTATAACCTGTAACATATACAAAAGTAACTAGTTACAAAAATAATCGGTTTTGAAACTAGTTACTCATATCCACAAAACTGTGTATAACCGATTACGCGGAGTTTTTGGCGGGATCGCGTTGGAACATGTCGCACGACTTTTATTTTCATGTAATTTAGTGAAATAGCGAATAAAATTGTATAATTTTGGTAGTGAATTATGCAATTTAATTACGTGTGAGTGTACAAATGTAGTGAAGGTGAAAATAAGTGACTAACGTGGACTTTTCGTGTTCCCCCCAAAAACTCCTAATAGGTTGTTGTAAAGTTAGGTACTACCGCTTTACAATAACTTTGACTTGACTGACTAAAGACGACTATGACTGTTTTGTAACTTCGTGCCCGATATCGGGCCATTTACTTGATGGAAAAGAAAAATTACTTGACACTGGCTAAATGCACAAACCGTGAGAAGCCAAAAGCCAAAAAAAAAAAAACGATTACTTACGCCCAGAAGACGTTACGACCCACGTCTAGTTTTCACTTTACCCCAGGTTAGTCGCAGTTTACCCAAGATTCACTATTAGTTTTAAAAAAATACCCTAAATGAATTCCCTCAGTTTTTTCTTACTTTACAAATAAAACAACGAGATATTTTTTTTACTCTCACATCACAAATGTGGACACATCGCGCGGAACGGAATGGAAATTTCCGTGCGTGTACGGCGGACGCACAGTGGAACGAATGTATGGGAGCGGTTGGACGTAGACATGTCCGAAAAATAAGAGTAAAATTATGACAAACTAATGATGCCATCTTATTCGATTACTTAATGCCTTCATAAATTGTGGTGATGAATTTCTTCATAACTCCCATATTTCGGGAGTAATTTGAGAAAATGTGAAATTTTACTATGAAAATGAGTGTATCGAGCTCTCTCCCTCCTGATTCCGGGCTTGTTTCAAGTAGCGGTCTCTAATATCGTAATGCTATTACTAAGAGCTATATTTAATACTAAGACACATAGTGCGCCAAATGTGCACTTTCTGGGATAAAAGGAAATGAAAATTTAAAAAAAAAAACGTTTTTTCCCCATTTGTATTTACTTTAAACCGCAGACAGACTTATTAAGAGGTCTATAAATATATTATAGAAATATATATTAACAAAAATATTCACAAGAACTGATGAGAGTATGACTTTTAAGTAAGTTGATAATAAATTACCTAGTTTCATTAAAAGTACAATAAATAATTAAGATGTAAGCTCTAATTTACTAAGTTACACATTTTAAAACAATAACATCATTTAATTATCTTCGTCATCATCATCATCATCAATTAATTCAAATTCAGAATCGATGTCCGCTAAATCATTTATGTTAACAAATTCGATATCACTTTTCTCAGAATCCGTAAGCTCATAAAATTCCTTAAAAGAAGATTTTTTTACAAACTTATTTCCTTTTGGACGGATACTTGTAACAAGTGGATCAGAAGACAGTAAAAGATTGTGCATAATATCTTCATTGCATGAGATACTGCTATGCTTTCGAGAATGCCCCTCTCTATATTTTCTAAAATCTTTATTTCTAGCCTCAGATGCCTCTTCGGATAGAAAACCAATGGGCACAATTGACATGTTCTGAACTATGTCTGGCCCATGCATTAAAATTTTATGAAGTGAAGAAGGCATATAATACCATGGGTATAACTCCACGTAAAGCTTAGCAGTATCAAAGCAGAACTCTCGGAATTTAGTTACGTTGATCTTCTCTCCTGATGAAATACACTGCAAGATCACACAGATTTTTCTTAAAAGCATAGCATCTATTCCGGTCAGTTCAGCAGATTTAGTGTAGTTTTCAAAAAATCTCCTTGCCGAGTTGCCATTGTTGGTGGATCCACTGCCTTGTTTCACAACATCGAGAAGTAAGCCCGTTTCTCTTCTTACAGCCTCTTGAACTCTTTTCTTCCTGTCATCAACTTGCCTTTTTGCTATATCACCCCTTACTTGCCATGATTTTATGTCTAATTTGTAGGAAATGTGTAATAAGCATTCCATTGAGCGAATCCAAGCGTGAAGGGTGCTTAAGCTATATTTATACATGTCCTCGTTTGCGTGTTTATCTTTGATTAACTCTAAATTATTCATTTCTTTAGGACAAGCCTTGCATATGTCACACACTGAAGCTGCTGTATTGGATATAATGGAATGAATTTTACCATCAATCATTGTCAACAGCAGTTGGTGTTTGACACTAATTCCATCAGTGATGGTGGATGGAGTTAAGGCTTCAATCTCTGCTTCGATTTCAGCCATCTCTCTCTGCACATTTTCTTTGGTTTCCTTTATAAACTTAAACAATATTGGCCGGCAAAATGAAGTGGAAGATGGTCGCTCGTTTTCCCAAATTGTTACACCTTTTGAGACGAGCCGCAGTGGTACAAGACTAATCATAAAATTACTAGCAAGATCGATTTGCTCATCTTCACTCGTCCTTTGATGATAAATGCTTTGGCTAGATGATCCGTCAAAACCCCATTTGCTGGTCAATACGAGCTGTTGATTGGGATCAACAGGGGTTTCTAACGACCTAATAAGTCTTCTTGAGGTTAAATCCATCAAGGCTTGTAATTTGATTTTTGCAGAGCTCTCTGTAACTGTGAGATCTTCTTTGGCCGGATAGCACTTAATTTTTTCTTTAACCAACATGTAGTAACTCGGGTATTGAAGAGCTCCTTCTTGAGTGTTGAAATCCCGAAGAGTGTTATAGCGCCATTTCGATAAGTTCATCGATACATAAAGAGCCAATGCCTTCAAAGGGGATATTTCCCGTACCTGAATTGATTTACCTTCAATGAAGGCTTTGATTTTTGAGGCCTCTTCTGGATTCTCCGTCAAGTATTTCATAACATAAGCTGTATCGCTTTGTCCTGCCTTTTGAAGCGCCCTTTCGGCCGAAAACATAATTTCAGCGCTGCTACTGCTGCATGAAAGACTATCTTCAGTGCGTCTTCTTTTTTGCCGGTTACTAAGGTCCTCAAAAGATTTACGAGGACTAGGATGTGTACAAGTTGAAGCATCAGATTTAGCAGGAGAAATTATGGGCTCGATGACGTCACTTATATTTTCTGTAGAAGGTTCCATATTTTCATTCTGTAATTCCGGCCATTGAATTGCAGCCTGTAGCCAAATCTCATGTTTCTTCCGAAACTTATCTGTGCTTCTTCCAGACTGTGTCCATTTTGCATAAATGCGGTAGCAAAATCGACGACACCAGTCTTTTAAACTTGTTTCAGCACTTTCACATAACTGAACACAACTGTTATCTTTTAAAACACTGAACAAATAGTTAAAGTCGCGTAAATCTTTATGTGCGCGTGCGCATAAAGCAACGTGAATATCAAGATTTGTATTAAAATTTGGAAAATACATTGCGAGATTAGCTTGGATACAACGAGGTGTAAATCAACACTGATTTTAAAGTTACTAATAGTGACCTATTTATATAAAATCCAGGTATCCCAGGTATCCTTTGTTAAATATTGCAAGGTAATTAGTTATTGTGATAATTAGTAAATGATGCATGCTAAATTAGTGTATTAAGAGCCATTTAGTAATTAAATAATAGCAATGTTCTTATCAGTAATCATTAGTGCATCAGTTTTATATGTAAACCTTAAGTCCCTAATTATATATCCTAATTAGCTTATATCTTCTCTAATTGGCTGCTCAGAAATGTTATTGTAATAAGGTAAACCTTTAGAAAAACGGTTTTAATCAACAAAATAAACAAAAAATAAAAAAATTGTGTTATAAAATAAACATCACTCTTTATCCCAGAAAGTGCACATTTGGCGCACTATGTGTCTTAGTATTAAATATAGCTCTTAGTATTAGCATTATGATATTAGAGACCGCTACTTGAAACAAGCCCGGAATCAGGAGGGAGAGAGCTCGATACACTCATTTTCATAGTAAAATTTCACATTTTCTCAAATTACTCCCGAAATATGGGAGTTATGAAGAAATTCATCACCACAAGTTATGAAGGCATTAAGTAATCGAATAAGATGGCATCATTAGTTTGGCATAATTTTACTCTTTTTTTTCGGACATGTCTACGTCCAACCGCTCCCATACATTCGTTCCACTGTGGGACGAGCCAAAATGTACGCGAGCGCTGCGTTCGGGTTAACGTCATTGGGTTTTTTCCGTTCATACGATCCAAACGCACCGAACCGAACGTTAGGTTTTTTTTGATAGATTTTCAACTTTGTGACTTAAACATAAGGTTAATTTTCAATTGGAAATATTTGACAGATTGGGCACGGCTACACATCAAGCTATAGATTTCGGGGCTAGAACTAGCCCTTTTTCTTCTTGTTCAGCCCCGAATATAATGATTTAGCCCCTAGCCCGTAATCTAGCCCCAAATATTATTCCGCCAAAACTATATAAACATAAATTACGAAAGAGGATGAACTTTGAGTCCCTAAATTCCATACCATAAATACGAACTGGTCTTACCTAGGTAAACCAAACTTACTACACATAGGAAATCCCATAGGATCTCCTTTAAAAAAAATTGTATTCAATTTAAATTTATACTGAATAAGACTGCGCGTAATGAGGCCCAAGCCCAACCATTAACGACGTCAGCGTGACGCAACGAGAGGAATTAGATGAAGACTGCTATTTAGATCGTAATTTTATGATTATACAATATTTTATAATCCATAATGATGTATTTCATTAATTTACACATTACTTGTTCATGAAATCCATTTTACTAAAGAATCTTTAGTTTCATTTTTCCATATTTAGTAATTTGGCACTATTTAAAAAAAAAATCCCCAAAACCTGACACCCAGTTGGCAGCACTGCCTGTCCCATGTTTTTCTTTTTTGCAACACTGCCTATTGGCAAGTTGCCATGCCACAGAATACAAATATTTTTCCAGAATATTACGGAAAACTCGAGTCTGATTTTCTATCGTTTCAATCATTGTGTCGTGTTTTTTGTACGAGCTGTAGGAACTTTGATTGTAACCGGCCGGCTGATCCAATAGTCAGTCACATAGTTTTCGTCAGTCATTGAAATCAAACCAAGGAGTACTTATTAGTGTTCTGTGAATCAAACGCAGTTTCATAAATTCTCACTGTTTTGACATTTCGAAAAAATAGCAGACACAAATCAATCCTAGCCGTAATCAAAATCGTGAGTGTACTTCTCTTTTTTTTTTAAATCAATTGATAAGGCTATCTTGTGGGTTTCTTGTATATTTATTTTTATATTTGGTGTTTATATTTTTTATTACAGATTGCATCATGTTGTCCCGTATGTGCGTTGCGCGTTCCGCGTTGAATGTAGGCCATACCCTTAAAACTCCAGTACCAAAGAACTTTGTTCCCAAAAACTATATCGTCCGGAATTATGCCCGAGAACCTCGTTCCAGAGTAGCTACTCCAGCCTCAAGCCCCTCAATATGGGCAAAACTGATGGCTCCTGCTAGTCCAAATGGTAATTTTAACTTTTATACAGTTGTATATTTGAAAGTGTTATCTCTGTTAGGCTGAATAATCTGCAGAACAATGAGAACTGTAATATTTATGTATAAGTCGTTCAGCTGTGTATTAACACAGCTAGCTGACTTTGTGTTATCCCAGTGAGAGGGTTGTCTTAGGACCCTAATTTAAGTGGGTTGCTATCAAATTCCACCTTCATTGTTTTCAGCGTTCAGCTTAGGAAAGGGTGCTCTGGCAGGAGCTTCCGCCATGAGCTTGGCAGCACTCTGTTATTATGGTTCAGGAGTGAGGCCTGGAGTGTGCACAGAAGCACAGTAAGTTACAAACTCTACAAAGTTATTTATTTTAATTTGTAACTAAAGTTATGAGACCAATACTTAAAAAGCCAGCTACATTTTATTTTTTAGATTGTTCGAAAAAAAAAACTCATGACTCATTCATCACTTTTTAATTATTTAATAAGAAATTACAAGAATTTTACTTGGGAACATTTTTAGCTCTTCATTAAGAGACATAGTTAAACAAAACTAAAACAGAGACCACGTCTTCTCCATGTGCGTCAAGTCAGAACTATGTAGAGACAGAACTCGTTGTGATAAGAGCTTGTCGTACTTTTAATATGGTGTCAGGATGTCGACTTGGATCTATATATTAATAATATTGAGGAAGTAGAGTTTGAATAATTGTTTTTTCGATGAATAACCTTTTTTTCTCTTTATTATTCTTTTTTTTGAGTGTGTGATAATTCATTTGCGTATTTCCATTGTTGTTTTCGTGTGTTCGTTAATATTACTCACATTAATCGTCAGTGTAAGCTTGTAATTGGCCATCGTTTACACATTATACTAGATATTGAAATGCTGTAAACTTTCCTAAAATGGATAAAATAAAATAAAAAAACTTTCACAAACAAGTAAATTACATATTTCGTTAAATACAACGAGGGCTAAGTGAAACAATCATTTTTAGACTGTGCGCAAGAGAGATAAAATCCATGATTTCCATATTTTGGAAGAAAACATTATGAACATTACTGTAAATTATAATATTCCATACGAATATAGAAATTGTTACTTATTTATTTATTTACCTTATTTACAGTCTCTGGCCGAAATATGTTAAAGACCGCATCAGGACAACATATGGATACATTGCTGGTTCTATTTTATTGACTGCTGGCAGTGCCTACACAGTATTTAGAACACCTGCTTTGTTAAACTTAGTTGCAAGAAGTGGGTGGATGGTAAGTTAACAAATAAACTAACTAAAACAACACTGAAATACATAACTATGTACCTTAACTGACTGGCAGCGGACCACTTTTCAACCTTATAAGTATTTTGCGACCGAAGTTTCAGTTCCGCCAAAAAAAAAACTGGATTTGATTGACTTCGATTTGTTACGGCCGAATATACGGCCCAATTAAAACTTAGGCATATGGGGTTCGTGAGTTAATAATTAAATGGAGTTAATTATGGGGTCCTATTTTCACCCTTTTTGTACAAAATTAAAAAATAAGTGTATACTTATAAATAGAAGTCATTAAGGTCATTAGCAGACATGCTGCTTTTAGTCAGCAAGTAAGAATTTATTAGCTTTTGGACAATTGGAACAGGCTCTATTAGCTTAGCTAGGATTTGATTGACTTCGATTTGTTACGGCCGAATATACGGCCCAATTAAAACTTAGGCATATGGGGTTCGTGAGTTAATAATTAAATGAAGTTAATTATGGGGTCCTATTTTCACCCTTTTTGTACAAAAATAAAAAATAAGTGTATACTTATAATTATAAATAGAAGTCATTAAGGTTATTAGCAGACATGCTGCTTTTAGTCAGCAAGTAAGAATTTATTAGCTTTTGGACAATTGGAACAGGCTCTATTAGCGTTGCCGAAGAGAAATATTCCGAAGTATTCCCGTCGTATTATTGGCGAATCATTCACAAGTATTGGGTAATATTCGGAATTATTCCCCGAGAAGAATTACAAGGAAAGTTTCTAGAGTTCTGCTAGATGGCGACGCAATTACCATTGTAAATTACATATGTTCCGCGTTGGTGATTGTGTCTTCATGCCCATGAATCTTCCTTTCTTCCTAACCTTGGTCACTGCAGCAGCAGAAAGCGCACGCAGGTGAGCACTACCGACGCAAGTTGTACAGCTACAGCTTTTACCTTTATCCGCTAGATGGCGTTAATTCAAGTACCGTTACTTGAATTAACGCCAGCTCGCAGGCAATGGATAACTGGGTTCAACTACTTAAAGCGTTCATTCATTAGGAGTACGATTTTAAAACTTCCGAATATTTCTTGAATCTACTTAGATAATGTACTTACGTAATAACTTTTTGTATGCGGTTTAGCTGTGTGAGTAGTCGCAGCGAAAATGTATTGAATTTCTTCATTTCAGTTTAGCAGAAATTTAGTGTATGACGTGGAGTAATTGTGTAAGGTAAATACAAATTTGTGCATCCAACCATAGGGGAGCTATTCAACAAAAACTGTTTCCGCTGGGACTACGTCATCGCAGCGGAAACTTGATTATCTCCGCAGTTTATTGACACACAAATTTTATTTAAACAGCCACATTTACCTCTCGTTACACACTAATTATTGAATGCAATGGTTACATTGTGAAAAATCACCACGTGCGAGAGTTTATTTTGCTTTGAACATGCATTTATGCATCGTTGTCGGAGGTGCGTGCGATTCGAGTAGTACCTACAAGTTACCCCTAGTGTTACTATTGAGTAGTGTTTTATCGAGTTGATGAATATTTTTTAATTTTTTTTAAAACAAAAAAAACATTTTTTTTTAACTTTTACTCTATGTTTCGAAAGTAGGTACTCAAGGCAAGTTGTTCTGCCGCGGGAAAACAACCATTTAAATTTCATGGGGTATATTCGTAATTACTGGGAATAACTGAATTCTTACTAAGTAATAAAAAGTAGATCGAAATATTCTTTTGAATATTTCTGAATTATTGCGAATAATTCCGATGTTTTACCACGCTTGGCTCTACAGAAGTACAGAGCAACAGCAGATGCATCTTAGTGACTGTGCGTTCGGTCACAATAGCAAAATCACATGTTTGAGCGATAACTTCGCTGCATTCTGCATTGCATTTTGGCGACTCGTTCCGTTTGAGTAAGGTTTGATAATTGCGTTTTCTAACAGTGCAGAATGTTTTGGCGGAGATTTAAAGTATTGTCGCTAGGTATATCGAGCTTCCGAAAAGCGATTAAATCGTTTATTCCTAATGCTAAAATGATGCAGTGCTTAGAAGTTTAATCAAGCATATGAAAAATTACTAAATCGCAAAAGCTAACAGTAGTATATCTGATAATTAAGGTGAATCTTGTCCACATTTTTCCAATACAAACTTTGGGAGTGTATTACTCCACTGTTCGACAATGTACATCAAAAATTAGACATGGTATGGTCTTGTCTCATTATTATTAATATTGTCTGTACGGCAACAAAATACTAAAATAAAAAGCCATTAAAAAGTTAGGAGCCAACAAAGATTTTTTTTTCTTGCTAATTCAACCTAACTTTGGGGATGTTTAAGTAATAAAACAAGTGTAAAATCTCCAAAACCAAATCAGTACCGACAAAGCTCAAATATCGAAAAGTTCAATAAACTTTATTGGTCATTGATTTATTTATTTATTTTATTATTTATGTACACACAGTAAAATACATACAAGATATGGCATAATTAAACAATAGTACAAAGGTACTGCTTATTTCTTTAGAAATTTCTTCCAGCAGACCTGCGAAAGGAGAAATTAAAAAGAAATGTAGACAATAGTGTGTGAGAACAAGAAGAGAAAATATGAATATGTGACGTCTTAAACTAAAATATACTTACACATATAATGCAGGAAATTAACATATACATAAATAAATACGCAATGATAAAATATATAAACATATATGTAGATAAATATATATATACATATATACTTAAATATACATACATACATACACAATTAAGAGGAAAGGTAATGCTCTTTTACTCGACATTTGAACAGAGAAATAGTTTTTAAGTCACGAATGCTCGGCGGAAGTGAGTTCCACAATCTTACAGCATGATTGATTTATGCAGTGGTTTTTTCATAAAACCCGATCTTCCGAAGGACTGTTCTTAATTTTTTACGCGCCTGTTGTACTATAAATTATCCTTCACTCAATAACGTTGTCCGTGTAGACTAGTTTCTAACTGCTTATCACTGATACTACCTCTGTCGGAGACGATGCCTGGTGAGACAGCGTGCTTTTTAGCCAGGTCCATCAGTGAGTTCGAGCCCGCGACTAGGCACCCCTTAATGCCCAAAATTAAGTTAGGGCTCTCTTTTCGATAGTGACTTGGAAATATTGACTGATTTTCACTTTAATTTTTTTCAAAGATATCTAAAATTTGCAAAATCAGCCCCTATCAATCGAATTATTTCTAACCAATTACGAAAAATGACGGGTTTTTGAAAATATGTATAAGATCTATGTTTATCTTTTATTTCAGTCAATAATGGTGACAATGGGCTTAATGGTAGGCTCCGGCATGGTGGTACGAGGCATGGACTATACTCCAGGATTTGGTGCTAAACAGTTAGCATGGCTAGTACACACCGGCATTATGGGGGCTGTCATTGCACCCATGTGCTTCCTTGGCGGCGCGGCACTGACTAGAGCTGCTTGGTAATACCATTTTGTTGTAGTTGATTAAAAGAATAAAAAATAAACAATGCTAAGTTCAGAACCAACAATCCTGCTGCGAACACGTCCTGAATCGCGATAACCTTCAGCTTTGGCCTGGGATTGATCGCGCCCATTTTCGTTTCCACGCGAAGTACTCATTGATTAATTCTTCATTATGGGAAAAGTAAACCTCCTCCTCCTGAAGTTGAAGCATACGTAAAGGAGACCAGATACGTTTCATACAAAGTTGGACCCAAAACCCAAACTCAGCGAAAAAAAATCTGTTACCCTGGTCGGAGTACTCCTTATAATTTTTAACTATTGCGCTGAATCTCTACGTTCATTCCTTTATCTTCAACAAGTACCTAGTACTTTGGATTTTGGGCCCAATATGGCTCATTTCCTTAACTCGTTGATTTCCTTCCCAGGTACACGGCTGGTGTCGTGGGTGGCCTGAGCACGATAGCGATCTGCGCGCCGTCGGGCGAGTTCCTGAACATGCGCGCGCCGCTGGCGATGGGCTTGGGGGCCGTGTTCGCCGCCTCGCTGGCCAGCATGTTCGTACCACAAACTACTGCACTTGGAGCAGGTACTTGAACTTCCATTTAAATCTTTACAAAATAAATAATAATAAGAATAAAATTCATCAATTCTCCTTGCCCTTATCTCAATTTATTTGGGGTTTGTGTAACATAAGTAATAATAATAATATCTTTTTAAATGTTTTTATATTCTAATATTTAAAAATATAATTAATATGTATTTATTGAAATAAAAGCCATTTATTGAAGAGAAAATACGAGAATAATCTTTGAATCTTGCCCAACAAATGTTCGTTACATGAGACTGATCATCTAATAAACACGTACATAGGGTACAGTATCTGGGCGACCATATGATACATCGTACATAGAAACGGACTCATAAATATTAGTGGCAGATGACGCTCTACAAATCCAAACTATTTCTAAAAAACACTGATGTGCCTCATACAAAATGGAGTATAGAATGGGCTTTTAACATTCCAAAAGTGTAATGCTTAATTTTAGAATGTATGAATTCTAGTCTACTGTTAATTATAATACTTTAACGTTTGTTTCAGGACTGTATTCACTCAGTTTATATGGAGGTCTGATAGTATTCGGCGGTTTCCTGTTATACGACACACAGAGTATCATAAAACGCGCCGAGGTGCACCCGATGTATGGATTACAGCCCTACGACCCGATTAACTCGTAAGTACTTTTGAAAAAAATAACTTTAGTGTACCCGTCAACAGTTGATTGATTAGGGCTGTGAAAGTGTGTATGTGTTGTTGGGGCTGCCCCGGCACTGCAGCGCGCCAGGGATGTTCGCCGACGCCCGTGTCGACTGTTTATACACGACGATGCGATAGCGGTGTGCATCTCTGTGGCGCAGGCTCCGGACCACCTCCAACACCATCCTGAGTGTATTTGCGAACAGGTTTGACTGTCGGTACATTAACCATTGTTATATGATTAATGTAATGGCAAACAAACAAATGACTCAGAGGCAGGCGTATTATTAATCAATTGAATTTTATGATTTTAGTTTAATTTTATAAATTTTAATTTTGATTTTATTTAATTGTTGAATTAATTATTTTTATATATATTTATTATGATTATATTTTTTAATTTTAATTTTAGTGTAAATGTTAATCATATATGATCTAAAATGGATTGAAATAAATGATTTTGAATTTGAATTAGGCAGTTCAACACCTAAAATAAATTTGTTTACGCAAAAACATTGATGGATAATAAGCTTCAGGTAGACCTGCCAGCAGTTTAGTAAAATATTGTGCAATAAATCATTATTCTATGCAGTGCATTGAAATTATTATGCAATAAAATTGAAACTCTGAAACTTCTGCTCAATCATTACGTTTGTTGTGCTTTTGGTTGTGTAAATGTTGATATAAGAATGGTAAAGATTATTTATTAATCTTTCTGCCTACACATTGCTTGAATCCATGATGATTAATTCAAGTCGATGCTTTGTTCTTGATTGAATTTATAACCTTTTAGTTTTGCCAAATAACATAACTAAATACTTATATACATTTTTCAGTATATTAATATTTATTTATGTTTTTTGGTATTTATACAAAAGTAGGTTTTATGCATAAATATGGTATGGTGTGCCTAAAACTGTGAGACTCTTTAGTATCGCAGAGTTTTGATGAAATTTGGCACATTGGTAGACCATGACCTGAATATAAAGTATCCTATGTCATAACATAGGATTCTTGTATCCCGATGTTCCCACAGGATCGAGACTTATGCGGGTGAAACCGCATGATGCAAAATGAGTCAACAAGGCCTACAACATTCTCACATTCACAAAATAGAAAACAATCGATATAAAATAATTACTACTATCGTGTCTAGTCTAATATTTTGTTTCAGTGCTATTTCTGTATACTTGGACATCCTGAACATCTTTATGCGCATTGCTATCATCCTGTCTGGAGGCGGTGGAAACAAGAGGAAGTAAACAAAGAAAACGAACCGGTTTAGTGCTTTCATTATATTATTTTGCTGTATTAGAATCGAACAAACAAAAATAGATTGTAGACAGCAGAAAAAAAAGGAAAACATGTCGACTGAAAAAAAGGAATATTGAATGTGATATTATTGTTGTGTAGTCAGTAAGTTAGTGAATTCGTGCTAAGGATCTGGCGTAAATAAAATCAACGAGTATTGTAGAAGATTATGGCTTTTTTTGTACCTTTGGAAAAACTTTTCTAAACGCTTTACTAAAAAATAAGAACGAGAAACGAAAGACAAGTTAAAAATGTAAAAACAACTTTAGATTAGCAACAAAACATTGCTTATGGATAGTTTATAATTCGTTGTTATGTATTTATCGACGATTTTATAAGCGAAGGATGAGTTAATTTCTCCTTATTTTTACTAACACTAATTATACTGATTACACAACTGGAATTTCAAGCTGTAGCATATTACTTTATGTTTAGTAAAGTTTCCAATACCAATCCTGTACAAATATTTTTTTCATGCCATAACAATAAAACCGATATAAAAACGAAACGGTATACTGCTATTATTTCTTGCGTCACACCAAGTGTGAATGTCGGATATTCCGCGACCTTAGCTTCTATGAAAATTACGCGACGGACCCATATCCAAACCAAATCAGAGTAATGAAAAAAGCGCAGAATGCTGCGAAGCAAAATCTCCTTAGAAAGCAGCGTCGCCTGAATCCCTCTCACCAAGAGAAGGCCTGTGTCCCAGCAGTGGGAACATTATAGGCTGATTAGGCTTAGGCTAGGGTCGCCTGAATGCGGGTGAGAGGGGATGGGGTATGGCGAACGCGCCCATTTTTTTGTAGATCTATCTAGCGGTCAAGAATGGTCTATCCGCCGTGCACGTTGATTGCACTGTCCAGTCGAGTCTTGAAGACAACAGACTGATGTCGGGTATCACACCCCCTTGTCTCACCCCTCTGCGTAGTTGGTATTTTTGTCCTGGGATTTGGACAGTCATTGTGGCAGCGTCATACAAGTATCTCAGCACTTCGATGTAGTGTTTTCAAACCCCGGCTTGTTCTGGTCACCTGTCTCAAGTCTCCTGGCGAGAAAAATTGTGACGACTCGAGAACAGTTTGCAAATACACCTGGCTCAAAAGTGAGATAGATCTATTATAGTTAACAACTTTTTTGAAGAACAAAAACACTGCACCTCTCGGACGCTGTAGGTACCTTCTTGGATGAAAAGAGAATTTTGCTATAGTGGTTTGTTTTAAATGATAACTTTATTTCCATCATCCACGGCGATGACGCGCCGACAAATGAGACGTCCAAAGAGTATAATAATATTAATGGGAGCGTCGGACGCTGCCGCCGTTAGTAAATACATCGACGCACACCTCTGAATCTGTAGATAAGTGACAGTTTATTATTAAATTTCTATAAGTTCAAAAATCACATGTTAAGAGTCCTGTTACGAATCGTAAACGCTCGCATAGCGCGCCCGTGCGCTGGTGTTCGTTTGCAATACACGAAGTTACGTTGGTGTGCGTTGGGAGAACAACTATAGTTCGCGAAACAATTTTGATACTAGTCTGTTTTTAATCCAGAGACTGAAAATTATTAGACAGGTAATCAGAGGTGAGTATAAATCAAAACACTCAAAAAGAGTCCACAAATTAAAAATATATTATACAAACTTTTAGAAAAAAATTACAAAAATATCTCTCGTAATGGCATTGATCGTGCTTTACGAGGATCAATTAACTCGGGAAGTATACAGTTATAGTAAAATGTCTTCAACTTCGGTAACATTTTTTCACTCCAAAATTTATCATCTTTATAAACTTTAACGACTTTCATCGGGTAATCATCCCCAGTCCACACTGCGAACAAGCAGAGATTTTTATTAGCAATATGAAGCTGGCCTTGAACTTGGTAGTGCCAGTCGTGATTCCGATCTAAAATAACTTCAAAGCGATCATTCAATTTGAAGCATTTCAACTTCTTTTGATGAATTGCTTTTTCAGGATCTAATCCAAACACGGAGAAGGGGCACTTTATTTCCACCAAACCATCTTCAAACAATCCATCCGGAGTGGCTCCTAAGAAAAAAAAATCCTTGTCGATGAACAATCCGCACTTGTCAATAATAATGTTCTCTTGAATGCTCAGTTTTGCCAAAGCTTTGGATTCATTTTCTTTTCCATGTTTCACTGCAGGTACACGATCAAGGCTATAACTGTATAAAACATTCTTCACAAGAGGTGCAGAGTTCTGGTGTGACCGTCTTTTGCAAATTTTGCAAAAAATTGACGCAGTTACAATACATCTTCGCAATTCTAGCCATAAAGCACTTTCAGCCTGCAAAATAGTGCTCCTTTCTATTTCTTGTCGGTTTAGAGCTTGTTGTTTCAAATGATCTAAGAAAATCTTTTTTGCTTGTTCGTATTGCTCACTTTCCATATCTGGACGTTCACAGTTTTGACCGTAGTTTGAGTCTGTACTAGCAAAATGAAGTTTTCTGCGACAACGTTGGTACTGTTGGGACTTTGTCAGGTGTTTTAAATTTTGAGCATGTCTTGCTTCTTCAACATATTTCAGAGACTTTCCTGGACTTTTGTCGCAGACAGACTTATATAATGTGTACTGTGGTTTTCCAGTGTTGAAGGCTACTACTGCTGCGTAACATCTCACACTATAAGAGTCTTTAAGAGAAAAATTTACTCTTTTGCCACCCACCATTTTGGCCACGATACTGTTAAACTGTTCGGCACGATTGTTTGTGAAGGTGTACAAAAGGCTTCTTGAGTGGAAAGCAAGTTGAGACACATTCTTTTGCAACTTTAACATCAAAGTTGCTGCCGTCGAGACATGATTGGGCTCCAGTTTTCGCTGTTCTTTACAGTAGTAGCTCTTACAAAGATTGTGGTCTCCAAACACATGCCGTGGACTGTTTAAAATGTCTTCTTGTAATTTTTTGATTTTATCTGATATAGTGCCGTCTTCCGATTTTCTGTATTTTATAGCAGATCGTATTGCAGTTCGTAGTCTGGTCAGGCGCTCTCCCGTCAATAGTTTGCGTTCAGATAATGGTACAGATGTATCCTTCTGTAGCTGCAAATTCCTGCCATTATAATTTCTTAAGAGATGGTTTGTGCATTCTATTTTCTGAACGGGTATATCTGGATACGGCCTACTTTCTAAAATGTTTTTAAAAGTACTAGCATCCCCATCAGCAATCAATGTGTTATATATCAGACCTCTTTTTTCTACAGACTGCTTAAAACCTTCTACCAATATAGCCTGTTCCATAGAAGTCGACGAACCAATATGATTTTTAGTGCACTTATGTACTCGAGGTTCTTCTTTTTTCGTATTAGCGCGTGCGCAAATAACACAATATGTGTTTCGAATTCCTACTTGTAAAACTTTACCTGTATGTTCGCCAATTATTGCCGCAACCCCAGAAAGAGCCGAATAATTACTTTTATACGATCTCTTGCTCCAACAAGCATCAGCTTCCACAGGTATCATGGGAATACCCGTATTGCTGACATCACCCCGTAATATGGCTGCATCCTTCTCTTCTTTAGCAGCATCTTTCATTGTTTTTTCGGCCGCAGATTTCCACATTTCAGAAAGAGAATCATGTGTTTTGCTGTAAATACGAAATGGCACTGTGGGCAAATCAATAGAAGCGACCAGTTCGTTGAGGTTTGATAGTCCTATACCTATTGTAATGGCCCCCGATATTGCACCAGCGTTCACATTGAAATGTTGATCTTCTTTAGAAGTATTTATGTTAAATACGCATCCACACATTTTACATTTTACGAAGAATTTTGAAAGCAGTCCCGTTTGTTTTTCTTTCATAAATTTTAAATTTTGCAATTTGCAGCCGAATTTATCACCATGAGCTTCTATTAAAAATAATTGATCCATAAAATATTGAAAATCAACAATCCTTCTTCCTTTGAATTCCTAAAACAAAAACGTAAAACAAATAACAAAAAATATTATTATTGTCGTTCGAATTTCTTTACATGGTGTAAAAAATATACCTGCTCAGCATCAGCAGTAAATGATTCTTTTTCCACGATTAGCAAATGATCTTCAAAATCTTCAAGTTCTGAAGATATTTCCATCTGTGATTGTTCAATAGAACTGGAAAGCGTACATTTTTCTGATGACGTAGAAGCCTCTTGGTTCTAAAAAAATATGAGTAAGTAGTTATTGGTTATACATCGAAAGCATGAATCAACTAGTAATTATTAACATCATCATGAATTACGTTACATAATCCCGACATAGAATACAGAAGGCACACTCTTATACAATAATTTGTTTAAAACACACAGAAAATTATACCTACACAAATGTTCACAATCAGAACGTAGATCAGTAGGCATTTGTTTTACTACTTCTTTTGTAAATGTTTATTATATTATAGCTTTACTAATTAATTATTATTAAAACAAAACCTTTTTTCACGAAAATAAATTACGATATTTTTAACCTTGACCATAGAGTGGCCAGGTAATAGACGGATAGCTAGGAACCTACTTTACCTGATCCACAGTAGACGATTCTTCCACTGTTGGTTCTACTACCATATTTTTACTTTCTGCAGATGTTTCAGAATTATTATGGTTACGCGTTCTGGAAAAGAAAATACTTATTTATGTTTGTTTTAGTACTATTAATATAAAATGTATATTTTAAGTAGGAACTTTTCTGTAATACGGTTGAAATGATCAACATAATGTCTGCGTCTACCTTTTTAGTGACATTTTAACTTGTAATGCTGTCTGTAAACGGGCATAATTGTGTCTCTTCCTTTTTTTTATGCAGGCGTACAGTGGTGTTTTTCGACCCATACCTACCTATAAATAAAAGATAAAAATGTAAGTCGAATATGTAGGGAGGTACTAATATTAATTACCTTTAAGAAGCACTCATACTAAAAATAATACATTTAATATGTTGTAAATTACTTACTGGATCAAATTATTGAGATCGGCGTACACGAGTCGATAATAATAGCGATCTCCCGACGATTGCGCGCGAAAAATTCGTGCACAGGTCCTACCTCGTAAAGCGCTCGCGCGAGACTGAGGAGCGCGCTGAATTGACGCAAAATATATAGTACTTTAATTTTATTTATTGTAATTTTGTCATATTATATTGACAAAAGAAAACTAATGAAACGTATTCATTGTAGATCGAAGTTTTATATCATAATAGTTTATTTGATAAAATTGTGTTTATTTGGAATATAATGGACGCTGAATCAAGACATTTATGGCTTAAATTAGGCTTTCTTTACGATTTTTTCCGTCAAAACTCAAAGAATTTAAAGAAATTCTAGAACTCCTATAAACAAGTAAAACATTCAACTCATCTTTCAGTGATTTTAGCTTTTATAAGAATTGAATGTAACAATGTGAATTTAAGCGTCAAAGTTCCATCGCTGACGGTTTTTCTTGCAAACTGAGTTCGTAAAATATTTATAGTAAATTACGCGAAAAGAAAAATGAAAATGTATAACTCCAACTTACAAGAAAGAGAATGGCACTATCGTTATTCATAATCAAATAATTAAAATATCTTACTGTTGCTGAAAATTACAGCGTCAAAAATCATGAATTTGCGTAAAAAATGTAACAGGACTCTTAATGTCCCAATTCATTCCAATAGATCTTCAAAAATCGACACTATATACTAGCCTCCTTCGACAACCGGGACGCTAAGCGGCTGTTACATCGTCTTATGCGTATGCGTGTTTGTTGCCACTCAGTGAAGACGCAGCAAATAATACAAGTAGGCATTTTCATTAGATTGTTTATTTACATGACTAAATTGCAGCATTTTACAATCAGTATTCATTTAAAATGGAATATGCACTTGGAGTTTAATGATTTTATTCAATATAAGTACAAATAATATAAATGCATAGGCCAGCAAGCAAATTTTATGAAGAGCATTTGCATAATATTGAAAAAGGACTAGAATTCTGTCATAACAATATCCGATTCGATTGAAGATTAAAAATAAAATTTAAAATAATACTTTTTAAAATCATAATCTTTAACTAATACAATACATAAAATAAATATTACGCTTAACGGAATGCAATTAAACATAGAGCTACATAATAATGCAAAAGCTTTTGTTTTTATTGTCGTAAAGTACATAAGAAAAATAAAATATCACAATTATTTATCGAATAAAGGCTCTTTGGAATTATCTTTAAAATATTATGTAAGACTAAAAACTACAGATTCAATAATAATATTGCTGCGTTTTTGAAAGAGTAGAATGCAGTGTGAATGGATTTTAAATGCATATAATTTTGGTTGTCAATATACATAAACCGCAATGTTTTTGATCAGGACAAATAAGGAGAATGTAGGATAATACAACAACATGAGCTAGCTGATTTTCCTTTAATTTTCTGGCTATGTGGTGGACCAATTTTATTATAGTTCCTACCATAGGACCCGTGAATTAGAATTCAATTGTCATATTTTACAGAAAATTGAGATTATATACGTTACTAATACTTACCCTAATGGTGTTTTAATAAATACATAATTATAATGACCAAAATTATATCTTATGAGCAATAAAATTATTACAAGAGATCTTCTCATCCTTAAATTAAGTAGTTATTTCGCCAGTCTTATGTGCTTGCTGTTTCAAATAAATAGCATACATTTGTCGCGCCTGGTTCAGTACCCTGTTAACGTTGTGTTTGCGAACCATTTTGTCGAAATGCATTGCGAGCTCGTTGTAATCCATACGATTCCTCATAATGTAGTCTCTGTGTTGTAACAAGACAGTTAAACATAGGAACATCAAAAAGGGATTCCCACCTCCAAACACGGTTGGCGGTGGAAGACTGCTTATACTTGTTTTAGCTGAACCGTCACTGGTTACTGACGACACACTTGCAGTTTTTTGAATCGGAGGTTTAAATACCTCGTATTTCTTCTGAAAGCTGTTGATAGTTGACGCTACACTGTGTAGATTAGTTTGTTTGGCATTTAAGAGGGACTCGCAGTTCTTTTTTGCATTTTCCAATTCTTGCGACATACTTGAGAAGAACTTTTGTGACCTCGAAGTGTTGGAATTATATGGTTGATTACTTTTAACGGTGTCTACGTTTGTCGATTCACCAACGTCTTTATCAGAAGATTCTGAACCACTGGAATGGGTAATAGATTGTTTTGTATCTTGGCTTAACTCTTGCGGCTCTAATGACTGGTTCTTTCTTAACAGTCTTATTGGTGTAATGGATTTTTTACCAGAATGTTCTTCAAATATTTCGCCAGTGTCTCCATCGAAATCCAGTTCCGCTTGTTCGTCGGGTGTCTGCGGGCAACTCGCTGTCGTTCGTGTCGTCGGCGTATTTCTGTGCAATGGATTTTCCCATAAATAAATATCTTCAGCGCTTCTAGCATTCGACCTAACAGTTTCAAGTAGGGGCGACTTTTTCATTGTTTCTAATAATTGTGGTCGAGTTTGTGTACGTTCAATGATTTTAAGGTCTTGTTTTATTTCAGTACAATCATGTGTCGGTTTGTCGTCAGTACTGGTTGAGTCTGAAGGAGAGTCATACATCATGCTGCACCTGTTTATATAAGAAGGGCCAAAAACTTGACGGTCCAAATGTTCTAATTCAAGTCTTAATTCTCTAGTCATAGATGTTGTCATAGGGTAGTACTCTTGTGAGTCATCAGGACTGCTGCCATCGTTTGTATCTGAATAAATATTCTTGTTTAATTTATTAGCCTTTTCTGTTTTATTATGCACCCTCACATCGTCAAGAGATGTTTTAGTGAGAGTTATTCTTGGACATTCCTTAGAACTTCTCTCTATAACCGAATGTGTTCTTTGTAATTTATCTTGTGTGACTTCGCCTACTTTACTTCCGGTCGCGAAATTAAGAAACTCATTTAAATTTTTAATCATTTTTACTTTCGGTTTACTAGAAGAGTCTATGCTAACAACTGAGTCCGAGTCAAGCTTCTCGAGCGAGGAAAAGAATTTGTTATTATGTACGGATATTTTATCTCGTAATAATCTGATTTGGTTTCCCAGAGGCGTGTCTTTCACGTCTGCGGTTGAGGTCCCGTTCATCAAGTTCCCAGTACTGGACCACGCGGGGGCAAGAGCCTCTTGTGTCGGTGGAGATTTCTCGTGCTCTGGGACACTTTTCATACTTCTTTTAGAGTGCAACTTGGAGTCTTTTGGTGATAAATTGTTTTCTTTATTTTTCTCTGTCTCATATCTATCTAACTTTGGTTTCTGCATTTGTAAAGAGGCATCATCTAAACTTTGAAACTCTTTTGAATTTCGAAGTGACGAGTAGGTTGCTACTTTACGTGTTGCGCTTTCGTCTAAACTGTGATTCATTTGCTTGCAAGTGGCAAGTTTGGGCGCTTTCACGTTCGCAAGGCTAAAGCTTGAGCTCTGCCTTCTCATAGCGCACACTTTAGTGTAAGCATTTTCTCTGGGAGCTTTTATCAGTGGACTTAAAGGTGGTGGATCGTCGTCTATTTCCATCGCGGGATCAAATTCTTTTTCTTTGAGGCACAATTCAGCTGTTGGAGTTTTTTGAGGCAAGGATGCCCATAATACTTCCAGCATTCTGAGAGCGTCATCAAAGGCGAATTCTCGTTTCATTTCTAAGAGTAACCATCGATAGCAAAACAGTAAGTCGTCAGCCTGTTGGGATTTTAAGTAGTTGTAGAAATCAGGGTCGTAAACTTGTAGGGACTCTGTTAAGTGTGTGAACTTTACAGTCATGGCTTCTCCGTCTAGTAGGAAGTTGGGGTACAACCGTGTCATGAGCGCACACAGACATATGTACGCATGCGCCTCGTCGCCCATCGTTACAAGTAATGGCGATGCTAGGTCGGACATGCCTTGACAATAACTTACTGTGGGATGATTCAAGGCGTACCTGTAGAAGGAAAGAGTTTATTAGTCAGCGTCGGACTTTAGCCTCAAAAGACAAGCGTTATTCTGCTAAGCAACTTACGTAGTCAATATATTGAAGAGAGATGCTATATTTTGGTTATCATCACTGCCAGCATAAAAGGTATGATGTCTGTCAGTTCTTAAGACGTCTTTTCGAACCATACCAGTCACATAAGCTAAGTCAGCATTTACCTGTAAATAAACACAATTTACTTTGATTGCAATGAAATAATAGAACAATATACTCATAATATTACATATAATTGTATATTTTCTACTGACCATTCCTTTTTGAATACAGTCTTTCCATCTGGTTCTTAGTGCATAATATTCATTTGCTTTGCGTTTAATGTAGTCCATTCTCTCTTTGCCAGTCATTCCTTCGGGATAAACATTGAGGATATGTTTCCATACAACTTTTCTGAAATAAAATACTTTACCATTAAGATTTATATTAAATACACAATGGTGGTATGTTTAAGGGAGTTAGTATTTGTACACAAACCAATTTCATACCAACCTGAGGCTTGGATCGATGCCGCCACAATATATGACTTCCCTTAGCTTGGAGGTATTAGTGATCTGTCCAACAGCATCCAGGAATGCTCTAAACTCGATGTCACTTAATGGCGGCCGCGGTGCATTATTCGGGTCATCATACAGGTTCAGAGCTCTTGTCACCATGTTGAATGTTTTTTCAACCTGACAATAAAATACTTCGTTCAAAGACAACAAACATTTTGCAATTTCATTTGTATAACTGGTAATGTCCTAACAGAAAAACTCCCTTCAACCTATGAAACGAAATTTGTATTTATGCTTGCACGCACTACTAGACCAATAACAATCAATGGCGTCACCAATTAAATGTGGTCAAGGCTACCTTCTGCTTTTTATCGTAGGCATGCCAAGAAGGTGAAGATACGGCAGTGCTAGTTACTTTCACTAACCAGCAGAATCAAGAAGTGGCTTGAATCTTGGTTTGCCACTAATGAGCAGGCGCGGTCCGAGGGGGCGGTCCTAGAGGTCATGACCCCCCCCCCCCCCAAAGCCGTAAACGTTAAGTTTAAAATAGTAATTTTTCGAAAATATAATAAATTTTCTTATTAATATGTAGATAGTCTTTGTCTGTGACCCCCCCCCCCCCCAAAGTCTGGCTGCGACCGCGGCTGCTAATGAGAATAAGAAAAGCGGAATGCTTTAGTTACTGATATCCTCAAACTACTTTCAGTGGGTGTCCTTGATAGTATAAACGCAACAGAGATCAGTCAGGATACAGAACATTATCATCCTTTAATTTATTTAAGTATGATTGCAAAACTGCGTGCTTTAAAATGGATGGTTACTGACAAGAGCCTTATTTAAATTCCTTATTATGGAATTTACAAAGCCTGGCAGTTTACGTAAATTATACCAGTTTAGCTAGCTGCTGCACTTATTAACACTATCGATGTCAGCAGTGGTTTGCACAGAGTTTTTAGACTGGGTAGGCAGAAATTTTAAAAAAAAACAGAACAACCCATTGCTGTACCTACCTACGCAGCATGCAACCTGTGAGGCAATTAAATGAATCATATTGTTTTGTTTTGTATTGAATTTACGATTGACTTTACCTATAGTTTGTACCTATTAATTGCAAATCCGGTGTATAACTACTTTTCACGATACTTATTTTTTTACACCGCTAGATAGTTTTGAAAATGCAAAATTTTTCTTTCCTCTTTACACACACCACCTGAACAACTTTCACAGTAAATATTATCTATTTTTCACACTATTTATCAATGTTAAAATCTTAAATACATGCCATCATAGCTCACAACCAAAACAAATAAATCAAATCAAACAATGGCGTCGAATTTACTCGGCATATGAAAATAATACGACAAAGAAATTATGGTTGTTTATGTAGTCACAATTCAATGAAACAAAGCCACTTTTTAAAATAGTCGCATATCCAACTTTGTTCGGAAAACTTTGGAATCATAACTTCTCCCGCTCTGGGTGGAGCGGGAGGGCGTGTCAGACTTTTACTGACTAAAACCCACCCGTGTTCCCTCAGTTGCCTGTGTGCCAGGGGCGGCGGTATCTCTTTCGAACAACCCGCACCCCTGGCAGGCATCGGCCCTTGCGGGCCCCATCTGTTGCTGCTGACATCTCTTTGAGGCGCGCGTGGAACACAACGCGCCGTCGACCCGGGCTTGGTCCTTACCGGACAGCGAGCTACCCATTACTCGTCGTCCGCAAGCCCGTGCCTACGGTGGCCGGGAATCAGCCTGGGATTCCCGACGCCCAGGGCGTCTCCTGCGAAGGCCACGGCTGTGAGGGCGCATGTACTGCATCTCCCTCACGTGCGCCGCCTCCCTCTTTGCGAGCATAACTGCTTCGCTGAAGGAGGCGACTGCCAGCCATGCCCTCTCGCTCCGTACCATGGCCTGGACCAGGGTCGGACGCGAGAGATCGCCTCCGCCGATCACCTCCACGAGGACACGGCGGTGCTCCGCCCAAGCCGGGCAGACCTCCACCGTATGCTCCACCGTGTCCTCTAGGCGATCTTCGCAATGGAAACACCCGGGCGTTTCCTCCCGCCCTATCCGAAACAGGAACCTCCCGAAACAGCCATGTCCGGTGAGGACCTGTGTCAGGCGGAAGGTGAGGACGCCATGCCGCCTCTCAAGCCACTCCTCAAAGAGGGGACTTACCGCAGCAATCGCGGCGTGCCCAGCACTGGTTTGCGACAATCGCACTTTCCACGTCGCCATGAGATCCTGCCGGAGCTCTGTCCGCCGTGCCGCGATTTCCCGCGGCAGCGGAGTTACGCCCCGGCGTTTGGCCTCCTCGCGCCACTCCCAAGTGAGCGCGAGGACGTTTGACAGATCATAGTGTACTAGGTCCGGTCCTGTATCTATTATACACCTGTGTATTCCTCAGCTAGAAAATAATGTCATTGCAAACTTTGCTGACGACACAGCTATCATGGCTGTTGGAAATAGTCACGAGGAAGCCGTAGAACAGTTTCAAGAGTCCGTAAATCGTATTTATGAGTGGACTGCAAAATGGCGTAATAAACTTAATGAAAGCAAGTCTACTCGCATTGACTTCACGAATAAAAAGCCACAATAGTTCCCAGTATTCATAAATAATCAACAAATACCATACGCAAATACTGCTAAGTATCTCGGCATGACCCTGGATGCAAAACTGAGCTGGAAAGAGTATGTCAAAAAGAAAAGAGCGGAATTAGATATTCGGTACAAAAAATGTATTGGCTACTTGGTATACAATCACCATTGTCAATATCTAATAAGTTGTTGTTATATAAACAAGTTTTAAAGCCAGTATGGACCTACGGTATTCAGCTGTGGGGCTGCACCAGTCAAATTAATCGTCAAATCATACAACGTTTTCAAAAACAAAGCGAGTAAGCGAGCTCTGGTACATAAGAAATAGTGACCTCCACCGGGACCTTAAGATGGATGTCGTAAACATAGTTATACAAAAATATGCAGAAGCTCATGAACACAGACTTCATTATCACATGAATGTCGAGGCGATTCAACTCCTTGACAACACTGAATTAGTGCGAAGACTAAAATGGGTAAAACCCTTTGAGATAGTTTAGTGCAGTGTAAGTGAACTTAAACTGTAGTGCAAGTGCTGACTTTAATAAAGAACACGTGAATCAAGTGTCTTCCCCTTAACTTACAGTGTTTATTTAAATTACTTATTAGCTAATAGGCTAGATTGTAATGTGAATAAAGTATCATCTATTGCGATATTTTATAAAGGAAAAAAAAGTAAGTTAAAGCCGACTTCGCTTCGGCTTCTCTCTTAGAAATATTGACACCTCGCCGCTGATATATACCCAAGACCAAGCATCACTCCCGTACGCGGATGAAAAGGCCCTTGATGACGTGGAGCACTAATGCTGGGGCAGTAATGCTTTTCGGCCAAACTCCACCCAGATACAGTAGCGTGCATTCCATTTCCGCAACAGGAATTCAAATCGGAGAACTAGAAACCTAAATACTTAGGTGTTACGTTGGATCAAGCTTTAACATTTAAGTCACACTGCCACAAAACTAAGCGGAAGGTCCGGGCCCGCAATAATTTCCTACGTCGCCTATTTTCCACTAACTCTCCGCAGTTAAGGCGTACTCGATGTTCTTTGTACAACTGGTATGTCTCTCTCTATGTTATTCTGCTGGCAAATTTGCGCACCCAGCGTGGTCGCAACCAATTCGTTCACGCCAAGCAGGTAGGCATCACCCTAAATAAGACGTCGGATAATATTGGGCTGCTTAAACTGACTCACTGTGAGCTCTACCCGTTAATAGATAAAGTACCACCTGCTGTATGAAGGGATGTCGCATGCGCACTGGAAAAAAAGAATCAAGAATCCGATTCCCGACACCCCCTCTACGATTACAGCACTTCTTTTTAGCGTATTGATGGCAAAAAATTTCACTATAGCGTACTCAAGTAGGATGGTGCAAACATTATCACACGCAATTGGGCATTATCCGTCCATCCAACACCCAGTAAGAGTGTGGTGCTACTGAGCAGACTATGCTATGCCCCACCTGCGAGTCACCATCATCGAGAGTCCCAAATGTCCGTTCACCTGCACCCTTGATGATCTGAACAATGCTTCTGACAATGCAATAAATGTGGCCACATACTGAGCCCAAAAAGTATTAGCAACATGGATACATAACATATCCATGCAATATTGCAGGTGAGTGTACATTGAAACGGAAAGAAGAAGACTGGTATTTAGCCTAGTAGAATACTAAAATGGTTCAGGTTATTCCAGTCCGCCGCACGGCACCGAGTTGTTGGGGCAAAGTGGAATGTTAAAAATTTGCATGCCACTGACCTAAAACTTTTAATTAGCAACCCAGATTGCTAGTAAGAAGAAGAGCAATTATCTAGGATCTATAGCAAATATACCTGGTTCATGATCATTCCTTGCAAGCCTGTTTGTATTTCCTGTTTCTCAGTCTGTTGCTGTACCGGAGCCACGGTAGTCTGCTCCTTGTAGTTCTGGCTAACCATTGGAGCAGCCTGGCTCACACTTGGTGGCTCCCAGTCCTCTGAGGCCTCCGCAAACGGTCTCATATCCACTTTTAGCTGCACACATGGTTCCGACCTTTGATTGAGGGCTATATTATGTGCCCTGAAATTGGTAGCACAACAAATGTTAAAAATGTGGAGTGTTTCAATTATTTGACCGTCAATGCAAATATTCATCAATATTTTTTACAATTAATCTGATTATTTGAGGCTTTCTAGTATTTAAAATAGCAATGATAGGAAAAATTTAGTTTATTCTGCAAAACTCATTTTTATTTTAACATATTTTTTACCATACCATATTGCTAAATACCGGTCTTACACTCAAGCTAATGGCGGTTAGGGTTTCAGACTTAGGCGCCACCAACCACCTTATGGGTCATTTTCACAAAAAGTGTACATTCGTGTTTCGGGCGTGTCCTACAACTTAGGTAATTTTTTTAAAGAAAACTATTTGCGTTTAAGAAAAACAACGGTTAAAATTGGGATCCGTGGTCAGTTTATAACAGTATTGTTTAATGTTGCTGCTTAAAAACACAGTCATTTTACCTTAATTTTCAAAAATGTTGGTTGTAGGTATCTATTTTAGCGCTGTCCCACTACCAATTTCAGTAAAATAACGTAACCTTAATGTATTTTGTTAACTTACATATACCAACGTGTGTGATTTTTTGAAAAGTATAGTTATGCACAATTTGTTGTACAATTACAAAAATAGTCCACCGTCGCCCAAAATATTTAAAATTTTTTTCTTTGTGAGGACATAAATGAGTTAAAGTGGAAAATTCCGCTCCGAAACCGTATTTTTTGCGAGATCATGCAATCAAAACTACGATTTGTGAATATTTATTTTGGATGGGCAACATTTTTAAAACAGTCGACGGGTCCCGACAAGTAGTTCGGCCGTTTGACGGCGATCGGCGGACGAACAACACACACCTCAATAACGGTCCAGTTTTGATCTTCCAGAGCCGCAACCAATTTCAAGGTAAGTTTAGTAGTTTCTTTCTTGCAAATTATTTTGAATACTTTATTAGCTTTCAGTGAACTTATTTTGATTCCAAGCTTGTTGATTTGATGTGTTAGCTTAAAATAGTTAAAACAAAAGAGTTTAAGGTTGGGCTTCCGATACTTCCGTTCCGTAACCAAAGCGCAGGTAGCGTAGAAATGGAAATGAAAAGTTTCGGAATGGAATTCTTAGGAAGATGATACATTATATTAAATATACCTAAATTAATTCATAAGGTTCATACTGCGTCACTATAAGTTTTATATATAAACAAAGAGTTTTGAGTTTTGAATTTGAATTTCAATTGGTTTACTATGTAACATGAGTTTTTTTTTCAGGTACTTTACTGCCTAATAAAAATGGTGGTATTTGCAGTTAAAAAATATCCTTCGTTTTTGGATTGGTTCGTTAGTAAAATTTGGTCATGCTGGTATGAACAGTCAGTTATTTCAATTGTACTTGAAATTGAAATTACTATACTACAAGTGAAGATTTGTAAAACATGGTCTAATTTTTTTGTTAATGTGCAATAGTCTTAAAAATTCTATTCCGTTATAGGAACAATCTATTCCGTGACTGTCCTATTTTATATTTTGTGTTAAATATTATTTTTAGAGCAAAACGCTTTCTAATTGTTAGTAGATTTTGATCATTAAGAGTGTAATAATCTGATTAATGTAATAATAAAAAGAGTTCCTAACTTGTATCCCTATTTTTAAACATACCGAAAAGTATCTAACTAATTTAGTCCAAAGAGTAACGTAATTGAAATTAAAATGATGATTATGTATATTTGCTATTGTTGAGTTTATTTTTAATATATTTTGTATTGAAGTACAAAACATCTATAAGGAATTATACTGTTTGATTAAATCCAAACGACTTTTATTTTATTTCTACATATGAAAGCTATTAGTTGCGGAATGGAATAAATGTTGTTCCCCAGGGTCAATAAAATAGATTTATTTCAGTAAATAATCCTGAATAAGAGGTTTATTTATTATTTTCATGAAAATGAATTGTAAATTTAATTTAAAAAAACGATATACAGTAAGAAAAAAAATATGACATATTTTTAACAATGTACACATTTTCTGAAAATGACCCTTATACATCTTATTATGAATTTAACCACTATACAGTAAATTCACAATAATTGTTATCCAACCTTTATTAGAAGTTCTCTATGTTTTTACTAATGTATGGAATATAACTTACTTAAGAAAAGCTGCATCCAGATCCCAGTCAGAGAGAAGAGGTAAATAGATTTCTTGTCCATAATCATCAGCAGTTCGGTAAGATAGGGTAAAATCTGACTTGATATCAAATGCTTTCACCAAAATACTTTGTAACACTTCCAGAGATGTTATTTGAGGGTCAACTGAAAACTTCCTCAACTCAGCCTGAAGCTTACCTTCACATTTCTATGAAAAAATATCTTATTAATTCAGAGAAGACCTATGCCAAGTAGCAATATTAATATTAAAAACACACACACAAAATAATTTGTTCAGAAAGCAACATTCACAGACTCACTTTAATAGAAACTTTCATAATTTTGTTCCAAACAATGGGTTCTTCTGACATACTTTTACTAGTGGAATTCCCAGATATTGATTACTGATACTCAAGTTGATTAGAACACATAGAACCTGTCTATGTAGTAAACGGAGTAGTAATATTTGTATTAAATTAATGAACACTTTTGAACGAAACAGATGTTCCACTTTTAATTTATTAAAAGTAATAAATTGATCAACACAATACAAACCTTGACTTTCACTCGTACTGCCTCTTTACTGTATCCAAACATGATTTCACATTACTCTGTTGCGAAAGCGAAGTTATGAAATGTAGTAATAATTGTAAAACATCTTGAGCTCAAACACAGCAGATCACAAAAATCTAAAATAAAACACTACAAAAAATCCTATCGACAAATCTGACAACAGTAGCATTTATCCATACTGACTGACACATCTGACGTTTTTACTTGTGAATTTTTTAAGTGAAATACCAGCAGTCCAGCACCAGCATGGAATTAGTACATACCAATACTATTATTGACTAACAGTCTGATTGACTAGTAACAAAATCTCAAGATCAACGATGAGCGGCAGTAAATGTGGCCAGTCAATGTGGTGGTTAGCCGCGAATTTGTGGCCGAATTAAACCTATTAAATGATTTTTTAGAGTTGATACCAAGTCTCCCTAGTCGTAATCAAGTCAACAAGTACAGAGGTCAGCACATCAAGCTACACCAATCTGTCAAATCTCTTTGATAGTTTTTCAACTAAGAATAGGGTTGATGTTCAATTCAAATCAAAATTTGACAGTTTGGGATGGCTTGATGTGCTGGCGTCTGTACTAGTACAAGCCTTTCTGGTTAATTTAACATCCTTACTAAATTAGTGTGAAAACACAAACACAAAAAGCACGTACTTTCAAAAAAAAAAACAGACAAACTATTACTTTGTAATTATTATCAATCGGAATCGCTTCCCATCAGGCGTGATCGAGGTCAAGACAAGACCAGGCCCATTTAGTAATAAAAAGCAACAAAAAAAATATAGAGGTAGCATCTACCGAGCGGTCCACACTTTGACACTGCAAAATACCGCATAACTTGGAGATGCGTGTTATGTGCTTTGAGAAAAAAAAAGAAGAAGGAAATGGAGGATGAACGGTTTACATTTTATGAATTATTGCTGTTTTTGAAATAGCCGGCGACAAGAGTCACTGCGTGTGTTAACGTATGTACAGACGGTAGCATATCAAGCTATCCGAAACTGTCAAATTTTCCCAATTTTATGTAATATTATAGGGTTTATGTTCAAACCCTATAGTATTGTGATAAAGTTGAAAATCTATTAAATTAATTTGACAGATTGGGGTAGCTTGATGTGCTAGCGTCTGTACATACTAAGCCCATGTCAGAGAAAATAAGTTATGCTTTTGCCTGTCAATTTCTCGTTTTTATTTCATAATTTGAATTTCGCGGGCTACCTTAGTGCATCCACCACAAATTTGAACTGTAGATTCATTCATTCATTTTGTCCTTTACGATTTCAAAATCTATGTGTGGACACTGACTAGACGTGAGATTTGGAAATCGCCAGCGAGTGTTTCAACATTTTCAACTTTGTCCTGGAGTAATAGAATTCTGTGCGCCTAGCAGGGACTGGACCGTCCACCCCAGTGATGCCAACTTGGGGGTTTTCCCCCAAATTTAGGGGGAATCAAGATGTCCAGGGGGTTTTTAGGGGGTACATTTATTTGGGGGATTTAGGGGGTAGATTATTCAAGATTTTTTTATTTATATTTAATATATTCGAAATACATATTCCTTCGAAGAATCTTCCAGTTGCAATAACATTTCTTTTAACTGAACGTTAAATGAAAGCATCAGTTTTATTTTTGCTAATTATAATAGGTTGCCTTGAAAAAATGTTTACACTAATGCCGTATTTCGTGTCTTGTACTAAGCAACACGCAGGTGGCACTGGTGGCTGAATTTCGTATTATGACTAATAACAACTTGCTATTCAAAATATATTTTTTTTACTGTCTCACTGCGCTTTTTCATACTACTTGAATGTATTTTTGCTTTAAATTTGAAATTACCTATCAAACCAAGTGTACAACAAAAATTTTAAGGGTTTCTCGATTTTTGGTCCAGCCCAATGTCAATGTCAAGGCTACGTTCCGAGTTACGATAATATCGATTTGAGCGTTCTCACACCCGTTCCGAATTGGCGTGAGCGCGATTACGATGTCCCGTGAATCGTCATAGATGACGTCATGACATGCGCGATCTTGCGATAACGCCGACCACCCGTAATACTAATATCACCGTGAGCGCTGTCATCAAAAATGACAGTTGTGCTGTTTTGTTTTGAATCGTATCATATCTTTAGCTAACTTAGGCCACTTTCAGAATTAGAAATATAGCGCTGTGAGCGCTCACATCAATAATTTGCGTTCCGAGTTAGATATCACGATTATGACAGCTAAGAACTGTAATTTTCGTCATCAATACGGAACGCTCGTGAACGCGCTAACAGTGCTCACTCAATGTTAAAACCTATTTACACCATATAAAACTTGTATAGACCACAAATTTCATCTTCTTATTTGATTAGGTGGCGACTCTAGCCAGAAGCACAAAACTATGATACGAATCAGAGCATAACAGCACAAGTGTCATTTTTGACAGCGCTCACGGTGATATTAGCGTAGCGCATGGTCGGCGTTATCGCAAGATGGCGCATGTCATGACGTCATATATGACGATTCACGGGACATCGTTATCGCGCTCACGCCAATTCGGAATGGGTGTGAGCACGCTCAAATCGATATTATCACAGACTACATAGAGATACTACGTATGATATTATCGTTGCTCGGAACGTAGCCTTATTTATAGTGCTTCTGGCTAGAGTCGCCACCTTACCAAATAAGAAGACCACATTTGTGGTGTATAGAAGTTTGATAAGGTGTAAATAGGTTTTAATATAGAGTGAGCACTATCAACGCGCTCACGAGCGTTCCGCGTATTGTTGACAAAAATGACAGTTCTTAGCTGTCATAATCGGGATATCTAACTCGGAACACAAATTAATGATGTGAGCACTCACAGCGCTATTTTTCTAATTCGAAATGTGGCCCAAGTCAAACTGTCATCAGTGATGCCTTAACTTAGGATAATTTACCCTAGATTTAGGGTGAAATTAATACGACGGGGTAAGTTTTAGGGTATTCATTTTTTTAGGGTAGTTTTTAGGGCAAGGTCTGTTTCGATTACGAGACTACTGTAATATTAAACTACTTAGTAGAAAAACGTCACGTTGCATTTCGTTTTGGGCCGGGGTTCAGTGGTACTTAGATGCTGGTGGTAATAAACGATTCCATAACATTTCGAAGGTAGCTATATCTTTTTTATCAACACCTATAAATTATGTGCAAGCGTAGAAAGAGTCTTATTCTGTATTCAAATTTAGTCGTCAAGACCGAGCCCTGTATGCAGGCGCTGTCCGAGAGGGGAGGTCCTAGGGGTCATGACCCCCAAAGCCGTAAACGTAAAGCTTAAAATACTAATTTTTCGATAATATAATATTTTTCCTTATTAATAATAATATTCGGTTTTTTTTTTTTTGGGTATGGCATCTCGCAGTTGACCTTGAGAGGCCGTGACTGCTTAACCGGACTAATATTCGGTGGTCGGTCAAGCGGTTATATAGGTAATCTTTGTCTGTGACCCCCCCCCCCCAAGGTCCTTGGCTGCGACCGCGCCTGCCTGTAGGTAATAGGTTATCTTGGGCCATGATACAGAGTATAATTTGCAGTCATTAAACAGTAATCTTACCCTAACTTCACACCGTCAAAAATAATCATAGATAAATTTACCAATAGTATTTACTTAGACAACGTTAACTATGCAGTCGATGCAGAGGACACATTTGTGATGTGAGAGTAAAAAATAAAAATAAATATCTCGTTGTTTTATTTGTAAAGTAAGAAAAAACTGAAGGCATTAATTTAGGGTATTTTTTGAATTAATAGTGAATTTGGGGTAAACTGCGACTAAGTCTGGGGTAAAGTGAAAATCAGGCCGCAACTGCGCAACACTGAGTACTGACTGTCATGTCAAGTGTCAAGGAAAATAATGCAAAACTTGTCAAAGATAAAATAGGCTATTTGAACTGATTTGAACATTTTACTCTACTCATTTAGAAATAACAGGAAAATAAAAGGTGCAAAATTAATATGACTACTCCACCGGCTGTTCCCCATATAGACCGTGAATTAGACTTATCAAATACGGGCCGGGGAGTTTGGCTCGTTAAAGTTCCTAAATACATAGCCAACAAATGGGAAAAAGCACAAGGAAATATCGAAGTAGGCAAGTTGAAGATCTCACGAGCGCCAGGTCAAAGAGCTCAAGTGCAATTATCACTGTCTGAGGCTGTACTTTGCCTCAAAGAACCTGGAGAACAAAACATACCAAAAGAACATCGCCTTGACGTGTCCAATGTAACAAGACAATCCCTAGGAGTATTCTCTCATGCAATTCGTACGTATAGTGAAATACTTGACTAAACTACTGTGAATACATTTGTTATTGTTATTTTATACATTTGTATAAAACTACAGATTGATGTTTTATTAAAAAACTTTTCATCAAGCTAGTCAATGAATGACTAACAAAGAATAGACATCCTGTTGATTTAATGACGATTATTTTACAGCAGCTAACACGGATTCTGTGGTACCTGAATCAGAGAAACTTTACATGGAGGGCAGAATTGTACAGAAATTAGAATGTAGGCCATATGCTGACAATACTTATTACAAGCTGAAATCAGAGTCTATAAGGAAGGCCTCTATGCCTCAGCGGCAGGTGCAACAACTAGACAGGATAGTGCAGAACTTCAAGCCAATTTCTGACCACAAACACAATGTAAGACAAAACCAGTTCATAATCTATTTTGTTGTGCATGTGCCTTTTAGGTCATAATAAATATGGTTTAAATTACAATTATTGACCTCATGCAAATATGTCAGTTTTGTTTTCATTCTCATGTTAAATTTGTATATTCAGTAATAGAAGCTGCTGCTATACCATAAGCAGCTCATGGCAATCTAGTGCTCAACATAGGCACTTGACTTTAGTCTTTCTGTATCATGAATGGTACATTCACTATGGCTGGTGTGGAAGAACTTTATTGAGGGTCTTGAAGGTTGTCTTGAGAGTTGTTTATTCTTGTGAAGCATCAGCAAGAAGCAAGACTTCCTATTGGCCGGCCAGTCAGTCACAAATCATTTTAAGAAATATGGTTGATATTTGTGGACTATTGTTATGAGCAACAAATATTCACTATTATGAAATGCTATAATTATTCCATGTTGTCAATCACATTGCTATTTACACACACATTGCATGAATCAATGTTGCACACACTTTCCCAGTCAACTGCTACCCACTTTGTGCTGGTAATCTACAAGAAGTTAATCACAGATGTATTATTTGTTACAGATTGACTACATGAAGAAGAAGACAGCTGAAGGAAAGAAAGCCAGGGATGACAAAGATGCAGTTCTCAACATGCTGTTTGCTGCATTTGAGAAGCATCAGTATTACAATATTAAAGACTTACAAAAGGTATGTTGCAGCGCCAAATATAATATGCATAATGAACTTTGTTTTTATCTTGTTGTTATGTGACGTAATGATGCAGACAATATGTACAAAATTTAATATGCTTGCAAATGCAAGATAAGTAACCCAGTTTGCTACATTTTAATAGTGTGTTTAACTTAAAAATATCCAAAGGGGTTTTGATTTTAAAATGATTGTTGCAATATTGTGCAATCAAAAGCTATGATCTCTATTTCTGTTTCAGATTACCAGACAACCCATTGTGTACCTAAAAGAGATTTTGAAAGAAGTATGTAATTATAACTTGAAGAATCCACACAAGAACATGTGGGAGTTGAAGCCGGAATACCGACATTATAAGCAGGAACAGGCTTCTGAAGCCAAGGACAATAAAAATAGTTCTGATAGTGACTAAAGTGACAAAATGTTTGTTGGATCATTTAATAAGTTACTAGTTACCTCATTGCGGTCTGCAATATACACAACAAGTTGTTATTATGTTCCAAACTTGTTCCTAGCTTTGTGACAGATACTTACATACATTTATTAACATTTTTATTACGTTTCTTGTTTGTAAGGTGCAAACTACCCAAGTGTACATAATTATCATAAGACTGTATACTCTGATGATATAAGATTATAAATACGGTAAATAAATATTTTCGCATTAATCCCTTGGTTTGTTTTTAGTGTTACAAATAAAACAATAAATGCTTTGCTTCAAGTTTAATAACATTTAAAAATTGACTATGCATATAATATCTAAAGAGTACATCGATTTTAAATATAATATTAAAGATGTAAACATAAATTGTAATAAATATTAATTTATATTATTTTAAATATTAATAAAAATGCAAATATGTCCAACATGGATAGCGTCAGTCGAGAAGAGATTAGAAAAATTGAGATTCACGTACAAGCCGATTGTTGATTATTGAAGTCGTTAGTTGACCACGTCGTATTTAGATTTCTTGATGTAACTGGCTAGGAAACACGACAGTAATGTGCCGATGAGCGGGAGGAGAGCGGTGCCGATGGCGACGCCTATCACTAGGTCGATGTTGTTTTCCAAGTATTCCGAGATTACCGCGTAGCAGCCCTGACACACAAAGTATTATAAACAACACATTAAGTAGGTATAGAAAACATTACTACTTCGCAAGCGTTTTTGCTTACATAAACGCATTTGACGGAGAGGACTTAGGACAGCAATCGCTAAGAACATGGCAGTGAGCAAGTGTGGTGATCATCGTCTTTTAATTCCTATTAAAAAGTATTTGGCCTATTGGTAAGTGGGATAATTATGTACAGGCTGGTGGTGGTATTATAACGTAACTTGCTTTCGCAAGAAGCATAATCCTCATAAAATCCAACTTATGGGAGAGAGAATACAGGCGAATATAGATTCGGCTTATTATTGAGTCAAATGAATGCCGATCACGATTAAATCGAGTCATGAGTTCGAGAAACTGTGTATGGGCATTGTAAGGGTCCTCTGTCTGACTCATCAGAGAAAACTGCCGTGATGTTACCTAAGTAATCTAAAACGACAGTTATTTGTTATAAAACATTTTAAAACGTTGCTTACTTGTTGGAAGACGTCGCTGTAATTAGCCGTGACGCATTCGTTGGGGTCGATGCAGCACGAGATAGGGATCACCTTCTGTGGTGACAGCCTTATCCAGTCCGTGTAGTTAGATACGCCACAGCAGCGCAACTGTTAGACACGCGCACAGAATTGTTAATTAGCCGCTGAATACCAGGTAGATGCAATTAACTAAGGATGAGGAGAGAGGTGATAAAAATAACGTTAGGGACCAATGTAACAGACAACGTTGAGCCTGGGTTTACCTACTTTTTACCGTAGAGTAAGGGTACAAACTTACTGTTAAATGAATTTATTCCGATCTGATCCCCCAAATCTAATCCACTGGTGGATCACAATTAGCGTTGGAGCCGATTTGGGCATCAAACTTGAATAACTCCTGAAATGGAATAATCGCACACTCACGTTCTTTTGTGCGAAGTCGAAGTTGGTTTTTTGCGGATTATTGTTGGTGATTGTTTGAGTGAGGCCATCGTGGAGACTCTTGGCGAAGGTGTCCCGGTAGCACGCCGTTGCGGCGCCCACGCCTGCATCCATCATGAAGATACACGCCAGGAATCCACCATACTGGAAGAATACGAGATTTTTACAGCATTTCGAATCAGTATCAGTAGCAATGGCTCTCATTTTGACAGTTCAACAACATTCATTGCGTTAATTACGTCGTTGAGCAGACATTTTTTCGTACATATGAAGCAATTGATTAGGAATATCCGTCTAGTGTGTTAAGCCATTAGGGTGCGGAGGATATCTGATTGTCCTCTGAGCAGATTAACTATGCAAAATGGAGGATAAACATAAGGAAGGTTCTGTTCACTACCACCATGTCTGGCCAACAATCCAAAAATATAAAGTAACGCTTACAATGTAAAGCAGAACTGGTTGGCCCTTGATGATGCAGGAGAATGCGATCGAGCTAACAAGGACGATGAGGCAGGCGATGCCGATCAATACGTGAGGAGCGGTCCCCGAGAACTCCGGCGACAATTCCATGTACTTGTGCAGGTCGAACTCGGCCCATAGCCCCACCAGCAGCAGCAGGAGCCCTGTGAACTGAAAGGTACGTGTTTTGTCAAGCAATACTCAACGGATTAAATATTTCATGCACGTTCTGATTTCACTTTGGATTTCTATCGAAGCACTTGCATTTTTAAAATTTCTTTTTGGGTAATACGTAGGTAGGCAGGTGCGGTCCGAGGGGGCGGTCCTAGGGGTCATTACCCCCCAAAACCGTAAACGTAAAGCTTAAAATAGTAACTTTTCGAAAATATAATAAATTCTCTTATTAATATGAAGGTAGTCTTTGTCTGTGACCCCCCCAAAGTCTTTGGCTGCGACCGCACCTGTAGGTAGGTGTACCTACTTAGTGGAGTTTTTATTTAGAAAATGTAGCTTTTATTTTATTTTTTTGCATGTATAACATGTTACAGAAATAAACGTGCCCATCTTAAATTAAATATATGTACGGGGGTAACTAAGGCTAGGACAACAGGGAAAACTAAGTCCGGGGCTGAACTGTAGGTACCTACCTAACTATCTCTAAATAATGATAGAAACATAGGTAATAAACTCGATCAACTGTTGTTTATTACGATAAACTCATCAGTAAGTACATCCGTACCTACACAGAAAAAACATCTACGCTTCATGAACGACAGCTGGATGCAAAAATCAATCTAAAAGAGATGACGGCTGTTTTCCATTTTTTATCGTATGCACGATAAAGTAGTGGGTATGTTGAGTCAAACATAAAAAAGTACCTATTAACTTTAAAAAATGGAAAAAAATCAAATAAACATTGAAATTAAACTTACCCAAAACACGACGTTGAAAACGAAAAGAAATGTTTTCAGGCAGGCTATGACCGCCACGTTTTTGAACTGGTTGCCCATTTCCTATTTATTTTTGAGCTTTTAATTCACGATGTCCTGTTTATTTATCCATAGGCTGCTAAAAATCTCGCGGAGCATTGAATGTCAGAGGGGAACTAGTACGCATGCGCAAAATAATCGGCGCGGCGCGTCTCGTCTCTACATCAGTCTTGTTAGTAAATATAGGGTCATGATCGACATGTTGTAGAAACTGATAAAGTGTCAGTAACTTTATGTAATACTACTATTATCACATTCTAGTAACAATCGACGCAACGCATTACTAAAATAAAATATCCAAAAGACTATAAAAATAAAATAAAACAAGCTTTGTAGTCACGATTTTGTGGGTTCAGTAGTCGGTTGAAAGTTTACAGCCTCTGTTTTATATTAAGAACATTAAGGCCGTGTGTATGTTTTGTAAGTCTCTCTAAGTTTAGCTAAAAAAAAATAACCAAGGGCCTGACAAGTAGGTACGTAAGCTTACGCTTGGGGAGGCCTTCGCACCACGGAGACCTTCTCTACTACGAACGTATTTTTCCTATTTATGCATTTCTCAGGTTCTCTACACATATAATTACCACTTTGATACTTCGTTGCTTCGTACATACTATGAGGTCTTGCAAATATTTAATGAAAGTAGGTAGGTACTTGCTTAGGGTTTGCTGATGAATAAACAAATCATGCTGTAGCACACACACATGGACACATTTTATCTCTTAAAATATTTACTAACTTATCAAATCATTATTATGAGCCAGTATATTTCGAAGGAGTGGTCTTGTTTTCAGTTTTTCAGTAAAACCATCATAAAAGTTGTTTTGAACTTTAAAACCTTTCAAGCACGGAGGTCGCGACGAGTAACTGTGCCCATCCAAAAGCGTAGCTTGTCTCGACGTTGTTATTGGTTAGTCGCTCGGTGGCCACTGCAGCGCAAACGCATGTACGCTCATAGCGCCGGTGCCTGCGCAACCGCGAAAGCCTACACGTAAACGCGAACTTTTTTCATACCGGTCTTTATTAATTATAAATTAATGTGTTGCGATACTTTTATAATCGGGACATGATGGTTTGCCGTACACATTTATTTTTGATTGGAATAATTTTTCGAATTTGTTTTGTGTCTCCTATCGATGAAATTGATGCAAATGAAGGTGAGATGTATTTTGTTAATGTAACGAATATTTTGTAATGAAATCCCTTACATAAAAAAAAACAGCCAAGTGCGTTTCGGGCCACGCACAATGAAGGGTTCCGTAGTTGGGATAAATTGATCCCAAAAATAAACATAACTTTGTAGCTGAAAAAATGTTTAACATACATCGATATACGTCATGGTCAATTCTCCAACTGCAAAAAAAACAACCGACTTCCGGAAAAACACTACAAAGTGAAAAATAACTTTAATTTCGGAAGGCGGTGACAAAAAATTAAATACATATCCAAAATCACCGACTTTTTTTCACTTTGTAGTGTTTTTCCGGTAGTCGGTTGATTACCTCGGAAGTCGATTGGTTACCCCACACCAATTCGAAATTTTATCATCCTTGGGGTCAAAACAATGCATATTTATGCGATAGCAGTAATCGCGGTTGATTTGATATCATTTTTGAACAGTTCCGTTGTCTGTCTCCGTAATGCCATTTCGGAATAAACCCCTTTCGAACAAAAAAAAAATAATTTTGCTAAACCGAAACATTTATGACGGAGTTATGCCCGAACATACATAAAAGAAAATATAAACATGTCGAATTGATAACCTCCTTCTTTTTGAAGTCGTTTAAAAATAATATAAATTAGTTTGTACAAAAAAAATATGTAGTTTGTGCAAAATAAAGTGATGAACTACAAATGAACAACTTCGGACTTTTTCCACACCAGCACACCTACTTGTGCTGTGAGTCTGTGAGACCCTGCTTTTTGCCAAATCTTTGCAGGTTTTGATTTATTTACAAATAGGTATCAATAATTATGTCGCATAAATGCGTATTATTTTTATTGCGTTGACTTAGAAGCTTCATTTATTTAGAGCTCCAAGGGACCGTAGACCTACATACATAGTTGATATTAATTTCAACTTGATCCCTCCACGCGTTCCTAAGTAAAGGGTCTTGAGAGACCCTTTGTGATATCTACTATAAGGGTTCCTTATTTTTCTTTTATGAACCCTAAAAAACATAGAAACAAAAGTTAATTTGCGGGACTGATAATAGGTAATTGCTCTGCCTAGCTAGGGAGCTCGAGTGTAAATTCGAAAATCACAGCTGGAGGTACGCTCGCTCGCATTCCAATCGTTGCGCCTTGACGTGACACTCAAAAAATCATAAACATGGATGGACTTTGCAATTTTTTTGCATCGAGAAAATTTCATTGTATCATGTATTCCTTTTACAGGATACTTGACCATGTAGCCAAAAAACATACACTTAAATTTTGAGTCCCGATTTCATATGATGAAAAAGGTAGGTACACTAATATTTTTTTAAATAAAAACCACATTTTTTTTCAATACTGGGTAAGTTTTTAACCAGTGCGCAAACTGTAGCTATGAATTCAGTATACGATTCTAGCCCTCTAGCGTAAAAAAATTTCGTTGGCTTTCCAAAACAAAAAATTAGCTGTTTCATAGAAAAGTGCAATACCTACGCGGTCAAAATGTGTGGAACAGCTGATTTTTTTTTGTTTAACCGACGAAAAATTTCTACGCTAGGGGGTCTAGAATGATATACTGAATTCATGGTTACAGTTGGCGCACTGGTTAAAAAATATCCTGTATATCACCATAACTCAATCCTTAGTAGATTTTGCCGCAGCACCGCCACTCTCTATTAATTTGATCCTTGATGCTACTAATTGTTGCTACCATGTTTAGGAATGTGCCATATATTCTTCCAATCCAATTTTGTTTTGGCGTTTTTGTATCATAAGTATTACTATAAATACTTACCAACCTACTAACTATGTTACTCTACAATTGCGTTCTTAAATATTAATCCGCAATAATTATAACAGATCTTCTTCAGATTTCATGAAAATAACTCTGAAGCGTAGTAGCACTTGAAACATGACAATAAATTCTACGTGAAATGTGCGTGTCGTCGTAATTTTCGAGCTAGCGCGACCAATAGACCATAGAAAAGGTGGATGAATATTGTGTGAGAGATGATACAGCTAGGAAGACAGCGAACACATGCCAGCCGTTAGAGATGTAGATATGGAACAAAATTTGGGGTAGGGGCGGGCAGGAGGATGATGGTGGACAAAGGCTTGTTTATCCTTTAAATATGAAAATACCTGCAGTATGGGTATCAATTCCTTTAGATAGAACTCCAAAAAATACAGGTCCGGCTTGCTTAGAAGTTCCTAACCTTGTTACATACGCGCCCCCCTAACTTTTTTAAAAATGACAATGCCCCCGAGTTACTTTGTGCACATAAGTACCTACTTAGAAAAGCTTTAGAAGATAGGTAATTAAGAGCGAGCAAAGGAAGCTCGAATTTTTTTGCACCCTTATCTTCAAGTGCGGAACGACTGTGAAACGAACGAATGCATGAAACTTTTTAGTGAAAAAAAAAACTATAATTTCATATTGTGAACTTGAAGTGAGTTGCACTAATTTCCATAGATTGCTTTGTTGCTGTTAATTTACACTATGCTTCTATCAAACAATTCATACTTACATAATCTGCTTAGCATTTAACCAACTATGTTGGGGTCTTTTTTTTTGGGTGGGAAATTATCAATTGACTTCTCCCGCTCTGGGTGGAGCAGGCGTGTCAGACTTTTACTGACTAAAACCCACCCGTGTTTCCTCAGTTGCCTGTGTGCCAGGGCCACGGTATCTCTTCCGGAAAACCCGCACCTTTGGCAGGCATCGGCCCTTGCGGGCCCCATCAGTTGTTGCTGACATCTCTTTGAGGCGCGCGTGGAACACAACGCGTCGTCGACCCGACCTTGGTCCTTACCGGACAGCGAGCTACCCATTACTCGCCGTCCGCAAGCCCGCGCCTACGGTGACCGGGAATCAGCCTGGGATTCCCGACGCCCAGGGCGTCTCCTGCGAAGGCTACGGCCGTAACTATGTTGGGGTCGGCTTCCGGTCTAACCGGATCCAGCTGAATACCTACCAGTATCAAATCGTAGTCTTACGTACCAAATTTTGCCTATATAAGTGGGAACTTAATTTTTACCACTGCTTTTTTTCGACCTTGTAGTGACTGCTGTGCTGGGCTCTGTAGGAGAATAAATTGTCGAAAAATGCATGTTCGCGTGTCGGTCGTTCCGACTGGCCACAACGTACAACCTATCTTCCTACTTTTATTTTGCATTCTCATTTCATCACACTCCATTTAGACAATTTGAATTGAAATAGATGTTAGAATGTAAGAAATAAATAAGTACCGTCACAGAATACATACCGTACACCCGTACACTCTAGGTAGAGTAATGTTATTCAAACAAAATTTATTTATGGCGCATTGATTGAATAATATTTTGAAGTAGGGGCAGAGTCTGAGTACAGACGGTTGTTGATAAAGTCAGGTTCACACTTTAGGCTTATAACGTATCGTTTCGTACTCATGACTCGCGATGCATCAGAAGATAGTAAGGTAGGTACTGTAAAGGTTGGTCGCTTACCGAATGCAACCTTTATGTACATACTGGCAGCCAACAAAAGGGCTTTGTCTCATTCGAACTGTCAGGAAGTTCTAGAAGGAATCCTTCAAATTATTTTATACAGGTTTTGTTTCGGAAGAAATTAATTGATTAACAGGCGCGGAGCTGTAAATGATTAGACATTGGAATAAAAATGAAGTTTATATTTATACGCATATAGCATTTTATTTGTAATTCTATAGACCTCCCGGTAACCTGGGACTCTCGGGTCCTACAGTACATCAGAAGCCAGAAGGCTCTCCTGAAGACGCTCTACAAAGCTGAACTCTCTGAAAACTCAATACCTACCATTTGGCCCGACTTGGGAATCGAACCCAGGACCACATGCTCTTGCAGTGCAAGCGACCACTAGACACCTCTGCCTAACCCTTCGGAAAAAACAGGCGTAATATTATGTTGCGTTCTATTGTTTACGTTGTAACATATAACTACAAAATATTCATTGCCGCTTGCCGCAAAGTTTTGGTCGCGTGCGTTCGACTTTAGCTAACGTTGCTACTGTCACAGTCCGCCGTAAATAATCTCAGAGTTCGAAATCACGACCAAAAAAGAAATCACCTTATATTTGTCGAATCGCACCGTAGCGATTTGATGCAGGCGACACAAAATTGAACCAGAACTGATCGCTTTGAAAATCTGTGCACCAGCCAGATCTATTTTGAGTGCTCTGCAACATTAGCAGCTTTAGCTTATACTTTTACAGCTTTATTTATCAAAATCGAACTAATGGTAATTACTAATGTAATGACTTAGCTCTTTTTCAATGATTAACTATCCTTCGTTAGTTACAAATGAGAATGTGGCTTTTAGGTATGTCAGCTTTTAATCTAAATAAATCACATCACATGGAGCCAACAAAAAAGGTACTGCAATGAGGACGCAGCTGCGTGTCGAGTTATGAGACTATTATAATACTCGTCGCATACACAAGTTTACGCAACGTTGGTCCGATACAGCTCATACGGCTACAACAATGTTCACTTACTGCAAACTATCGATCTTTCACACTTTTCCCACATTATTACATCCATAACCTTAACGGCACTCATGTAATTCACGTCAGCCGCGAAGATGAACGTGTGATAACCCTCTGTCAATATTCTTTGTGAAGCTAACGAACGCGACTACCCACACAACTACACCTTATTATACACGGCTAGAAAGGTAAAGGGTTTATCGTAACGGTTTAGCAACATCCTACATAATTACCATGTAACCGTATCCCAGTGTGGTGGGACATATTCAAAACTGGCAGGAAACGTTCGTCTAATGTTATCTATGTCACGGATCGCAGCCGCAGCGGGAACGCGGCCTATCTGCACGGTTTATCTCACCATCTCCGAGATTGCCTCGTTCAAATTAACTGCACAACAGAACAATTGGTACCACAATATTGTAGTACTCGTCTATTTCCGATTATGCCTCTCTAATCGGTAATCTACATTATTTCCATTGTTTACATGACATGGACTGATTCGATTGATAGTTACCAAAATCTTCGAGCAATTGTATCTAGGCCGCGTACAATGACAGATGACTCGTAACGAATTGAATTCTTCTATTTTCTGATTGTTTGGTAGGTACGATATGGAACAGAAAAGTAGGCAGTAGAGCTAGCTTTGACTACGACCAGCAACAAAGTGCTTTACGCTAACAAGAGACAATCGCCGCGGGCTGACCGATCGCGCTCAGCCAAATTACAGATACCGTCAGCTCGGCTCCAGCTAATGCTCGCTGCTCGCCAACTTGCATTATGATGGATTACCCGTGTCCAGTGCAAACCATGGCAAAAACATAGCGTCAACTAGCTGTGATTTACCTACACCACATTTATTCTGCCCTTATTTGGAGAATCTAATAGAGACGATGCAATATTTATTTATAGTCACTAACACTTTTTTGTTTGGTCATAATGAGTTGATGACATCATGATTGATGTGGCTCGGTTTTATTGGTTAATAAGTATTCTAATTCAAAATCTGCTTTCCCTCTCAGGTAGTTAGGTATTACCTTTTTCTATTTTATTTACCAAAATAATATTAAAATCAGATTCACAGCATAGGTAGACACCACATCTACATTTTACTGTTTGTTTCGTGGTCTACAAAAGCTGTAGGTACCGGTGTGGTACAGTTTGGTTTAGCCGCAAAACATTTGATCCATTCCATAACACATTCAATCGCGGAAATGAAGATGCTCATCAAAATTTTTGCCAGAGCAATTTTTGCCGGTCAATCAATTTTGGCGTATCGTTATGGCATGGTAACGCTATACGTGTATTGGGCGAGCAGGCGCGGTTCCATAGTGTGCATGTCATTACATCGGTGTGGAACGTTTCGCGGTCGGCATTAGCATGCGATAACGGTAGCGTGTGAGTCGCGAACTCGCGGCGACAACCCCGACCCGACGTGATGCCGCTCTAATAACCTCTCCGCCACATTCGCTGTAATCCTCCGTGAAACGAGCTTTTTAGATCTCTATGGTCTAACGAGAAAAATGTCGCACCGAAACGTCCGAAACGCATGATCGTTTTGCTCTTGTTTTGTGACGGTGATCCACTAAATGGGCCAAGTGTGAAACTGCTTTCACTGAACGTGTTTGACTGCACGTCACGTTAATTAGCTGATAATTTCATTTTAGATGTGTCGATAACGTTTGTCGTAATATTAAAATTAGAAGTGCCGGTTTCGTTCTTCAAACGTGCTAAGTCATTGAATAGTATACTATCTAGTTAACAGAAGTGTTCTAACAAGGCTACTTATTTATCGTAATAAGTTTTCGATTTCTCATGTGAGCTAAATGTCACAAAAGTCGGTCAAATTATTCAGATTTTAAAGAATATATTTAGTTAGGTACGAATAGGTACCTATCAACTTAAAGAAACGCTGCACCAAAGGTGACAACGCCTTTAACAATACAATAGTTAGGTAGGTATCCCAAAACGATCTGGGATTTTTTCAAATTAGATTCAAGGACTGTAGTACCATTTCGACTCGCACTCTACCACAAAGGCGTTTCCAGGTATTCAATTTTACGAAATCGTGCGCAACACCGTCTGTTTTCCTGAAGCCAATGCCCTATGTACCTACACGTGTAAATCGATGCTTACGTACCTATAATACACCTTATTAATTTCTGGAAGATAAATTCAATTGGACTTAAAACTGCAGACTTTTATATAAGTAAGTAACAATCGAACAATATGATAAGTAATGGAACAGTAAAGGTAATAATAGATAATGATAGGCTACAGTTTAACTATCAATAGAGCCTAGTCATTAGCGGATACAGAACGGGGAACATGATGCGCTGACCGGCGGATAAGGTCCTAACCAAAGTAAACGATCGCCGCGGGACTTTCTGCGAAGCCACGACGCAGTAGAAAATATTTCCAAGTCTAGCGCATTTCTTACACAAATGATCGGACTTTCTTGAATCTTTTTGATTCATTTGGTTTTCTTTGCCCTCAACTACTTACATCTTTTATACGTTGTTGAACCTATCTTTCTTTGTTCTTCTTCTGCCTGCTCCCATCATCATATCAATGTTTTTTTTTGCCATCTGCCATGTCATGTCAAGTTGTTACTGTTTAATTTACTTACTCCCTGTTAGTGTTGTGTTAATGCTCCGGCATATTCTCTGGAGTTCCACAAGGGTCCCATCTTCTCCCAGTTTTGCTTTTACTGTTTGTTATTACTTACCGCGTTATTTTGTATGAGCTGTTCAGAAAACGTTGTGTATAAAACACATACCAAATTTCTTATTTTATTTTTATTAGGTACCACTGCTCTTGGTGAACCTACCAATAAATTAAAATGAAAAAATATACTTGCCGTAATAGCTCGAATTGCCTAGCCAGAAAACCGTCTCTACTTCCTTAGGGACTACTCACACATATTCAGCGATTTTATATAGAGTCCGTTCAGCTTTCCGCGGCTGAACGGATGCGTACGCATCTCATACAAAATCGTTGTTTTCTATCGACAAAATCTGAACAGAGCTGAATAAGTGTGAGTAGTCCCTTAAACGCCGAAACCCCGCCTGCATAATTAAAGGCAGGCAGGAATTTGAGGACGCGGGCGCTCAGAGTGTGGGTTCTGTTCGCCCACTGAGTAACCTCAGGGAAGACGGCGCACAGTGGTCACGTGCTACCTTACGCACTTGCAGAGTTTGGTTTCGGGCAGACCCCTTTACATTCCCCCCAGAGATGTGCCCTAACAGACACGGACTCTATACAAAATCGTTGTTTTCTATGCACAAAAGCTGAACAGAGCTGAATAAGTGTGAGTAGTCCTTTAGGCGTCGAAGCGATTACCTCTCCGACGCCTTCTTCTCCGAGTGGGTTCAGCCCTCTCACGATCCCGCTCGGATAAAATTGTGCATACCTAGTGTCGGAATTCATCAAAACTATCTTACCAAGACATCGAAATCGCCCCAATGTCCTGGCAAACAAAGTTGCGGCCAAAAGTCAATCAATAATTTCATAGAGAGATGTTCGATGCTCGTGTACTATTTATAGTGTAGCTAATACCGTTGCACACGGACGTATGCCTCTAACATAAATCTGGTGGGTGCGTAGCTTGACTTGCATGTAGGTCTGAGTCCTGAGCGTTCGTTGGTCGCCGACCGAGCCTTCTGCGGATACTCGCTCAGCCAAAACAGAATATCACCACCCACATTCATCTACCACATTAAGTAATTTAGGTTCCTCCTAGTCATCGCGTGGAATACCGATTTGTAATCGATAACGGCTCTTCGGCCTTATTAAAGTTTGCCATTTTCGATTAGGTATCTTACCCACTTAAATTGCCTTTTGCAGACAGTGAATCAACGTTTAGATCTTAATAATTAGATATTTATTCCGTGTATAAAAACTCTAAGAGTAGATTATATACATGTAATAGCTGAAACAGGCTTAACAACAGGTCCGCTACTACGTTGTGGCTTTTCAATACCACAGGGATTTAAGTACCTTCAGTATCTCAGTGGTTATCCATAAAAGTTCTTGAGAACGGTAGGTAACCACTTCGCCTCTTCCAGTTGCACAACCATAAACGGTTATTCGTTTTATTGGCGATCGAGCTGGCCGTTACCCGTGGCTATTTCACGATGGCACCCGCACATAGCTTATGTGCAAATCTACATAATTCTTGCAGTCTTTAGCCTTTATTTAAAGCGCTGCAGCTTTATGTTTACGCGATTGCGTAAAATGTATATGTTTCTTAGATTTTAATATTCATCATTCACAAGTTTATTGTATTCTGTTTACCGTTTGTATATTACAACTTATTTACAAACATCTACAGTTTCGTTGTTTCAAGATAAGTGATCGCAAAGATCGTTGAGCATTTCATAACCACTATAGTAAGCGAGATAAGTAATTGTGTACCATAATATACTTACACCCAGTGCCGGATTATCCATAAGGCAAACCAGGCACGTGCCTAGGGGCGCGAGGTTGCAAAAGGGCGCGCATGGAAATGTTAAAATCAAAAGAATATTATCAATAAACATAATAAAATGAAAACTATTAATTTTTATTTCAGAAAATCATAGCAAGTTCGGTTTGGTCGCATTGGTCGGAGTATGTATTTTTATATCTATACACCGTGACATTTTAATCGTCTTACAACGACAGCCCACTTCATGTATCCAATGACTACTAAACATTAACAAAAAAAAAAAAGATATTTTTGAACATATGCATATAATTAAAAAAATAAAATATCATTCACTAAGACGCATGACGTAGTTTGAAACACCCTGTTATGAAGATGGAATTAATGATGGAATGTAATGGTAGGTGGTAGCTAGATATCTTCTACTGTTTGATACGTAAACATTATTAACAGGGAGGGTGTTTCATAATTCTAAACCATTGTTTATTTTTCTTTGTACCCATTATCTTTATTAATGGTAACAATGTTTTAATCGCGCCTAGAGGTATTTTATGACGGATACATTGAGTGGACCACCTTTGTAAGACGACTAAAATTTCAAGGTGTATATTAAACTTATCTGGAACAGAGTTCGGAGCACAAAAACAAGCATGTAAATGTTTAGTAAACAAATGTACTCAAAGCAGTCTAAAGCAACAAGTCGAACTTGCCATGACTATTTTAGAATAAATAGATGTAAGTACCGGAGCGACTGAATATTATCTTGGCTAAACAAATTATTATTTTGATTGCAGATCATTGTTTTATTTATAATTTTTATTTACTGAAAGTTATAAAATACTAACGAGAACTTTGCCATTACAATAATTATATTATATCTAATTTTTATTTTTGATATACAGATATTTTTGGCTAGCTAGTAAGTTTAAAAATATCAGGTTCTAATTCTATCATTGTTAGAGTTTAAGGCTATTCTCAGACAGTGTCCCCACTTAAAAAAAATCAATGACTCATAAGCCTATCAAAATTTTATTAATTAATTAAAACAAAATTAAAACTTTAATTTGAAAAAAGGACAACGTAGCAGAAATATCACCAAGATATAGATAGAGAATTCAAAAAATTACTTACAGTTGGTATCAATTAGGAGATAAACGAAATTTGTTATATAAATTTGAGTCTACAAAATATGAAAGTTCGAATAAAAAAATTGACAAGAAGATTTGATTGCGGCGGTAAGTCCTCTCTTTGAGGAGTGGATTGAGAGGCGCTACGGTGTCCTCACCTTCCGCCTGACGCAGGTCCTGACTGGAGACGGTTGTTTCGGGAGGTTCCTGTTTCGCATAAGGCGGGAGGAAACACCCGGGTGTTTCCATTGCGTAGATCGCCCGGATGACACGGTGGGGAATACGGTGGGGGTCTGCCCGGTTTGGGCGAAGCACCGCCGTGTACTCGCGGAGGCCATCGGCGGAGGCAATCTCTCGCGTCCGGCGCTGGTCCAGGGCAAGGTATGGAGCGAGAGGGCATGGGTAGCCGTTACCTCCTTCTGCGAAGGAATGATGCTCGCGAAAGAGGAGGCGGCCTCACGTGTGAGGGAGAGGCAGGATATGCGCCCTCACGGCCTTAGCCGCCGCAGTAGACGCCCTGGGCGTCGGGAATCCCAGGCTGAATCCCGGCCACCGTAGGCGCGGGCTTTCGGACGGCGAGTAATGGGTAGCTCGCTGTCCGGTAAGGACCAAGCCCGGGTCGACGGCGCTTTGCGTTTCTTTGCGCGCCTCAAAGAGATGTCAGCACCAACTGATGGGGTCTACAAGGGCCGATGCCTGCCAGGAGTGCGGATTGTCCGAAAGAGATACCTTGGCCCCTGGCACACAGACAACTGAAGGAGCACGGGTGGGTTTTAGTCATTAAAAGTCTGATACGCCCTTCGGCTCTACTCAGAGCGGGAGAAGTTATGTGACGGCTTCGCTCGCGTGACATGTGACTTTCCCGCATTAAAATTATCCTATGTGTTAATTCAATGAACAAGCTGCCTTCATACAAAGTTCTTCATAATCTGGTAAGTTGATTTTGCGTGAAAAGAAACAAAAATGCATCCCTTTACCCTCAGAAAGTTTCGCGCTTATAACATTCGTAAGATGACAACTAGAGGGGCGCTGATGAGGTGCTAGCCTAGGGCGCTGTAGACATTTAATCCGCCTCTGCTTATACCTAATCCAACCCCAGTTCTACTAAAGTGAAAATCCACGTAAGTTGGTAGTCTCTAACTACTTATGATATTACACTCTTCCTATCCATTAAGGCCATAGCATCTTCCATTAGCAGGTAGGTAAGCTTAGAGTAAGCGCACATCGTTGATATCAATGTTAAGTTATTTCCTAGAAAGTCTAAGATAATTTGGGGTTTGGTAGTATTTAGTATTTATATGGTCGGATTTACCTACCTACCGTACATGGCATGCCCTAAATGTTAAAAGACCTGTTAAAAGAGCGATGTATATGTGTTGTCACGTTTGTCGTGTAAGAAGACTATCAGTATGTCACGCAGGGTCAACAAAGGGCACGGATCTCGGCGGTCGCATTCAGTAATTGTGCAAACATAACGGACACAGCTGCTCAAATGCCAACTGTCAAGTGCTGACCTCTCGCTAGACTTTACAATGTCCAACGAATAAAAAACATTCAAGTAGGTTTACATCTTGTAAGTAGACCTAAAACATTTTATCCGGCGCCATTGCATCAGTGCCGCCTGTGCCAGCTATGGCAACTATTTTTCCAAGTATTCCAGACACTTCGCGCTCCTTCTCGCTCTAATGCCCACACAAATTAAATAATTACAAAAGCTTTACTTTGAGTAAACAAGTAATTAGACGGTTAAGATTAAAAAGAAAAATCAAAATGCACTACGCCACGCTACTTAAGTTTGACCAAATTTCTAAGCAACAACATTAAAAAAGACATCGTCACCTCAATTTCTAGCTATTTAAAGTAGCGTGAGCATTACAATTAATTATTATACAAACTTTTGGGCGGCTACTTAAACGATGCATACAAATTACAAAAAACACTTTATGCAGTTACACTTAGATAATTGGCATTCAAATTAATCTTTCGTAGCGTGTGTTTCCATTTCATCTGCCCTCGATTTCGTCAGTAGCTAAGCACCATTGTGACAAAGTTTTGGACTTGTTATGTTGTCTGTTTTGTCTGAGAAGTACCAAGTAGGTAGACTGTTTTGTTCTGTTCGCGCGACTTCGCCAGTGGGTCACTTTTAATTGAATTCGGTAAAAACGGTGATTATACACGCACGCCTAACAATGGAATATAGGTTTACATCGTTTCTCCGACTTTGAAGGGTCTCGAAGTCGAGACTCTCCTTGGACATGCCACCCAAAGGAGTCTCGAGACCCTGCAAAGTTGTTTGTAACAAGCAACTAAGTCGTTACTACGTTCATTTTTTTTTATATGGAAGAAATTATTTTCTGTGCTGTATTATAAAGAAAAGTGCTACAAATCGCAAATTACACACTTATGCAAGCTTGTCGACGTTGGAACGCAACAAAGTAATGTCAGAGATCCTTCAGATTGCTGGCATATTTACAGGCTACTTAAATAACGCCCGGCGGCTGCTGGAATCTCGGTGGACGCACTAGGTACTACGATGTCATCAAGATAACTTGTTTTATGTCCAGGCTGTGATTTATTTCAAAGTATTCTCAGCAGTTAATTTATATGTTCTTGAACCCATAAAATACCAATAGAATGTATACAGTCGAATAAAAATATGCGTCTTTCTTCTGCCCTAAACGGTGGCAGTTGAATAGTCGCTATTCTTGTCGTTGCATCGCGAACCAAAAACAATCGGATCTCGGAATTCTTGAACGTGCGCGCAACGATGCATATCATTGACCATGGTGTATTTTTATTGCTTTTGTATGCATGGCAGACATAATAGTCTACACTGAATTGAATTAAGGGACATTTAGTTTACTCCGTTATGCTATCTGGAACACCTTGGAGGAAAAATATCGATTAGATATGCATTCTGTATTGTAAGTAGTGTATAGTTTGGAGAAGGTACCAGTACCTTAACAGCCGATGCCGATGGATGTGGAATTGGTTTAGCTAAGTCGAGCAATGCTGCTGCAGTTTGAATACATCTCCCCGTTTGTATGTTAAATCTCCCGTTTGTACCGGACTGCACTTCAAATATTATGGTTCGTGTGTATTTGAGAAGTGGGAGTTAGGCAGGCAGTTTATGAATTCCAGCCGGTTGTCAAAAATCTCGAATGATCATGGTTTCGTAAAGTTTCTATATGTTCCGATGTGTTTTAGCGGCGCCACATTGACACCATGAAATCAGATGGCCCCATAAACCTCGGCAGGAAGAGCATCACGCGTGAAACGCGTTATTGTTTGGATAGAGCCGTTTCGCGCCACTCGCTCGTCACAATGACGATTCACTGTTACGAATTCATCAACATGTAAAAACACTCGAAAGCAATGTAGATTTTTCTGAAAGTGATAACTTTATTCATATATAAAATTTAAAAAAAACAAACGCTCAATCAAAATGTTTAACACGTAAGAGTTCGCGGAAACAGATTGTGTTAACAACGCGACCATCAATTTCAAGCTATTGTTAAAGAGCGTCGAAGATATAACATCAACTTCAAGAGCTTACATAATGAACAAGTCCCTCACGCATACCTAGACTACTATTACTTACCTATACATAGAAGCGTGTAAAATAAACCAAGAAGAATCTCTGTTCGCTCATTCTGCGTGTACGGTACACATGATAAAAAGTCGCAAAGTATTATGCATTGAATGGGAGTCGCAAAAAACGCGGTGATGATTACAACCGCTTTCGGAAGAAAGCTGAGACGTTTCGCTAATTAGTAGCATAACTGCATTTTTACTTTCGATTCTTTACACTAACTACTATAGATTACGTCGTTAGATAAATAATATTTGGGTACTTATCAGTTGATTGTTTGAAAACTGAGTTGATTCCATTGGTTGTAGGTAGCTAGGTATTGTACCGTCCGGCAGTCACAATGGTCGTTCTGGTCCAGTCGTTGGGTCATGCTTGCCGCCTGCGCATCCGTCATACCATCAAATCTGTGCCATTATGCTCACCACATAACATTATTTTATATAATGATGTAGGTATCACGACACGTAGATATATGTAAAGTAGGCAATTACGCATAGTTGGTCCATAATGTTCTTCGTCAAGAAATATTGTCAATCAACTCGTTCCAGGCTTCTGGCAAAATTTCTGGTCTTCCTCGCCATTTCTTTCCTTTTACCAGATCATTCTATTGTGATATCCATTATTGTACTGAATCCTTAGTGAGCACATGATGATGATGATCTGCCAGGGGTGCGGGTTGTTCGAAAGAGATACCGCGGCCCCTGGCACACAGGCAACCCACCCGTGTTCCCTACACGGGTGGGTTTAAGTCAGTAAAAGTCTGACATGCCCTCCCGCTCCACCCAGACGGGAAAGTTAATTGACGATTTCCCACCCAAAAAAAAAATGATGATGACGATGATTATATTTATTATTCTTAGAGCTCAGACCAACAATTTATTCAGAGGTCATAGACTCACAGCCTCTTTTAAAGTCCAGACATAATCTTGGTCAGATCATGTGAAGCCCATCTGGATTGGTGTCTGAAATGGTCTTTTGAGGAAAGAACCACACAGATTTGAGTGGACCTGTACAGTCAGTGCATGGAGTATGTCCCTTATCGTTTAGCTCAACGCATCGGTCATCCTATATATAGATATGAATTTCAGATTATGTATAGGTACCTAATATAGTGATGTTACCGCCGCTACCGGGCGCTTCCTCACAGTGTCGTCGCGAGGCCACATCCGTTTTCAAATATTGTGTTAAAATAAAAATGTAAATAACATTGCAATTCCATTTCGAGGACTGAACAATTTCTGTTTTTAATGCGATCGAGGGCGATACGTCCATTTAAGTTTAAAAATAATTTGGACCATTCTTTGTTTCGTTTAGCGAAACTTTTTCCTTGTATGCTTCCGCTAATGGAAAGTCAACCAAATGAATTTAACATACTTATGATATGATTTTGGCTCCTTATTTCTTTTATGACTTGTATCTCGAAGACTTTATCATATACCTACTTTTGGGAACCGAACTCCAGTGGCGTAACAAGGGCGGGGCAGGTAGGGCATGAGCCCTGGGCGCATAAAGAAGGGGACGCAAAAGGTCAACAATTATTACAAAAAGAACTTCAATAAACCATTTCATACTGTTACCTACACCTAAGAAATCTGAAGAGCTTTTTGCATATATATGTGCAGTACGGGGATGAAAGCGTATTTTCAAATCTGCCTATTTATATTCAAATTCTCTTAAAACTACAGCATCGCAACCGATTTTTTTTTGTTGTTGACGTTGAAATTAACACATTCGTTATTCAAGGTTACAATTGGTCAAAAAAGGTTATGCGACCTTGCTTTGCTGTGTAGACCGAGAAGATAATTTACGAAGGGGCGCAAATGTAATACGTACCCTAGGCGCCATTTTCTATTGGTACGCCCCTGTCGACCTCGTTTCCATTTTGTGAGTTTAGAATAAGGTTTGACTCATCATGAACCCACGAAGGGTTAAGCAGTGGCTATTATTATGAATAGGTACCAATACATTCATTTGCCTAGCCTTTTCTCAACTATGTAAAGGTCAGCTTCCAGTCTAACCAGAAGCCGATACCAGTATTTTACATGGAGCCACTGCCTATCTGATCTCCACAACCCAGTTAATGAGTAATACGCTACCTCTTGGTGCGACTGGTTGTCAGATTTTCAGGCTTCTGACGACCCGTAATGACTGTTAAAGATCCACTGATGACAGCCGGGGCCACGGGGCACGTAGGAGTCTCGTTATGTGAAGATGGTCACCCATCCCCGGACCAACCGCGGCATGAGTAGCTTAACCTGATCGATCGATCTGTGCTACTGTTATTACTTAGACAAGAGCTCTTCTCATAATAATAGTCATAAATAGTAATAATAGTCAGATATCTTTATTTAATCACTAGCTTTTGCCAGCGGCTTCGCTAGCGTGGAGGTCGAAAACTATTCCACGGGAACGTAGTACCGGGATAAAAAGTATCAGATAGTATATAAAAGTATGTGTTATTCCAGGTTACAAACTACCTGTGTGCCAAATTTAATTTAAATCCGTTCAGCCATTTTTGCGTGAAAGAGTAACAAACACCCATACATACATCCATACTCACAAACTTTCACATTTATAATAAAATAAATAATTTATATATTTATAATACATTTATAATTTATATATCAACAGAAGGGTATAATTAGGAATCAACTCCACCAGCAATATAACAGTTAGCGGTTTTACGTTAAGGTACTGAATAGGTATCAATTTCCCTAAACGTTTTCAGAAGCGCACGCAAATTAAATCAGTAGACACCATTTTGTGGATCTAGCAACTGCGTAATTGCGTAACGCACGATCAATCATAATCTGAATAATTTTGAAATAGATTGCTAATCCATTGCTTCATATGTTCGAAAAATGTGTCTGCTCAACAACGTAAATAACGCAATGAATATTGTTGAAGTGTCACAATGAAAAGCAATTCCTAGTCATAGTGTATTACGCAATTACCGTTCTGCAGGCATGGGAATGACATTACCTGCGGAAAGGACGCGACGTAATCTTTCCGCAGGCAATGTCATTCCCATACATTTTGGCGTAGCGTTTGGCGTGAACGCTAACAGAAATGTGGTTTTTCTCAGGGCCCTGGTCTTCATGTATGGAAAATCTCTTTTATATGATAGGGAAAATAACTACGAGTACATCGCTAGTACTAGTACAACCGGAGTTACCGACATAGCTTGTAGAGTGAGCAAGCTGAAGTGGCAGTGGGCTGGCCATGTTTGTCCAAGGACCGATGGACGGTGGATCAGACGAGTCCTGTAGTGGAGACCGCGTATCGGCAAACGTAGTGTGGGACGCCCTCCAGCTAGATGGACCGACGACCTTAAAAAGGTGGCTGGGACAGACTGGATGCGGAAGGCGGAGGATAGAGTTGTGGCGCAGCCTGGGAGAGGCCTATGTCCAGCAGTGGACTGCGATAGGCTGAGTTGATTGATTGTTTGACATCGCTAGTTATTGTAGGTGCCTACACTCTGAGCTCTCTTATGCCACTCGCTAGCGGAGGAATGCGATTGGGCGATTCGCTGAATAGTCGCTATAAATGCTATAATTGTTCTTTATAAAAGTACCTACAATAGGTATACTTGGATGGCAGAGACATCGAGGCACTACCTGTTAGGTACCATGGATGCATTAGTGACTTGATTCTGGATCCGCCGTGATTTAGACATTTTAGGTCGGTTTAAAAGAAATGGTGTTTCCTACAAAATGTATTGAACAGTTTATATTTTTTAAATTAACCGACGAAAAAATTGAACAATCGATCATGTACTCAATTCGAGTTTTCCGGTAGTGCCACCGCACCCTGTATAACATTTATAGCGCCACTTTTCACCCTAGAAGCCGAGCCTAAAACTATAGTAACCAGGATAAAATAACCCTTTTGATTATTCTCAATGTAGTTAGAAAGACAACCTTTCAGTAGAGGTACCTGTAAAATCTAGCCAACTCATACAAATCTATATATAAAACCGAAAGGTTTCTTTTTCATTCACTCACAGATTAAACACGAAATCTCAAAAACTACTGGACCTACAAAGATTAAATTTGGCACAAAGGTAGATTATGAGTAGGAAACGTCAGCTAAGAAAGAGTTTTAGGGAACTTAGTATGTTTTTTTTTATTTCTTAGACCAGGTTAGCCTGTTCCAGAAAATTTTCAATATTGACGCGGGCGGACCCGCGGGTAGTAACTAGTACAAAATATATCTATGAGCCAACTAAATATACAGCAAGGTACACTTTCTGGCTTGGTGAAAAAAAGTAGTAAAGTCATTATAACACAGACAGACCTATTAACCCATATTTTAGAATCATTTTAAACTGGTTTCTGCATTGATTGATAGATCCTCGATCATTTCGTATCGATGATATTACCACTCATTAATTATTTTGATTTCGATGTCAAGATACACCAAAAAAAGTCGAGTTACAACAAAGTCGTTCGTGATTGTAGACTTCGTCAAAATTCATAAAGCTACCTGCATACTTAACTTCAATGGGAGAATCTCTATTTGCGAATGTTTAAATATAATTATATAAAATACTGTCTGTATAATTATGTTCGGATATTTAACTACACGTAGTCGCCTCTTAAATTAGTATACCGAAGCATTGTTTATTCAATCATCATAAGTGGAAACGCGCGGTATCCTTCAAGTAGAAATTATTGATTTAGTCGCCTAATGCCTACTTATTCTTTCACTTAGTGACGAATGAACTAATTCCATATATTATGATGCGCCACACGCGCGCCCGGGGCCTGAATATGATTAAACTATTCGTAATGTGAGATATTTCGCTATACACGCACTGGTTTCAAGTCGGCTTGTAAAACTAGCGCAAGGGAGATCCCATTACATCGATGATACTGTAATTATTGGAAGCAACAACGGCTCAGTGAGCAAGTCATTGGGTTAATAGCACGCCCGGATCGCTGCATTGCTGATCCACCCGAGCGTGACGTTAAACACCCCTATATTTGTTATCAGAACGGAATGTCTAGATTTTCTTATATTTGCGGTTTACAGAAGTGCTGCATCTGATTGGTGAGCCTGACTTTCGCGACGTGAGACTACGATGGGAGTACGGCAAGCCTGATGAAGAAGACAGGCCGAAAGTGTTGGCGTTTCAAGTGCACTACTGCGAGTTGCAAGCATGGGGACAATATCGCTGCAGGACCAAGGTATTAAATTAGAAATTGCTGTCGTGACTTATATAACTAATAATATGGCACAGTCATTTGAAATATAAGTTGTTAAAAACTATGACATTCTACAATGGTATATGTTGGCAATGAGTTGGCACTCCGAAACGGGAGATAATGGGCCGGGGTTTGCGCGCCGAGCGTGACTGCGGCGTGACTGTGACAAGGAACATGCCCGCCAGTCATTACTGTATTTACGTGTTAATATAGCACCGCTGCCAGTGTTTGTAGCCTTTCTCTTTTATTGAATCAGATTATATTTAAACATTGAGCTTAACGTTGACATCATTATCCGCACTGCTAAGCTACAATAAACTTTATTGCTGGCAATCTTGCCGTTAACACGACGCTTGGCAAAGCGATTTCTTGTTCTGTAGTGAGTTGTCAGAAAGGGCTGGGAAACGTAAAAAATTAAATGTGAAATAATAATTTTGTTTTGGTATTCAAGGTGATTGACACGGCAGAAGAAGAAAAATCCACCAAACACTCGCTCAGTACTACAGAAGCATCAACGACCACGAGCCAGCCGTCCGGAATGAGGCGCGAGCGCATGTACAGCACACGCATCATCGGCTTGCGAATGGCTACAACATACTCCTTCGAAGTTAGGCCCGTCCGGCGAGACGCCCGAGATTTGGCTGACCCGCAATCGATCAGCTCGAAAATTATTATCGTACCCACGAAAGGATGTAAGGAACCTTTTAACATTTTTGTTCCCTTGGCAACCACTGTTGACTACAAAGACGTAACAATCCATGCAACCGAGCGTCTATGCGCTTAACTCAGATGCTAAGCAAAGCAGGGACAAGCGTAACAGTAGGATAGGCTTTAATTTTGACAGTTCACCAACATTTCCGTTGTTGAGCAGACAAATAATTTATGAACCAGTGGATTAGCAATAGCCTTCAAAATGATTCAGATTGTGATTGATAGTCATCATCATCATTATATCAGCCGAAAGACGTCCACTGCTGGACATAAGCCTCCCCCAAAAGGGGGGGATTTCCCATAATCGCCACGCTTGGCAGGCAGGTTGGCGATCGCAGTATGGTGGTCAAATGCATAGAGAACGCTGCTGCCCATTCTCTAGTAAGTTCCTTAGTCACCTTCTACGACACCCACGGGATGAAATGGGATGGTGCTATTCTTTTACGTCCGGCACCACACGGAATAATCCTACTAATATTAGAAACGCGAAAGTTTGTAAGTATGGATGGATGGATGTTTGTTACTCGAACAGATTTAGATGAAATTTGGCACTCAGATAGATTATAAGCTGGATTAACACATAGGATACTTTGTATCCCGGTAGTATGTTCCCGTGGGATAATTTCCGAACTCCACGCGGGCGAAGCCGCAGGCAAAATCTAGTATGACATAATAATATGTCCTTGCAATGGGACCCTCAAGACCAAACGCTAAAAGAAATATTGCTATTTCAGTTTCAGCTCGCGCAACACAATGCCTGCCACACGCAAGTGAAGTTGAAGTATCTACGGGTCCGTTCTTCGGAGGTCGCATCGCTGTTGAAGCAGCAGATGGTGGCCCGGAGCGATGTTCAATCCAGGGCAATCCGAATAGCGCCCAAGATGCGTATATCTTGCGGATACACCACGACGAGTGCGGGTCCGAAGTGAATGACACTACCGTCGCTACCTACGTCATTGTGCAAGAGAATCTACCCATTCTTACGCATAGCACACGACGGTAAGTTCAAAGGATATCGGAAGTTAAAAAAGCCCTGTTTACTCGACCGAGCTGCAAGATAGACAGGCGAGCTGCATATATAGCATGAGCTCCTCAGCCTTAGGTACTGCTTAAATTATTTACTTTCTATGTTTCTTCCAGGTTCTTGGTCCTCTGTACCTATAAACCCGAGACACTGACAGTCAGAGCCGGCATCAACTTGCCAAAATCCAACCCTGGCGATGTGCTGCATCAGCATAAACCTTCGAGCGGATCTGTGGAACCCTACGAGAACCAGGACATGGATTATAACGAGCTGCAACCTGCTAGACTCGAAGCGAGAAAGGAGGAGTCACAACAAAGTATGTCTTATGACTCTTATGTAGTCTAAACGGCTATTCAATGATTCTGTTATGGTTTATTACCGGCCTCCTTACATTTTATTTATTATTCCAGGCGCGTTCGGTGAGGTCACATTGGTTATGTTCTTAGTAGTGGCCGCGTTTGGCGGCATCGCACTATTAATATGGAAGGTGGTACCGCAAGCTGACAGAGACAACATATCTATCGCGACGGTCTCGTCCTTGGCGCGCAGTGGGATCTTCAGTAGGCGGAATAGAGACAGATTCTCTGACAAAAGCTCTGTATATTCAATTTCGTTGTCGGAAAAAGACGAAGGAACCCCTAAAAAGCCTAACGACGGTGACAATACTTCGGAAGCGTGATTATTTTAAAATACTATTGTGATTGAACTAATTTAATTGATAGGTGTAACTGCACGTTTTGTCCGAACTGAAAGTATCGTAGTTGGTCAAGTTGAATAAGGGCGAATTCGACCAAACTTTTATTCGTAGTAGTCTGTCCTGCGGATAAATTTTGAATTGTTGACGGTTTTTCTATATAAATACTGCCAGGTGTCTATTTTAACTCACGGAAAAATCAGCTTTTTAAGTAATGTAAATAAAATATAAAGACCATAAACAAGATGTCAGAACTTGAAATTCGGGGCAGATTACCTACTGGTTTCCTATAGTAGGTACGTTTTTTTAGTGATATTTAAAAGTATTGATAAGTTTATTTCGAAGAAACTATTGGCATTTTAATTCAACGTGGCCAGTATTTGCTTTGCACTTGGAGCACTAACATCAATGCTATGATTGCCATAGATATTATCAACTATTCTTTATATAAGACTTGTGCGTAGCGGGCATACGGAATAGTAATAAATTTGGAACTAATTTTGGTAGGCACATATTTATGTTCAATTATTTGTTAATGGCAGTAAAAGTATGTAGTTAAACAAAATTCCATGTTTTTCGTATGACCGCTTGTGTTGAATTTTAGTTTAAGTTAATACAAATAGAAAAATGAGTGTGAATAAAACAAATAGTGTGAAACTTACGGTTTTTTATTTGAACATATCGTGTTATTCGTCCAGTACAAATATTTGTTTTTCCATCTTCACTTCTGGGAAAAGGAACTGGTTGACAATTTCGTTTAGTTCTTCTAAAGCTATTTGGGCGTGAAGACGAACAGTTGTGTCCTCATTATTGTCTCTATAGAGGTTTTTTAGTGTTCTGTAGATAGGGAGTAGATTATCTTTTAGTTGGAGTAAGGTCTCCTTGCCTAAACCTTTTATTAAGCTTGATATCACCATGACAGCTGCTCTTCGACACTCTATTGCTTTGTCAGTTTCTATTATACTCCAAACACAATACAGCACCTAAAACAAAATGGGGGAAAAATTGTATGATAGTTCTCGAATTACTACATACATGGGTTTTCGGGTCGTGCAGACCATATTGCAGTGCAAAACAGAATCTTCTGATGATAATTCAACACTTTATTATTTACCAATATAACACTTTATAATTTGTGTCATAAACTCAAAGTTGTATGAACATCGACGGGAGCAGACGTTAAACCACTCAAGCTCTTCAGGGGACTACAGCGCGCATCCGCGTTGTCGTTTGCACTTTAAATTAATAGTAATAAGGTTTATTTTTGAATAGCTAAACAAGTCTTCTACTGAACTTATAACCATTTCTTAAAAGCGATTTTTACCTCATAAATAATACTTCCTATTCTGTAGTGCAGCACCAGTGTGATTTCAGCCAGGTTTGACAAGGCGGATGTCCTGATCAGAGGATCTCCATGATTTACTCCACAGAGCATTGTGTTCAGTAGGATTGTCTTGTGGACTACTGCCATTTCACCTGTAATAATAATAACAAATTATGTTTTAAACATTTTGAAAGGAGTCATTATTATGAACATCTTTCCCTATTTTCAATTGTCTAAGAATAACTCATAGATCTAGAATCAGATCTCTATTATTTCACAAATAGGGCCTACTGAAATGATGCCATATGCTTACATTGAGGAGACCCCGTCCACCCCCTTCAATGTAAGCATATAACTCAGATACAGATAAAGAGGGAATTTTACATTATTTAATCATCGAAACTAGTACGTATTTACCTAATCTCTTGGTAACTTTTACAATAACATCGCCAATCTTCATCCTTAACTCTGCGTCTTTATTTTGACTCTCAATTGTTTCAATATTTCTCATTTCCATAGTTCTCTGCTCTTGTAAGAACTCTTTACATAGTATTTGCAATACATCTTCAGTACAGTGTGTGCAGAGCGATGCTAAGCCATTAACAGCTGATAGGTAGATATAGGAATCTGAATCTTTTAACTGTTCCTGCAAAAATTTAAAAAATGATACGGTGCTCTCACAATTTTTCTTGAATTTGAGCTTTTGACTCAAGATTTGATGTGTAATTATTATGGTTTAGATATAGCCACATATTTTTTAATAAAATTCCGAGAAAATTTCATTATTTGTGTAGGGAGTGTCCTAAAAAAATATTTTAATTTGTTTACATAAGTCAGTAAAAACATTGTCTCACGAAAAGATGTTTAATAAAATTTCATTTTTAACCGACTTCCAAAAGGAGGAGGTTCCCAATTCGTCGGAACCTTTTTTTTTTTTCGAGTATCTTTTGATGCTTTGTTACATGGAACATATAATAGTTTAGTCGTTCATAAAAATGTCCATGGTAGGACTGTACCTCGTTTTTTGAAATAAGAAAAAAATATACATTAAACTTTAAACATATTTACCTGGAATATGCAAAATATATAATGTTTCTTAGAAATAGTTTCAGCATCTCGAGCATCAATGAGTTTTGTTAGTTCAATGATTCCATGCGCTCTAACAGGCAGCAGCTCATCAAATATAAAAGATATTGCCTTCTCACAAGCTGTATCCTTCTTCTGAGGTGCTTCTTCCCATATCAGGGACAGTGCTTCTTTACACAGAATACTGTTCAAGCTTGAATCATTCTCACCTATTCTTCTCAACACAGGTATTAAATTTCTATACCTTTCGTCTATTTTCTTATTTGAATTTGACAGAATAGTGTTCAATAAAACAAGAGCAATAGTGACACATTCATCATCCGTTTCTGAATTCTGTTTTAAAATAAAATTTTCAATGTAATCAGACACAACTGCGGGGTTTGTTTTTAAAGCATTCACTATTTTGGGTGATGTGGATATTTCTGAGAGTAACTGAAGAATGATTGCATATTGTTGATCAGTTTCATCAATCAAAATGGGATCGTCTTCACTGAATAGTATTTCTTTATTTCCTATTTTTCTTCTTCTATTATTTAGGTCTATTAATACTTTTAAAGCTATTGAAAATATATTTGTAACCAGTACATCATCAGTTGCACTCTTAAATAAGTCCATGAAGTATATCAAAGCTTTATCTTTTACATAATCTTCACTAATTGCCACTGATTTAACAGCAACACCTGCATCAAATTCTTCAACAAGGATTCCTGAAGTACAGGAAACTTCTATACCAAATAAAAATGTTTTAACCATATCCAATAATTCTTCTTTTCTTAGTTTCTCTAAACTTTTAATAATAATATCTTTCGATTTAATTTTCAATTCATCATTCTTTGTACACTTAACTCCAATGGAATAAATTAAATATAAGTTTGGTATCAAAAGTTGAATGGGCCAGTTTAACTTGGTGCAACACACACAAGCATGTAAAACATTTATGTTTTGTTCAACTTCTTGAGGGGATAGTATGATAGTACCCGGCAAATTACAATTTGTGGTTAAATAATTGTAATCAAAGGTCTGGAATACATTACTGATTAGCAAATTCACAGGATCTGCCTGAGGGAACTTATCATTTAAGTTTAAGACACACGCTACGGCTGCTGCTAAGTAATGTGTGTTGTTCACAGAAAGTATCTCTTGCAACTGAGAACAAATGTTGACAAGATATTCGCTTTCTGAACCGCTTCCATGTCTTGCCGCTATTATTCTGCAAATCATGTCAATTTTCTTCCATTCAAAGCCTGTGTCTATATCATAGCTTTCTATAAAACATCTGATCAAACTCAGTAAGCCTCCTGGAGCGATTAACCTTTGGCTCAACTCCTTTACTATGACTCTTTTAGCAAATGCTGGGGGACATGGCTCTGTACCACTCTGCAGCACCAATAGCTCCTTCATGAGAATAGGTTGAAAACAATTATTTACAAGATAATTATAAACACTGACATACTTTTTCCTGTCTTCACTGAGCTTGTCATACATTTCTTGAGTCATAGTAAAATTATTATATGTGCCTGGTTTTTTAAATGGTGCAAATGACAACTGTATCAATGCTGCCAAATAATCTGAGAGATGCAGAGTTATGATTATAGTTTTAAGGGCTGATACACTGTAACTTCTTGTGATGAAATCTGTGCAATCTATAAGCATTTCATACTTTTGTTCATCACTCAAGGAAAGTCTTGGAATTATGGCCCCGGAGAGGCATCTCTTTGACAACTTTATTCCAAGCCCTGGTATTAGACATGGTGAAATACTAAGAGATGTTACTAGTTGAAAACAGGTTCGTAAAAGTTTTTGGTTCTTCACACTGATTAGAATAGTTTCGTCGTTTTTTAGCTCAGTGGCAAGTTCGTCTATAGCACTAAATATCTTTTGTAAAAACGATTTTAATATTCTAAAAGAGTCATTTGATATCAACTGATTTGCATTTAGGGTGATATCTTTAAGTATCGCATTAAATTCGCCATGCCCCTCTGAAATAGACAAGAAAATAAAATTTAATGAACAAACAACAACGAAATAGCAATAAAACAATGTGACAACAAATTACCTGTATGGGTAAGTTTTTCTATTCGGTTAAATATTGGCTGGAGCTGTGACATATTTTTACCGTAAATATATGGTTTGCTAAGCAAGGATAAAATTGTTTAATTTCCTTTAGAAACTAACAAGACCAAACAAAACAAATAGTGGAGCTCGAGCGTAAAGCCGATTGAGCATCGTCGTCTTAAAATAATGTACTCTGTGATCGTCGAGCCGAGCCGATTGATTGACATTTGACAATATTTTGACATTGTCAATTTGTCATCTGATGATTTCCGAACGGATCCAGCTAGAGTTGAAAGTAGTACATTAAAAAGCGGTAATCGCCTAAAAGTTTATTAATGACACTACGAAATTATATCAAACATTTTTAATGAAAATATTTAAAAAAAATACAAAAAAAAACAACATACTAAGGAGGTATTTAGGAACCAGAAATTAGATCAAGTTCTATTTGTTTTACTTCACAATAAAAAGAGTTCTTTTCCGGAGCTATTTAAGAACTTCAGGTAATTGTTCTATTCCTCCAGAAACAGAAGCTTTACTTAATCTAACTAAACCTAAATGCTTATTGAAGTTTACTCCTTTTCGATTTTGTTTTTGTTCTAAAATCGGTAACGGAATTCAGTTCTGGACACCAGTTCTGGACTTGAATTTTCAGACCAGAGTTCTGGAGTTGAGTTAACATTCGAATACCAAACATAGAACTCGAGTACTGGGGTCAAATCGCGGAATCGAGTCATGATTCAATTACCGTGTAAACCGACTCGAGTACACTCAATCCACCAAAACAGCGACTCGGCACATCACTAAGTAAAACTGAACCATGGGTTCGGCAAAGAAACATGTTTCAGTCAGCCACTAGTTACAATACATAACATAACATGGAACAACGGCAGGATGATGATGGTAATGTTTCCAGTTTGTGCTTCTCGCGCCAATAGTGGCAAAGTTTGGCAATTTATTGTCCCATTTTGGATCAAAACGTTACTTTTGTCTTTCTTGGCACAACTCTAAACTGTCAAAATGGCACTTTGACAGTGTCAAATCCAAAATGTCAAAAGATTAGCATTAGCAAGCAAAAACTGTCTATCTAAATATTTTACTGTACCGAAATAAAGCGGATTATTTGCTAAGAACATTGATTTTAGTGATATTAAACAAATAACTCCATTAATATGTTGATTAAAGTGAAAGTAAGACAAATTATAGACAAAATAATTGGTTGAGGTATTATTATTTACAATTCATAACCTCGTTTATTTTTCAGACGCTTACGGGAAAGGAGATTGAGATAGACATAGAACCTACTGATAAAGTAGAAAGGATTAAAGAGAGAGTGGAAGAAAAAGAAGGCATTCCACCACAGCAACAACGTCTTATATTTTCCGGAAAACAAATGTAAGTATTCTTGTAACCATGGTCCTTTGTCACTCATTTGGGCATTACACAGTTTCGTAAATTTAGACGTGAAAATCCAATAATCCTTTCACTCGGCGTGTACTTAGTTCAGGTTCAAGTTATCAATATTTATTGCATATCACTATGTGGTTATGTCTGCTATGATTAGCAGCCCTTAGTGAGGGTGATGGGATGGGGGATGTATATGCACATCTTAAATTAGAATAAGATTAAACTTATTTACTTAAAGTTCCTTCAAAACAGTCATCAGAGAGGTTTCAAAATCGCATTAATGACTAATATAAAGAGCAAAACAGACAACATTGCCTACTGGAGTAATTTTGAATAAATTCAGCCTCATTTAGAATTACTCAAGCTTTACTCATCATCATCCACGCAACTACACCCTACAGTTTATTTTTTGGAAATTCTCACATTCCTTCACCAGTCTCATACAGGTTCTACCTGTGGTAGCAATACTAGCAAATATCGTTTGTTTGCTACTACATCATGTTAAGGTAAAAAATAATAATTTTTCTGAATCAGAATCCGCATTTGAAAGTTAGAAATGGCTGTAAATTATTTCCTTTTGGATATTACAAGCTGTATATGTTTTATGAAATTAGTTGTCTACTATTGGAGATTTTGTAACATGATTTGGAACAAATATCAGTACTCTTGAAAAAAGAAACCTACATAGTAAAATTTCTTTGTAATATGTTTTATATAAAATGTTGTTTTACGTTTTTTAGTTTCAAATGATTATAACGTGTTGTTGTTTAAGAAAAATCTTTATAGCACTTAACTAATCCAAAATCACACAGACAAGCATGACTTAAGTTTGGGTTTAGGTCACACATGCTATAAAATAGTATACAAAATGTGTGGCTTTAACGAATTAACTACCGCACGGGCCGATGTCGGCCCGATACAATAGAAAATCAATTGCGTCTCATTAGCAGGTGTTGACAGCTTAAGAAGTCCACTATTGCACCGTTTTTCACTGTTTCAATGGTAGGGGTTTTAGTCTATAGATTTTCTAAATTTTGAAATTTTTTACAAATTCAATCTATCATTTACCTGAATTTCAGGTCTCTGCAACACTTAGTTTTAATGATCTCCGCGTTTCAATGGCGCGGCCACATTCAAAACCTTATAACTTTATAACCATAACATTGACAAATTTATGGTTTTGGGATTCAACTTTTGAAATATCGCCATTGAAACGGACACGTATATTTAGACCTAGTTTCTACGCGCGGCTCCACCCGCGTGGATGTCGTTTGTCGCGTAAAAAAGTAGCCTATGTCCTTCTCCATATCCCAGGCTATATCTCTTCCAAATTTCATGACGATCGGTTCAGCGATTTAGGCGTGAAAGCGTAACACAGACAGTCACTTTCGCATATTAGTAGGGATTACTCAAGTTTTTCTCATCATTATCCACGCAACCATACCCAACCACTGATAGGCTTCTCTTTATTTTTACCAATTCCCACATTCCTTTGCCAGTCTTTGATGGTAATATTAACAACTACATTAACCATCCAAACTATTTTCCTTATTTTAAAATATAATTGTTTCTTTTTTCCAGGAATGATGAGAAGACAGCACAAGACTACAAAGTTCAAGGAGGGTCGGTCCTCCACTTAGTGCTGGCACTGCGAGGAGGGCTCTGATCTGGCTTGTGATAGTTTCCGTCTTGTATTTATATCTACTAATATTATTTTTCTTTTCTTGTATAAAGTGATTACACTGTACAACATTTCTTTCTGTTGATATAGTGTCGCTTTTTAACATGGCAATAGAGGTGAACTTTAGGAACCCAAGTAATAAACGATGTATGGTTTTTCGTTTTTGGAATATGTTGAAGATCATGACCAATGTTAAAGGATTATTTCAGTTATACAAATAAAAAATTCTAGAACATGTAGATGTGCCCATCTACATTTTCTAGAATCGCCATGCTAAAACGTCACTACTATATCTGAGGTCATTTCTGTAAAATATGCCCATTTGTTAAGAAAACCACAGTCATCATTCAGGATAATGGGCACTTTATGTTAAGTCAAAGGCTGTGTGGTTAAACATTTATTTGTTGGTAATGGTTTATACAACTACTTATGATTATTGCATTTTTAGTCTTGTATTATGTTAAATGACAATTTTCATGTGATGCTTACAAAGGGCAAAGGGCTAAAACGTTTATAAATTAAAATCAAGTCATCATTTGAGCAGGTATTTATTATTACACCTATAACATTGTACATATAGTCAAAGTATAATTTACACATATTTGCGCTGAATGAAGTTTACATAAAAATAAAACATCTTTGGTTCACCACACAAATTAACAACATCAATTTTCTATTTTTTTTTCCTAATTTACATTAATTTTACCACAAGCCTTTCATTTCACAATTTAAAAATTATTAACTAATTTGAGCATTTCACTACTCATGAAATAGCTGCAGTGTTACTTCTACAGACTTTACACAAAGCATGCAGAGCCTAGACTTTCATTAGGTATTACATACAAGTACACTTATATATTTCAGGTATTGTATACGTAAATACAAAGAGTAAATCAAAGATGAAATGACAAACTACCATACTTTAGAATCATTTTAGTGGATTTTAAAAACTACAAATTTCTAATATTATCAAAATGATTAAATGACTTTGGGACGGAAACATTTCCTTTAAAACATCAATATTTTTGATCTGCAAAATACTTTATTTTCAATTTTTATTCAAGATTTAGAGCACTTATGGAATTGAATATTTTAAAAATTTAATGGGAAATTTCGAAAAAATTGAGCTTGACAAAGTGGGCAATGAGCATTGGAGTTTGGCACAACATAATAAGTTACACCCATAGACGGGAAATGCATGAAGAGGCCACATTTATTATCTAAATATTGTTTTCAAACATTGTCTGCAACAACGTCACTCCCAAACTCTGCACAGCTCCAAGTTTGTTTTATGTACATGTCACGGTTTACACATTTACGGTCATGAACAACCGGGGCAGTCGTGACCTTGTTTATGGGAAGAGTCTTAACACCACGTATTTAGAGAATCTGTAGAAGGTTCGCGTGTTAGGGTGCTGGTGTAACCAGTATAACATGCACTTTGTGACAATGCTGTGTTAGTATGCACCTATTATAATAAACTTCTTTTTAGAACAATGAATTGCATCGCCCCATTTCATCCTAGACTTAAATGTTTTTTTTTTCGACTTTCGAATAAAACACTCCACTGAATTTAGACAAGATGATATAGACTAATTACACAGAGCAGAGCAATATCAAAATTTGCACTAGTTACGACTAAAAATTGTTCTTGAAAAATAACTAAAGGAGATCCGTTCTGCATTTAAAGTTGATCAGCTCAAACTGCGAAAAGAAAACATCAATGGCAGTATAAATTAAATAAACTGTCTAGCAAACAACACTAGGTATTTGAGGGGTAATCCTATCAAGAGCACTCCTATTCGTCGACGTCGTCGTCTAAATTGATAAATGATGCTCTTACGAAATGTAGCTCGTTCGTGATCGCTCGTGAGGACACGTATTTGGGTCAATGTTACAAACCACTGCACATAAAGTAGTAATGATGTGAATGGATTTAAAAGAAATTTGTAGGTAGATACTGTAACTATGTATAAGGACGAGATATGGATCGAATACCTTAGCAGCTCAACCATCGGAGAGTGCCGGCGTGACCCAACCGTATTTGTCATGGGTTTTGACGACCGAGCGGAATGCTTCTTCGGCACGGCGGCGCGTGAACTCGCAAGAGGGTCTCGGCGGCGCCCGCGCCACTCGGCCCTGCCCCTTCACTACAGATGCAGCGAACTGCATCACCACAGCTTCTACTGTGTACGCGGAAGCCCAGCCGCGTGGTGTTAACAGTTCCATACAAATTGCACCACCTTAACAAAAGATCAATAAAATAACATGAAAGTATATTAGTGGAAGGTAATAAGGCTAGAAGAGAGAGGTTCCGGGCTCGATTCCCAGTTGGGTAAAGTATCTATTAGATACTTGTGAAGGAGTTTACCTTCACTGGAGTCCTATAAATGGCGAGACTCTTGACTTCTTGACTTCGACTATATTGGTGAACGTATTCTGCTGCCATTAAAAGATAAGAAACCTCACCTTCCATGACAAAACCCTTCTCTATCCTGGGTTCAATAACCCGCATGAAAGGCGGTGCGAATGGGAAGTTCTCTGGGAATATCAGATGCAGTAGTATGTTAGGAATGTGAAGCTCGCGGAGGTCGCCCGACAGTTCGCTCTCCGGGTCGATCTGGTGCAGGCGCACGTGCCATTCGAACAGGTTGTCGTTTACCAGTTCCACCTGAAACAAGCATTGATATTAGATTTATTATCATCATTGAAAGACCGACGTTACCCGCAGGTCGCCATAAGCCACTGCTTGTGCCAATGCCCACACTCCTGTGTCAGCCTTAGGTTGGCTGGTTTTACCAACAAACAGCATTTTTTTTATTTTGCGAGATTTTGCGAGCATTTGAGATTGCATCTATTATATAATTATTAGACTATACTAATTATTAGAATACATATGGTCATCTTATCGTGGGCATGTCAAGCTTAAGCAAAGGATAACAAGTCCTTATCCACCATGATGAAGTAACTGAGTGACCGCAGAGGCGGAGTGCTAGGTATCTTAGCTGGCTTGTCATAATATCATATTGTAGCAGAAGGTAAACGCCTCTTATAATTTGTGATGGTGAACCTAATAAGTGCTAAACGGTAGGTAAACGTGTATGACATTTTTGGAAGAGAACTCAACTTACGTAACTACTTCAAAATAAAACAGTCTCACAGCACAGACGGCCCCGGCCAGCCCTAACGAATTGTCGTTGGTACCTACCTACCTAAACCAATCCTACCAGGTTTAATCCAACAAAGTAGGTACCTATTTTCAAACGGTTTTTGAGGGTCTGCATCCTATGGATACGTTGGGGGTATGCGTGTGCGAAGACTGTACAGGCATAGGTCATGATTGGCCGAATAGACGCTGTGTGAATGGACAATTTGCACTTCAGTGGCAATTTGCTACATGCATTCAGGACGGAATCCAACAAAGTTATTCACTATGGTTGATTATATACCCACCTACCTACTTACCGTTCTTTAATACTGAAATAATGAAAGATACTAACTGCCCGATAAACTAAGACCTAAGACTTAATTTTCTTAATAAATGTGCGTTTGGAGTCCTTGAATCTAAGCGTGCTGTGTTTCTGTTTATGTGTAGATAATCCTTGAGTAATTATTTGATTGAAGTGAACGCACCAAGCAAAATGTTAACTGAAACGGTTGAGTAACTTAACCAATTAACAAAGAGAAACCATACAATTTTGTTTAAAACGTTTTGCATAATCAAATCAGTAACGGAGATAGACTCGATAACATAATAATATTATATTATTAAGAGAGTCATCATGAATTCCTTACTGCTTTTTATTTCGCACTTTTCATTAGCGCTCCATTTACAATCACATTCCAAATGCAGGTCTATTTGTATGCTAGTTTTAATTGGATAGAAGAAAAGGGGAATGCATTTTTTTGCAAACCAATATATTTAAGTGGGGCTATTTGTTCGGATCGGCAGTATTAGTGGGTTTCATTCGGGTCGTGCCGTTAGGCAAACTCAGTTCGGGTCGGTCTTCGTCCGATTGTGTCGAATCATGTAGGTACGATTCCACCCGAACATGTGTTGTAGCACCCCGAATGATGTTAGGTTAGTAGGGCGCAGGAGTGCAGCACCGGATTCAGATTCAGATAGCTTTATTTGCTCAAATATGTGTGTATTGCATGCATTTTGTTTTTTTATAATTGTATGCAATTATAAAAAACAAAATGCATGCAAGGTGCTAAAGGTACACGGAGTCGTGCTAACATCTTTACCATATTGTCATGGTGTGCAAATATTATACAACTTAAGAATTAAAAAGTAATAGCAACATTCTAACCAAACAATCCCAGAAAATAAAATAATTTAAATTAATTGATTGTTTACATAAATTAATTAATATAGAAATAGATACGAGTTACATACGGAATTGATAAATATTCGATTATCAAAAATAAAAACATGATAACGCCAACGTAGGACCAAAATACATTACATACATTTCAGAATAAATTAATATTTATAAGAGCATGTCAGCTTAAAAATGGTTCTCTTAAAAAATCATTAACATCATAATATGCTTTTCTAGCTAAAAAAGATTTTAGTTTCTTTTTAAATGGCTCTACGCTCAGCTCTTTCCAGTTATTGGGAAGCTTATTGTAAATAATGCCACACAAAAAATACTCCGGGTTTCTGAAACTTAATACTCACATGTTTTGCATAGAAAATTTCGTATTTTGCGGGTCTTACCGTGAATACAGGATCAGGCCGGCTGTTCTGTATCCGCTGAATCTCTTTCAATTCTTTCATGAGCCTGCGTGTACGCACGGCTGCAGCGCGCTCGCGCACCTCATTGGCTCCTCCTGCCTTCTTCTTGACGAGGGTTGTGGCGGACGGACTGGCGGGTAGACTTGCAGCTGCCGCTTCTGCTGGACTTACACCGTCTCTGAATGAAGATAATAGGTAATTTATTTTAAAAAGTAGAACATGGCAATGATACAAGTAGCATGTTTATTTCGCTTTTTGGCACAATACGGAAAACGAAAAACAATGTTAGTGGGCCTGCAAACGTTTTTAGTCGGTAGGTAGGAACCTAAATAAGTAGTACAGATTTCAATGAACTCATTCGTCAGTTCAAGAGATGTGAACGTTTTCTTCGGTAAACAAGTCGTGATTGTGGTCACGCGTGAACCTGCATCGTTTACGTCGGTACACTCTTCAGTTTATTTATATCTTTGACCTACATGCATTCCTATGTATTCGTTAGATACGAAATAGGTACTTTCGAGTCACTCTTTTGTTTATGATTTTATTTTTTACACTTTCTGACATATTCTCGCCATTATTTGACATTATACAACCCTTGTAATAACGAGTTTTTATTAGTGATTCTCATGGAAATCATATCACTTGGTTTAAATAGGTTGATTTTACTTATGTAGATTCTTTTACATATTGTGAATGAGAGAACGTTGTAGGCCTACAGTTTCTATTCTTTATTTTCATTCCTCTAAGTACCTGGTACTTATTGACAGGCCTGCACTGTCCTCCCATACCTAATATCACTGTAATTTGAAAACATTATAAAATCCAATTATTTTTAAAAGAGTAACCGTGAAGTTTCTTGCCGGCTCTTCTCCATAGGAAGCGACAAATTGGAACCGTGCACCTAGCTTCTGACGTTTCATAAGTGCCCTTGCAGGTTTATGTGAAATAAAATATTTTGATTTTATGAATTACGTATCTACCTACCTACCTACATAACAATCCAACACTATCAAATTTGAGTAAGCTACTTGCAAGGAGTCGAATTTTGTAGTTGTATTGTAATTCATAATAACATAACAAGAATGTTTGTGCCCGTGTACATGTCATGTGTGACGAATAATGGGTACGTATTTATTGTATTGAACTACGAGTCAGGTTCTCGGCCGTCGTTACGAGCGCTTCGCTCTCTGTCTAACTCACGGTATGTCCATAAGTGAGACGGAGAACGAAGCGCCCGTAACGATGGCCGATACTACGGATTTCTCTTAGGGAGTAGGCCCCCAGTTTCAGACAAAATTTGAGACACGACAGGCATGGGAAGTTTGATTGTAAATAAATTATAGGTAGGTTGCAATTGCCACAATACCTACGCCATGTGAAAGTTAGGTAGGTAGGTACCTAGGTGCTGTACAGTTACCTGCCCATATAAACCCGGTATTTGGCAATATATTCACAGCCTTGGGTAATGACCGCCACACAGGGTGATAAATGTCATGTAAATTGCCAACAATCGGAATGAGTTACTTCTAGTAAATACCGGAGCAGTCAGCCAGGTAGCAGTAGCCAAAACGTTCTGCGAGTGCTATGACGTTCATAAATGCCTTGGATATCGCAACCTGGGCAGGGATTTTACACAAAGAACGGTAATAGACGCCTTGGGCCAATAAGTATTTGAAAACTCCTGAAAAAAAAACCTTTTTTGTGGGTAATTTTTAAGTTTTTCTGTGATTATATAACTAACAATGTGTAGTTGCAGATAATCCCATTGTAAGCAAAGCATATTGCTTGTATCTAGAGAAAACAGGGCAGCAGGCTAGAAGAAAGTATTTGCATCAAGAGAACATAGGACAGCAGGCTAGAAGAAAGCATAGTGCTTGTATCAAGAGAACACGGGACAGCAGGTTAAAGGAAAGCATAGTGCTTGTATCAAGAGAACACGGGACAGCAGCCTAGAAGAAAGCATAGTGCTTGAATCAAGAGAACACGGGACAGCAGGCTAGAAGAAAGCATAGTGCTTGTATCAAGGGAACACAGGACAGCGAGGTTAAAGGAAAGCATAGTGCTTGAATCAAGAGAACACGGGACAGCAGGCTAGAAGAAAGCATAGTGCTTGAATCAAGAAAACACGGGACAACAGGTTAAAGGAAAGCATAGTGCTTGTATCAAGGGAACACGGGACAGCAGGCTAGAAGAAAGCATAGTGCTTGAATCAAGAGAACACGGGACAGCAGGCTAGAAGAAAGCATAGTGCTTGAATCAAGAAAACACGGGACACTGGACAACAGGTTAAAGGAAAGCATAGTGCTTGTATCAAGAGAACACGGGAAAGCAGGCTAGAAGAAAGCATAGTGCTTGAATCAAGAGAACACGGGACAGCAGGCTAGAAGAAAGCATAGTGCTTGAATCAAGAAAACACGGGACACGGGACAACAGGTTAAAGGAAAGCATAGTGCTTGTATCAAGAGAACACGGTACAGCAGGCTAGAAGAAAGCATAGTGCTTGTATCAAGGGAACACGGTACAGCAGGCTAGAAGAAAGCATAGTGTTCATATCAAGAGAGCACGGGACAGCAGGCTAGAAGAAAGCATAGTGCTTGAATCAAGAGAACACGTGACAACAGGCTAGAAGAAACCATAGTGCTTGTATCAAGGGAACACGGTACAGCAGGCTAGAAGAAAGCATAGTGTTCATATCAAGAGAACACGGGACAGCAGGCTAGAAGAAAGCATAGTGCTTGTATCAAGAAAATACGGCACAGCAGGCTAGAAGAAAGCATAGTGCTTGAATCAAGAAAACACGGGACAGCAGGCTAGAAGAAAGCATAGTGCTTTTATCAAGAGAACACGGGACAGCAGGCTAGAAGAAAGCATAGTGCTTGAATCAAGAAAACACGGGACACGGGACAACAGGTTAAAGGAAAGCATAGTGCTTGTATCAAGGGAACACGGGACAGCAGGCTAGAAGACAGCATAGTGCTTGAATCAAGAGAACACAGGACAATAGGCCAGAAGAAAGCATACTGCTTGTATCAAGAAAACACAGGACAGCAGGCTAGAAGAAAACGTAGTGCTGGAATCAAGGGAACGCAGGACAGCAGGCTAGAAAAAAGCATAGTGCTTGAATCAAGAAAACACGGGACACGGGACAACAGGTTAAAGGAAAGCATAGTGCTTGTATCAAGGGAACACGGGACAGCAGACTAGAAGACAGCATAGTGCTTGAATCAAGAGAACACAGGACAATAGGCCAGAAGAAAGCATAGTGCTTGTATCAAGAAAACACGGGACAGCAGGCTAGAAGAAAACGTAGTGCTGGAATCAAGGGAACGCAGGACAGCAGGCTAGAAGAAAGCATAGTGCTTGATCAATCACTAACACTATTGAAGCAATATGGTTCTAAAAATGATCCTTTCGTTATCCACCGGCGGATGGTGCAATTTGAATAAGTTATACACATCTATATATATTTGTAATGTCTATGATTATGCATCATGTTTCAATACCAGTCACATTTTTGTCCCAGTCTTGTTGCGGCATCGTGCATGATTTAAATTCAAAATCATTGATTTATTCAAATAATGCTAAGAATTTGCTTTTGAACTTTTATAGTAGGTAGGTAGTAGGTTACCTATTTAATTTAAATATTTTTAACGATAGGTTGTTCCCTACTCTACTACTCTACTCTCTTTATTCCATCGTTGTTTTGCTAAGTAGTTCTGGCGTATTTTAGGCCGATTCTGCCGTGCCGGCTTAGATCAGAAGGTAGCACTAGGTATGACATGAAGCCATCTTTACCGCTATCACCTATATGGTAATTTTGCCATTGCCAACCTACACCAAACCTGTACCTGCAGTGCGAACGACGAGAAAATGCGTTCTTGACATTGTCAGATTCCTATACGAATACGTGCACGTGTTTGGCGAATTTGATCTAAGTTACTAAAATTATTGTCGCACTGACTATAGCCGTCATATTACAAAACGGGATCTATTTTTTTATATATATGTGTTACGATTTTTTGCATTACCAACTTTTCTTAGGTAAAGATTTTAATACAAAAATGACAATTTAGAACTGGACTAAGTTGTCAGTTTTGTAAAAGGAGCTGTATTTCGATTTCAGTTAGGTTCTTATTATTTCAAAAAAAGGCTCGATGGTTTAAACCATACCTAAAGAACAACCTTGTTTTGTAATAAGGGTTTTTTTTTGGGTGGGAAATCATCAAATAACTTCTTCCGCTCTGGGTGGAGTAGGAGGACTTTTACTGACTAAAACCCACCCGTGTTCCTGCAGTTGCCTGTGTGCCGGGCCACGGTACCTCTTTCGAACAACCCGCACCCCTGGCAGGTAATAAGGGGGTTAGTGTCTGGAACACATTCTCTCGAGAACCGTAGTAAATACCTATATTCTTGGCGTTGTAGAGGTAGGTGTATCGATTCTAATATCAATATTAGCTACTTTGCACGCGTATTGTCTAAAAAATACTTCCAGTTAATTTAATGAATAAAATATTACCTACTTATATGCAGTTACGCCTTCAAAGTTGTTTGTTTACCTGTTCGAAACGTCGGTAGGTAAGTAGTAGGTCTAGCGCTAAAACCTTTATGTTTCTACCTAGAAACGGGTAAATCGGATAAACAGGAAAAACAACTAGAGATTATGGTCAACAACAAATTAGTTAATGAAGCTGCTGACGTGGCTGAGGCATTTAATGAGTTGTTTGCCAACATACCTTTAACTACGACTCGCAACTTAAATTCGTCCCCGTCTAAAGCGGAAAACCTTTTGCATAGTAGTGTGGCCAAATGTAGTCGCTTATTTAGTTTCGAACATAAAAATATCGTCTACATCACGAGGCGTTACCCTCGTGATGTAGATAATATTTTTAACACACTTAAGTCTAAAAACACTGGTGATTACTCGGGCATTTCTATTAAACTTTTAAGTAATATAATTGACATCGTAGCCCCCTATCTAGCTATTACTTTTAATAAATGTGTTGACCTCATGAAGAGTAGTAAAGTCATACCATTATTTAAATCAGGTAATAAAAATAACGTTGGAAATTTTAGGCCTATTTCTATCTTTACCTTTAGTAAAATATTTGAAAAGTTAATACTCAAGCAGTTGCTAAGATATTTTAATTTAAATAGCTTCCTTCATGATGAACAATATGGCTTTACAAAAGGTCGGTCGACTACAGACGCGGGTGTTGTTCTGCTGAAGCACATATTTAACGCATGGGGAACTCACAAAATGCTATTGGAGTTTTCTGTGATCTTTCCAAAGCATTTGATTGCGTGCACCATGGCACGCTTTTGCGTAAACTACGTCATTACGGTGTTCAAAATGAAGCTCTCAACGTAATAAATTCTTAATTAAATAATAGGCACCAATGTGTAGATATTAATGGTGTGCAATCTTCCGGGCTACCCCAAGTTAGGTGTACCCCAAGGCTCAATACTGGATCCATTGTTATTCTTAGTGTACATTAGTGATTTACCATTCTATTTAAATGGTATCTGTGATGTTGTACTGTTTGCTGATGATACCTCTCTTAGCTTTAAAGTAGACAGGAGGAATAGACAAGATTTTGACGACGTAAACAGTGCACTCTCAAGGGTAACGCATTGGTTTACCACGAATAATCTAGTTCTCAATGCCAAGAAAACGAAATGTATAAAGTTAGCTTTACCGAATGTAAGAAATCTGGGACACAACATCGTCTTAGATAATGAGGTGCTTGCAACTGTAGACTCGGCCGTTTTTCTGGTCATAACAGTAGATGCCAAACTTCAGTGGGGATCACATATATCAAGCCTAGTGGGAAGGCTCAGTTCGGCCGCCTACGCTACGCCGCGCCGTCAGGAAAGTAAGACAATACACTGTCGTTGATGCAGCTCGGTTAGTCTATTTTAGTTATTTTTATAGCGTTATATCCTACGGCATTCTGCTGTGGGGCAAAGCCGCTGACATTCAAAATATATTTGTTCTTCAAAAACGAGCTGTTCGTGCAATTTACCAGCTAGGTGCTAGTTTTCCTGAGAGATTTTTTGAAGATATTGGCACTCTTACGGTGGCATCGCAATTCATCTTCGCTAACATCTTATATATGAGGCGAAATATACACGTATACACTAAAAACAGTGATATTCATAATATTAATACTAGAAATAAGGACAGACTACGTGCTCCCTTTCACCGGCTTCATAAAGTTCATAACTCACCTGTTGGGCTTGGTATAACCTTTTATGACAAACTTCCCTGTTCTTTGCTAGATTTACATTTTAATGCGTTTAAAGCTAAAGTAAAATCAAATCTTTGTTCTAAGGCATACTATTCTATCAACGACTACTTAAACGATAAAAATTGTTGGTCGCTGTGATTTATTCAAGACAACGTTTGTGTTCTTTCACGAATTAGCTTAACTACTGACAGGTTTATCTTATTTGACTGTATAAACCATTTTTTTTTAGATGAAATTTTCATTTATTTTCACTTACTTATTATTGTATAGAATCAAGTTCTTCCAACTTATCAGACAGCTGTACTGCTGGGGAGTTTGTTGGGCCACTTCTTCCCAGCTAAAGCACTAGGATGTGGTGAAGGGCGGGCGTTTTGGGGGACAGTCTTATGTAATTTTGTCGTTCAAAAATGTGCTGACTCTCAGCCTAGTTTAATTAAATGACTTTTGATTTTAATTTTATAAATATAATAACAACAAAGAGCTACGGGAATTATGCAATTCAATTTATTGATTGCCCTAGTTCGTTAGTAGGTATGCGAGTACCTAAAGTATTCTCGCTGCGAATACGTTGTGAGCGGAATGCAGTCTGCCTGCAGTTCTTACAATGAACGCTGTCAATGCGTCGAGTAATCACAAGTTCACCACACGAGTCTATAACAGCACGTTGTAGGTATGTAAATAAACATTTATTAGTTAATTTCAATAAATAGGTACATGACATCAAAAGAAAAGACTAATTCCACGTACCACCTAAACATAACTTATCTAATACCAGGAAAACGCAGAGATGAAGAAGATTTATTATTTCAATGGACTCATTTTAAGATAATCCTAATTTTTTACGAAACGGCAGAATTATTTTGCTCTACTTGCAGGTTTTACTAATGGGTTCTTCTAGCTTACTCATTAGTCATTAGACGGACGGACAGTAGCTATTAATTACAACTCGCTACCTACATAAAAACTTGCCAAAAAGGTTACCTACTCAAGAACGTCAAGAAACGTCTTCGTTAATCATGTTTTAGTGTAAGTAACTAATTGAAAAGCAACAAAACAGTGAATGAATGGTTACAAACTTATAGCGAAACTGGGGCGACTGCATACCATTTGGTACCTAGTTACTGATTTTGATTAATCACCGGCGGTTATGTATACCTACTTCAACGGTTACTTACTTATGTACTTATAATCAATTATCCTTACTTCCCTACTAATATTACAAATGCGAAAGTAACTATTTCTGTCTGTTTACGCCTAAACCGCTGAACCGATCCAGGTGTGCGGGTTGTTCGAAAGAGATACCGTGGCACCTGGCACACATGCTACTGAAGGAACACGGCTGGGTTTTAGTCAGTAAAAGTCTGACACACTCTCCTGCTCCACCCAGAGCGGGAGAAGTTAATTGATGATTTCCCAACCTCAAAAAATAAAACTACAGAGATATAGGCTACTTTTTTACGTTTTATATCCACGCGAGCGGAGCCGCGGGCAAAAGCTAGTGTATAATAATTGTACAACACACATTTGTTGCACCAGTAAAAAATATTCAAATAATCCCTTCGGGTTTTGGATTGAATCCAATGATGTGGCGAGTGTAATGCGCCTCAGACAGGTCAATGACTTCCAGAAGATTTATTAAAATTAAGTATATACATAAAAAGTATATAGGTGCAGAGATTACGTAAACAACTTCCAGCCCAGCATTTAAGCTGCACTTTCGATCTAAAAATACTTCCTGCATAACTTATTAGCTCCTATATTAAAAGTATGTTATTGAAACAATAAATGATCAGGACCGCTTTATTTATCTCAAGGGATACCTACTTGTATACCCAGTTATGTAAGTAGATAAGGTCTATTTCGAACTGAACAAAGTAGTTAATTTACTTATTATTGCTTTAATACTCGTACATCACCGTCACCCAGTAATAAGTAGGTATGTACTACTTTGAAGATTTGTTATAGTTCTCTCACTTCTCGTATCATGTTCTCTTATAAGGCATAGGTACGTAGGTATATCAGCTAAAAGCAAATTAAAAGCAAGCTACCCAGATAATCGACACGTCTTAATTATGTAGGTACTCGTACATTGTCAAGCCCAGCACCCTAATTGTGTAACACACGATCAATCATAATCTGTTTAATTTTGATAGTTTAACAATATTCATTGCGTTATTTACGTTGCTGAGAAGACACATTTTTCGAACATATGAAGCAATGGATTAGCAATCTGTTTCAAAATGATTCACATTATGATTGATCGTGCGTTACGCAATTAGGGTGCTGGGCTTGACAATGTACGAGTACCTACATAATTAAGACGTGTCGATTATCTGGGTAGCTTGCTTTTAATTTATAATAAGGTTCCCCTCCTAGTCGCGCGCTCGAACTAATTGATGGGCCTTGCTAAAAAGCACGCTGTCTCACTAGGCCTCGTGTCCGACAGAGGTAGTATCAGTGATGAGCAGTTAGAAGCTAGTCTACACGTACAACATTATTGAGTGAGATGCAGGATCATTTATAGTACAACAGGCGCGTAAAAAATTAAGAATAGTCCTTCGGAAGATCGGGTTTTATGAAAAAATCACTGCATAAATCAATGACCAATAAAGTTTATTGAACTTTTTGATATTTGAGCTCTGTCGGTACCGAATTGGTTTTTCAGATTTTACACTTCTTTTATTACTAAGCACGCCCAAAGTTAGGTTAAATTAGCAAGAAAAACGAATCTTTGTTGGCTCCTAACTTTTTAATGGGTTTTTATTTTAGTATTCTGTTTCCAGGCAATATTAATAATGAGACAAAACCATATCAGGTTTAATTTTTTATGTACATTGTCCAACAGTGGAGTAATACACTCCCAAAGTTTGTATGGGAAAAATGTGGACTAGATTCACCTTAAGGTGCAGGACCGTAATTGCGTAAAGACATAGTGTCTTCTTCTTCACTCACAATCTGATATTGCGAATTGCTTGATGTGTTCGAAAATTTGTCTGCTCAACAACGTAAATAACGCAATGAATCTTGTTGCACTGTCAAAATGAAAGCCATTCCTACTGTTAGTGCGTTACGCAACTACCCCGCAGATATGGGAGTTGAAAACATTCAAAGAGACACTGAACTAAGGGCGTCTAAAGGTTAACGATAACTATGTTGACCTTGCACGACTAACATTTATTAACAATTCATATAAAATCGATAGACTAGCACTAGATAGCCACTATAATAACATAAACGCTCAGGGAAATTTTCTATAAACTTCACGTATTTTTAGTTTTGAAAGTGAAGTGGGCGGCGCGCGGGAGTGCTTGCCACCTAGCAGCTAGCTCCTGTTTGTCTGGTTCAACCGGAGTCTGTACTAGATAGTTGATACCGCTACTGAGCATAACTAATGTTTTCATCCTAGACCTAACTACTAGTAGGTACCCGACTAACAGTTTCTTTGGAAATAAAATAATTGGAGTCATAGACTTGGAAAAGAAGTTTGACCTGGCTCCGAGATACAGGAAGATATACGGTAAAACATGGCAGAGATTTTGAAAAGGTTCATGAAAAGAGCATCAATCGATTATGTAATAATGCAAAAATGCGAGATCCACAAACATACAGAATAAGGAACTTCCCTACAGCCGGTCCAATACCAGTTTCAAAAGGAGTTCACGAAGGGGCTGTTTTAGGACCTTTTTAAATTTATAAAACATTAAAAAAAAACTAAGTAAAAAGTTTTTATTTTCACTTTTTGGTTATAGTACCAACCAATTCGAAATTTCATCATCCTTGGGGTCAAAACAATGCATATTTATGCGATAGCAGCAATCGCGGTTGGTCATTTTTTGAAGAGTTCCGCTGTCTGTCTCCGAAACTCATCATCAGATCTATATAAAACTTTAATGGGACCATTTCGGAATAAACTTCTTTCGAACGAAAAAAGAATTTTGCAAATCCGTCTATATTATGACGGCGTTATGCCCAAAAATACATAAAAAAACATGTCGAATTGATAACCTCCTCCTTTTTGAAGTCGGTTAAAAAGGTCTAAATCTAGAACCTTTATTTTAGTTATTATTGGAATTTCTGACCGAAGGCAAACAGGCTCGAAAGATATCCGGCAGTATGAAAAAAGAGAGCTTCCTTTAAAAAAATGTTATGTTTAAACCTAATACATTTAATATATTTTTTAAAGGAAGCTGTCTTATCAAGAGAATACCGGTGAAGATGATATTTAAATTGTCATTTTCGGTGAACTCACCAGTAGCTACTCTCTACAATTCATCAATGACCAGCGTGGGATCTAAAGAATAACATTTAACAGCCACTGTGCAAGAACTCGTGTTACATAATGAAATGTTAGAACACCGTAAGACCACAAAATACAGAGAGGTAAGACCCAAGAAAGAGATTTGTCACTTGAGATAAGATTGTTCCAGACGAATGGCAGGCCATTCCGTAAGAGACGTAGGAAAAAAATTGGTTGCAGTATTTACAGTCGCATTAGACACGATTTAGTCCACAAGGACCAGGAACTAAGCAGTTTGGAGTCCTTGGAAAACTTATGGAGAAAAGGAGTATGATACGAGTAGCCCAACTTGATTATATAAAAATGAGTGCTGTGCAACAAGATGCCCGGGCATAAAATATGTCAATAACTACATTTTATGCGTCCATACATGATTACACAGATATAGCTTGAGAGTATGTACATTGTATTGAGAACCTCTTTAATGTCGATGTCCATATAAAAAATATCAACGTACTACCAGGATGCTATGAGTCAATTTGATCGTCATCAGAAACATTATTGCCCATTTCCGCAGTCATATAAATGTTATTTAATTCACCATTCATAATCAAAAGTAATTAGTGAAGACTATTAAGTAAATATAATATAGACTTCATTTTTGCACTGGGTTGACTGGGTACTATGCATTAACTAGTTACATTTTATGCTGTTACTGGAGCGATTAACCTGTTGTTTAGAAGGTAACGATTTGTTACAGAAATTACTCGCGACAGTTAAACACAGTGAGTGACATGAGTTAATTAATCTAATGACCGGTATCGAGTTTCTGCCTAATCATATACCACCATATTCATAAACGATGGTTAAAGCTAAATGGTGTTTAAACGTCAAAAATGTATGGTTAAACAGACGCTAATTATCCTTTAACTTTAATCATAGTTTATGATGAATATGGGGGTAAATGGAAAACAACGCTCAACGCAAGTCCACACGACTGTGTTCAATAGAATGCCATCCATGTAACTGATTACAGCTAAAAATAAAGTGTAATGATAATTCATCAAAATATTCAAAGGTTCGTGTATGATTAATGATTAACTATGTATATTCATATGTTGACCTATTAATTTCAAGCTCTATCTAATCAGATGACAAGCACCTAATGGATCGCTAATGTTTTGTTTATTCTTCCATCACTGTTTATATTGGTGTGTCATAATTAACAATGGCTGGATAAACAGACAGTGTGTTGCGGTTGCGTGTGGCCTTTGCTTGAGACTCCTTTGTTGCGATATTCCGCATTGATACGTCAGTCATTGTAGCTGTAGCGTCAATAACTGGTACAATATATCGCGGTGCCCGTGAGCTTCTGTATGTAAACAATGCCTTTGTGTGTTCGGCCACTGGAGACGGAATATGACGTAGAATCTGATCCGCAATTCCAAGTGGTGGCTAACTAATTATCTATTGTTACTTGAAAGTGAAATAGGCTCGCTGGTGCTTGACTATCAAAGCTTGACAGATTCTGTTATCGTTGACTTTGATAGATTTTCCGTAGTTCACAAGTTTAATACTTTACTCATCTCTGGCCTTATCTAACTTAACTTTAAAGGTAGAAACCGAATCGATGTTATGATGGATAACACTACCGACCTTCCCTGTACAGACCTTTTAAATATTTATTGAACAAGTGCAGCTTGCCAAGTTTATGCGGCATTGACGTGTGTTATATTTGTTTTAACATTTGGTCGTCACTCAAGCGTGTAGATGTATTACCCAGTTAGTATTGACCTTAAATGAATGATAAACTAACGCTTGCGTGTTTCAAATTAATGCCTTGATCTTAAAATATTGTATAATTTATAGGAAACCTTATAACGGTTTTTTCTGGATTATGATTGTACTTATACGTCTATTTACATGATTTGTAGCATACTTAATTGTAGCAGGTTTGCAATATTTACGGAAACATCTAGTGCTAAGAAAGTAGGTCAATGCATCGTATCTAAAAATATTTTTGTTTAAAGCTTATTTGACCTGAATCTGTTTATCAGCATAAAACTTATCCAAAGGCCGGCTGAATGATTGGGAGCATTTGGTGTGTAAAGTAGATTAAAACGAATTGAGTTTTAAACATTTTGGAATGAGCATGATATTATTATGATGATACCTATTACAGCTTTAGGTAATGATAAATCATCATCTGCCTAGCTTTATCCCAACTATTTTGGGGTCGTCTTCCAGTCTTACCGGATGCAACTGAACACCAGTTATTTACTTTCAGCGACTGCCTATCTGACCTCTAGAATACGATACTCCTAATGAATTATTATACATTACCTACACACAAAAACTCCCAATAAGTAGACTTTAAAGAATTTTTTATTTGCGTAAAAATTAGCCAACGTTGCCGATGGTTGCTATAACTGATCGAATTCTCCCCTATCGGGAGATCATCGCATCGTTATAGACAGAAAGAACCTTGTCGTGTCCTGTAAACATGGTTAGAAAGGTTCTTATTACACAAACTGTTATATTTTCAAAATATTTGTTTAATATAATGTATTTGTAGGATTCATATTTGTGGAAACGTTGACCGATTCTACCTAATCATCATCAACTATTACAAAACGATGGATTAATTAACTTTAAAAAAAATACAAGCGAAATCGATGTATTTACGATCATAACGCTATCTACCCACATTCTAGCGCTAAAATCGCTTTAATTTGTGGTTAACGTGTATGTTGTAATTAACGTTGTTTACAAATAGTTAAGCTCGTTTGAGTTGAACCAATGATTACCTATGCAAATGAAGAAGATAATGTTTTCCTGAATGCATAACCATCAGCACATAACTGTGCGTCCGTGCTCTGTGTGTGTTATTTACTGTTTGTTATGAAATCGCTGAAGAACAGCCTGCCAAGAACTGACTGCATGAACCTTCTACATGATAATGAATGACAGTCCTCTGCCGATGACGGTGGGTACCGTGAATGAGTGACTACGTGACCAGCCGTCACCTGTGTTATCAAACATCTACTTCAGACTGATGTTGCAGCTCGCAACATCGGTGTCGCTGACTCATTTGCACATTGTATGCTGTTTGTTTATGAAATTCTTCACTTTCGAATATTCTACTGATTTCGAATTATTCTTAAACAGATACTTGTAACAATTTAGATGATAAATTAAATAAAATGTGTATTAATGGGTGTAGTAGTGTACCTGTGCCGCCGCAGCAGACCTCTTCGTGCAGGTGATCCACTCGGTCCTGCGCCATCATTGTCCAGCTTCTCGGGAGACCGGAAAAGCTTGCGGAAGGCGGCTGCCACCTTCTCCTTTGACCGGGACGTCATGTTGCACTTATTGAACTACACTTAACACCCAATAGCTGCACTCAACTCTCCGAAACGATAATTTAACTTTCACACTATGTTTATTTTATATCCGCACGTCTGTCGTGACGTCCACGCGGCATGTCACGAAAACGTCAAAATATTTTATTCGAATGTGGAGTCCGTGGAGATGTATGCAGGCAGTAATCGTTCAAGTGTTCGGCATGTGTTACATCACTCGAGGCGTCTCGCACGGCGAGGGTCCGAGATGTGCGGCGTCTGCTGCAATGCACGTGCGACTACGAAGCGAGAGCGTCGATGAAATCGAAACTTGGCACGCTGGAGGAGGTCGGTTATCGCACCTCGGCGGATGCGTGGCGGAGCGCGCGCATGTGTGTCACAGTGCGTCGCCGCGTGAGTCGCATGTCCGCATGTCCACACAACCGCCGGCCGACGCTGCACACCCCACAATGACCGTATGACGTATCAATCGCTGTACCTCGGCCAGCTGCGCTGGCGCAACAAAAACTTTTGTAGTTCCCAAAGTTCGCTGATCTAGTTGCCGCACCTTTAATTCCTCAGAAGTTCGTCATCGCTTTTTCTCGTCACTCACTGTAAAAGAATGAAACAAGTTGAAATTTAAATGATTCGTCAGCCAAATATTTGTGTTTCCCAATGACTAATTTTTATTAATCTTTATTTATTAATAAGATCTCATTTGGGTAACAAATACTCGTGATGGGTACTAATAGAAAACAGAAACTTTATAAGAACACTTTCTTGATATCAATAAACAATAAAAAAATGTTTTCACTGAGACATTTTACATGCAACCAAGTATGGCCGTACGTGATTTATAGCTCCTAGATAATTAATATCACTTAGATCTCCAAAGTCTCCACTGAACGTTCAGCAAATGCGAAAGCAATTAGGGTGCTCTTCTTTACAAATTAATCTTATTTAAATTGGCTTATCTAATCTATTCTCTAAGGTTTTATAAAATCCAATGCATCACGATGTATTCGCTTGGATCTTTGAATAAATCTAAAAGACCATTTATCTATATCGACCTGAAAATGCCTGAAATGTATCATTTATCATTTGCCTATTGTAGGTCGATTTTGTTTAGAGCTATGTTGGGTCGGCCTCGGCTTCCAATCCAACCGGATGCAGCTGAACAGCTGAATAACAGTATTTTACATCATAATTTCAGCCGAAAGATGTCCACTGTTGGACATAGACCTCCCCCAGAAGGGGGGTTTTGCCATAATTGCCACGCTTGGCAAGCGGGTTAGCGATCGCAGTATGGTGGTCAAATGCATAGAGAACGCTGCTGCCCATTCTCTAGTGAGTCCCTTAGTCGCCTTCTACGACATCCACGGGAAGAAATGGGATGGTGCTATTCCTTTATTTCCGACACCTCACGAAAGTATTTTACATATATATTCTTATCTGACCTCCACAGCCTAATTAGATACCTTTGGTAAGACTGGTTGGACTTCTGACAACCTGTAATGAGTCCCGTAACGACTGTCAAAGATCTTCGAATGACAGCTGGAATCAACGTTTATGCACGCAGGGGTAGCTTAACCTAACCTTCGATCTTCCTTCGACCTTCAATCTAACTTTCGACCCGTGCTGCTGTTATCATTTCGTCACGAGTATAAAATAATGAATAAACTAACGACATTTATTCATAATAATTATGAATAGTAGATACGTACACGTGGGTACTAGCTTTATGTATAGAATAAATAATGTGTGCCTACTCTAGCATTTTCTATTAGTGAACTGGTATTTCTAGACTGTGGTGTCCTCGTGTCGACCTTGGCCCTGGCTGAGGATAGGACGTCCATTAACCGGAGCCTACGAAGCCCACTCGTTATTGGCAAGTTGCCCGATATGATTATGTCCCTCAGGACTAAAAGGCTCATTGTGGAGGCGGCTAATAAATTCGCCCGATCAATACGCGCTCATAATACATGACGCTTTTTAGAACATCGCTGATTTATAGATAGAACATGACTACGGTCCCCTAATTTTTGTGACTAAGCTAAAATTTTCAACAATTTTATTATGAAGGATTTGTTCCTAAAATTAAAACCGACCAACTTTTTCGGATGAAAACATATCTACATTTTTTATTCTAAAGCTCTATTTCATTAGGTATGGCACAGACACAAAACTGTGTTAGTTTAATGGAAACCACTCTACTATGCCAATTAGATTATGTTTCTAGTCTTTGAACTGGCAGTATAATTAGATCTTATCATCACTGTGTCATTTCATTTGCTACCTCCCACTTTACTAGAGAGCTCTATTTAAAAGAATTCCTAAAATAAAATAAGAAAATAGATCACTAGGGGGCGTAGAACTTACGTACTACTACTACGTAGGTGTCCTAGGTTATGAGTAGATTCGGAACAGTCGTAACCAAAGTCTTGCCTAATTAACAGTCCCGATACTGTTTTGTTACCATCCGTCCGGAAAGCCCAGCTTTTTGGCCACCCCGTCTGGATTTTGCCCGGCTTTGACATTTATCCAGACTTTTTGGAATAAAAAAGTAAAATGGTTACTGAAAAATAAAGTTTTTTAAGTTGAATGTCCGGACTCCGGGTCCGGACGTTTTTTTCCAAATGTCCAGCTTTTTGTCAAGACTTCGCATTTCGAAATGGTAACCCTAGAGTTGCACGTGTTTAAGTGAGAAACCGCATTCTTGTACGACTTGTTATTTTACTGTGTTTAGAATATCAAGACAAGATAGCTACCTGTGTACGCACACTGGAGCTGATTTAGTCTGCAAGCCAGTAGGTAGGTATAGATACCTACAAGCAATACCATTTATTAAAATATAATAATCAAGCCTGGCAGCACGGGTCGGCTGACCGACTCAACCCTTGATGTTCAAATCAAATCAAATAATTTTTATTTGTATATCTAACATTGGTAGTGTTTAAAGTTCTTAAATTAAAGTCATAGTTATGCCAAGTCGCTATGGTATGCCAAGAACCATACAAATATGATTGCATGCGAAATAAAATAATGACTATGCGAGAGATAAACATAAATTATTTGGTTCATCATATCAGCCGAAAGCCCGAAAGACATCCACTGCTGGACATAAGCCTCCCCCAAAAGGGGGGATTTGCCATAATCGCCACATATCACAATGTGGAATAATTTCTACAGTCAATGCGTAAATAAATAATCATAAATTACAATTGGTCACAATTTTCAGTCAAATAAATAAGTCTACATTAATTTATCATTTAGAAATTCATCAGTCCTATAATAATATTTTTAAATGACCTATTATCAGTATTTTGTACCATTTAATTTTTTTATGACACCTGGTAATTTATTGTAAATGCGCGGTACCATGCCTAAAACGCTCTTTCTCACTAAGGCAGTCTTGTAGGATTATTCCGAACCTGACCCGAAAGCAGCGCTGGTTACTTAAAGAGTTTGCGTATTGGCTACGAATCGCAACATCTCGTAACGTTAACAACATCTCGTAATGTTATTTATAACATTATCCTTGAAGCATTCGTATCTCTGTCTTATTTGATAAAATCAGAAAATTCCCCCTCTCAGAGAAGACGCCTGTGTCAGTGCAGTGAGAATGGGGTGCTTACGCTTATTATAGTACCTGTATCACAATTGCACATCACAGTAGCCATAATTTTGAAGCGGTTTCATAATGATGTGTCTGATCGTCTACATTAATAACGCAATTAATATTGTTCAATTATCAAAATAAAATGTGTGTATCAGTGTTATGTGTGTGTGTAGAGCTGGGAGCTCTGCTAGTTCCTGGCTCCCAGAAACTGGATGAGGTACTTATTTCGTGGCTTAAGCTTTTTAGCGCTGTTTTAATTACCAAATCCAAAGTAGAAGGCACTGAACTATTTCATGATTCATGGTCCGTTTATGATTCCTCAACTTTTCGTTCTGACAAAACGTCTAAAACCTCTGTACTTATAGGTATTTTGGAAAAGTTGCGCTAAAGTTACTTCGATTGAAATAATATCTTACGTAGGTCGAAACCCAAACAGGTATTTGTGTCGTTCAATTAACTCCGAATTATTTTTAGACTGCAATAGTTATTACATCATTATCATAAAACATGCAATTAATGCGGTAGGCGACTAGCGATTCAAAAAACTTGTTTCCAAAGCAGTTTTCGATACGGCGCTCTAAGCTCATTTAAAAATAAGCAAAAAAAAAGAGCCATGCGTTTTTAATAAAAGGCATGGCTATTTTGACCAGCTACCTATAGGCCATCAATGACAACAAAAAGACGCTTGATATGCTCAAAATTGGGTTAAAAACCGGTTCTCTAATGATTTGATTTTTTTTGGTCAAAAAATGCTTAATTACGAGCCAATGCTTCAAGATCTGCATAAGTGCTCACTAAAGGATAAACACAGTAATTAAGTACGTACGTGATTACCAAGAGGAAGACCTGGACCAGACTCGCACAGACCACTGATGAATGGCATAAAAATGAGGAGGCCTATACTTAGGTACTCAGTGGGTAAAACAAGGCCGCCAAGGCTGGTAAATGAATAGCAACAAAGACAAACTTACTTACATTATACATAGAAGATAGAATTGAAGGATAGAGAAGATATTTTTGGTCTGGAACTGAACTTCCAATACGCAGTGTCTATATTTGTATAAGGCAAGTAGGTAGGTACACCCTGCCCCCTCTAATGAATCTCAATAAAATCGTTTGATTAGGCGCGTTCTCAAGCGTGCGACCCCTTGTAGAATTTTATAACTTCGCTCCCCTCGTGTTCTGACTACTAAAACTATGACCAAACGACTTGTTTCGTTCGGGAGCCCTTTTTCGTAATTCAAATGCTTTGCCAATAAGTAGATACCTACGTCCTTCAAAAGTTCAGAAATGGTTACATAAAAACTTGGATTTGATTCGTCAAAACTGATTTTAGCAAATTAAAGCGAAAAAAAAATTAAAGCCTATGCAGTGAATCTATATCAGACTTGATTAAAGTTAAATTATATTGCGTAGGAGAAGTATCTATCTAATGCAAAAGGAAATATACAAGCTTAAAGATCTTGCTGCTCATAAATTATAGAGTTTTGTAGTTGTTGGTAGCCGGACGAAAGCTCCGGAATCGTTTATGAATTGGGAAATTTCTTATGTTGAACTTCAGCAACACTCAGTTTAGGAAACCTTGTGTGTGCTCGTAAACAATGTTGAAACAATAAAGGGAGGGTTATTGCTTGTGGAAGACATCCTACGCAAATTCATAATGTCCCGGAAAATTCCAAGTGCTTGCTTGTGAAATTGTAATGCGTCGTCGTAGTATGCCTATTTCACGTTAAATGTAATTAAATATTTAATCAAAATGTTGTTTGTGGAAACAAGTATTAGGTACCTATAGTATATATTGCACTAAAATGCCAAACTTGTTCTTGCATGTGTGCGAAGAAAATGATATGCAGTCGTCCGATGAACTGGGATGAAGTCAGCGGCTTGCCTTGACTTGACATTAGGAATCTGACACAGTTTATAAGTTGTTATTTATAAGCAATAATAAACCATTCTTAGCCATATTAACACCCCGATTATTTACGGATTTAAAAATGTTGTGTAGATAAGTATCACTATTCTTGTTTTGCTTGAGTCAAACACCGATTTTGAATAGGCAGTGGATAAAACAATAATCCATTCAATAAATCGCGAATCATACATTCATCACAAAACCTTAAGCCGTAGAAAGGTAACTCGCCTCTCACAATCGAATTCTAAATGCCAGAGGTCTTTCAATAATGGGAAACAGCAATTAATCCGAATTCATTAACGGAACTCCGATAACAGCACTACGTTCAAGAGATGCGAGGGTAGTTAGGGGTGGCGGGGTGCAAGAGGGGGCGAGAGGAGGACAACCGACGACCTCCACCTCCACAAATGACGTCAGAGCAGACCCCTAACGCGTACGTATCGCACTCAGATGAATTCAGATGGCTATGCTTTTGAAGATAACAAGCCGTATAAAACAGCACTTTAGTGCTACAATTACTATGAATGATACAACACAAAGTTATAGGCTCCATAGGAAATTCTGTGATGACAATAACTTGCTATATTGCGTAAGATACGAATCAGATTTAAATGCTGGTTATAAATACGTGCGATAAGCGACTGTGACTCCTACAACATATAACATGGACATAATGCGTTAGACAACTCTCGCAGTTATTTCCTGGTTGATGAGAATAACATTATTATTTACATTTCTACAGTTCTAGATGCTAATTGGACTACTAAACTAACAGCTTGCACAAAGCGTAACAATAATTATGACAAATGTTTTGTTCTCGACGACAAAAATTACGTAAGCGACGCGCAAAAAGATACCTATCTACATATTGCAGCGTAGGTGCATTGTATCTTGTTGTTTACACTATTATACGAACTTAATTATATTCAAAAGGAGTTTGAACGAGTTACAGCTCCTGCAGACAGACTCGACACGACTCCGGTGGAACAATTTGTTATGAAGTTTCCATAAAAAATGTTCTACCAGTGTCGCGTCGCGTCTGTCGATCTTTATCAACACAACACAAGACAAGCCATCATCTGAACCTCTTCATTTTTGACATTGTCGGCGACATAAACAGCATTGTCGAGGACAACAGGCTATTGATTGGACACTAAACAAACACTATTGATGGTTCAAATTTTAATTGCCTAATTCATTATTTAAGTCAACAATCGATTCTAGGAATTATAATAGATAATAGTGTTCTTACACACGAGCGACACACATCAAGAGAGGTAACTGGAGCTGTCTACAAAATGCCGCTTGTGTACTATTTATGTATGGTTACAGATTAATATGCAATCATCATCATCATTTATCATTCTTCTGCCGATATCATAATTATCATGTTGGTAGTATTATATTATCTGTGGTGGTGTTGAAATACACACCCGGCACGTTATCGACGGCAGCCACCGAAGCGTCGACGACGCGACGGCTATCTAGAATCATGTGCTGAATTTATGGTTACAGTTTGCGCGTCGATGTCCTTCTGTCCTAAAAAGTTTATTCGAAATTTTTTATAGCCAAATGTTGCTTCCGCTTTCAATTTTCAGCGGAAATAGTGCGCAACAATTTCACATAGGTACTTATATCTCATGGCGTTATTTATAGTGTTTATGTACTAACATAAATACCATAAGCAACGTCATGTAGAGAGTGTTCGCATATGTGGACGATTTTATGTTCCGTTTGTGACCGCCGAGTGCTTTTACGAGTTGCACCAGGAACAGGATGAGGAACGTGAGACTTGAGGAAAATTTACACCCCACAGGAAGCTCCGCGCCTGGCTCAAAGCTCTTTGTTGCCCTGTTTATGAGATAGCAACACTGAGACGAATATATTTCAACGTCGCGGAGGGAATTTGGAAAGTACTGAACCAACGTCCGGAAGTTTTAATATCTTCCGCGGAAGTTTAATACACTTCAACTCATAACATTTTGTATGTATGATAATTTAAACAAGCAACGCCTTTGTCGTGTTTACAATACAATAAGAGTTAAATTACTTATAAATACTTTCGTAGTTATTGCAACTGAAGATTTCCTAACAAATGCTTTTTTAAGAATAAATAAATACCACAGCCTGGGTTGCCCCACAGCAGAATGTCAGCTTAATTCATGTTGGCCTCGAAATTGGTTTACGATTTACGAATGAAGATGTCAAAGATCAAACTCATGACTAGTAGCGTCAAACGAAAATGTGTAGGGTGTAGATATTGCATATAGGTATGTGCCAGAATACATCTACCTCGGCTAATTGGTCTACTCCCAGGCGAGACAAGAAAAAGAATTTGCTTGACGTACCGATAAAGCCTGGAATAGGTTTTGGTCGATGAAAAACCTCATGAAACGAGAATGTTCAATTTCCCATAAAATTTATGGACATGTGTATTTTCTCTATACGGCGTTCAACAATAGTCTTTGATAGCATAGGACCAAGCTTGAGGTTTGCCAGCGAGCGATGGAGAGCAGTATCCTTGGAGTTCGACTTACCGTCCGGATACGGAATACAAATCGCCGACGTCACCCAAAAAGCAGGAAAGCTCAATAAGGGATTGGGCCGGATACGTTAGCCGAATGTTGGATGCATTCACTATGCATACCATCACGAAATTATCCCTGAAAATGTTCAACGGAATCGCGACAGAGCTAGGCGAAGTTGCAGGATGAGCTTGACGTATATATATATCTAGGCGGGATTGGTCCAAATTGGCGCGTGTTGAGTGAAAGGGTCAAATGTCCCAGTTTGCTAGAAAAATATTCTTTTTTTACAGTTTAAAAATAGGCAAGCAAGCATACGCAGCCAACCAAATTACCGATTGGCATTGAAATACTAAGCTTATGACACCTTATGTACAAAAGTAATAGAGACACCGGTATCTTTCTCCGATAAGACGGCGGGCCTCCTTGCCGGATTGCCGCCATGGGATCTGGAGACAAAGGTCCTCGCGCACACTTGGGAGTGGCGCGAGGAGGCCAAACGCCGGGGCGTAACTCCGCCGCCGCGGGAAATCGCGGCACAGCGGGCAGAGCTCCGGTGGGATCTCATGGCGACGTGGAGAGTGCGATTGTCGCAACCCAGTGCTGGACACGCCACCATTGCGGCGGTAAGTCCCCTCTTTGAGGAGTGGCTTGAGAGGCGGCACAGTGTCCTCACCTTCCGCCTGGCGCAGGTCCTCACCGGACACGGCTGTTTCGGGAGGTTCCTGTTTCGGATAAGGCGGGAGGAAACGCCCGGGTGTTTTCACTGTGAAGATCGCCTTGGATCGATTGAGGACACGGTAGAGCATACGGTGGAGGTCTGCCCGGCTTGGGCGGAGCACCGCCGTTTCCTCGTGGAAGCGATCGGCGGCGGCGATCTTTCGCGTCCGGCCCTGGTCCAGGCCATGGTACGGAGCGAGAGTGCATGGGTAGCCGTCACCTTCTTCTGCGAAGCAGTAATGCTCGCGAAGAGACAGCGAGTAATGGGTAGCTCGCTGTCCGGTAAGGACCAAGCCCGGGTCGACGGCGCGTTGTGTTCCACGCGCGCCTCAACGAGACGTCAGCACCAACTGATGGAGCCCGCAAGGGCCGATGCCTGCCAGGGGTGCGGGTTGTTCGAAAGAGATACCGCGGCTCCTGGCACACAGGCAACTGAGGGAACACGGGTGGGTATAAGTCAGTAAAAGTCTGACACGCCCTCCTGCTCCACCCAGAGCGGGAGTTAAGTTATTTCATGATTTCCCATCCAAAAAGAGAAAAAAAGCACCGGTATCTTGAACTCCTGTGTATTCTACAATATTCCAATAGGCAGTCACGCGTGTCATACACACAATACAGGATAATACTTTTCTGGAACGTTCATAAAAGATACGATTGTGGGAATAAAATATGCGTTCATCGAGAAGTCCTGTCGAGACGTGGTCCGGCACAAATGGCGGTAGGGGAGGGTCACCCTGTTCGATGTTATGAGCTGCCGGCGATGCGCCACGTTCCAAGGCTTCGGAAACCGTGGGGAATGAGACCCCCCGCCACTTATGTCCCTCCACAACACAGACAGAATGAGTTACGATTTTATATTTACTTTTAGTACGTGTCATCTCGTTCATTTGCATGTTAATTGGTTTTTTGAAGAGGCAATTTACAAAATATGAAATTGGGGCGGGAAAACATCGAACTTATTTTTGTCAGAAAATAGAACATTTTTGCGGTGAGTAAAGAAAATTCTCCGTTTATAGAAAATTGGCATTGTTTGAAAAAAGAAAGATAAACAACTGCCTCCCTCTATAATGAAATTCGGTGGAGCCCCCTGTCCAACAGAGCTTTTAACGTCACGGGGAACATTTATTTATACGTGACTAGCTGACCCGACAGACGTTGTCCTAACTATGATTTGCATTGGTATAATATTAGAAAAGTTAGTATGGTATGTTTTCTTAAATTTTCTAATGTTACGCGCAACTTTCTTATTTTTTAAACGGTTTTTTTTTAAACGGTTTTATTTAGCTCACCCCGTTTGTTTTTAAACGGTTTTTTTATTTATTATTCTTGGGTCAAATTTAGTAATTCAAATTTCACCCTCTTCCTGTCAACCGATTAATCTGAAATTTTGTATACACTTTGGATTTTGGTGACAATACAATTATGTTTATTCATTATCATTATAAATTCAAGATGGCCGCCGCTACAAAATGGCGGATAATTTATGTTTTATTAATCCCATCAATATGGGTATCAAATGAAAGGGCTCAACAAGCAGAATACAATATACTATAAAAAATTGAAATCCAAGATGGCAGCCGCTACAAAATGGCGGATAACGTAGGTTTTATCAATCCCATCAATATGGGTATCAAATGAAAGGGCTCAACAAGCAGAATACAATATACTATAAAAAATTGAAATACAAGATGGCGGCCGCTACAAAATGGCGGATAACGTAGGTTTTATCGATCCCATCAATATGGGTATCAAATGAAACTGCTCAACTAGTATAATACAATGTACTATATAAAATTAAAATCCAAGATGGCCACGGTATAAACTAAAAACTAGAAAATAAAAAAATAGGTAAAAAAACTTTTTCAGTTATACGGTTTTATGTTAAACATACATTGCAATGTTTAAGATAAATGTACTAAAAACCAAAAAATAATAAAATAGATACAGTCGTGGGAATTATAAACATATGCATAGACTAGACTAAAATAAAACCGTGGGGCACGTCAATTGTCTACAAATTATCGACGGCCACGGCCACGTGCCCCACGGTTTTATTTTAGTCTAGTCTATGCATATGTTTATAATTCCCACGACTGTATCTATTTTATTATTTTTTGGTTTTTAGTACATTTATCTTAAACATTGCAATGTATGTTTAACATAAAACCGTTTAACTGAAAAAGTTTTTTTACCTATTTTTTTTTCTTTCATAAGAACCTTCGCCTGACAATAACAAACACAACTCAAAAAGAATTAGCAAAACTGGTCCAGCCGTTCACGTGTGATGCCGTGACCAAGGGAAATAAGGATTCATTTTTATATATCTAAGGGCGAACTTCACAAAACTTTTATACCTAGAATAATTCTTATTCTGAGAATAAATGTTGAATTTTTGACAGATTTTCCATAGTAGAATTGTCAGACGTAAATTTTATTCCACGGATAAAAGATATCTGACTTTGGTAAAATCCGCCCTAATTACCTTTAAACGAGCAATTCTTGTTTATATGTATATAAATATTATCTGAATCTCGGAAACGGCACCAACGATTTTCATGAAATTTAATATGCAGGGGTTTCGGGGGCGATAAATCCGATAAATCAATTTAGCTAGGTTTCATTTTTAGAAAACGTCAAACCAAAAAAAACCGAGCAAAGCTCGGTCATCCAGATATTAAAGATATGATAAGATAGATTTCCACACAAACGTAAGTGACATAACAAGTCAAACGTTGTAGCCTCAGACCATGCGTATTTCATACGTAAGGGTAATGTAATGACTCATTAGTTATTACGCTTACGTAACCTACGTATGAATTGTGTTTGATGACAAGTGCTTCCATCTTGCTTTTTATTTTTTGAAGAATGGTTTTCACCCTTTCACCACACCATTCGGCATTTTGTAAATGATCTGTGCGTGTGAGCGTGAATGCACAGGAGCAAGTTTTAGTTTTGCATGCTTCACTGTAGATATTGTTTGCCGCGCTATCTCTTGATTTTTTATTTGGTCTGAGATTAGCCAAGAGTGCAAAAACTCTTCAAAAAGCTCTTGTGCTAATAACAGCACGAGAGCAGGTATAAGAACCAGTTTCACAGGTAGGCACAGACTTGAGAGGTCCTAGCAAGATTAAAGGTAGCTTGGCACGAATACGAATACCGCCGATATTTAGCTAAATTATTTGCCAAACCGCCTTATTGAAACAAATTACTTTTCGCTTTCAGATGTAGAAGTATAGCCATTACCAAAAATACATATCACAGAAATTCACGACTATAGAAATCAGAATAGGACGTAGTCTACATAAATAGAAACGTGTGCTTGTACATATTATTTAAGAGATATGGTGTGCTCTATATGAAAATGTGCGGTTGTAGTGAGATCTGCACCACTGGAATGACAACCCTCTTCATAATAATGGGCGTTCCAGTGATATTAAAGCTTGTAGACATGTAAAATATGTATGTCGAAGCGAAGATACGTGCCGTCAAAATATACTGCTTGCATAGAATTCACTGAAGTTCATTGTTCGTTTACAGTATTTTATACACATTCTCGTAACAAGAACCAGTGTTATGATTTCTTTGTTTGAAAATATTTGATGATTGAAGAAATTCGAGATTGGAGGCATAGCTACTTTTTCGTTATCAATGCATATTTGCAACCTATGAGAAGGGAAACATATTATCCAGTGTCGACGATTCGAGAACATAATCTAAGTAGGTAGCTACTCAAAATACTCTACCATGATATAAAAGAGGTCGATATCACTAGTGCGCAATAAAGATAAATTAAATGAAATGCTGCTTTGAGTAAATTGAGAAACTCGTATTACAGCAACGCTCCCATTGGACGCTCCATTTTCCTCCAGTGCTTTAAATAACTTAGGTAGGTGTTTTTGTTTTAATCTCTGCAAAGCTCGGTAGATAATATGTTTGAAAGACAATGATTTTAAAGACTTTGTTTCATCCTTTATCGCCAATTTTCACATTCCTCGGCGAAATGAGAGTTTCAAGATAATGTTTCTCCGTTTTGTTTGGGGGAAGTGCCAGGGGGTTTACGCTGGCGCTTCTTGATGATCTTATCTTGTTCATATTTGAATCAAATTTTGTTCACCATACAACGACACTGTCATGCAAATTGGAAAAAACATACCTAAGAAAATTTGAATTTCACAGTGCTACCTTGGCGATTCTCCCTATCAATAACTATGACGTAACAGAGCGGCGCTTCCTGAAGACTATTGTTTGAATAGTGTTAGATATTATGTATAAAAACACTATAATTTGTTTGTTATTTATTTTCTTCCTTTGTTTTTCATCACAATGAAACTTGAGTAGACGGAATACACCTCAGCTTGTTATGCTTCGTATAGGTGTCTAGTTTACGCCTACGTGATTGTTTTCAAGACTGACGTGATTACTTTTAAAACCACACGTCTCGACGACGTTTTATTTTGTATTTATACTTATATATCTATATATAGGTATACTATTATATCTATAGGTACTTACTAATAATAAAGTTAAAGAATTTGTTTGATTTTTCGTTTGTTTGAATTTGAACGCGCTAATCTCTAGAACTACCAATCGTATTTACATTTGATATCTAAATTCTTGAGCAAAATCGGAAGATATTTAACATTACGTTACAACCATCAGGAGCTGAAAAAATCACGCTTTAAAAACCAAACTAAAAAAGTAGAAAATAATTTAATTCTATTAAAAAGCGTGGGGTGCTTTTTGAGGTATTTAATAATCAATCAAGCACCCTACGCTTTTTAATAGAATTAAATTATTTTTTACTTTTTTAGTTTGGTTTTTAAAGCGTGTTTTTTAGTTTTTTAGACTATTATTTATTTGCTATTTTTTAGTTCTGCTAACTACAAAAGCGTGACTTTTTTGTTTTTTTGAATTGTCATCGGCCCTCGATAAGTCTACAAAGTTTAAATGAAATCTGACCGTTTGAAGTGGGTCAAAATTGCACCCTAAGGAGTTGGTTACAAACAAACATATAAACATACATACAAACAAACATACATACAAACAAACATACATACAAACAAAGATACAAGTGAAACGTGTAAAAGCGTGTAAAAAAGGAAATAGTCAGAAAGCACGCTAAGGGAAAAAAAAATCTCTCTTCTCACTTAATATTATAAATGCGAAAGTAACTTTGTCAGTCTGTTACGCTTTCACGCCCAAACCTCTGAACCGATCGTCATGAAATTTGGCAGAGATATAGCCTGGGATATGGAGAACGATATAGGCTTTTTTTACGCGATAACCGACATTCACGCGGGCGAAGCTGCGGGCAAAAGCTAGTTAAGCTAGTAATTTATAAATAATCCGATTTCTTTTAAATTAAACGGCAGGTGAAACCTCGGGACAGACCTAGTCGTAAATAAAAAAAATCCGCTAAGTAAGTCAACTTTATCAATGAGACATTTTTCAACAGCCTAAACAGTCTAGACTTGGTCAGTAAAAGTAAGTAATATAAGTAGTCTCGCTCGACTCAATTTCAACTTTTATCATTTTTTACGATTCCATCATGCTTGGTACAATTTATTTTCTTTTGCGTACCTACCGATAAAAAATTCATCTTGAAAGGTCACCCTTACACGCAAGTTGACGCACGTGACTATAGTTTATAAATCAAAGGGATGGTCTTATAATGTCATATCGTGGCCTTGCTGGGCATAGTTCAGAAGGAGTTATTAGAATATTTAAGTCATTTTTTTTTACTGGTTTTCAAGTTTAGTTGATTCTGTAGGTACAAGTACAGTTCAACACAATATTCCTACCTACTTTAATTAAACAGTTACCGAGTAAATCGAATAGAGAGACCTAGGTATATATAGGATAGACCTAAATATAATCTGGTATGTTGATTTTATAACTTTAAGTATTAGGTACCTATTTATATAAAAGATGTGACAGGTGACTAACTTCTGTAAAAACTACTAGCTCTTCTAGGTCGCGACTCCGTCTGCGATCCAGGATGAAAATGATGTCTAAGTAAAGTAAGTATAAGAGTAACAAACAAAAAAACTTACTTTCGTATTTATTCGTACCTGATATTAATTAGGACCTCTTCAGCGACTTCGTCCCGCGATAGTTTTGCCATACTTACAAACTTTCATCCCCTATTAGTTTTACTCGTTTTTATATTTTTTCCCGAAACTATAAATACAAATATACTAATTTTCATACATATTTTCATCCCCTTTTAATTTTCAAAAGTCATTAAACACCGCGGTAACTGCGTAACAAGAATGGCTTTCATTTTGTTTGACAAACAATTTTTTCGAAAATATGAAGCAATGATCGTTTCAGATGTGTGTTAGGTACTCAATTAGGGTGCTGCTTCTAATTTTTTACCAAAATCCAAAATGTTCATTAGATTTCTAAAAGACTTTTAAAAGTACGGATTCCCAAACAAACATTCCTTATTTAAAGGAAAGAACATTCAAAAGACCTTAGATATCTTAGTGGATTACTTTCGTCTTAAAAGGAACTTATAGAATATACATGTTTCCATAGCTTCAGTGGATTTAGACTCTACCGCTCTGAGATAATGAATCAGTCAGTCTCATATCCTAAAATATGTAAAACTTACAACCGTTGACTAACTATATTTGTGTTTTTTAAGTTCTTTGTTGTGGCACCAAAACATAAATATGAGGTAGGTATGTACATACCTACATACGACGTTATATCGTACCGAATGAGCAATTAAAATTCACTCGACATATTCTCCTTGGGTAGGACGTGCTACTTGTTTACCAATATTTGTAATAACTAATTTCGTTATTTGTTCCTTCCTACATAAATAGCATAACGAGTAACAATGAGTATTTATGTACTTATCCATAAGAACTTGCGTCATCATCTTTTTGTACCCAACTGCAAAGGTTAACGAGGGTTATGTTTTTAGCTTATGATATAAGTCAATCGATGTATTCGAATAAAATTTAATTCAATTAATAAAAAATAAACAGTTCATAATACCAAATTAAATTTCATTCGAAAACATCCATCGCTATTTTGCTAAACTGCAACTACAACGCTACGCGAGGTACCTACTTACTTAGGTAGATACTAAATTCTATGATTTTGTATTAATTATTTTGCACCACGGAACATATAAAAGAGGTTTTGTCACTATCATTCAGAATCTGAATCATTTTGAAGGATTACTAATATGCTTTATATGTTCGAAAAAATTGTCTGCTCAGCAACGGAAATTAAGCAATGAATGTTGTTGAAATGTCAAAATGAAAGCCATTCCTACTGTTAGTGTGTTACGTAATAGGTTATTTTACTCTATATGAGAAAAAAATTAAAAATATATTATTGGGATAGTTTAGGCAAAAAGCATTCGGAAAATTTTAGTTTTAGTGCATGAAATAAGAAACGAAATTTAAATATTCAGTTCAGAGATTTCAGTGTAATAAATCTGTTTTTGAACACCATGAAATAGTAGACGCCATGTTATTACATCATACCGCTTTTTAAACTAATCAACTGAATAACTTTGTATTTTTGCTATTTTCGTAACCAAAATATTTTTTATTGAAATAATATCTTACATTCAGGAACAGCAAACCAACGATAAGTAGAATAATAGATAACAATTTTTTTTTAAATTATAAACAATTATCATACAAAATATCAGCGCATTTGTTTACACAGCAAACTGACGTTATACCCACAGAGCAATATGGCGTCCATTGCGTCCAGCGCAGCGTTTTCGTCAAATTACGCGCGAAATATGAAAATTTAAAATTTAAATGCATTGGCACTAATCGATTCAATAAAAATGTTGTTTTTTTTTTGTGATTTATTAGCATGTGAGAATCTAAGTAAGACACTTTTCAAAAATGGGTGTAGGTAGGTAATACCTTATTACCCCGCTGTTCTGTATTTCCCACTGTTGTCTAACTGTCTGCGGCAATAGGTTGTATTGCCAGTATTGCCACTGACCCACTGTAAATATTTAATCATCACATCATGTTTGCGTCAGCTACTTATAAATATGATCCTGGTTTAATAAGCATATAGGTAAGTAGGTAACTACTACATTTTATATTCCAAACATGAACCGTACCCTGAGAATGGCAATACATTGTGCTACCTGTCTCGTTTAGCATAAATTTCTGTTGCAATGCGAATTTATCGTGTAACAAACATTAGTCACGATTTAACTCAGCCATCTTAGAGTTGTTGGTCGTCCCGGAAGAACTGCTAGCACGCACTATTGTTAATTAAAGTACCTAGTCATTTTGTTTAATATTGTCACGTTGTCACGTAATGCGAATAAAAACGTACCTAATGCAACTTTTTATACCGACTGTACTTTAATGCAAAGCAGCCGCTAAGCCTGAGGGCTATGGTTTCTAATTAAATACACATATTATCCCTTCAGTGTTTTGAACTTTTGATCGAATTTGCATTGGGTCTCAGCAGTACTCTCAGGACTGTCCCTCATTCCGTATGCAAAAAAAAGATGTTGAAAATTTAATTTGTTTTCCACTTATTGGGATTAAATAAAAATCTTGGAAATCCGGTTAATTTTATTAAGGTACGGTAGGTAAAGATACCTAAATAAAGGACTGAATTCGATATACGTGCTGTCGTGAATAGCCGCGATCACCCCGAGTCGAAATCTTTAGACTTTTTCCATGGTTCCTATAAAATATGCAACTTGACAAATGCACGTCCACTATCAACTAAGCCAACTAGGCCCGTAATTATAAATAGTATACATATCTACGTACAACTACATACTTACATTAATAGATGTAGATCGGTACCTACCTACTGATACCCCTTGCAGGCTAATCTTTATTTATTTTTGTCTAACCCTTTAAAGAAACGAAATTTGTACTTGAATAGTAGACTATTCAACTACAAATTTCGTTTTTTTCTTAACTTTATGGTCGATTTTATTAATTAAAAGTAGATCTTAAAAATTAAACTATAGCTATACCTAAGTAAATACGTGTGGATACAGGCGCTGTACAAATTTCGTTTCTGTCCTGCCCTACAAAGGGTTACCGCATATTATTATAACTATTAGAGAAACATGTGTGAGATACCCATAACAATAATATTAAAACAATTAAGTCAATAAAGAAGAGTCGTCTTACATTTACCTAACTTTTAAATACCTAAAAGTATAGGTAGACAGTAAGTACTTAGAAGTCTATCATTGTGTTCAGTTGTACTTATCTTAGTTGCATCGCATTACAAAGAAGTTAAGTAAATAAAAATACCTCTAACATTTATTTGTCACCTAAGTGTCGTGACGACTTTAAGAACACCTGTTCAATATGTTGGAATATATTAAGAAGGTCCCTACGTGTTTGGAATATGAGTTCGGCCATACAATAGTACCTGCAATGTCTCAAAATCAATTCGTCGAAGAATATAAAAATCCTCGCTCTCATAAATTTCATTTCTTATCTTATCATCGCCGCAAGGAACAGAGCTCATAAACTTCCCATGGATTGCTTGCTACAATAAATAAATTGGGCGCGGGGAATAAACCTACTTATCGCGATTTATAGCGGCTTACGAACTTTGTAGAAAGTTGAAACGAACCGTTCAAGGGATTGGAAAAAAATAACTCTACAGACCAGGGAAGCACAAAAGGGAAGAGGGCTATAATCAGCAGTGCGTGGAACAAAGCTGCCAATGCTGATGATGATGATGGCGTAGGTACTTACAAATTAATTTGAAAATACATTGGAAGGTCCTACGGGAACCTACCTCCTGCTACTGCCCTGCTAAAATAATTCATGCCTACCTATCATATTTCTAATTAGGTTTAAGTATGAAACCTAACTAAAGTACTACTTTTAAAGTTTGGGAGTAAAATTTTAATTAGGTCGTTTGAGATTTCACCCGCAGTGTTATTTAGTTACTTAGCGCGACCAACAGCCTTTCTCGGAATGAGCACTAGTCATAGTGTAAGCTCATTTCAGTCTGTCTACTCCCAGGAGCTTTATAACGGTAAGTATGAGTAGATTCCGCGTAGACACCTAAAACATTGTTGATGACTTAGAAAAGACGAAATACCTGTCGGGCCAGCCCAGACCATTAAGGGACCAATTTTTCTTACGCATATCAAGATTTAGAACATCTCTTAGATATATCCGCACAATACAAAACTTTACAAGAAAAATAAATTCGGGCACATGATCACATAATCTGAAATCAATGTGATGCGCAAACTAGGTGAAGGTTGGTATGTGTATGCGAGTGATTTGGGTGGTTGATGTTATCAAATGGTGCACTGTCCTCACCTCGATTGTCGGAGGCTGCACGGAGCACAGACACACAAGACACGGGCGCGCGCCGCCCGCCTGTCGGCACACTGCCGCCGCCGCGCCGCGCCGCCAGAGGGCGCGCTCCGCACTACTGCCTCCCGTTCCCATCGATCCACCCTTCACTACACCACCGCATCCCTACACCCCGTAACGCTCTATCCCCCAGAAAATAGAGCTCCAATTACTCGCAGTTTAGCGTTAGCGGCTGTCGGCAACATTCGATGACGTGAGTGAGCTCTGTTATGATGATTGCAGGGCTTATTTTATTGACAAAGCGTATTTATAATAGCGCATATAACATTCGGTGGCTCCTTTAGCTACCGAATTACTCACTTAACCCTTTGATTGTTCGAAGCTTATTGCATCATCTATTATTGCTGATATTTTACCGAATGACTCGATACCAGTCGAATAACATTAAATCACTTGCATGTAGGTACTATCGAAAACAAGCAGTGAAGTATCTTTGTGGGGTAGAATTACCGTGGATAGGATACTTAGTTAATACAAATGTTTTAACAAATAATATAACTTTATTTCATTTAAGAAAATGTAACTCATAAAATCACAACAAATACATGTACATTTGTCATCACAACATACGATGGTTACTTTACATTTCATTAATTTACAATATTTACTTAATATTAATTGACAAATATATTCATATAATTTATACAACAGAAATTATTATATGTATATCATTATAAATATGATATGTTCCATCACATTTATATACTTATCTCTCTCTCTCAACTTCATGTGTCATAGTTATTCTTATACCTTCATTTAAACTGTATAATTTAAGTGACTCCCACTTTCTATCTTAACCAAAAATATGTAACACAAAGATTAAATAAGAGTATATAAAAATAAATATGTTTGATGTTTTAACAATTGGCGGAAGCATTAGTATTAATATATAAGCAATTTTAGTTAAGTAATAATATTTAAAATTACAATTCTAATGTATTGAATTGTTCGTAGAAATTATTTATGTAAAGAGGGAACACAACATTTTAGTGTCGTTGTACTATAGTGAAACAACACCTGTTACTATAAAAAACCAATTACACATTTTAGGAATAAGAAGCTATTTGTATCGTAAATAAAGCCGATTTTGCTTTGTACGCAAAATCACTTTAAACAATAGTTAACAAACGACGGCGACGAGTCAAATGTGTACATAACAAGAACTTCGAAGTTTCTTGAAAAGGATTTACGATAATGTTATTCCATGAATAAACAGACTCACTTTTTCTCTATGGTTTTTGATCAAAATGAGTTGTAAACCTACGCTTTAGATATCTAAAGAAAATGGCTTTTCAGTTACCTGAGGTAAGAATGTGTTTTTCATACCTACTTAAGTAAAGAAAGAGAAAAAATATGTCTTCTTAATGAAAATGTATGCAGTAACTATATTATTATTAAATACATAATGGATTAACAATAATTATAAATGAAGAGCGAATAATTTTATTTTAGTAAAACAGAGCACCCTTCAATTATATATCTCCTTACACGTACGTATTAGATACTCAGGAATATGTTCCCACAAAAACTAGGTATATGAACTTTATTTTTTCTACAACATTTTTCTAAGTATAAACACATTTTTTGTACATAACGGTGACTTCAATGACTGTCGACACTAACAACCGGTTTCTGAGATTTAATAAGGGCTGATTTTTCAATAGTCAGTTATCTAATTGTGTCTGAAGAATAAATCTAACAGTTTTGATTTCTCTTTTTCTATGCAAAAGCTGTCTAACCGACATATTTATTTCTCAAATAAAAGTTATCAGACTATTGAAAAATCAGCCCTAAATCACACAAAAATTAGCTGACGGACTGTCGAGCATGATTGATGTGATTGGCTGACTGAAATAACAACAGCCAATCAAATCATTTGACAGCCACAGCTAATTTTTGTGTTACAAGTTTATTAAGTGGAAGGAACCGGGTCTTAGACATATGTTTGCATCGACAATAATACTTTATATTTCACTTAAATAAACATAACAGCAACTATTCTGCATTGCTATACTTAAGGGGGAAGAACCAGGGTAGCCCGCAAAATTCAAGTTTTCTTACGTTATTTGTAATTTGTAGGTCAAAGTCAGGTTGTATGTTGGTTAAAATATGATTCGCGGCCGTAGCACGTATGTATTTACATAATTATATGAATGAATTAATGAAATGCACCGATCCCAGCGTGGCTTGATCAGACTCGACTAATCGAATGAACCCCAAGATTTGCACTAGCCCCTGGAGCCTCATGCTTCATGGTGTTACAGAGGCCATTTCATATCAAGAAGTCGTCAACCGTCATCATCGTTTGGTTGAGACATATAACAATGAGTTTAATTCAATCGACATTCTTTTTCTTACTAAAAATGCATTTATGAAACAAATCCAAGCAACCCTAAAGGATCAGCAAAGTCATTTAAAATAGCGCAATATTTAATAATGTACGCACACAAATTTACTTTTACTTTTTCTTTTATTTTGTTTTATAAATTTCAAAATCCAGTTAATAAATCTACGACAATGACTGTTTTATAGGTATTGTATCTGTGTTTCTAGCTAGTTTTAAATTAGTTTAAATTGTAATCTGTGGAGAACGTAGTGGGTAGCATAATTGTTTAAAATGTCATGTTTAAGTTATTTTACGTATATCTCTTATTGTGCTACTGTTTGTTTTTCCTTAAATAAATAAATAAATAAAAGAAGTAGACCGGGGGCCGCTGTAATGGTCGATAATTAAAATAATCAAAACAACCCTGTAACTTAACTTAATCTCCTTCATATTTTAATCAACACACAACCAGACACTTACCTGCAAATTGCGAAAAACGTACGAAAATTTGATTTTCGCGGGTTACTTTAGCGCATCCACCTTAAATGAATGAAAGAACCGATAGTTTCATCTCGATATTAGCCACAAATTTGAAGACATACGTAACATTAACACTAGAACTCATAATTTATATTAAGTAATCTATCTATTTACTTACATACAACCCTTCAAGTAGTAATAATACACGTGTACAAGAGAAAACTTTCGAGTAAATAATAGCCATTTATTATTTAAATACTATTTTTGCATCTAAACATTACTCGGAATTTTAATAAATTGTTTTAACATTAGATTAGTAATAAAAAAACATCCAAAGCCAAAAAATGTGATTTACGATTTATACACAAACACATAGCACAATAATTTAGGAAGAAACTTTACAGTCATGGCTATTTTTATACGTCATAAAATAGGAAGTTTTTAGAAGCACTATCAGAAAGAAGCACTATCAAGAATTTTTGGAGCATTTTTTTTTCATTGAAACAGTCGGAATTATCATTGTTACAAAACTTTCGTGTACATGTACCAAAAAAGGTTAAATGGAATAAAATATCGAGGAATGTAAATATTTTAATACTTCATTATCAAAGCGGAAAATGTAGACGCATTTCAATTGATGAGGCCAAGCACTCAAAACATTTTTTTTTTAAATCTTTCTATAGATATTTTATTCACTGCATTTTATGTCAGTGGTAATCCCCGATTTTTAAAAATACCTAACGTGAAACCATATAATATTTTGGTTCTTTGGGGATTCATTTTAATAAATTGCCTAAATATATTACATTGTTCAGTAGGTATAGTTTATAGTATTATACATAATATATCGTAGTGTATAATTAATTTATGTACTTTATCTAAATTGGCATTTTTTACGGAAGTTACCTAACCACTATTGTATCCCATAACTGTCGAAGCTATGAAATGCAGTACTGACTGTTTGATTTCTTGGGATAAACAATTATACTATGTATATTATTTACAAGGTATAGTATACACTAGCATATTGATAAAGCCCTTGGGAAGTTAAGAACAATGCTCATATGTGTTCTTTCGTTGGGGCTTAGTTTTACCTGTTTAATATTTACTTTAATTAGAAGACATTTGTTTAATAAAAGCAATCCATACAGTCAAACATAATATCATAAAAATAACATAGCTAATATTGTACTTTTCTATTAACAGCAACAATTTAAGAATTATTGCTGTAGTCGACAACCCGTCTTAATACGCTAAAAATGCTTGCTTGTACTTTAATATATTTGTGAGAGTTAATAATAAATGATTATTTTCTAGGTTTTTATTTTATTTTGGTGGTGTGAATAACATAATTATTAATTCATACCATTTACAACCTACCAAGCATTTTTAGTCTTATTGCGCCTAATTGTTAGGACTAGTTAAATCACCTTAAAAAGACAGGATTTTTTTTGGTCACTATTTTTTTATATCAGCTATCGATGACTATTTTCACTTTTATAATAACAATAGATCAAACATCATCATTAGACTTCTTTCACGAACGTCGTTGATATATATTTAGGCACAAACCTATAGCACCGTCTACCTAAGGAATTATTGCAACCACTAGAACGTAATAAACATGTCCAATTTCGATTCGGCTTCGTTTCAAATGTCAATTCATTTCGCACCACAGATAATTTGGTAATCTTTTGGGATACTTATCTATTTGAACGTTCTTGAATTTCACATGATGAAAAAATAAATTTTTCACACAACCCACAGCAATTTCGTATAAAATATCGTCATAACATGTAGGGAAGGCAAATTAATTGTACCGTGTAAGGTGCACAGAACGCAATGGTGGCGCTGATCGTGATGGTGACGCTGCGTGCGCTCGGGGGCGGCGCGTCGCCCGGCGCGTGCTATAACTCGGTCTCTATCCATTGCTAGTCGCCCCGACGCTGTCGCCTCGCCGCCGCAGTGTTGAGGCGGTACAGCCACACCTGCAATAACAAACGAATGCTTACTATTACAAATTTGTACAAAAAATACTAGGTAACTACTACTTTCGGTGGCATCTGACTGTAATCGGCCAAAATCCTTATTTTTTCTATTTACGTGACAGATAAAGCGTTAGCTACACTGCGGCGGTTATTTTAGACACTATTGCGGTCACTGACATGTTGCATTTCAGCATAATTTAATTAGCGATACACGTCATTAATGTTTATCGCTGCGCGACGCATCTGTGTGACGTGTGTCACATGTAGACCATGTCGCGTGTTATCGACACACCCGGCGTTGTTATCGATTACTCACACCCTGCTTGGGTCTGTAATCGTAATCGTGCAGTGTATTTACACAAAAAAAGAGTGTATTGTGCCTAAAATCAGTAGTGGCTGGAAAAAACTACCAACGATGAATAAGTAGCCAACGCTCTAAGTTTTTTTAGTAACATTTGAAAGATGCTGTCGCTTAGTAGATAGATAGTAGGTACGTCTAGTTCAAGGAAGAGGTTTGGGTGTTGTGTGGTAAAACTTAGGAGAGTTCTATATCCAGCAGAGGAATCGACAGGCCGATTTGATTTATTGAGGCAACTAATTTCTTGGTCTTCTACTTATTTTCTAAATGAGTATGTCCAGATTTTGTGAGGCCCTTGGTTAATGAAGATGTGATTTGCGAACGATCTTATTGTTATTAAAGAGCACCCACGCAAAATGTGTTGTAGAAACCATTTTTTCGCTACGGTAAACGCGGTGGCTGAGCGATTGGTGTCTACGCTACGGTCACAGATTCGATTTCCCCACGTGTCAAATATCTGTATGACCTACGGATAGTTGTTCCGAGTGTGGTTGTAGGTGTGTGCATGTAAGATTTGAGTTTAAACCCATGATGGAGGAGAAATTCCCAGAGGCAACGTTAAGAAAAAAGGAACATGCACCTTAAATGGGGCTTAATGTTACAAACATAACACGACCTATAAAACAAAATAATAATTTTGCAAATAAAATCAAGAAGCAGCACAAAAGCGATAGGATGACATTCAAAAAATCCCGCCGACTACACCCGTTTGCAAATGTATGGAAGTTGTCTAGTGATTGTCGATCCCATTTTGTTGTACGTCACTCACCCCTTACAGGTAGGTAACCCGGTGTTAAAGCGAGGACTGAATATCGGAAGGCTGGGCACCCACATGCGAACCGATATCGTCAGAGTGTCATCACCTGACCATCTGTAAGCCAACCGTGGGTATTACGGCTAGTTCGCCCTTCGTGCAACGTAGTTATATCATCTTATGCGACATGACCAAATAATCCCTGCGTTTCCTGTACGCAAGTGAGCCATAAAAACATCGTTTGGTGTAAGTATTACAAAGTAAAATATTAATTTGTCAAGTGTTATAATTCCTTTGTCAAGGAACACGAGATTTGCCGAAGACTGCGTCATCGGTGTATTGACGAAGTTGGCAAATTAATTTTTTACTGGTAGAAAATAAACGGAGACAAAGTCTTGAGCGATGGCAAAAAGCTATTTTTAAGACGTCATAGTGTATTTCGAAAACGATACTCACTTGGGAGAGTATAACGAAGTCTAATGAGACTTGAAGGCTGCCGCACAACCAAAACTGAGCAGGCGCATCTCTTAAAACGAAGTATGCAGTCTTGAATAAGTCACCACACGTCCACATTATCACCATGCTTATGCTGGAATAAACAAATACGCTCGATTCAAAAGTACAATTCTATATGGGAGATTGTTTTTTTTTTGTCTTGATGATGGATAGCAATTTATTTCAAATATTGTATTTATCAGAGCATCCTTTCTAACATGAGTGCTATATGAACGAGTTCCCTTCAAATTGGTTGAGCTGAATGGTGCTGCTCCATACGTCATGTTCGTGAACGGCCGCCGCCGCGCCGGTAGGGATTGGTCATCTCTTAGCTGCCACGGCCTATTTTAATTTCTAAATTGTTATTTGATTTTTGTTTTTAATTACGGACGCTTCTAATGTGCACGTCTTTTTACATCGTTCTCACATTGATAATTTGAACATGATGCAACCAACTTTCTGTTACAAATTGTTAGTAACAATATCATGATTTTTAAAAAGTGTCCATGGCGTTTCTTGCCCGTTCTTCTCCATAGGTACCTACTGCGCTTTGGAATGGGCAACTAGCTTCATCTTTCCGACTCTTTGACTATCCAAAAGTGCCTGTAATTGGTTTATTTGAAATAAATGCTTTGAGTTTGAGTTTGAAACTGCAAGTGAAACCACTCGCTCTGAACCTCCTATATTTACACAGGTGTAAGTAAGTGACTTTTAAGAGGCTTAGAGGCCTAAGAGCAGCAGTGGACTTGTAGAGGAGGCTGACGTAATGATGTTAAGTGATGTTTACCTCATGCCCTCAGTACTTTTGTTTTTGTAATTTTTGGCTATCTGAGGTGCACCAAGCATGGCCTCAGTAAACAGAGCGAGGAACCCGATCATTTCCACGAACGGCGGGAACTCGATCAACAAGTAGGTGATCGCCGCGCCCAGCACCGAGAACACCAACATACAGTCTACATAGCTCTGGAAGTCTGTCCAGGCCCAGAAATACTTTCTTTCCATATCTGAAACAGACATAAGTAACATCAATGTTATTGAGGCTCTACATTAAATGATAGCAAATATAATTTGTATATCAACCACACCATATTAACAATGCACAAAGTACAATTATTTTAATCTTGTTAGTAGTGTAATTTGTTAATACATTAATAAATACCACGATGCTTACATTGAAGTAGGAAATCATGCCGAAGTAAATGACATCAATAAATAGATAAGATATCTGACACGAATTTGACCCAGTCGTGACTCCTTAGATACGAAATAACTTGTATAATTATAAGAGCATTGAACCGAGCCTAGCTACACATTTGTATACTTAATGTAAAAATATAATTATTATGGTATGACATTTGACCTTAATGATAAAACGCTACTATCAATGGATACTACAACTACAAAATTTTACTTGATTATTACATACATACGCCATTTCCATTCATTATATATTATGAAACACTGAAAACATGCAATGGAAAGATGAAAGCATATAAAAGCAAGATTATAATTTAAAAAAAAGAAAGTTAAATATCCCAGAACATGTAACAAATACACTGTAAACTCCAAATAATATTGTCAAAGCATGGGGTTGCTGAAACAAAAACAGTAATGGTGACTTGCACATGGATAAAACTGCAGCAATCCTTATGACATGGAGGAGAGAGCTGGCACTCACCATAGAAGCGATGAGGCTTCTCGCTGCTGGCGATGCCGCTGCACTGGTTCAGCCAGCATGCCGTTTGATCCGACTGGGCTGAGCCGTTCACACAACACAACAGTATATATAACATGAAAATTGCACCTAATTTCACCATCAATCACACCAACCACCAAACAGAACATAAAATAATGTTAAAGTAAATTTATCCATAGCAAATAAAAATAATATAGGGAAGTTAGTGGGTTATCAGGTATCTCTCATATCTTGATACGATTGACGAGAAATAAAAAGAAAGCAAATATATACCAAGAAACAAAACTAAAAGGGTTAAAATATACTGTTGTTTAGCTACAGGGATTGTAAAACATATGTTTAATTAGCAATAATAGTAGGTTGCATATAGTAATTACAGTGCAATGTTTTATCATAGATTACCATAATATTGAAAATAAAACCATAATCACACTTCTAGGGGTCATTTATAAATACCAACCTGTGAATATTCTCTCTCTTGACCTTATGATTTGGTTCTTTTTTCGTACATTTACACACAAATGTATCATGACAAACATTGTGATATTCATTACTATGCTTTGAATCAATAGAGGTAATTCATAGCGTTTACCAAACCTGAAAAATAATTAGTCATATATTATTACACTATCAGTGAGTTATGTAGAGCGGTGGTGACCCCGGTAACAGCCGTGACCTATGAGTTGCAGGTCGTAGGTTCGAACCTACACTGGCACTTCACTTTGTGTAAATTATTTCTGGTGAACGAAAACATTGTGAGGAATATAGTCTTTTGGAAGCAAATATTTGAAGACATGTGACACACAGGTTTGAATAAACCTAGATCGAGCGGGTCGCTACCTAACATTCTAATGCCCAAAACATTATCACTTGCACTTGTAATAAAAAACATTTTAGAAATAGTTTATTTTTAGGCACTACAGTTGTATGGGAAATTAGTAGTAAAGTTGACTAAATGTACTCTATTTGTATACGTTTTTATATTAAATAAATTGTTATTATTATTATCTACAGCCTGCACAGGGCCTGCATGCTAGATTAGCCCACCCCCACTCAAAGAGAGGAGGCCGGTGTCCTAGCAGTGGTAAGATTATTTAGTGAGACGTGATAATTCTTCTTTGATGTTTTTTATTGGTTAGAACACAAGTGAATCATGATGACTGGAAATTATCAAGACCCTTTTAAATTTAAGGATTTGCTAATAAGGGTTAATTTTTCAATCAAATGAAACCTAATCATTCCCACTAGTTTATTGCTGATACTTATATCAGCAATAAACTTGTATCTTGATATCAATATTTATCTGTAACTATTTTAATATAGGTACTGATAAAACATAACTATAGCTAGCATAGAAGCTAACAGTTTGGTACTTTATAAGAGTACTAGTATGGATGTAAATGATAATAAAACAATTAGTATAGTTTAGGAAACTGAACAACAATACTACCGGCTGGCCGACCAGGATGGTAGTGGTAATATTATGTTATTTGTTATTAGAAGGTGATGGGATAAAGGCCTGATATGATGATTACAATGAAACATACCAAAACAATATCCTTAGAGTATTTGCTATGAGCAGTGCTAAACAAACGTATAAAGAGAACCCTTCGGCATCTTGCGTCCTTTTGATTTGTCTATACTGTGGGATGTATGGGGCGACACCACCAATTATCATAAAACCAGCTGCTCCCCATCCTACCAGATGGCCCACAGTAAGCCCTAACTCGTCCGAAATGATCCAATCCATTGTTTAGTGGTTATTATAAACAGTCGAATATCAAAATATCACGTCAATATTCTCTGTTATATATTGTAAGTGTACCACATGAATCACAAACTTCATATTTATTGTTACTTTACATTACATCCGATAAACTAAATAGAGCGATCTTCTCATGTACTAGCTAGTTCTTAGTTAGCGCTTGAAACCTCTGCTTGCGACGCAAATCGATCGATAAAAATGAGTTGCGTTTCTGGTATTTTTGACTAATGGTGGCATTAAGTTGTGGCTTCTCTTTTTTAATAAGAGTAGACAGAGACAAAGACGGTCATGAAGCTTAAAATGCTGATTTTGTTTTGGAACGCATCATGAATTGTCAATATCGATATGACACAAAAGGTTCTGTTCAAAAATACTTCCACTATGGCTCAAGCTCAGTCATATACATTTTGAACAATAAATGAATGAATTATGTGAATGCGGTTAAATAAAAGTCGCGTTTATGATGTACAATTAAACAAGAATTGAATCCAACCAAATTTTTCATTCATAAGCAACACATAAAAAAAACCGTTTAAAAATAAAGTAAAGATGGAATCCAGGGGTGCGGGTTGTTCGAAAGAGATACCGCGGCCCCTGGCACACAGGCAGCTGAGGGAACACGGGTGGGTTCTAGTCAGTAAAAGTCGACACTAGTGTTGGGTAGGACACGACATGAAAAAGAGTTTGTAAGAGTAGCCTCTTTTTTGTACTGAGCCGGTACAATGTCCTACTTCAAATGAGGCGAGGCCAATGAGGATTGGACCTTGGGCGACGCGCACTGAAGCTCTGTGATACGTTTGAAGTTACCAGTACAAATGTGACATTTGGTACTGGTAGCTTCAAACAGTACAATGACAGTCTGAACTCTGATTGAAGACTTACTATTATCAAGTATCGCAAAGTAATATGAAACGATTATCATAGTAAATGTTGTTTATAATTAAGTAAATAATTATGAAACATAATTTAAAGAATATAATAAAAAGGTAATTAATAAAATTGCAATGTAAAAGTAATATTTGCGCGACTTGTACGCTCCGAAGGCACAGAAGTGACAACAATACAAAGCCGTTTAAAATTAAATAGTTTGAAAAATAAAGCATCAAATAAAAAGCTTTTACACTGGTCACGACTTTAAACCAAAGAGTATAATAATATTAATGGGAGCTTTAAACTGTCGCTTCAATAAGCGCCGCACGATACGTAGTCATGTCAATCTCAACATATTTCCCTTTCGCCCAAGACTCGAAACGCAGTCATGTAATGTTCAGTGTAGAATGACGTAATTTGTAGCATGCGTCTCGCTCCGTCTCTGTCCTCATCCTACAGTTTGACGGAGATGGAGAGTAAGTAATGCGACCTCGCGACTGCCGCGACATAAAATTTGAAGTAGTACATTATAAAATGCCGAGCCGCGCTTACATTTTGACGTCATGTACGGGACAAATGTACCGCCTCTTGTATGTCCTACTCAACACTAGTCGACACGCCCTCCCGCTCCACCCAGAGCGGGAGAAGTTATTTGATGATTTCCCACCCAAAAAAAAAAGTAAAGATGGAATCAATATCTTATTGTACCTACTTACTCTGTGTCATTATCTTATCAGCTGATCATGACATTAGCTGTCACGATGAAATTTTCTGACAATTTTATTTTTGCAAAAATATTTACAACCTCTAAATCCGAGGATTTTATTCCCGTAAACAAAGATAGTAGAGTGTAAACTATGACTATAATATCCAAATTGTTTACAGTTTTGCGCACTACTAACACAGTCGAATGTGTTCCTGCAATTTTACAATCATCGAAGATTAGCTATGTCCGCTATTATTCAACTCGAAGGGAAAGCGGTTTGGCTAGGAGTCAAGAGAGAAGTGAAGTAACTACAGATGTCCGACCTTTAGGGGAGAAAATCAAAGAGACGACTAAGACTGCAACCTATACTGGAATAATTTTATTGGGCGCTAGTGTCACAAGTATCATCTTTTACTATGTGTTCCGAGAGTTGTTTTCAAGTAATAGCCCCAACAGCATTTACTCAGAGGCACTGGCAAAGTGTAAACATGTGAGTAGAACAAAGCTTTACTAATTTTACCTTTACTTTCTCAATCATACTTTATCACCTGACTATGGCAAGAGGGTTATGATTTTAGCAGTTCTATATGTATGTATGTTTATATTTACATAACTGTGGTTTATATTGGCAAATTATATGTATAATGTAAGTAATGAGGTGCTATTATGTTTTTTCCTGCACCTCTTGAATGATGTTTTTCAGGATCCTAGAGTAGAAGATGCCTTAGGAGCTCCAATCAAAGGTTATGGAGAAGAAACCACCAGGAGGAGACGTACCCATGTCAGTCATGCTGTGTATGAGAAGGAAGGTGTCAAACATATGAGGATGAGGTTTTACATCAAAGGAATTAGGAACAAAGCTGTTGTTGAACTTGATATGAAACAGGTGAATCCACAAAAATCCTTGCTTACACATCGGCCTGATCCCATGTTATTTAGGGACAGCATAAAATGTTTTTCTATTCCATTTTGCTTTACAAATATTATGGGCTTATTTACTCAAATGGCAACTTATTATGCTAGCTACATAGTACCTGCGTTATGCACATAATAAGTTATAGGTAAGGTAATACTGGTGTCTTCAACTCCATGTCAAAGTGCATATTTTGTTTATGGATGGGAAAATTGATTATTCAAACCAGCTCCTCAAGAAAGGCCAGCAACGCCTTCATTTTACTGATAATCTCATGTAGGGTACCTGGATTATAGAAGTACTTCGCCCTGTATGTGGCAACCATGGGGAAGTTTAGAAGCCCATGAGCTGCTGTCTCTTTGTCCTCCACATGTGTCTGCAACTCTTATGACAAACAGGTGTGCCGTGGCCAGTTATAGCTGCAGTAACTGTCTGCAGCTATTGTTTAGTTAGTCATAGACTTCCCACTGGTGCTATTCTCGACCCCCTGCTAGGCAATTTTTGGACTGCATTGTTGCCTATCAATTTTGAACTTGAATGGTAATGTTATTGAGGCCCAACTCAATCAAAACCTCGAAGGGCACATACACCTGCTGTACCTTACATATAAGTTTGTTTTTGTTGCAGAATGAATATGGCAATTATTTATGCCGTTACTTGCTAGTGCAACTAGATGACTACTCTGCCAAGACCTTTATAATAGAAGATAATAGGGCAGAACTGGACAGCAAACAAGACTTGGGAAGCGCCTTTTCAACACTTTCATTGAACCAGTGAAAACCTTGGCCAAAGTTGTAAATTGTAACATAAACTTAGAGATTTAAGTAGTATTTGTTAAACGTTTAAATTGAATAAAAGTAGCATACTTTTAGAATTCTTTATTTTATATTTTATGGGATTTGCACTATTATTCGACATTTGGGGTAAACAAGACATCATCAATAGCAGCTGCGATAACATAGTAATCAATCACACTTAAGCATTTATACAGGAACACAATTGTTTATTTCTGCTTTAATTGTTCCACTATTGGGCAGAATAATTATAAAAAGTTCTTTCTTTTCACTGCTGAATTCTCTTTTTTCCAAGGCTGTATTTCCCAGGCCATAATTAAACGGTTATTGAATACAAACATTTTGATTTTATTAAATATCCAATAGAATACAACAACTAGGGACAGATACTGAGGCCATGCCCATTTCAGTTCTTGAATCAAACTTGGAATATACTTGATTTCCATTTCTGGCACTCGAAGACTTATCTGTATTTGCATTGACCCAGTGTGCCCATTCTGACTTCTTGAATATAGTGTTTTGGTATGAGTGGTAACTGCAAAAATAATACCAATATAATTATTTTGTTGTCATCACAAAATTTTCTTCATATAATTGTGTAAGTACCAAAGGCTTGCAATCGAATATTCGAATAATTCGAATAATAAATTATTTCGAATATTCGAATGTAAAAATTGCGTTATTCGAATATTCGACCAATTTCCATAACATCGGACTGCGAACCCTGATGTGTACAAAATACAATTTTAAAGTTACGGACCCTTCTTAAGAATTATAGGCCCAGCTTACTTCAGAGCCATGTCTAAAAGCTGTTTTTAGAAGTCAAGTGTTGGAAGGCCTCCTACAAGGTGGACTGATGACATTTTGAGGCCGCAGAAGTCCGCTGAATGCGGAAAGCATAGAACCGTCTTTCGGCTGAAATGATGATGATGATGATGCAGCTTTCCCATAATACTGTTTTTACTAATCTCAGGCAATCTGTTCTGATTAGGTATTTATTAGAATAAGTAAGAATAGTGCTATGTTACATTGAACATTTTATGGAGTTTTTTTTTTTAATTAGTATACACTGCCCCACTGCTGAGCAAAGGCCTAGCCCAAATCCTTCCTCTATGATGTTACTTGTTATTTAAATGTTTGATTTTATTATAAATATTTTAACACGAGATCTGAGATCTCGGCTAATAAGACTTGTGTTGTGGTTGGTTGTCTGTGTATCCATCGCTTTTGCATCTAAAGGTCTTTAAGTTTGTGTAGTACTTTTATAAAGCAGTTTTATTTTTAGTTATTCCTTGATATTACTCAGACTCTTAACTGTATATAAGATAGTGGCAAATAAGGGCATGATTTTTTAAAACAGCATTTTTTTGTAAGTATTCGAATATAATATATTGGAATAATTCGACTATTACCCGAAAAAAATTTCAATATTCTTAAATGAAAAATTTCGAATATTTGCAAGCCCTAGTAAGTACCTAGAATTTATATTTTTTACCTTACCGTCTCTCATAAAATAGTTCTCCAGAATGTGATCTATTGCATTCTCATGAGTGTTTTTATTAACATTAAATATGGAATAGTTATATTTAGTATGCATTAGGTTTTCTTTGCAAGGCAAATGAGATGCTTGATAAAATTGAAGATCGGCAAAATATTTGAACCCAGAAGTTGGTGTTGCAAACTCTTTGTTAACTACAGCCAAACTTTGCATATGCAGGGGACAAATTGACTGAAACAAAAAAAATAAGATGGTTTGTAAATAGGCAGTTGGCGTAATTGGTTGCAGGAAAACTAAATAAAAAAGTAATAACAGTTCTTCAAATCTTGGAACAAAAAAGTATTAAGTAGGACCTACCTTTAATTGAAAGTCTAGATTTAAGATTAACATGAAAGATGTTACTGTCCTCTCCTGTGGTAAATTGAGATTAAATTTGAAATCTAATAAATCAATCTTGCCATTGCCACTCAAATCATATTCCTGCACCTAAAAATTAAAATAGTTTTAGTAGGTAAGGGGCCATCCATAAATTACGTCAGACAAATTTTATGGTTTTTTGACACCCCCGTCCTCGTTACAGGTGGTCACACTTGTGAAATCCCCTCCACCCTTGTGTGGCGTCACAAATTTTTCAATTTTATATTCAGAAGAAATGAAATTTAAGCAGTAGTTTTTCAATAATAAAAAAATAAATAAATAATCTTTGACAAAAGCAAACAACGTCAAATATTTTAGATGCTTAGATTTACTAGAAGACGCCTTCTAAATATAGATCGAGTAAGTAATATTTTTAGGTTTTTGGTTTACATATAAATGTCGAGTTTTAGTATTTTAGATTTTAAGATGTGACGTCACAAAGCTTTTGACCCCCTCTGTCCCTTGTCACATTTCGTTGACCCCCTCCCCCCTTAACGTGTGACGTAATTTATGGATGGCTCTTAATGGTAAGTAGGTACCTACATAAAAAAAAAAAATGCACATTACTTGGAATTCCGCGCAGTCCTCCTCATTTTTCATAACGTTTGTATATTTTCCATTGGTTTCACCACATACAGTAGGTTTACTAGGATCACCAGCTTCGGTTTCGAGCAGGTACTCACACGTGAAGTGAATTACTGGTTGCTCGTAAAAGCTGTGGGATCGTAGCCAAAACCCTAAAAAAAACCCTCAGGAATAAAGAAAGCCGTCAAGAAATTAAGACGCTTAAACTAATATTGTTTATATGCTTACCCCTGCCTCTGTATGCTATTAAAAACGGTAAAATGAGGTTTAGTATTGTAGTAGCCAAAGTAAAAAAAGTTGCTATAGAAAAAAAGCAACTCACGTATTGCACTTTGACATTATAACTAAACAGGTTATAGAAACCCATTCTTTATCCATTTATTTTAAACATTTATGAGAATTGTGAATTACTGAGATTTGAACACAAGCATTTGACATTTTGTTTTATTGATCAACAACAAACTGTTGCTAAGCAACGGGGTCTCAAGTGTTGCTACACCAAATATTTTGTTTGGCTTTGAACACAGGTTTTGAAATATATTGTACCACGGAAATAATAAATATACATACTTTAGCACAAAGGACACTTACGCGAAAGACACTTCTCCGAATCACGTCAGTATTCTTCCAAAGGGTTGGGCAAGGGTGTATGTATAGTACGCACGGCGACATATCATCAAGGTAAACATTTCCAGTATAGGCTGACTTACAATTGTACGAAAAGACTGTACAATGCTATGTCAGGTCAAGCTGGAAATGTATAGCTTGTTATGTCGTCGTGTGTAAGTACACCAAAAATTTGCTAGATAAGTTTAAGTTACAGACGCACAGGAAGTAAAATTTTTCGTCGTGGGCGTCGTTTTCATAATTCTGTAGAGCCATATTTGTTACGGTCGTTAATCTTATGTTAATCAACATACAACCTCACCTGCTATTTGCAAGTCAGAGCAAAAAATCCAAGAAAATTTGAATTTCGCGGGCTATCTTAGTGCTACCAACTCTAAACCCCTTACCATGATACAAGGAAACTTGTAAGCAGGTGTAAGACAATGCATAGTGGTTATTTGTAGATAGGTAGGTAGGTACCTTCTTATTCTCTATTTTATTTTCTAGGTAGGTTATTCTTTCTCTCTCCAAACACCCTGCCAAATGCCTCCAGGACAAACGGTTAAAGTAGAAAACAAAGATTTCGCACTCCTAGTTGTTTACTGTTCAAGTCAAACTGAACACAAAAGGCAACTCGTGCATTTGGTAGCAGTGTCCGTTACCTTGTTTTATGTAAAACAATAGGTGAACATAGAATAGTGAGTGTTGTATTTTAAAACGTGTTGTCTGAATAAAATATCAGAGATGTCTGTCCTATAGATAAGCACAAAAGTGTTCCAACCACAGAGGGGCTTAGTATATGTTTATGATAAATAAAGTTGTTCTTAAATCTAATATTGTTCCGTTGTATGACGATCTAAAGGGGATGTTGGGGTGGATTAAAGCTAAGGAGCAATGAGGATTATGGCGCAAGTTAGGAAGTCCTGCTTATCTAACTGACTTCGTAACTTGTCTAGGAATGCAATTATTTACGGTCATCCCATAATAGCACGTTCTAAACTTTCAGCATATAAAGCGGTATATGTACGTGGTGCATGCTGTGGAGAATTATCTCAAATAAACCAATTACAGGATTTACAGGCGCTTTTGACTTGTCAAGCGGTCGGTTAGTCAAGCACAGGAAGCTTGTATTGGGGGTTATGCCGGTTTTTTTTTTTGGTTGGGAAATCATCAAATACCTTCTCCCGCTCTGGGCGGAGCAGGAGGGCGTGTTAGACTTTTACTGACTAAGACCCACCCGTGTTCCCTCAGTTGCCTGTGTGCCAGGGGCTACGGTATCTCTTTCGAACAACCTGCTGACAAAGTGCAAGGGGCAAACTGACAATGTCTTTCTACGGGTAACGGCAGAAAAATAAGAATGATTTGAAAAAAAAAAATGTAGGTAGGTGCTAAAATGTCTAAGTATTCGTATTAACCAGCAAAGCTGCTGCTATGCTAAAATACTTCTGATTACACTGTTGCATAATACTTTTATTTGGTACCTAATACATGTTCCTAAACAAATTAGAAAAAAATCAGATAAACAAATTCTCTACACGAGTGTACATCGTAACGCCCCGAGAGTTAGTTAGCGTAGTAACTAGTTTTATGTAAGAGAGGTGTACTTGTTTTAACTACGAGTCAGTGAACATAGACAATAGCACTCCCAGAAGCAAGTGCCTCCGGCGCCTGCAATGTCAACTGACACCTAAGGGCGGTGAACGATCCTTTAGGCCCACTAGCACTATATAAAGGTCCCGAATCTTTCCAACGACATCATTCGCTCTGGTGTCATCCCGGAGCACAGTGAGGTCCTACATTGGGACTTGGAATATTTGGATACACGTACAGCTTCTACGCAATGTCTATGGTCAGAAGATCTAGTATGGACAGGATGTCCTCAAGCATGACATCCAGCATGACTGGAATGGGTTTGGGTGGAATAACTGGACTTACATCAGGTATGAGCACGCTGAGCTGCATGAGGGACCAGCAGATGACGATTGGTGGAATGCCTTCGAACTATGTTCCTGGGCTGTCTGCCTATTACAATATCTCCAGCTTCTGCCATCGCCCAGGACAAACTCGTCGTTGGCCGATGCAGCGTGCTGGGCCTACTGCTCAGCATCGCCCAGGCCGCTCGCACAGCACTGGATCGCTGCACCGCATGAAGTACTCGATGAGGAACAGCCCTAACACACAGTACACTCACAACTTGATTTGCAAGATGGCTGATCAAAATGAACGCCGCCGCCGCCAGGACACCATGGAAATGATTCCTCAAAGTTATTATTCGCAGCAGCCACTGAAGGTGGAGCTCACTGAATTCTATTCCCGTGACAACTCCAAAGATCATCACACTGAACAATATGACTTGGTGAATGATAATATACTCCCGAACCCAGTTCTAAGGAGGGGCCAGAACTTCTTCTTTGCCGTTCGCTTCGACAGGACCTACGACAAGCAACAAGATATGATTCGCATCGTCTTTTGCTTCGGTAAGTTATATCTAAACATTTTAATCTTTACCACGTACTACTTTGACATCAGCGTCGGATATAATCTTCTAAAAAAATGTCGTAAAAAATTCGAATAATCCGAGTGCAATAATTATCCTCTTTTCGCAGGTCCTAAGCCCAGTGTTACCAAAGGAACACGAGTAGTTCTACCCGTGAACTGGAGCAACCAGCAGGGTGTGTTCCAACATTCCCGTGATATGATGGGAATGGGCATGGGAATGGGAATGTCTCGCATGCAGGATACAAGTACCAGTATGGCTCCTATGGGGTCTATGGCTCCTATGGGATCTATGGGAACTATGGGCACTATGGGCACCATGGGTTCCATGGGGCCAATGGGAACCATGAACACCATGGGAACCATGGGAACAATGGGCTCGATGGGCCCGATGAGTGGAATGAGAGAGACTACGACTTATGGAGTCCGCCGCAGTTCGTTCAGCAACGAGCCATTGCCCTTGCAACACAGCCCTCTCAGCCCGCATGGACCGATGGACCGCCCGATGATGGATCGTTATGGAGGCACAGCTCAGCATTCTACATTTGGCCGTGGATACGGTTCGCGCCATGGCTCCATGCAGAACTTGGCGTCTCTTGCTCATGATATGGACAGGTGGGACATAAGCATTCAGCGTCAAGATGGCAACACAATTACATTCCAAGTGCACGCACCGGCTACTGCTCCGGTTGGCGTATGGAACTGCTGGGTACAAACCAACCGCTTTGGCCAGCGCGATAACCGCCACGACTACAAATGTGATGAAGACATCTACATGCTGTTCAATCCTTGGTGCCGTGAGGACCCCGTCTACATGGATAATGAATCATCCAGGAAGGAATATGTGCTCAACGAACAAGGAAAGATCTGGTGTGGCACTTGGCGCCAACCGAAGGGTCGCAAATGGATTTACGGGCAATTTGATGATGTGGTGTTGCCTGCTTGCATGTACTTGTTGGAGCGAAGTGGCCTCGAGCATTCTGAGCGCGGTAACCCAGTTCGTGTCTGCAGGGCGATTTCATCGATGGTAAGTTGATCAATAGGAATTCTACATTCAGATGACTATGGTTATAAATGAAAGTGTAATATCACTAAATTTATCTTGTGTTTTAGATAAACGCGAACCACGACGATGACGGGCTGATGGTTGGCCGTTACGACGGCGAATACAAGGACGGTGTTGCGCCTCATGCGTGGACCGGCTCTGTGGCTATCATGGAACGTTACCTCACCGATGGTGGCAGGCCAGTCGAGTACGGCCAGTGCTGGGTATACTCTGGACTTGTGGTTTCGATTTGCCGTGCTCTGGGTACTGAATTTGTATATGCTTTGTTCAGCATTTGGTACTTAATGAATAATAAATAGGCAGTTCATTACATAATTCAAACTTGCTTTTAGGTATTCCTTGCCGTTCGGTCACCAACTACGTGTCAGCCCATGATACGAACCGAACATTCACAGTGGATAAATATTTCGATCGCGATGGCAACGAAGTACCAAATGGGCCTGATGAAGATTGCTACGATTCCTGCTGGAACTTCCACGTATGGAATGATGTATGGATGCAGCGACCGGATTTGCCTCAAGGTACCAAAAAATATTTTTTACAAAAAATGAGTTCGTAAATTAATCGCCAACGTTACCTGTATTTATTATTTCTACTTTTACTTCAGGCTACAGTGGCTGGCAGATTATTGACTCTACGCCTCAAGAGGAAGCTGAAGCTGTGTACCACTGCGGACCAGCTAGCGTAGAAGCTGTCCGCCGCGGTGAGGTTGGCTTTCAATATGATACGCCGTTCATGTATTGTCAGCTCAACGCAGAACTCTGCCACTTCCAAGAAGAGGAGAATTCTGAATGGGGTTTCATTAGGATGGCTTCGAACCAGTATCAGTAAGTACATTACAACTGAATCTCTTCTATACATTTGTATTGAGGTGTGTTATTTGTCACTAAATACTATACTTACCTAAAATTTGACTATAAATTTGACCACCATTTAGAGTTGGCCGCAAGATTCTTACGAAGAACCCTAACCGCGAAGATGACGAAGGTGACAGTGACATGTTGGAGATCACCCACGAGTACAAGACGGTCGACAGCTCGTCGCCCGAGCGCCTGGCTGTTATTGCCTCGTGTCGCGGCTACCAGCGCCTGCAGCAATACTATGAATACCCTGATCGCAATTTCGAAGACGTTTACTTTGATCTTATGGACATCGACCTTGTGCCTTATGGACAGCCGTTTGACTGCACGATGAATATTCAGGTAATTAGTTATACACTCAATGCACTGCCTTCTGAATTGTTCAAATGTCATCCATGCTATAATTTGGCTTCATTCAACAGAACAAATCGCATGAAGATCGTACCATTTGGTGCGTGCTGACGGCTTCATCATGCTACTACACCGGCGCCATCGCCTCGCGTCTGCGAAGAGCTCAGGGAGAGTTCATTGTACGCGCTGGGCAGCGTGAAGTGCTGAAACTACACGTCACACCTCAGGAATATATGGACAAGTTAGTGGACCACACCATGGTGAAGGTGCACGCCATGGCCTACGTGAAGCAGACTCGTCAGGCCTGGTCAGATGAGGATGACTTCCCACTTCACAAGCCAAGGATGCAAGTGCAGGTGGTTATATATGTACTCTTCAATCGATTGTATTCTATATTCTAACAAACACAATTCTAATCACCGATGATAATATTCGGTAGGTGAGGGGCCAGCCGTGCATTGGACAAGAATGCGCCGTGACATTCAGCTTCCAGAACCCACTGAATGTTCAACTGACCGACTGCTACTTCACCTTCGAGGGACCTGGTGTGCAGAGGCCAAGACAGGTAAAATACAAGTTTCCCTGCCACTTTTAGAAATAAAAGAAAGAAAAAGAACGATAATTATAAATGGATTTCTTCTTCCAGATAAGATTCCGCGACGTGAAACCGGGCGAGTTCGTGAACTACCAGGACAAGTTCGTGCCGCGACGACATGGCGAGCGCCGCATCGTAGTGACGTTCTCGTCGCGACAGTTGGACGAGATCTTCGGCTGCACCACGGTGAATGTGCGCGGCTAGCTAGCCCCCGGGCCCCGCGCACCCTCGCCGCGCACCTCGCCGGGGCCTGCGTCTCCTCCCGCGCTGCAGATGGACCGATCCTACGTATCTTACGTAGCGCCAGAACAGCATTTGTATGTTCAAGAAGAAGAGGTCGTCATCATCAAGACCACCTCTTAAACGTCCACTCGACGCCATGCTTTCTTGGCTATTGTAGTTATTCCTTATTTATGACAAAACATTTTTTTGTGAGTGTTTTAATTGAATGTACGAATGTTGCATCTAGAATACTTTTGTTTATCTACTAACGACCAAATCGATATCTAATAACGATGACTTGGCAAGTTTTAATGGATTTATTAATTTAGTATTATGTACTGATGTATATCGTTTGTATCACCAGCACATTTCAAATGAAAAAAAAGACAAAAAAGTAATTTTATAATCATTCACGTTTTTCACTGTGTGATAATAATGTTATTTTTGTATTAATGTATTCTTAATTTTAAGGAAACCGATGCTTCAAGTGCCATTGTTTTGATATGTATGTACTACTCTGAACAAAAGAGTATAGTGTTAAGAAATTATTACGATCTTAAGTATAACTTTTTATATATTTGCATATTGCATACTTTTTTAAGTTTTTATGAAACTATTGTAATCATTATATAACAAAAACGTTGTGACACATAACTATAATAATTTGCACGGTGTTTGTGTGTTTTTGGGATCTCAAAAATAAAGAGCATTTACTGCAAATGCGATGCTATTTCATTCAAAACTCCTAACTACTTTCCTATCTCAATCTTAATGAATATTGTGCAATTTTTATATGAATAGGTAGGGTACCTATAGCAATGATTTTATTGCATTCAGTAATATTTATTATGAAATCAATTTGAGTGACTAATGTGACATAAAAACTATTTGTAGCCTTATATAGATAGCTTGGAAGGAACCATCTCCATTTAGTGCCTACTCAAGTCCCTACTACACCTACAGTTCATTAACCCTATACCTATAGAGTGACAAGGGTATTCCCGTCTCATTAGACGGGAATACCCTTATCCCGCAAGGCTTCAAAAAGAACTGTGTTTGTTTTGATGGCATTACATCAAAACAAAAATTGCTCTTTTTTGCCTTTAGTAATTATTTTAATACAGTCACTCGATATGAACGACGATAAATAAACAATGTTTCATTTTATTCTAAAATTGAGAATAGGTTAAGAGCGTTCATAAGTTCTTACTGGTTTTCGCTATTCTTTCATTAAATATAAACAAAAGTACCTACCTACTATTCTTTTTTTCAGCCAAGCATCTTATTTTTAACATTTACTCTTAAATGAAAACATTTAATCGTAATAAGCAATGCAAATAGAAAATAACTGATTGTATGTCGATTTTTATAGGTAAATACCAAATGAACTGTAAAAAAAAAGCATAAAATCCTATAAATACCAAAGATACCTAGTGTTTGGCCATAAAAAAATGTACTTTGACTTAAACATCAACATAATGCGTATGGTCTTTTTGAAAATATATGTATAATGGTACACCCCAAGTTGTGAAATTGCACTTAGGTATAACACCCAGAATTTAAGACAGCATCCTGCGTAGTTCACCCTCTCTTAGTCGCACACGAGTCCCACCTACTACCAGTAACATCTCATCAAGTTATGAAACAAATGATGCATCATTCATTACACATGCATTGCTGTCATCTGGAAAAGCCGATACGTATATAACGTGATTTACGTCACGTTAGCATAATTTCCTTATTTACCTGGAACAGATTGTGCTCATCTTCAGCGGCAAGCCCTTCAGAAGGTAGCCAAATGATCTAAGTGGATTACAATTTGACTGCCTCGTTGGTCTATTGGTACCGGTCTTGGGTTCAATTCCCAGGTCGGGCAAAGTGTAGTTGGGTTTTTCTATCTGGAATTTCTCAGTAGCAGCCCGGAGTCTGCATCTGTGCATGGCTGATGGCAATAGGCTCGTCCCCTATTACATGGGACTTAAACATATCTGGCGAAATGTGAATGTGAGATTACTATAGTTGCACCTCTGCTCACCCCTTCGGAAAACAAAGCGTGATGGGATGTTATGTAGATAACATTCTTGATGAAAGTGTTCGTTTCCCAACGTCGCCAAGCATCGTCATCATCGGTCTATACAGGGTGTAACAGAAACCCTATTGCTATCCTTAAGCACTAAAGATAACAGCTGGTATAGAATCACTATACATAGTTTCAGCTCAAAATAAAATACTCTAAGAATTGATACGAAATTTTCGGTTTCATATCGAGGGGTGAAAGGCTATTTGTTTGAAGCGACATTTGGACGATATTGAGTTATATACCCAATTACTAACTCACTACTGTTTATAACTCAATATCGTGCAAAATGTCGCTTCAAACAAATAGCCTTTCACCCCTCGATATGTTTCTCATAACAAACGTGTCACTGCACTACGTAGGTCAATAACTTTCCACGTTACTTGCCAATATCACGATAAATCTCTTTCGAGTGATGTATTTATTCGAATTTGAAAAGTTCGGTTTCAGGCATCAATGTATTAAAAATTCTCACAACTTCCGAACATGTAGAGATAGGATTAGAAAACCCTGCCAATATCGTCTGATATCATCCAAAGAAGCCGTGCTCTTGGTATGTATATACCCTTTCCGTTACACTTTGTATAGCTTGGTGTATACGAATAGTGGAAAAGGGCTTCTCTTTTTCCCGGCCACATAAGCTCGATGCGACCACTCTCAAGTCTGTTTCATCATCTTATGACACCAGGAACTCAAGAGCTTCATTGTCAATGAATATAAGGTAGAAATGTCCACGATTGTTAGAACAAGAAGAACTAATGAAAACGCTTGTTATTGTATGTTACCATGTTTTTATCAAGGTTTGTAATTATATGTAATCAAATTCATTAAAGGTTTAATCTGGGTAACCGATGAGGAAATAAACTCGAGTCTCTGTGATTGTTTGCACATATTGCAATGCAGATCTTCGTCTGCATGAAAACGTCGTATTTTCTTAATAATGTTTATCCATGAATCGTTCAGGGATTTCTATTTTCTGCCTGGATATTGAATGTTGGCTGATTTACTTTGTGAATAGTATGGGAACGTGCTTTGGCAATCGTTTCACGGTATGGATTCTGATGAATGTTTTTATAACCTGAAAACTGTTATGGTTTATGAATTTTCACGGTTAATAACATTGTCGTAAAATAACAAGAGTGCAAGTCTGTAATGTAGACTGGTATTCTTTTGCAAAATCATCTTCTCGGTTCTAAGTAACGAAGTAATTGGCAAGTCATAGATATTTATTCAAAGAACTTCAAGTATTACAATGTTTTCTCATGACTATTGATTCGTTACAAGAAATCGAAGGGGGAATTTTGCCTTCTATATGTAGGTAATCCTTATAGAGGAAAAATACACATTCTTAGTTTGGAGTTAGACCTTCTCCGGATATACTTAGATCACAATTATTATAGGACCTATTATGTTACAATTAATATATTTACCTGTATAAGATGCTTCGATCACATTTGTTGACGGCAATCTGCTGTTGCTACATGGGAGAACCGTGTAGCAACAGCATATTGCCGTAATAGTCAGTAACTCGTATGGCATTCTAGAAGGTCGCCTTATCTCGGTGACTCAGAAGCAGTTTTTAGATAATGTTAAACTTGTCTTTTTATCTCAAAACACGTCCTTCGCTTCCTTCTGATTTATGGTATTTGTTTTTGTGCACTCAAACTGGAGCTTAATCATAATACCTATTCACTGAAATTAATCATTGTACTTGCGGAAAAAATAGGTCAAAGTTAACTGGTACAGTACAAATGCGTCAACGTCTGGGCTCTCCGAAGCGTCTTTTTGACCGCAACTATGATATAATGAAGAATTCTTGGAAAATTACTAACAATACTGAATAATACGATTCAATACATGTATTCATTCATACAGAAAACGGAAAAAAGAACTGATTGCATTCATTTAAGAGTGGGGCCTTCATCAGCCAAGTACAAGGCAGATCGCGAGAGCCGGGACGATGATGATGTCATCTATGTAGTAAATTAACATAATCGTGTGTAACTTTATTTTGTCAAACGTTTACTATCTAATAAGTTTGTTCACGGTATGATGTACAAACAAGGCGGTTCTGTAAAACACACGTGCATGACTGCCAACAAGATTAAGTTCAAATTTACCCACAGCTATAGATTAATGATAAATAAATTGTACAGCTTATCGTTAGTAAAATAGGAGGAAATTAATGATAGGTACTTCAATGGAATGGACTAGGAAAATGATCGACTTTACGCTATCGCGACAGCTGTTTGGCTAAATTGGAGTCATACTCCAGTAAGGAACCTTTAAGTTATTAAACAAAATATATCAAAAATATAACGTGAACAAGTTTCGTTATGAATGATTATCACAATGTAACCTTTTTAGTAACTTATAAAAGTTATATAGCTGGAAACTAGCCACTGCGGATCGAAATCTTAGATATCAGATGCCATTAGATTGTTTTGTATTTTTTTTATCGTACCATTTAGCTTTCATTGTTATTTTTCATGTAAAACGGCCTGTATTTATAACAGTGCAATGTAACCTTTTTGTTCTTCATTTTACTATCAAATTTGCGTTGTTATAATAAACAACATTATTTGATTAATTTTATAAAGATTAATTTCTGTTACAAAGTAAGCAAAATCCGGTAAATTTACTTTCCTACCTACTCATTTTCCTGTCTATAAGGTCATGTTTGCTTACTGTGAAGGACAGTTACTGTTTGTCATCATGTTGGTTAGAAGCGGTAATTTCCATATTTTCTGTACTCATTGACAGTTATGGGAAATTTTTACTACCTAAACCTATGTCCAGCAGTGGACGTTTTTGGGCTGAAATGATGACGATGATGACATTGATGACCAACTGGTGTATAAAAAATCCCCACAAGTTTCAATGCGTACCTGGTTATTATTTAGGTTAAATATGACTCAGTATAGTAGTGATTCCTGTGAAAGACTGATGTTGATGTGACGTGTGACCCTACATTCCGCGGTTGTGATAAGAGGTCACGCGAGCGAAGGTAGCGAGGATGCCCAGCAGAGACTGAGCACAGACCAACTGATCCCGCGCCGAGGTGCGCACGCGCAAGACAACGTTCACACAAGCTTTTAATTTATAATAGCGCAAGTGACTGTATATCCGATCGATAAACCATTAATTCAAATAACAGCTGATAATTTGTTTACATTGTGGTAAACTATGCAAACCGTGTGTACTAAGCATCTTTTTAAGCGGTTGTGATCTAATCGTTATTAGTGCGTTAATTGATATTAGAGTGGTCTATAAAACGAGTTTAAAGAGCTTATAGTTCATTACATTTTATGTGGTTGTTAGTGAGTGATTAGTTATTGTGAAATGGGTGCTGTGAAGAGCAAGTTGGCCCACTGTTGCCCGCCACAGTGTGTGTGCTGCGGGTTCCGCAAATCGGACTCTTATGACCTTAAAGAGTTGCCGCGACCTCCTCAATGGGACACCTCTAACGCTAACGGTAAGTCAAGGTCACCTTGTATAAATAATTACTAAAATTTGAGTGATGATATAAACTCTAAATATAAATTCAATATATTCAGATGATGATAAAAATGGTTCCTTATACATTTAAGATAATGAGTTTACCTACGTCTCTGTTTTGATTAACTTGCACGACAGTGTTACCTCATGTTTTATAATAGATAACACGTGTTGGTTACGAATCATTAACATAATAATTTTTATACAATTTACGTTACGATGAAATCGAAAGGTAGAGGAATTGAATCTCCAGCTGAGACAACAACGTGTACACTTACCTACTAAGGTATCCATTAATATTTTAGTGTAGTGTATGGTTACTTAACTGAAACGATATGTACTAGATATAGTTTCGTTTGGAAAACAATGAAAATTTATCTAATAAGTATCTGCTAACATTCTTAACCACAGCGTTAAATACGTACACAACTTTATACACACCAATTTTCGTAGAAAAAAAACTGAAAACCTTTTGAAACTTAGGTAGATAGGTACCTACAGCTGAACCTGAAAATATCGAATGAGTTTTAAAAGAAACTTAGTTGTCCAATACAAGTTGTAAATATAACATTACTCATGCATCTGCAATTATAACACTTTGTTCAAGTTCTTTGTACAAAATGGATACTAGTAAAATGGTGTAGGTGTAATACAAATTAACTTGTCAAGATTTTAGGAGTAGACTTGGTTGTTAGTTCATTTTTTCTTTGATTCTCATGAATCACTGTTTAGGTGTAGTTATGCTACGATTCCTAACTGCTGCTATAGGGTGGCAAGGACATCAAAGCGCAACTTGTGACTATGGATTCAGTAGGTACATGAATCGGCTATTAAATGTTAAGAGGAACAAAATTATTGATAGTCTATAGGTACCACCTTGTTTTACTCATCATCTTCCATTTTTTTGTGTGGTTAATTTTTCAGGTAACGTTTCATTCGGTAAGTAATAAAAAAAATATAAAAATGTATTAATTGTGTGTACGTAGAAGACCCTACTCGATGAGAACTGATGCGATCATCAATAAAACATGAATGAAAGTACATGTAAAGTTTTTGAACACGGCACGGTTCAATTTTCGTTCGGAAACTTATTTTGACCTATATTTCAATGTCAGTCACGTAGAATTCGGAATTTAAATATGACAGAAACAAACAAGGCTGATTACAAACACAGTTTAATTTATGGCTTTCTATCGTTTTGAAGTGAGTTAAAAATAAAACTTGTGGCTTTTAGCACAGCTGGTAGCGCGGTGAGAACCAACATCATTGGTATATTTGTGAGAATATACATTCTTTTTCATTCACACTCTCGTCCAAACAAAAAACTGGTAAATTCAGGAAAATAGAAGTGCATTTTCTTTGTTAATTTTGAGTTAAGTATTGTAATTTGGACAGGACAAAGTCTATCGAGTCAGCTGATTTAAGATAAAAAGAACAGAGGGGCAACTTTCGTAGTTTTAAGAACATTTACAGTCCGATCTCAGTCTCAATCCGACAAAAATACCTCAAGTATCCATACATTTTTGACAAGTTTTTGACATTTGATTGTCTCCGCGATGACAACTGCGACTAGAATTTGAACATTTTTAATTACAATAATTTCATTGGCCTTCAGATTTGTGATGCCTATAGCAAAAATATTTGTTATTAACAATCCCATTACCTTTTCCCTCTGTTTAGAAGCACAGTTTACGTGTCAAACATCGCGACTTCACTACCTTGATGTGAGTAGAGCGACTATTAGCTTTACTATTTATCACTTTGCCCCGAACCTGTTCTGTCCCTCGAGGACTTTTGATATTCGAACGCTACTGTTTGTGAACTGGTTTGCACTTCACGTACCTATTGGTATGTCAGTACTTGTAGGTACTGGTACGGGCATTTATAAAAGTTGATCGTACCTAATGCTCGTTCAGCAGTGGTGTGGCCCTGATATACGAGTTGTAGGCCGTGATTTCGAATCCAGGCAGGCACTTTACTTTGTGTATATAACTTTCATCACCCACTGCTCTCAAAACGGTGAAGTAAAACATCATGAGGAAACCGGCATGTGCTACAACCAAAAATTCTAAGACAAGTGACATCCACGAACCTGTACTGGGCCTGCGTGGTGGATTATGGCCCACTCCGTCTCACAGAGAGGAGGCCTGTGTCCCAGCAGTGGACATCTTATAAGCTCAATGTGAATGATCGTTCAGTAATATTGACTGAGATTCGTTCTAATTTTTATCAGCTGGTATTTAGATGATTCTGTTTGCACAAAGTGATAAGTCAAGGATAATATTGTTCTGGTATTAGAAGATTTTTCATAATCAGTATGGAAAATAAGGTTTTTAAATTATCTCAGTATCCTGCTGGGTTTGACCTCATAAAAGTTCCCCTGAGTCTGCAATGGCATTCGGCTGTATTTAATTTTTTAGAAGAGAAAATAAGACTGGACAATATTATTGCAATGAATGTTGCAATCCAACAGAATACGGCTATTATAACACTTATAGGAATATTTCTAGAAACGAATGAGATATATAATTATTATCATATAGGTAGGTACATTGTACTTCATTGGCGCCTACGCATGTACCTACCTACGAGTACCTATGCTTAATCGTATTGTTTTAATTGGCTACAAGGCTTTACAAGCTATGTTCTGTCAAATCTTAATAATAAGTGTATTTTTCTGAGGATTCCGACGACTGACACCGCAATTAATTGGTACCGCTATCCTAGTCGCCAGATGCATTTTGATTAATATTTTTCATGACTGAATAAAAAACGTCTATTGTTCACAGAGCCAAAACAGTACACTCAAACGAAAAAATGTTTAAAGTATGGCCATAGGAACTCCGCAATAAAACGACACAACCCCATCGAGTTTGGGCTCGTTTGAGTCGTAAAAAAAAAACAAAAGTCATTTATTCAAACTAGGCTGTCAGCACTTTTTGAACGTCAAAATTACACAAGACAGTTCCTCAAAACACCGGCCCTTCCTAGTGCTTTAGCTGGGAAGAAGAAGTGGCGCAACAAACTCCCCAGCAGCACAGCTGTCTGTTATGTTAGAAAAACTTGATTCCATATATTGGTAGGTATGTAATTAACGTTACGAAACATAAAATTAAAATATTTGCCATATGTCAGCTAGCACACGCCAATATACCAAAAAAAAAACTTTATTGACAAGTACTTTGATCCTATTTAGTAACCAGGGTCTGATGCTGGAGCTGGAAGGTGGCCATAGCTACAAAACACATTAAGTGCTCAAAACAACACATATGTGTAGGTTCTACGAATTATTACGAGCTACATAATGGAAAAACGCTGCTACGAACTACGCCGTAGTAAATCCCGCATCATAAATACAAAAGTTAAAAATAAAATTAAAACACAAAATAAACTTAACGTTAAAAGAAGCTTTAAAAAAACAAACAAACGAAGTTAATAAAACGAACTAAAAAGTTAAAAATAATTTAATCTCAATTATTTAAATAAAAGCGTGTTACATATTTACGGTTAAAGAAGGTGTAACATGCCAATTAATGTTCTTTATTTCTCCTGCCATCAAAATGTCATCATCATCATTAATCATTTCAGCCGAAAGACGTCTACTGCTGGATATAGGCCTCCCCAGGCTCCTCCACTTCGACCGGTCTTGTGCTTCCTACATCCAGCGGATTCCCGCGACCTTCACAAGGTCATCGGTCCACCTTGTGGGAGGCGTTCCCACTCTACGTGTTCCGGTACGCGGTTGCCACTCCAGAACCTTTCGGCCCCGTCGGCCATCTGTTCTGCGACCAATGTGCCCTGCCCACTGCCACTTAACTTTGGCAATATTTCGGATGTCGGTTACCTTGGTTCTCCTGCGGATCTCTTTATTCCTGATTCGATCACGTAGGGGAACTGTGAGCATAGCCGTCTCCATTGCCCTTTGGGTGACTTTAAGCCTTCTGAAAAGGCCCATTGTGAGCGACCATGTTTCTGTGCCATAGGCCATCACTGGCAACACACACTGGTCAAAGACTTTCGTCTTGAGACACCGCGGTATTCGGGACGAGAAGATATTGCGAAGCCTCCCGAACGATGCCCAGCCGAGTCGGATTCGACGATTGACCTCTTTCTCGAAGTTGGACCTACCTAACTGGACAGTTTGTCCTAGGTAAACGTACTCGTCCACAACTTCGAGTGTAGCGCCTCCGATCGTCACGAGAGTGGGTGTTACATGGGCATTTGACATGAACTTTGTCTTGTCCATGTTAATTTTAAGACCCACTCTTTCGGAAGCTCTATTGAGGTCATCGAGCATTGCACTGAGGTCCTCCATGGTCTCAGCCATGACAACTATATCGGTAAATCGAAGGTAAGTGATGTACTCTCCATTGATGTTGATGCCAGCCCCTTTCCAGTCCGGAACCTTGAAGACATCCTCCAGTGAAGCGGTGAACAGTTTCGGAGAGATAACGTCTCCCTGTCTCACACCTCGCTGCAGAAGGATAGGTTTCGAGGTTTGGTACTGGAGTCAGACTGACATAGTGGCGTTTTCATACAGACACTTCAGCACCTCGATGTACCGATAGTCGATCTGGCACCACTGACTGCAGTACAGCCCCTGTCTCGATCGAATCGAAGGCTTTTTCGTAGTCCACAAACACTAAGCAGAGAGGCAGGTTATACTCTTCGGTCTCCTGTACAATCTGCCACAGCGTATGTATGTCTACGGTGCTAAAGCCTTTATGGAGTCCGGCTTGTTCGGGAGGCTGGAAGTCGTCAAACCTGCGCGCAAGACGGTTCATGATGACTCTCGAAAACAGCTTGTAGACATGACTCAGAAGTGAGATGGGCCTACAATTCTTAAAAAGGGTATTGTCACCCTTCTTAAAGAAAAGTACCACCACACCTCTGTTCCATGCCTGTGGCGTTTTCCCCTCGAGTATGACGGAATCAATCAGCCTCTGGGGGGCCTTAAGAACGGGTTCTCCGCCGGCCCTCAGGAGTTCGGTCGTAATTCCGTCAAGCTGCTAAGCTGCTTAAGAGCCATCCTAATCTCGTACAATCTAACGTCCGGGATGTCTTCGGTGTAGTGTCGGGTCAATCTGGCTCTTGGGTCGACTGCCAGATTCGTAACGAGGTTGTTTGTTGACGTGTATAACTGTCCATAGAACCTCTCGATCTCTCTCAACAGCTCAGGCTTGGCGGATATGATCCTGCCATAAAGTAGAATCAGAGAGTTTCTTTGTGTCATTAGTACGACGGGTCTTTAAGACCTTAAACCCGACCATATAGACAGTTTCCAAGAACCCCTCGTTATAATCGTCCACGTCCCATAGACACTCGAAACGGTTCTGGAGTTCGAGCTGAAAGCTCTCGGGGTTTTGGACTTAGATCTGTGCTGGACGGAACGTAGACTTCATCAGCCGACATCATTCCAGCTTGGTGTTGATATTCAATGTGGCTCTTACCGTGTGGTGATCGCTTCCGGTTTTCACCGCGTTGATCACAGAGACATCATTGGATATTTGCTTCTTCATCGACATAATGAAGTCAATCTCATTTTTATTTGGACCATCAGGGCTCTGCCAGGTCTACTTTCTGTGGTCACGTTTTCTGAAGAAGGAGTTCATTATAAAGAGGCCTTCCTTCTCCATAAAACTGGCCAGTAAGTGACCCCGGTGGTTCCAACGTCCAATTCCAAATTGTCCCACTCTCAGCTCATCATCGTCCCGTTTGCCCAGTTTCGCGTTGAACTCCCCCATGACAATGGTGAAATGAGTTTTAGAGTCATGCATGGCTTTGGATATATCCTCATAAATGGTCTCCACCTCATCGTCGGGGTGTGACGAGGTCGGGGCGTAGACCTGTATGACCTTCAGCAAATATCTTGCGGATATTCTGAGTGTAAGGTACGCCACCCTGGTCGACACACTCTCGATCTTCACCACTTGCTCACAAGGCACTTATGGACAATAAACCCGACACCACCTTGGGACTGCTGATCGCCCTCACGGAAAAAGAGCAGGTTACTGGATTTTAGGATTATCGAGTCCTCCTCCTCTCTTCAGACTTCAGATAGCCCTACTACATTCCACCGTAAACTGCTCAATTCTTCCTGAGTTCGGTAATCTGCTCGTCGGTCCTATTTGCTGTGCTATTCTTTTTATGTCCGGTACCACACGGTTTCTTATCTTCTGTTAGTTTTTTCATTCATAATACAGGAATTTTGATGAAGGAAATACCTGTGATTTCACAGTCGCATTATCCCCTATGTTTAACGCCTAATATGAATGGGAACAATACGTAAACAATACGTTATGGTTATTATTAGTACATATTTCCTTCCTACAGAACTTATGTATATGGGAATGTTACGTGTCCGTAATCGTAATTAAGTAGGTGCTAATTTGAATTGTCATAGGCCTCTAACTCATTGAGTTTTCCCCATTGCGAACTACCTAATAATAACAATAACATTGGTATGAGTATTCATTCATGTGTTTATTACCTAAGTACGTTCTTTGGTCATGCCTAACCTACCTGTAACATTTTTTTTTTATTATAACAGGTAATTACCGTCTTCCTGACTACAGTAAGACTATTTTATATATTGTCTTGCATAAGGATAATGCAGTCAAAGTCTGAGAACATGTAATAAAAATACACCGTTTATAAAAAATAACAATTTGTTGTAGGTAGACTATGTATTTATGCTACATAACATATCCGTACCATACTGCAGCGTGTTAAAATGTATATCCGCACACAAATATATATACACAAACAACGTATGTTTATTTTTAAGAACAATTGCAGTGCTTGTTTTATTTAGTAATGTAGACTCAAGTAAATAGTTATTAAATACACCTATTTTATTTTTATTATGTACTAAGACGCAATATAAGCCCGCTTTATCTGAGAATGAGGTGATTCCTTGTTTTTGCCCGCGAGTGTAGTAAAATAATAAATCGATAAATAATTTCGATGGCAATAGGTAATTGCAAAGAAAATTCTTTAGAGATCCAAAGGTACACAAACAACGTTGTTAAAGGAATGTTTTCGAATAAGAAATAAGTAGAGGCTGTATGTTTATATCACGACATGCAATGCCAAGGTGAACTGGTGAGCGCAGATCCGTCCAACAATTCTGCTTCGTCCATACACTCCATACATTCGTTCGGTCATGATTAACAGTTGTAAATATCTACACATAAAAATAATTATGTCATCACATGAGACCACGTTAATTAGTTTCTTGATTACTAATACTAAAGACAAATGTAATTAACTTACGTATGCACCTACTCTACCTATTTACATATGCATGAAACCGGTTTTGGAATGGACACGCACGAATACCTAATATATGAAGATGCGTCTGCATGTTCAATGTGTGAACTACAGTACCTTGTTGTCATTAATAATATTAAGTACATAGTAACCTGCGGGGTAATTTCGTAACACACTAACAGTAGCAATGGCTTTAATTTTGACAGTTCAACAACTTTCATTGCGTTATACATGTTGTTGAGCAGACAGTTTTTTCGAACATATGAAGCAATGGATTAGTAATTTCCTTCAGAAATGATTTAGATCCTGATTGATACTGTATTACCTACGCAATCAGGGTACGAGACCTTAAAATTTAAACTATTTCATTAACTCTGCCATCTATTTCACTGCCTCCTTTGACTGTGTAAGACCGTAAAACCGTTTATAGTTTCATAATTTTTTTTTTATTAAATGCAATTTTTAACTATCCAACATTTTTTTTTCTATAAAAATCTGACATACCACAATTTTTATTCCACAGATACAAGTTATCTATATTTTTTAAGTTATCTATATCTTTATTATAGGAATAAATAAAATGGAACGGGACTTCGAAGAGTGAAGAAGATCGTCACAGAAACCGATTCATTCATAAAATTTTAAACCTTGTAGCTAGACTATGTCATCGTTTGTTCTGCAAAATTAGCAATAGTAGCTGTATGAATACCAAGAACATGAATGTTTCGGTTTTTACTGACCCACTAAAGTGGGAATGAAACAGGAATCTTCCTAAAATCCTTATGATTGAATGTGAATAAAAGTAAATGACTAAACTGGCTGACTCTAAAGAATGCATTACTCAGCGGGAACTTGGGACTTTCGATAAGGTCGAGGATGTACATTGTTATACCTACAAAAAACCCAAGGTGCACAAAGTGCAGTCTCGAACAAAAGTCACACTCAAAACTGTCCCCAATTATAGGTACCCCAGTGGTTATAGTTATGATAAAACACATTTTTTTCAAATTCAGCCTTACACGCATGACTTAAACTGGTTTTTACAAAGCAGTGGCCAAAAAGACTGACTGAAAGATGACTGATGATGCTATTTGACATCAGCGCATTTTATGCGGACGGTTTTGAGACGCTGTATGTGTATCTTGTGTTTTTGTTTATCAATGAGGATGTATGATTTTTTCCACACTTGTCAAAGTCAACACTAAGTTCAAACCAAAATATCCGGACATGACGGCGTTTTCTTAACTAAGCAAGTAAATAAAAATACCCAAATTGCGTAGAGCATCGTCTTCCGTTCTTACGTAACTCTCTGGTAGTAGGTAAGTGAGTCACTGAAACCGAGATTTGTTCCTGAAATAGACTGAAATAATTAAAAAGTTCGTATTTCGTGCGCGCGATCATAATTCTGGATCGTAATGGAGTTATTGGCAGGTGTTGATGCAGGAGTCAAATAAAACTAGGTCAGGTTGAAAAATAGGAAAACGATTTTGCGGAAAGATTTCTTTTATATCTGAAAAATAGAATCGTAATTCGTAAAATAGCTTATGCTGAATCTCCAGCCTACGCCTGTCTGGCTGGTGGAACCGCGTAATTATCTAAGCAACGATTGCTTCTAAATTATTACAACACTCTTATTAAATATCTCAAAAGAAGGAAAGAACAAGACTTACCAAAGTTGTAAAGTTGTAAACTTTTAAGCGCAAAATTTTCGTTTGAAGAATCTCCACCAAAAAAACGTTTCTAAATTCTGACATGAAGCAGGACTAAAATATTCAGCGTTGATTCAACGGCCAAAATACACGTATTTCCGTCTGTAAATTTATTGCTTTTATGTTTATAACACAAAGATTTCCCTATCTTGAATAATTAGTAGTAAATGATTGATTCCTATAGTCTTGTTTACTTGTAGAGTAGAATGGCCTCATAAAAAAACGATACATAACTCCTTCATTATTTGATAGTCACAAATGACTTTAGAACTTTCGAATGCCTACAGTCCACACTTATTTTACTTTTGATTTTGCGTCACCTGTAAAATCAAAGTGATCTTTCCAGTTGAAAACCAGCGTTAGCTCAGTTGAAAACCAGCGTCAGTCTTCTTGAAAACCAGGGTCAGTCCAGTTGAAAACCAGCGTCAGGCACTAGTTGTCTGGCATCTTTGTTGACCAGAGGGCTCTTTTGGCGTAGCCGTGAGGCACTTTCCTGCTAGTTTCTTACATCGCACTTTACACTTTAAAAAAAAATCTGTGGTACGTATTTTAGGTTGTGCTTAATAAATGTATTTTCTTTCCTTCTTCTTTCTATCCTTGTTCTCGCTTCAATAAGGTTGATTTTGGGTTGCTGCCACTACACAAGTCTGTTAGAATCACAATGATTTTTATTGTCTTTACAATAAGGTGGCTGTTGGGTTGCTGCGGTTAGAGGTAGAATAACTGTGAACGGACTGTAGACGATATGTCATAGACAGTAGTAAAGATAACACTCTGCATTTTAAGTTCCCAGTTTAGTAGGATGAATTAGTCCACTTTGATGTGCTGGCTCTAATTTATGAGATGTGTCCGAATTAGAATTCTTTTGTAGGCATGATGTCATAAAATGTATTGTTGACTTTATTTAATTAGCTGATGAAAATGAGCACTAAGAAGAAAGATAAACTAAAATTAATGGAAGTATAGAAGACCCATTAAAACTTCTAAGAAGTTGTGACGTAAAAGCTTGTAACCCTGTCAGTTCGCCTCAACCAAGGCATTTTCATCATCCTAGATCGCAGGCGATATAGGCTGTAAGTGAATCTGATAAATGTGCAATCACTGATCAAAACATCACACGTGCACATACCATTTGAATAATCTATAAGATAAGATCTCACTCATACATTAAAATCAAGTGTTCATCTTAATATGGTATCAATTAATAGTTATCTAAGCGCATCTTACATCGCTTCCTAATCGCGAGCCTACGCGGTCGCCGAGTGCGGTGTGTGTGGGACCCGTATTATTCGCTGATTATTCCGAAGGCCGACATAATATCCCGGTATAGCAGGTCTAGCGTCCCACGTGGTAATTAATACCAAATAAGTTATTTACCAGACGGGCGATGAAAGGAGTCGACCGGCCTTGTTTAGTGTTTAGTATGCTTAAGTTGTTGCTTAGTAACCCAGCTCTAAAACGTTGTGAGGTCAATGGTATTGAGTTGTCTAAACTACAATTTAGATAATACCTACGCTGGCTGAATTTAGAACTATTTGCGTATTCATTTTGAAGGACGACTTAACCAGCACCCTAATTGTGTAAAGCACTATTAATCAGAATCTGTATCATATTGAAGGTTACTGCTAATCCATTATTTTATATGTTCGAAAAAATTGTCTGCTTAGCAACGTAAACAACGCAATGAATGTTGTGGAACTGTCAAAATGAAAGCGATTCCTACTAATAATGGTTTACGTAATTACCCCTCAGATGTGTCCCGGCAAAACGCTAGTTGAGTATGTACAGAAAAGGACTGGCCCAACGTCCATTCAATTTAAAGATCTACCATACATTCTGACCTTCATAGGTAATAAAATAATTTTCTTTAAGGCCCTGGTAACTTTAAATATTGTCGTTATGAGCGATAATAGTTTTATTGCAATGCAACTGTTACGGGTTAAAATCTGTTGTAATAAATTCGAATAACAAATGAGCAAGCATAAGTCGTAAAAATGCAAATACAATCGTATAAAATTAGATAATAACTATTTAATAATAAATAATTCATCACTAGATGCAGTTTGGCATTTGGAATTTTATGGTATATTTTTAATTATGTTTATAACTGTTATTGAAGGAATAAACTGATTTTAAAGAAAATTAAGAGGTGACTTTGATGATTTTTTTGATACATTAAAGTATGTTTAATTGGGTTCCATCACTGTATGCAAAAAAGACTTGTATATATCATATATTTTTTTGCTTTCAAAATTATTTACGGTTAAAGAGATAAACAGCTTTAAAAAACCACCTTTTTGAGCGTTTTCCAGAAATCTCCGCCTTAAATATTCATTCGTAACGAATTACTCAATGGTTATCAAATTAAGATATAGGGAACGCACGACTTCAATTGACCCGCATTAAAGGGTCAAATGTTAATGTTAATTGATAGATATCTAGAATTTATAGTGATAGGGAGTAACAATTTATAGGTACTGCAAAAGGTGGAATTAGAAAGATTTATTAATAAGTGCAAAGTAGTTAAAATATAAGGGATTACAAAGAACTGACATAAATAGCGCAGCAGTTCAGTAGGAATTTAGATACTCGTAACTTCATAATATAATCTTAAGATTTATACTTGAACCTTCTATTTTCCTCAAGTACCTAAGTACTATATTAAATTACCTGGTGACTCCATAGTGCATAGTGCATGGCTGTTGAACAAATGGTTATTAAATTCAAATTTTATGGACATTATAATAACGTAATATTTATGTATATATTCTAAAGTAATCATTGATTTAGTATCCGAGGTTATCTGCTTTATCAGTTTCCAATAGAAAATTGTTTAGCAATGAATTCATACATTTTAATTAAGTTGACATTCTCATGATATCACCACTTTGTCTAAGGCATGATTTTGTCAGATACTAATGATATGAGTAACGCTGACTAGCCTTGGTTTTGTCAATGAATAAAATCGGTTTCTCAGTAACTGGATGAAGCTTTTCATTGCTTATTGACTATGACATCACCGTCCGTCTGGGATGTAGGAGTAGATGTTGAGTTTGACGCTGCAGCTCGCAGTCCATGACGACATGCAAAAAGAACTACACGTTTGTTTGAATAATTAGCAGCGAACGAACTGTGCTCGATTGTGAACGAAACTGGCGGATGTATTTGTGTGGATACAAGTGATTCTGTAATGTTTAAATTAGCTAGGAGTTTAATGTGATCGTAAAATAATGGAGTATCTGAAAAGTTTGTGGCGACGGTATTTTGGGAGGCGGGAAAGATACATTATTGTGAATGTGCCGTTTCAACCAGGTAATAAACAAAGTCAAAGTCATATCATTTATTTAAAATAGGCTCATAGAAGGCACTTTCGAACGTCAAAAATGTACTAAACACTTGAATTGATTCTAGTTGCCCTGAGACAACAAAAAGCCAGGATAAACAATTCGAAAAAAAAATTATCTTCATAAAAACTTTGCTCTCTACTTAGTTACACTTTATTTAATTAATATACAAGTGAGAAATAGATATAATAGAAAAGTAATGATAGTGAGTGACCAAAATTCGACGTTAGCTATAAGACCTTTTGATTTTTTTTTAACAAATTAATGATACCTACTCCTAAATCAAAACGTAGTCCACAATTATTTACAAAATTACGATATGTGTATAATGTGTTATTGTAAGATTGACGTCCTGGCTGGTAGCCAATTCCTGGGCGCGAAAATTTTTGACCATGACGAATAGTGGTTTAGATGTTTTCATTCATAATGATCCATTAGGGTTCAGTTTCATATTTACCTATGATATGGGCTTTAAAAAGTTAATGAATTCGGTGTTGTGCTAGCCCCATTGCATTTAGAATTTATAGAATAATACCATCCAGAATACCTTATTTATTGGGTAATACACCTTATTTATTATTCTGATTAGCTTAATAAATGAGCTCGCTTTAATGGAAAAAAAAAATCGTAATTGTTCCAAGGTCTTAATTGACTCAATCTCAATTATTCTGCAACAGGTCCTACTCGTGAGATATTATTCAAGTATTTGAATGCATTGTAACATAGTTTCTGTTTGTTTATTCAGATGTCGTGGACGCGACGCGCCAGGGCGTGCTTGCGGTGCAGGGAATTGATTTCTGTGTCGACACAAATGGCGAGAACCACCATACGAACAAGTTTAACCTGATGACAAGGACCGTCGACAGATGCCTGGTCGTGCGAAGAGGACAGGCCTTCAAACTTGATATATTACTCAACAGGCCATACGATGCCAGCAGAGATGCCGTCTCCTTTATTTTCTACGTTGCAGGTCTGTATATTTATTGCTTAAGTCGTGGGAACCGAACCTTAGGTCAAACAAACCAGTCAACCTTGACTGGTTTGTTTGACCTAAAGTTCGGTCTAGATGTGATGCCACAAATCTATGTTACCTACTTTAAAGGAAGTCAGTGCTTGCGAACTGACCGAAGTCAACCTAAAAAATACACACATATTTTTTCATCTTATACAAATAGGGTTTTCCAGATAAGCCCTCTTTGTCTGTTGATGACCGTGAGCACGCAAAAAAAGGATTTGTAAGAGGATGTCCATTTAGTTTTTAGGATTAAAAGATCGCAACTATCGATATAGCATTGAACACATGAATGTTCAAGGTTTCATTTTAAAATATTTGGTGCCTGACATTTGTCTTGTCAATTAATTACGTGTTGGAACACCGATATAAATGGGATATTACGTAAACCTTCGCATTAGGAGGGCGCGACGTAAGTGATAAAAATAATGCCATGACATGACCATAATTTTATTGCTCAGATGTTGAAACACGAGGACCGTCAGACGAAACATCCGCCGCTGTTCCTTTACTAGAGAAGGGTTCCGAGACCTTCGGAGCATGGAGTGCGACGTACGAGGGTCAAGTGGACTCTCACCTCATGGTAGCTGTGACCCCTGCTGCGGACTGCATTGTGGCCGCCTGGAAGCTCGATGTGGACACAAGACTTAGTGGGGGCAGTTCTCTCAGCTACAGACATCCCTTGCCGATTTACGTCCTCTTCAATCCATGGTGCTTGACTGATACTGTTTATATGCCAGGTACGTACATTTCCAATTGCTAAATAAGTCTTCACCTAGGATTATGAAGTTCCAAAATAACTCTTGTCCGCTTGCACGACCGGAAACTTTAAATCAACTGCTTCTCCAATACGTCAAAATCATGTATTTATCTACTGTTACAAACTAATTTATAACAACTAGCTAACCAAAATAAAACATTATAATTGGGATTTTTTTCAGGTCACAGCCATCGTGACGAATATGTGCTAGAAGATGGGGGATTGATGTTCAGAGGAGTGTACAACCGCATCAAACCGACACCTTGGAACTACGCACAATACGAGAAAGATATATTGGACTGTGCACTTTATCTAGTCAGAGAAATTGGAAAGGTATTTGCTTTTAGATTTCCACTTGGAAACTTGTTTTGCCTCAACTTTCTAGATAAGAAAAGCGGAGAGATCCGTTATCTCAACGTTTGCAAGTAATCATGATTCGTTGTTTTACTGGAATAATTAACCGAGTATTTATTTTTAGGTCAAAGGTCGCGCCAGGAGTGATCCGATCCGGACATGCAGGGCGTTGTCAGCTGCCGTGAACGCACAAGATGACAACGGTGTTATCATCGGCAACTGGGCCGCTGAGGTGTCAGACTACAGTGGAGGCACACATCCACTCAAGTGGGTCGGGTCCTTGGCTATCCTGCAGAAGTATTATGAGAAGAAGAAGCCCGTCAAATATGGACAGTGTTGGGTGTACGCTGGTGTGCTGACTACGAGTAAGTGTGGCTACAATGCTCAGGAAATCTCGAGGATGTTGCTGGAAATCAAAAGACTTGAAATTAAAATTGTCGCTCATCTATTACTAAACTAAGCAGAGCATTTTTACAGTAAAGTTGATTTCAATGGTTTAATGAAATGGTTTTTTGTATTGAGATTGTGTTTTACAGTTTGCCGAGCTCTTGGTATTCCTTGCCGACCAGTGTCAGGATACGATGCAGCTCACGACAGTCAAGGAAGCCTCACCATCGATATCATAAAGGACGATGAAGGAAACACTCTTGAGGAGTACACTAGGGACTCTGTATGGAACTACCATGTTTGGAACGAGGTGAGAAGAAAAACTAAGCCAAGTTTTGGTTGATTTAGTAAAATATTTAGTGTAGGTACTTTCGTGCATTTTGCAAGATTGGCATTTTTATGATGCAACATATCGTGGGTTACTGCTACTACGAGCATTATTATCGAGGCTTAAAATAGTCTCTAAGTGCATGCGTTTGCGTCCTACGCAAAATCAGATCGATTGATGACTCATTTCGTTAAAGATATAAATAACTCAACCTAGATAACCTTTAAATGTTTAAAGCTATTAACTTTCAATCTTTATTACCTTATGGCTTTCGTACTTAGGCCGTAGGCTTTTATTACGGACTATGTATCCCGTGATTCTCTCAATACGGCAGATGCCACTTACATATAAACCAAACTCAAGATAGGAATAAATTACGACATTTTCTAGAAAATTATTATTGTTGACATTTTACAGGTATGGATGGACCGTCCAGATTTAGGTCCGGAGTATGGGGGCTGGCAGGCCCTGGACTCGACGCCACAAGAGACCTCTGAGGACATGTTCCGCTGTGGACCAGCTTCACTGCGAGCAGTCAGGGACGGAGAACTGCAGAGACCTTACGATGCTGCCTACGTTTTTGCTGAAGTCAATGCTGATAAGGTACTTTAAGCTACATCCTTCATTGGGTAGGCCTAGATAGAAGGCGTTATTCTTATACGTAACCGCCGATTGCCGACAGTTCTTAACTGACTTTGATGTTGGTCATTTATAATTTTCAGGTATTATGGAAATATTCCGGCGAGATCCAACCACTGAAACTGATGGCTCGTGACACAGTCACGATTGGACAAAATATTTCGACAAAAACAATTGCCAAAATGGAACGTGAGGTATGTGGGATTTTTCTAACAATGCTAACTACAAAAAAATTGTTGTACAGGAAGACTTTCTCCTAGTTTTGACTGGGATTTTAAATATTTCCATTGAGCAGGAATTGAATAACATAATGATTAATTATTGACATGTCTTTACCAACATTGCAGGATATTACAAACACATACAAGTACCCAGAGCGATCACGTGAAGAACGCATGACGATGGAGAAGGCGCTGCGCAAATCAGAGAGCATCTTTGCGAGGTACTACCTCAACGATGCCTTCAATGACGTCACCTTTGACTTCGAGCTACACGATGACATCAAGATTGGACAGGACTTCAATGTGGTATGTTGAAATTTTCCAAACATTCCTCTGTAGAATCAGAAGCTGTTGCTTAGATTCTTTCTATCAACCCAAATAAACTGGTATGTATACCAATAAAATTCTCAATATCGAGTCGTTTGATATAGTTTGGTAATGGCAACGATACGGTTGTAGATATATATAAAGTCGTAATAAACATACATATGTATGGATAAATTGTATGACTATTTCTTCATAATGTTAGTCTGACCCTCTGCAAATAAAGACGTAGGTGTTCAAACATAATAATATTAATTAATTGCAGGTCCTACACATCAGGAACCGTTCAAGTACGAACTCTCACCAAGTTAAGGGTCTCCTCCGTGTTGACACAGTGACGTACACGGGAGTGACCGGCGAAGGAGTGAAGAGGACCGAGTTCGATCTCAAGATGGAACCAGAAGGCAAAGAGCTCATCAAGATGCTGGTCACCTTTGATGACTATTATAAGAAACTGGTCGATCAGGTAATTTTGATTTTTTTTATGCAAAAGGCAAAGATTGCAGAATGTGGTTTCTTGTATTTTTCGGCTGGGTCCCCTTGGTATCGAAAGCGTGTGTTTCGTTGGCTACGTTAAGCAATCATTCATAATTATGATAGTATTTTTTGTGATGGACGACTCTACTATACATCGCTATTTTCTGATCGTTTTAATCCTTTAAAAGAGTCATTGTACTCATTAAAAATCAGCTGATCCATACATTTATGTTCGCATAACTCGACGCAACGTATGGATAAGCTGATTTTTATTTCATGATTTCAGGGTTGATCATCAGTAAAAGTGAACAGTGACCCTTTTAAAGGATTAAAACACTATAAAAAAATAGCGGTGTATAACTATACACAGCTTTATATATAGATATAGATATACTGAATTTCTTGTTCATAGACATAATGGCCAACTGTTTGTGTTTGTGAAGAGTTTGTATTTAAATAGTATTAACTAACGCGAACCCACATTACCTAACTTTATTATATTACAGGCTTCGTTCAACATCGCCTGCTTAGCATCAATCGTGGACAGAAAATTCGACTTCTTCGGGCAAGATGACTTCAGAGTCCGCAACCCTGATATCAAAATTAGCATTGACGGGAAACCGGTGTCACGCCAGGAGTTCACCGTATCCGTAAAGGTGGAGAATCCACTGCCCATCCCACTCACCAAGGGCAAGTTCTACATTCAAGGACCTGGTCTTGAAGAGCAGCTAAAGATTCAATTAGATGAGGTACGCAATTCATTGATTTCTTATGGATTGTTAGGCAATATCAGTTCATGTGTTCCTTTGTTCTAAAGTGAAAGTAATCACAGTGAAATCATGTTCGAAAATCAGTTATCTCAAGTTTATTATACCTTATATTCAATTTAAATGAGTTTTAACATGATGATACTTTAAATACTGTTGCAGTATAATAGGTCCTACAGGTCCCATATAATATTTTTATGCGAGCGCCATCTGTGTTAATATAATTGAACTTCTTCGCGTTCGAGTAGCGCTATCGGGAGTGCCACAAGGCATCAAGTTTGGATTCATACGAAGCTTACTTACCTACGTAACTTTCCGTTTTCCCAGAATGTGGCGCCAGGGGAGTTTGCGACTGCTCAGTATAAGTTGACGCCACCGTGGGCTGGTCGCCACCAGATTTCTGCCAAGTTCACGTCCAAGGAAATGCGAGACGTTGATGGGTTCCTGTCGTTCATGGTCGCGCCGCCTGCTGCCACCAACGGCTTGCCGCTTGATGCTGTTGAGAGTCATCAAATCTAGATAGATACTTAGATAATGAATCATTTAATGTAAAGTATTTTTATGATTTGCGACAAGTTTACGGCTGAATTTGACATACATATGTAGCAAATTATCTGTTTTGTGTTTGTCAGGTCATTCTAATCTAAACTGAATAATATTATTTGATGTCCTAAGAAGTTATTATGTTAAGCATTCAAGTGTAGCTTTACCTATATTATTAAGCGTAGCATTAACCTCATATTTTCTTTGCAAAATAGAGATATTGGTGCAAACATTACTTCATGAATTTCCTCATTGCCCGTCTTTAATAGTCAATAATTAGGTAGGTAATTTGTGCAGTCTCAACAATGTTATTATTTAAGTTATTTATTCTGTTACTAATGTAAGATATATAATTAATTTACTTAAATTATAAGAATAAGTCACATGTGCTAATAATAAACCATAGTTTATTTCCCAACTTATTACACATCATTATTTCGGTACAACTAAAGTACAACACTATTAATCATATAGTTAACTAGATATGTATGTATAATTAAGACTGCATCAATTGGTGCTTTAATAAATTATAGAAATGAAAAAATAAAAGATTAGGTATACAAACAAATGTTATTTTTTTACACCTGTTTTCGCTGCTATAATTATGGTTTGTCCATGAATGAGATAACATTTAAATGAGGTCAGGCACCTCTGGATTATCAACAAAGTCAGGTGAAGGCTCTTTTCCAAGTAATTTAATTCTAGGATCAATGTAATCAGGCGTCGGCCTCGGCTGAGTTATTTTACTAAAATCTAGAACATTGTCTGCTGGACCGATTTCCAAATATTCTCTCGTTGTTTGGCCACTGTGATCGTGACAATCTTTTGCAGTATGCTTTGAGAGTAGCTGGGCTTCTATTTTACTGTTTTCTTTAGGATTAGGGGGCTTTTTAACAACAGCGTTACACTTCGGCATCGTTACAAGCAAGCGTCCTGTGATCTGTGATCGCTTGGCGGTAGAGTTGGTAGTATCGACCTCCGTCGGTAGATGGAGTTGGAATATCTTATCTTTTATCATAACTCTTACGTAGTTAGGCTGGACATCAACATCAACAAGATTTGAATCCATATGTTTGTACACGGCTAAGTCCAAAACATAGTTTTCAGGATCGTGGTCACTAAATGTAAAGTCTATTTTTGCTTGGTTTATGTTGTATGGTCTACCGTCTGGAGCAAAAAACTTGTACACTCGTTTTTCCTCCTTTTTTTCCACAGTTTCATAACTCTTTAGTTTTAATTGACGCATTTTTTCCATTTCGTAGCGCACTTCAGGGGCATGTTCACATTTTTCTGCGTAAAATCTCTTGTTCCTCTCATCCACATCCATATCTTTGTATTCGTTATCCCATTTCTCTTGTATATCCCGTTCGAGGCGGGATTTTTGCTTTTGTCTCTGATGCCTGTAGTTTTCTTGTTCAAAAAGTATGTCTGACCTAATGATTGGAAGGTTCTGTAATGCTTTAATTCGGTCAGATCTATCGATTTCATGGCCATCGAGGTGATTGAGTTGGGGTAAAGTACCAATTACAAAATCACGATAGTTTTCATAATCAGTGCAAGGATTCCCTGTTAGGTACAAATTGGATAAGTTATAGTTACCTGTAAGACTTTCCACACTTACGATTTCTCCGATAAAGTTGAGAGTAAGATCTAATTTTTCTAATGATTCGCATCTTTCCAAGTTTTCGATGACTTCTATGTTATTGATAGCCAAGTTCAAGTAAACCAGATGTTTCAACTTATTAAAATTTTCAATCTTGGCGATGAGATTACTTTGCATTAGCAGTATCTTGAGTTTCGGACACCAGTCCTGTATGTATTCAATTTTCTCAATGTTCTCCTGATGCAATGCGATCTCTTCCAGCGGCGCGAGCAAGCAGTCATGATGTTCAGCCTTTTTACGCACCATATCTACAGTGATCCGTACCATTATTAATAAAAACACGCAAAAATACGCAACTTTGCTTCACTTGCTAAAAGACAGACTTCAAAATAGTGTTCTGTGGACTTCAACTAGTCATGACTACCGTTGCTAAGTAACGCACAGTTACATGTTTTTGGCTGCAGACAGTACGCTATGTGTTTTGTTTAGTAAACATAGGAAAATTGGAATCGCCTCTATCGAGTCGAGTTTGATTTCTGTATTGCCTTCGCTTGTTTATAGGTATATCAGTGTTTAAACATAGGTATTGAAGTTTTTATGTTTGTGTTCAGTTTGATTTACTTAGAGGTATGAACCACCATATCTAAACATAAGGTATTGTAGAGTAAAAGAAAGCTTACAAGATGTGGCAATGATAGAATCCCCAACATTTCGAGCGGTTGGTTATCTTTCAATCTCGGCGGTCGGTAATCCGTCATTTAACATTCCATCGGTGGCACCGCGACCGCTCAACTCAAGCGTACTAAATTAATATCGCCGTGATGTAGAGGGTATTAAAATATTTTAAACGACGCCATTTATAATATGACGTTCAGATATCAAGTCGCGAGAGCACAACATATATTATTCCACGAAACTGCCAAAAGACAATGAGGATGAAGGATTACTATCATCAGGAACTCGTTTTATTGTTAATGTTCCAAGTGGGCTCACAGCTCGAAAAAACGACAGTATGGAAAAAACAAGAGATGGTTGGATGAAATAAGGCATGACAGAGGGAAAGACGGTGTTATTAGTGTGCAGGGCGCGGGCAGGGTGCGGCGCCCCGCGGTCTGTGTGTGTTTAGGGGACTCCGCGGGGCGCCAGCACGGCGTGCCCACTTATTGAAAGCAGTCAATTTAACATTTTGTTGTTCAAATAAACACAGTGGTCCCAAGTGCCCTTGTCAATTTATTAATTTTAAACGATTATGAAAACAATATCATGTGTGAGATTCATAGCACACTGGCCTACCTCAACATCTAGTTACATAAGTAGCCAGCTCTCATATATCTGTTTAGTTTCTATTTATATCGCCAGATGGCATTGAACATGATCGTGTATGGTGAGCTACGTTATTCCGAATACCTACCATAATTTAATCATACAAGATAGGTAGAACTTCATATTCTTTATTTTTAATTTCAATTTAAGTCGCTGGGTGTTGGTCTGTAAAATGTTTATGTTGTTTGTTAATTTTGTGTGTATTAATATTGTTTTCTTCAATTCAATTTTCTGCACCAACTTTATTAACTTTATGAATATTGTTTTTAATACATGGAAATTTGATATATCGTCGGAGTTCCTCTGTTATTGTACCTTTGAAGAGATCAACACAGGTAGTCGTTTCACAAATTAATTTAGGTCACATTTTAGTCGGTCGAGTGGGCCAATATCGTCGCAGTCTGCACGGGACTCGAACACGCAAATGTCAGGACAAGTCAAAACAACCGTCATCACTCCAATGCGAGGTTTCTCGAAAAAATTAAAAAATACTCGTTATAAGATCGGTGTTCTGCTTATATTGTCGTCTCGTGCTAAATTGCCGTGCTAATGTGATGTGATTTATCTGTTTTAAATGAGACATGTTTGATACGCCAACGAGTTTTTCTTTTAGCTTCGTGTGGGAACGTGCCTATGGTATTCAAGATTTATTCGTTTTGAATATTTTGTATGGAGCTAGTTATATTATAGTTGTGTGGTTCAGGTAGTCCAGAAACCTCTATTGGGTCATTTATAATAACGGTTGTATATTTTTGCAATGGAGCTTGTTTTTTGCTGGTCGCAGCTTGTACGTTGAGTGTTGCGAATCAGGTATAGCAACATAGCAAGTGAGGCTCTGTTGGAGCGGGCAGTCGTCGCGTCTGCGCGGGCGCAACGCTGGCCACCGGAGCGTGAGCAGCAATCTGGCGGCGGCATCTCAACTCGCGCGCAATCAACGATTCGTTCCGGTGAGAGGGGCTGAGCGGGGTGATACGCGGGGCGGCGGGGGCACCGGACCGGGCCCATTCTCACGTAAATAATTACCGGCGAGTCTCAAATTACAAGGCGCCGCTACAGCCTGCCGATACATATTCATCACGTGTTCGCGCTGCGCGTGACAGCTTCCTCAGGGCAGCGGCCAGCCGAGCTCCATGATCCACACTCCCGCGGAAGCCATCTACTACACGAATTAAACATATGATTTCAGATCAGTCAAAAATGTATAGGATATTTTATAACAGGTAAAGAGCGAAATATCATTTAATTTTAGAAAATTCACAAGGAATCCATTCATATTAGACACAGCTTCCGGCTTTTCATCTTTCAAGCAATTTTTATCCGAACCTTACATGTAACTTGATATCACCAAAACCTCAGCGATAATTTACAGTTAGTTACCATAAGCCGCTTGACGCTTTATCGAGATATGGATCGTTAGGAAATTATTGAGCTTATACAAAGTGGTGATTAAAATTAACCGGATTCTGGATATTAATTTGAATTCTAATACTTCATAACTCTAGTAACAATCATAAATAACATAATTATGGTAAGCGATGACTAGTTATAGTGAACTACAGCGCCAATAAGTTAGTTAATAATGAAGTGACTGGGCATCCATTTAGGTTCCACTATGACGTTAGAAGCTCGGGATCATCAACGTCAATGAATTTCTAATTAGAAATATCGCGCTTGCGCCGGATGCGGCCTAAGCGATAAATTATGCACTTCGAGAGGAGCACTAATTTCGATGCCGACAAATTTTCCACAACCGCGATTTTAATGCGTTTCAAATAATGTCTGTAGGCAACGCTAAATGATAAATTGTCAGAGGTACGCCCCCGAGTCGAGTTTAGTATAAACGAGCGGAGCTCTCGCTCGTACGGCGAGGGAGCGAAGAAGATGGAGGAGTCTGTTAAAAAAGGAATGGGTGAGGTGAGAGCGATGGTGTTGAGATAATAACAGTGCAGGCACCGCGGCCTGCTCGCCTTTGAGTCGCCCGCTGCCGAATATCACCATTAGCCGCAATTTGAATATTATCCTTGAGCGAAATAGTTTTCAATTTCACCAAGGGCCGCCATCGATGAGATCGCTTAAGAGCAAACCGAAAAGGTAGGGCTTGTTTTGGACTTTGATATGGAATGTGAATGTCACCGGAAGGTCAGGTCACCAGGCAGGGGCGGGAGGGCTGAATAAAACAAACAAGTTAATTGTATTTATTCAAATGCGGTGGGGAGCAAGCGAGCACAGCGCAGCCGTCGCCTCATGAATAGGCATGCGGCGCGCGCCCGGCCTTCCTCGCTATGTGCAACGTCATCGGCCGGAGCCGACGATGCTTTCCTCAAATTAGATTAGGCTCCAACACATTATGCAAACTACATGTTCTATGGATAGGTACCGTTGCCCCTATATATTACTATACATCGGGGATTGGACTATCGTTATTGTTTTGATAGATGCAATGCTATGAGCAATGGCCTTTGATAAATAGGTGGAGCTTTTAGAGGGTAAGTGTTGTTGAAACCGATGTGCTATTTATGTGAAAGGAAATATAGGTAGATATATGTAGACTCGCAATTCCTACGTATTTTATGAGCAGTAAATCAAATTCAATTTATCAGAACTAACTGTGAAATCTTTCCTATTCTGATTAATATGTTATGTTATTTTGTTTATTCCACTCATCTTAAAACATGGAATTAACTTAATATTACTGGATGATGTAGTGTCTGCCAACTCTCAGGGGCAAAACTGTTCTAAAACTATCTGATGAAAGTATAAACAAACCTTGTTTAGGTTTAATTACTTGACTTACTAAAGGGAATTAGTAACCTATTCGTGAACGAAACTGGATACACAACACATAGAAATCCGACCTGTCCCAATCAAGCACACTTGCTGAGACCTGTGCATTGTAACTTGAAAAGGTCGCGGCGGGCGCCTCGACACCAGCCAAAGAAAGATAATCAAAAAGATGCTGTACATTCACGTAGCGGCATTCATATATCCAACCTACAGGAAACAGGGATGAACTCGGGAACATACATCTCCACACCCTACGAATGGCACCCCTTAAGAAAAGTGGGTAACTCACACCCAATTCTATTAAGAAAGTGAGCCAAAATTGAACTAGTTAACAGTAAAAGGATACCGATGCGATGTCAGCTACCTCGAGGTAGGCATGGGAAAAGACAAACCAACTGCTCTGTATAAAATATCAATTCTCACATCCACAGTTGTTCCTCGAAAGCAATCAGATACTTCACAGGCGCATTAAACTGGATTGGATAAAAACCGAGGATATGTACGCTTACAATCCTCGGTGAATTCAACGCCCATAGTGGTCGACAAGATACACAATGATTTTAACGCAAAGGATTGACCCAACAAAACCGTCACCATGAATTTTCCAACTACAACGACGAACTATTAATGGATATACCCAACAGACAAAAACTGCAAATAGAAATGACAAAAGCTACATCGTCATACCGAATAACGGGTGCATCTCTAACCATAAAATAATCTGGGAACTAAGATAAAATAAAATAAGTTAAAACATAAACAGTGCAACTATGCCACTCTCAATAGAAATTCTACCAAAACAAAATACGAAGACGGCATAACAAAAACTAGCAAATTTATAAAGGAATCACCCCAACGAATGAAAACATCGAAATACCCTGAAACACAATAACAGAGGTATTAAACTGACCTGAGCGGCTCAAGAAATTGATTCTTCCGCCAATTTACGCCAGAGACCATCACTTAACTCTTGCTAACCTACAAAGGGCCCAATTCTTACAAAGCATAGCAACAGGATAATAATCCAAATAGGCATGAAAAAGAATGCCAGACAACACTCCAGAAGGTCAAAGATCTGCGCACATACCAGTGTCCACATGGGGAAAAAAATAGGGCCTTCAAATACCGACTGTTAAAATAACCAAACCGATAACCGAAGCACAAAGTGCAGGACCGACGGTAAGATAATTAATGGTAACCATCAATAAAATGCGAAACGTCCTGTCTCCTCGCCTTTCTACATGACTAAGTCCTTAGAACCCTTAAAGACGAAACCCATTTAATCAAACTAGATCAGGACCGCGAAATTTCACTATAGTCCAGTAAGGATACAATAATTTTTCCACATAACCTTCGATAATTCTAAAGTTTTTTATTTTCTCTGGGTGGATAACTTTAGTGAATCCAGTGCTATGTACAAAAATGCTAACAGTTTAGAGTTATGCAATAGGTATGAAGTAGGTATTTCCTATTATTTCGTGTTATAACAAGAATATAAAACTTAAATTAAAATGCTTTACTGATTCTTTATTAATACTATCTAAACTATATATTAGTGAAAATGCTAACAGATAGGTATTGTGGAACAATGGAAAACTGAAAATGTCCCGTAACTCATTCAATAAAAAATTTAAGTTTTTTAAATCATCTCCTTTACGGGCATAGGTATTAGTTACACCTTACAACAAAAGTTCTAACAACTAAGTAATATGCTGCAAAAGTAATCGTTTTTTTACGCTGCGATATGCGCAATATTGAATTTAAATTGATAATTTTGCGCCTACATATTCGTAATAATAAAGTCAGCTTCCACACAAAAGTTTCAACAAATATGTGCTGTGCCTTTTGTTTAATAAATAAAATACAACTTGGGTATTGCGGGGCGCGGTACAGGTACCTACGATAATGCGTGCGCCGCCGCCGCCGCGCCTTGCGGCGAAGTGTGGTGATACTCCACTGAAAGAAAGAAAGAAAGAAAGAAAAAGTATTTATTAGACTCGCACAGGAATAACACAAACTTAACTAAATAACATTCTTAATAAAATATACTGCGGAAAGGCAGACGTATTGAATGAGGCACGAAATCATTTAATTATCGTCTCTTCTCAGAAATGACTAGGTACTCTGTTCCGGTCCGTGATTTCGCCCGTGTGTAACTAATTAATCATCAACAATTATCAGAATCCCGTCACTCCCGTCTAAAAAAGACTGTTTTGAAAAATATGCTGTTGTTCTTTTCTTTATTTCAAACAACTTAATAGGTACCTACCGACCAAGATCGTAATAATTATGTACACTTTCACTATGTAGCTACTTGTTATAGTGAAAGGGGAAGGGCACAGAGGCAGAAAGTGGAGATTTCGTTACAATTTTTTTTTCGGGATAGTTTTCCCGGGAAAAATACATTTACATGTATTTAATATATTAAAAAAAATATATATATTGAAGCGGTAAAGTAATTGAATTCAATAAGTAGGTACCTGTTTTTGACGTGACAACGTCTTATAAATTGGTTTGCCGGGTGACACTTCAAGAAACTGCGTTACGCTCCGCTCACGTTATGCGCTCACAATGAGAGCGAGTGAGAGGCACGCGTCCCTTCCACTCGGGCATGGTTAGCCCGCCTAAGAGCGAGAGAGACAGACATAAATATTATTATTTATGTCTGTCTAATACAATTATTTTACCACTCAAAGTCGTTGTCACGTAAAACTTTCGCCCGTATACCGACTTTACAGGCAACCAATTTTTGTTCCATCATTTTAAAAGTACCCTTAAGTGATCTCCCGAAAACCGAAACAAGAAATTCCCGCAAAAAAAAAAAGATTGTCGTAAGGAAGTCTACACTTTTTGTCTCTGCTACTCGAAGTTTAGCTAAATACTGTCTTCCTATTGTGATGTGTGAAACATGGTGCTTTGCAATTTTCATAGAACACTAGTGCCTTTGGGTACAATTGTAACTAAATTACAGTTTGACTTTCTAGTATGGCGGCCATCACTTTGTTACGTTAGTATCTACTGCTCTGAAATATTACGTATCATAGTGTGGCATCTGCCAGCCTTCCTACGATATACTCCCAACACTAGTTGACGATAAATTTACTATGTGCAGTAGGAAAGTGTGATAACGGCAATGCTGCTATTATGAATCAAGCTCCTGAATAAGCAGCAATAAAATAATAATGCTATTATATTTTTTTATTATAATCAAAACTATAGAACCAAATCAGTACAGCTGCATTTTGTCAATAGCAAAAATAACTAAGACATAATGCACAACACCCGAATATAAATAGACTTACGAATACGAATTAAGAAGACCAATTTTAACTAATATGACAGTATATGTATAACCTATATGTCAACGACCTGATTGAAGAGTTGAGCAGCACAAGAGTCGGATGCCATATTGGCGGTGAATGTTTAAATAAGCTCAGTTATGCAGACGACATGGTTCTGCTCAGCCCCTCGGTCAACGGCCTCAGAAAACTTATTTCCCTTACACCAATTAACCTATAATGTTAAAAAGACAGAAGTAATGATTTTCAAACACGACAATGGCCCTAATAAGGTCTTACCAATTACTTTGTGTGGTTTAAAATTAAAAATAGTTAGTCAGTTTAAGTATCTCGGACAATCATAACGGAAAATTTAAAAGATGACGATGACCTGGAGAGGCAATGACGTAGCATCGCATATAGAAGTAACATGCTAAATAGACGTTTCTTCCATTGCTCGAAACAAGTAAAATAACTCTGTTCCAGGCTTACTGTCAGTCGTTCTACACCAATCAACTTTGGTACAAGTACACGAAGAGTGCATACAACACGCCTCGTGTACAATATAATAACGCATTTCGGGTCATGCTCAACCTGCCCTGGCGGTGCAGTGCGACTGAGATGTTTGCTGAGAGTAGAATAACCGACTTCTTTGCGCTCATGGGGAAGCTCAGGGCGTTGTTCTTTTCGCGTGTGGTGGCAAGTCAAAATAGTATTGTCAAAGCTGTTTTTCATACTGTGCATTTACTGAGGGAGACAAAATAAATGTACTCACCATTGTTACATTTGTTTTGGCTTCCTTGGTGTGAAATGGTGGGTTGCTGTATTGTTATTTTTTTTTGTTCTTCTTCTTCTTTACTTTGTTATTATGTTCGTTTGTTTAGTTTATCTTTTGTTTAAATTATAATTTTATGGGTGCTAAAGCCTGAAATAAACGATTAATAAAAAATAATCATAATAAATAAAAAAAATTACAAGTTTTACTATCATAATATAACGAAAAATATTTAAGAAGACTATAAGGGGGATTAGCATGGAAGCTATGGAAGGTTCAGCATCAGCTACAAATAATTGCTTAATGAACCTCTTTGTTATTGAGAAACAATATATACTTTATAAAAGCTTTCGTCTCTTAGTAGACGTTGTGTTTCATGTTGAATATTCCTGTTCTCCGAGGTTGCACCTGGTTTCATAATCTGTGCATTCGTTTAGTTAGATGACTAATTTGGACCTGGGTTGCCGAGTCCAAATCAGGCTCGCTTCTAATTATGTGTACTGTGCTGCATGGTTTATCTATGCAGTAGACGCACATAGCAAAACATTTCATTTAATTTTCTTTGCAGGTTAACTTGCACTTGCAAGATATAACTTTCAGTATATCGTCAGGTGCGGGTTGGTCGAGTGTTTTGATGGGAACTAAATAAGGTGCATCCTACATAAGGTGAGGAGATACTTCACACCTGGACAGCTTTTGAGCCTCTATAAATCTCAAGTGCGTTCTTGTGTGGAGTATTGCAGCCACTTATGGGATGGCTCAGCAAAATACCAGCTTGCTGCCCTTGACTCGGTGGAACGCAGAGCAAAAAAGGCTCATAGGTGACGAAACGTTGGTGGCTGGGCTTCATGATCCCACTATCGCCCTTTTACTACCGAACTACCAAACACACTGCAGGGTACCATCCGCACTTGGTTGATATCCCAACCAGTCGTACTCAGCGCTACTTTTTTTTGTTTGGGAAATCATCAAATAACTTCTCCCGCTCTGGGCGGAGTGGGAGGGCGTGTCAGACTTTTACTGACTAAAACCCACCCGTGTTCCCTCAGTTGCCTGTGTGCCAGGGGCTGCGGTATCTCTTTCGAACAACCCGCACCCCTGGCATGTATCGGCCCTTGCGGGCCCCATCAGTTGCTGCTGGCATCTCTTTGAGGCGCGAGTGGAACACAACGTGCCGTTGACGCGGTCTTGGTCCTTACCGGACAGCGAGCTACCCATTACTCGTCGTCCGCAAGCCCGTGCCTACGGTGGCCGGGAATCAGCCTGGGATTCCCGACGCCCAGGGCGTCTCCTGCGAAGGCCACGGCTGTGAGGGCGCATGTACTGCATCTCCCTCACGTGCGCTCCCTCCCTCTTTGTGAGCATAACTGCTTCGCTGAAGGAGGCGACTGCTAGCCATGCACTCTCGCTCCGTACCATGGCCTGAACCAGGATCGGACGCGAGAGATCGCGGCCGCCGATCCCCTCCATGAGGACATGGCGGTACTACGCGGAAGCCGGGCAGACCTCCACCGTATGCTCTACCGTGTCCTCAAGGCGATCTTGGCAATGAAAACCCCCGGCGTTTCCTCCCGCCCTATCAACGATATTAGTCATCTAACCAAACGAATGCACTGGGCACGCCATGATTGCGGCGGTAAATTAAAATTAAAATATTTTTTGCTCAACACAATACATAATCATACATTTCTAGATGTCAAGTGAATACGCAGTCCACTGTGTTGCACCAACTCAGGCATGCAAAATTATATTAAACCAATAAAATTATACTATTTCATAAATTCACCTTAATATGTTTCACAATTTCATTAATAACTCAAAATAATACCATAGAAAATGTCTTAAATTCTAATCAATAAGTATGTAATGTCAGAATATATAATGTCATAATTACTAAGTAACGTCTATTACAATTATGATAATTTTAATAAAACTAAAAACAAAACGGACTCAGGTATTCTCCCTAATTACACGTATTATTATTAGTATTACACACACAAATTTCTATCAGAGAGGTATTCATTAATTGTGTAGTATGTCTTACTTATCAGTAGATTATTGAGTTGCTTCTTAAATAAATGGGTATCTTTAATACTTAACAAAGCATTAGGTAACTTATCATAAATATGTGGTGCCATTTCTAGGAAGTTTTTACGGAATACTGCTTTTTTGTGTTGCTTACTGCTTATTTTATTTCTATGTCGCGAATTGTGTAGTTTTTCAAAAAGGTGGAAGTTTGTTTTGACAAATTCGGCCACCTCATGTATGTATAGGCAGGGTACTGTTAATATACGGAAATTCAGAAAGAACGGTTTGCAGCTTTCCGTGCTTTGAATACCGTATATCGCCCTCACACATCTCTTTTGCGCTCTAAATACTGTCTCCTTGTTGGTGGAGTTACCCCAGTATATAATCCCGTATCGTAATGCAGACGTAACATATGCATGACACGCCGTAACCAAAACTTTTTGATTTACCTCCTTTGAGAGATTACGTAAAGGATAGGAATTCCCCTCTTTGAGGAGTGGCTTGAGAGGCGGCATGGCGTCCTTACCTTCCACCTGACACAGTTCCTCACCGGACACGGCTGTTTCGGGAGGTTCCTGTTTCTAATAAAGCGGGAGAAAACGCCTGGGTGTTTCCCATTGCGAAGATCGCCCTGAGGATACAGTGGAGCATACGGTGGAGGTCTGTCTGGTTTGGGTGGAGCACCACCGTGTCCTCATGGAGGCGATCGGCGGTGGCAATCTCTCGCGTCCGACCCTGGTCCAGGCCATGGTACGGAGCGAGAGTGCATGGCTAGCAGTCGCTTCCTTCAGCGAAGCAGTGATGCTCGCAAAGAGGGAGGCGGCGCACGTGAGGATGCAGTACATGCGCCCTCACGGCCATGACCTTCGCAGGAGACGCCCTGGGCGTCGGGAATCCCAGGCTGATTCCCGGCCACCGTAGGCACGGGCTTGCGGACGACGAGTAATGGGTAGCTCGCTGTCCGGTAAGGACCAAGCCCGGGTCGACGGCGCGCAGAGCGGGAGAAGTCATTTGATGATTTCCCACCCAGAAAAAATAAAAACCAAATGAATGCACAGATTATGAAGCGAACTGCAACCTCGGAGAACTGGAATCTTCAACATGAAACACAACGTCTACTAAGAGTCGAAAGCTTTTTATAAAGTATAGATTGTTTCTCAATAACAAAGAGGTTTATTAAGAAATTATTTGTAGCATTTTTTTTTTTTGGGAATTTCTTGTTTCGGTTTTCGGGACATCACATATGGGTACTTTTAAAATTATGGAACAAAAACAGGTACCTACTTATTGAATTCAATTATTTTACCGCTTCAATATATTTTTTTTTTATATATTAAATACACATAAATGTATTTTTCCCGGGAAAACTATCCCGAAAAAAAATTGTAACGGAATCTCCACTTTCTGTCTCTGTGCCCTTCCCCTATCACTATAACAAGTAGCTACATATTGAAAGTGTACATAATTATTACGATCTTGGTCGGTAGGTACCTATTAAGTTGTTTGAAATTAAGAACAGAACAACAGCGTATTTTTCAAAACAGTCTTTTTTAGACGGTAGTGACGGGATTATGACAATTGTTGATGAATAATTAGTTACACACGGGCGAAATCACGGACCGGAACAGAGTACCTATTCTCTATTTGAAATATAATTAGACATTTAAACAAACCTTTTTACAGTCCGACCAACCGATTTCGTCTTTTATTTCGTATGCATATGGATGACATTAAAAGTGGTTACAATACCAACTGCTTACTGCAGATGCCATTTATCATGCTACCAAAGCAATAGAAGTCAAAATCAGTTGAATGGGCTGTACAAAAGGTTTATTTAAATGTCTAATCTTATTTCGAACGGAGTATAGTGATTTGTGAGAAGTGAGAATATTGAAATGATTTCGTGCCTAATTCAATACATCTCCACTTCCGCACGCATTATCGTACCTACACCGCGCTGACCGCGCCCCGCAATACCCAAGTTGTATTTTATTAATTAAACAAAAGGCACAGCACATATTTGTTCAAACTTTTGTGTGGAAGCTGAGTTTATTATTACGAATATGTAGGCGCAAAATTATCAATTTAAATTCAATATTGCGCATATCGCAGCGTAAAAAAACGATTACTTTTGCAGCATATTACTTAGTTGTTAGAACTTTTGTTGTAAGGTGTAACTAATACCTATGCCCGTAAAGGAGATGATTTAAAAAACTTAAATTTTTTATTGAATGAGTTACGGGACATTTTCAGTTTTCCATTGTTCCACAATACCTATCTGTTAGCATTTTCACTAATATATAGTTTAGATAGTATTAATAAAGAATCAGCAAAGCATTTTAATTTAAGTTTTATATTCTTGTTATAACACGAAATAATAGGAAATACCTACTTCATACCTATTGCATAACTCTAAACTGTTAGCATTTTTGTACATAGCACTGGATTCACTAAAGTTATCCACCCAGAGAAAATAAAAAACTTTTGAATTATCGAAGGGCATATTTTTCTGGCTACTGGACTACTACGTCGGTATTGTCATTTGCGGATGACCTTAACGTCATTACAGATGATCTAGACGGACTAGAGCGCATCTTATACCACATTAAACTCTTACTAAATAGCGTAGGCCTCCAAATAAACGAAACAAAAACAAAAAATTCTAATTAGGGACCCCACAACATCACAGAAAATGATCAACGTGAACCTCAACGAAAGAAATATACCAACAGTGGATGAAATCAAATACCTAGGCACATACTATGTGTATGTCAAAAAACGTTTGCGATCACTTTAAAAAATCTAAATCTTTTTTGTTATGGTAGAATATATTTTGATTACTTCTTCTTTTTAGATTCTTTATTTTAAAATATAGATTTAGAATATAAAACAATAAAACAGTTCAATTGTTTTTTTTTTCATATTAAAAGACTTTCAGTCCTAGCTTACGCTCATTTAGAAATCTAATTTAGTAAATTTTAACGGATATAAAATACTTTTTCGTGGAAAGTTGTGATTGAAAAAATGCCAAGAGGATTATCAGAAGTGTTACGAGCAAGAATAGTAACTTTGAGGGAAGAAAGATACACCACGAGAAAAATAGCACGCAGAGTTGCTATATCCGAATCCTGTGTCGTGACCACGTTGCAGAGGTACCGTGGTAAATTTAATAGGTAATTTTGCTGACCGACCCCGCAGTGGTCGCCCAACTGTTTTGACTGCTGCTCAAAAGCGCTATATTAGATTGCTGGCAGCCCGTGACTCAACAATCAACGCTACTAAAATAAAAGCAGAAGTTCGGGCCGCCTCTGGGCTTGAAGTTAGCACTCAGACCAATCGGAATTGCTTGCACCAGGCTGGATTACGAGCATGGAAGTCTTGGCGAGCTCCTCTGAATTCCCGGCAACGACAACGACGGAGATTGCAGTGGGCTAGGCTTCGGCAAAATGAAGAAGAAAACATTTGGCAAAACTGTCTCTTCGTTGACGAATCGCGAATCAGTACTCATCCAGATAACCGACGTGTCCATGTCTGGAGAAGACCAGGAGACCGTGAAAGGCAAAGAACTGCCACTGGAACAGTTCAGCAAGGCGGGAAATCGGTGTCCTTTTGGGGTAGTATTGATTGGAACTAACACCTTTGATCCCGTATCGAGGCTTCACGACAGCAGACATGTATAGAGCAGTTGCTATTGATGTAATTGTCAGAGCATTCCGAGTAAACCATGGGCACCAATTTGTACTGGTCGATGATAATGCGCCTGCCCATCGAGCTCAACGAGTCAGTGCTGCTCTCCGAGAATACGACATGACAAGGTTATACTGGCCTGCCGGCTCGCCTGACTTAAACTCAATAGAGCATGCGTCGGATGCTCTTAAGCGAGCTTCAGCTTCAGCCACGTTCTCAGACAGTGCCAGAGCTCAGGGAAGCCGCTATTCAAGAATGGGACAGGTTACCCCAAGAAATGCTAGATAACTTGATTCTCAGCATGCTCAGGAGGATCACCGCATGTGTTCGAGCCAGGGGAGGAGTTATATTATATTGAATATAAACCTTTTATTAATAAATTGTGCAATTACATTCTGATTAATTAATCAATATTTTTTTTATAAAAATTTAAAAAAGTTTTATTTTTTAATTTCAAACAGGGTATTTCTATTTAAAGAAAACAACAAATATTTTTTCTTGATAAAGTTTAATTAAAAAAAAATATCAGCTTATGCTAGTGATCACAAACTTTTTTTGATGTGTGTACGTAACATCCGCATTAAGCCAGAAAAAAAAAACAATTAGAAAACAATGCCAACAGGCCACGAGAAACGCCAAATCATTACTACCACTCATACTAAACTCCAAGATGGACTGGAAGTTAGCTAGACTTTTGTATCGAATGGTATGGTATATGGTTTAAACGTATCGACCCTCACTATGGCGAGATCAAGACTTAAAAGATATGAGCGAGTTATCATGAGAGATTTGAATAACCACGCCAGGAATAAACCAAGAATTAAGAAAATGCACCGAATCTTAGACGGAAAAACCGTAACAAAACGAATCAAGAACCACAGGAACTGCTACTTAGCACACTTTTTCAGACGGGATAAACCATACCTATTGTACGCAGCAATGCAGCAAAAAGCTAAATCTAAGAAGGTCGGATGACCTATTTACACATGGAACGACAACCTAAAACAGTTCATGAACTACTTCGATATGGGAATCACGTTTTGGAAGGACATGGCTGGAGACAGAAACAAGATTAAGAAAGCGGCTAGCGATATCTACAAAAAACCAGAAACTGATAGCAGCGAGAACTCAGAAAACGACTATGAAAACAACAACACAGAACATAGCGAAGCAACGGCATAGAAAAGAGCTATGAAAACAGTTGAACTTATCCAAGAAGCTCGATCTGAATCAACATGCCGGCGACGTCGTGAAAAGATAAATAAATACCACCCGTCTCTCCACTAGTCCAGTGAAGGCTCGCAATCATTTCCAATCCTAAAGGCACGTCTACCGCCTCTTTAACACCATGAAGTGTGAGGCTCCAGAGGCTAGTGCAAATCTTGGGGTTCATTCGATTAATCGAGTCTGGTCAAGCCACGCTGGGATCGGTGCATTTCATTTATTCATATTTATCTGCATTTAGAAGGTTTTAACTTTGTATACCACAATTATTGTATAACATTATTAAATTGTAATTGAAAATTAGGCGACGAATATTGAGGTTATAAAATTACCCTCAATAACTGTTAAATGAAAAACAACTGTCGATTGAAAATTTGAATTTCGAGTTTTTTTAAGTATTCAAATAATCAATTCAAAGCACTCAATTTTCAGTTGCACTATAAATTGGCTTCCATAGGTCTATTTTCTGATCCATTTGTTTACATTTTAACCAGATAGTTTTGGAACAGACTTTATGTATTCACATTTTTCCAAGAACAGCAGAATAATAGACAGCGATATCATAGCAAAAAGTGAATATAAGTAAATAGGCTTGCTAGGGGGATGACTTGATTTTTCTTGCACAAATGTGAGCACATAATTTAGGAAATGTTAACCCAGTGGTAAAGAAATGATGTCTAATGAGACAGCTATTTGTAAATGTCGTGTAGGGAGCATAACTAAAGATAGTCACTGGATATATTTCCATACTGCTCGTTGGTACGGAGTGGCAAGCCGGCACCGTTGGGCGGAGACCTGTCTGCTGTTGGACTCACTATGATAATCCTTACCATTGTTACCTCACGTCAAGTAGGTACTACTATTGTTTGTTTTCGGTAGTGGATTCTATTACGTGTAACATGTTGTATCGAATAAGAACAAAACTAATAGGAATGCTGGTCTTCGAACTTCTTCACTTCAGATAATGTTTATTTATAACTAGTTAATGCCAGGCGTGCGTTGCAATGCCTTCTTATTGTTTTGTTATTAGGTACAACTTACCAAATTTTCTTCACAGTCGGTCTAGCTATTTTCTTGCGTGATTATTTTTTATTTTTTTATTTATATAGATGGATAGATAGACTATAGAGACACGTTCTTACTTTGCACAATTTTTACGCCTTGGCAGAACATTTAGACTTCCATAAATTAGGTATTTGAATATGTATTTTAATGATTAATGTACTGTGCACATAAACATAGTTGACATATGGCACATTTTTTTTGTGTTTCGCAACATTAATTACTAACTATTGTTCTTCTAACTTAACAGACAGTTGTGCTGCTGGGGAGTTTGTTGCGCCACTTCTTCCTAGCACTAGGAAGTGGTGAAGATCGGGAGTATCGGGGGACTGTCATATGTAATTTTGACGATCAAAAAAGGTGACTCGCACCGCAGTTTGCTTAAATCACTTTTGATTATGATACCTTGCGAAATAAAATTCAATAAATGATGGTAAAAACCGCAATAAAATTGATGTAAACTTCAGAAGTAAAACGCGGTTGCGCAGAGACACAATAAAATCGTCTTGACTTCATAATATTGTAATTTAGAGACGAAGATAATTCTTCATACCCAATGATGTTACGTTTGCCAGTTCTGATTCATATTGTGGAATGTTTCCTCGACCATCACTTGCAATTGCTTTTCTGGATCAGACATCGATTTATTTTGTGATATAAGAAACAAACATTTCGCTTCACTTGTGGCGAAATTTTGAAATATCGTTGTAAAATATACCTGGAAATACTTAGGAGGATGAGAGTGTCTTGGGATTAGGGCATGCAAAAACCGGGTTGCTTTGAAAAACCGTTTTTTTCGGGTTTAATGTTTACAAAACCGTTGAAACCGGTTAAATCGGTCTTTTCGGTTTTTTTTTTAATTTTTATTAAAGAAATGAGAAATATGTATGTAAAGAAATAAAAATGCTGAAGTCAAATCAAAATAGGTTTTTTTTTTACTTTATCTCACTTATTTTAATACTAATGAGCATTTGTTTGCTGAAATAAGCTGCAACTACTAAGTAACAATACAAAAAGTTTATTTTCTATAAACATAACATAGAATTAAGATTATTATTTAGGAAAAAAACATATTCTTCAATACTTAAGGTACCTAACATATAAAATTAGGAACATTTGGTAGGTAGTAGTAGGTACACAAAGGTCAAAAAATTAAATATATAAATATGTAAAATATTTAATAGGATATTAAATAATTCAAACGAAAATTATTAAAGCGCTCTTCGTCGCTCTAGTTATTTTAGTTATTTAAAAATTTGCTGTGCCCGACAGGGTCCATAATTGTTTCTAATTTTTGTACCACCTGTAAGTGTATATGTTATGGATTGCAATAAACGATTTGATTTGATTTGTCTAAAATCACAGATATAGATATAGAATAAATAACAATTTAACTGTCATAAAATACAAACAGGCAAAATCAACAGTACGTAAAATGCGATCAAAATAATTATTTAAATAACACATAAAATAGAAGTCTTATTCCTAATTTACCAAAACAAAATAAATCAGTCATACTTAAAGATATAGATTGAAAAGGCGCTCTCTGATTCCACACTTGTTGGAGGTATAGATTTCAAAGCTTTATATACTTTTGATATACATTATATATACTTTACATACTATTCTCCCGTTTTTCCTCCACCGTCGTAAAGTGTCATTTCCACCCTGATTTTAGTTTCTAAATCAAGTTCTGTAGATGGGCTTGCACTAGAGGTATGTTTTTTGAGCACGTCAGGGCGATCTTCGCAATGGAAACACCCGGGCGTTTCCTCCCGCCCTATTCGAAATAGGAACCTCCCGAAGCAGCCGTGTCCGGTGAGGACCTGTGTGAGGCGGAAGGTGAGGACGCTATGCCGCCTCTCAAGCCACTCCTCAAAGAGGGGACTTACCGCCGCAATGGTGGCGTGCCCATTCTGTAAATGTTAAGTGCCATTGTAGCAAAAGTTCATGATCATAAAGCTTAAAAATAATAACGGACAACTGGAAGGAAGTTTTACGCCACGTAGTCTAGTTAAATACACTTTAGGTGCAGAAACTCAACAACAGAAGATTTCGATTACGAAGATTCTAAATTGAAGACAAATCAACAAGAAATATGCCACATTTGTGCCATATTACCTACTGTAAAAAACTTACTAAAAAACGCACTCTTTGTAAGTCTACTTAGCTAGGTATTCATTTTATATTTTTAACATTCACATTATCCAAAGACCATTAAAATTTACTTCGTTGTTAATATACGTAATCAAAACATTAAAGTTTAAATGTAACAATGTGCTGTGATCAGCTCAAACTACTTCAAATAAAAACAGGCTCTTATTAATTATAGGTACCTACGTTACATATTTACAAAAATGGGAACGTGCCGGCTGTCATAACCTAATTAATTATAGCTATTACTTTATGCATAACATCTCTGCTGTGATTAAATTTCAGTATTTGGTCATACACTTCATGTAATATTAGCAATACATAATATACGAGTGATATAAAAGAATGTGATCAAACTTACCTACGACAAACACAACACGTGCACTCGTCTCACTCACTCATATCACTATAAAAACAAAATGGCGGCAGCGTGGCATAGTAGTGCGACAAGGAACTAAATTAACGTAGCCGAAATAGAAACTAAACTAACGCCGCCTCGCCGTCCTGTTCACATTTTTCGGTTTTAAACAAAACCGAAAAACCCGGTTTTGTTATCCTAAAAAACTCGGGTTTCAAATCAGTCGGTTATCCGGTTTTTACGGTTATCCGGGTATCCGGTTTGCATGCCCTACTTGGGATCCAGAGGTAATTGCTTAATATACACTATTAGTAGGAAAGGAAAGCACGTTAAGCAGTTGGTCCCGGTTGTCCTTTGTGGATCTTAGGCAGTCGTTACGGGTTGTCAGAAGTCCGAAAGTCTGACAACCAGTCTCACCCAGTTACTGGGTTGTGGAAGCCGACCCCAGCTTAGCTGGGAAAAGGCTAGGCAGATGATGATGACACTATCAGTGGGAATCGCTGTCATTTTGACAGGTCTGCAACATTCATTGCGTTTTTTACGTTGTTGACCAGACGAACTATACAAACTTATGAAGCATTGGATTAACAATAAGCTTCAAAATGATTCAGATTATGATGGTTAAGTTATGCAATTAGGGTGCAGTTCAGTGTCGAGCAACTGGAGTGACCAGTGAACCTGTTCAGTAGTGGAATACTAAAGACTGATTATTATGTAATAATTTTAATGTATATATCGATCATATAAACATTATAATTATTACATAATGATCAGTCTGTATATATCGATCACATAAACATTATAATTATTACATAATAATCAGTCTTTAGTATTCCACTACTGAACAGGCGATCGCCTGGAAAGTATACAAAGGCGATTTTTAAGGTACACTCAATATCGTGCAAATACTTATCTTCCTAACTACACCAGTCAGTGTAAGAAATTTCATATTATCCTTTACACGAGCGAAGAAAAATTGCAGATCTTGCTTTCCTATTTAACATAATGAACGGGTCTACTGACGTCCCTGAGCTGGTGGCCAAGATTGGACTTCGTGCACCGTCTGTATTTCTTCGGAGTCCTCATCTCCTTCATGTTCCTATTGTGAAAACGAACTATAGGCAAAATACATAAATTTCGAGAGCGTTGTCGAATGTTCAATATGGTAAGCTAGGGATGTTGAGTTATATACAAACTAAATGCAAACGGATACCAATAACCTTTCGCCTTAAATTGGTTATTTTGCATCAATTTAAAACGTTTGGGGCTTCTGTAATGTTTCTACTTATTTTATTTTGGCGGCGCTTTACAAAAGACGCCTAAACCTAAAGTCGCCGCTTGGACTTGGGGTCGTTTTGAAATGTGTGTTTAATCTCAAATAATTGTTCATTTAACTGTTCTTACAGAATAGTGTACAAACAATGCTGAAAAAAGTAGGTAAAAAGTGTAAAAAAAAAAGATTTTTTGATGGTACTGTATCGAGAATCACTAGCCCTATCACCTGTCTTTGTGTTCGGAAGCGTTTCCCTTACACCCTGTAGAATCAAGTTCTTCTAACTTAACAGACAGCTGTGCTGCTGGGGAGTTTGTTGCGCCACTTCTTATTCCCAGCTATAGCACTAGGAAAGTGGTAATGGCGTTTTGGGGAAATGTTTTATGTAATTTTTACGTTCAAAAAGTGCTGACTTTCAGCCTAGTTTGAATAAATGACTTTTGATTTGATTTTGATTTCAGTCAATGGACCTAGCCTTTTCCCAACTATGTTGAGGTCGGATTCCCGTCTAACCGGATGCAGCTGAGTACCAGTATTTTACATAGAGCGACTGCCTATCTGACCTCCACAGCCCAGTGTCTTTGGTTTTGTATTTTCGTTATTTTTGCCACCGGCTTTCGACTTTTAAGTATGTAATTTATCCCTTTGTTTTTGGAAGTTGGTTGTTGTTTTTTTTAATTGACTTTAATTTTTCTCTTTTTAGTTTTGGTACCTACCTTACAGAATTCGTATACCTACCTTCACGTGCTAAGTACATAACAGACAGAAAGTTACTATAACATCATCAATACAAACCTTCTCCTTTTTTAACTACGGTTAAAAACATCAACTCCAGCCGGTGCAACCCCACAATCACAACAGATCAGCACAACAAACAATAAATCCTGCTTTAGTTCAAACTAATTACGGAGTATGATACCGTCACCTTACGCCGCATAATCCGATTCGTTGCAGCGCTCATCCCCTGACAATGGTACAGGCAAAATGTTTATTTACACAAGATATTTAGCCACTTCCCCGGCGGATTAGCGGCGGACAAAGACGAGGGGAAGCAGGGATAGATAAAGTGAGGCTAATAGCAGGGGCGGAGCGCTCCCCAATACACGAGCAATCTTTGTGTAATACACACAGATTACGTTCAATGTTTCCTGGACCGATCACTTCACTTATGTTTTGAGATTGTTTTCGTTTGAGATTAGCTTTTCTGCAGTTAGTTAAGCAAGGATATTACCTATCCAATTATTTCTTCGAGTAGGGCGTGGAAAGATTTTTGTATTGATTTTGTTAGGATAGTACCCACGGAGTCATTTCAAGCTATACATTTCCATTATTAGCAGACTTCTCACTGTAGGAAAAGCATATACAATTCGAGGTCAGCCTTAACTGCAAATGAATAGCTTGATATGTCATCGTGTGTACCTACTTTGGAGATCACATTTAAAAAATCCGAAAAAAGAAACCATGCAAAAATAACAAAGAACGTAAACCAAAACACTTGGAAACTGATATGTTTTTGTGTCCGGAAATGAAACAGCTTAAAAAGATTTCTAAGACGAGGCTCTCATTGTGGGCGCACAACGTGGCCATAAATAAAACGGTTTGTGTAGCCATTGAATATTCCCTAAACAACATTAGAGGTGAATAGTTAAATTGTCAGTTTGTCACCAGGCTCGGTGCGCGGCAGGAGAGCGGCCAGGGTGACTGACCACGGGGGGCGAAACACGGCTCGTATACTCATTTGCTCATTTTAAACTTATGTTTTCTTTCAAACTGTCGTCTCGAATTCTTGTTTAACTTGAATGAGATTTAGTTAACAGTTTTTAGAAATATTTAATATGGAGATTTGGTAACTGCTACATACTTACTTATCGTCGTGAAGCTTCTTTCGTTATCACTCTTCCTACGGCATATTGCTGGAATACACTTAGTACCTGTAGATACATGTTACCGTTTGACGGTTAGTTCTAAAATAAAATATCAATCTAGTCTTTTAGATTTAGTTCAGCGAATGCGTTGAGCTGCGTTGACGCTGCGTAGCAGAAACGTAGCAGATTCGTAGCGGAAGCGTAGCAGACGGCGTAGCGGCTGCCTACCGCTGCGCTATTTAGGTACGTAATCAAACAATAATTAGCTAAATTAATTCCAATGAGGAAACACTGCTTTCAGCTTTGTTGTTCAGAAGAAAATTTTTATGAAAACGTTTCGCTAAAATAAGAGTAAAACAATTGTGAGACTATGTTAACTTATATTTAAACGATATTGCTATTTGAAAACTTAAGCGTTTCTGAATGTTGTAATTCCTGTTTGACGGTTTGCAGTCTAGTTCTACAAGTAACGCGATATACCCTACTATTCTTTTCATGTCTGCGTTGACGTCAATAATCATCAGAAACGTTTGCAACAAAACGGCAGCTGTGCGCGGTAAACTTCCCTACATTATTCTATTATTTAATTTGTCGTTACATTGTGCGCTTCAAGCAAGCGGGTAATGTTTCCGTATTTACGATTTACATGCGGAATCCGGACAGAAGTCAAGTTTGACAGTGTCAACATGTCAGCGTGACAATGGCCGTCACACGTCGCAGCCTGTCAATCGGAGCATGAGAAGCGGGCGGCCCCGGGACGCGGGACGCGCGCCTCGTGGGACCAACACTACAAAAGAATATTCATATAGCAACAAATTCTTTTCCTCATTTAGCGGATGAGTGAACGGTCCCTTGGTGCAATGCGCTCGGAATTTAGAAGAAACGTTTGAAGTACAAGTAAATTGTTATAGCTTTGCAAATGCCGACAAAAAACACGTCGTAAGAACTCATACTATCTGTACGTTGTAATCACGCCTGTATCAATAGTTTAAACGGGCCGATAGTATCAAAGGACATGCAGTGCGTTTCTATTGCCACACATCATTTAATTTACGGCTTGTGTACACAGTTATGATGTATAGTCAGTTATTTTCGCCCCATTTGTAAAGTTCATTGTGTCTGCTCACACCCAGTCGGTTTAAGGACAATGGCAAACTGTAAATGAGTGATGTTCGTATAAATCGGGACGAGTCCGCAAACAAAACGGGACGTTTCACCGACGTCACACAATGAGAGATTAATGGCGCTCTTTTTGTTATCGTTCGATGGTCTTTACGCGTTTTGTGGCCTCGTTTCACGGTTTATTTAGCTGTTTAAACAGCAATAAGCGTTAAATTACAACGATATGCACACTAAAGTCAAACAAAAACCGCATTTCGATAATTTCATTGCTGTTTACTGCTGAAAAAGTTCGGTTATTTTAAAGCGCGGTCGTGTCATGGTCGCGAGTTGAAATCCATAATGCTCTACAAAACGAGGTATTAGGCATGATATTTTAAAATTATTAACGTCTTCTCACGTCACGTTGAGGTTTATAGAAACTCGTAAAACTGAAGTGTAGGAATCCACATAAAAGTGTGTCTATGTGGTGATGTGATCGCAGGCTGGACTGTTGTGCGTTGCGCGAGAGTCGGTTTTTGGCCATTAAACGTGGGTTTTTTGTGTGTCGCGTTAACTGCCGCCTTATCATCGTGTCGAGTTGTCGACGCCTCCAGCCGGCCGCAATCAAAACACCATTCGAAGCGGTCATTAAAAATGATATAAATTTTAATTTATAACTGCGGTACGTCTCCGAATTAACGGGTATTGGGAATGTAATGTCCACATTGAACTCGGTGTGAAAATTGTTTTCTTTGTCAAAATAATATTAAATAATTTTATGGCTTAATATTATGTGACCTCCTCTCCATATGTTTTGTATCGAAACTTCTCTTTTTATGTTCAAGTGATTTCTTGGTTACTATTTGCAAGTTCTTTCAAATCTGTCTTAACGCCTTTTGAGAATAATGGGAATGATTGTTCAGATTGCAAAAACGTTTGAAAACCATAATTAGTGAGTCTAGATAACTAGGCTTGATTGTCGTCGCCTGCGGCCGAGGTGCTGGCGTCCGACCGCCCGCGCCATCTCGCCCCGCGGGAAACGTTATTGTTTACGATTGTACACCACTTCTACTACAATGATTTACGAACCGCCTGCGCCCATAAAAGCGGGGACACAAGGCACTAAAAGATACAAAAGGTGCTAAAGAAAAAGTAATATATTTTAAGTTGGAGCGAACGAATATAAAAGTTTGGTGAAATATATCAGTTTTAGTGTTGAGCGCGAGTGTTTGTTTATAAGGGCGATTACGCACGCCTTTTGACGCGCATTCTGTTCGGCGATCAATGGCGAACATTCGTCACGACCTTTCTCACGTCGCGTCGTGCTTGCGGAGCTCGCTTGAATATTAAAGTGCACTTTGAACATGTGGTAACCTTACACGCTGGCACACTCCAAGTAATTTGGTCGATGTTTGACAGGAAGTAAGGCTCACACAAATTTTGAGATTAAAATTGAGCGAACCGAATTTATGTGTGCAATGTGTCTACCCAAGTGTTTATTAAATCTAGTAGACTTAAGAAAACAACGAAGAATACCTTCTTTTACCTAAGCTTTGGTCTACGAAGCTGCTGTCTAGGTTGACGGCTGTAAAATAAATGTAAGTAAATAATATTGTGATCTCCTGGGAGTGAACTGAAAACTGCGACTGTCATAAAACATACACGATTCTTGAACTTTTTGCGTAGGTAATTAAAATTCTTAACCTCTGATAACATCGTCACTCGTAAGACGAAGATGACACAGATTTATTCTTAGGTCTACAAATAAATCACTTAAAAGCATATTTTATAAAAAACTTACAATTTACGACTGCCTTTATCAAATATCCTAGAAGATTTAGTCATTAGAAGCTTGTTTTACGGTTATTGACGAGATCGTTAAAGTTGAGGTGACTGTGGGCTGACACGTCGTCGCCACGTTATCGCTGTGCGCCCGCGCACCTCGGTCAACGTTTGTTTTTTCAGGGACCCTTTCACCGGCTGTGGAGCTTCGGGTGTCAACGCAGACTACCGCCTTACACACAAAAAATCATTTAAACGCATTCGTATGCAATAATCTGTGGGGATTTATTCCGACCGCAGCGGCCACCCACGTGGTGCCCGTATTTCTTCCTGAACGAGCTAACTTCATTATTGTGGCGTGAGATACAATAGTTAAGAGCACGATTTATAAGTCCAACACGTTGACTTCTGTTTATAGCTAGCGGCGGGGCGCGGGCGCAGCGGGGGCGGGGATTACAGCGTCTGCGCACCGATTTATGGCACCTCGATAAAAGCTTAAATACTCTCAAGTGAGAATTATTCAATAGGTTTAGTTGCGAGCGTAGAGCAGCCATTGTGGGGGCCGGCGCGGGCGCATTGTCGCTCTCACACGCGCTACACGCGGTCTCCGGCCACACTATTACCGGATTTACGTCACATCGCCTCTCACTAGCCTTTGCTGTAAAATTTATTACTTTATGTACTGAATCACATCAAGCATCACGTAACTAGACGCCCATTAGAAGATCTCTACTATCATTAACTCACCAAAATAGGGAGATTACCTACTAAAAGTAGTAAACGAGCTATTCACGTATTGCTCTCTTAATGATAATGAAGGCACAACATTAATCAAAATCACTTAACTGTCTTTTATTATCCACGTATCCGCAGAGCTATGAACAAAAGTATAATAAAGTGCTTAGAAATATTTTTCTTCCAAGAAAGTTAAGTACGTAGGTATGGCAAAAAGCTCTACAATTTAAAAATAAATTCTACCTATTTATATTTTTATAAATAAATGAGTCTAGTTGAGGATCAGTGTAGTATTGATATCAGTATGTCAAACGTCAAGGGCAGAGGGCGAGTGCTATTTCGGTGCAGGGCAGGGAGCGGAGCGGAAAGTAAGCTGAAACTAATCCGGCGCGCGGGTGGGCGAAACCCTACACCGCGTGCGCGCAGCTTACATTTGTCATTTATAATGCGCGCGATTTGTTGCTCCTCACCTCGCTCGGCTCGCTCCCCACCAACAGCCTTTTTATGTTCTCTTATTATTTTTACCGAGAGAAGTGAGCAATATTTTTTATGACATTTTATGGCATCAGTTTGTCGTATTCGTATAGGTATGAACAGTTTTTGTGAGCGCTGTCACGGGTCTTTAGTTTATTTTGTGAGGTTACACGAAAATGCTGAACGTATTTTTCATTACACAACATATCAGATTGACAACGGCACTATATCACAGTTACTTTACGCTGTATTCTATAGTTATGTGACAAATATCGTTTCGGACAAAGTGAGAATGTATTCACTTTCTGACACATAATGTACTTAGGTACCAACCTAAAATTTTATTCCATTCATCTCCAATTATAGCAATTTCATGGGTAGAAATAATCTAATAATCTTACTGTCTAAATCATAAATCATTTTTCTGTAATAGGTCGCGTAGCGGTCGTAGACAATAAGCTACAAATGCTACGATAGAGCTCAAAGAAGTTATCTACGTAATATGTTAATGCTGAAATACACGTGCATCCGGATTTTGTTAGTGCACATTGTGATAACAATCAGTTCAAGACAACCGGAAAATGCACAAAACAAATGAAGCACGTTACAAAACCCGAATGGAAAGTGGTTTTGCTACAACGACATTGTCAATGTTTTCACAATTGAACATTGGATCGCTGAAAGTAATAAAACATGAAACGTTACTTAATAGAATCAGAACATCATTATTTCAACATGCATTCAAAACCAATTTCCAGGCGAGCGGCCGTCAGCTGAACACTTCATTTCACGGTTGACGTGTGACCGATATGTCGTTGATTTGATTGCGTTAACTTTTTGCGTGAAAACTCATAACTTACCGCTGTTTTCTAATGTGCAATATGGCGTCCTGTGTGGCCACTGCCGCGTGTGTGTTCCCAACAAGCTACTAATATTTGGTTGCTTTCATAGGCTCACTGACGTTTTGACTTTCGATTTTTGAATTGAAAAAAAAAGGGCGCCGAGAGCGGTCTTGTACCTCGCCGTTTCGTTTTACGCAATATAACACAATGGTTTGCATTGTGTTTCGCTCCACGCAGCTTATTTTTACACAATTTCCTATTTTTTTTTACTATATCAACTTGTCAATGGTGTTGATTTTGAGAATGAATTATGAGTTCCTCTGTTATAGTGTTGTGTTGTGACGTTTGTAGTAGGATTAGTTGGTTTACAAAATAGCAAATATTTTTATTGCATTGGAGATACAGGCAACACAATACTTCAGTTTTATACTGCCTACTTAACTTTAGTATTGGCAAACAAAAGTTTAATTAACTGAACGCCTGTAGATAAATAGTTACTTTACGATTGCTCTATAGGTTTCGTCGTTTCTAACAATGTGCAATCAACTGAATTTGCCAATTTTAAATACATAAAGTCGAGGTAGCAATAAGTTTGTGTGCGAGCTGGTACATTCGAGACATTCACGTGTTCTTTAGTGAAATAAACCGAGAGTGTGGGCACTCAGCGGAGGCAGCCGCGCTGGGCTGAAGCGCTGTCGAAGCATTCAAGTTAGGAACACATTGCCATAAATATAAACACCGCAGACGCTATTCCACCAAATTGAAAAACATCTGAGTGGCTCATAATGCCTCTTAATGCCTCACCCAGAGAGTTATTGCCTCTTAAGTACGTAGTATTTTTCATATTTTCACAAATAACGCGAGTGTTTGGAGCGTGGAGTAGATACCATACGTACTTTGCGACGAAGCTTTATACTTATATGGTACTGTTTTGTTCCCTATCTCACGAGGGGTGTCGAAATCTATGAAGCCCTCGGTGCATGCTGTAAATATTTTTAAGTAAAGTTTATGTATGTGCTCTACGTCACTTGAGTATTGAAATAAAATTGTTAAAAGATGGGTCAGCAGATATTAGAAAAACAGCGTATAATGTTTCCATCACTGCTGGCACACAGTTTTACTCTCAGTGAGAGGGAGTGGGCCATATTTCAAGAGGCGGGCCCAGTGCGGGTTGGTGGATGTCGCATGTCATAAAATTGTTGGTTCTACGACATTCTGGTTTCCTCACGATGGTTTTCTTTGCAGTTTTGAGACCAGTGATGATCAAATTAAATACACAATGTGTCTACCTGGCTTCAAACTCATGACATAAATCTCGTAAGCTCGGCGCTGATACCACCGGGCCACCACTGCAGATTTTAGTGTTAAGGTATAATCTCTATAGAATTTCTTAGGGCTGATTTTTCGATAGTCAGACTAAACTTTTATCTGAGGAATAAATATTGCAGTTTGACAGCTTTTGTGTTGAAAAAATTTCAAATTGACACAATTATTCTTCAGATAAAAGTTACCTCTCTGACTATTGAACAATCAGCCCTTAGAGAGTTAAAGTGACGTTGTCAAAAGATGTACCTACAGTATGCAGGCTAGAAACTAACAACTTTGCCGTATCCAGGCAGTTGCAGTCAAAGAATTGACTATTTAGCACAGCGCTTTCTATTAGTACCCTACTGTAGAATAGAAATCGCTTGCCTACATTTCTTGTTGAAAAACTGTCAACTGTCTATACGGAAACGTCATTTTTGTCTATACTCTTCCGACGACAAAACGCTTGTCTACGGTTCTCGTGCTAAGCCTGCTGCACAACAGTGTTCAAAAAGCTTCTTGCAATCATAGGTAAGATCTCTTTTATTGTTCGACCAGAAATAATTATAAGCAAGTAAAAATAAAATTAATAAAAACTAAAAATAATTAAAAGCAAGCTTTTACTAGCGGATTCGCCTGCGTGGAGGTCGGAAATTTTCCCGCGGGAACATACTACCGAGATGAAAAGGTATCCTATGTGTTATAAACCATCTGTGTCAAATCAATCCATCAACTCAGCCTATCGCAGTCCACTGCTGGACAAAGGCCTCTCCCAGGCTGCGCCACAACACTCTATCCTCCACCTTCCGCATCCAGTTTGTCCCAGCCACCTTTTTAAGGTCGTCGGTCCATCTAGCTGGGGGGCGTCCCACACTACGTTTGCCGATACGCGGTCTCCACTACAGCACTCGTCTGCTCCACCGTCCATCGGTCCTTAGACAAACATGGCCAGCCCACTGCCACTTTAGCTGGCTCACTCTACGAGCTTGTCGATGACTCCGATAACTTCCCATTCCATTTCCCATTTACCTACCATCAGTGTGTCATAACTGCCTCGTTAATCTAGTGGGCGCAAGCGCTACTTCTGAGAATGAGGTTCGGGCTTCTGAAAATGAGCAGATCCATACATTTATGTCTGCATATCTCGACGCAATGTATGGAGCAGCTCATTTTTATTTCACGATTTCAAGGTTTGATTCCATTGTAAAATTTGTTCATAATGAGGAGTACAATGACCCTTTTAAAGGATTAAAACTATCAAAAAATAGCTATGTATAAATAGGGTATTTACCAAATTATTGAAAACTATTTTAATTTGAAGATTGGGACGATATATTTAACAGCAAAATAAAAATAAATTTTATTATATCCATTTTCTCAATTAAAAACAATTAAAATCAAATTAATTTTTCCTTGTTTTGAATTTACCGCCAAAATGCTCCTTCCGATAACTTTTTTATCACGTGACATCGTGACATCAGGTTTGTGTAAACGGCACCGGTACAAATACTTAGTTTGGCGCAGTTTTAGAAGTATTTGTGCACAGAGACACCGCAAACCAGTAATATCACTCATCCATAAAAAACTTGTTAATTAAAAACTCGACAATCACTTGTTTACTTACTACTTTAGTTTACACAAAGTTGACGTCACGTTTGGTCACGTGATAAATAGTCATCATAAGGAGGGTTTTGGCGGTAAATTAAAAACAACGAAAAATAGATTTGATTTAAATCGTTTTTAATTGAGAAAATGAATATAAATCAATTTACTTTTATTTTTCTGTTGGATATTTCGTCCCAATCTTCAAATTTAAATAGTTTTTAATAAATCGGAAAATATCCTATTGTGTGCTAGGCAACCCTGCTGGCCGTACTCAACTTCTTCCGCTGATGTCATATCATACGCGATGAGGAACATGATGCCTTACTCTTCATTCCTCACACGAGAGGAACAAACGTCTAAGACGTCCTCATTCCACAGAGCGCTTGCATTATTTAGTGTTATGGGGCCCATTCCATCAAATGCTTTCACGTTATGTATGAAGAGTGACTCGTAAGCAAATAGGGAAGTAGTAACTCTATTGCGAAGTAATCTATAGCCTTTGTTCAGGGTGATGTATCTCGTAAGGAAAAGACGACTCAAGGTGATCAACTGTCTGTTTTCAACAGTGGAGTCATAAACATTTGGTTTTCTCGAAGCTTGTAGATAATAATTCCAGAAACAGCACTTGGTAATTTTATTGCATATCCTAATAAGCGAATTAATATAGGTAACAAATGCGATACTACTCGTAAGTTTATTTGTTGGTTACGCTTTCACGTTAAAACGGATTTGCATGAAATTTGGCACACAGATATACCATGACCTGGGTAAGGTCATAGGCTACTTTTCATCCAACCGGCAACAGATAGTAAGTGATATAAATAACTAGCTATTGTTAGTGCTAGCGGCTTCGCTCGCGTGGGCATCGAAAATTATCCCTCGGGAACGTAATATCGGGATAAAAAATATTTAATGCGTTAGTTTAGGTTACAAACCTTAAAAAAAAAGTCCTTAAAAAAAGACTATATAAATAAAGAATTTGCAATTGCCTCTGCTAATCTACTTTAAATTATTTTACAATTAAAATTATTACCTACCTAATAATTAAGATGGGATAAGTATGAAAATCATAATGGGAGTTCAATGGGAAACTCGAATCTGCTCTATTAATTACGATTACGTATACCTACATGTTTCTAATTAATTTTCGAATACACTTGTTAATTATTTCTTACTTTATCTCTTTTTCGGTACTTAATTACCTATTTCACCCATATTCACATAATACTAAATTATCTGATACAATAAAATTGAAATAAGTAGATAGGTATAACAAAGATCATTATATAGATAGGTAGGTACTTATCTACCTAAGTTGTAGTTATTCTGATAGTTAGCTGCTGTTGTAAATAAAGATACCTGATACTTAATATAATTATATCTATAAGTAGGTACTTATCTACTGCGACAGGGTATGCAACTTATAAAATAGATAGGTATAATGTAAGTAATTATAGGTATAAAAATTTATTATAATATTTTGCATGTAATATTGGGTAAATATAATTTGAAATTAGCTGCTGCCCGAGGCTTCGCCCGCGTGGAGTTCGAAAATTATCCCTCGAGAACGTATTACTGGGATTAAAAGCAAACAGATAGGTTGTTACTCCAGGTTACAACGTATCTGTTTGCCAAATTTCATCCAAATCCGTTCAGCCATTTTTACATGATTGAATAACAAACATCCAAACATCTTCACAAACTTTCACATTTATAATATTTGTAGGATTCTTAGCAAGTTTATGTTGGGATTAAAACTTGAGTAATCGATTGTCAATAAATGCCTGTTTACATTCCTTAGAAACTGTTTAATTTTTACCCGACTAAGGCGAAGCAAAATGGAGGGTTATGATTTTGTCGGTATGTATTTATGTGTATTTAGTATGGTCATCTGTTCCCTCGTAACTTCTTAACTACTTAGGTGTCATAATTTGATTGTGTGACGTAAATATGGCGCCCCCCAAGAGGACATAAGTACTAAATATTGATTCTATCAAATTACTTAGCACATTTTATAGTTAGGTACCTACCTACTCTAAACCTAAATACTAAAGAATAAGTAGGTATAAATCGACGCTCATTGCATTTTTACCTATTTTATAAGTTTCTTGTCTGCCATCAAAAGTGATTGAAGTCAGTTTCACGAAAAATTAGAAAGTTACGAGAAACTTGTTAAAAATTTATCGCTTCGCACATTAGGTAAAACAAACATTACATATTTTAAAATACTTATTATACAAATTATTTGCACGGTCTGTAAAGTTTCACGTTAAGTATTGATAAAGTTACATCTTTGAACGTACTTTGTTGCACGTTATAAATCCTTTCAACTCTTTCTAACGCACGCGCACGCCCACTATATTCTATATCTATCTCGCTCTAATCTACTGATCTGTTTTATGGGCGGCGCGCCCGCGCGGCGATTGCGCGCGCGTTTTCACTCGACACAATTTTCATGAAAATTCATTCGCATACAAAGCGGATATATTTTGAATGTATCTTTAGGGGCAATAAACTTATTTTTTAAGAACCGATAGATTGCCGTTTCATAAAATATAGAAATGTCATCTGTGGGATGGTGATAAATTATTTTATTGATTGATAGAGTCAACGACAATAAAAGCTGAAATTTATTTTCTATGATGACACACAAACAATGGCGGTGAGCAAATATGGAATTAATATTATTATTTTTATTGTTATTGAAAAGCTTAGTGGTCGGGGTGTTCGGGTTGGGGAGGGGAGGGAGGTATCGGTGACAGCGGGTAGCGCGGCCAGTGGTTGCCTGGGGAGGCGGCCCCGCCTGCCCGCCCCGCCCCGCGCGCCGCGCCCGCGCCGCGCTCAGTCCGCGCTCAGCCGCCGTACCGCTTTCGCTTGTGTACCACGACGGACAATTTCAACTGCTATTTAAATACGCGTTTAACGATCGTCCGACGAGTTAATTGATTCGTAATTGTGCATTAACACGGTTTTAAATCAAAAAGTGTTTTTAGTAAAAAAATAAAAAATACTCGAATTAAAAATGAAATTAATTTCGTAACGGTCGAAATTTTGAAAAATAAATTTGGTGTAAAATATTTTTCTTTTAAAGAAAATGCATAAACGAAAACAATGTACGGGCCGGTATCGGTGAGATGTTGGGTGAAGATTAGTGTTGGACTGAGGTACTGAGAGTTGTTTCATGGATGTGGAAAGCGCGGAGTGTTGGAGGGCCGGAGGCGAGAGGATGGTGGCCGAGGAAGGCAAGACGAGGGCGACTGACTTCTCCATCGCGGCGATCATGGCCCGCAGCGGCGCAGAGCCGCGCAGCCCCGTCGCGCAAACACCGCCACACACCGGTACGATAGGCCTAATTAAGCACTTACTTATTGATACTAACATGCTTGCTAAAAATTGATTTCTCTGCAAATCTATCGATCAGTCCGATAACATGAAGGACAGTCGTTATTAATCCGAAAAATATAATCTAGAGCAATCACATGTCGTCAAAATCAGAAAAAACAAATAAAAAGAAATCCAGAACATGATTGGATTTGGCAAAAAAAGAAAATTTTGAAAATGTGCTTTTCAGGGCGGTCTATTTGCACAATCCTAAATAATAATATTATGTATCTTGGTTCGAATTGAAGTTATAGAGAGTTTTATTTTGGAAAATTGGCTTTGCTTAATTCCCTATTCTGATCGTTTTACAATCGTTGTGATAGACGTAGAGTTGCTTCAAAACAAGTATAGATACCAAAAAAACTTTGTTAAAAACCTATTATTTATGCTGCATTATGTGTTGGTAAGTATTTTGACTTATAAGGAATCATAATGTGTTCAAATAATGGCTTGGTGTATTACTTACCTATAGGCTGATTTTTATTGCAATCAGACCTTTGATGGGAATGTTTTTAACAGACTGTACCTAGCTTCTATTTTTATTTTGCAGCTATTTTATATTAATGAAGTAATTTACTAAAAGTTATCATTCTTATTAATTTGAAGTAGGTAATATGGAAAATTCACTGACGGGTCCTAAAATATAGCATATTGTAAAAAAATGATGAAATCATCAACTTACCTACGTACCTACATCTTAAATTAATTGGTGTAACTGTATTAATTATTTTAGCTTCATGGTGTATTTTCAGAACTCATTCTGTACCTAATCCGTAATTGATACTATCGATACAAACTGGAATTCGGTTTCGAACAATTATTTAAATGTGAACATAGGTACCTGCTTGCTTGCCTGCCTGTTAATGCTTTACGAATCTTTATAAATTATTGCACTTTAACGAGTCGAGCAAGAACGGACGATAATTAAGAAGAATGCCAGACAGAGCAAATCGTTTTTAGATTGAAAACAACGAATAAAATTTATAGTTAAAAAATAACAGTGACTTTCTAATTCTAAAAATAATGAAGAATTTGCATTTGATTTTCCAAGTAAAACTTACAAAAACACAAAATGGAACAAAATACTGTAATGTAACAGTTGATACAGTTTGTCGTTTCAATGTGTAATGAATGGAAATGTATAAATGCACCATCAGACCGGCGCGACGCGATTCTAGATTAATTTCCATAACCTTTTCATAGAAACTGTTCTATTAGAGAGTCCTGTCGCACCTCTCTGCAGAAGCCTTAAATGTTAAATGAAAAAAAAAAACAATGGAAACTAGGTGTGTTTATCCAAACGATATCTTGCTGAGATATTCAATATCTTTCAATCGAACTATCATTTGGATTCGGCGTGAATTTTATGTTTGCAATGATGAATCATTTTCTGGAATGATAAGTGATTGATTTAATTAGATCTTTAGGCTGTAATTACGTCTCAGTAATCGTAAACATGCCATGAAAACGTTGGTTAAAGTTACGTTAAGATTAGCGACTGGTTTATCATACATACATTTTTGAGGTTTAATTTAAAGGTATGTTAAATTTAAGCAACGTTTATAAATACGCCCTTTATTGTGAAAAAGCGGTGCTCCTTTCTGGTTTATAGGTTTGAAACGCTTAAAACTGTTTGTTGTCATTTTTCGAGATATTAAACTCAGCCCTCTTTTGTAGCAGAGTGTTTGGCTGGACCAGTGGCGGATTTACACATTTGCCGCCAGTAGGCTATAATTTTTTTGCCGCCCCTACTAATTCTATTGAATTGTAATATTGAAACGCTATTGGAGTATTTTAAAAATGCATATTCACAATTAGTGTACTTTAAACAGCGTTTAGTAATTTTTTATAGACAGACATTGGAGTATTCGGTATACCTACTGTATGTTACTAATTTTGTTAAATTTTCGAGACTTCTTTTCTTCGCGTATACCTATAATAATGTTATTTTTTTCCTCAAGGCAAAAAAAATGAGACAAATTTGCCGCCCTAGGCTACAGCCTACTCAGCCTGATGGTAAATCCGCCACTGGGCAGGACTCATTAAAAGTTAATGTTGAACCTTTAAAGAAGACCTCTAATAAGCTTAATTAGTATCCATACAACTTTTCAGTTGATCTAACTCAGTTGGTTTAGCTTTCGCTAATTTAAGCTGTCAAAAAATGTTTATATTTAGTTAATTACGAGTCCAAATCAAAACATGCAGCTAGAACAATTCAACATTACACTAAAACCCAGGTATATGGCTGGAGACGTATTTAAAAAGGGTTTAATGCTAATTGGTGCTTGGGAGCAGGCGCACATGCGCAGGAGTCGTGTTACGGGTCAGTTCGTTATTTCAGATTAATTGTGTGGAACCGAACGCGCCCGACACCGCCCGAAGTGTACCGACACGCAACTTACTACAAATATACACCATTATTATTTTTATTTCGCATTTATTTACCCATAGGGACACATAGCGGGTATTTTTTTTGGAAAACCAGGGTAGAAATGTTAAACGAACGTTAAAATGAACTATATTGTATCATCGTTATCAGATGTATCGATTATGGAACGTTCTGCAACTCTTTCCTTAATTTTAAACGTGGTTTAGAGATGATAATTTGGTAGGTACCGCGTTCAAACTGGCTTAGCTTAGCAATGTGTAGAACTCATAATGATTTCTATCAATGCTTTATGAGAGTTAGGTTAAGCATCGCTTCAAAACTTGCCTTTGGGTTCAGTGACGTTTCGAATTCTTTCGGTCTTTTTATATCTAAAAGTATACTTTTTGTAGCATCGTGTTAAACTTACATTTATGTACTAAGCACCTATATGAGTAGAACTTAACTATAACTAATTTATAGTTAAATTGTGATCATATTTTCATGTGATGCTGATGTCTTTATATCCATCAAACAGACTAGGAACAGCAACAGTCTAGGTTTTGACAGCACGGTTGGCGCAGTGGTTAAGCGATTGACTGCTGTACTGCGTGTAGCGGGTTCGATTCCCGCACCGAACAAATATTTGTATGACCTACAAGTAGTTGTTCCGGGTCTGGCTGTTTGTGTATGTGAATTTAAATGATTGTAAACGCACCCAAAATACAGGAGTAATTCCTAGTGTGGGGCAACGTTTAAAAAAAAAAGATAATATACTTGTAAACTATTGTTTTTCTAACAACTAATAAAACATAGTGAAATTTTTAAAATTCCAACAATTATTTCTTAACTGAAGTTAGAACGGAATGAATATAAAATGACATGCAAGACTGGCTTCATTTTATGGCTTAATCAAGGAACCACCATGATACAGCCCAGCCATATATGGTACTAATTGTAAGATATTATAACTGCAATTATCATTTTAATCTAATAATTTTTCTGTTTTACAAAATCGTCTTATTTTTGACATAGAAGGGGCCGTTATTTTGAATTTATACATCATTATCTTACTGGAGATCGTACATTACTTTTGAACTACCTACCTAAATATTTCAAACCTAAAAATTTTAAGATTATTTGAAATAAAATAACAAATGATCGCCATTTGTTATTTCGTTTTGACAGCATGAATGATTTAATCGTACATCAATATCTATTAGGATGTTCAGAAGCGCCTTGGTCGCAATGTGAAAAAAAAAAACCAAATGTGGCGCGCCAAAACCAAATTATATGGTGTGCTTTCTGGGCGAATTAAAAAGATAACGCAACTGCTCTCGATTTTGTTTTCTTTTTACAACTCAGATAACGGTGGCCCACCCAGGGCCCTTATTGCTATTTAATTGCAAAAGAATGTTTGTGCTAAAAGTAAGTAGGTAGTTTACTTTTACTTTCGTGTCGTGTTATTTTGTATTTTATGAGAAACCATTAATATTTCCCTCCGTTTTTGTGAGTTATCGAGGTCTCATTAGTTTTTTCTCTATCAATTTCGCTCAGACATGTTTGCTATTTTAAAGAAGGTTCTACGTATATGTTATAATTATAATATTGTTATTATTTAAATCAATACAAATTTTCTTTTTGTGTGATTCAAACTAAGGTAAGGAAGGAAGGGTAAGTAAGGAAGTTAATTACGAACAGTTTCAATATAAATAATTTGTCGTCAAATCTTGGATCTACACTGACGAGCAATATAAAAAGCCACTTGCAAGCCTAAAGAAACCTAGATATCTCCTAAACCACACAAGTTAGTTTCATGAAGTAAAAAAATCCTGAAAACCTTATTATTACATACTGGCCTGTTCGAAGAAATGGATAGAAAAAAAAGTTTCATAATTTTCGATGACATTTGTCTACTTTTATTTTCACGTTGATTTAAGAACTGTTTCTTCGCTTTGCAGACTAAGACTTGGACACTGTTGTAGGCCAGTGTTTCTGAATAAGATCCATGTTAGGGACAGTTCCCTTTGCGAATGCGGTCTTGCGGACGGTACTTTGGACCATATATTTTTCTCCTGCTCCTTGAATACCAAATCTTTCGACCTCTATAACAAAATTTCTAAACGTAACATTCCTCTCCCAACTAATTTCCATTCCCTCTTATGCCACTTCTCTCCCAAAATTATTAAAATTTTAGCAACTTTCTTAAAAGAAAATGACATAAAATTGTAACTGCGACTAACAGAACCTACTACAAAGTGCAAAGTCGACGGCCTGCCGCGGCGCTGCTGTTTAAACGCGACACTGGCAGAATAGTCGACATCGGCTCAATTGCCAAAAGGAAAAAAGAAAAATGTTTGTATTGACCTTTTTGTATCGGTTTGTAGGTAAAAGTCCTTACGGCAGACGTTGACTTGTAAATAAAGGTATCATCATGCCTCTCAAACCCGAGGTTTGTGCCAGGATCATCACTGTGGTGCAATTGCGGAGACAAACGGCCAGAATGCAATGGGTGTGAGTTGAGTGAGAGTGAGTTTCTGTCCAACTAGTGCTTTGAAGGTTTAGGCCCTAAACCTTTAAAGCACTAGTTTTAAGACCCTAAACTTTAGGGTCTTAACCTAAAAAGACCAAGCATTGGCAAGCCAAGCTGCATAACCGCCTGAGAAGATCGATTAATTGTGTCAATGATATTATGAAATCTACATCAGACGGGAGTTGCTATCCAGCAACAACTTTTGCAGACCCGAAGGGACCCGATCAGTAAGTGGATGTCTTGCAGCAGCCACTTTAAAGCCTTTGCCGGCCAGAAAATGGCCCAAGCTATCTAAAGTTTTAAAAACAAGAAATGTCCGTGAGCATATCGGTGAGGACGAATGGGGCAGTAATGTTATCAAATTAATCGAGATTCGTGCTGTTTAATCATGGCGGGAGACGTCGAGTGTACAGGCTGCCAGTTCTCTTGGCAGCCTGTACTTACACTCGTCATCTACCGCCGTTATACACAAGCATGTTTAGAAGAAAAGTCCCACACGGGATAAACAGGAGAGGAAGTATGGAAGAACAAGACAAGTTGCGCCGCCCCCAAACAAATTGGGATGAGGAGAATGATGATATCTATGATATATATAAGTCCTGCAGATCTGGTAGTGTCTTGTGACGGATCGTTGAGCTCCCTAAAATAGGGATGAGCTGCACGATGACGGATACATACATGCCGTCTGTTGGGACAGGTCACCTAAAGGCTGCAATGGCACTTTCTTCAAAAGGTCCTCCCTGCATTGTTAGACTAATATAAAATTCACATAATATAATGTTTGGACTTTAAAAGAGATCATGACTTCTCAGTTTGTTTTGGCTTTTCTTCTTAAGGAACAGTCAGCTAGGAAATTACAGCGCCATCTAGTTTTTTAATTATTGTCCAACAAAATATATACGTGTAAAAGTGTCTTATAAGATCTATTTACATAAATAAACGTTTAATTTCATAATATGATATGGTGGATTACACAACTGGCTAATTTCCCTGGGACGAAAAGTAATCACTGTTTAAATAATCGCCATTTTAGCCAACACTTAGCTGTACCTAGCTAACACCTCGTTTCATTACGTTTAACGTTGCAGTTAGTTAACAAAGTTAGATTCGCGGCTTTGGTTTTCAGTCCAGGGCTGTTAAAGTTTTAAACCTCTTAAGTTTTTACTTGTGCTGTAAAGTCAGGGAAATGAATTGTTAAGCAATTTCACACAAAATGAATATAGATACCGACAATGACAAACGCAATGCCGCGCAAACTATTACCATAAATTCAGCAAAATCATGACTCCAAAAAAAATCTGCTGTTTCATAGAAAAGTGCAATACATACGCGGTCAAAATGAATATATGACCGCGTAGGTATTAAATGAAAGGTTTTTTTATACCTCCAATACTTTTATTCTAATTCTGAATCCAGGGGAACAGTTTATGCGTTTATGTCCTTGCCAACCTGTATAGTACGTACTAAATCCATGGCTGCAATATAATAGTACATACTAATTTCATGAATGGCTATATGGCACGGAAATTGACAAAAAGAATTTGCTACACAATTCACCTTTACTTGCCTTTACATAATTAATAATATACTAGCTTTCGCCAGCGGCTTCGCCCGCGTGGAGGTCTAAAGTTATCCCACGGGAACGTATTACGGGATAAAAAGTATCCTATGTGTTATTCCAGGTTATAAACTATCTTTGTGCCAAATTTCATCCAAATCCGTTTAGCCGTTGTTGCGTGATTGAGTAACAAACACCCAAACATCTTCACACTTTTCACATTTATAATATTAGTAGGATTATTATATATATAGTAGGATTTGCGTCTTTGGGGGTAGCTTGCACCTTAAATTGTCACATCAGATAATTTCCTTCGAATACTAGGGAACGCTAGTATTGCTGTACATAGAAAAGTATACCCAAGAAAGGCAGACGGACGGGCATTCAAAAACTGTTTAGTTAGGGCTAAGAAGATGGTAAAATATACTTGATGATGATTACTGAAGATGGTGGTCATGATTGAAGAAGATATTTCGTTGTAGTTGAAGAGATAATTTCTGTCGTTAGGGAAAGTAACCGACTTCTGTGCAAGTCCTTAAATACCGGTCGCAGTTTCGCTGTCCTCGGGGTTTTAGCTCGTGCCACTTAAAGCTTTCTATGTTAGCAGCAGGATAAACTGATTTCAGATCAGCATGATGTATCTACCATATGAGGCGACAATACGACATGCATGGGAGTAATTTGACACGATGAAATACAAAGTATGGCGGACATATATATGTATATATAATATGGTGGACACTGTCTCCTTTTGGACAAAGATCTCCCCCAAAATCTTAAACGATGCATAATCAGCCTATAATGTTCCCACTGCTGGGACACAGGCTCGAGAGGGAGTGGGCTGCGGCGGCGAGGTGTAAATTTCTCTAAGAGAGAAGCCAATGCGAAGTCGGCTTTAACTTTCTGACTTATCAATAAAGAATACTTACTATCATTCTAAAATTAATATCGAAATTTAAGATTTTAATATAATTCAATAGAACGGCTGAAAACTACACGAAATGTGCAATATTCCTCCATCTCGTTCACGCTGACGCAGTTTTCTATATCTGTCTCTATCATAACCCGCTGTACAGTGGCTTGCTCTTGTCCATATCAAGCGGCGCCACGTGTCCTCAAGTGACATCATCACCCCTACTATTGAATGAATTTTTATTTCGTGTAGATTGTTTTTGTTGCTTAAAATATGCGTTGTTGTTGTTTGAATGTTATGGTGAATTAAATACCCGTAGTGTAACTATATTTTTTGGAAATGATAGACACTATTGACGTGCAATTTTTCAAAAGCGGTAGAGAGCGAATCACCGAAGGAAAGGTTGCAGGAATCGTGTTATATGGTGCTTTTGCCACTGGTGGGTTGTAATACCTATACCACCGGAACAAAAACAAAACATGCAAAAATGCTTAAACAATGAAGTGAAGAAAATGATTTTTTCGCACAATCTAATTATTAGTGATAGGCTAACTGTGGGTTTTGCCAATCGACTAACTAGTATGGTTAATAGTTGAAAATATTATGGCAGGTATTTGATTGAATTTTTTTTTGGACATTAGGAACGTTATTAGTTAGACATACGATGTTTCATTTACTGTCATATTGTTGTCTTCATTGCGTATATCAAGAAGCGGGATATATTTTATATGAGTGGCACAATTTGTCAGCTCTTACAGCTAGCACCTGGCCAACAAGTACATTACCGTCGGCATTATCGTACTCAGCTTTCTCTCTTATTTTTTATACCTAATAACTATGTAATGCCATATTTCCTGTTGTATAACTTCTAGAATTACTAGAATTTTCAACAGCGAATCTTGAATTTAGAAATTAAGATTTTATGTTTTCATCGCTTGAGAGAGATCTACGTTTAACAGTAGACATCTTTTGGCTGAAATGATGGTCATGATGAGGACTACGTTACCATCAGACGAGATAAATGAAGTATCCGCACTAAAGAACTTTAGGTACTCATATGATTTTTTCCCACACACCGTGCAAACGAATTTGTGGGGCGCAGTTTCAGGCATAAAACTGTTCGAGACTCTATATCAGTAAATTAATATTTAATTCAGAGTTATTAGCTAAGTGTTGTCTACGACAGGGAAGAGCGCCAACTCCTGAAATCCAGATATTTTATATCTATTTCAGATACAGATGTTCAAGATCTGTTCGTAGGAACAAGTGTGATAAAGTGTTTCGCCATACCACTAAATTGTTGGATATTTTTGAACAAATAAATTATACTTACTAACCTCTTCTTCTCTCTAGGTTCAGTATCCCGGCAGAGTTCACCAGCATCGCTCAGCTCTCCAGCGTCGAGCTGCCGGTCCCCGCTGCCGGACGAAGATGTTGAGGTGGACGTGGAACAATGCTCGGACGGCGAGCGAGACGCGTCCGACCACGCCGTGCCTTCTCCTGCGCCTTCTTCTGGTCAGTCCCCTCTTCTACTTGGCTGTTTCCCAATTCTATGTTGAGGTCGGCTTTCGATCTAACCCGTTGCAGCAGCCAACTGCCTCCACACTTTGACCTACACAACTAAGTTACTGGGTAGAAGTGGTGGGAAGTATGGAACTTTGGGTCAGTACGACTGAAATGGTGGAATGAATAATGAAAATATTCGAGAAAAAAATGAGAAGATACTTATAGCCGTGGAGGATATAGCCTAGGGAACGTATGGGCTAGTTTTTGTATATCAGTGACCATCATTGATACCTACTTGAATTTACAGTAGCCAAACAATTGAACGAGTTACTCATAGACATAGAACGAGACACAGAATAAAACAATATATTGTCAAATTAGATAGTCATAGTGCTTCATATGAAATTTTGCAAAAAACTAACCAACTTCAACAAAAAATGGTTATTTTTAATACGTTACTCTATGTAGAATCTTCTTTCAGAAATTGTCATCAAATCTGTTGTCATATGATCGCCTAAACGAAAATTGGATCTTAGTCTATTTTCACGATTACATTCAGTTGAGTTTTTATTTATAACTAGCTTCTGCCCGCGACTTCGTTCGGGTCAAATTTCATGCTCCCCGACCAACCCCGTCGCTTGCCTCGCCTGCCCGTGCGAGTACTTCGTATTCGTGACTTTTTCTCTTTGCACGGCTCCTAAGGGTCTTAGCGTGATATTATACGTATAGCCTTCGTCGATAAATGGGCAATCCAACACTAAAAGAATATTCCAATTCAAACCAGTAGTTCCTGAGATTAGCGCGTTCAAGCAAATAAACAAACAAACTCGTCAGCTTTATAATATTAATAATATATATCATAAGTATAGATAATTCGCAAATAAAATAAATATTATGATGATGAAGAAGGGAACGTAATTTAATTGTAAATGTATAAAATTAGGTTTTCTCATGTTCTAAAGTAAGCAGGTACCATAGATATATGAATTTTACTTACTCAGACAGATAGGATATGAGAAAACTTCTCAACACAATTTTTAATTGACAGTATTGTTGCAGCTCCTAAAACTTGGTATAATAAACCACAATTACATACAATAAAATTATTAATTGCATATTTACAAGTCAGAGCTTGTTACTTAGCCACCTCTGTAACTACATTATAGTTTTCTGCGCGCATTAAATCAAGAAGCCGGAGCAGCAGTGTGAGAACCGAATTGTGTCGGGCTGAGAAAGTTTGTTTATAATGTTAATAACACTTGTCTTATAACGACTTCAATTACTTTTTGTTGTACAATAATGGTGGCCGGCGCAAGATGCAGCAGTTAAGCAGTAAATTGCGCTCAGATTTTACGTTTAAAATATACTAGCTTCTACCCGCGCTTTCGTCTGCGTGAAGTTTCTTGTTTTAACATAAAATATATCCTATAACTTCGCATCGAAAGTCCGCGATATTTTTTCGTTGTCTTTTAACATTCTTTCTGACTTAATTTTTCTTTTTACTCGGCTCCTTAGAGTTGTACTGTGATGTTAATCGCCTTTAAACCTTCCTATAGAATTGGGTTAAAATAATTTGGAAATTCCGACTGGTAGTTCCAGAGATTATCCCCTACATACAAACTAACAAACAAGTTTTACCTCTTTACAATATTAAGAAATTTACACCTCGCCGCCGCAGCCCACTCCCTCTCGAGCCTGTTTCCCAGCAGTGGGAACATTATAGGCTGATTATCCCCTACATACAAACTGACAAACAAGTTTTACCTCTTTACAATATTAAGTATAGACTGTCGGATGGATTTTCCTAAGTAAGTGGTGAACAGTCACACAAAAACGGCTGTCCAATTACATCGCGTTTACAGGCGAAAATATGACAGATTGCTATGACGGCCAGGACCACTTTCCTAGGGCACCAAAGCCTTAGGAGAAGAAATATTATTTTTGTATGGGCGGTCAGCCGCGAAGCCCGCCTGCCAAGCGTGGCGATTATGGCAAATCCCCTCCCTTTTGAGGGAGGCTTATGTCCAGCAGTGGACGTCTTTCGGCTGATATGAGATGGAGAAAATTTCGCTTATCTACTCGCTATTCAAAATAAATCTTGAACCTGCGAGGTAATTCCGTAGCACACTAAAAGTAGTAATAGCTCAATTTGACATTTCAATAACATTCATTGCGTTATTTACGTTATTGAGAAAACAAATTTTTCGAACATATGCAGCAATAGATAAGCAATGATTAGGATGCCGATTGATAGTGTATTACGCAGATAGGATCCTGCTAAGGTGTTAGTCAAATAAATTATATAACTTCTCAAAGCTATAAAATTCGAGTTTTTTTATCAATTAAGAAAGAACATTCAGAAAATTTTCTGTATTTAACTAACAATAAACGTGACTAAACATGAAACAACTAACTTTTCCAATGTTCATGGGCATTATTAACTCTACAGGTATCATTAAGTACAGTCAACATATGAGTTAAGGCAAAAATATTTATCTTTAAACTATACTTACTATACAACGTGTAACGGAAAGTGTATATACATACTAAGGGCACGGCTTCTTTGGAAGATATCAAACGATATTAGAAGGGCTTTTTAATCCTTTCTCTACATGTTCGGAAGTTGTGAGAATTTTTAATACATTGATGCCTGAAACCGAACTTTTCAAATTGAAATAAACACATCACACGAAAGAGATTTATCGTGATATTGGCCAGTAACGTGGAAAGTTATTGACCTACGTAGGGCAGTGATACGTTTGTTATGATTTGAATTTAAGAAACATATGAAACCGAAAATTTCGTATCAATTCTTAGAGTATTTTATTTTGAGCTGAAACTATGTATAGTGATTCTATACCAGCTGTTTTATTTAGCGCTTTTTGTAAATATCATCATAATAATGATTTTCGTTGTATATGTAATAACTTTTTATGCTAAACACATAAACATACTGTAGGTAAATGAGTGATGTGAATTACATGAGTAGGTACTCAAGTGAACACACTCACAACATTGTTTAAAAGTTGCAAGTATCTGTCAGTGCACTTTTCTCTTTGTTTAACTGCAATTTTATGAAAACATTTTTCTTTTTTTATTAGCCTACACTGTCTAACTGCTGAGCAAAAGCCTCCTCCAAATCCCTCCAGGGTGCCTTTTCCAGGGCCACGTCGATCCAACAAATATTTTCTTACGATTAAACTTCGTTCCGTGTGGTGCCCGTCCTAAAGAATAGCTTACCATCCCTTTTCTTCCCGTGGGTGTCGTAGAAGGCGACTAAGGGACTTACTAGCGAATGGGCAGAAGCGTTCTCTATGCATTTTACTACCATACTGCAGTCGCCAACCCCTGCCAGCCGTGGCAATTCTAGCAAACCTCCCCAATTTTTTTTTTGGTACGCCTATATCCTGCAAATGAATTAAACTTAAATCCAGTGTAGTGCATTATTAAAAAAGGAAAGAAAGAAGAATGCTTTTATTGGCATAACAGGAAAAAAGAAGAATTATAAAAAAAAAAACAGACAGCAGTGATGATAATGCCAAAAGGGCTGAGGCTGAGACTGAGAGTCAGCCGAGGCTGAGCGTAATGTCAGATGACAAGAGCTAAAGCTGGGCCAAAAATAATTAGCGCTAAAGGTATTTAAAATATTGCTCCACTTCTGAGACAGAATGATGTTTTAAATCATTGAGATTTTATATCCTTTTATATTTAGAATATTATTTTGTCTATCATCGTTCCTGAATCCTCCACTGTTATTAATTATAAGCTGATGTTGATAAATGTATCATTTTAATTTCAACAATATATCTATTATATTCTATAACCATTAGGGTCATATTTCAATAACACTTCTAAAAAGTGGTTTGTCCTGAAATTTCCCTTAATTGAAACCATCGATTTTGGTAGTTCCAGTTCATCGCCTACAATTATGAGCTAGAAGTTTAGACTTTCATAAAACTCAACATGGCCAATTTGCCGCTAACTATAACATGTTGTTTTGAGTCATATCCATATAAACTGAGCCTTAACTTAAGGTCATATTGTTGCTATATTTTTACATTACTTGTTTCCTCCTTTGACAGTCGTGTTAAGGCGTTCAGTAATATGACATCCATATTCATTGAAGAATCTTATGGGTTTGTTACAAGTACAACGGTCGTAGTAACCACACTACCCACTCGTATACAGTTTATGGCATTTTTTATGGACTAGAAGTACTTACCTACAAGTAGAGTTCTAACAATGTGGATTAAAATGTCGTATTTCTGACGTACATTTTTAAATGCAATTAACCACTCACATTCGTTTTTCTTGTGTGTAAAAGTCAGCAGAATATGTTTTACATTTTAAATTAATGATTTCAACTAAGTTATTATAGAGGATGAGAAAGTGCGAATTTTCATAGATATAAGGTTCACATTCCAAAAATGATATTAGGGGAAGATCTAGACATAATTTGTAATACCTAAGTAAGCTAAGATACCTACTTGGCACAGGTAAATAACGTCCATTTGTGTCGTAGCTAAGAATTAGACTGCAAGAACCTGAGAAAGACACTCCACCTCGACTACACGTAGGTGTAATTACAACATGTCGAAGATGCCTTTCTGCGATACTATATCTCGCTATCGCAGTCTAGCTCGCTACCTCAATGTCACACCTCTATGTCTCACAAATACATGCTAATAGACACGCACGCACATGCCGAAGGAAACCTCACTACGATACACCACGGGTTGCTTGGGGGCTACCTCGATGTCTACAAACAAAATATTTTGTTTTTACATCGCAGTCGACGGCAAGCATCGATGTGATCTGTGATTGGTCAAATTGGTTCAACTTGTTCTTCTGGAGTAGGTGAGTACAGCACAAACACAGGACTGAGCAACTGAGCTATCAGGTGCGACTGAACCGACGTGTTCGCACTGCCATCTATCTAGATATCTATAGTGAGTTTCAACATCGAGGTATCGAGATAGTGACCGCAATCGTGAGCATCCTCGTAATTACCCTTTAATTTTAATTAGTGTTGTGTGAGCATTAAAATAACCTTCACTAATTACGATATTGACATGTACGCTACCACCTTTCTGATACAAATAACCAAGTTACGACCTGGTTCACATACTGTAGATGCCGACAAGAAATCGAAGAGAAGAACTATTCCTAGCGTTATTTCTAATATGGCCCCTTCATAAACAGAACTGGGCGAGCGGGACACGCCGTCACCCGCGCGGCCCTTACCTCCTGCGACCTCCTGCAATTGTGAGGAGTTGCTCTCCGTAGACTGCCAGCTGGAAACCAAGGAGCTATGGGACAAGTTCCACGACCTTGGCACCGAGATGATCATCACTAAGACTGGCAGGTAAACTATTTGCTGTGTTATTTTACATCTATCTATAAGTACCTATATTATTGTTATAAATTAAAGTCGCTTTTTGTGTAGGTATGTCTGTGTGACAGCGATGTTCATCTAAACTGCGCAACAGATTTTGATTCTGTTTTCACCGCAATTTAAAGAGATTATTCTGGAAGGTTTATGTGTATGATAAATTGATATTAAACTTGCTTAAAATAAAAAAAATCTCGATGTTTTGAAGCCTCTATTAACTACAGGTTGTGTGTGACGAAATGTGCCGTTTTCTTAGAAAAGGCCTGTTTTATCGGATTAACCGTTTGACTTACTTTAATTTTGAAAAATCTATTTTGTGAAAAGTTTAAGAAAAGTAAGTGTCTCACTCAAGAAGTTAAAAGAAATCATTTGATACAAAACCATGAAATTGTTTCTGAATGTTTTAATTCGTCTCATCTTTTAGTAACACTGACATTGATTGTCGTTCCACGTTTTATTTATCACGATTTATGCTTTGCCTTTGTTTTTAGTGTATTTTATGGAGATTACCCTTTTTTAAACATTAATGGATGGGTTTAAAGAGTTAGGCAATTAACACAACGTGACTTTGCGGCCAACTATTGGCTCGATAGGTTTTGTAGTTAGGCGGATACGAGCACTTGTAACGGTATATTTAGATTCATTTTTCTAAACTTCAAAACTACCAGAGGTCAGGAAAACGAATTAATTAAATAATTGATGTACTCATCAACATAATGTAATCTTTCACTCCGTTGAGATCGGAGTCAAAAACAAATTAATTCACTCCACAATCGCCCTCCAATAAAGGGTACAGCGGAATGGATTCATCAGCTAAAGTGGCCAATTCCGGAATAATTACTTCGCGAACCCGGCCGTCCTTCAACCCTTTAACGAGATAAATTAAAAGTACATTTTTTCCTAACCATCGGCGTAATGCCGGGCTATAAATTCACAAAGCCCCAAAGACAACAAACAGCGCTGCGTGGGGGAGGGGAAGATGTTTTTATAGTCACGCCGAGAGGTTTATCTAAATAATTGCGTAGTCGGTGGCGGTGAGCGGAAAATTGGCATTGTGTACGGAGCCTGCCGCCCCAGCCGCCCCGGGAACACTGTCGCGTCTGACATACTACCCTCCAGAGGCGCGCGCGCGCAATATTGACACGTCAAACAACGCACAAATAAAAAAAACCTTAGTGAGGTGCTTGACAATTTTTTATCAAGTTCTATAAAACATGCTTTGAAAGTTTTATTCGCCTCCAGGAATTTTGTTTATGACCACATTTTTATTCAATAATGGCAATATTTACTACCTGCGAGGCGAAGTTATAGTTTGCGATAAAATATCTCATTTCCATGGTAGGAGCTGTGAACAGGTTCGACCATAAGTGTCGCGGCAAAATAAGATCTACCTAGTAACTTAGCGGAATGACTGTAGTTTTGTGTCATTAGCTGCTCTGATGCAGGCTTGTAACTCGGCGTTCTGGCGCAGTTACGGTAAAATAGCTTGTCGGAACAAGTGTGTGGAATGAGTATAATCCTCGTATTAGCCGCCTCTCATATGTTATCTGCAATGGGGAGTGCCCCCTGTATCGCAACAAGTGCAGTTAGTCTAAATCACTGTAGCCGGCAGTAGCCCGGAGACCGTTTCAATCTCCGGGGAAGGGAACCTATTGTTACTCTCACTGCAAACACTATTGACATACAGGATTGGCAAGTTTTGATACTTGAGCCAATTAATTGTGAATAAATAAAAATAATAAAACTCCGATTAACCGTTATTCGACCTAGAACAAATTAATATGTTACGTGCTCGGAATTTTCAATAAAAATTCAAACAACGTGTTCAAAATAGATGGTCACGCAAGTAATTTTTAAATGAAAAGGATCTCCCTTTTGCATCATTTACCATTTTATTTTTGTTTATAGCTTGCATTTTAAAATTATTGTAAAATAAAAAGGATCAACAATCTTTATTGTACGCCTAAACAAGAGATAAATCAAGCCGTCTAATCAAAACGGGATATCGGGGACAAATTTTACAAGGGGAGGGTGGCGGAGCTTGTTTTCAAATTGCTTTACAATGCATAATGCATTGTCTATTAATTTCTTTTAGAGTTGTTCTGAAATTGCTACTAGTGTTGCGGATAATATCAAATTATAGACATATTAGAATTAGAAGCCAACAAAATAAAACCTATCTAGTAGTTGTAGTATAGTTGGATTATGGAATAGCTATGAAAACAGTTATTATCGTTTGACTAGAAGTGAAATCATGGTCAGTTTTATTAGAAATCAAGTATCTCAATTTGAAGAAACAGATTTCAATTACAACTTGTTCCAATTTATGTGTGAACATTATATACTTATAATTAAATCTTTTAGGTCTAGAAGTAAAGCAGTGGTAAGAACAGCTCGACAAGACGAGTGTTAAACTAACAAAGGCGGCCAATAGCAGTAAAATGTGTTACTGCGTTCATTTTTATGTCAAACTTAATATGAAAACATAAAGTGGCCCTTATCTCCGGACATCCCGTAATACGCTTTATCTTTTTTATTGCGATGCGCAATCCGTTCCTTTCCACATCGATACGGCCTGCTCGGGACCACCAAATATCGTACTTTATTATCGAAATTTTCCTAATTCTACTATAAGGTTTATAAGCTTATAAATATTTGGAATGGATATGCGTAATGTTATTGACTCTGAGATAGAGGTTTTGTATTTCTTTTTACATTTATTATGGTCAAGGAAAATAAACTAGGTAACAACGATTTGTTTCTTATAAACGTGCTTTTATCGGATTACGGAAGTTTCGCATCAGAGAGGTTTTATTACGGTACACGCACAGGATATTTTATCGACAGTGCCCTCGTACAACTAAGTAGCGCATCACTAGTGTTGCGTGGCTCACGAGAAACGTCGGCTCCGTCTCGATTTATTTACTTTTTTCATTTTTTCGATTCGTCGTTTTGATTTACAAGCGGCCACTTTACTGCCGAGTGGACTTTGTTAGAGGGAGCTAACTGGAGAACGATTTATGTCCACTGGACCTTTCTTGACAATGAGTTGTCCAAAATATTTGAATTTTAGGTCATAACGTGCCCTTTTTTATGTCGGACGCTTATCGTTAACCACGTTATTGCAATATCGGTTTGCGGTTGACTCCAACATCGTACGTCATCGGCGAATCCATACAATAAAACAGTGTTGAAATTATGTCTGAGCGCTCTACCGCGAAATTTAAAATGTGCAGACAACCTTTCGCTTACAAATAAATCCGTACGGATTAGTCTTTATTGCTTGCTTCATTTGAAATGCTGCAAATAATATTCAAATGCAGCTTCTTGTATAAACAATAAATATATTCAGATGTTTTCTCTTTCAAGTTGCGGAATCGATCAATATCTGTCAATTAGTTTGGCGCGCATTGATAATTACGAGCTCTCATTCATAACTTTGATTTACCTATATAATTAAAATGCAACCACACATTAGTAAGCAGGTACATCGCACTCGTAGTTCATTTAATTATCAGTTGGAGTGCATCACGCGGACGGCGGCGGTGCGAGGGGCGTCTCTTACGTAAATTATCGGTATCCGCAATTTGACCGATCGCCCGTCGTATTAATGGTTTTTATCGGTTTTTAATGCGTCGACAATTACCCGCCGGTGTGTCGGCGGACGTGATGCCCATGCATTATAAGATGTGCGTGTCTAAACCAGGTAGACTATGTTTTCTACTGATTGAAACTTTATCATGACCTTTCGGCCACGATTATAGATTGTACTTTTAGTAACGAACTCTAGAAACAAAGAAAATGCATTTAAACGAACAGTTTACTGCACCTATGCTTTGCATAATGAATTAGAATTTATTTGTTTATTCGTTAGTACATGTACAGCAATTATTAATAATTAGGACTATTAGCACCCAGAATTCTAAAATTGGTTATCTGAGCATTACCACTTAGACTGTACGTCGAGCTATCATTAGATGAGAAAATAAACACTTGTACAGCTTATGAGGTGCGTGGTTATACATTTGAATATTAAAGAGGAAACATAAGCAAGTATACTCGTATTAATGTTAACCTTTAGCACCTGGCAGGCTGGCACTGCTGATCCGCACCTACTCCTTTGTCCCGCGTCTGTCCGGCTGAGCTCGCTCGAAGCTCCAAGGTGTGTGGACCGTTGAAAAAAATACAAAACTTATGGCATTTAACAAACAATATTTAGTGCCGTTTTGACAGTTATTGTAGTCAATGATTACTGTAGATTATGACTGGTTATAATACAGTTTTTGCCGGCCGACGGCGGCTCTAACAGGTGCCTCCGTATTGAGGATATTAAACTTATTCAACTGTATTTTATAGGGTTTAACGGCGAACTGTTTGAGATATCGATCACTTTTGGGGATGCCTCTTTTTGTTTGTAGCTTTATAAACAGTCAGGGATTTTTATATAATGTAATCGTAGGTAAATTAAGTATTTTTTTAAACAAACTACGCCTCTTATTTTGAGAAAATTTATTGTTTCTACATATTTTTTTTGTAATTTAATCTTTACTTAAATAAAAAGTTACAGTTTGCATTTAATAAAAACAGCAGTTATAAGAAATTGAATTCGTTTATGTAGGTAACTAAATTAAAACATGTTATCAGACCACATTTACAAGATATTAAAATAAAACGAACACTTAAATCAGCTGTTTTGTGTAATAAAGCCGTTGATTATGTTATCATATTTTAGGGAATCAAATGTATCGGCATCGATAAAGCAAGTGCAAAGTCAATCGGGCGTCGGTTTAGCTCGCTTCGTAATCGGTTTTAATAAATCGTGTTGGGGGCTAAGGGAGGATGGGGGAAGGGGGGAGGGGGAGGGACATGTGCATTAAACTTAATTGAAATTTTCGTGGCTACGTGTTATTTTGCACTAATGCACCTTTCAACTTGACACGTCCGGGCACTCCCGCGCAACCGCTTAAGAAAAGAGTTCAACGCACGCATTTTTTCATATACATATTTTTTTTTTTTGTTTTTATTAGGATATTGCATAGTCATTTTTTTTCAAATACTGACCTTGTAATCCTATAATCAAATATTTTGAACTATTTATAAAGTTAGGTCTTAGGTTGCAGTTTTACTACATTATAGTCATGTACCAATTAAGTAATTTTACTACTGAAGACAGCAAAGGTTAGCAGTTTGTAGGAAGAATGTAGTCTCATTTTTTTTATATCGCTACAACCTAGCACTTTAGAATCAGCCAAGAACTCAGTACTGGCGGTTTGCACGTAAACTTGTCGTATTTTCATCAATGTAAGTCGTAGTTAGTATCTAATTGGTAAGGTGATGAGGTAGGCGCGTTCGTGTCCGCTCGGCGGCCGGCGCACGCGCACCGATCGCGCGATAACTCGATCAAGCCGCGCCGCCAACGTGTTGCAATAAAACGCAATTATGTTCATCACACGAATTAATTAATACACAAAGCGAAATTAGTTCGTGGAAATACTTCACATAGAATATAATGTTGATGTTTATTGCGTTTATGTGTCTGTAAAAAACAATAGGTCCTTACGTATACAGTCAATCAATCTGCCTAGTCTTTTTTCCAACTTTTTAAGGGCTTCCAGTCTAACTGGCAGCTGAATATCAATCAGTACACGGAGCGACTGCTTGCTTACCTCCTACTAGATATATAGTAAATATTTAATAATGATTTTATATTGGTATAGTTTCTAATAGTAGCTACATATGCTATGCATATAAACACAGATGTAAAGATGATTAATCATTGATCGCTCATTAACACATGAACACACATGATCATTAGTTGGCGCTTCTTAAAGTACAATCACAACAGTTTTCATAAACAAAATAATAAACATAAACAGATCACAATAAACTTATTGCGATTTCACAATGATTAATGTTGAAAGTATTAGCTACTGGTTGCTGTGACTTCAATGCGAGAAAATGAGATGTGCGCACAATGAGGCTGCGCCCACGCACCCGGTGTGAACTGTCAGCTACCGGGCGATTGTGCAACCGTCAGCTACGGGAGATGCTTGCAAATACATTCCCGTGTCATTTATTTATCTTCAAACTTTACGTCGTCAGGAATTCATGATTTATGCGCCAAGAATCTCCTTAAGTATTTCGACGAAAACTGTGTAATTTTTCATCATAACACCCTCTTTAAAATCGATTTGACCATAAAGTACCAAGGGCCTTATTTAAAATGAGATCGAGGCACTAAGAGGAGGAACATCATTAAGAGGGTGGTCATTTAACAGGCATTAACGCCTAAAACATAATAAGCGACTTTAAATAATTACGAAAAAAGGTGTAAAAAGCGCTTGAATACAGGGGAGAGTGATGCGCCTGCGCAGCTCGATGAAAGGCTGACGGCGGACGCCGACGGAGATTGATTACGTAATCATGGATAGCGGCCGGCGATTTCGGGAATCTCATAGAGAGTAATCATCATTCATCTCACGGCTCGTTGACGTTGCATTGAAGATATGTTCTTGATGTTTTTGACTGTACACTCATAATCGAATTTTGAAGTTAATTTTACGCGTCGATTAACGTAGCCAGAGGTCGATAGAGGTGTTTGGAAAGCTGCCTGATTGCACGGAAGCGACCCCGAAACTAGTAGGAGCATAATAACAACATCGGGTTTTAGTTCTTGGCGTGAGTAACAATGAGGTGGTATCTGTCTGTCGTCGCACAATTAGCCCTCCATTGTGAGATCGGTATTGTGCTGGGTGCGCGGGCGCGTGTTGGTTTTACTCCTACGCCCATTGTGATCGCTTCAATCGCGCGCATTGCCATTCCACTCACACGGCTCAATGAGATATTATCTCGACTATTATTAGCCGAACATTCGATACTTAAATAGATAATGATTTAATATTCTAGCGATGTGGCGTTTTACACGTCGATTCATTGTGATTGATAGCTTTAATTCGCTGATTAATACCAACGTAACGCCAGGAGTCTCTTAGTAAATTAATCAATGAATTATGATGTAGCGTAGTATGTTATCATGTTACTGATATGATATTTTTTCTATAGAGATTAATTGCTTTGATCATAGAGGTGCCTGCAATTACTGGATAATGATTTTAATTACTGGCACTGGGTTTGAAAACAAAGGTTCGGTTAACGTGGAATGCTTTGGCAGGCCACCGGCGGCGGTGGGTCACAGGAGTCACACAGCATGGCACTAGGTGCGCGTGGCCGTGTGTGGCACAATACACGCGTAATGAAGTGGGCCGCGAGGGGGCGGCATTGTGCACCAAACGAGCCATTGTGAGGTGTCCGCGACCGCGACTGCGACCCCCGACCCGCTTCTCGTTACCACACGAACCACTGCTCGACTCACTCGCAGCACTCCGGAACTGACGACGCTCTTTTTTGGTCGCTTACAGTAAAGTGGCCTTGTTATCGAATCAGAATTTGATCATTGACCGAGCTGCCCCATCTATCATTGTATTGATTTGTATCACACATATTTTATAACGGTCAATGTCAGTTGCCCAAAGTATCATTAGTAAATGTTCAATATATCAATGCAAGTTAACTGTTTTCTTACGGCAGTATTATTGCATGTAAATAGCAATTAAGTCGACTGTTGATTGAGAGCAACAGACGTGGGCCTAGCAGGAGTTCTGTGTCATCTGTCGAGGTACTAATTAAGTGAGGTCGTTAGTGTCGCGTCGATCAGCACTCCGCACACGGAAGCGATACCATTCACGCGGCAGTTGCACCGTGAACTTTTTGAATCATAAACGTCGCTTCAGGCTGTAAAGTAAAAAACGAGGTAGCATGCTGTCACTCTCACGCATAGCCAGAAAGTAAAGGATAGACGTTGAATTAAGCATCGTCATGTGGTGTCACTTTTTTCAAGTAGAGCGTTAAATTTTCACAGCTACCCCTCGATAGAATAAATTATTTTTATGTGGATTCGGGGTGGTCGAACCCGTCGATGTAACAAAAACGTAATCATGGCTCATGTCGCGGAAGTAAGGGTTGATTCCAACGTGTCGGTGTCGTTGACTACCTCGCAGATGCTACTTAAGATTTTAAAGGCTTCTTGAGTCACGTACATCAGATTCGTGACTGTAAATCTTAAACGAATAACTGTAATATCGCTAAAAGTGCTTTAGGTGCAATTGATGCAATCAAGTAATCCTATTTCGCAGAGTGCAATTACGAGCTAAATTCAGATTTATTATACTTTTGAAATCAGAAAATGTTGTTCCATAAAATTGTTCATTGCATGCTTAATCCATGGTGCATAGAGTAGGTACTTACTAAAACATAAAAAAACAGTTTCAATTTGCCGAGGGTTAAAGGAACGTAACGAAATAACTATAAAATAATGAGTAAGTCGCCCACTATGGCGCAAGTTTTCGTACAAACGACGTCTAATGCGTCCAAATTATATCCGTACGTGTCGCCGCCCAGCGATGAAGTTATTATTTTCCATTTCCGCGGCGGTGTTAAGTCGATAACTCGAAAATGACTGCCATTTGTATGAACAAGCCACAATCTGACGGCACGTGCTCATTACCGAATCATGGAACTGGAGGTTACATTTGTGACGCCGCCGATGTTTGACTAGTAATTTGGAACACGTCACGGTCGTGTAGACATGGTCTGGGATACTATAATTTGTAGTTGAAACAATCGAGAGCAGTTTTTAGGTACTCTTTGATTTTGGAGTTGCTAGTTGGTGGCCGAAAGAGGTGCAATTTGTTCTATGCCGAACAGTAATAACGGCTTCAACTAAGAAATTCTTACACTAGACGTTTTCATGGAGCTATTCCTGCTCCAAGTCAATTGCTTAGAAACCGCTTATCCTGAATCACAGCTTTGAAACACCATCTAGGCACTGATTCCACTCCAGATTTTTATTCGCTAGACTTTGTGTTTAATGACATTATTGGTCGATGAAGCCTTAGAGTGGATCACGGGAGCAGGGGTGCTTGCAAAGTGGAATATCTGACGTCACGCGAGCCGCTCGTCAGCTTTGTCGCCACCATGTTCCAGGCTGATCAAGGCTCGTGTACAACGACTCACTCGGGGAGTCAGGGGCTGACAGCCTGCGCTTTTGTGTTCCTGCCTGAAAATAGTAACCGCTTTATTATTATGACGTTGATGTATTCGATAAAATAATTGGAGTTCAAAATTACTTTCGGTCTCGATGAAAATTCTAAGTTCTCGTCTAGGTGAGTAAATATTTTAGCTGGGTTTTGGTATGTTTTTTAGTCTCTTTTGTTGACGGTCTGCTCGTCTTAATAAGTTTTTTATTTTCTCATCAAAGTTTGATTGTTTTTTTAGTTATACTGGTTATTTGTTTATATTTACCATTTTTTTTTTGAGAATTACCATTCAAAGCTTTTGTTCCACATATTCAGGTCTTATTCAGTCAGCAACTTGCGCCATGTGTAGGTAGCATAGGTAATTAGGTACGTAAATATCTTCCCTCGTAAAAGACCTTAACCACCATTGAAATGTGACAGTTGCATCCGTAGTTCAGAGTTCAGTACTTATCTTTATTATGATGATGACATACTTATATTCTTGAATAATAAAGTATTCGTGACTATAGGTAAGTATGCGACTCGACCGCGTCTTCATAAGTTGTTAGTTAGGTATTTAATTTAATAAGTGCGTTGCAGGCTTGTTAATTTAATAAATAAATACCTGAAATATTTGTATACCAGTTAGACAGGATGGTGCCCGCATACTTGAAAAACACCCGCTCTTCAGACAGTGAACAGGCGCCATTTTCTATCGCATTCTAATCGCTAAAGAATGTGCGCTATTTTCGTGCCAATAAATATTTTTATCATTAGCCAGTCGATACTTACTTACTATTTGAGTTGTTCACTGTATTCGATAGGTCATTGCTTTTTTATATTCATCGCCAGCTTATTTATCTTCAGACGAGTTATTTCCCCAATAGTTGCAAAAAGCTTTTGATATTTAGATGCAAGTAGCGGTACGTGTGTTGTGTAGTAGCGTGATAGATACGAGTATAAACATATGACGTGAAAGTTCACGTAGTCGACCCCTGTTTTCCCGAGGAGCACGGAAATATGTGTGTCGGCGAGTGAAAGCGGGATGCAGCAAGCACGGCTGCGGCGGTTTCGTACATCGCCACCCGTCCGCGCCCGTAAGCTCGTAATTTGCCTTTCTATTAGAGCGAGGGCGTGAAAAAAGGAAAGCGTTTACGGCGTGTTTAATGGGAGCGAGAGGGAAGAAATATGACCGCCCGTCGGGAGAAGGGAAAATTTTGGTTTTCAGAGAGTTTTTGCGGAGATGTGCATCGGTTCGCAGAGTGCGAGGGGGATGGCGATGCTTGCCGAGCCGCTCCCCCGAATAATTAGCGGAAGTCGTGGCTTAGTTTACCCCCGAGCGGGAGGGCTGCGGGAAGGGAGTTCCTCTATTTGTCGTTTAAGAGTTAATCGTACGAGCAATTCGTCACCCTCGGGAGAGTGCGCTGATATTATATCTTTATTATGAGTCCGTTGTACGGAACTCGTCGTCCGCCCCGGGCCATTAACCAAATCGTGATTATTGATAACTTTGTTTGCGGCAGTTCCTCACTCCGAGGGTGGATGTTAATTTGTTATTATGGGATCAGTTATCACTGGCTTCGCTTATCTGAGACTCGGCAAACTTAGTAATAATTTCTGGTAAATTGTTTTACTTAACAAGTTATTACTTCAACTAGCTTAGAAAGTACTACGTAAAGAAACTACACATTTAAATTCCATTGTTGATAGTTCGCCATGAAGCGAGCCATGCCGTTGTGGTCGCGCACTCGTGGAACTCATCAATTTATTTGTTTATTTTCTAAAGGTCCTCCGCCATAGGTGCGTAACGTGTCATTAGCGGAGGGGAAGTGACAAATACGCAGTAAACACAGCTCGAGTGCGGACTGTCAATTAGCTGTAATAGCAGACTCCGGGCCGCGACATGTGCTCAACGAACAACTTTTATATTTGTTACCCTTTTTACGATACAAAATTATACAACGCGACAGAGACCACAGTTGTGTTTTGGAAGCATTCGTCTAGAAAGTGAATTGAACGCAAGACAGCACTATAAACATACGCTGGGCCCTCATTAAGTACTGAGCAGCGAGGAATATACAATGTTTGCAAAACGATGAACGAAAGAATGCAAATAACCACCCGCAATTTTGCTTTGTCGTATTCATAACTACCGGTGCAATTTATTTGCTGGCAATTCTTGTCAATATTGAGTTAAGAGTACTAGCGTTAATAGTCTCCTTAATTAAAACAGTAATACGAATAAAGTGAAAAGGCGTGGCGATCCTGATTGCAGTTTCATTTGCAAGAGATCTTGAATTTGGCCGGGTTTCATTAGAAACTAGTGCGCTAGTATATTGAGGTATGTTGGGAGCCAATCAGCGGCAAATGAGCGATGGCGGTAATTAAAACGGATCGCCTTACCGAATCAATAAACTCACGATAAGCCAATTAATTGCACATGCGGCCCATACATTCCCCGAGGTGAACTGAGGTCGATTAAATCGGACGTTATGAATATGTGTGCCGGCCTAGGTGAAATTGCTAAAGGGAACCTACGTACCTATTTGTAGCTGTAGAAGCTATGACTGTCATTGGGGCAATTCATTCCCGTAGCAGTGATTGCGTAGCAGGAAGCTACGAACTGGACTACCTACGCATTGATTTATCTCCATATTAATCCATTTCAGTAATTAATATGCCTCCTAATGACTGCTAAAGTATACGGACATTTTTCTATTTTATTACTGACCTGGTAAACCGATTGTTGATAGAGCTGCCAGAATTAATTAAATTAGTCAAACCAAAGTAAACATTCTTTAGAACACTTTTACACAAAATTTATGAACAGTGTTTATTTCTGAACAAATATTAATTCATTATAAACATACCACCACGTGTGTGGCAGGCTCCAGTGAATAACTTCGGCCATTTACAACATAGTTGATAGTGGTCGCGACGGGGGAGTTCCTACGAAGGGACTTCCGCGTAAGGTGCACCATTAATATACCAAACAATGTATTGTACCACTATGTCCAAAGATTGTGTCAATGAGCATTCACAATACATTTTTTCGCAATAGACAAAATTGTTATGGCTTTAGGGTTCCACACAAAAACAAACAGATTTGATCTAATGTCGATTTTTTATGAATTTGATGAAGGTTTTGTCTAAATGGTAAAAGCGTAGTGTCTAAGTCTTAAATGTCTAATTAATTAGTCTATCGTTAGCCAACAGTTTTCAACGAAATACCTCATAACGAAGGAAAGTATCTATAGGTAAGAGAAAATAATATAAATGACCGGCCTGTAAGTTCAACTGTTTCAATTCGTAGCCAGCATTAATTAAATGTCACTTCGAGTATCAATGGCAGTAGGTACACAACTGTCATGCAAGTAAAGAGTTACGGAACCCGTAAATATCGTGGCGTCAGTAGGAGCATTCGCGACTGTCCCGCGTGTGGGTGGCATCGGTCACAATGGTGTTTGGCTTGGCATTCGTCACGGGGCGGCCCTGCGCATGATTGATGACTCCTCGCCGGGCCAGCAATCCACGCAACCCCCACTTGCTCATCATTATGCACCTTTTTGCTATACTTTAAAATATTACTAGTCGACACACGTATTCATACTTTTATATCCCAAGTAGTAGTTCCACGCATTAAGACCTAAAATCGCATGCATTTAATTTCACACCTTCAAGCAATTTTACAATCATATAGATAGGTTTATTACCAATAAAAATGCACATATATTCAATAAATTAAACGCAGTGAGTAGTATCATGTTTTTTTTTTGTTGGTGTACGGAACCCTAAACGGCATGGTATGGATTACTATGATGCGTGTGGAACATGATTTATTGTTTATTGCGGAACCTTGTGCTGGTGGCTCTCACTATGCGATTTTGATAATTAAAGCCAGTTTAATTGAAAGTTTTTTTTAAATTTCCGGAGACGTAGAAATGTTACGACTACCTACGAGGAAAGTTAGCAGGTAAAAGTTAGGTACGTATAAAAATTGCATGGGTGGATGCGCTAAGTTCTGTAAGTGACTTTTGTAATGACTATTTCACGAACAAGTTATTCAATAGGATTAAATGAACTTGGGGTTGAGGATTATATTGATGATTTTATTTATTATTCTGTACTAATACATACGTGCTACGGTCACGAATCATATTTTGTTTAACATAACGCTTGACAATGACCTGCAAATTGCAGAAAACTTAAAAAAAATTGAATTTCGCGGACTAACCTGGCGCTTCCGTCTTATAAAGCGTAGCACTTATAAGGCGTAGCACTTATAAAGCGTAGCTCTTATAAAGCGTAACACTTATAAGGCGTAGCACTTATAAAACATAGCACTTATAAGGTGTAGCACTTACTCGTATAAAGCGTAGCACTTAAATCTACGTAGCACTTCGTAGCACGAGATTAATTACGTAAAAACGTTTGTGAATCTGCATAGTACAACTACCTACCTAAGTTTCATCTCACAACACAATTCTTAGTGTCAATTTGGCATTCCATTAACATTGTTATTATGCAATGGATATTGGAAACTTCTTGCTCAACAATTTAAATACCTATATTCTCATTGAAATATTAACATAATACATTTTCATTTTACGACCGTCTATGTTTCAATTGATCCTAACAAAAACCTCTATAACACTGTCAAACGACTACTAGGGAAGGTGTCAAGTTAAAATATTATTTACCGAAAAGTATGGAGACAGTGCGGGCGAGCGTCCGGCACGTAAATTATGGATCGTCATAGGTTACTCTGCGATGTAACATAATATGCGGTCCGATGTTGGACGCGATACCACTACGAAATATTCATAATCTCCGGAGGCCTCTGTAAATAAAAATTATTTCATATCGGGACAGGTGTGGCGTCGGGTTACGCAGCGAGGCGCGGGCGCATCGCGGACCGCGCTCATTAACATTCGGACGAATTAGATCGCCGCACATACAGGTGCAAGCCGTCACGTCAATCTGCACCAAGTTGCCGTGACACTATCTTATAAACAATCACGTTTCTTAATACTCAATGACAACGAAACATTTGTAATACCGTTGCTTTTAAACTTGGTAATTTCACTATTTAACTTCAACGGTCAGGTCATGGTTCAAAATTATATATGAAGTCGTATACGTCGTCGATTACATCCAACAATGCTAATAGTCTCCGAGCCTATGAATATATTTGTAGTATTTTCGTGTTGTCATGAACTCTGTGACACTGCCGACTGGTAACCTATCGTGTGGCGTATAAATAACAATAAGCGTTCGCCTAATTAGCTATAAGAGGCTTGATAAGTTTTTATTATCTTGCTGTCGCGTGACTTACTACAGTTTGTGCGCAAATCCGGCCATGTCCTCAACAGCTGTATAAGTAGGTGCACGGCGATGCTTTATTGTCGGCTATAGGTATGTAGGTAGATAATATGTCTAGATACATGCTTCCGACTTCGTAAATAAACACAAGCAGGATGCGGGATCCCAGGCATTCTTGTACCTGTTGTCGCACACATGAGTCGGCGCGTACTGACGAGCTCACCCACACACGAGCGCGCACTCCCTCGCTCGGAACAGCCCTTGTTGCCAACTCGACTGGAACCTTACATAGGACTAATAAATGTAAGTGTATATAGGTACTCATATTTGAGCATTTGGAGCAGTTGTTTACGCTTACTTCAGTGGTGTTCTACAAAGCGTGGCAATTTTGACTGATGCCTCATTAAACCTGCTTAACTCTCGCAGTTATTATTTTATGATGATAAATTATGTAGGAGCGGCCCGAAGATAAAAGAATTTATAGATATTATATTCATAATTTGCTTCCGTCAGAGGTATTATGGCGAAATTAACGGCATATTAGTGGGCACATAAAGCAATTATATGCGTGTTAAGCGCAATTTAAAAACTTATGTCGGTTTCATCAAAAAGTCAAAGGCGCTCACGGCGGACTGTTAATGGAGATGTCTTTAATCTCAGGGATTACAAGTGCACAACTGACTTGTCACCAAACGATGCTAGAGTGTTTTATCGGCGACGGATCAGTGTCCTGAGGAATTCAAATTGATCGTCACTCACAAAATTGTAATCTTAAAGTTTGTATTGAAGTATATACAGGAATATGGATCTTATTTCTGTGTAGTATAAGATTATTTCAGCTTGTTGTGTAGGGTGCAGGTTGAGTCGCTCGCGGCGGTCGGCTACACGTCACCCGTTTTGTACTCGTCGCCTGATCTCGCGCTTAACTAACCGTTTTGACAAGATTTCAGATGTACCGACCGATAACCGAGTTTAGTTTTTATGTCCTTTTTAGAATAGTTTTTGTATCAGAAATGAACAATAATAATTAGTTAGAATATGTTAATTTGTATGCGAATATTACAGCGCTATTGAAACCCAGAATACTAATGTAGTCATTGTTATCAAATCGAGGTAAAGATGCTAGGTAATTGTTTCAAATTTTGTAACAGTAAACACGATTTACGCTACAAAATGTTATGTAGAGGCTTACTAAGAAGTTTACTGTTACAAAATTTCAAGTTTGAATAAGAATTCAACCGTAAAGAATCTCTGCTATTGAAAAAGATTTCTAAAAATCGTTTGATGTCAGATTATGTTGTTTTATTTTTGTGTTACCGCCTGGATCTTAGTAGGAGCGAGTGGCTTCCTAGTCCGTGAGGCGAGATAATATCGACGTGGCGAGGGTCTGGCCCAAAGGCACCGGCCGCAGCAGTGACAGCGCATCACAATACAGTCGTTTAACACGCTCATCGCATTTGGAACATGTCTTGACAGCTCACATGCATTATAAAATATAAAACGAGATTCGATTCACTTCGGGCGTCCCGAGACGTTCTGTCGTTGGGTTAGGACTGCCCGAATAAGGTCACTCGTTTACAGATGATGAATGTTCATCCAGAAAGCTTTCGGGTGAACTGCGGGTGAACTCAGCGAGGGTGTACCTACTCGTATAATAGTAGACGAAGGAGCGGCGGCTGAATCAACAATGAGTGTAGGCTGCGGGCTGCGGTGGCGTGCGCGAGGCGTGTCCGCGCTTCATCGATCGCAGCCTCCGACGTTCCTCGACGACGTCTGCTCCCCAGCACCCTGCCGCCCCCCGCCCCGCGCCCCGCGCCCGTTAGCGCCCCGACCGACTGCATTTACCACCCGCCTCCCTGTCATACACATACATACTCCACGAGCTACCTGTCTACCACCGCTGTCTGCTCCACCGTCAACATCTCGTGTTTTGGCGAGCGCCGCACATTTTTGTCTCATTATTATTTCAATAAACTAAAAGTCCGCAGTAAAGCGCCGGCTCCCGTTTATTGCGCCGTGTTTATGTACCAATTTGGATGTAAGGTGTTGATTCGACGCTCGTACCGACCAAGGTGCTCGATTGCTAAAGGAGCAATTAAAGCAGTTTACATCTCTTCGCGAGCGACCTGTAAATGTTATTTTGTGCTCATTAAAACGGAATTACGTTATAAAATTTATGTGCGTACGCTGTAGCCACGTTAACGTGCTTGAGAGATTATCGAAACTTTGTAATGCCTTATAGCTACATTGATGCAAACATGATTCTCCTATATAGCTTTGCAAAAACTTTATTACGACTGATAATAAACATTAGATATGTAAATTGCGTATATATTATTACATATCCTATCATAAACTGTTTAACGATTGGTCCTTCAGGTGTTTACGTGAATAAGATTTTTTGATATCAGATAGTTCACATTGACGCCATAATCGCTTTATCTATAAGTAACAGCACACAACATTAGTGGTCTAAATTAAATTTGTCGGGTGTCGGTATGGCGCCGGCGGTGCTCATCCATCATCGATAATGGTGCGGTCACACTAACGAGCGAGCCCTCTGTCCGTCACGCCACCTCCACGGCCGCGCCACTCGCCACACTCCACAGCCTCAGACCGCATTAACAGCGATTTGACACCTCGCATCAATCTGTTATACACTACAGCCTATTCTATAAGTATCACATTGTGCAAGCTTTCTCTATGCCACATAAATCTGCAAGCGATCAATTCTCGTTTCTCAAGAAAACGTAAAGGTTTCGTTTGAAACCGGCAAGTAAACCATCTCGGCTCAATTACCAGCTTGTGATATTTATCTGTCTTCATACAGACATCAATAAGGACGTCTCGTTCATTACGAATGTTGTTTTAAAGACGTTAGTTTATTGTGGACGGCCGAGTTATGGTTATTAAGGGTCCGGCGAGCATTAACGATTAAAAGTAAACATTGCATCGTTTGAATTACATTCGTACGTACCTGGAGGCAACGACATTAAATTGCTCGGTATGTGGTCGCAATTTTTCAACAGTTTCAATTAGCTTAAGCAAGTAAAACCAACCCGTTGAGATATAAGGAGTGTAAGATAAATTCGTGGAGTGGGTCGCGAGTCGCATCGCTAGTTACATCAGCAGCTGACTTCGGTTAAGTGGCGATATCAATCTTGAGCGAGCATATGTGGGAACATGGTTACACTGCTTGAACAAAATACTCGTTTTATTCATGTAATTGGCGGAAAGAGCTTGGAGACCTCATACAATGCAGTGATGTTATTAACATAATGTTATTAAGCATGTTGCAGTAAGTTATTATTAAAAATTAAGCGCTTGAAACTGTAATTATTTGCGGCAGTATTGAGGTATTATAGTTGTCAACAAAGAATTACTATGTTCATGTTCTTACGATCATTAAGTTTCTAGTCTAGCTAAATAACTTAATTTGCGTACCTTAGTCATTAAAAAATGTTTAGAAGGCTGACAAAGAGTTGAAAGCTTGAAAGAACTCACCTTCTCAGTATATTCTCATCATCCCGATTTCAATCAGGTTTTCAAAACAAGGTAACTCTTCCCAGTTATCATTATCACTTCATTTCTAATGAGATATTAAATAATAATTACGGCTTAGATTACACACATTCAGTCAAGTTTAAGTGAGATAAGGGGCTGCTTAAGTAATTATGTCGGAGATAGGTTTGACTTTATAGCTGGTAGAGAAACTGAATGCGTACACGTGGGCTCAATCTAAAGATATCTGTACCGGTCTCGTGTGGCACCTGCGTTACGCCTTATTGACTTTTATAGACGTTCAACGGTTCATTTAACGTGGACGAGGCATCGCATCTATCAGTGTGACCTCGTCTTTACAACGTGTACAGTTACCCGCAGAAAACTCTCCGTCTGAACCCGGCTTTGAGGTAGGATGACAGCTAAACATTATTTGCAATTTAGACTGCTTGGAATTTGTCGGATTTCATGAAAAAAAGATTTAGTATGTTGGTTGATATTCATACGTGTAATGGTGTTTAAGGTAGAGTTATTCCTTGCATCATGTATTGCCAATGCTGCACATAATATAATAGGTTGGGGAAAAAGTTTCTTCGCATTTTTAAGAAAATTCAAAATATTTTTTAATAAAGTTTATTTACATTTAACTAAAGTATGTAGGTACCATTTTGTTCGATAACTTTTTGCCATCTTGTAGGTAGGGACATGATCCCATTGCTATAGAAATTTTGGGACTTCTGGTCAAAATACCGCGACAAGTGGTTTTGGCAGTCCTCTCGTGATGTTAACCTGACACTGCCTAAAGAATTCTGAAGAGACCCAAACAGGTGGAAATCTGAAGGTGCAAGGTCAGGACTATACGGCGGATGCATTAACACCTCCCAGCCAAACTCTCTTAATTTTTGTTGGGTGGCTAAAGATGTGTGAGGTCTAGCGTTATCATGATGAAAAACCACACCCCTTCTGTTGATTAATTCCGGCCGCTTTCTCTCAACTTCTTGCTTTAATCTCATCAGTTGTTCGCAGTAGAGTTCAGAATCGATGGTCCTGCCTGGTGGTAACAGCTCTTAATGAATAATGCCCTTCCAATCCCACCACACACACAGCATCACCTTGTTGCGAGTTAACCCGGGTTTCGCCACAGTCTGTGAAGCCTGACCGGCCTTTGACCACGACCTTTTTCGCACGTTCTTGTCATACGTGATCCACTTTTCATCACCAGTTATCAGCTTCTTCAAAAATGGTTCGGTTTCATTACGTCGTAATAAAGAATCACAAATGAGTACACGGCTCATTAGGTTTCTTTCAGTGAGCTCGTGAGGTACCCAAATGTCGAGCTTTTTTGTGTACCCAGTTTTTTTCAAATGCGACAAAACTGTTTTATGGTCAATTTCCAGTTCTTCAGCTACGTCGTAACTACTGGTATGCCGATCTTGCTCCAATTTTTCAAAAATGGCATCCATTTTATCCGTAATAGGGCGACCAGAGCGACGTGCATCTTTGACATCAAAATTTCCGGATTGAAAACGCTTAAACCAAATTTGTGCTACTCTCACAGACACTACACTAGGTCCATAAACATCGCAAATTTTTTTCGCGGCTTGCGTTGCATTTTTACCTTTTTTGTAGTAAAATTTTAAAATGTATCGAATTTCTTCATTAGATTCACTCATCTTGACGGTACGAAAAACAAATGAAAATCACACATTTTCCTAATTTGAATTTGGAATTATGTTCTTTAAAATTTAAACTTTCAATGATACCAAAACCAGCCAGATACAAATAGTATAGCCAAAGAGATTTTATTACAAGTTCATACATACTATAATGCGAAAAGACTTTTTCCCCAACCTAATATAAAAAACACATACACACAAATACTAAGGTAATTCACAAAATACTGAAATCAGTCAGTTTTAAAAATAACTTCTTCCGTAAGTACATAATCATTTCGTTTAAAACATCAATGCCATCTCTGACATTTCCTAACCACATTTTGTAAACGATTACACCGAAAAAATATAGAGTTTCCGCAGCGTACGCGTTGCTTCTAAGCGCTACGCTGCTTCTAGTAGTGGTTGCTACGCGTATGATACGCACCTACATACCTGCTATGCGCATAGATTACTGCTACAACGACGTCTACGCTTTATTTCTACGCTTGACAAAGACATTTTTAATACTTCAAAAATAAATGACTTTGCGGGCAAAGCAGGTGACATTAATACATTAAAAATAGTATTTTGATGCTACTGGAAATTTTGTATTACAGGCACCTTGGTATAAAATTTATAACGTAGCATTACGTAACTAGTAAGTTAACGGGAGTGACGTGTAATTGTTGTTATTTCATACAACCGGTCCGCCATATTTATTTCATTTACACCTCACATACTCTCGTTAAAAAACAATACAGTTTTATTACAAAATCCATCCGTTATACTATCCACAAGGTTCATTATGAAAGAAAGCATTCATTAACTGTGCATGTCATATTTTTTTTTATGATAATAAACCGCAATGCAATAAAATAATACATAAATATATCAGGGCACACATTAGTATTGTATTATTTAGTCATATAAAGAATACAAATCAGGGAAAATATCTTTTTTTCGATCACAGTTAGTTTATAATAAAGGCAGTAAAAGTCTTCCGAGCGCAAAGTCGTTATGGAAACATCGTAAAAGAATGGTGTGCATGATCCCTTATGATGAGATAGGAGTGTGGCTGCGAGGTTTTTTTTTTTTTTTTTTTTCTGGGTGGGAAATCATCAAATAACTTCTCCCGCTCTGGGTGGAGCGGGAGGGCGTGTCAGACTTTTACTGACTAAAACCCACCCGTGTTCCCTCAGTTGCCTGTGTGCCAGGGGCGGCGGTATCTCTTTCGAACAACCCGCACCCCTGGCAGGCATCGGCCCTTGCGGGCCCCATCTGTTGCTGCTGACATCTCTTTGAGGCGCGCGTGGAACACAACGCGCCGTCGACCCGGGCTTGGTCCTAACCGGACAGCGAGCTACCCATTACTCGCCGTCCGCAAGCCCGTGCCTACGGTGGCCGGGAATCAGCCTGGGATTCCCGACGCCCAGGGCGTCTCCTGCGAAGGCCACGGCTGTGAGGGCGCATGTATTGCATCTCCCTCACGTGCGCCGCCTCCCTCTTTGCGAGCATAACTGCTTCGCTGAAGGAAGCGACTGCCAGCCATGCCCTCTCGCTCCGTACCATGGCCTGGACCAGAGTCGGACGCGAGAGATCGCCACCGCCGATCACCTCCACGAGGACACGGCGTTGCTCCGCCCAAGCTGGGCAGACCTCCACCGTATGCTCCACCGTGTCCTCTGGGCGATCTTCGCAATGGAAACACCCGGGCGTTTCCTCCCGCCCTATCCGAAACAGGAACCTCCCGAAACAGCCATGTCCGGTGAGGACCTGTGTCAGGCGGAAGGTGAGGACGCCATGCCGCCTCTCAAACCACTCCTCAAAGAGGGGACTTACCGCCGCAATCGTGGCGTGCCCAGCACTGGGTTGCGACAATCGCACTTTCCACGTCGCCATGAGATCCTGCCGGAGCTCTGTCCGCCGTGCCGCGATTTCCCGCGGCAGCGGAGTTACGCCCCGGCGTTTGGCCTCCTCGCGCCACTCCCAAGTGAGCGCGAGGACGTTTGCCTCCAGATCCCATGGCGGTAATCCGGCAAGGAGGCCCGCCGCCTCACCGGAGATCGTGCGGTATCCCCGGATCATCCGGATGGCCATGACCCTATGGGCCGCCTTCAACCGGCGTGCTGGTTGGCGCCTCAATGTAGGCGCCCACACCGGCGCCCCGTATAGGGCCATGGCCCGCACGACCCCCGCGTAGAGCCTCCGGCAGGAGGCGTTTGGCCCCCCTAGATTGGGCAGGAGCCGCTTCAAGGCAGCCCCGGCCCGCTCCAGTCTGGGAGCCAAACGTCGGAAGTGCTCCGCGAAGTTCCACCGGCTGTCGAGGACGAGTCCTAGGTACTTCATCGTCGACTCGACGCCGATGTGAACCCCTCCCACCGTTATCTGGGAACCCGTCAGTGGCGCATTCCGAAGACCATGAAACCACATGGCCTCGGACTTGTGCAAGGCCACCTCGAGTCCCAGTTGCCGGATCCTATCGACGATTGTCGCAACTCCGTGTGTCGCTAAGTCGGCCGCCGCCTGGTACGACCTCCCTTGCGCCAGGACCAGCGTGTCGTCAGCGTAGCAAACTACGCTGACGCCGCTAGGGAGGTCGGCGCGCAGCACCCAGTCGTATCCGATGTCCCACAGATGCGGCCCCAGGACCGATCCCTGTGGGACACCGCACGACATCTCTCGCCGGTTCCACTCTCCTAGGTGACCGGGGTAGATGACGGCCCTGTCCGTCAAGTAGGCCTCGACCACACGACAGAGGTAGGTCGGCATCCGGTGATACCGGAGTGCCTCCCTTATGCAACTCCAGGGCAGGGTGTTGAAGGCATTGGCGATGTCCAGAGACACCGCCAAGACGACCCCACCCCGGGCCACAGCATCCCCCGTCGTGAGGGCTCGCACGCGCATGATGGCGTCCACCGTGGAGCGCCCCCTGCGGAAACCGAACTGGCTCTCCGCCAAATCCGGCCCCACCCGCACCAGCCGCCCGACGAGGCGGTCTGCAATGACTCTTTCAAAGAGCTTGCCCACCTCGTCGAGCAGCACGATGGGCCGGTAAGCGGACGGAGAGTCCGCGGGGCGCCCCTGTTTCTTGATGAGGACCAGTTTCCCCGTCTTCCAGTGACGTGGGAACTGGCCCTCCTCCAAGCATGCGCTTAGGAGCCCTCTTAGTCGAGGCCCGAGAGCCTCCAAGGCCAGGACCCAGGCTTTTCCAGGCAAGCCGTCGGGTCCTGGGGCGGTATTCTTGGCATTCAGCCTACGTACCGCCACTCTCAATTCTACCTCGGTCACCTCTGGAGCATCGTCGTCGTCGTCGGTGTGGTCCGCGTCAGGCACCGCAGGTGGCGGAGCCATGGGCGGGGGAGCATGCTCCCCTCGCGAGGGAAACAGAGCGCTCACCACGTCCTGCACGAGCTGAGGCCGGAGACTCTGGGTCAGCGGGGGAGCCCACGGGCGGATTTTCTCCCGCACCGTTTTGTAGGGGCGTCCCCACGGGTCTCTGTTCAGAGTCTCCAGCGACTCCTCGCGGGCCAGTGACCTGGCCCGCAGGATCTCCGCTCGGAGGGCGGTCTTCGCCACTCTGTACCCCTCGTATAGCTCCGCCTGAATGGCTTCCGTATCCGGAGGGCGGATACGGAGCCTGCGGTGCCTGGTGTACCGATGCCGCGCAGCAACGCACGCCTCGCGCAGAGCTGTGAGCTCCGGCGACCACCAGTACACCTGGCGTGAAGCACGTCCTGGCTGAACCCGGGGCATTGCCACGTCGCATACCTCGGACATGGCCTCCCGGAACCACTCCGCCTCGTCGTTGATGTCGGCAGGCCTGTCCGGTGGTGACACCCAGGCCTGCACGATCGAGGCTTCCAGGAGGAGCTCCCGGTCCAGCCGCTTCAGCGCCCACCGCGGACCACACGGGGCCTGTTGGACCGGCGCGCTCGAGGCCTGGGCGGAGACGTCAAACCGGATATACCGGTGGTCGGAATACGTCTCCACCCCCTCCATGACGCGCCAGTCAACGACACGCGGCGACAGAGCGGGGCTGGCGAACGAAATGTCCACCACTGACTCACCCCGCATCCGCACACACGTGGCGACAGAACCCCGGTTTAGGACGACCAGGCCCACCTCTAGAGCCCAGTCCTCCACCATCCTACCCCGCACATCCGTCAACCGGGAACCCCAAGCCAAGTTCTTGGCATTGAAGTCCCCGAGGACGAGTACGGGGAGGGAACGAAACCCGACGACGACGTCTCTCAACTCCGCAAGGGAGTTGTGGAACTCGGCGAGAGTTCGGCTCGGGGAGAAGTACACCCCTACCACTGCAATCTCCCCGAACCGTGCTGCTACGCAACCCCTTCCCCTCTGGACACCCTCGAGAGCCGGGGTACCGGCGGCGGCCGACGAAATTAGGGTCACTGAGCCGCTCAGGTCCTCCACCCAGTAATCCCTGGGCGGGACAAAGTACGGCTCAGCGACCACGGCGATGTTAATCGACCACTGCGCCATGCTCTGGAGCAACAGATCCTGAGCGGTGGCGCAGTGGTTGATGTTCGCCTGGAGGAGGCGAAATGGGGCCGTTATTGGCATTCCATTTCAGCCTCCTCCGGAGCCCCTTGAGAGGGCCCTGCCGCGGTGGTAACGGCGGCGACTACGACGGTGGAGGCGGCAGCGGCGGCGGCAGTGGCGGCGGCTACGGTGGTGACGGAGGTGGCGGAGGGCTTACCCCTGCCTCGGCCCCCAGTTTTGGTGGGTGGGGCGCAGGCCTTGCTCCCAGCCCGGTGTTCGGCCGGCTTGCCAGCTGCCGCACATAAATAGCAGTGCGGCGCGGCATTGCACGAGCCGGCCTTGTGACCGGGCTGACCGCAGCGGAAGCAGTGACCGCTGCGATCCACCTCCGAGGTGCATTGCACTCCCACGTGGTGACCCACCTGGCAGCGGAAGCACCTCAGAGGTCTGGGCTCCAGCAGCTTGACCTGCGCGGATACCCAGCCCACCAGGAGCCTTCGGCCTTCTCCTGTGATTTTTTGGGCCGCCGACACGGGGCAGCTCACCGTGACGGTTCGCATGCCCGTGTTGTCAGGACGAATGGTGCCTGCCTTCACCTGCTCGGCAGAGCACCCCCCAGTCCTGACTATGGCGGCCACCACCTCGCCCTCCGTCACGGAGTCGTCCAGGCCCAAGATGCGCATGTCAGCGCACTTGGTGGGCCTGGACACTCGGGCCTCGTCCGCACTTAAGGACGCCCTTAGCCTTTCGGCCAGAGCGTCTGCAGTCGGGCCACTGGCCGCACCAGGGACCTGCAGCATTCGGGCCCCAGTCGCAGTGACCCTTATGCGGAGGCCGTTGGCGACTCCTAGGTCCGCCAGGTCCACCGCCGCCTTCGCCTTCGCGATCACGTCGCGGTAGGACACGCCCTTCTGTACCGCTTCCGGCTGTAGTGTGATCACTACAGCTGCGGACTTCGGGGCGCGTAGCCTAGCCGCGGCGCTCCGCTTCTTGGCTCGCTGCCGCCTCTCCCTCCTTTTAGCCGCCCTTGCAGCCTTGCCCGCCTTCCTCTTCTCCCCAGCCACTTGCCATTCGGCGTCGGCCGGAGGAGATTTGGGAGGCGGGGCCGTCCGTCCTGGTACCACTACCACGGCTGGGGTCGACGCTGCCTGCGCAGCCACCTTGCCCGTCTTGGGCGGCACCGGTTTCGCCAACCAAACCGCCAAACCAACAGATTAGCAGTTTATAAATATGAATACAATTATTAAGATATTATGTAGTTATTTTTAAATCACTTTATATCGTTACAATACTGTTATTATAAAATTATACACGTGTAACATTTGATGTGAGTAGTCAGTATTATCTATTTAATGTAAAGTGTACAACTTGTGTTGTTTGCAATTTGTTTATTATACAGATAATGTTCATTAGGAATAATTTAACAGACATGGTCTATGTTTTCACTTTATTCAGCAAAGTAACATCAACAGAGGCAATTTGCAAATTCACTCGGAAATTCTAAAACCCTTTTTCAATTCAGGCATGCTCAATTAATTTGACGATTACTATCACAAAATCACCTGCACTAGATTGTTGAATTATCTGAATAAATAAAATAAATAAATGCGATCCTAATTCATAAGAGCGAGCCCCTACTTAGTGCAATCGTCTCAGATTTAATGCGGGTATGATTGTGCGAGATATCAGCGACTACATTACGTTACGTTGATGAGATAATTGCAGCCCTGTTGACAGCAAGAAGGCCACTTTACCACTGCGAGAGCTAGTACTCATACGCACATTTACATTCGCAGAGTACGTACAAATTATATGTGGAGGATACGATTAACGTTAGAAGGTAGTAGGTAAGTCAGTACATCTAGCATGAAGTGCAGTTGTATATATATGGTAATTACACGGGGTAACATAATGCGATCCTATGATAAATGTTCTGTTAACAAGACCGCGATGCCGGTTGAGGGAATTAAAATTGTTGCTGGTAATTGAAGTTGATTGAATGCATGCTAAAACCTATTCACTATTGCAAACCAGTATTGCGACTGCAAAGTTTAATAGAATTTCGAACTTAGGTACGAATAAGAAAAATGAAAAGCAAAAGAGACTCTCCGATATACAACTTTGAATTAAACTGAGACATAGCTAAGCATACATAACACATATAGTTTTGATAACGTTGTTTTATTTCGCAAACCCAATGACGCAGCGAACCGAATTAATAATCTCGATTCTCAGGTGTAAAAAGTTTTCATTTCAATATTATTTTATTGAATTGTTCCAAGAAAATAGACCAGCAGTGTCGACGGTAGTGTGAATAAATTCATTAAAGTCAACACCGACATTATAAGCAGTAAAACAGCAATCAATAAACCAAGATTTTTATTTAAAACGGATGTCATCTTATGTGGCCTATAGCCGCATTTGTGTGCTGGGTTGGCGGGGAATGAAACCACTGGAGACTTCTTGCTTCTATATTTGGAGTACTTTGTTCTAGGTAGTTCGCCGCTGAATGTGTCGAATGACAAAAATGTTCCTATTTTTATACAATTTTGCAAGGATTTAAAATATCGATTTGACCAATCATAATTACAAAAAAGCGCGGGTAAAGGCGTCAGCTAATTAGGGATAGGCACAATATTATAAAAAAACGCGCGCAAAACATCAACCAATCAGAGCGAGGCACTATATTGAACATTTTTAACTTAAATACCTCGACCCTTTACCGTAACGAGGACCGCGCTACATTATTTGCGTTTTTTGCTAACTTTATTAATTTTACATAGGTAAAACTATATATAATCGGACTCTATGTAATAAGAACTATCTAAGAAAAATATAAAATCAACTAAGACAATATAAAATATAACATAAACACTTGAACTACTGCTTACCCCTAGTACTCAGTTACACAACTAATACGAATTATTAAATTATAGTAAACTTATTCACTTTGTACTGTCTTATGAGCGTCTATGTATCACTTTATATACACTATTCTATTATGTACACTGTTTTATCGCTTGTCCCGCACATCACTCCCGCCGTGCGACCGCGTCGTATCAACTTCCGGTGCGGGCTCGTTGCTTGTAGTCAGGGGCAGGATCACTAGCTTCCTTACTGGCCGGCGCAGAACACCTCCCTTGGTCTGCACGTCCACCGTCCGCACGACGTTGTCGGGGCCTGGGTACGTAGCGACGACTCTTCCACGGATCCACACGTTGCGGGGAAGGTTCGGGTCGACGATTTGCACGAGATCGTTGACCTGCACTGCTTGACCTCGTCCATGGGGCTCCCGCCGGTGTTGGAGCTCAGGTAGGTACTCCTTCACCCAGCGTAGCCAGAAGATGTCCGCTAGCCTCTGCGCGGCTCGCCAGCTGGATCGTGAAAGGGTGTCTTGTTCGTTGAAAGTGCCTGGTTGTGGTACGCGCCCTGGCCCTCCCAACAAGAAGTGATTGGGAGTTAGGGCTTCTGGATCTTCTGGGCTGACTGAGACATGAGTCAGCGGACGACTGTTAACTGTATTCTCTACTTCTGCTAGTAGAGTCGTGAGGACCTCTTCTGTCGGATGACGCTCATGTAACGTCGCGGTGAGAGCCGTTTTGACGGAGCGAACCATTCGCTCCCAGGCTCCGCCCATAAACGGAGCTCCAGGCGGTATGTAGCGCCAGGAGATGGTCCTCTTCGCTGCTTCTTCTGCAGTCGCCGCGTCGATCGCCTGTCGTAGTTCCTTGTCGGCGGCCTTCAGGTTGGTGCCGTTATCCGACCATATTTCAGTTGGGCAACCTCTTCGTGCGATCATTCTTCTAACTGCCATCACCGCGGAGTCGGCGCTAAGCGAGCCGGCGACTTCCAGATGTATGGCTCGCATCGTGAGACATGTGAAGATGGCCACATATCTTTTTTGTCGAGTTCGTCCGACGGTCACTGAGAGAGGTCCGAAGTAGTCGACCCCAGTGAAGGTGAAGGGTCGCTTGTGATGAGCTAAACGACACGCTGGTAGGTCCCCGGTTCTTGGATGCGGCGGTACTTGTGTCTTCATTCTACAGAATAGGCATGTTCGCAGTATTGTGCGTGTGATAGGGCGCAGTCGTAGTACCCAATACTGTTGCCTGCACTCGTTTACTGTGGCTTCTACACCAGCGTGATGGAGTTGTCGATGTACAGCCTGTACCCAGAGCTTGACCGTAGGATGATCACCGTCGATTACCAGCGGGTTCTTGGATTCTTCCTTCACGTCCTGGACCGCTCGAATACGGCTTCTGAGTCTCAGTGCGCCGTTTATGGACTCGACGCTGAGCTGGTGAAGGCGGCTTTCTTTGTTGATCGGTTTCCCGTTGTTCAGACTATCTATTTCTTCTGCGAAGGATTCTTCTTGAGAGGACCGCATCAGGAGTTCTTCGGCTGTCTTGAGCTGCTCGGCTGTGACTGGTAGCCGCTTCTTTCCTCCTTGTGATGACTTTGCCATCGTGGGCGCCTGTTGTTTAACTGTAGCCTTGTTCTTCTTCCAGGTGGGATCTGCTTCTTTGTTCTTCTTCGTTCTTCTGTAGTTGACTCTATGTTTGGTGGCTCTGCAGAGTTGAATAAACTGCAGAACACGTGCTGTTGAGTATCGAAGTCGATCCCAGTTGGAGAACGTAGTTGGATCAGGCAGACCCTCTGCGAGCTTCAGTCTTCCCTTGTCGCTCACGTAATGCGTCTTCTCTTCATCGGAAGGCTCTTCTGGTGTTGTCCTTGCGGTCTCTGTCGGCCAAGAATCTTCAGTTTGGTATAAGAAGTCCGGCCCTTTGAACCATCGATGATGTCTGTCGAATGTTGATGGTACGTCTCGAGTGGCGTCGTCCGCCACGTTCAGCTTTGTCGGAACCCAGCGCCAGTCGTTGACCTTGGAACTCTCTTCTATTGCTGCTAGACGATGAGCCACGTAGGGTTTGTATGAACGTGACCCTGTTCTTATCCAGGTTAGTACCGTCTTGCTGTCTGTCCAGAACACTTTGCGGTCAGGCTTCCTCTCGAGCTCTTCGACCACTGTCTCTGCGAGTCTAGTTCCCATGACGGCTGCCTGTAGCTCCAATCTTGGGATCGACGTCAACTTCAAAGGTGCCACCTTTGCTTTGGCTATGATGAGGGATAGGCCGACCTCACCGTCTGTCATCACTGCTCTCCAGAAGAGGACTGCAGAGTAGGCTGACTCGCTGGCATCACTGAAGACGTGGAGTTCTAGGGAGGCGGCGTCGCTGTAGTGGAGATATTGCCGCGGGATTGCTACTTCTTGGAGGTTCTTCAGATGCCCCATCCACATTTCCCACTGCTCTGCCAGGTCTTCGTCGATCTTGTCATCCCAAGCTGTTCCTCTGCGCCAAACTTCCTGGAGGAGTTGTTTCGCCCTGATTGTGACAGGCGAAGCGAACCCGAGTGGGTCGAAGAGTGACATCACTATTCTTAGTGCTTCCCTTTTTGTCGGTTGTTTACCTTCTATGAGTGTGGAAGGTATTCTGGCTAAGTTGAGGTTGAAGGTGAGCTCGTCTGAGTTGATTTTCCAGATGACACCCAAGACTCGTTCAGTCTTTTCTTCTGTTCTGTAGAGTTCCATGTCTTCTGTCTGGTTGTCTTCTCCAAGTGATTCTAGGAGTGACGCTGAGTTCGATTTCCATTGTTTCAACTCGAAGCTGGCCTTCATGTGCACCTCTCGCACACTCTTCGTGATGCGTTTGGCTTCTTCGAGGTTTCTGAAGCTATCTAAGTAGTCGTCGACGTAATGCTTCTGTATGATAGCAGCTGCGGCTTCTGGGTGAGTTTTCTCGTGCTGTTTGGCGTTCATGTTCTTGACGTAGATTGCTGTCGAAGGGGAACTCGATGCTCCGAAGATTAACGACGTCATTCTGTACTCTTCTGGAGGTTGGTCGTCTCGTCGATCCCCGCGCCATAAGTACCGCAGTGTATCTCTATCTTCTGTTCGCAGCTTGACTTGCATGAACATCTCTTTGATGTCCGCTGTAACTGCGACAATGTGTTGTCGAAACCGCATGACGACGCCTGGTAATGACTGTAGTAGATCAGGGCCTTTGAGTAGCATGTCATTGAGTGCCACCCCTTTGGTCTTGGCCGCGGCATCGTGTACTACCCGGAGTTTCTCTGGTTTCATCGGGTTGACTACCGCAAAGTGAGGTAAGTACCAAGTCTTGTCAGCTGTCTTCTGTTTCGGGGCAGGTTCAGCGTACCCCTTTGCAATAAGAGCGTCCATCTGTTCGACGTACTTCTTCTTCAATGCGGGTTCACGATCAATCTTTTTCTCTATATTGAAGAGCCTCTTCAGTGAGTTTTCGTAGTTGTCTGGGAATTTGACATCTTCTTTACGCCAGAGAAGACCGGTCTGGAATCTTCTTTCTTCTATTTTCGTGGTGGTTTTCTCCAGAATACGAAGTGCTCGTTCTTCTGGGTCAGTCTTCGGTTTCTTGGGGTTTATGCAGAGCGCGTCCATCTCGAAATATTGCTTCACGAGGTTTTCTAAATTCTCTTCTGGATCTTCTGTGATGTGTGACACGAAATCGATCTGCTTCCCGAAGGTTCGTGTCTGGCTGCCGTGGAGTACCCAACCTAGCGGCGTGAGAGATGCCACTGGGTGGTTCTTGTCTCCTCTTCTTACTTCCGACGTCAGCAGAAGATGCCAGTTGTCTTGACCGATGAGAACTCGTGGCTTCGCATTAGCATATGTGAGATGTCCTCGGATGTCAGATAGGTGTTGACACCCTTCCACTAGTTCTTGTGGAACCCGTTGAGACGAGACTTGCAGGTTCTTCACTGTACGTGCTTGTATTTGCTCTTCGTGATCGTTGAGCCCCTTCAGCTTGATGGTGACTCTTCTGGATGCTGACTCTGATGCCTTCATGTCATTGATGGTTTCAATCTTCAGTGGATCTATGGGTCCTGTTGCTCCGACGCTCTTTACCACGCTGTCGTCGATGAGAGTGACTGTTGACCCGTCGTCCATCAATGCGAAGGTGTTGACATCTCCTTTCGGTCCCTTCACCTGGATTGGAAGGATCTTCAGGAACGATTGCTTCTTGACTGTCCAAGTTGAGTTGATGACTTCTGTGGGCTCTTCTTTTGCTTCTGCCTTCTCTGTCTTCTTTTCATAGTGCAGCATCTTGTTATGAGAGTACTTGCAGCCGTTGACACCACATGACTTGGGTTTGCAGTTGTGTGTCTTGTTTCTGTAGCGAAGACATCTGAAGCAGAGACGTTTGGATTTGGCCATGTCCCATCTTGCGTTTGCATCTAACTTCTTGAACTCTTCGCATTCTGTTGCATTGGTGTGCCCCTTATCTTCACATATGAAGCACTTCGTTGCTTGTGTCTTCTCAGTCACGTTGTTGACCCTTTGTGTCTTCTTTTGTGAAGCGGCCGTAGTAAGTGCTGCCATCTGTTCAGGCAGCGCGTAAGGTCCGCACAGCTCCGCTTCCCTTTTGAAGAACTTTTCTATCTTGATGAGGCAAGGATCTTCGCGTGGTTGCGTGGCTGAGAAATCGTAGTATCTGTATCGCAGAGTCGGCGTCAGTTTGTCCACTATTGTCTTCGCGAGTTCAGGGTTGTACATGTAGTTGAAACAACCCATAGTCTTCAATGTCGCCACTACGTTGGAGACCTTCGTGGCGAATATGCAGATGTCCCTTGGTGACTCAGTAAGGCGTGGCAGACCTCGAAGCGTCTCCATCTCCATCATAGCTATTGCTTCTGGTCTTCCGAATCTTGACTCCAAAGTCTTCATCACTTCAGCTGGATGCGCGTTGGTTATCAGAAGACCTTCAACCGCTTCTTTGGCCTTTCCTTTCAGGTTTCTTCTGAGTCGATTCGTATTTTCAACTGTGCTGAACATTGCTTCTGTCTCGTAGTAGGCGGCGCGGAATGGTAGCCACTCCTGATGGGACCCACTGAAGATCGGTAACTCGACGAACTTGGGTCGTTGAGCGGCGCTGACAGCCCGGGTGATGGCTTCAGCTAGGAGGGCTAAGTCGGTTTGACCTCCCGCCGGTGACTGACGTGTTTCTTCATGCTTCGCTGGTATTGGTTCTTCTGTGCGGACGACCGTTGGTTCTTCTGGGGGGCAGTGTGGTTCGTTGGTGATCGCTAACACCGGACGATTCACTTGATTCTCCAACCAGTTGTCCACTCTTGCGTTAACTTCTGACTTCGAGTAGAGGGAGACGTCATCTTCTTCCTCTTCTGAGTCTTCTTTCTCCAATGTAGCTAGGCGTGCTGCGGCTAGTTTCACTTGAAGGCGTAGTAAATCTTCTCTCGCCTTCGCAAGCTTGAGTTGCTTTGTTCTGCTGTAGATAGATCCTCCCTCTCCTCCCTTGTTGCTAGGAGGGCGGAGATCCTGTAGTCCAGTCGGCTTCGATGGACCGGCGGTGTTCTTCATAACTCGCTTCACTGTAGAGGTTTCTGTTTCTTGACGAGTTTCACTATTGATGACAGTAGCGGGCGGCTTCATCAGCTGTTTGTCCTTCGCACCCGTAGTTAGTGTCGTCGCAGTGGACGGGGTTACGGAGGGGGCAGCGGCGCTGGCGGCTGTGGCGGAGGCGGTGGCGGTCGAGGAGGTTCTGGCGGTCGCGGAAGTCACGGTGGTTGGCTCGGTTGCCGCGGAGTTGTCTGTCTGTTCCGAAGTTTCCGTGGCGGTCGTCCCTGTAACTGTCGATTCCGTGCTGGCTTCCGCGCTGGTACCGGTCGCCGAGGTAGTGGTCTCGGACGACGACGGCTTCTGTTCTCCCGACGGCTTGCGGCCCCTACCCACGGAGCGCGTAACTGGCATGCTGTCAGCTGATTTTCTTCGAATCTTGAAAGTACTCTTCTATTCTCTTGAGAAATCTTCTCTGTGATGCTGTAGTAATCTTCAGGTAATTCTTCCCCGCAGTATCCGTGTTCGAAGGACCATTAAATGTGGCCTATAGCCGCATTTGTGTGCTGGGTTGGCGGGGAATGAAACCACTGGAGACTTCTTGCTTCTATATTTGGAGTACTTTGTTCTAGGTAGTTCGCCGCTGAATGTGTCGAATGACAAAAATGTTCCTATTTTTATACAATTTTGCAAGGATTTAAAATATCGATTTGACCAATCATAATTACAAAAAAGCGCGGGTAAAGGCGTCAGCTACTTAGGGATAGGCACAATATTATAAAAAAACGCGCGCAAAACATCAACCAATCAGAGCGAGGCACTATATTGAACATTTTTAACTTAAATACCTCGACCCTTTACCGTAACGAGGACCGCGCTACATTATTTGCGTTTTTTGCTAACTTTATTAATTTTACATAGGTAAAACTATATATAATCGGACTCTATGTAATAAGAACTATCTAAGAAAAATATAAAATCAACTAAGACAATATAAAATATAACATAAACACTTGAACTACTGCTTACCCCTAGTACTCAGTTACACAACTAATACGAATTATTAAATTATAGTAAACTTATTCACTTTGTACTGTCTTATGAGCGTCTATGTATCACTTTATATACACTATTCTATTATGTACACTGTTTTATCGCTTGTCCCGCACATCTTATCATGGCCGAAGATATACTATAGCATCATAAAACATAGATACAAATAAAGTTATAGCTTCATTAGTTTTAGCCGTAAAGTCTAAGTGAAATTTGATTATACTATTGCAAATAAACAGACACGATGTTTCCTCAATAAATGATGCTAAATTGAGCTAATCAAGGATGACTGAAAATCTATCTTAAAATCTTGCATGAAAGGTACAAATTGGCTTGGAGATTGGAGTTGTGTAGATAGAAGGACGAGTCGAGGTGGTCATTAGCGAAATGAAGCCATTGGGAGCGTGTAAAACAGTTAATTACGACGGCGTAATCTCGAGTCGAGGTGGCGCTCGAGATACTTGCCCAAGATTATAATGAACACGGATAATGACAGAATGTCTACCCTCGCTCGACTAATGACGGAGCGGGATTGAGTTACGAACACTCAAATCTAACTCTATTTAAATATCATAATCACTATAGAATTGCAGGGCTAATTTGGTTTATGAAACGTTTGTGTAAATGAACAAAGAGACACCTTATATTAGTGTCTTTCTCTCTGTTCATTTACACGTATCTAAGTTACGTGAACCAACAGAGCTTATTTGTAATTTTGCAGATAGCGACGCTTTTCTAATGAATTGATTAAGGCAGAGCGAGTTAAGACATGTTTTCAGATAACTAAACGAATCTTAGCTTTGAAAGTGTCATGAGTTTATGACATTTTTGGTTCATGACAAACTGTTGCATAGCTGATTATCTAAGTAGGTGTCTTATTTGTGGCTATGCAATGCCAAGTAAGAGCAGTAGTAGCCAGTGGTCTCGGCCGCGAATTATAAGTTTAAGTGAATGTGTAGAATGAGCGGTTCGGAGTCACAAACTCCGAACCGCTCATTCTAGGAAATCGTCATGACCGATGACGGTTTCCTCCATGAACCATTCGTTCAATAATTGGCTCGCATGGTAGATTGTGGCCCACACACTCTTATAGAACATTATTGGCAGATTATGAATGCTATGTGTACCTACACACATAGAAAGGACTACAAGTATTTGGGCACCATTTTTACTTGAATTAAAATAAAACCTCATATTGTAATATAAATAGGTGAAACTCGTTGTTCGTGTCTATTTGATTACACTTAATAATACTTAAATGTTTCATGTAAATTGGGTCTGAACATGGTTCGGTAACGTATACCGTCTTTATGTGAGTGATAATGACCGCCGACCTATCACGTAGTGATGGTTAGTTCGGTTGTGGGATATAATCGGCGCCGGCGACGCCCTGTCTACGGTGCGCTCACGCACATAGGCACATTTATAATTGCCACAGAAATCGCTGCAAAACACATCTACACAGACCAACAATTATAGAAGGCTGCACATATGTATGTACCTACGTGACATGCGAGTCGATCGTGTTGAGCATGAGAAATTGTTTAGTTGCACATTAACCGTTGATTTATCGTCACATCCACAATAGTTAGTTCATCTCGATGAATTTCCCATTGGATATGTCTTGATTACAATTTCACGTTTTTGCTTAGGTATGTGAAATTCATTTGATGTAGCTTAGAAATTGCTTATTGCGTCGTTTATCACGCACCGTGTCGTTACGAGGTCTATGAAGTTATGGATTATCTTATCTTACACTGTTATAAAAACATAAATCTATGGTTTGTTAAGTGTTGCTGCATTCCGAATAACACTAACCTATTTCAAGTTTTATGAGGGTTGTTAAGTTATATTGGGTCATTCGGTGTTTTAATATTTAGTCGGGAGTCACACTGTTGGATTTGTGTTGTAGTGGTGTTCACGAGGGCGAATGTTGCACATCGAGCATTGTAGTCGGCTTTATGGCCAGTCACGGGTTCCGGCGGAAGTGTCGTAAACCCGACGTCATAGTCAGATTCCAACGATAATAATTAAAGGGCACCTTGTTAATGTTAACTGGTCTATAATTGCCGACCGATATTAATTAGTTTTATATTGGCACATGACTTATAACGTCAAAAGAGAGCGAGGGCGATTCGCTTGACATACTATTTTATTATTGAGGTGTTTTTTTTAATACTAAGTTCGTTCCTCATACAAATTCCTACTCGTACAAATGTGGTTGAAGCTATTTTTTTGACTTACTTACTTTTAAAAACAAAGAAATAAAAGTAAGCTTTAGATAACTACTAGTGGTCACCCAGTGGTCGAAATTCGACCATAATTCATTTAAATGTTTAGTTTAAACAATGAATTATGATATAAAAAAATGCTTTCTGCACTGCTTCTGCATATAAACTTTAACTGTGCCAAATTTGGCTTATTCCACAAATCCCCCCTAAAAATCCCCCTTAGGGGGAAAACTGGAATCTATAAATAAAAAGTGTGGAATTCCCCCCTGATAATCCCCCTTAGGGGGGAAAACTGGAATTGAAAAAATACTTATTCCACAAATCCCCCCTGAAAATGCCTCTGAGGGGGAAAACTGGAATCTAAAAAAAATATAAGTCTGGAATTCCCCCCTGATAATCCCCCTTAGGGGGGAAAACTGGAATCTGAAAAACCAACGTCCAGAAATCCCCCCTGAGGTCATTAAAATTTAAGGAGTGCTTCTGCTACCGATGCTGGGCACCGATTTGTTCACCGGTGCTGGTTGCTAAAATATTTACCGCGGGCGCCGGCAGATATTTTACTTAGAAAACCTAGAATGCAGGAGCGAGCGAAGCGAGCTTAGGAATAATTTTTAACCATTCACACAATAATAGGAGCACCGCCAAGCAGCCCTTCGTCGACATATTCAATAAAGCTAATGTAAAATATATACTGAATTATTTTATGTAATTCGAGTTTAAATACTTTAAATAGGCAGACATGTTATTGTTCATTATTTATTCATACCTAGCTGCGCCCCGCGGTTACACCCGCAGTCTAGCTCGATCCCGTAGGAATATCGGGATAAATAATCCTATGTCCTTTTATCCAGGTCATGGTCTACCTATGTGCCAAATTTCATTCAAGTCCGTTCAGTCGTTTTAGCGTGAAAGCTTAACAAAAAACTCACTTTCGCGTTTATAATATTAGCAAGGATTCTAACTATAATATTATAACGGTGAAAGTGCGTTTGTTTGTTTATTTGATTTGATAGCTCTTTACGCTGCCGCAACAATGGCTTGATCGATTGTTATGAAACTTGGTTTGGAGATTGAGAAAACACATAGGATACTTTTGTTTCGAAATTTTAAAGTACATAGATACTTTAAATTTCCCTAGGGAACGCAATATAACCGAAGTCACAAGTAACAACATTAATGACTTTAAGAAAATCACTAATTGAACATACCATATTATTTTAAATTACAAACAAATTATTTTAAAATAATACCAATAATATATTAGGTACGTAGGTACCATTGGTATTATTTCTCACGGACCTCTTCCTGGAAACAAGATCATAAAACACGTGCACTCACAAAACCTCAACCTAGTGTGACCAACCACGAACTCTCGGTACAGCTCTCGGTGCATTACCTACCCCTATTATTTATTTTTACTTTGAATTGATAGTATTTTTTATTGTTATTAGCATTACTTACATAGTTTTTATTATTGTTGTTCGTTTGTGATTGTTTTACTCTCTGTGCATTACCTATAATATTTATTTCTACTTTGAATTGTTAGTATTTTTTGATGTTATTAGTAAACTGTCTTATTTTAAACATTAAACTGTTATTAGTAAGTATTCGTAAACTGTCTAATTACTAGTCAACCGTGTTGTCGTCTACGTGATTGTTTTATATTATTTTTTCTCTTTATCTTTCTACTCTATTTTTACTTTCTGCAAATTTCCGAAAACATGATAAAATTGTTTTATATCTAAGTAAGTGATGTTTTTAAGGGAAACTTTCAAGGAGGATTTGCAAAATAACTTAGTTTTTCTAGGTGTGTACTTTGTTTAAACTCTTTTAATTATTATTATTGCAAAAATCAACCGATTTCCCTCATCCCTGTTGGTTTGTGATTGTTTTTACTCTTAATCTTATTTTATTATAACAAAATTCTGTGAAAAAAAAAAGACTGATTAATGCATGTATATTATATTGTCGTTTTTTTATTAATTACATTGTTTCCGATTTTTTTTATTTACTTTAAGAGCGTAGAAATCAAAACAAAATTCTGTGTAACCAAAGACTGATTAATGATTATATATTATACAGTTGTTTTTTATTTGTCTCATTGTATCTTTTTATTCACAATTTTTTTTTTACTTTAAGAGCGTAGAAATCGAAAACTAAAAATGAGGGGGAAAAGTGGAATGATCCAAAATGAAAAGGGGACTTTCTGGATTTCTTTTATATTGAGGTCCAGTTTTCCCCCTTGAGAGAGATTCTCTCAGGGGGGAAAATTGGACTCACTTAAAATGAAAAGGGGACTTTCTGGACATCTTTTATATTAGGGTCCAGTTTTCCCCCCTGAGGGGGATTCTTTCAGGGGGGAAAAGTGGAATAAGCCCCAAATTTCATACACCCCGTCCGCGTAATTTTCGTAAAAAGGGGTAAAAAGTTTTTGCTTCACGTATTAATATTGAAATTCTTTAATTCTTACGAAAATAGTTTAATCCACAATCCAAATTAAGTAAGTACGACGTTATCAAAAGAAAGTTGTTTCTTTGAGCATACACGTCAGGATATAATTTAGTTTACTTTTGCTTGTGATCCCCCCTTTTGGGGGAGGCTTAAGTCCAGCAGTGGACGTCTTTCGGCTGATATGATGATGATGATGATGATGATGCTTGTGATAACAAAGGTGAGGGCTAACATCTGTTACTAAAATAGATGTTAATTGTCACTTAGATTTATGAAAATAAATGTAAATATCGATTTAAACAATAACCTGTGTATGAAATTATTTCTAAGACACAAAAGTTCGTTGGCTACTATAAAAATATTATTTAATGGGATGATACACAACCCTTATATTCATAACTAATTCCTTCAAAACTAAATTCGGTTGTATGGGGTTATATTCAAGGGTGTCTCGATAAAATAACGCGTAGCCAGCTGAACAGGCCACGGTGTAATAAAAGTTTAATGTGGCCTCTTAAATCATTGCTTACGTGCACCTAGCACCTTGCACTCTCTTGAAATAACTCAGATATTGAACATGATGTAGAACAAGTAGTAGACTATGGATAAGTTGTAGATTCACTGGTTTACCTTTTTGTATTATGATTTAAATGATTTAAAATGTTGACCATTTTAATAAGTAAATAATATCAAGCACAGCACGCTTTTTTGAAATTATTTATTATTGCTTTGTTAGTTTGGTTTTTAAAGCGTGATTTTTAGTTTTTTGTTACTATTATTTATTTTCTATTTTTTTTGTTCTGCTAACTACAAAAGCGTGATTTTTCAGTATTTTTTTAGAATTATTAAATTGTCATCGGTCCTCGATAAGTCTACAAAGTTTAAATGAAATCTGACCATTCGAAGTGGGTCAAAATCCGACTCCTTTGGACTTGCCAAAGGAGTCGGTTACAAACAAACATACAGGTGAAGCTAATAAAAGCGTGTCAAAAAAGTGTGTTATATATTTGTGATGTTTTAATACTAATAACTTCCTGTCACTGTTATTTAATTAGCTAATGAAGGTATACGAATTTGTGTAGAGTAGGTACATACCACGGCAAAAAAGTGAAAAATTTACAAATTCAAATTCAAATTCAAAATAATAATAATTTTATATTTCCTGCTTATATATTTATGTGGCGCTAAGTGAGAACTACGTAAGCCCAGCGTGAACTGATTTACACAAATAACTCCAGTTTAGTCAAGAATTTCACGCTTCCACTTAATGCTACGTTACTTATTGTAAATTATCGTGTGTTAAACAATAAAACATTTCTCGCATAACTACAATCTGGACGCAAAAACAAAGAAGAATTTTTAATTAGCAAAGCGTTTCCCTGTAGTGCGGCGCCCCGCCGCGCGGCTACTTTATACACATTGCTTTGAGGTCGTTAACAAAACGTCACTTTTTACGATATTTATGTCTCCATTATTTTTCAAGTATAACGACATCGTAAAGTTTAAACTTCACCGAAGAAACTTTCTTAATCTGTCAATAGATTTACCACATTGTCATATATTTGGTATAGGTACCTATCTGATTCATCACTCCCACATTATCCCACGCTCTTTATTTCAAAAAATAAGTCGAAGAGTATCGTACTTTTGTTTTTATCATTAGAAATCATCGGGACACATAAAAAATGTGAGAAAACATATCATCGCAGAGAGCTACACTAACAGATTGGTAGCTAACAAAAGGAAGACATAAACCGAGATCGTACGGCCAGATAGATATACTTGAGGGCACTCCCGACACTTTACAAAAGTAATAAAATGAGAGTTCCATTTCGCACGATTACCCGAGAGACGACAAAACATGTCAAGTGTCAATTTGTATAATTTACACGGGAATTAAAATGGTGGTTTGACAGATGACAGTTCGCGTGGCTCTCTCAGTCTCGGTCGGTGGCGACGCTTGGTGCGGGCGTCCTATCTTGTTGATTTTTCCATTTTATTTTTTATTCATTTTCACACGAGGTTGTCTGTAGTAACAGGATATTTTGTTTTGAATAGCGAGATTAGCCTTGCGAGCGACGCGTGGCGGCGACGACGCGCGACATAACGAGACGCGTAAGCGACAGACAGCTGACACGCGCCACGCGACACACGCAACATGTGTACCAATGTTGTATACCATTCGCTGATAGGTTTTGTATTACGGAAAACTTTCCTTCAAGTAGAGTAATTATTTTTGTATAAGAACTCTAATTAATATCCATAAAATATCGTTTAAGTCTCAAATAGAAATTAAAGTAGGACAATTAATAACAAAACTCTGTCTTATTTTATACAATTACAAAATTAAAGACTATTGAACATTTGTAAGTAGGACATGTTTAATTGTGTAATTGCTGAATGACTGAACGGGAATATGTATAAATTGAAAGTCGTAATAAACATATCTATAAACACGGTGTCGATGACCCAAGTTGCGTGCGAACGCGCTCTGTATGAGTGGATGACATTTCATGAAAACCAGTCATGTTTCTATTCAACTCATAAATACACACATATATCTAACAACTTATTGTAAATGATTAGATATTGGATAGATATAAATTACCTACGCAATGCCTTCGCCGTTTCTAAATAAGATCTATTAGATATTCGTTAGTTGTTCGATGCCAGCATTCATGTCTTATTAATAGTTTACTTGATTGAATATGACGTTTATAAATGGTTGGAATATTTCAATATTATATAATTTCCCACAATGGTGATTGTTTAGTCAGTTAGTCGTTTATGACAGTGCTATGCAATGCTAATGTGATTGCGAAATTGAATTGCGCTGTCGTTATATTTATGGGCTCATCTTTAAATAGAATGATCTGAATTATCGTATCTGTATCTAGAAACATATTACGCAATTAGCAGAAAATAAGGATGTATTGTAGAATAACTTATGGGGTCAGACAGACTACATAAACTGGGTAGTACGTCGAAAGAAAAACAGTCATATTAAAAATGTTTCACCTTTTGTTGACTATAACATTGAACTGCTTATTCTAATGAGTATGAAAAATAACAAATTGCAGCAAATTGTATGTTTCCCAAAATGTCAGTAAACAAATAAGTATTTTTAAGAACCGGCCATTTAGATAAGCCAAATGGAGTGTGAAGACTCAAAAGTTCAAAGTTTGTGTTATAATGATGTTATCGTTTATAATGATACCACCCATTGATTCGACAACGACATGTAGTGGAATAACCACCTTATGATAGGTGTATAACGGAACCAAACACTCCTATATTCATATTATAAATTAAAGTCCGTTTTCGGGTCTGTCTGTGTGACTACGCTGTTCTTCTAAACTACACAACGGAGTTTGATGCGGTTTTCACCATTACTTAGGGAAGGTATTCTGCAAGATTTGTGTATAAGCATATCTAAGCATAATCAGCCGATACTGTCCCCACTGCTGGGACCCAGGCCTCCTCTCTGTGAGAGGGAGCGGGCCATAATCCACCACCCAGGCCCAGTACGGATTGGTAGATGTCACATATCTTCGAGTGTTTGGTTCTGGTTTTTGTGTACTTTACATTAATATTTAACTTAGAAATATTGAAGGAATTACGATGATTTTCCAAGTCAAAGCAGGGGCGGGTCGCTAGTCTATAATATGAAAGAAATTTTATCGCGATGGCACGGAAACGTGATATTTGATCGGAATGCTTATTCGTACGATGTGTTATTAAATTTGAATAGTTATGTGTAGAAGAATTTCCTGCATTTAATTATAAGTTAAATATTTGTTGGTTATTGTTAGTACTCAGGCGATGTCAGAGTTAATTGCTATCACAATATCTAGGTATGCCTAAAAGATTGCTATAAAATGATGGCGACACAAGGTGTGGCAACATTAGTAGCTTTATCTTTTTCCTGAAATAAATAATTCTTGTAATTATATTATATACATCTATGCTTCAACAAAACTATAGTTAGTTTACTACATACTTCAACCTTTGTTTTTTTTTCTCTCTGTTCATATCAGTTTCTCAAGATATATTTTTCACCGTTTTACGAAATATGATATTATGTATATTTTATATATTGAAAGTGGATTAATAACCATTAGGTATAAATAACATAATTTTTAGTAATATTATAGGCATGATAAATATATTCAAATTTCTTATTTGAATTCGTTGTATCCATACAAAATGAAAATGTTCTTCATGCCATCTCAACATGTGTTATACAAGGTGTACATTGAAAAAAAAAAAAAAAAATTGTCAAAAAGTAAGTTTACTCAGTTTAACTAACTTATCCGTTATTTTCATTAAAAAGGCTGTGTGCAAAGGTCTTGTTCGCTTCATGTTTGAAACTACTGATCATTTAATGCACCTACTGAAGTGGATTAGAATTCGCCATATTTTTTATTGATGTATACTTATTTATTGCTAGCGAGACATAGTGAGAGTTATTGTGGGTATTACCATATTATTATTACTTCTGTACTTAAGTAAGTACTCCGTTTATAGTTTTCCGCTTCACATTTGCAATTTTTCAAAGAACAAAATAAATTGTTCTTCCTCCATCTTTGTAGCTGATTCGTTATTTTTTTGACTTTTAGGTGTGTTACTAATAACTGCTAGAATACGAGGTTAAAGACTAATTATTATAAATTGTAGAACAACAGTATCAATACGCACACAAAACGTGATAACTTTATATCGCTACTTCGCTTTTCACGGTTAAATGCCAGTTCTATAGTTTAGTTCGATATCCGAGTGTGCCTATTACTTACAGGTGAATCAATATATTATGCACTGCCCGGGAAACGATTACACTAAAGGCCAAATATGAATAATACATCCACTGAAATTCAACACAATTCTAGACATTCAAAGATGGTCCAAGATAAATACCCATTTCAATGCTCACGCAACGCGTGGAACAAACATATTAATTTGAAATAACAGTTGACAATTAATACCGAGGACTTATTACCAGAAAGGCACAAACAACAAAATTTTATTTATTTACTGAGCAATTACAGTAAAGGTCACATTCACGGAATAAATAACGCAATAATCTGATTATTTGGCGCAGGCGCATAGTTTGTGATCATAATAACACGGTGTCCCTTGCCTGCTTACAACTTAATTATCTCTACTGTAGGATAATCGCTAATGGATGGGTGTAAATGTTTATCTGCAACTAATGCATATTCATAGCTGAAAAGATGTTAAGTATACCAACCAGGTGTTGTGATCTTGTGTTCTAATTTGTAAAGTATTGAATGGGCATTATCTCTTATTTTGTTTTTTTTTACAAAAAATCAGTAGTGTAGCTTTATCTTGTCATAGACTCAAGAATATCTTTAAAATTAAAAAATTCAAAGTCTCTGTTTGTAAAATAACAGCTTTTTACTAAATTCATATGAAAGTATATATAAGTAGGTAGGTACGGCACTTATAACACACAACATTTTTGTTTTCTGTCTATCTGTGTTCCGTCTAATCTCCGAAACGGCTAGTCCATTTTTGGACGGAACTTTGACTGGCAGATAGCTGATGCTATAAGGAGTAACATAAACTTTTTTGTTTCGGTTCGGTTTCCCGTAAAAAAATGTCCGACAACCACGAGGGCAAAGCCGCGATCGCAGCTAGTCATATATCAAGGAAGTCTGTAATACATCCTTTAAAATGCATATGCACTTAAAACTCAGTACCTAGATAAAAGTAAAACTGAACAGACGCGTCGTGACTCATGAGTCAAGATATATTATTAAATTGCATAATTTTTGTCATTTGCTAACAATACACTACAATTTTTCAATTGTAGTGCAAACCACTTTTATTTTCTACAAATAAACAATAACGACAGAAGTTCGGAACGGGGACATATTCCGACATATCCCGACATATTCTCGCCTCGCTCCGGATGTGGTACTCCATAATTGTTGCACTCAATCAACTGAAATTAGGCCTCTTTCATGCGTACCTTGTCATACACTTGCGGTTTCCTACCGCAAATAAAAAACTTTTAAACACAAGACATTCAATGAAAATAATTCACTGTAATAAAACTCAATTATATAAAATTCGTGAACTGTTTATCTTCTTATTTTACTAGATCTACGAACGATTTCTGGCAATTAAAATTTTACGCGTTTGGTTTTATCTAATGAATGAATCATAGGTAGTATTAGCTACTTAATGTATTCAAATCTGGAGGTTGACACGGAATATTGATTATTATCAGCTCTAGATGATGATGATAATGTGGGAAAATCAATAATTAATTGTTTCAAATGTGCAATATCCTGTGGACAAATTCGGTAACTCTGTTCTCTCGCAACCAGTGAATCAACGATGATCTAACTGATATTTACAAATACAGTAATTGTGTTAAAAGTTCTCGCATTTGTCTGTATACATACATTCAATTGGGTATTTTGTTAAGCTTATCCGAGGGCATCGCGGCCCGACGTTTATTAATGAATTATGCAAATGCGCGAGACCGACGGTCCGCCGACGATTCTACCAACTTTATTACTCGCGAAATGCGCCATTAATATAGATCGTTACCTCGGTTTCTGCAGACCCCTTTAATTGTTAGCTTGCTTTGCCTTCCTTATTAATGAGTTAAGACGTTACGTCATATGCTTTTTATGATCATATTTTAGTATCTACATAAATAGCTGATCAGAATTCTAACACATAGGCGAACATTGTATCTTCAGGTAGGTAATTGCAGCTTACTGCTTGAAGCTACATATTACAAGACATTAACAAGTTGTACCTAATTATGAGCTGAAAGGTCACAAGAAACATTGAAGGTTAAGTACCCTGTGAAGAACAGTGTAATACAAGCTTTATTTCCATACAGCTAGGGTCCATAGAAGCTCAATGATATGGAAAAGCAGGTTATTTTCTACCTGCTTTTCATAACTCAATCAACATCAAAGACGACGTGGTTCAGGGCATCACTGAATAGCTTGTGGATGTGGCAGTTGCTTAAAGTTTACTCTTTTTTTACTAGATTTCTCTGGGACCTATTTGCAAAACGGTTGCTCTGAGTCTTAAAATTAGTACCTGCCTTTAACATATTACATTCGCAGCGCTGTTTTTTTCTTAAATGGAAAAGCGGACAATGGAAGTGTAACTTACAAATTATCAATGGGACGAAATCAAGTTTCACTTTGTTCTTTTTCCAATGATTTGATGAATCATGCTGAATTAAAAAAAAAACTTTTATTACATAGGTTCCTATACTAGCAGTATTTTTATCAGCACTAACAGATCAAGGAAACAAAATCTCACTGACCCCGACTACTGCATAAAATTATTAAGGAGTTTAAAAAAACGATTATTATTGGAGGTGCATGTGACGCAATTGGTGGTCGCGATCGATTGTTATCCGTGATGGATGCGACTCATTACTCGATCGCTCTGGGTGGCACGGCAGTCGCCAGCGCCTAACGACGCGCGACTCCTCTCATTGTCAAACCTGACCACTGATCCCAACGATATGACACTACCATTCCAAACACACCTCAATTCCATTTATTTATGGCCAGTGCTTAACTCGCGTCTTGCGGCCTACTTAAATACTGCTGCCTTCAAGTTTTATTGACTACTCTCATACCTCGTCGTTAGATAATGTAACACGTACCTCAAAGATCGGTTTGACATCGTATTTTATGACGACTATTAATTCATTCTTTCACTCCTGGATTTTATTGCTCGCATTCCACAAATTCCTATGAGCAGTATAACGAATAGAACTTTTTTTTCTAAAGTATCGTAGTTCGAAGACGTTGTGACGTTATACCGCATTATGGCTGACAGGCAAATTGTTAGTTGACGGTTATGTAATCTGACAGGCCCCTGACTACTTGTTTAGGCATCGAAATTACAAAAGTGCCGTTTAAATTTTATAAAAAATATAATAAGAAAGACTACATCATAAATAAACGATGTTGAGATGCTATCGGTTCCTGACCGGCAGGAAGCGCTTCGGCCCATTTAGGGGTGCATTAAAATCGAATACATCATATTTGTTTGATTTCCTAGTTCGCGTTTCACCCTGTAATTATACAAGTCACCGTCCGTGGCCGGATCTCTGGTGGTGTTTTTTTAAGATGCATTAATCATATTTTTTTATTGCGAGCATGTGTTTTGGTCTCGTAAAACACTTTTGGGGATTATAAGGTTTTTGTATTCGTAATGTCTAATTTAGTTTTCGGTCGGTTCTTATGAGGTCATTAGTGCGGTGAGGTCCGTTTCGTCATCCCCTTTTAAAATTTATAGTTGAAAGTTGAGTTTTAACGTCGTTTTAATGTGTCGCAACATTAATAAAATTTATTCAGAAACTTTATGGGTTGCATAAATTTTTTACATAAGTTACATAAATGTTGGCAGTTAATTATAATGAGTGTGTTTTGTGTGGTTGTCAGACGCATGTTCCCGACGGTGCGCGTGTCGTTCGCGGGGTGTCGCGCGGACGCGCGCTACGCCGTGCTGCTGGACGTGGTGCCGGTGGACGGCAAGCGCTACCGCTACGCGTACCACCGCTCCTCCTGGCTGGTGGCCGGCAAGGCGGACCCGCCCGCCCCCGCGCGCCTCTACCCCCACCCCGACTCGCCCTACTCCGGCGACCAGCTGCGCAAGCAGGTCGTCTCCTTCGAGAAGGTCAAGCTCACCAACAATGAGATGGACAAGAATGGACAGGTGAGCACCTAACACACTGATGTCACGAAATAATTATTATGTCAGAAGCTTTTCGTTAATCATAGCGATAGACAAATAGAGACGCGGGTCTATTAGAAACTAGTGATTGATGATGTGTGTGACGTGTGGTACTCGCTTCTGATTATAATCATAATTTGATTCAATAGGTTGTTAGAGTCGTAATTTATAAACAACAAAGTGAAACGTATCGGTTTCGAGGGAGAGAGTGGTGCGGAGGTTGTTGCAGCGCTAAGAACAAGGTGATAAAGCGGCCGAGCCTGAATGAGCTATAAAGTGTTGACGTAAAACGGTTGATTTACGTGCGCCCCGGGTGTCGCCGGCGGCTAACGAGCGCCTGCGACTCGCCCGTGTGTGTACTGTACTATCTAAATGTTTCACAAGTGATATACATTCATGTAATTCTAATTATACACAAATCGTGTCTTCGACACTACAATTTTAACTGTATACTTTGACTCGACTCGGTTCTGCTCCAGAAAGTAGCTAATGGCTGTTAGTGTTATAACCTGACGGCGGCTACGGGTTAGCCGAGTGCGTGCGCCACTGGAAATCGAGGTTTATAAATTATCCGTCAACATTTAATTATACACTGGCCACCTTTGCAATTCAATGTAGAGATGGCTTTTACGATATGTTCGCTCGAATTGTATGAGTACTTAAATAATTAGGCAGGATTTAATTAAATACGGAATCAGAATGATTGATGTCACTTTCAAAAGTAACAAAAGAAATAAAATAAAATAAAACAGGAATGAACAGAACATTCAATAACCTGTAAACACTTCCTACATTTCACATATCCTTTGGGATGACGTCGTGACACGTGGACCACTTCCTCGTGCGTGTGGCAATTTGTAGAATTACTGGCAAAATGGTTGTGTCGGCGACACCTCGGGCGTCTGGGGACGTCGGGGAGAGTGTAATGAGTGCGTCGCTGGCAACAAATTAGTCGCACATGTCGCGGCGCGTCAGCCGGCTCCTCACGGCTACTTACCTCCGCGGCGCAGGTGCGCACTCGCGCAGGCAAATGTCACGACTACACACCACCAGCCTGCCCAGACCTTCACATAGACCTGCTGCACTAATCTCCAGAGATCTCGTCCACTGGCCGTAGTATTTACTTAACATAGGTTAGTCAGGAATATGACAGTTACTGTTATGAAGAGTGCGATAGTATCGCGATTGTAAATTGATTTTCAACTGATGAGAGTGAACTTTAAATTAGTTGTTTGTTATTGTCATAGTTTTATCGTTTTATGTAGATCGTGTAATGAATAACTTAAGTATTACTTAGACTTGTTAGGTATTTATGTCTTGTAATTGTATAAACAAGCAGGTGTCCAGTAACTTTATATCTAAGTTTATTGCCAGGCAACAAATTTTAATTAAGTAATTGTTTAATGAGGCTAACTAGACGAAGGGTCTTCTTCGTTTTGTCTACAGACGACTTATGGCATATTAGATGCACGATCGACATTTTCAAATTCTATCTTGACAACCCAAATTGAAATTGTAACTCTTTATTGTAGGTACTACCAACAATAAAGAGTTACAATTTCAAATTGCGGACAGTAATAAATACAATTAATAATAAGAAGTTTTATATTCAAATGTAGCTAAGTTTTAGCATTAAGGTGGATGCGCTATAGGGGACCGCGAAATTCTAATTTGCTTAATTTTTTGCAATTTGCAGGTCGGTTGTATTTGGATTAAAATATGATTCACGAACTTTGTTCGAGTTTTAATTGAACACAGTGAAAATGCATAATTGCATTGAACGCAAGAATACATTCGTTCGTCCACCAAATTGTGGGCCAGTTCACGTTTAGGACACCTCAAACTCATTCCATAACGCTACCATTTTACCATACATTTTTACCAATAAGTTAATTATACAGAGTGTAAGGGGAACACTTCCGAAACCAGAACCTACGTTCTGGTTTCGGAAGTGTTCTCCTAAATACAAACGGATACCAATAACCTTTCGCCTTAAATTGGTTATTTTGCATCAATTTAAAACGTTTGACGCTTCTGTTTTTTGTCTACTTATTATATTCTGGTGGCACTTTACAAAGGATGCCTAAACCTAAACTCACCGCCTGGATTTGGGGTCGTTTTTAAATGTTTAATCTGAAACAATGGTTCATTTAACTGTTCTAACAACATAGTGTACAAAAAATTAGGTCAAAATTAAAAAAAAAACCTTGATTTTTAATGGTAGTTACTGTATCAAGAATCACTAGCCCTATCACCTGTCTTCGTTTTCGGAATCGTTTCCCTTACACCCTGTATAATTTTACCATTTTTAGTATTTCTTGTATCTTAAATAGTGATTAAATATAGCTATTTCCCTTATAATTCGAGACTTTAACTTTTAGGTACCACATAGACCATCCTATCAATACGAGAAGGGTGTGCTAGGTCTCCATAGCACCGAACACTAAGTACTTTCTACAAACTTAGAGGATTATATTAATGATAGATATTAAAAATTATAATTTTGTAAATACATAGGTAAAAGCCGGATAGTTGCCACACTTTTGCAAACCACTCTATATCTCTCAATATAAAAAGCAAAATACTTTATTTGTAAAACTGGCCCATATTTTAACAACAAATTTACAAAAAGTGACACACATTATCTTTAATATTTCCAGAGTATTAGCGATTTTTGCGTACCCTCTATATTATGGGACATCTATCTCGCATTGGGGATAGTTGCCTAATCCATATAAATTACCGTAGGAACAGGACATCTATCTCGCAAAAACTTTGATCGCATTTTGTCTTTCCATGCAATCGCACAGAGACATGCGTCACGGTCAACTCACTCACTTAGTTATAGTTAGAGAGTCTTTTGATAGGTTAATAAAATAACATGCGATTCATCCGCTTAACTAAAGTAATTACAATCGGGGCAACTATACCACTGGGGCAACTATTCTGGTTTTACCCTACATGTTACGGTCGCGAATCATATTTTGGTCAACATACAACATGACACTGACCGGTTAAGGGCAAAAAATCGTAAGAAAATTTGAACTTCGCGAGCTACATTAGCGCATAGAGAAACTACTTTAATTAACGCGTTGTTACGGGAAATTACTTGCCAATGAGCTCAACAGTTTTTCTATTCCAGATGATCTGAGCTAAATCATGTTTCAGGGCTAGTTTAGCGCATTTTTTCCATCTTAAACAATAGTATATAATTGAACAATGCTAGGTTACGTTACGCACTCAAGTTTAGTCGGCGGAGGGCGCCGGAACGGAACCGAGAGGCGTGGCGCTATGATGGATGGCCCGGCTCTCACCAAAACACACCTAATTGGCTTTCCCATAGTAGACCGATGGCTATCGGGCTCGTATCGTGGACTTATTTAATTAAATAACTTCTTTTAATATACATAATGTGCTCAAGCAGGCGAAGTCGCGAGTTCAAGGTTGTTTATATATAAATTCGGGGTTTTAAGTGAGCTGGATGCAGACTTACTTTCATATTATGTGTGATTTACTACTGCCAGAAGACTAATTACAGAAATAGCCATTGTATAATTACTTAGCAGCTTAGAATTTATTCTGCACAGACATTAAAATAATAAATGAATGAGAATAATTTTCGCATCAATAAAAAAAAATTGGTCAAACAGGACTTCCCTGATACTAAAAATTAACGTTCTGAATAAATTCATCTACAATGAAAAATAAAGTGTAGGTATCTAAGAATAATTTACCGTAGCGGAAGATTTAACGAATATCGTAATGTGTTATGTATTTAAAATGAATAATGACTTTACTTGCAATATACCTAATATATGTTTAACTCACCATAAATATTAATAGACTCAAGCTACCGGCATTACACGAAACTAAAGTTTTCCCTCAATAAATCTAAGCTTATAATATTATTCTGCTCCAAGAAACAGCTAAATACACGAAAATATTTTTAAATAAAACTTCTAATTAGCAATATATTATCAGAAACGGAACTGGAATTGCTGAGTCGTTAACATCGGTAACAATGTATAGGCCACGCAACTCGACACGGCGGTTCGTGTCCACCCGCCTAATTGTGGAACAAAAACTCCATGGAGCCGACGAATTAATCATCAGCGCGCCACTTAACTGCTTGTACTCGAAATAATAAAATAAATGCTGCATTCACGACACTTGTAACTGTAACCCTGAAATGTTGAGTTGTGTCCAGTTGCGTGTGCTACGCAGGGTTACTTGTTGTTTTTGTTTCCTCTAAGGACCTCTCCGCCATGAAAAATGTGCGTTGTTTTACACCTTTTTGTAGACAAAGGTAATGTTACGTTTACTGTGCGTTATGTTTAAATAAGGGAACAGTACTATCTGATCTTTTAAACACAGCTTTTCTAATTACAATAAACTAACAACTGAATTCCACACAACCTTAAAAGCACAACTTTCAAGTTAATTTCGACATCCGTTCATAAAGTAGAAGAGACCTTTGTGAATGTTTGTAGGGTTTATTTAAAAGCTTGGTATAATCGTGTGTCGGAATGAGGTCAGATTATTAGAATTCATGAGAACGGTCACACGAAAGCGTGGCGACTGTGGCGAGTAGCGATGACGGATCCCGATTGTACGAGCGTCGAGCGCCCGGCCGGCTCGGCCCCGCGCCGATATGCCTCCGGTCACAAAGACCTCCCAACGACACTCGCGTGTTAAATCCGTAAATCTTGATGTAATATATTTTACTTTCTCATAGTTGTGTGTATTTATCTTACTATGAATGAGCAGCTTTATTTCGTTTCCATTTTCTAAGATTTTGTAAAATACTGGTATCTCAGTGTGTTTATTTTTACATGTAGGTAGGTAGAGTGGTATAGATCGTTAAAAAATGATGTATGAATCAGCACAGTTTTAGCACTCTTTGCACTTGGCGCATTTGTTAGCGCATTCACCACTGACATTCCGCGTAGACTCCGCGTAGGTGAAGCGTAAGACCTCAGTAGAACCCTCTCAGGCGCTATGTTCTCCTTAATGAACACTTTTAATTTGACAACTAAAGTAATCTACAATTCTACATGTGTAGTCAATATTTGTAAACCAATTTATTATCAGATATGTAGCAGTTCTATAACAGTTATAAACTTGTAACTATAAACAAAAGGAACATGCAAATATTTTTATACGTAGGCAATTAAAAAGGATTTATTACTTGATAGAATGATTTACTATTCCATAATAGTAATAATAGCCCGAGGTGTTAGTTATTATAATTATTAATAATAATTAAGTGTGTAATACGTGTTACGCACTTCCTTAGTGTTTTAACAAAAGTGCATCAACGAGAGTTTTTAGGATCGCTTGGAGCTATAAAATATAGCAAAATGTCGACTCAGGAGATTTATTAATCGGAGCGAGAGTGCATTTGTAGCCGTCGCTTCCTTCAGCGAAGCAGTGATGCTCGCAAAGAGGGAGGCGGCGCACGTGAGGGAGAGGCAGTACATGCGCCCTCGCGGCCGTAGCCTCCGCAGGAGACGCCCTGGGCGTCGGGAATCCCAGGCTGATTCCCGGCCACCGTAGGCGCGGGCTTGCGGGCGGTGAGGAATGGGTAGCTCGCTCTCCGGTAAGGAACAAGCCCGGGTCGACAGCGCGTTGTGTTCCACGCGTGCCTCAAAGAGATGTCAGCATCAACTGATGGGGCCCGGAAGGGCCGATGCCTGCCAAGTGTGCGGGTTGTTCGAAAGAGATACCGCGCCCCCTGGCACACAGGCAACTGAGGGAACACGGGTGGGTTTTAGTCAGTAAAAGTCTGACACGCCCTCCCGCTCCACCCAGAGCGGGAGAAGTTATTTGATGATTTCCCACCCAAAAAAAAGAAAAGGAGATTTATTAATCCCTACTAATATTATAAATGCGAAAGTAACTCTGTCTGTCTGTTACGCTTTTATGCCTGAACCGCTGAACCGATCGTCATGAAATTTGGCAGAGATAATTATAGCCTGGGACATGGAGAAGAACATGGGCTACTTTTTACGCGATAACCGACATCCACGTAGGTCGAGCCGCGGGCAAAAGCTAGTAATCATAGAAAACTGTTTACCTTATCTAGCTCATTATTCAAAGCAGTTTATATTCGCGGGAAGGTAAACAGCTGATAGGTATGTTTTTATCCAAAATCATGAAGAAAATTAATAACGTTTTAAAAATATGTTTTGTGTACAATAATGATAACAACGCAAGGTTAATTGTAGGAAACGAAGGTAAAATTAATGAATTTATGTAAATTGCCAGTTCAGTTCGTGGTCCACACTGAACACGAGTTGGGATGATTAATGAACTGCTTTCTGGACGTTTACCCAAATAATGAAATTATGACTTTATGCTTCAGGACTTTTATAAAAATACACATGGCAGTTATTAGTTAGGAATACCTTGAAATAGTTAAGGCGTCAAGCACGTTAAGCACGTTAAGCAATTGGTCCCGGCTGTCATTCGTAGATCTTTGACAGTCGTTACGGGTCGTCACTAGCCCGAAAGTCCGATAACCATTCTTATAAATAGGTCAGACTGGCAGTCGCTCCATGTTAAATACTGGTAATCGGCTGCATCTGGTTAGACTGGACGACCCCAACATACTTAGGTAAAGGCTAGGTCGATGGTGATTATTACTCTGAAATAGTTTCCGTACAATTTAACTAGAAGATTAAGATTTTTTTTGCTAATAATTTATCGCAAAGGAATGGCCATAAACTCTGAATTTAGAAACAGGATTGTAATAATTTATTTAACTGATAAAATCTTGATAACAAATCAACAATATCTTCGCCATAAATTAGAAGCTATTAATTCAATGTAAAATTCGCGATAAAGTTTACAAAGCAAACGACTTTGTTTACGTTATAAAACTGTTTACTGTGTACAAAATTACTGTTGATTGCATAAACAGATCTTTGATAACATTTCCGTAATTTATTTATGTGGTAATGAAACATTAAATGTCAAAATGGCGAGGATATTTTATGACAAACTAATGTTGTATCCGTTGTCATTGCGAGCGCCCGCGGTGCTTGTCAGCCGCAGGCGATGTTGCTGCTCCGAGCCCCCGAGACCTCACGGGGCTCTGTGCACACTAGCACAAATGCATAATCCCAACTTGCACAGTCTACATTTGCACAGTCCCTAGCCCCAGGCTCACACACCCTATTCACATAATAACTACAATTTATTCCATTAATTTGGAATTATGTCGTTAGGCCTTATTTATTTTATGCAACATTCGACTCAAGTAGGTCAAGTAATTATAATGCAATTAAGATGTGTGCATAAGGGCGTTTATCTCCTTTATTACACGCTTTTTCACGTAAATAAGATGATTAGGTATGTGAAGTGCAACGACAGCAGTGCTTTGTTTCACTTTTCAGCTAAAGAGTAGACATGAGACGATAAAGCCAATCATTTAGCTAAAAAGCCGATGTCACTAACGAGGTTGTCGGTTGACGCTGTACTTTGTGTTGCCAGGGCTTGCTCACAACGGCCATACGGCGCACGCGTATCGCACCGATATCCGCGAAATACTTTCATTAATAATCCCCGTTTAATTTATAGCGGCGTCCGACCCGTTGTATGAATATACAAGCCAATAAAATTTAATAAAACGCTCACCACGCCGACCGACCGCTCGTCTTAATGAACAACGACAAACATCAATTCTCGACGATCATTTGCGTTTTTTAATTACTGTTGATATTTTCACGTCGTTAACGTATTTTGAAATAAGGCGATTATAAAACAAACAAGCTAGACAGGTGAGTCGAGGAGGTAGTGAATATGAGTTTAGGTGTAATATAAATTAATAAGTTATTCGGCGTCGGCGGAACTCCTGCGGCGAGGCGCGCGCTCGTGCGGCGTGGACCTTACACCGGTAATTATTATACACCTTGGGCCCACTAACCGTCTCCGCACCCGCACTCACTCGTTAAACAGTGCGACTAATTTTACTATAACTATTATTAATATTTTAATCTTCTCTCATCTACATATAAGTGGTATTTCGTAATGTTCCTAATTAAACACATCATAATTATGCATAAGCTGTAAACTGCGTATAGCTACGCAAGGTATACGCACTTAGTTGTATAACTACATAGGTAGAACTGGTATAAAAAAATAGAAATACCAGCGCCCTTCCAATGTAATAAATATATCAACACGCTTATCATCTTATGACATCTAACGGCACGGACGGGCAATACAATCGTACTCATAAAACTTTCATAACGTAAGTGACACTGACATAACTATCAATTTTATAGACAAACCATATAAATCAACTGCATTTATAATACTCTACCTATTTGTTAAATTGTATGAAGAAAGAACAGCTATTGTAAGATTTGGTTGCTAGTAGGTTAGTCGGGAAAAGGATAGAAGGGTTTGACTAGACCATAGGAAGTAGATCAATTAGGCACAGGACACTTTTAGCGTAGTATGATTGAAATCTAAAACTAATCTTACCGAGGGATATCGAATTACCCAGTAACTGGGTTATGGAGCAGGACCAGGTAAGTACTTTTAGCGTAGTATGATTGAAATCTAAAACTAATCTTACCGAGGGATATCGAATTACCCAGTAACTGGGTTATGGAGCAGGACCAGGTAAGTACTTTTAGCGTAGTATGATTGAAATCTAAAACTAATCTTACCGAGGGATATCGAATTACCCAGTAACTGGGTTATGAAGCAGGACCAGGTAAGTACTTTTAGCGTAGTATGATTGAAATCTAAAACTAATCTTACCGAGGGATATCGAATTACCCAGTAACTGGGTTATGGAGCAGGACCAGGTAAGTACTTTTAGCGTAGTATGATTGAAATCTAAAATTAATCTTACCGAGGGATATCGAATTACCCAGTAACTGGGTTATGGAGCAGGACCAGGTAAGTACTTTTAGCGTAGTATGATTGAAATCTAAAACTAATCTTACCGAGGGATATCGAATTACTCAGTAACTGGGATGGAGCAGGACCAGGTAAGTACTTTTAGCGTAGTATGATTGAAATCTAAAACTAATCTTACCGAGCGATATCGAATTACCCAGTAACTGGGTTATGGAGGTCAGATAGGCAGTCGCTCCATGGAAAATACTGGTGTTCAGCTGCATCCGGTTAGACTGGAAGCCGACCTCGGCATAGTTGAGAAACGGCTAGGCAGACGATGATGATTGAAATCTAAAAACATACCCATACCATATATCACTATTTGAACTAAACAAAAACCACCAACTACATTTATAAAATTATATTCAAACAGTGACACTCACCGACGAATAACCATATAAAAGCCATGTAAAGAGGAAATGGCTCTAGAAAATTTACACAAGATTATTTAATTATACATCTTCTAACAAGGCGAAACTACATAGTAGTATAAAGATTTTGATATCTTTTCATAATTATCCCCCGTTTATGAAAATACGGCGAAGTAAGTTGATTGCGTCCAATTACCGGTGAAGTGGGAGCTTTCATTGTTTCTGCTCACATGCAATTAGCGAGAGGAATCGCCCGAGCTTGGGGCTTGATCGCTCCCGTTTAGTACGTGAAACGAAAAAAAAAAGGATTTTCGCCGCAACTTAATCGGGTAAACGACGGTTATCTACTTTGCAGTAGAGAGAAATGAGAGAATACAGGATACAATTTTAACCAGTGCGCAAACTTTATAGGTAAGTACATGAATTCAGCAAAATTATGATTCATGATGATGATATTAAAAAAAATAGCTTCTAAAAATTTCGACCACATAGGTATGCATTTGTTTTTTTTTATAACCGATGAGAAATGTCTACTCTATGGTAGGGTCTAGAAACGTGATGAATTCATGGTGACAGTTTACACACTGATTAACAATGTTCCTGTATACTAGAAGTACTTGTTAATACGTTCAGCTATGTTACAGCTTATGAGAAAGGACACTCTACAGACTTGTTATCAAGTAGTTTGTTAAAGCGCAAATAGTATTAAAAGTTATAATAAATTGTAGTAATGTTAAGTAACATTTCAATGTTAGACTCCCTTTTCGCTTAAGGAGAATCTAGTCGCGGGCTCGAACTCACTGGTGGACCTGGTTAAAAGCACGCTGTCTCCTTAGGCATTATGTCCGATAGAGGTAGTATCAGTGATGAGGTGTTAGACGCTAGTCTACACGCACAATGTTATTGAGTGAGATACAGGATCATTTATAGTAACACAGGCGGGTAAAAAATAAGAAAAGTCCTTTGGAAGATCGAGTTTTCTGAAAAAACCACTGCATAAATCAATAACCAATAAAATTTATTAAACGTATCGATATTTGAGCTTTGTCGGTACGGACTTGGTTTCGGAGATTTTACACGTCTTTTATTACTTAAACACTCCCGAAGTTAAGTTAAAATAGCAAGAAAAACTAATCTTTGTTGGCTCCTAACTTTTTAATGTCTTTTAATTTTAGTATTCTGTTTCCGTACAGACAATATTACTAATGAGACAAAACCATGCCATGTTAAATTTTTGATGTACATTTTAGAACAGTGGAGTAATACACTCCCAAAGTTTGTTTGGGAAAAATGTGGACTAGATTAACCTTAACGTATAAAGTTAACCCTTAACTTGGCCATCATTAAAGCTATACAAAGTTAACTCAAATATGGTTAACGGTTGTTAAATATACTTTGTGGTGATGTTAGCAGAGAGTATTGTGAATTACTTTTATGTCGTAATAAGGGCAATTGGAATAAACAGTGGGTGTAGCCGAGGCGCCGGAAGTGGTGGCCATTGCCGCTGCGTTTCAAACTACCCACCGCGTACATATTTGCACTCAGTTTATTTCTATTGAACGACCGAATTATAAGTTATAAAACCGTTATTTACAATACAATCGGTTATTTGCACTCAGACTTTCACGTAAACGAAATTCAACTCAAGTTATTGTGACATTAAAATAAGTAATAAAATATTGTGGGTATACTCAAAGATTTACAACGAATACACTAATACATTTTATGTTATAATTAATAAATAATTTTCTGTTTTACAGTGACACTTTTATGTTGGCATTAGTTTCGTAACTTTAAGCCTATTATTTAAATAGAAAGGTACTGTTATGTTAAGACGGAAGACGCTCAAAGAGTTAAAGTTAGAATCACTTACAAAACATTATCAGAGAAAGGAATTTGTAGAATTTATATAAAATTAATGTTAATTATAACGGCAAGAATCATGGAAAATTAGAGGCTCGCTGAATGAAAGAAAATATGAAGGAATTTTTAAATAAATAAACTTTCTTATAAAACACTACAAAGTGAAAAATAACTAAAAAAGAAAAAAAAATACAGACGGATTGAGAATTCCTTCTTTAAGTCGGTTAATAATAAAATAGTAGGTAAATAGCAACATGGGTAGTAGTAAATGTGTCTTCATGTTTTTCCATTTGAATATCTCTGTGACTGACTAAAATTATACAGTTTTAGAGGCTAGCTAAATTTAATTGCTACGAGCCTATGATTTTTAAAGAACCTCGCAAATTCAATGTCATAGTTATTTAAACGTTTACAATATATTTAGCTAGTTTAGTCTCTGAAACTTCTTTCAGCATTTTACTGAAGTAATTTGCATAGTGTTTGCGTTTTTGCTGTTGCACTAAACTAAAATTTCATTGCCGAAATCTGAATTGAATTTTGCAAAATATTCAATCAAAATTCAATGATTATGTATTTATTTTCAACTCAATCTGTTCCTGGTGCGAATTAGTCGATTCGCACGAATTTACTCTTTCTAAACGGGCTAATTGACAACTCCAGAAATACGTAGGTATTAGGTAAATGGCACGTTTTGAATGTTATGCAATAAAGTAAGTAATTAGGTACATAAGTAACTAACATTCGTTCCATTTTCTCCTATTAGGTATCTAGTACCTACGGAACTAGTAAGGAAAATACTTTTTTTCTTAACTGTATTGCATCAAATTTAAAACGTGCCAATCGACTCGAATCGACTAATGGCCCGTTCCTGGTTGTGTAAAGACATAGTTTTATAGTTACGTGCTCATTTATACTTTTATTGTTAGAATTTTGATTTATTTCATGTTAGCATGTCTGCGTGCGTGTGTGCGTTTATGAGGCAGTCTGTTGTCACCTTCCTTGTCTGCCTGAGCCCACTAAACAACTAACTTTATGTATGCAGGGAAAACGGTTTGTCTTGTAATTTAGCAACTTAAGCCTAATATATAAATCACTCCGTTCGTTGTAATTACTGCCAATAAAATAGACTCTAAGCAACGCGTATTTACGCCACGAAACTTATGTTTATATACTTACAATGAATTATTGCTTATTACACCCGTCGAGAGGAACTTAAAGTTTTTAGAATAGGGTGGGTATTCTAAATGGAAAAAAATCTAAAAATATGTTTTTGAGATACCTTAGGCAAAAAGCAGTCGGAAAATGTTAGTTACACTTAGTTCATAAAATAACAAAACAAATTTAAAAATTCGTTTCAAAGTTTTCAGTTTTTTAAATCTGTTTCTTCCAACTAACTTTAAACAAACTCCATGAAATTGTAGCCCCATGTTATCACGTCATAGGTACGGCTCTGTTAACTAAAAGTGATAACTGTGTTGACAGTATTAATAAAAGTGCAAAGCATAAAAACGCTGATCAGTTGTGATCAGTGTATTTATGCTTTGTACTTTTATTATTTTCGTAACCAACGTAATTTTTATTGAAATAATATCTTGCATTCAGGTATAGCAAACCAACGATAAGTAGAATAACCAATTAAGAACTCATTTTCATATTATAAACCATTATCAAAATATCAGCGTTTTATTGTGTACACAGCCAACTCACGTCATGACCACAGAGCAATATGGCTTCCACTGCGACCAGCGTTTTCGTTAAATTACGCGTGAACTTTGAAAATGTAAAATTTAAAAACATTTGTAGAACATATTTCGATTTAAAAAAAAAACTGGTTTAATTATACTACTTATAGAATCTAATCGAGAATCTTCAAAAATGGGTATTGAAAGTTGTTGGCGATTGTGCATTGTTTTCTAACATAACTACCTTAAATCTATAGAGAAAATACTTTATGACCTTTCAGAGGAATTTGTTGAAACTATCTTTGGTGGGTATGATTTGATGCCAGCCTTGTGATGGAATGTTGTCCAAAGCGAGGGACAGGTTGTCCCACGTATTGTATGCAAATACGGTCGGCGCCACCGTGAGGAGCTGGGCTCGTTTGGCAGAGTTATGGGCGTCACATGGCGCGGTGACACGACGTCACTGATACGCTCGGCGTATTAATCACGCGCAGTAACGATAGCTCTAAGGAGCTCTGCCCATAACGCGAGAGCTGCGCCTCGCGGGGGGCGCGCACAGCGACATAACATTTCTCACTTCAATTTGTAGTCTTGTTTGTTTTTCTGTTTCCATCGTCTCACTTCATTTCAATCGGAGGTCGTTTTTTAATATAACTTTTATATATTTTTTTCATTCCGAGGTGACGTTTATCGTGACTCCCCGGGTGACGGCGACGCGTCGCGCCTCTAGTTAAATGACGATTTACCAGTTTTTCATTGGACTCCCGATGTCAGTCTCTTTACGAGCGAGTATTTTATTTGAAGATATTTTACTGCCACCGATGTTATGATGAACGTTTACGTACCTCTGAGTTATTTTAATGTTCCATATGAATTTGTGAACTTGAGACGCTACGGCCAATAAAAGATGAAATTGATTAAGGTATAAAGTTTAAACATTATTGTAGGTATTTGTTTGATTTTGTGTGCATTCACATTATGACTGTGTAATAAAATGTAAGCTTGCCTTATTATAAGTACTTTATTATAAATGTATACTTTTAACTTAATTGCCCAGTAGGAACGCAGTATAAAGTAATTGATATAAAACATTATTGATTTAAGCTATACCTAGTAACTTTCGAATACACAAATCTCTAAGACATGCATTATGTATGAAAAGTAACCGTATTCCGTGTTAGGTGTGAATTTGTTAATTAACTATTTATCATTAATATGATGACCCATTCATTTGTCAAAGACGCATCTTAACAGTCGCTTGATCTCGCAACCTCATCCTTATTCATTTTTATCTAATACATTATTTATATTCTCATACAGTAAAGTACAGTCAAGAACACAAGTAAAACAAAAAAATCATCATATAAAATCTGAAAAATGATAACTTAAACATTTGAAAATCGAAATAAAAAATAAGTAGGTAAGTAGAATATTGTCCTGTCCAACCAACAGATTCGTACATATCCAAAACAAATTGGTTGTTACAGTATTAGGTATATGAAAATAAAAGAAAACATCTGAAAATCGGTAAGCAAATAATATTAAAGTATTTACGAGTGTGGTGGCGATAATAAAACGGGTCCGATTGCTTTGCGAACTTAACTAATGCAAATGCAAAGAAATCCGCTACTTTAGAGAATCGTTACTCATGGCTTACCGCCGCTGTTGACTTAACCTCGACGACACATGGACAGTCGCGACCTAAACTTTTTCTTCTTGGAATATCTTTATCAATTTTATGCTATTAGTATTTTTAATACCAATTTTATTATATTTAATTTATTGTATTGGTGATGTTTTATAATTTTTTGATAACTTGTGAACTTAGGAAAAGCAGAGTAAAACTTATTGTTTTGTAAATTTTGTTTCTGTTTTATGGGCCTAGTTTCCTAAAAGTAACTGACCTATTTTTTTTACAAAAACTCATAAAATCTAAGAGTTGAGTGCGCGAGTGTGGCCGCCCACGGCCCAACTCGATTCAATCTGTTGACATCTCATATTGAGTGGACACGTGCTGTTTGTTTAAAATAAATTCATTATTTAACCGTTGCTACGGACAGAGGCAATTTAAACCGTACTTCATATTCTAATACATACTTAATGAGTACCGTTTATGAATCAATAGATAAATGTCGCATTATTTACAATGATTGTTATAACTTTATCCGTCCTCCTATGCTGTTAATTACCTAAGTTAATTATCAATAATTCAAAGGTGTCTAATTAGTTTTCATTAATTTTTAATAATTCAAATTAATTTTTTATACATCCTTACGTTATCGTTCAAAAATTATTGATTCATTAATGCAGGTGCTCATTAGTCATCGGTTTTATTGCATATATCAATTTAAATAGCTACTCTCGTACTACCGTAGAGTTTCGTCTCATGTTACCGTATATTGGCAGTTAATAAAACAATATTTTGCATTTTGTGACACATAAATATTTATAACGTTCATAAAAGTAGCGGTGATGGTGTCGGATTTATTTAGACATAGCGTGTCGTTATAGGCCGTGTCACGAGTGCTCGGAGTAAGGTACAAATGGGCCAATTTGTCGGCGCTCCGGTGCGGAGGCGAAAATCCGCCGTAATCCGCGGGCTCGCGCGCTAATCGAAATATCGACGCAGCCGCTTATTGACGAGTCGGCAGGCTCGACCCGACACCGTCACCTGACGCACTGACAGTCAACCCGAACACATCTGAATCGAAACAAAATTAATTCGTATCTGAGTACTGTTTTATTGTTGATTGGATTCATCAAATTAAGGCTTATGGGACATTTACAAATTTCAATGATTATTTGAAAAAGTCAAACCATTATTTACAGAAAATTAAAAAAAGCAGTGATGCTGTTTTTATAAAATTAACTCACTAATAATTTAACGTTAGACATCTAATTGGATTTACTTTATGCAACTTTACATCATTACTAGGTTCATGCATTTAATACTTAAAATTACTTTATCAACTTAAGTATTTCGATACTGTTAAACAAATAATGTTCTTCGTTTCATCTTCATACGTACTCGACGCTACCACAGACACATCCCGTGCGGCCGGCGGTCCGCAGCCATCTGTCCCCCACCGTCGGCCATGTTCCGCTCCTCCCCACGACCCTCCCAACGCCTCCCACCGTAATTACAACCATCGCCGACTTTCACCGCCACCGCAAACGTTATCTTATTCCTTTGATGTTAAAGATTAATGTCGTGTGATAGGTGGTTGCAGGGGAGCTAGGGTGGGTTGTTCCGCGCCGCATCCCTTCAGATCGGCTCATGTCGTCGCCTACGCAGTACGTGATACCATCGTGTTGCATAATTATTGTAATGCCTTCGTATCGGCAGCTCTCGTTTTATTGAATGCGTAATTGTTAGGTACCTATTGATATCTGCGGATTAAGATGGTAGCTATCCCAAAGTAGGGATCTCATTTTATGTTGGTATTGTTTTGCATATTCATGTGGTTTTTGTCTGTGGTTAATTCATTATGCATTTAATTTCTGGTTTCTTATTCTTATAGGACCCACAAGTAAAGTTAACTGTTAAGTATACTTAAGTATATTTAAATACAATTTTAAGATACGAGGTAGGTAATTTAAAATCCAGTAAAATCCATTTTTAAAGTGAACGAATAGAGCATGAGATGACAATAGGGTTCTACCTTGTCTTTGTACCTACTTTAATTAATTTATTAATCATAACCCAAGAAACACCGCGTTTACCACAGGGAATTTCAATCAACCAAAAGACAAGCATGCCTATGCCTCCAAAGCCGTTCTACTAATTATACAATTATTATTTTAAAGCATTAGATTTATAAGTAGCAAAATCCTCAAATCAGTTAATATTTTAAATCAAGTGTTAATAAAGTACCATCCCATCATCGATAGATCCCAGTAATTATAACTGAAAGTGAATATCGTCCGGTCCGGGATTAGGGCGGGGCGGCCATTCATTAGGCGCAGGTGAGGGTATTAGAAGTGCTGTAATGATTTGCACCACGCCCAAGATCATCACAACTTCTACGACTTTTGTGCCACTCAATAATGGATTGCTATTGAGATGTTTTTGAACAGATGTCAAAAGCAAGACGATTTTATACAGCATGGATTTTTTTCTTAGTAGACGAGATAAAGCTTTGGGAAATACTAGGGCTGGGGCCTTGTGGCTAAGTAATAGCAGCCGCAGGGGTTGATCGCTCAGGCTAAGCTATGGTTGGTCCGTGGATGGGAGACCATTTTTAGATACCAAGACTCTTCCGTGCCTCGGAAAGCACGTTAAGCCGTTAGTCCCAGCTGCTTTTCGTGGATCTTTGAGAGTTGTTGCGGGTTGTCAGAAGCTCGAAAGTCTGACAAACAGTCTTACCAAGGGGTATTGTGTTACCCAGTTACTGGGTTATAGAGGTCAGATAGTCAGGTTACACTGGAAGCTGACTCCAACATTGTTAAGAAAGGCTAGGCAGATGATGATCTATCTAACACTGATATTTAGCACTCGGTTGGACTGGCAACCGAATCTAAACCTTGTGTGTCGAGAAACGTCTACGCAGATTATGATAATGGCTTGCACCTATTAGCGGAATATGCATGGAAAAAACCGATGACGTCATACATTTAAAAAGAAACACAAAACATTAAAATCTACTCACACTCAAATTTAACTAATACAGTAATTATACGAACAATAAAGAAAGAACAGTCACGTTAATAATCTAACAACGAAAATGAATCGGCGCCTTTGCTTCCACAATTAACACGATGCCGCAATAAAAATAACTAGGCAGTGAAATTAATTAATTTACAGGCTTTAATTATCTCATCAGGGCTGTAAAACCATGGGCAGTGTGCGTCGGGCTGGCTTATCGTCTCGTCACATCGTTCGAGACATCGCCCTATTAATTACGGACCACGTTGTGTTATGAGAAATCACCGGCATTGTTATAGATAACGTGCTGTTTACTAATTAATGTTGCAGTGAATAGATTTCGTGTGTGAGTCCAGTAAACTATGGCTGACTTGAATGTAATGGATTGATTTAGACAGAACGAAAAGGAAGCATCGTTTCACAACGAAATCAAGTGTAATAATTAGAGATCGGATATTCGGATGCAAATTTGCCTAAAGTTAATTTTTGGTTATGAAAGTATGGAAGCGACTTCTAAATTATTAGCATTGCAAAACTATTCAGATATATATTTATTTAGAATTAATGTTTAAGCCCCGATGCAAATATATGTATGTAGGGTGTAAGGGAGAGTAAATTAAAATAAGATTATTTCATACAAAAGCTCATTCCATATTGGCCAACATCGCAACTTTAGGTAAATATGCATCCGAATATCCGATCTCTAGTAATAATACTAGTTGCCGGCTGGTCCATGGACGAGTGACCATCTTTACATACCAAGACCCCTCCGGGTGTCGGAAAGCACGTTAAGCCGTTGGTCCCGGCTGCCATTTGTGGATCTTTGACAGTTGTTCCGGGTCGTCAAAAAGCCCGAAAGTCTGACAACAGTCCACAAACCAGTTACTGTGTAGTAACCCAGTTTCTGGGTAATCACCCAGTAGGGAACTGGGTTGTGGAGGTCAGATAGGCAGCCGCTCCATGTAAAATACTAGTATTCAGCTGCATACGGTTAGACTGGTAGCTGACCCCAACATGGTTGGGAAAAAGCTAGGCAGATGATAGTCAAGTCAAGTATGTCTGATTGAACGAAAAAGCAGCATCGTTTCACAGAGAAATCAAGCGGAGACTGCCAGTTTTAGATACTGCAACAATATTGTTATTCATTGGTCACTATTTCATATCAAAATTAATTATCCTTTACGAGCGTTAAATTAATTCCAAAAACTAGTTATTTCAATTACCTATGTAGTTACACGCCTGTCGCCTAGTCATTTAAGCAACTAGCTCCGTCTAGAGCTGAGTAATTTTATTAGAATTTCCAGCGAACAAATTAATGAGCTTTAAATTAATTTTGAATATCTACAGCCAGTCTCTGACATGCCTTAAGCACGACACTCAACAGACCGACAGACAGTAGAACCTGCACCCCAATAGCGTAACGCACTTTCTACCACAACCCGAAGATTTTGAAGGAAATTCGTAATCCTTTGCCTTTATGCTTGCATGAATGTCTGAAAAGTTTGCTCGACAACGTAAACACATACATACATAATCACTCTACGAACCATTATTTCCAAACTTATTGACTACAAAAAAAAAAAAACTAAATACTTTCACAATCATTGGTAGTCTTTATATGCAAACAGAAATAGATTTGTACTAATATATAGTAATCAACATCACACCTAGGGATTGCAATCCCGCAAAACGGGATCACGCATTCCCGCGGGATCCCGCTGCTTTTATTAATATGCTGGATCCCGCACCTTTCAAAGCGCGGATCCGCCGATCCCGCATCTATGAAATTATGTTTTAAAATCAAATAGAAACTACAGATTTTTACGTAAAAATAAAAAGTTTATTTTTACGTAAAAATCAAAAAGTTAATTGCAACAGAAATTATTTATTTAAATTACCAATTACTTATACTAAATTAAAAGAAAATAAAAAAAATCTGTTTCAATTAATAAATGTTGATTTTTACACAAAAATCTGTAGTTTCAATTAAGAATGAGTAATCCCGCATATCAATCCCGCGGGATTGAATGAGCTGCGGGATTGCAATCCCTAATCACACCACCTTACATAAATGAAAGAACAAATTAGTGCAACTTCTGGTATCTGGTATTAAGGTCATATGAATAGAATCATGTGAAGGTACGGTTTCTGAAAGCAACGACTCAGGCTTAAGAAGATGGACTTACCATATTTCTACCATACTGTGACTTAGGCTGTCGTGCCCAAATTATTTTGTTACGTGCCACCAAAGGCACGCGTGCCATACGTTTGCCATCCCTGCCCTATAGTATTCCGATTGCTGGGACACAGGCCTCCTCCCTGTGTGTGAGCGGGACTGGGCCGTAACTTATACGCTTGGCCAGTGCGGGTTGGTATAAGGTTCATGTCTTCGACTTTTTGGTTCTAGGACTTGCCGGTTTCCTCACGATGTTTTCCTTCACCGTTTTGAGACTAAAGGTGAAATAAATTACACAATATCAAGGGCCTGTCCTATTTACAACTAGTAAGTCGCGGCCGTGTGGCATTCCGTGTGGTGCCGGACGTAAAGAATAGCACCATCCCATCTCTTCCCGTGGGTGTAAGAGGCGACAAAGGGATTTACTAGAGAATGGGCAGCAGCGTTCTCTATGCATTTGACCACCATACTGCGATCGCCAACCCGCCTGCTGAGCGTGGCGATTATGGCAAACAGTGAACATCTTTCGACTGAAATGATGATGATAATGAAATCGCGGCCATCACCACCGGGCCACTACCATCACTGCCCTCACAACGTAAAAAGACATGAATATTGTTGAATTGTCAAAATTCAATAGCATCGGGGTTATGTGTTACGCAGTTACCTGGCTGGTGTCCTAGACCCATTGTAGGTTGAAGATGTAATGGTTACCTTTTAGGATACTAAGTTCTCATATCTTTTCGACAATCATTTTTATTCAGCACACGTTTCTCTCTATTCACGTATCCTGCGTCAGCGGTATTATTCTAACCATCTGGCTTTTGATGAATTACCTGCATGTCTTACATAATCTGCCTAATTTCTAAACTTAAGACATTCTTATGACTGATGACTTCAAGTATTTGTCTGTAAATCCCAAAATGTTGAGCATGCCTGCATGTTCAAAGCAAACTTGGATAATTAAGGAAATCTTGTGGAAATGGAGCCTGCTTTCGGCTCGTCTTTGAGCTAAAAATTAACAAATAATATAATTATTTAGCTCTTGATTAATGTTAATACTTGTAATTAGCATTCATGTGAATGAGCCTGTAGGTACCTAGGCCACGTGTAACCACAATATCATTAACTCCTTTTTAATTTAAATAGCCAAATATAATGTGTAAAATATGTATGCTGTTTTTATTGTAACTAAGTGTAGGTTTAATGTAGCTTTTAAATTAAAACTCTTGAATAACATGTTATTATCGTAATGATGTAAACGTTACTACGTTGGGATGAAGATTTTAACCTTTATGTAGTATTATTTTATGATACAAAGAAATTATTTAAGATTTGCGTTTTCTTCTCCCTGTGAAGAGATTAGAAATAGTGTAAAGCCTTCAAAATGGCTTATATCTTTCTGTTTATTAGCCAATAACGGGGTTGATTGCCCAAGTGCGTTGTCTGTAGAGGATATCCACCCCTGGTAGGGACCTGGACACACCTATTACCATGGATTTAGTACATAATTTCGAAACGCCTGCGCGGGTTTTTTCCGTCGGTTTATTAAAAAAAAACTGCTGGTTAAGAGAAAATTGCAAAAACTACGCGGTCAAAATGTACGGCAGAGCTACTTTATTTTTCAATAACAACCTACTAAAAATTTATCCGCTATGGGACTAGAATCAGGTGCTGAATTCATGGTTTCAGTTTGCGCTTCGATGTCCTGGCCACCATGTATTTACGAACTTATCTACGACTCATCACTAGTGAAAGATTTTCTAAAACACCTCAGTTAGCAAATCATTTAGAATTACTTAAAGACTAAATTGTACCTTCTTTCCCAGATCGTCCTGAACTCGATGCACCGGTACCAGCCCCGGATCCACCTGGTGAAGGTCCGCGAAGGAGGCGGCACCATCACGGACCTGACGCGGGAACAGCACCGCACGTTCGTCTTCCCGGAGACGGTGTTCACAGCAGTCACCGCCTACCAGAACCAGCTCATTACTAAGCTCAAGATAGACTCCAACCCCTTCGCCAAAGGGTTTAGAGATTCATCGCGACTGACGGACTTTGATAGGTGAGTCTACAGCATTGTTGTATAAAGCACGAGATAATGTTACGCTGGGATATGTTTTTACCGAAAGAAGCAAATCGACCCTTTCTTCCCCGAGGTGTCGTAGAATTTGACATACGACCATATCATCAGGATAGATCTATATCTACCTTTACCTACAGCACCAAACTCCTGTGCTCTAACCTAGGCCTGTAGATGTACCTGATACTTGCACCATCTACATTTTGACTTGCTCGACAAAAATAAGTGTCAAGATTCTGGAAAAAAACGTAAGCATTTCCGGTGCTTTGTATATGGCGTTTGGACCATCACTCTAAAGTACCAACCTAACACGAAAACATTAATCCTGCCATTAAATTTTAACAGCCCATCAATACGTAAAGGTTCCAAAAATCGGTGACGAGCATCCAGCACGTTTAGTTTATTTGCGCTAAAGTGGTCTAAAGCGGCGTATGGTGCGGTTTGATAAATTGACAGGTTATTAGCAACAGTTGAAAGGCATTAGGTCCACCGTCCTGCAATTTGCCGCCAACGGTTTATCATGAATAAAAGATTAAAACCGTTCCTCCGCTGATCGCCCCGATATCGGCCGAGTGCGGCCGAATGCTGAGCGAGCCCACATTTAGGGCTGTTGTTATCCGCGTTATCGGCTAATCGACATTGCGAATGAGATTATGGGCGTAAAAATTATCTTGAGGGTGTATCGCGGACTTGCCCTCGAGTGTGCGCAAGATTGTTATGAGTAACATAAGTATTATTTTTATAGCCTTGTGTTTATCTTCCAAGTTAATAGCAGATTAGTCAAATGCAATTTTCCTATACAACATACCTACCTACTTACCGACTTTATAATCGCGATACAGTGATCTGTAATAACAGGATATCATCACGCCTTCTATCCATAAGGGATGAGGGGCTGAGGTGTACCTATAATATACACATTTAGCCAGATATGTTTAGTCACATTTAGTCACATGTAGTAGTTGGTGGGCTTATTGCCATCAACCGTAGCTGCTACTGAGAAATTCTAGATAGAAAAACCCAATAACACTTTGCCCGAAATGGGAATCAAACCCAGGACGTCATGCGATTGCGACCACTAGAGCAATAAGGAAGTCAAATTATAATGATCAGATGGGATTAGTCAGATTCATAATGTAGGGGGCAATTCAACTGTGTATAAACTAAATTCAACTTCAGAAACCCAATTGCACCTTTAACTGAAAATGTATGGTATGTAAGATAAATTAAATCTTATTATTAAATCTAAGGCAACATTGGAAGCTAGTCATCTAAAGTAACTGTAGGTACAACGAGTCCAGCTAATGAATACGCGAAGTATTTTATAGGTGAATAATAACGGACGTGTTCAAACTGATGTCATAATACTAATCAGTTTTATTGTATAACGTATAAAACTTTATCATGTTATTAGTAGAAACCATAAAAAAGCCGTTCTGTGCATGTTGGATACTTCTGTGTAGTAGGTACTATTATATTGTGGTCCTAATATCGTGACATGGAAACATCTAGGTTTTATAACCTCAATGTGTCAATTAAGAAAATTAGTCGCAATGTTCAAATGTGACCTCCATTCGAAACTATAATCAGTGTTTTAGGAAAAACTTGATCATTTGGTAGTTAGCTATAGTAAATATTATGTATACAACATGTAACGGAAAGGGAATATATATACCAAGGGTACATACAAGGGCACGACTTCTTGGAATGATATCAAACGATATTGGAAGGATCTTTTTAATCCTCTCTCTACATGATCGGACGTTATCAGAATTTTTAATACTACTAATCAAATACCAGAAACCGAACTTTTCAAATTGAAATGAAAACATCACTAGGAAGTGATTTATCATGATATTGGCAAGTAAAGGCACGTACAGACTAGCGCGACGCGACGGTCGCGTCGCGACACTCTTAGAACAATTTCTATGAAAACTTAATGGAAATGGTTCTACAAGTGTCGCGCCGCGCTGTCTCGTCGCGGCTGTTTGAAGAAGCCTTAACGTGGAAAGTTATTGACCTAAGTAGTGCGGTGACACGTTTGTTATGATTTGAATATAAGAAACATATGAAACCGAAAATTTGATATCAATTCTTAGAGTATTTTAATTTGAGCTGAAACTATGTATAGTGATTCTATACCAGCTGTTATCTTTAGTGCTTAAGGGTAGCAATAGGGTTTCTATTACACCCTGAATAGTTACCTAATTCTTCTGGTGGAAACAGGTATCCGTAAGAAAGTTTAATAAACAGCATCGTGGGTCTAGTGTCACAAGTCCTGGGTTCGATTGCCAGATGAGCAAAGTATAATTGTGTTTTTCTATCTGGAATTTCTCAATAGCAGCCCAGACTGGATTTGTGACCGGTCGATGGCAACCGTCGTCGTCCGTGTGGTGCCGGATGTAAAGAATAGCACCATCCCATTTTTTCCCGTGGGTGTCGTAGGAGGCGATTAAGGCACTTACTAGAGAATGGGCAGTAACGTTCTCTATGCGTTGTACCACAATACTGCGATCGCCAACCCGCCTGCCAAGCGTGGCGATAATGGCAACACCCCCAAATCGGTCGAGGTGGCGGTGCTTGGGGAGGCCTATGTCCAGCAATGGACGTCTTTCGGCTAAAATGATGATGATGATGGCAACAGGCTCGTGTCCTATTACACGGGACTGAAACATGGCAAAAAACTGTCGAAATGTGGGTGAACTATCCTCGTAGGTACACCTCTGGCGAGGAAACAAGGTGATGTTATGTACGTTTGATAAGCATAAGTAGTTGATTTTTTTTGAAGGATTGTGTCGTGGCTTATTGTTTGATTTGCATGAGGCAAAAACTTTGTATAGTCTAAAATAATTCTTCCAAGCATGGAACTAGTTCACATATCACATACAAAAGGTAGAAGGACAGGTACCGATGACTCACTGAGGGTCAGGGTTTTCTAAACAGTGAAAAGCAAGCACCTTCTCACAGACTATGGTCCTCTGGTACTGCACAAATCAATTTAGCAATGTTTCTGTTCAACTCATAGAATCCAGTACCGCTATTGTATTCACTTTTACCTCAGTTGTTCAGTATTAACGTCAATATCTTTCTATTGTGGATGTCTCGTCACCTTTCGCCGAGAACAATCGACTATTAACGCGATAGACGTGGGAAACCAATCACTTGAACATTTTCCACTATTCGCGTTGTCTGGACTGCTAAGAAAGACTTATGTGGGTACAATAAACTTACAATTTACTCTTGCTGGTGAATAACCTCAGTTTTAGACATTTGTGACTGGAAATTGGTATGTCCTAGAAGTAAAATTTCGAAGACATGCGACATCACAACTTACACAGGTGAACTCACTCCCTTTCACAGAGAGGAGGCCTGTGTTCCAGCAGAGGGAACATTAAGTCTGATTAGCCTTATGCTTATCATGACTGGATTGTGGACTGGGCACGCTAAATGCAGAAGTCACAGCAGCGGTTACAATGTATGAGAATATTATACAGGTCGAGATTTTAAAACAAGACTGCAAGTGGAAACTGAGACTAGCTGTGAAAGACACAAACAGCCAAAATAACCAGACCAAAAAAAAGAAACAGTGCGGTCGAGAGTAGACAACCAGCCTTCTAAAAAAGGCCTTTGTCTTCTTTAGTGAACTTTTCGTATTCTTTATGGCAAATTTTTTGGCTTACAGTGCCGTTTCAGAAAGCTCTACATTCATTTTGATAAACGTAAATACGGCACGTCGACGGATACACGGTATAAGGGGAACGCTTCCGAAGCCAGAACATAGGTTAATATACAACCTAAATGCAAACAGATACCAATAACCTTTCGCCTTAAATTGGTTGTTTGCATCAATTTAAAACGTTCGACGCTTCTGTTTTTTGTCTATTTATTATATTTTCGTGGCGCTTTACAAAGGATGCCTAAACCTGAACTCGCCGCCTGGACTTGGGGTCGTTTTTAAATGTGTTTAATCTCAAATAATGGTTCATTTAACTGTTCTTACCGCATAGTGCACAAAAAATGTTTTTTTTTGTGGTATGATTTTTTTTAAGGTACTGTATCGAGAATTGCTAGCCCTATCATCACCTGTATTCGTTTTCAGAAGCGTTTCGATTACACTGTATTATTACAGATTATGCTACGTATAGAGAGCACAAGAGCAGTGGTGGCCCAGTGGCAACCGCCGCGACTTACGAATTGTAGGTCGAAGGTTCGAACCCGACATATTTTGTTAACGTTATTTCATCACCACTGCTCTTAAAACGGTGAAGGTAAACATCGTGAGGAAACGGGCATGTCCTAGAACCAAAAATTCGAAGACATGTGACATTTATCAACCCGCACTGAACCCGGCCGTGGTGGATAACGGCCCACTCCCTCTCACCGAAGGGAGGCCTGTGTCCCAGCAGTGGCAATATTATGGGCTGAATATGCTTTTGCTGTGCCACGTATTGCGTTTAGTGTGGCTTCTATGTCCACCGGTTACAAAACAGTCTATGAAGATAAATAAAGACCAACACTGTCTTCGTGGTATTCAAAACTGAGAAGACATAGTTAAACCAATACCTATCCAGTAAAACGACTTGCAGTAGGTATCCATTCCTATTAATGTCCTGCTAATTGCCTATGTTTTTTGCAAGAGGTACCTTTAAGCAAAAGGTTTACTCAAGTAGGTACTTTTTACAATTATAATTGCTCATTTTGATTTCAAGTAGGTATCTTGCTTCATTAGGCCCGGTAGGTATGTTCCAAAATTTACTAATACTTTATATTATACGTACACTATTGGTAAATTAAGAATACATAATTGTTACAAATTGTGTAAAATAAATCAGTGTTACAATAGACTTATTACCATAGCATGTTGTAGTTGGCTTGTCGCCTTGTAAGAAGGTATTACTCGTGAAAACCTTGAAGGGCGTGTCCACAGAGTATAAAATCTACGTATTAATACTAGTTACTTATTACGACAATGTTAGTAATAATTTTTTAACGTTCCTTTGTCCACATAATTATGAACTTTAATACGTCGTAAAGCTGCAAGTTCAGACTAAAATTCTTTAATACCTAAGTGGGACATAAAACTTAATGCAAAGGTCACAGTCATGCAACAGCCAAAGACTTATTTTTGCTGTTCATAATCATTATTTTAGCTGAAAAACGGACATATGAATTCCTCTGCCAAGCACCACCACTTTGACTGATTCTGAGCTTTTTTTCCGCCTTTTTCCAGTTAGTCACTCACACCTATTTTATATGAATGACAAATTAGCATTTCAAGTCTAGGTAGAGTCCTTACTTCTATTTATTGTCCATTGATAAATCTACCTGCAGGCACTACATCTTAAGTAATAAATTGTATCATAGCAGCATCTGACCATCTCGGAAGAAATGTTATCGATCATTGAATAAAATACGAATAAGTAGAACAGATATTAAACCTCGAAGATCGAGACCAGATAGCGATCCATTTATAAAATGTAAAAAATAATATTTAGCGGAATATAGCGTGTTTCGCTCATTAAGTCGAGGTGTTGGGTGACTGAGGCGAGAATGCGCCGCAAGGAACGGCCGGGCGTTCCCATGCGCCGACTGGACCACTACTTTCGACTCACGATCAACCACGGACATCGGTAAGGGTGCCTTTATGTGGGGCATTACCACTCAGAAAAGTATTTTGTCTCTGAGTTTTCGTTAGTACACTGTAAAACACTGTAGAATTTCAAACGTTGCATCGCCAGATTGATTTGTGTGGTGACTGTGGTGAGCAAAGTCACATTACCACTACAGTAATTCATCTGTCATGAATTTATGACTTCATCAAAACATGGCTAATGTCATAATTTTTTATATAATTATATGAAAATTTAATGTGTTAATCATAGCATACCTATTAGCGTAGGTACCTACTATTTTACGATTACCAAAATTGCAATATTGTACCTTAGTCAGGAAATAGGTAACCGCTTCATATTTTTAACTATTCAATAGGAGGTTTTTTTTATTTATTAGTATTTTAGTTCGTTTATGGTGTCAGTATGGAGGCATCTTTGGTTTCGTGTTAACACGTTCGAGGTTGCGTGGTTGCGGGCGGAGGGCGGGTTGCGGCGCGGCGGCGTGTGGAAACAGCTCACGTCAACGGCGGCCGGAGCCGGCGGCGGCGGCGCGTAATCACAGGGCTCGCTCCTCATTATGCCCTAAACGACAAATTAAAGCGCATTTCTATTATCTGGCCATCGGTGTGATGCCCGTACGGCCGGAGTCCGGACCGGTTCTCCGGAGGCGGTGTGTAGACTGACGCGTTCTCGCTCACGTGTTTATACTTTAGCAACAACCTGCTGAATTGACTATGCATAAACAATTACCGATTCACCTTTTAAGATTGTATATTGAAAGCAATTTGACGTTCACTACACGGATTGTAATACAAGGTTGTGTGGTAGCTTTTATGGTTTAGTATTTCGTGCGATGACATCGTTGAGAGTATGACTTAAGAGGAAACATTAAAGACATGTTGATCAACGTGCTCCCCATACATCCTGTGTGATCTTTGAAGTCAGTAATTGTTTACTTTCAAATGAGTACTTACTAAAACTCCCGCATTAGCTCTTAAGATTTTTTGTGTTACAGTAGGAGCATGACGGGCGGAATTATCGGACCTATTAATAATGTAATCGACGTAGGCGTCAGTGGGTAGCTACCGATTTATATTAATTGATACAGCATCAGCTCGATGATAGTTCGGACCGGTGATTGACGGTTAATTCGAGATGTTATCGGTGCAATTACCGCTTCCACTGAGTCTGTACCTTTGGCCGGTTCACTCGCTACCGGCATTGATCTGGCATTTTCTTGCCCACGCTCGATGTCATCTACTGACAAATATTTTGTATGACTTGTGTTTTGCGATAAAACCCACACCGTTTCTTATTTGATTGAAAATTATAACTCTATTCAATATTTATGGGATTTTTTTTTGTAAGGTTGCGAAAGAAATCGACGCTCTCGATTTTAATGTTCTACATATTACAAAGAGACCTTTAAATTAACGTGTTTAATTTTAATAGTGAGTGACACTTCCTGTTGCTCTCACTCGAGCGAATATAACGGAATGCAAGACTGAATAATTAGAGGTTCTTGTATCGCGTGCTCCGTTGATTGGTGTCGGGCGCGGCGCTACTGTGCGCCCGCGCTCACCGCTCGCACATAGCTCAGCGGGTAATTCAGCTCAACGGACACCTCTATCGATACTATCTTGAACAGAATTGCCACTCCGCTGTCTGTCACTCACTCCTACGCCCGCACCACTTGATTTGACGAGTGTAGGTTAATTTTAAAAGCCGTCTAATCACTTCCGTTTGCATTGTTCAACCACTCAACTATTAAACACTTTCTATTCTGATTGCCGAATTCACACCGACTCATAAATATAAATATTTAAAACAACGCCTAACGGCGCTCAGCCTTAATGACTTCCTTCGCTGACGTCCGAAATCGTCAGACAATAAGTATGATGAATTGCCATTGTGTGAGAATCGGGCGGTGGAGTTATTTGGCGTGGTGGTCGAGGCGGCTTTTCATCCATTAATTAATAAGATCCGCCCCTCGCTCAATCAGAGCCGATATTTAGCGGCGAGGAGTTATATTTATGCTCGGACGCACCTCTTGGTTAATTGCATGCGATTCACTTACGAGCTAGGAATAACTTTAACGACAACCGCGTGCTGCCCGCGGCACGCTGCGTGTTTCACAGTTACGTTGCGTTAACTATTTTTTAAATATCAACCATCTATCACATTTAGTTACACGATCATAGACAATGAACTGTTGCGCCAGCACTTATTGCTATTTTTATCTAATGAGTCAGCCGCGTGAGTGATTTACTACAGGCGACCCGAGGAGTATCCTCAAATAGATCAAATTGACATTCCATAAATGTTTTTATGAGCACCGCCATAAATAACCTTCCTTTGTAGAATAATAAGAATAAAATTCATTTTTATAAAGCTTAAGAGCGAAGTAAATGCTATAAATCTGTGCACTAATAATCTACATTAAGCAAAATATTACGAGTAGAGGAAATAATATTTCACTTTTTATCAGATAGACACATTATGCATTTGCGGGCAAATATCGATAGCGGTCGGCGCAAGATATCGATAAGACCGCGCGAGCATGCCGGCCGGGCCTATCGACGGCCTGTGAGAGCCGCCGCCCTGTAATTTGCCGGCGGAGAGTGTTGGCTATTACTGCTGATACCGAGATCATAATAAATACGCCATTAACGCCCCCGCAGCACCCGAAACGACATAACCACCCGGCGATACAGACCTTCTGGCCCAGCACTAATACCGCGCCACTTACGACCTTTTGTAACTCAAAGCTTTAAGTGTAAATTTTAAGGTATTAGTGCTGTGGAATGTGTTAGTTCACAATTTAACATTCAGTTTTGATTGCCTTCAATTATGCGCGAAGTTAAAATGTTTTAATATTGAGAGCTTTAAAAAATATTTTTTAGCTGAGGAAAACTTTAAGCTTTAGACATGTAGGTAGGTAATTTATGATGGCATGAATATCCACAAGTCCAATATAAAAATAAAAGATAAGTAGTCATTACTTCACATGTTAAACTGTCACTAAATTGTTCCATGAAACACAGCATGTGAAGCTTTCTCTCAACGAGCTACGACTCTACGAGAGTCATCCGCTACGATAAGTGAAACTGACGTCGAGTTAATATCGCGTGATAAAATTGTGTGAAATCGCTGAGACGTTGTGGTTAACTCCAGATTATTATAACAATAACACTGGCTATTATTCTTTTTTATAGAAATTAGGAGATCAATAAAAAAATCTATAATATGTGTTAGCGTGTGTGGGCACTACCTGTTTTTAATTCCCGGGGAGAGCGCGCCGGCGCCCGGGGCCGCCGCTCCGGTGATAGATTAAATTCGACACGGCATCTCGTGATGTCATGCCAATTTTGAGGCTTAGCTCGAGCACGCCGTGTCGTCACGCTCATTTACCGCTCTCGGACTAACGCTCGTATCTCAGGACGGAACCCATTATTAATAACATCTCCTCAGATTTACGCTTGCTCGGAACTACTCCACAACGAACGTGTTCCCTGAGGAAAACGGGAAGGAGCAAGCACTAACTAGATTTCTATTGAGCAGGCGTGAAAGACGCATTATTGCACACTTATAAGTGTCGATAGTTTCGTAGAGACGCGAAAATAGCGAGTTAACGGGAAGCGTGATCGGTGGCGGTCGCGACAACCTCCAGGAACCGATAAAGGGCATCACGCGCCGGCGCAGTAAAGGGCCGCACTCACGCACGAGCTCGCCGCGCGCCTCGTTAACTGCGACACTACTCGTAAAGACGCTTCGCAGAAACAATCGACAGCGATACACTCCTTGTTTAACACTTTTCCATAAGGGCAGTGCGTTTTAAAAATGCCTACCACACAATATGTGAGGTAGGTGTTTTATTTAAAGATTCTGCTTATTGCAAATGTTGGAGTTATACTGGCATTGTAAATCAAAGCTAAACGTACGAGTCGTAAACAAAGCTGACCACGTCGTATTTCATCGAGGCTGAATTTTACATAACAGCTTCTAGTGTGACGTTCGTAACGTTTTATGAGATTTGAAATCGCCACGTGGCCGCCGGTGGCCGGTGTCGTTCCTCGAACTCGGTTTTATAGACTACGGACCGATGAAACCCAACGAACAGTCCGTCTCGCGAAACGAGAGGTTCGCGGAACTCGACGCGACCGTGCACACTTTACCGAAATAGGACTTATTACTATCAGAAAACAAACTTCGTCTCAATATGAATATTATTCTAAAAATACATTTCTTATTAGAGCTTTAAGATGTAAAACTGTTCGCAGATACTGGAAATGCTGCGTATGTCTAGGACCCTAACAATAACAGTGAAACCCTACGAGTTCTAGCGTGTCGGAAATAACTCATACTCAATATTACCTAGGTACTTAGTTTGAAGTCAGAATGAGTAGACCGGCTATGTGATGGGTCTTTTTCTTTTTACACTGTGGTATGTTACGAGTATAATTAACGTGTGTGTTGTGCCTTCTCCGCAGAGACCCGATGGAGCTGATGTTAATGGAGCAGCAGTTGCTGCGGTCTCCTCTGCGGCTGTACGCGGGTGGTGCCGACGAGGAGGCGGAGAAACGCGCGGCGTGGGCAAGGTCGCCGGCTGCCCTCCAGCTGTTGGCCCTCGGTGGCCGTGCATGGCCCAGCGCCTGGGCGCAGCCGCTGGCGCTGCCCCACGACCTGTGGCTGCAAAAGCCCCCTACGCCACTGCGCTACTGCCCCTACCCGACACCCACGCACCCCAACGCGCCACCCCAGCAGTCTCGCCCGCAGCACTCGCCTTCGCCCAGACATCCACTGTGAACTTACCACAATCATCTTCCTTGGACTGTGTTTTTTTAACCGGAAGAGGGTTTGCCACTGGCTCTTTGTAGCCAGTCAGTTTAAGCACCACCAATGTACTGCCAAAATGTTAGAACCAGGTAATCAGTTCAATACGAACAGACTGTGCTTTATCTGGATTTGTAAGTTGGTGGCAGGCTTCCAGGCTTTAACGAAAACGTGCTGTGACGACCGCTCCATCATTAATCAATATCGAGCACTTGTACTAGTACTCGCTTGAACTATAAATGGTGAGACCGGCTAGTAAAAGACTATTTATTTTATTCAAAGTGAGTTTTAAATTAGTACCTTAATAGACGAATGTATGTAACTGAGTAGTTTAAGAGGTTGTCGATAGGTATATTGTGTACTTTAAAACATAATTTCAAGGTTCCTACCCGAAAGTATAATATTGAAAAGTAAAATTAATGTAGAGTGAAATGAATATTAATTAACGATAGTTACCTGCACATATTAGTTTTTTATTTCTTTTAATCATTTATTTTTTTCGTTTCTGTCTCTGAGAAACATTATTTTGTTAAATAACATCATTATGATTGATATAATAATAAACCAAAGAAAAAATAAGTTTGCAAAACAAAATCCTACCTGAAACCATGATTCGACCATATTTAAACATTCCAAAACATATAATATTTCCAGTAATTTTATAGATATAAATACATATATTATGCCAGAAAACTTTAATTCACTAAGTTCCCTTTTGAGGGTATGGCAAGGCAATTCGTAAATGGTAATCGTGGTAAATCGATCCCAAATACACTTTCGACATTCGTTGTGACGATCTTTGTCGATTCGAGTCGATTTCTCCTCATGCATCGTTTCCAACGACAGTCGAATCCAGCAAGGTCAGAGGGTAAACTTCATACTAACATTGAAGTATTTACTAAAACTGAATTAAGACTGCGACATTTACTTATCATCATACCTTTTCAGAGATGATGTAATCATCATCATCATCATCTACCCAGTCCATCATTCCAGTCTAACCAGTTGCAGCTGAATACCAGTATTTTACATGGAGCGACTGCCTATCTGACATCCACAACCCAGTTACTGGGTAACACGATAGCCCTTGGTAAGACTGGTGAGATGATGTTGATATACAAAAAAAAAATATTTGTGTGTTCGTATGAGAAATTCGTTCGAATCGTATAAGTGTCGCATTCCACGTGTCATATCTATTGGATGAATCAGACTTGTTAGCATCATTTTGCAGCAGCAAGCCACTATGCATGTTTAAAATAAAAGATGGAAGTGAATCAATGCGAATTCAAATAAATTATGATTGATGCTGACTACTGTGGTTAGCCCTTGTTAGTGAAGTTATTAATAACTGATTTATGAACGTCTCCTGAGACGAATTCCAAACCCAAGTGATGTATAATCTATAATGTACCTATATGTATACATTCTAATACATAAGTCTATTTATATTGTACTTGTAGCCGTAAGATATATGAAAATGTATGTACTGTATAGTGGTTGAGTAAATTATTTTTGTAGGATAAGCACTGTATATAGTGGGTCACCTAGATGTTTATATCAAATAAGAGGTTTTGAAGAAGTATTGTCTTAGTAGAGAAATATGTCGCGGAAGCTCTCATTGTCGTACTTATGTATTTACCTTTTTATGTACTCCTTGCAATGTAAAGAAAGGTAAAATTTCCTTTTTACCTCATAAGGAAGTGCACATAGATACATTTTTTTATCTGCCTAATGAATTCTATTCATTATGTAATGCTCCCGCAGATTGGCTCGATACGACTCTAGTAGATCAATTTCCATGAAGTTTCATATAAATTGTTCTATTAGAGTCACGTCACGCTTGTCTGCGGAAGCCTTAAAATGAGAAAAATTATATCTTATACGAGCCTGCTTATTCCTGCCTATCATTGCCAATTCTACCAATTTTCCAAAATGTATTTAACTAGACAATAAAAATCGTAACTATGAATAAACTTGCACAATTTTAGTTCTACATCATAAATATAAGATGATAAATGTAACATCGAATTCCCCTTTTGTATCGGAATATCATTGTAGATGAGAGGGAGAGGGTGCAAGCAATAATGCTAATGGGGTTTAACTTACATATTTATAGACCTTCTGTGGTTACAGTTATTTTTACTATAAAGGGATCTAAAGTTTACGCTTTGAAGGATGTAATATTGGTCAATAAAAACTAGATACACGATTTAAAAAAATGCATGTTGCGTTCGATTGTTTGAAATTGTTATCTTCAAACACACTAAAAATAGGAATGGCTTACATTCTGACAGTTCAACGACATTCATTGGGTTATTTACGCCGTTGAACAGTCAAATTTTTCGGACATATGAAGCAATGAAAATGGAAAAAATAGAAAAATCAAAAATAGATCGTCAAAATAGATTTTAATTAATAGTGTGTTATACAACCAGGGTGCTAGTCCGATTTTGTAGAACTGCTTGTTGTATACTATAAGGTGAAGAAACAACAACAATACAAGTTGCCCCGTATAAACAGTGTTAAGACGATGCAAGTAATTTGTTGCTGAATGTTATTGACTGCTACAGACAATACAATTGCATCGTGTAAATGGGGCTTAGTTACTAATGGTCTAATGTAATATCCTAAGTTCCTATTAATCTGATGTATACATACCTAAATATAAACTTCATTAAGTTGCTTAAAAACAAAATATCAAACGGAAACATGCATCACATCGTCTGATATAAATCAATCAGATTAAATACTTAGTCAAAAATCACTTTGCGAAAAGGATGTTTTTAAAAGATGTATGAGATCACTTCCTTTATAAAATTGACTTGGATATGTATTTACTTATGAACTAAGTTCTCCAGATTTTTTTGCATCTACACTCTCCTATGGCTTCCTGTCGCTAAAATATACTAGCACAATATCTCATTGTTTTCGAAAATAAATGAAAATAATATTAGAATTCTGGTTATGTTAATCTTTCTCTTATCATATATAACTGGATGCAGTGATTAATAATTACAATATGTAATTTATCTTCTCCGTCTGGATATACAAGCATGAGATTTGTGGAACTATGTTTTCTCCATGGCCTGTGATGCATAGAATCTTTGATATCTATATAATTAATGTATGTCTAGCTAGATCCTATCTACATAATGTCATCTGATTTAATATATTTGTACGAGATGCGAGCGACGCGCGGAAGTAGCGACACATATCAGGGTTGAGCCCTAAGTGTTAATAAACCGAAATGAAACTTAAGTGTTGTTTTATTTGACTCATAGAAAACCTTCAGCCCCTGGTGTGTAGTGGCTGCGGGAATCATAGCGTGTCGGTAGCAATATACAACCAGCCCAGAATTTGGCTACGAGCTTGGCACTTTCAGTAGCGTCTATCAACTCCTGTGGCATGCAAACAACAGACTATCTGGCCAATATTGACTGACTACATGAAGCTACGAAATGCAACGGCTACTGAAGAAGCCACCAGACATGCTGAGACTTAAATTAAATCGCATTTAATTATGTTTGTGGTGCTACATATAGAAAAAAAAACAGTCACTCTGCGATCATTGTCGAGAAATTGCACTAAAGAATGCTCATACCTACACGACCAAAGCCATGTTGAACTACTTAGATATATCGACAAATGATACAGAGTTGTACCTACCTCGAAGTATAATTTAGACGAGGCACCAAGAATGTCCCCTTAAATTATTCACACTTAGTGTAAAATGCAACGTCGACTATTTGAGCTAGCACACTGCTTTGAGCACTTTGCTGATCATCATCGGCCTATAACAGTCTAGAGTTAGTTAGTACAGCAATGGTAGCTCAGTGGCAAGGGCCTCGACTTACTGACTTGTAGGTCGTGGGTCCGAATTCGAAATCAGACAGGCGCTTTAATTTGTGTAATTTATTTTATTTGATCGTGACGAAATCGACATATTCAAAAATCAAAAATTCGAAGAGATGTGAGTGACATCACCAATTCCAAATCCGCATGAGCCCACCGCGTGTTGGGTTTCAGGCCGCGCCCTCTTACAGAGAGAAGGCCTGTATCTCATGCAGCAGTGAGAAAACTATAGACTGATTGTGCTATAGCTGTCCACTGCTGGACAGAGGACTCTCCAATCGCACGCCATTTAATTCTGCGGCTACTCTCATCCAGCTGATATAAGCATTGGTTGAGAGTCGACGATAGAGATAGAAGGATGACCTAGCGAAATCTTCGTAAAAGACTTTGACTTTGAAGATCGTCGCTCCACCTAGCCCGAGGCCGTCCTACCATATACAAGTACGTTTGTTGATAAAAGGCTGAAAATCCAACTGCCGATAGATGGCGGTGAGGCTCTCAATTTCTAAAGTTGAATGCTGATAAAGGTATTAGGAGGATATAGTGCAATAACATAGGTGAAGGGAGAGGTCTAGTTTAGTAATTACTACTGTGAGTGCCTACTGTAAGCTCTCGCTTGCACTCACCACCCTGCTTATTGTAACCCTCCCATCCCAATCCTGTTTTTAAAGAGGCAGACCTAAAGCACGGGCGGCGTCTCATCTGAGATTATTTTTAACTCAAAAAAAAGGAATTACATTCCCAATCAGTGTCAATTTTTACGACAGGTTTCGTTAGATCGCAAATAGTGGACTAACCCAACCAGTTTTAAAAACCATATGGGTATCTATCTACCTAACGTTATCTCTACTGTTTAAAATAACAACATATGAATCTGTTAAACAGTTTAAGATCACCAATTACTTATTGCACAAAAAAGGAAAGACTAACGACTGTGAACAAACATGGTCCGTCTGTTTCACGCTTGATTAACTTCAACTATTGCCGTCTTTATTACTTTACAGTCTGCAAAAACGAGTAAAATTTATGTAATTCCCAATTGTATACAGGTACAATTCCCAATTGTGTATTTAATATACACTCGTAGTAACATACTAGCTCCATTTTGTAGTCTTTCGAAACTTCCAACAGAAGTTGCAATGGTACGTGACCATTGCAACTTTAAAAAAGGAAGCTATCAATTTAATCCTATACATAAGACATAAAACAATAACTGGTAGTTTAATAATCGAACCGTACCCACCGGTCTATCAACTATCAAGGACGCCATATTTCTTAACCACAGCTACGAACCGTTACTATTTACGAGACGGCTAATAAATAATCGTCACACTTTTATTTTCTGTCTTTATTAAGTGTCATTAGGCATTATTAAGCGCGTATATCGATGATGATCGGCCTTCCGTCCGTCCGGTAATTGCCGGCGATGTAAGCGGCCTACAAATTGAAAGCGGCCGCAGCCCGAGGCGGGTATTGATGGATCTGCTGCCATCGGGAAATTATAGCTGGCCCTTGCGACAGCTTCGCAAATTGTGCGTATAATGCTAGTAAATAATACGGCGTTCGCTATAAATTCATTTGAGGCTAGGATATAAGTATAGGTCTCACGTATCGTGCGAGGAAGACACACGTATGAGCGCGATATCTATGACTCTAGTTTTTCATATTTCGCACGTTGCCACGATATCGGAGCACCCCACGTGCACTCGCTACAATTTGAGCGTGCGCTGACGTGGCTGGCTCGCCCTTTGTGTCTGCGTGAGAGACATTCAAACAGAGAATGCCCGCGCGCCGCTCTGCCCGCGCCGCCCGATGCATAAATTAGCACGGGCGTATTTCGCAGACATCGACTGATTGACTCCTTTCATTACCGTCTCGCATTGTTCGCAGCCTGAGAAAAATTGAACATCCTTTTGGAATCACAACACATTTCATAATTATGGACTATTGTGGCGTTGTCGGAGCTAATCGTCGGGACGAGCGCTCTCCTCGCCCGGGGAGCGCAAGAGATATATTGGCGTACGTAAAGACGGAGACTGATCCCATAATGGCTGGCGCTGATTCGTTTTCAAGGGAAACACTAGTTCGAAGAAAGCTCTCCAGGATTTAATGTCCTGTCAGAAAAGTGTTCGAATGGCCATTGTTAGCTGAAAGATGCACGTGCTATTCTCGCGCGAAGCACCTAACAGCACAGAAAGGAAACTAATTTTAGATTCTGACATCGATTAAAAGGAATCGGAAAGCCGGAGTACTTGAGCGAGATATGAATGTTATGTACTGTTGGGGGCGAGTTTTGTGTTCGGTGGAACGTTTGAAATTATTGGCATTAATTGTGCTCATTTGTCGGGCGCCATAGTGGCATTGTTCCCGTGGTGTGGCAGATTTATCAGTGATTAAGCACGTTAGACGTTGTAGGTGCCCACGTGCGAGCCCTGTGCCCGGTCGTGGCCTATGCGCGATCGCGATCGGCTCATATTGCGCCTGTGGGAACATTTAAGTGTATAGAATCACCTAAAGTGCAAACTAATGCGATGCTTACGGTTAAGGACGTGAAGCGTGACTTGTTTAATCTAATTCGATCAAATGAGAATAGAAAGACAAGTTAACTTCAGGTGAGACACTTCACAGGCTATTACCGAGGTACCGCACCTATCAATCGGGGAGCGGTCCAGATGTTTGTGTCGCTCGTCCGGCCCGGCACAACGGTTGTCCGTGGCAAACGTTTTTCTAAGTCAAAGTTGTAACGGTGTGTGTCTGTCAGCCGCGTCCGGCGTCAGCTGCCAGCTCTAGCGATCGGATAGACAAGTAAATAGAGGTGGGCTAATCGTCGCGTCCAGCAAGGGAAACGACGAATTACTCCGTCACGGTGTTCCCAACGATTGCTTTGTTATTGGCGATATCACGGCGATTGATGCAGCGAGGCACCTGTGCGAATTGTAAAAATCAAGGCTGTGTTTTTGCTGCGTAAATAAAAGAGTTAATTTTCATTATTTGTACAGGTTTATGTGTTTAGAGGCATGGCACAGTTAGAGCGTTGATTGACAGGGTAGTTGGTGCAAAGTAGCATGATTATCGTGTGGGTGAGTGGCAGCCGTGGCACGGCGCGGAGAGGAGACGTCGTTAGCCGCGTGTGATCGACAGATGGACAGACTAACCGCCGCTGGGTACCTAACAGCGCTGTACTTGATACTTGTGATAACTACGTGCGAATGCGAACTTTGATAAACATTGCGTTATTACAGTCTCCGAGTGGATGGTTAGAGAACGTATACTTTAGTTGTTTTCAACACTGTTGTGCAAATTGTACTTTAAAAGGCCACGTACGGACGTTCTCAATTTTGTTATAGCAAAGCATTTCTTTGAACGTTGTCAGTGTTTCTAAAGACCAATCAAGGATATAGTGTAATCGAAATGTTCGAGTAACGACTTCGAAATCACGCGTGACGTTTTGCCACTATCAGAAATATATGCCTACTACTACTAGTAGGTACATATTCTTGGCAAACTTGGCAAACTTTTTATTCAGTTGATCAGTTAAGAGTCTTGATTTATACTATTCTTAACTTTGTCATGTTCAATTTGTCTACAAATAGACAAAGCTCTTCATACCATTGTGTGGTTTTCTCTATCTGGCTACCCTTCAAGAAAATGGTAGACCTACTTAGCCAGATACGAATTAAGGTGGAACTCGGCGCCATTATTTACACTTAGATGATACCCACTGGCATTACATTTACAATAAATAAATCAAGCATACTTTCTAAAAGCCTCATAATCTACAAGTACTTCTGCAAACTTCTCAAAACAATTCCTTTCCCTTCAAACTTTGTTCATAGCGAACTGGCTAAGTAAATTCTAACACATTAACATAAACGCGAATAGATACAGCTCAAGGCGATCGCAAGATTCAGATAGATGGACAGAGTAGTCGGTCGATAATAACGATAATGGCGGCAACGTGCCCATCACGGCCCATTTCGCTGCACTGGACGGTTGAACACTAGCGGTGGCGGGCAGAGGGTTAATACCCCACCGCCTTCCACGATAGTTGGCTTCATTTTATTTGTAGGAATGTCTGAGACTTGATCACTACTCGGGGACTTCCGCATTATAGCAGATGTGCCAAGAATCTTAGGATTTGCGCCATATTACCAACCGCTACTTACCCGAACGAACTCAAGTGCAATGACAGTGACGCATTTATGAAACTAAACCTTTGGATTGGAAGTCGAGTCAAAGTTTACAGCAGCAGAAACTGATATGTGTAAATTGGCACTTTGGCAGACGGGACAAAAAAATAAACAACCTGACTAAAACGAACGTAGTGTGTGGCTAGCCTAAAGTAGAGAAGAAAGGATAATAAATTATGGTTCAGTTATAAAATGCTTCGAATTAAAAGAGTTTCAATGTATAGGTGAATTTAATAGTAAATGGGAGTCATTATGAAGCCGGCTTTTATTACCCAAAAAGAGCAGATTGTTGCAACGTAAACGATGACACGCAAGAACAATTAAAATTGATACAGTCAGATAGAAACTTGTCTGTTAGTGCTTACAGTCATATTGCGAGAAATCTAAATTCGTAGCAATAGAGAACGGAGATGTCAAAAGAATGTGTCCGTAGTGGTGAGTCAAATTTCAAAGACGTTATCGAAGAAAAGCCATTAGAAGAATACCCGTACGAACCAAAATATACCTAAGTAGGTTTCCTTAACGTCTGTCTTTAGGAATACTTAACTCACTGAGTATGCCTGTCATGAAATGCTGATATCTAGTCCTAATTGTTCCATAACCTCAGATCTATCAGGTGATGAGGAGAGAGGAAATGCATGTGACTAAAAGAATGATGAAAATAAATGTTGATGGATGGAGAGGAAGACGAAGGCCGAAGAAGAGATGGATGGATTGTGTGAGGAATGATATGAAAGAGAAGGGAGTAATTGATAGCTCGACGGTAAACAGTAAAGAATGGATAAAGAAAACGTGTTGAGCAGACCCCAAGTAACACCGGTAAACAGCAGGAAGATGATGAACCTCGGATCTATACAGTCATTTAGTAAGCTATAATATCATACAGCTGCACTTAATTGTTGCTCCATCAAGTATTATAAAGTACTTTTCGATTTTTCGCTCATCTATAGTGTAAAAATGTTCGTATCGTGTTGACTGTACAGAGCGTGATAGTTTTACTCGTCTCAGTAATGGCGGGCCAGCGCCAACAATGTGTGTCGCCATTTGCGCCATTTTATTGCCTATTAATTGCTCTAAAAAGTGAGCGTCAATGCTCTGATGCTTGTCTATAGACACACGACACACGATTCTTGGTAGTTGTTTTGTTTCTAGTTTTAGTTTATTTTCACTGAATTCGTTCATGGTGGTCTACCTTACAGGTGATGGTGCCACTATATGGTTTTAAACATGAAAAAAAAAAATTAAAAGTATTTCAAATAATTTCAGGAAAATTAAAAATTTACAAGTTGCTTAAGACACCATCATTCTTGATAGGTAGAAATATTTTTCTTTCAAGTGTTTCAAAACTCATTTGATTCTTTATATTGTTCAGATTATTCCTATGTTACTATGTATATGAAACACTCATAACTTTTATCAAATCTGTATCGAGCGTGTGGCTGCGCCGGCGCAGGCTCAGGTCGCGAGGACGCAGCATCGCGCGGCGCGAGGTGATCCCTCAGGTGCGCCCCCCGACTCCGCCCCCTTGTTTATTGCTTATTAGCGGGCATCGCGGCGGCACGTTTGAACTGCCGCTCTTTGTTCTCGCCGACAACACTCCCCCCCCTCCCTCCCGCGGGCGGCTGCGCTCGCGGCCGGTCACGACGCCCGCGCAGCTCGGGTATGCTACGCGAATCATAAATTGTTGCTATTTGACGTAGCCGGTATTGGTGATATCGATCTTTGTTCAATGATATCGCTACGTAGGAAGGAAGTGCAATGGCATCGTAAATTATGCCAGTTTTCTTAGATACATTAGGTTCCTATCTACCTATATGTTTACTATGTCTAACAATGTATCTATGACTAAGATCTTCTGAATAATTCGAGATCTCCTATGTATTATAAATTCGGTGTAGGTGCAATTAGGTACTATTACTAATAGGTACAATAATTCTAGGTACAAACGCTTTAAAAGAGGCTAAACAAGCCTCTATCAAGAGTCCATAGGCTAGGTGATTCAGATAAATAATAAAGGTAAACGAGGATCGAGTTGAATTTGTTCCTGACCCCAATCGATTCACTTTAGATCTCTAGTCACGGTTGGTCAGCCGAGCCCTAGAATTTACTTTCAGCAATTTGTGCTTTTCTATTAGGTTTAGGAAATATTGGTAGAATGGAAAGGTTTTCCTACCGGTAACGTTATTAACTCTGCTACTGAATTTTAATTTAAAGCTATAGTATTTTAAGTTTTATTTTCAGCAAAATAAAGGTTGCTTCTGACGAGATAATCTTTAAAATTAAAATATTTTATGTCACACTAGCTTTTGGCAGCGGCTTCGCCCGCGTTGTGTTCGAAAATTATCCCACGGGAACGTATTAGCGGGATGAAAGTAGTCCATGTGTTAATCCGGGTTATTATATATGTGTGTGCCAAATTTCGTCCGAATTCGCCGTCGTTGAGTGATCGAGTAACAAATATTACATCCAAACTTTCACATTTATAATATACTAGCTGGTGCCCGCGATTTCGTCCGCGCAGTTATTTTTTAATTATTTATTTATATACAGGATAAGTTTTTATCCAGTGCGCAAACTGTAACCATGAATTCAGCATATTATTGTAGAGCCCCCCCCCCCCGCGCAGAAATTTTTCGTCGGTAATACAAAAAAAATCAGCTGTTTCATACATTTTGACCGCGTAGGTATTGTACTTTTCTATGAAACAGCTGTTTTTTTTGTAAAACCGACGTAAAATTTCTGCACTAGGAGTCTAGAATGATATGCTGAATTCATGGTTACAGTCTGCGCACTGGATAAGAACTTATCCTGTATATATTCATAAAAATAAATAAAATGTCTAAAATAACCTAGTTACTCCTTTTTACATCAGCTATCGGCCAGTGAAAGTCCCGTTAAAATCGGTTCAGACGTTTCAGAGATTAGCCGGAACAAACAGACAGACAAAAATTGTAAAAAATGATATTTTGGTATATCTATTTACCGTATATCCATATGAATTTAGTAAAAAGCGGTTAATTTAATATTACAAACAGACACTGCGATTTTATTTACCTGTTTAGATTATTTGTAGGATAAACCTATATGGGCAATTGTTACACTTCAGAAGTTAGGTGAAAGGTTCTAATTTGTTGTTTCCTATGGAGAAGAGCCGGCAAGAAACTCCACGGTTACTGTTTTAGAAATAATTGTCTTGTACCTACAATGTTTTCAACGTATAGTGTTAATAGGTATGACAGGGCGGTATATCTTCACAGCATATTTAGGTAAAGCAGGAGCTGAAGTGATATATTTGCAAAACACATATTACCTACATTTTACGAATGTCCAACTTTTATCTTTTCTCTCGAAGCCCTAGAATATTCATCCCTCAAACTAAATAAATCACTCGAACGAATGCGTCGAACAAGAATAAATACTCGTGTCTACTCGAAATAAAATTGAAACATTTTTTGTGATTTAGGATAGGATTTTATTCATCAAAACATGTTACCTGTTATTAAAATATTGCTTCTGTTTGCAAGCCTCCTAGTCCTAGGTACTTGCATATCGTGTACTATGATGATTTTGATTTACATTCTATTAAATGTTCAATGTAATAAACAAGAAGTTGCGTTTAATTTCGATTGCATCGATAATTGCGAATAATTTCCTTGCGGTTTCCGCACTGCATTATAAAGTTATAAAAAAAATTGCCATGGTGCATATTAAGTAGGCGATGAGTGCAATCGAGTAGCAGATGTTTCGGACGATGATCAGCCGACAATTATCACGCTTGCTCGCCTACATAAAACGACTGCTCATTATGAAAATACCTAGCAACACTGTATAATCACCATAATACTGTGTTACAGCAAAAACTGAGCATTTTTGCACTTCTACCAATTTGAAAAGCGTCTAACTTTGTGATGTATGAGAAGATAAGAGATGTTTGTGGGATATACATGTTAAATTCTTCAAAGTATTAAATAATCCCCGCAAAACTGCGAGACTGCGACCCTTTTTAGTGTTCTACAAAAATAAATGCAAAGCAGAGAGCGATTACTGGATTCTTCTCGGTGCCATACAGCTCGTTTCATTTCGTAAACTGGTTAAGTTATTAAGGTTATATCTGACTATTGAAACCATATCACGGCTTTCAGAAGTTAAACAATAAAATATTTCAATCTTAATGAAAGCGCTAAGATGACACTTACGTACATGGTATGAAAGATTGCAATTCAGTTTAGTACGTCTAACTAAGTTACATAAAAAAGAGCACCGGTATATTATTTAGAAGCAAACTTTGCGTTCTTCTTTTAAAGCCTATCTATAATCAATAAAATATCACGCCATAACACATCACTGACAAGCTCTTTAAGCTATTATTGATGGCATAAACTTTCCTTACGGCAAAGCCGTCGAAATTCTACGAACAAGATCGATATCAGTCTGTACTCAATACTAAACGCATTAGGCCCCATGTAGTCTGTTGCGTGGGCGAGACATTCCCCGAATAGCTCCTCAAATAGCTCCGTCCAACATAATGACGTTTGACGAAGGCTCTCGACCTATCATCATCGAAAACGGCCGAATCACGCAAATTACGAATGTGATACGCATCGATGTTAACAAAAATCGAACGCGGAAAAAATCATATCGAATAATATTACAAAATAGAGAAAGATGAGTCTCATTTATCAGTGTCTGAGTAAGGTCCTTTATGATTTTCAGGGTGGTACTGAAAACAGTCCTATTTTGAGATGGTTGAGTTAGTAATTGTGTGTTGCGTATGTGAATTATGATGTTTGATAGTGGTGCAAGTTGTGGCGATGTGTCAGATAGTGGCTGGGCGCGACGGCCGCTAATGGGTGTGATAACATCTCGCGACCACGCCTCGCCGCGACCGGCGACCGGCGGCCGGTGCGGATCACACCGATGCAGGCGAGGCCGCAACAAATGCGTGTTGCTCATAAACACTTGTATCTGTTCGCATCAGCTTCATTCAGACGATCTTTCTCATGTATTGGCAAACTGGCGCGACTGCGGATGTAAGATTATTTATTTATTTATATTAACATAAGGTAAATATAACTTATAAACTAAGCCCCACAAAACCGTAGTAGTGGTTGGACTGTAGGGTCGGTGAGTCTCTATACACTCAATTAACTAAAACTTAGTTGGTACTTATAGTTAATTATTATTACGAGGTAGCACTTTAACATATTTTCAAATAACATTTTTTTAATTTATTTTTAAAACTAATTTTGTTAATTTCACTCCTTATGTCAGCTGGCAGTTCGTTCATTAGATATGGTATTCGCTTTTTTAGGGTTCTGTTTTGTTCTGTTGTTCTGTCGGTTTCAGGGATATTTTGATTACTGCATGGAGTGCAAATGAGACTATAACTTGCTATGTTTTTGAGCCATAATATGTCTATATCAACGTTACTAAAGGCCTTGGTTTACTAATTACCTTCTTGAAAATCCAAAGCCGTGAAAGAGATATCACAGTATGAGATATTGAAATCTTATATTTGACCTACACGCAACAGAACCCAAAGGCTAAATACACGACGAATAAACTATAACACTCAAGAAATTGATTTCAAAATGTGTTTAAGAGCACCTCAGTTATCAAGCTCTAAAGTTTTAACGATAAACTGTTGCATATTAACATGCTATTGTCGATTATATCACGTTTTTCCAACAGACATGTTTTTGTCGTAATTAAAAATGAGAATATTATTAACTTTATTTCGTTTGAGTGGATGAGCACGGAAAGTCGGCACGATTCTATTAAAGGTCGTCGAACATCAAAATAATAATTGTTTACTCTGTTAGTGTACATACCGAGCAAAATAAGGTTTTTCCTAAATCTATATACACCGTGAGATTTTAGTCGTCTTACAAAGGTGGTCCACTCAATGTATCCGTCATAAAATACCTCTAGGCGCGGTTAAAATATTGTTACCATTAATTAAGATAATTGGTACAAAGAAAAATAAATAATGTTTTAGAATTATGAAACACCCTCCCTGTTAATAATGTTTACGTATCAAACGGTAGAAGATATCTACCTACCTACCATTACATTCCATCTCCATAACAGGGTGTTTCAAACTACGTCATGCTTCTTAGTGAATGATATTTTCATTTTTTTTATTATGCAAATGTTCAAAAATATCATTTTTTTTAAATAAATGATTAGTAGTCATTTTATACATGAAGTGGGCTGCCGTTGTAAGACGACTAAAATGTCACGGTGTATATAAAAATGAATCCCTATTTCCCTTGGTCACGGCATCACACGTTGACGGCTGGACCAATTTTGCCAATTCTTTTTTTGGTGTGTTTGTTATTGTCAGGAGAAGGTTCTTATGAAAGTAAAAAAGTAAGAAAGTTGCACGTAACATATATCAATATTCATAATTAAGACAGGACAACGTCTGTCGGGTCAGCTAGTACTTTATAAATTCCTAGCCCATAGGATAAAATACTGGTATTCAGCAGCTTTCGGTTAGACTGGAGGCCAACCCCAACATAGTTGAGAAAAGCTAGGCAGATTGAGGTACCTAGCATAAAGTGAACGCTGAGAAGGGTATCCAAGAATGATTGTACACCTACTACATGATTCATTTGATTAATTTTTTGATTTCTTCTGAAACTAAAATTAAAAACAAATCATATCTTACAATATATGATAAATACTTTGAACAATAAACATTAGTAGAGGGAATGTGTTAAATATATAGTTATCTATTTTGAATAAAAAAGATATAGAAAAAAGATAGGTACACTATCTGTGACCTAAAATTTTAATGTATTCAGTAATGTAAGTAGAGAGATGTAAGTACTTATCACCTAGGCTATGTACCTATATTTATGAGTTGTGAATTGGCTTATTTAGCTACTGTGCAGCCATTGTTCTGTCGACAGTTCAGTCGAGAGCATCTACAGTTATAGATAAATTATGCCACTGTGCTTCCTTCAGTGTTGGTAAGTTTCAAAATAATGACCAAGCTCCGAACTCTATTTAAAATTGCTAATAAAATAGTACTTATTCAATTGATTTTCTTATTGATGGTTGCCCGAAACCGCATATTTTTGCAAAAAAAATTCACATACCGACTTAACATGCAAAGCATGCAATTAAAGTCTCATACAAAATGGTGTTAAAATAAATAGGTACAAATGTATGGATGTGAAGAATATCTAGGCAAATCCAAGGTGATTAGGTAAGAACTGTTGATTAATAACAAAGCAGATAGATCCATCACGTAACACATTCCGGTCCGTCAAATTATTCAGCTATTATAACGATCGTCGATTAACAGACGATCGGCGCAAGCGCAACTCGACAACAATGTTGTTAATTGTTGGCGATTTACGAACCGTGCAGGCTTTATTATACAGAGCGTTCCGATTGTAATATTGTGAAGATAATGCTTGTGTAGAACTTAAATGTGGTCATAATCAGGTGCTCAATATACATACCTTATACAGACTCAGCCCTCAGCTGTTTCTGCTCTGTCCAGAGCCACTACGCCTAGTCACTAGTCACTAGTAAACCGGACTCAAAAGTCACGGCCGTCAGTCACTACTAGGCCTAGTAGTAACGGCCACAACTCACGAGTTACATACAACTCGTGAGTGCCACGTGCTACGATACTCATAGTCGGTACTACGGACCGTCGTACGTAGGTCGTAGTCGAATCTAGATTAAGCGCTTTACTTTCTATAAATTATGTCATAACCATTGCTCTCAAAACGGTGAAGGAAAACATCGTGAGGAAACCGGCATGTCCTGGAACCAAAAATTCGAAGATATGTGACATCTACCAACCCGGACTAGACCCGTGTTTTGAATTATGACCCACTCTCTGTCACTAAGGGGAGGCCTGTGTCCCAGCTATGGGAACATTACAAGCTGATTATGCCTCAACTGTTTTCCATTGTTCAAGTCACGGACATAGATACCTATACTTCCTTATTTGAGGTCTTCACTCAATACTTAACTGATCGATGCTAAATGGCTGTTAGCGAATGGTTAGCTGGACTTCATAAGCCTGAGGTTCTTTAAATTAATAAAGTATTCAAAGGCATTTTAGTGGAATAAAGCTGGTTTATGACATACGCTTCACACGGGAACTGTTTGAACCTAAAATGAAGGTTTCTCGCCTACTAGCATACTTTTCTAAATATTAAGATTTCTCTGGCTGTAAAAGATCTGTAAGAAATTATATTTTATGTTTATTTATACTATTACTTAGTAAATAGAAAAATGTGCTACGAAATAGGTGCAAGTAAATGCCTAAACAATGTAACAGATTATTTAAGTGAACTCTGGCGTCGTTTATAAGGCAACTTGCCATACCAATTACCAACTTGACAAGAACTTAAGCAACCTTAAATGCAATCAATTTTATTACAGTTACTGCTTACCCTTCTACCTCCTAATACGATGCGACGTCGGAGTTCCTGGATAGTAAAGGTTTTTATCGATCAGAAAATAACATTATCTTAAAATTTATCTTTATAGCCATCGAAACGTTAAGGATAAGGTGTTTCGTGATGTTAACAAAGTAGATTTTATAGTTTTCGTTTGCGTCAATTGACGGTTACATTCGCAACCTGAGTGAACTTTTAGTAACTGTTGGGTATCAACATACTTAGTGTACGCTACGTCAGTTATAAAACTTACAGGAAGATAGATTATATTGAAATCATCTCCACAGGCCATTTTACCTACGTATTCCTAAATCTAAGACCGGTTTACAGATAGGCAGTCGCTCCGTGTTAAATACTGGTATTCAGCTGCATCCGGTTTCACTGGATGCAGACCCAGTGGCGGATTTACCAGCAGGCTGACCAGGCTGGAGCCTAGGGCGGCAAATTTTAGGGCGGCGGCAAATTTGGCAAATTTTTATTCCTTCAGAATAAAATACACTATTATATGCGCGGAGAAAATAAGTCTCGAAAATTTAACAAAATTACAATATTTGATTACCTACCTACTATACATACAGTAGGTATACCGAATACTCCAATGTCTGTTGAAATGAAATGAAATGAAATGCACCGATCCCAGCGTGGCTTGACTAGACTCGATTAATCGAATGAACCCCAAGATTTGCACTAGCCCCTGGAGCCTCATGCTTCATGGTGTTACAGAGGCCATTGCATATCAAGAAGTAGATCGGGGGGCGCTGTAATGGTCAGGTAGTGGTGCCCATAGGATAGGAAAGGATTGCGAGCATACCGGATATGCATCCTTGAGTAAGCATTGGACTAGTGGAGAGACGGGTGGTATTTATTTATAGGAGGGCATCTTTTCTATGAAAAATTACTAAACGCTGTGTAAAGAACACTAATTGTGAATATGAATTTTTAAAATACCTATTTCATAGCGTTTCAATATTACAATTCACAAGAGTTAGTGGAGGCGGCAAAAATTTAATAGCCTACTGGCGGCAAATGTGTAAATCCGCCGCTGTGCAGACCCCAACAAAGATGAGAAAAGGCCAAGCAGATAATGACGATGATGAGAGATTATGATGACGACCTAGTTCTAAGACCAGTTAATACCAAAAAACTTTGCTTGTAAGCATGAGACAAGCTCATTGTATGTTTGTTAGCGGTTTCTGCTCATCCATTTGCTAATTTATTTTGTTTTATTCAATGCCATCATCAAATAATGAGTAGGTACCAATATGATTCACTTTATTTTCTTCTTAAAATAATGCGTCTGTCATTATCATCATCATTTCAGCCAAAAGACGTTTCCTCTTGGACATAGGCCTCCCCAAAGCCACCGTCGCCTTAATCGGTTCTGTGCTTCTCGCATCCAGCGGATTCCTGCGGCTTTCACCAGGTCATCGGTCCATCTTTTGGGACGCCTTCCAACGCTACGTCTTCCAGTACGTGGTCGCCACTCCAGAATAATTCGGCCCCATCGGCCATCAGTTCTGCCAGCAATGTACTCTGCCCACTGCCACTTAACTTTGCCAAATCTTCGGGCTGCGTCTGTACCTATGCTAATTAACATAGTCCTGAGAATCGCGATATTAAAAGAAATCGTCGTAGAAAGCGCACTCGACGCAGGGCTGAAGCGTATACTCAATATGTAGCAAGTTTTACGATCATATAATTGAGGTGCGATGAGGGGGACGTTCTGTAATAAAGTAATGAATGATGTGATAGTTTAATTGGCGCATCCGGCGCTGCGCCCGCGCGGCCACTTTCATTACCATCGTTTGATGTGCCCCGCTCCTAACTGTACACCTTGGGTATTAGAACATTCGACAACGTATTCTTCTGTGTGTAATGTACCTAAACTAATTAGGCAATTTGTTAGATGTTCATTATAACTTAACATGTTGTAGTGTTTAATGTGCCGAACGTTTTAACAGATTTGGTGTCGGTCCATTGAGTATTGTTATTAATGCTCAATATATTATCTAACTTAATACAATTACAAATAAACTAGAAAATTTACTGTTTAGATCTATCTAACAATAGGACGGAAGCCATAGAAATGGATTTGTTCGCGATACCGCGCGACTTAGGTGTAGCAATACTTACTGATGATGATTCTGATCCTGGACCAGTTCTTATATAGCCTACAGATATAATTACATAATATATGACGTCATACATCATGGTACCGGATGTGGAGACGATAAGTTAGCTCATGGAGTCGTATAATAAACGATAGAAAATCTGTAATGGTACAGTCAGCGTCAATAATATCGGGACGAACAGACTGTTCAAAATGATCTGAACAACTATGAAAATTAAATATTAACTCAATGACACAAGGAATATTTCAGAATGAAGACAGTACACGACTACTGTCATTCTGACAAGAACTTTATCCAATTGAGATAAGGTTTAATTTTCTTAGTTGTTGAGATCATTTTAAACAGTCTATTCGTTCCGATATTTTTGACGCTGACTGTACCTGCAGATGAACATTGAGTCTAGTGCGATTTGATCTCGTAATGTAAATAGTAAATATAATATCGTAGTAACGTAATATCGAAGTAAGTAGAATAGGCGGTTTTTGCTTATACGCACATTGCATATACTGTATGGATATGAAGAAGGCATATACAGGATGGCAGAGCCTTTGCCGAACAAACTGAAACCATTAATTTAGCACATGATTGATGAGACCCCAAGTGTAGAATTTTTACGTCTGATATAGACAAAAAAATAAATCTGATGTTTCTTAGAAAAGTGCAAAATGGGTCAAAATGTATGGCAGAGCTAATTGTATAGATTCCAGAGGAGGAAGACAAATTTCTTTCAGCATTCGACATCATTTTAAATCCTACTAATATTATAAATGTAAAAGTATCCTATATTTGGATGTTTAGATGTTTGGATGTTAGTTACTCAACCAGGAAAGACAGCTGCATTTTATTGATTGAGTTGAACAAATTTGGAAGAAATTCGGCACACCGACAGATTAAAAATTAACACACAGGATACTTTTTATCCCGGTAGTACGTTCTCGTGGGATAATTTTCGGCCTCCACGCGGGCGAAACCGCTGGCAAAAGCTAGTGAATCATAATTTTCTGTAAAGTTCGCCATCGATCTACGACTTTGCAAAAGAAATAAAATCCGCTAGGTACCTAAGCGTAGCACCATGACGTAGCACATTGTTCAAATGTTCCATACACGGAGGTAAGCTCCAAAAACATTTACCTACCTACCATTGAGCACACAAGTCCTCAAAACCTTCACCATATGATCCGTAGTGACTTGTCACATTGTGCGCATCGGAGATACGATCTCCGCTTGGTGACGCCGCGGTTTGCCGAAAGCTATCGAGCCACCATCTCTCCGCGCCATTGTGGTGACTCCCACGGTGTCCATCCATCACGCCACCACTAAACCCTCCAGACGAAGCCGACCCGAAGAGAACCTTCAAAGCCAAAACCACACAATCAACTCGAATTTATCAAGTATTACAGAAGATTTTCGATATGACACGGAATTTCAAATAGTTTTTTCTTTCGTGATTTTAAGTTGTGATTGTCGTAGCACACATTTTATTTTAATTCACTTACCAACCACATAAGGGATTGAAGTTCAGTAGGAACACATTTTATCAAACTTATTGTTTGCTGTACGCAGTACCTACCAGCAAATAGTTACCTCTACAAGACGTAGAAATCTGTACTAAAATAAAAATGACATTATTTTAAAGTAACATGATCACTTTTCGGTCCTGATGCGTGGTCGTGAATAGATTTTTCGTGAATTCCGTACTCAACTGTTTACAGAATTATATACACTTTGGTTAACTGCCATGGGGTCAATAAAACGGCCCACTCTTACTCTTTAAACAATGTTTTTCTGGCGAAACTCAATATAAAAAAATATGCTTTATCTACTTTTTATTTTAATTGGATCGAGATCTATCTTTAAGAGCATTTTTACGAATGTACGCGAAGTCTAAACGCGACCACCCAGATTAAATGGAGTCCTGCCATTCTTCTTTATTTATTTAATCTTAGTTACCTAATATGTAAGCAGGAAAAATGTACAGAAGTGGCTCTTCAATTCCTATTAGCTTCTGCAGCAGTAATCAACAGTTTCTATATTATATACCGGCTGACATTTTTTAGCGTCTGGACAACAATATGACGTTTTGTGTAAGTAGAATAGAACTCATATACCCTAATATTTACCTGGTACCATTTATTTAATAAAAGTTCCGAATATCCTTAAAATACATGAAAAAGAATACATCCTACGGCACTCGCGTAAAACTAATATTATCCAAAATAGGTAATAGTAAACGGCGTCAGCTGCGATTGCACATGAATGAAGCATGATGGAAGTGTGAGCGAGACGCTAGCATTCGCTCTCCTGCGCACAGGACGATACCGCCTGATCCCTACACACTCACGCACACATTTGCGCGTGTACCTACATACGTCACCGTGCTGTATGTAGTTGTAGTAGGCTTATAATTTGATACACTGAGTGACGCGTGTCTTGAAACCGTAAACCAAATAAATTACGTCTCGTAAGATCGGTAAAGCTTTGATAGAAATGTAAACAAACCGCTCATAATATTATCAAATTACAGACTTTAATTTATAGCCTAACAGAAATACAAAGCTTAAAACAAAACAAAAAACATTGCAACGAATCAACGATTAATATGGTAACCGAAAGTTACACGAAACCGACAGTTTTAATATATTACTTAATTTCAACGTTCAATATTTGCATTAAAAACATCAACACGCTAGCACCCACTTTTTCATCGCCTCGCCCAATTAACAGTGACATTCGTTTAATTATAAAATGTAATTACTTCTTTTGTGAACTTAAACGGACAGAACACAATATGTTTTTGGGCCACACCTCTTGTACAATAGAATGAATGCCTGTAATTGTATTCTTTATAAATATTTTAATGCATAAATTAATAAAAATTAAATGAAAAGGTGTTTTTAAACTGTAGTTAATATCATCGCAAATTTGATGAAATTAATGATACTAACTTATTATATTTGCAGTGGTGGCCCAGTGGAAGGTTTCGGCCCCGATTTACGAGTTGCAGGTCGTAAGTTCGATCCCAGGCAAGCACTTTACTTTGTGTATTTAATTTCATCACCACTGCTCCTTAAATGGTGAAGGAAAACGTCGTGAGGATACTAGAACCAAAAAATCGAAGACATGTGACAAACCAAACCGCACTGGGCCCGCGTTGATTATGCCCACTCCCACTAACCGAGAGGCAGCTTGTGTCCCAGCAGTGGGAACATTATAGGCTGATTATACTGATACCAAAGTTTTAACATATAGGTGATGGTCCTTCTACCATAAGCTTTGAAGGACACGAAGTTCTCTGACTCTCGGTAGGCAGTCGAGTCAAGGTTTTACAAAGACCAAGTCGATATCTAAAATCAATTATTGTTAATTAAGCAGACCTGACACGAAGTAGGAAGATTAATGAATGTTTGTAAAGTTGGTTAGTTCGTCACTCGTCCCTAAAGGTTCATTAGAAAACCAGCGTCAGACAGCATCTGTCTGGCATTAATGCTGAAATGAACCTTTTTGGCGCGTCCGTGAGGCACATACTGTTGTACCTAGTTAATTATATTCACTTTTTTGTTATTTATTTTGTGTTTCACGAACTGTGTCCAAATAAACGGTATTCTTTCTTTCTTTCTTTCTTTTATCTAAATCGATAGACGTCAATATAGATAATGTTTGTGATTAAATAAGACAGAAGTGTCTCCATTATGAAGTCGCAATTATCTTTTTAATGTTAATATGGATTGAGGAGTCATGTCTCAGATTTAATCGAGGGTACTACCAATATTTAGTAGTAATTATTATTATTATTATTATTAATTAATTAAATTATTTAAAGGGGTTTACTACAAATTCCAGGATCGGGGCTACAAATTTGGCTAATTTACTACTTAATATTGGTAGTACCCTCGTTTAAATCTGAGACATGGCTCCTCAATCCATACGGATACTCTTTTTATGTGATGACTTGATAAGACAAGTAATAACGGAAACCAGTAAACCCTCCGTTTATGAATGAGTTTAATTGAATTATTATAACTTTTTTCAGACAAAGTGATCAAAATGCTTAGACAATAAGTAATTTCGTAAACGCATAATAATAACGTACCTATAGGCAAGTTTCATATTGTAAAAGATTTTAGTTATAACAGATACTTTGTTAGAACATCTATCATCATTCTATACAGGGTGTAACAGAAACCCTATTGCTATCCTTAAGCATTAAAGATAACAGCTGGTATAGAATCACTATACATAGTTTCAGCTTAAAATAAAATACTCTAAGAATTGATACCAAATTTTCGGTTTCATCTGTTTCTTAAATTCAAATTATAACAAACGTGTCACTGTACTACGTAGGTCAATAACTTTCCACGTTACTTGCCAAAATCACGATAAATCTCTTCCGAGTGATGTGTTCATTTCAATATGAAAAGTTCAGTTTCTGGTATCAATGTACTAAAAAATCTCATAACTTCCGAACATGCAGAGATAGTATTAAAACCCTTCCATTATCGTTTGATATCATCCTAAGAAGCCGTGCCGTCTGTATATATATATACCCTTTCCGTTACACGTTGTATATATAATCTGAATCTCGGAAACGGCTGCAACGATTTTCATGAAATTTAGTATGCAGGGGGTTTCGGGGACGATAAATCGATCTAGCTAGGTTTCATTTTTAGAAATCGTCAAACCAAAAAAAAAACCAAGCAAAGCTCGGTCATCCAGTTATTCATAATTTATAGGTCATAGAATTCTAAACAGATTATGAAAATGAGAAATTCATAACACAACATTACATCTTACCTTGTATTCCTGAAGGGTTAGGCATAGGTGTACCTATAGTACATCCACATTTCGCCAGTTACGTTAAAGTCCCATGTAATAGGGGGCGAGCCTATTGCCATCAGCCGGGCACAAGTCCAGACTCCGGACTCTTAATGAGAAATTCCAGATAGAAAAACTCAAGAACACTTTGCCCGACCTGTGTATCGAAACCAGGATCTCACGCTCAGAAGTACCTAGCGGTTGCGACCACTAGATCCACTAGGCAATCAATTCATAAATTCATGGTACAATATTCAAATGACTGAATGCTTACATACGACTTAAGCTTTAAAACTTGATTCCTACAGGATACGTTTTTATCCAGTGCGCAAACTGTAACCTTTTTAATTCAACATATCATTCTAGACCCTACAGCGTAGAAATTTTTCGTCAATTATACAAAATATAAATCAGCTTTTCCATACATTTTGACCGCGTAGGTGACTTTTCATTGAAACAGCTGATTTTTTTTTCATAGAACCGACGAAAAATTTCTACGCTAGGGGCCTTGAATGGTATGCTGAATTCATGGTTACAGTTTGCGCACTGGATGAAAATGTATCCTGTATATCAAAAACTTCCTGTTCTTGTTAGCTAATATTTTGTTAGCAGGGTTTATGTTGCAAAACCTGTGAACTGGCGACATGGTGGGCTATAAAATAAAAGGTGTTATTATTCAAACACGCGTCGTCCAACTTTGCTCACATTCCGGAGGCATCGAGTTTTACGACTCCTGCGCTGCATCGTCGATCACGAACCTTAGTTCTGCTAAGATTGTTTAGGTGTGCTGAATTTTTATTTTGTTACGACACATATTTTGAGGTAGGTTGGGGGGTAGATATGGCACTTCGAGCTTTAAATAAAACTGGGGCACGTGTATGAGTGATGTAAAAGAGTTGTAAAAGCAGACCTAGCGGGGTAATTTTATAACACTGACATTAGGAATGGCTTTCATTTTGATAGTTCAACAACAGTCTTTGCGATAATTCCGTTGGTGGGCAGATATCTTCTTTTTGATTCATTACCAGGATCTGATTTTCCTATATTATCTATTAAGGCTCCTTCACACTATGCCGGCGGCCATGCCGCCAACAAGGCCGACGACAGACTCGGTTTCTGCGGCAAGTGCCGGCGGCGGCCTAATATCAACTGCAGCATGGGCAGCAAGGCGAAAACCCGCCGGCATGTGTGTAGGTACAGGAGCCTTTAAACAGGCACCCAGTGATCACAAAACAACTTAACTTTTTAAATCAATCTGGCTCATCTTTTAATAAAGCTTCTGATGGAGTCATCAGACGACTACATACCATAAGTAATGCCACGTAAAAAATATGATTAAATAAAATATAATTTTAGTATTTGGACTTGCCTTCTGCAGTTGTCTTTTGCATGTAGATATGTGAGCGGCGATCGGTGGACAACAAGGGGAAGGCAATATGATAGGATGCAAACAAAGTGTTGAGTTGAAGGGCACTTTGTCTTAGTTTTATAGTCTCGTTTGTTCTAGCAACATTGGCTAGCATTACCTATTCTAGGTGCTAGTCTAGAAATACAGGGTGAAGAGATCTGCCGGAGGCCGAGGGCAACCGACATAGCCCGAAGAATTGTCAGACTTAAGTGGCAGTGGGCAGGGCACGCGTTGCTCGCAGAACAGATGGCCGATGGGGCTGAAAGGTTCCGGAAGACGGAAGACCGGAAGACGTAGAGTTGGAAGGCCTCCCACTAGGTGGACCGATGAAGAGGCCGCAGGTATTCGCTGGATGCGGGAATCACGAGACCGGTCGAAATGGCGGAGCTTGGGGAAGGCCTATGTCCAGCAGTGGACGTCTTTCGGTTGAAGTGATGATGATGACAGGGTGGTAGGTAGACATCGAGGCGCAAACTGAAACCATGAATTCGGCCCATGATTCTAGAACCCTAACTTAGAAATTTTTCGTCAGTTATCAAAACAAATACCAGTTGTTTCATAGAACAGTACATACCTATGCGGTCAAAATGACTGGCAGAGCTTTTTTTTTTCTATAACCGGCGAAAAATATCTATGTTTAGAATCATGTAGGTACTGAAGCCATGGTTACCCATGGTCCCTGTATCGTTTCTAACTAAATAATACAACATTTAAAGATTCTAGATATCTTGCATAGCTATGCGATTCTTATCTACTCTTATGCTAGTGCGATGCTAGTGCTCATACGTCCTATTAGGTAGTTTTTGCTTATAACGCTATTGCTTTTTGCTTTAAAGAGAAAATATTCTCAACCTATAATTTAATTTTAATAACGCCCCGGTGAATGTTGGAAAATATCATTCAGAAACTTACTACCGGGTTTCAATGTACCCTATGTGTTAATCCAGGTTATAAACCTTTCAGCGAGCCACAAAATCCGTTCAGCTGTTTTTGTGTCAATCCGCACCATACATCCAGACAAACGGGCAAAAACTCTTATGTACTATTTTGTTATCTCTATAATAATCAGCCTATAATGTTCCCACTGCTGGGACACAGGCCTCCTCTCTGTGAGAGGGAGTGGGCCATAATCCTCCACGCTGCACTATGGCAAAGTCCCATACAACGCCGTCTCAAAACTGTTTTACGTGAAAGTTGATAATAAATTAATATAGTCTGATAAATAAGGTTTCTTTTCACTATTTTAAATTTTTTTTTTTTTGGTATTTTCATGTATATCTAAGCTAACTCATATTCAATAACGAAATTTTGACACAATACGTTACTTCAATTAGACGCCAAAATACTCGACAGTTTTTGGTGGAAATGTACAATTATTTTACATTTTTGGAATTCTTATAATCTCGTCATAACGTTTCGTAATTAATATTATATGTATTGGTATAATAAAATAAAATTAACCAATATAGTTTGAGTTTGATGGTATGTTTTTATGGTAATTTTATTTTTTAACGAGACGTTTACCCTTTACCGCTGCTTGCCGCTGTCGAGATATTTGTTGTATTAGGATCTTTATACATTCGTTTACGCAAGGAGAAAAAAAAGTTGCGCATATTGGCGCTTTTTCTGGCACGGTGCCAAAACATATCGCGAGATAAAAATTATATATTTTTCAATTCCTTTTTGTAACCATGATTGTTGGTAAAGTGGCACAAGCTTTGACTGAAACTCGTTTGAGCGCTTCTTGTACAGTTTGTAGTGCTCCTGGGCAAATTAACAACTTAGAGGCAGTTAGTACTCTAGATGTGAACGAAAGTTCATTTCAATACGGACTACATGCTTGGATTAGGAGAATGGAGATGATCTTAAACATTTCCTATAACTTGTCTTTTGAAAAGTCGTCACCTATTATTACACCTGAAAATTAAAAAAAAACAAAGACGAACAAAACAAAAAGCTGGTAGAAAAGCGGTTTAGGGAGGAAATGGGATTGCTGTCGATAAACCCCGACAAGGCACTGGTAATAGTAATGACGGAAACACAGCTTGGAGATTTTTTCAGAATTACTCTTACTCTGCAGTTATAGAACTTACCTAGATATAGAACCTACCCACCTTAGAGAACCTACAAGTGTAGACGAAGAATTTTTAAACGAGTGTATTTAATACTTACTACAAAGGATGTAATCTGGAATGGCTATTGATTCAAAATAGTTCGGTGAATACGCTTATAGTACAGCCCAACTGTAAGTAAATATTTGTAATTGGTATTTTAAGCCATCCATGCATAAAATACTTATCTTACTTATATATACGGAGAAAAAAATATTAAGTACCGACTATGCTATTTTGCCTATCGGACAGTTGTCCGAAGGCGCGTAAGAATCCCGAAATGAGGCTTACAAAAAGTTTAGACTTCATCATTCTAGAAAGTGTTCAAGAGCGTAGAGGTGTTCCATACCTTATGGTACATTTCTGATCCATACATATCAAGTTTGAGAAATACCTCAGAAACAATATCGAAAAACTTTTACATGAAGCCAAGGCCCTTCTTGCTGTCCACGAAAATCTGTAGGAGCTTGCTGAATTTTGTACATATGCTTTTTCTCTTACTATTTATATTTTTCATTTTATGTAAATTAAAAAATAAAGACGAATTTTGATTTTTTTTCGTACAGAATGCTACTTTTTTTTAGATGTTTTTTTTTTATAAATAAAAAATAGAATTTTCAAAATCAAAATTATTTCCATTAAACCCTAAACCATCCAAGTATATGTGTGCAAAATTAGGTACAACTTATTTAGTTCTAAAACAACTGAGATACGGAGTTTTCAGACGAAACATTCGCGATTTTCCCATAGTGCGCTGGCCCAGTGCGGTTTGGTAGAATACGCGAAGCAAAAACTTTGCACCCCTTTTTACGAAAACTACGCGGACGGAAGAGTATGAAATTTAGGTCACTTAAAGTTTATACGGAAAGAAGTGCAGAATGCAGTTTTTTTAAACCTATAAATAATCTTCCTCAAAATCGTCCACCTGAAGCTTTAAACCAATTAACTGAAAAACGTTAGTCGCTACACATGCTACAGGCAAGCCGCACTAACAAACTAGTTACGTAGGAGTTTGGCAAATGTGGTGACTGCTAAACTTGCAGCTACAGCTAAGCTAAGCTAAAATAATCTGCTAAACAAGCTGCACAAGTTGTGCTGCTGTAGTTACACCGTTGGCAATAATGTTGGCTTTTACTCAGAATTTAATAGCTGAACATGGAATGCATTTATTCCGAAGGTATAATTTAGGTGCGTGTTGTAAATTTTTTGGTATTTTTAACCCACTACGGCGAAGGAAAAAGGAGGCTTATGCTTTGGACCAATACGTATGTATTTATGTATTATTGTCACACTTATGGAGGCAATAGGTAATAAGTTGATAGAATAGTCTTTGTCTGCATTGTGAATCTTTTTTAATTTTTAGGCCCCGTACCTAAAGGGTGCCAACAGAACCCAATACTAAGCCTCCACTGTGCGTCCGTCTGTCTGTTAGCGGCCTGTATCTCATGAACCGTAAAAAGTAGACAGTTAAAATTTTCACAGATTGAGAATTTCAATTGCTGCTATAACAACAAATAATTTACAAAAGAAGTGTTTTTATTTAAATGTAGGTTTAAATATTATACGGTGGTAAGCAACCTTCGTGTGCGAGTCCAACTCGCACTTGGTCGGTTTATTCTCGTATAATAAAATTGTTACAAGTAAAATTGTTTTATGAAAAAAAAAATCAACATGGATGTATCGGGGTTGCCCGGGACGAACTTTAGAGTATCTTCAAAATCAAAATCCATTTATTCAAACTAGGCTGGGAGTCAGCTCTTTTTAAACGTCAAAATTACATAAGACAGTTCCTCAAAATGCCAGCCGTTCACTACATCCTAATGCTGTAGCTGGAAGAAGAAGTGGCTTACCAACCCCCCAGCAGCACAGCTAGAAGAATTTCAATTGTAGAGCCATCGTGTCTCTTAAAACTTTAAAAAATGAATAGTCCTATTTATTAACGTCTTGGTTTATATTCTATAAACTGATAGGTACCTTATAATGTCTGAGTTTTTCCGCTTTTGTGTAAAGAAAGTCATTGGATCAGTGTAAAATACTAGTACATAGAATTGCAAATAAACCTTTAATGGGTACGTATGGGCCTGTGTACACCACGTTTTTTAAACGCGCCGTTGATGCGCGTTTTTATCCTACAGAGCAGTTTGCAAAGATCTATAGGCTGCGTCTGACTCGCGTGCGTATCGCGTCTGTATCGCTACAAACGCGCTTCAATGGCGCGTTTAAAAAACGTGGTGTGCACAGGCCCTAAGAGTCATACAATGTTTATCGTAATTATTATTGGTTAATGGACATAGGATTGTGCTGAGTAAACTTCTAGAAACAAGTGTAATAAAGTCAGTCAGTTATTTAACTGTATATTCTTCGCCATTATTCTTTTTTAACGTCCTTTTGCAACTTCATGTGGCTGGAGTCGATATTTAATTAGTGACTACTGATTTAATGTGCTTATTTCTACTTAAACTGAGCATAATGTATAATTTTACGGCACTATAATGTAAGTAATACTTAATCAAAACGATTCAATATTTTTGCTCATTTTGTAAAAAAAATAACTTAATGATGATAGTAATACTTAACTTACAAAGCTTACGCGCTTAGGCGCGTAATGCGCCTTTGCTGAAATTTGCTGAAAGGCTCAAAGGAGTGTAGGTACTTTTAACGTAGCTACAGCTGCTGTTTGTATCGGAAGTTACTTCAACAAAGATTTGTCTCATTAACCAATAAAACTACGCCTACAAATCAATTACAAGAAAAAAATGTCCGATTCGTAGCTTCACTCCCGGTTTCATATCTCTGTGACAATCCACAATCACCTTTCCATAAATTGTCAGACTCAAACAAAATATTCCCCCATAAAAACTTATTGCTGCCTTCAATTAGATATGGTTCTAAATACTTCATAATTTGATCCTACCTAATGATACAACAACAGCTGTATAAAGTATCATTTATCCTGCTGTAACATCTCGGCGGAAACATTTCGCAATGTAAAGGTCTCTCAGACCGACGCCAACAAGTTAATTTTACGCCTCTACACTCACTCATTTCATAATAATAAAATTGCTGTACAGCAGAATCCGTTGCTTTATTTGTGAAAACTCTTCCTTCGAATACAACGTGGGCAAAAACACATTTTATCGAGTTGAGGTAGAGTTTAATTTCGTTTGTGTAAATCAAGGTATCGTTCTCTCAAATCAGAGGGTCGTCTGATTGGGGTATCATAAGCTTGTGAGTGTAGTTTGAAACAGACAGCGACACTGATACTCTTATTACCAAAACGTCAGGGGTCAGGCGTGCGTGTGTGCGTATGTGTGAGGGTGTGTGCGGGTGTGTGCGGGTGGGAAAATCACCACGAAACAACTTTACAAGTGTAATTGTCGCGGCGCGGCGCGGGTGTCTGTAATTGATTTATTCCACGCTTGTAATGCGGCCCTGCACTATTCTCATTGTGATTGCCTGTGTCAGGGGATTTCGACAAATGCCTATCGATAGTTATTGCTCGATGATTTTATTGTTATGTTATTTGGCAATTATGGTTGGTTTCGTAATTGTACCGTTTATAACGACTTTATAAATTATTTTTGATTATTTATTTAATTATGACTTTTCTAGTCTATAATTTTACTTAGTGTAGTTAACAATGTTCCCGTTCGTTCCGTGTTTTTTGCACATGGTCAGCAGTTTCCGTGCGCCATCATACTTGAGGAACCTACATGAAAATTAAGTATATTTGGAGCAAAATATACTCACAATTCCCTGAAAGCTCCTCCATAACCTTATGTAGGTACTTACTACATTTTTTAACGTTACGATCTAAGTATCAATTTTTACTCAGCAGTTATGAGCTATAAAAACACTCCCACAGCACATTACTATAAACATTACATTTTGCCGATACAAGTAATATTCAGAGCTCAATATAAAGTTCATAAATATTTAATAGATATGTTCCCACAATGGGGTGGCCATTCACACCCGTTAACCCTCAAGTGTGCCGTAAAAATGGGTCTGATCGGAGTGGAATATATTCCATTTGGCTGGTCGGCCCTCAGAGGTCTTACTAAGCAAAATTGTTGCTTGTCTCAATTATTGTTCGCCTTTCAATCGCTGATAAGTGATTTATGGAATCTGTGGCTACCGTGTGTCCGTTATTTTTTGTTGTAAAAATGACTATGACTAATTTCTGAGGCAGCGAATAATAGCGATTAATTATTGTAGTTGATTTTTATCAATTAATGATTTATGTTTTTTCTTTTATCCAATTAGATTGTAGATCATTTCGTGTCGAGGGGCTCGTGGCTAAGTATTAACAGCGGCATGGGTCGATCCATCTCTTTGTCATAAGATTAACAGACAGTCCGCTGAGAAGGCCTGCATGGAGGACGACGACGACAGCGGCTCATGTGCTGTTAAACTGCCCGGTGGTCGCTAATTTCAGGGCAGAATACTTCGGTATCCTAGGTACCCCATGTGAGATTGTCAGCAACCACAACGCGTTGCTGGCCTTTCTCGATGGCTTGGGGTGGATCGAATAACTGATTCTCTCACTCGTACGCGAAGTACGCGCTTTGACATGCGAGTTGCGGACAACAACCCGTTTTACCTATTACCTATGGGTCGATCCATCAGGTTAGGCTACGGTTTTTTTTTTTTTGGTTGGGAAATCATCAAATAACTTCTCCCGCTCTGGGTGCAGCGAGAGGGCGTGTCAGACTTTTACTGACTAAAACCCACCCGTGTTCCCTCAGTTGCCTGTGTGCCAGGGCCCGCGGTATCTCTTTCGCAGGCATCGGCCCTTGCGGGCCCCATCAGTTGGTGTTGACATCTCTTTGAGGCGCGCGCGGAACACAAAGCGCCGTCAACCCGGGCTTGGTCCTAACCGGACAGCGAGCTACCCATTACTCGCCGTCCGCAAGCCCGCGCCTATGGTAGCCGGGAATCAGCCTGGGATTCCCGACGCCCAGGGCGTCTCCTGCGAAGGCTACGGCCGTGAGGGCGCATGTACTGCCTCTCCCTCACGTGCGCCGCCTCTCGCCTCCCTTTGCGAGCATCACTGCTTCTCTAAAGGAGGTGACGGCTAACCATGCACTCTCGCTGGACCAGGGCCGGACGCGAGAGATCGCCGCCGCCGATCGCATCCACGAGGACACGGCGGTGCTCCGCCTAAGCCGGGCAGACCTCCACCGTATGCTCCACCGTGTCCTCTTGGTGATCTTCGCAATGGAAACACGTTTCCTCTCAGGTTAAGCTACGGTTGATCCATGGATGAATGATCTTTACATACCAAGACTTCTCCCTGCCTCGGAAATCACGTTAAGCCGTTGCTCGGCTGTCATTCGTAGATCTTTCGACAGTCGTTACGGGTCGCCAGAAGCCAGAAAGTCTGACAACCAGTCTTACCAAGGGGTATCGTATTACCCACTTATTAGGTTGTGGAGGTCAGATAGGTAGTTGCTTCAAGTAAAATACTGGTATTCAGCTGCATCCGGTTAGACTGGAAACCGACCCCAACATCAATCGATCCCATTAGAGTAAAATTTTGGATTTTATGTTTTCTCTTCTACTAATACACACATCGTCTACTTCTCTTTGTATCTTCTCTCCTATCGCAGGTATGCTGTAAGACATTTCTGTAGAAATAAGTTCGAACTATTCTGTTCTTTTTTTTTTGGCTTTTTATTGTGAGCATAAATTGAATAAATTGATGATGACTTTCGTGTGGGTTACCAAACAAAACTTTAAAAATCAGTTGACGTTTACACCTTTTAAACTCACACTTCGAGATAGGTAAGTTATTACAAGAAAAACACTATGAAACCTCGACACACTTACACAGTTACACATAACTGTCAAAACTTATGTAAATACCTGTTCTACAATAAGTAGTTTACAGGTACAAGAGATAGCCTTGTCGATAATTACCAGTGTAAAATCATACATGTCAAGTTGTCTTAGTTGTACCGCCTATCAGCTGTTAATTACCGCCTACACCGCTTGGGGTCGCCACTGTCCCGTCAAGATACTAAGCTGTATTATTTGAATGTCTGGGACATGTCTCCATGCTACCATTTTGGATATATTATCGAGTATCGATGTCGATAACGCCCACGCGGATATGTCACTGTTCCGTGAAGTGCTCAAATGTTAAGCTATGGTTAGACTGTGACCGGAATATAAATAACTTTGATTTTTTAGCGAAAGTTTTTCTTGATTCATATTTTCAGATAAGTAAAAATAATAGTAAATCATATTATAAAATAATATACTATGATTCCACTATTCGTAACTAGGTACTTCCCTTCAGTGGTCTATCACATTGTAGGAAAAACTACAACAACACACAACAAAACACAACAACAACAACTAAATTCTATAATACTGAGAACTAGGGAATAAAAATAGAAAATGAAACATCTTTAATTTTGGTTCTATTTACAAAGTTCTGGCTATTCTGCAGTTCTGTTTGAGCTACTTTTGCACCTATAAATGAAATTCAGGAAAATGTGTTAAAACACAAATGTGTTTTAACACATTTACATACCTTTACTTGCCTAAAGCATTTACTTGCCTAAAGCAACATCTACACTAGGAACGAATGAAATCATTCGTTCCTAGTGTAGATGTTGCTTTAGGCAATTCTACTTGTAGTGTACTTACCTATTTACATAAGCGCATTGTGTATTAAGTAGCTCAAACATGTAAACATACAATGAATCAAATTATCGGAACCAATAATTACGAAGAGGTACCGATACGCATGTACCTGTACTCCTAAGTAGCACGTGTAGCTCCACCATTAGACAACACTATTCACGCCTTCGACTACTATCAATACACACATCCCGATGCTGAAAAGACATTAAACCTATCCTAAACCAATCAATTTTCGACTTTAACACCTTCAGATAGAACGAAAGTTTCTTTGTTACCGCGGTTCTTTTCAATTTTCCTCCAATCGAATTTGGCTGTAACATCAATCGAGTTCCCACATTTTCCGGGCGCACTTACACAATATCAATCAGGTTTTATTGGTGTTGTCGGGGGGTGCGGGTGCGGCGGGGTAGTGCCGGGGTGCGGCGGGGCGGGGAGGGGAGGACTATTTGTATCAATAACCTGTCAATGGGCTCAGGACCCGCGGGACCTCTGCCCCGTAAACTTGATACTTGCGTATGTCTGTGACCGCAAAGATTTGATTAGGAATGCATTACGATAGGCGTGCGAAATAATCGATGTGAACAATTCGTTTTCAATACAACGCAGTCAATTCCTATTGAAGACACGCACAACGCTAGTTATTTGTAGGAAAATGTTATTCTACAGTGTGATCTACTGATAAACAAAACAAACAGCTACTAAATAATCTACATTTCAGAAACAGACTATTTGAAAAAATGTTTTGCTCTCAAAGGTCTGTCGGCAAAATTACCATAACATTCGTGGAATAAAACATAACGAAAAAGGTACCATTTACAAAGTTCCCTCGTAACACTACATTATCTGCTATCAGTGGCGGTCGACAAAGTAAAATTGGGGACACCTTATTTCCTCGGCTGGTTTGCAAAACACGTTCACGCTTCCCACCTATCCCCACATCTCAACGCTTATAGATAGTATCTGTTACACCTATTAGGGATGCTAGAGAGTCAGTACGTAATACAACGTTTTACCTACAATGCGTGGTTTCTTTGTTCTTTCTCCTTAGCCGCTCATTTGCAGCCAGCAATGTATTCATCGAAATTTGTTTCGACCGTAATTTGTACGTGTCGTCAGGGGTGGTGTAATGCCAGTTCAGGTGGGCGCCTTCTTCACGCCGCTGCCGCCGATAACACGCTAATGCCCTCAACTTTGCACCGCAAGGGGAGGCCGGGGGAGTTGCCGGAGTGGGGGAAGAGGAAGGGAGTAGCCATTCGTAGAGGAAAAACGGGAAAAGTCAGATCATTCGCGTTATTGAACGCGAATAACTTTATCGAGTTGCAATATGCGCTGCGAGCTCTGTGAACTGCATTATTTTTAAGTGGGTACTCTCGTTTGGATAGGGTAATAATTAGATTGCTCAACAAACAGTATGCTACGTAAATAAAATTCTTATTACTCTTAACATTTATCTTATTATTGACTCAAGTAAAGTCACGATTAGATTACTTCCACAGTAGGTACCCGCTAAGGAATTCACGGTGCTCGATGCATGTAAGTAATAATGGCATTATGGGCTATTCTATAAAAATAATCGTTAGAGCCTTTATTACTTTTTAATTATTCCTTTCAACTATAGTAGGTATTTCAATCAATTCGACTGTAGAGCAGAAGTTCAACATTAAAACGTTAATAAAATAATCATAAACGGTGAGTTATGCCGCGATACACATAAACGCCACGCACCAATGAACACACCGGGCAATAAATAAAAATGCTCAATTCCATTAGCGCACCATTCTGATAATGTGCCCACCTTAGCGATGAGGCCTGAACACCTATTCTATTTATATGCATTGTTTCAGCAAACGCGCGCGTTTACGTTAATATTTCATAACGCACGCTTCGCATATACCGCGTAAACGGTGGACCCACGATTTGTTCCGGTAGCGACTGCCATGGTAAGGTACATATATTTGCGGTAATAAACGTGAATTTATTACCCCGTTACGTTTGCAGTTTTACTGAAATGTGGAGATGTGTGGCTCGCCGAGCGACATTAGCGCCGGCTGCCGTGCTCCGCCCTGTCTCCCGGCCCTCTACCTATGTATTAAATCAAGCTTTATGTAAATGATATAGAACATTGTTCTTTACAGCCCGAATGTTGGGAACAGAAGGTATGTCTGTTGCTCAAGTGTCTACGTTACATCGTAAAGTTCTGTTCCGGTTTGATTGCGAGAGAACTTGTGTTCTACCTTGCACAGCGTAGGCCTGGCAAATAAAACAGTTTTCATTCTCATTGCATGATGACTTGTGTAGAAATAGATACAAGACGGTACTATTTTATTTTAGGTTATCATTTCTAGTATAGGCAAGAAAAAGAAAAAAAAAATGCCTACCTTAGTCAATTTCGTACGTGGCTTCGAATATTGCCGTAGTTTAACTATATAGGTTTAAGGGACTACTCACAAGTGTGATTAGTCCCTTAAACCTATTAAAAGCTGAACAGAGCTGAATAAGTATTCAGCTCTGTTCAGCTTTTGTCCATAGAAAACAACGATTTTGTATGAGATACGTACGCATCCGTTCAGCCGCGGAAAGCTGAACGGGCTCTATTCAAAATCGTTGTTTTCTATGGACAAAAGCTGAACAGAGCTGAATAAGTGTGAGTAGTAACTAATATCTACTAAGATTAATAAAGGTTACATCAAGATGCTACAATTTGATCAGTGGGGTTAGGATCAGTAGGTACCTCTTCCTATTTGGAGATACTTGATCTGCCTAGCCTTTTTCCAACTAGGGTTGGCTTCCAGTCTAACCAGATGCAGCTGTATACTAGTATTTTACATGGAGCGACTGCCTATCTGAAGTCCACTACCCTGTTTCTGGGTAACACGATACTCCATGGTAAGACTGGTTGTCAGAATTTCGGGCTTCTGAATACCCGTAACGACTGTCAAAGATCTATAAATTAATGACAGCCGGGACCAACGGTTTAGCGTGCTTTCCGAGGCACTTCGATATATAATGGACGGTCACCCATCCATGGACCGACCTCGGCAACCTTCGGTTGACCAGAGTAGCTGTTAATATTTAGCCACGAGCCCTCTATTTGAAGATACTTATCTCCTGAAAACTCACGAGAAAAACCAAACGCAAAGATCAAAACTTTGATAAACTGAAGAATTCTCAAGTAATTCGGAGACATCACGTCACCTCCAGCACGTAACGCGGTGTCGTCGACATCAGAGCTAAGGAGTGCGAATGTTCACGACCAGAAGAAACCGAATATAAACATTCGGGGCACGTCGGCACGGCTCGGGAGCCGCAGTTAAAAGGGGATTATGAGCCGAGTGGCCAATAACGCCGCATTACATGCCCCTGCTCCGCCAGCCTGCCGATAAGCCACACTGAATGAGGCTTCGCCTTTACTTACCTACCTCTACTTATGTTTCAGTTGTATGATCACATATTGTATGATGAGGCCACCTTGGAACTATGATTACTTCCAGGGCCTGAGTCGATATATGATAGGAGCTTGGATTATTTATGAGAAGATCGAAGTCATTTGCAAATAGATGGGATAAAAAGTGATACAAAAAGTTCGATGAGTTACTTAACTATAAACACCGGCTTATCGTTAATCTGTAATCTAACGAGTTCATCAGTTCCTTCGCAATCCCCTGCAAAAACTGCCCCCATCACTATATTTAATTAACGCAACAACATCACAACCGGCACTAAAATCAAATGAAATATTCAGTCAAACGTTAAATTCAATCGGGGCTTATCAGAATAGGAGCGTCATCCGAACAATATCTACGATTGGAAACACTTTTACAAGCAATAAATTCTTGGTGGCTGTGTCACTGGCTACAACATTTATTAGCTACAATCCCGATTAGATTAGCGTTGCATCCCCGACCCTGCGGGCCGCGACCGGGGCCCGGGGCCCGGGGCCCTAGGGACGTGAAATTTGTCCCAGTAATGTAGCCACGCGCGCAACTAATTCGATGTAGTCGACCCTTCCTCTATGTGACTCGAATGCCTCGCCTCGACACTGCTTCATTTTAATTGAATAGTTGGCGTGGGGTGACGCCGTTGTTTTCCTAAAGATAACTTTATAGCCGCTTTGCATAATTGCCCGCCGGCGCTCTAATTTGTTACAATTTCGCAATCTGTCACACTTTCGTACAAAAGAGACAAACGAGTGCTAATTTCAACAAAAATTCTGAAAATACTGTAATGGAATTGTTTTTGCGAATGCTCTACTGAATCATTTTAATGAAAGAAGATTAAAGTCAAGTAGGTTCTTATTTAAAAAAAAACGACTTAGTAATTATTAGTTATTTCGGTGTTGTGGTGTACCTATTATATTTATACCTAAAAGTCATAGTCTTCATCACCAGTATCTTTGAAAAAAACATGTGACTTAAAATAAAACAAGGAAACAAAAAAGCTCATTTTGTATCGGCCCTGCTCGAGCTTTGAGCCGCGCTTCTCTATAATGTTACGTACTTAATGCGACGCCCACCGCCATCTAACGGCCCTCTTGTAAATTACAAACAATTTGTTGTGAACTACGTTATTTACCTTTTTCGTTTAAAAAATCGACGACTTGATTTTGATATTAATGGTGTTATTAATTACGTAGATAGTAGGTTAATAGGGAATCATACAAGTTCAAATCAAGTTGACCTTTAAATACTTTCAGGATGACTGAAGATGCAACGCATATTAAGATCTTCAAATGATCAAATATTCCTGTTTCAACATTTTTGTTGCTACAGTTTTCTGTTTTTAGAATCAACATAATTAAGCAGTCTGCCTTATTATCTTAGCACTGTGATTGGCCGATATACCCATAGAACCAATCTTACAGAAATGAAATGTCTTCGCCAGGCGTAGACGTCACCGTCCACCAATTCGTGAAGTCCATTATAATTCAAATTTTCTGATCTAGTCAAGATTCAAGAGGAACCACTTAATCAAACAATCTGCCAAAGCATTTCCCAACTATGTAGGGGTCGGCTTCAGATCTAACCGGATGCAACTGAATGATATTATGATGAAATTTTTTATTATTATTTTCCTTTATTCCACTAAATAGACATATAAATTACATTTTTAAATATTAGTATAAAAATATAGAAACATTTAAAAATATAAAAAATATTAGCCCACCGGTATCGGGAACAGGGTCCAAGCTACCGGCGGTCAGGGCTCCAGAGAGAAGAACCTCCTAACAATGCGAGCCGTGTCAAGAAGTACCGCTTTCTGAATCAGGCCCTTGACCCAGCTGCCCAACGAGCATTATTATTATATTTTTTTTTGTATTATATTTTACATTTAGCGACTGCCTTTCTGACCTCCATAACCCATTTACTGGGTAATACGATACCCCTTGGTAAGATTAGTTGTCAGACTTTCTGACTTCTGACGACCCGTAACGACTGTTAAAGTTCCACGAGATTGCCGGGAGTAACGGCTTCACGTGCTTTCCGAGGTACGCAGGGGTCTTGGTATATAAAGATGGTGGTGGTGATGGTGGTTGAGAGTATGTCATACTCACATAAATGTCTCACTGATGGTGGCGCGTGTGTTGGATCATTCGGTTCCCTACAAAATGGTTGAGCTGGATGGTGCTGATCCACGCGTCAAGTTCGTGAACGGGCGCTGTCGGTTAAGACTGGTCATCTCCTAACTTCCAGGGCTTATTTTTATCTTGTATTTAGAATTGTTTATAATTCCATTTTTTACATTGTTCTCACATACAGAAGCAACAAGAATAATGTTCCCAAGATTTTGTAATATTTCAACTTGATTATAAAAGAGTGTCCGTGGAGTTTCTTGCCCGTTCTTCTCCATAGAGATCTACGTTTTGGAATGAGCAACTAGCTTCAACTTTCCAACTGATCGACTTTTTGACAATTCAAAAGTGCCTGTAAATGGTTTAATTGAAATAAATGATTTGAGTTTGAGTTTGAGTTTGAGTTGGTGGGGGTGGTGGTCTCTTATTGCTTGCAAATATCTGATACTTCGTGAATGTGTTCTTTTTATGTTCAGTGCGGTAGGTTGTATTAAATTTTAATTTCTTTTTGACATTAGGTGGATACGCTGTTTGGGCCCTAGACCTCGAAAAGCATTACTTATACACGGTAGCACATGGATGACCATGGACAGCACGTGATTCTGAGCGCAATTAAATTTTTCGTCGGTAAAAAAATTATAATTGCTGTTTCATTATTATTTTGAACGCGTAGGCATTGCACTTCACTTCCATTGCAATCATTTGCTTAGTTATTAAATTAAGCACATAATTGCAATGGAAGTGATCTAGGGCCTAACAATTAGGTGAGGTACAGTTTGCGCGTTGATACCCTGCTACCCTGTATAGGTATTGTACAGACGCCAGCACATAAACCTACCCCAATCTGTCAAATCGCTTTGATAGATTTTCAACTTTATAGCATAAGCATAAAGTTCATGTTCAATTGGGAAAATTTGTCAGTTTGGGGTAGCTTGAAGTGCTGGCGTCTGTACATTTAGTAAGCAGTTCCCTAAGTCATTTTTTTTTGATGCTTCGGTACTGTTGCAGTGTCCAGCCAGGGACCAAATTCCAATTGGTAAACTGCCTTGCCTTACGTGAATGGGAATGTAACCTTCAGGACTTCTTTTCTGGAGGGGGACAAACGTAAGGTAAATGATAAAAGTCAGGTATATGTTAACAAACATTTAATTTTTTTCTTTAGCAATATATTATTTATAATAACTATAATTTAACTACAAAGTAACCGTGTAGGTACATCTATGCATCCGTTTGTAGTCGGATGTAGGAATTAATTGTAAACATAGACAGCAATATAATTTCTACTATTTATTTATCAATACATCTATCTTACTAAACTTCTAAGTTTCACTAAAACATTTTTTCTGTTGTATTGCACATTTTACCTAAACAAGGTGAAATCAGCCAAAAAACAGTGTCGAGTGTCACTACTATTGAGCTATCAACGTTCACGACATCGTCCATTCCATAATGTTCTCACCCGTCCAATATTTGTTTTCAAATAGTCTGAAAGATATCAAACAAAATGTACACAGCAATCAAATGCTTGTCTTGATGCAATTAACTTTAATTTGCTATAACATTAATTTAGCAGAAACCATCACTACGAGACAAAACTATTAGGAACATATAACAATAATTACAGATTTAAAGTACAGTTAAATAATATTTACAATATAATACAACTTTTTCACAGTCTGAGTTACGACAGAGTTACTAAAGCGCGCGGTGTTCATTCGTTCACGATTCAGGACGCACTTCTAAATGTTCTTCTCCAAGCACTCGCACTCAATTTATTCACTTCTCGGCGCATAAAATTATCGAAGTTCACGACGCCATCTCTTTTCGCAGCAAAACACCGACGCACTTCAAAATTTCCTTTTGTGTTCTCTCAGAAAACATTCCATATAAAGACTCTCATACAATATCGCATATTATTACAGGGAGATCTCGGGGAGGTTTTTATTCGGCGTTTTATCACTAAGTGGGGCTGTGGGGCGGGTGGGGCGCGTGCGGGGTGTGCGGCGGGTGCAGCGGTGACGGGTGCGGGCTGGCGTCGCGCAGCGAGTCCGGCGAGGAGCCTGGAGACGAGCGGCGCGGCGGGTACGGCGAGAAGCGGTGCTGGGCTAGCGGCTGTGGGCCAGGGCCACCCGCGCCCAGCGCGCCCGCGTACACTGGCCGTGGCAGCTGCAGCCCCGAGCCCGACGCTAGGTGCTGCTGTGCCAAGAGCTGCGGCGCGAGACACGCCCATTGCCCCCACAGCGCCGCCGCGGGCACGCCGTACAGCGGGTACGCCGCGCGCAGGAACAGCTGTGAGCGAGCTGCCAGGATCGCCTTCTCCTCCAGCGTTAGGTTATTATTGTGCTGGTCCAGGTCGAACGGCCGCAGCGGTGAGCGCAGGAAGTGTTGCTCCGCCAACATCGACTCCATCGTTTCCCTGAAAAGGTACGGAGCCATACTTTAGCAACGTGATCGCTTTCGAGTAAATTGATGCAGATATGTAATATGATTGTATGATCGTATCTACCTATGACTGGCGGCGCTGTAGCGCGCGTCATCGGGGAAGACTGATGTTCTTTCGTGCTCCCCCGTGATATAGTATCTCAACAGACAAACAAAAAAAATAAAACACCCAATAATCAAGAGAACATAGAAGCAATACGGCATTAGAAATGCGAAAGCGAGCAATAAGATATGCGAAGCGAATGTGGTGAGAGAAAATGTTAGATTATAAATTACACGGGTGGAAACTTGATGTCGGCTCACCCGCTATTAAATACATTGGATTGGCTAAGAAGCAATAAATACAGACACATAATTGCTCGCGTGGAGATATCAATCAGCATCAGACAGTTATGTTTGTTTCTGAGAGCGTATCCAATGCATGTACGATTACAGAACTAACCGAATTGTGTCGCACGAGCAATGCCACGTAATGCACACGTGAATAATAATTAATAGCTGCCACTTTCGAGTATCTATCAAATTAACTATCGTCATTACAAAATAACAGTTTCTTTCGCTACAAAAGTTTATGAAAAATATCTTTATAAACGTATGTATTCTCCAGCAACAAATGACAGTCTAACAACAGACGTTATTATGATAGTTACCTCTCGAACTCGGTGAGACGTGAAGAGTCACGGAATCCCTTAGCGAATGGATTACTGTCGATTTTCAGTTTCGTGATCTGAAACAAAAGAGACACTATGATTCCGTCTGAGTGAAAGATCTACCATCTAATATTTATAGAACTGTGTTCATACAAATAATGTAATCAATTAAGGATGTTGTGTAATAGGCGCGGTTTCAATTATACGTGGATGGGAAGAGAAGGGTCAACGATTATCATAAGGAGCTGTTCAGACAAAGCGAGGTAATTTCATTATGCAGCCGTTTATATTGTAATGGGTCAGTAAAGGTTCTCCATATCTCAGTGTGAACGGGCCCGTAGCACCACCACCCGCGGTGTTCAGCACACACCAACTAATAAGGTTAACTTATTGACGACATTCCACATCGGTTTATCACTTTAGTTGACTCGGTATTACAATATTGTGCACATTTTAAATGTGCCACGTAATGTAAGTTTGATAGTAGCATTTAAGCGAGTATTGTTGCTACAGAAGCCGGGAATGTTGTCATATTTCTAAATCTGCATATTTGGAAACCAATAAGGAAGTTCAATGGTATTCAATATTTCTTCCAGTATTGTTTTTGCATAACTTGATAGAAAGTACCGTGAGTCACACAAGTGAGCTTTTGATGCTCTGATGCAAGGACAATAATTGAATTATGTCAAAATATGTTTAATTTAAGCTCGGGGCGAGGTGTTAAAAAATGTGTTTGTGCAGAGCAGAGGCAGCGTCGATGAAAAATCGCCCCCTCGCTGAGTGGCGGCGCCCCCGCTGAGGCTCCACACAATTTGTGAATAATATTTACGATAAAACCTTCCACGGAAACCTGTTACCATTAAATAGCGCCTGCTCGCCTAATATCCGAGCGGATTAAACCAATATCGATACTAATTTTAGCATATTCTTGGCAGTTTTATGATGTCGAGGTGAGAAAAAATGTATTATTTTTTAATGGCGAGCAGTAAACAAGTCATCGAGAGTGGTCGTGGTGGTGTCAATCTTTCAGCATGTCCAGTCGGCGACGGTAATTACCTGGCGATTGAGTCGCGGGCAGCGGCGTCTCCCGCCCGCCGCATACCTGTCGCTTGCTCACACGCCCACGCGACACCTAATTGTACATTGTTCTCACATGTTCACACTCGCACTGCTGGGGTTTTAGCACAACGAACTCGAGGAAATGAGAGGAAAATGTAACGCAACAGCTAAGTGTTAAATTGACGAAAACGCTGTCAAATTGAAAATAGTGTCGTTTGGTTTCCTTCGCAGATGAATTAACTTTTGTAGTGTATTTCTGTAAAACGTTATATGAGTGTTTATGATACCAATATAATTAATGATTTCCTTTGACTACAATAACTTCAAAACAAAGACGTGTTACAAAAAGCAGTAGGTACTCACAAGCGAAGTAATTCATGATCAGTGTTATATTGTAAAGCGTTTACTTTATTACAGCCGGACATTCCAGTGTAGCGACAATTAACTTCTTAATTTTCGTTAAATATATTTATGTATCTTTTGAAGTGGTTCATCAGAGGTGCGTTAATTCCATTTATCTATGAAATGCTTTGAAAAATATCTCCGTCTTATTGTTTCTGATCAAAGGAACATCATAAACAGTACAAAATATTGACCAGTCTGTGTCAAGTGTTCTGTTTTGCGGTGAGTAATTTCACGAGAAACGTGTCACTCGAAGACTAATGATTTCGAAAATAGTTACAGGGAAACTAGACAAAGAACATTTGTTACCACTCGTGGCCCATTTAACATTATCTCTTCTAAAAATATGGATTCAGTCGTCATCTATTTAGTATCCCGGCTCTATCTGATCTTTGAATGAATTGTTTGTTGCAAATAGAAGATGTAAGTTAAGTTCACTAACGATCTTCTTACTAAGGTCGTCTCCTTGTGTATGAATATTTTATTATTTGAAGCCTCTGCATTCAGGGTCTCTGTCTATACATGCACCACTAGCCCAACTGGAAACAAATATGTAAATTCCATTCAAATATTTTGTCCCGTCGTGGAAATCGGATCCTTGTTCAGAAGGTAAGTACTCGTATTCGTCCGACACTACGGCACTCAAATATATATTCATCCTCGAGATATGAATGGTGTGTTGTCAGTTTCTTCGAAGAATGAGACTTGGCTTCAATTAGATTAGTGCAGTTGAGTTTAGAAAGATGGATAAACATACGTTGGCTATAATAAAGGTATGTCTATAAATAAGAAGTACGTTTAAAATTCTGATATTTTAGCTTCGTCTATACAGGATAAGTTTTTATCCAGTGCGCAAACTGTAATCATATCATTTTAGACCCCATAGCGCAGAAAATTTACGTAGGTTTTACAAAAAAAAACAATCACCTGTTTCATAGAAAATTGCAATACCTACGCGGTCAAAATGTATGGAATAGCAGTTTTTTTTTGTATTACTGACGAAAAATTTCTGTGGTGGGGTTCTAGAATGGTATGATGAATTCATGTTTACAGTTTGCGCACTGGATAAGAACTTATCCTGTATTATCTTATAGGTGTGCATATGGTGGAGTGCATTCTGGCAGCGAAGGGGCGCGGCAGTGCGAGGGTCACCGGCATGTCGCGGCACCTACTTACACTTGCACACCCACCTGGCAGCGCCATTGACTACAATGGCGACACTCTCTACGCGCCTGCGCCACACGTAATGACTCGACCACAATGCCAGTAGTAGCTGACAATATTGACGGATTATCCATTATGTATGCCACGCTGTCCCACCGCCCGTAATTGTTTCCATGCCTCATGTTTGTTTTTGAATTCCGTTTACGTAAACGACACCCAGTCTACTCCCACTGGCAGCCACGCATTTCATCCACAATACCACAGTATTCAATTATACAAAACTACTAAAAATATATTATCGCTAAGAGAACACTGGAATAATGAATGAGACGCTTTCTCGCTACTGACGTTTATTAGATTTAGTACAAACATAAGAACGAGGCGTGTCAAAACAACCTAATTTAAGTATCAACAAACGTTCGCCCTGGGCGGCGGCGGCGGCGCGCTCCCGTTCACTGACAACATTAAAGGCGCCATAATGACATTATTCCCGGGCGGGAAACAAAAAATCTCACAAAAAGGCGTCAAGGAGAGAAAGACGAGCGTCGCGCCATCGCCCCGCGACCGCCGCGCGCGCAGCTCTGCAAACGATGCTCTAATTATTGGGGTGGTGATGTATTGTTTATGGAAGTACCAGCCTCGTATTCCGCGATTCATACTCCGATTTGACAGTAAAAACTTGTCCACAGATGTCTTGCACGTGCGCTTATAAATGAAGCTGCGGAGTTGAGGAGAATTTATGTCTTATTTAAGCATTTACATACGAAGACATAAGAGATGAGATATTTACATAAAATATATTTTGCCAGATGGTATTATTTCAATGCTGTGAGATCGAATCAGCATAAATACACTTACAGAAGAAATAACTGTTGTAAAAATGGATGCTAATGAATGCTCGCTTAGAATATTTAGTGACAGTTCATAACAAGACGAAACGGTGTGCAGTGTAAAGGAACACGTGAGCGACGATCGGGACACGACAGGAACATTGTGAAGAATATATAAATGTCACGTTAGCGTGCGCACGCGCTCCTTCTGCCGACATATCTCATTGATTGATGCAGTGCTGCGACGAACGACGATTCAGCGATCTGCTACCGATGTATTAGTAGACAAACCAACGTCAAATTTAGCTGCACCTCCTTGTTGAACATAATTTACACGAAAGTCACCCATAAACCAGATGTAATTAAAAGTTCCTACAAACTATAAACCAAACAGTTTTCAAATCATTTATGAAGAAGACATTTGAGAGATACTTCCTATTTATATACCTGTGTGAAATATACGGTTATTTTCTATTGTGCAAGGCTTAATCGGTTTGAAACATATTTAAAAGCATTTAACGTTTTAGTGCTAAGCCACAAGTGCAGTAGAAGAGCTGTTTCACCTAATTTTACTCGTCCGTTAATTCGTGATTATGAACCTTTGAATAATGCGGTAGTTGAATGATTGTTGTAATGTAAAGCTGTTTAATGAGAGTTCCTCAAAGTGCTCTGCTATCAAAAGTCTCGTGAATCCCGTACGACCTACAGCTGCGCACTGTAATGACGCTTTCTAGAAAACCGATGCTTTATTGACAGTAATTCGTAAAGGCACCAAAATAATGAACGCTGCATGTGGCATCGGCGTATAACCGGGCCAATATGTGATAATATTCGCAGAAAATGTTCGGAACAGTCCGAATTAATTGCAGTTCCGAAACTTGTTTAGTAAGCCCTTCTACCGACATGATTGTAAACAACATTTGTCAATAAGAAGCAATGAATTGCAGGTAACGGTTTCGTTAATTTAAAAAACACTTGGAAATGTAAGGGATGCGTTTATAACGGATCATTTTTGTACAGGCCTAGTTTTATATCCTTTGCCTCTTCAATTTGATTCATACAACAATGGATACAAAAGTGTGTAGCCATAGCTTGCATTAACAAAGTAACTTGGACAAAATAACAAAACGACTCCAATGTTTGTGAAAAGTAGGCACGATTTATTCTCAAACCAATAACTGAATTCCCTGTTTCATACACCTTCGCTCTCATCCAATGCGTCAATCAGTTGCAGGCTCTCTCCCACTGGTCCTATAGACACTATAAATGATACTGTGTGCAGGTTGTAAAGATCGTCTGCTATCTCTGTCACTACTCTTAATATCATCCTGCACATCCACATTTCAACATCCTTCGGGTGTTTCTGTATTTAATAGAAAGTTAACCTTTATGATTTTCATTGTGGTTTAGTAAATATATTCCATATGCCCAACAGCTTAGTAGGTTGGCAGTCGGTCTACTGCCTCTCTGTTTAGACGATTCATTAGGTCTTTTATCGGACCCACTGTTAGAATGAGGTCTACTTTACATTCGTGCCCGTAGTTACGACTGTAAACTCGAAATATTAGCGAGTAGGCAATCTGCCACATCTCAATGGTACGTTAATTTTTAAAGCATCAATTATGAGTTTAGTTGTAAATATATCTATATTTTATCCGGAGTGAGCTTGACGTAGCTCAAACTGAAGTATGTTGTTTTTTTTTTAGTCAAAAAGACGTTTCCATAAATGACCTTTACGAAAAAGGTTTGCAATAAATCAATAAAATGTGAACAAAGCTAAGGACAAAATTAAAGAACCAAATGATAAAGGCATATAGAGATAAATGCTAATTTCTTTTTGTGCAACAACTTTCTAACACGTCAAAATTTTAAATCAGTGAACGTGACACTATGTTATTTGTACTTAAATTAATTAAAGACTTGGTATACAAACAAATGTTTAGTTTTTCTGTGGTGGCTTGGTGCGCAGACGCAATAAATTGAGTCGGGCCGCACACGACGGCTCTGCGTGACGTCACACCTCCAGTGATCGATGGTAGGAGAGACCGAGAGCACCATATAACTCACCTCATAACGTAGCATAAGTGAGAAAGAGACACAAACCCAATAAATAATTTCATCTTAAATTATTTTAAATCCACTCTTAAGCAAGTACGTTGACTTCTTGTATTTTTGACTTATGTGCGTTTCGTGTTATCGAGCGGTATTATTTATTGAAATATTGAATAATGAACTGATACAGTGACTTTATGTTTTTATGGCTATTATTTTAATTCCTTCACTTTACTTCTTTACTGGTAATTTAAAAAGCTACCACCTACTGCCTAGTTCATGGCAAATACCGACAAAATTATCTTTGCACATTATTCATAAGTTTTCGTATGTGAATTAATTTGTCACCTCAACTCACTTGGAAGCTCTCTATACTCTAATGAAAAGATTTATTTTTTAAAGATCTCTTTCCTTATTTAGAAAAAAATCAAGAATAATAAAAAAATGTTACGTTAATTCTGAAAACTAATGACAAAATAAAGAAATATTACAACAAACGAAGTTATACAAACGAGCAATAAGTTAACAAATATAAAAGGATCGCATTGAAAAGAATGAATCGATTATTGGTGAAGAAAAAGAAACGTGAGGGTGTGAGGTAGTGGGGAGTGCGGGAGGGACACCTCGTGACACCTGACCGCAGCCATTTTGGCCCGTGAAATATGTTTATTTGTCATGGTGCCCTTTGTTATTGAAATTGTGTTTGCCTTTACTCCTTCATTATATTGTTCGATTATACTCGCGTAGAACTCGTTTATGGATGCTCAATGTGAGAATAGCTTCGGAGATTTTAGAATATTGATTGTTGATACTGAGAAATGAGATATAAATTTCAATTAAGCGCGTATTGAGCGTGTTTGCGTCTACATGAGAGTGAGCGTGCGCAGTTATTTTCGTGATTATCCCCTCAAGCCGCGTAATAGTGTGATGTAGCATGACCAACACAACTGCTGACACGATTTCTCTAATCGTTTTATTTTGTTGTACGTTTTGTATTTGTCAAACGTGCTGTATGCTTGTTAGATCAGTAGTAGACTTGTTTGGAACAACCGTCTTTGAACTCAAGTTGAAGTTAATAAGTAGGCAAGACCTACTAGTAAATAACATTACTATTCAGAATGCGTAAACCCATCGCTTTGATTGATTGTATCTACAAAATCAGTAAAGAAATATAATCGTTTTTATTTTTTTAACGATGATTGAAAGGAATAAGAAAGCTGACCCCGAGTTACGGCAGGTGGAAGATGGTAGACAAGAAATTAGAAAAAAATAATAACAAGTAAAACTAATAAGTTTCCACCAGTAGAGTAAATAGTTTTCATTATTTCCTTCCAAATAAAACCAACTAAATGACAGAAATTATATTTACAACTTAACGGAATATTAAAAGTGTGTCCATAACTGTTAATAAAGGACAATTTCATGGAAAGGATTAGCAAAGAATTTCATAAATAAACAAAATGTTTTCAATTATGTAGAGTATAATAAACATGTTTATAAGCGTTTAAAATATCATCGCAGGTTGCTATCTGCAAGTTTTTACTTCAAGAATATCCTCTAGAGGCAATCGATCATAACAAATTCACAAGTCATCGGCTAATAAAAAAACGTATTGTGTGCATTGAGGATGCGTAAACTCCAACAAACATTGTCACCTCGATGCGACTCCAATCTCAGACAAAGGATTCTAGAGAAAACGAGCAACAGGACAATAGTGTGGTGGGTGTAAAAATGTTAAATATTGGAGCGGGTCGGGCCCACGGCGCTTTCCCGGGAAACCGCCCCGCGGCGCGCGCGCAGGCGACGCTCAGTCTCACACCGCGATACACACACAAAAAACACACCTCACATTTTTTGTACAACTCTTTATCTCATCTTATATCAACATTTCGATATGATAAAGCACCAATAATGATGTTTCATTCCCATCGATTTAACAAACGTCGCGCTCGCATTAAATTTCGGTGACACTTTTTTTCTGAAAATGTATACATACTATAGTATACATTTTCAGAAAAAAAGTGTCACCGGTTAAAATATTCACATTTTCTTATCTGTTATATTAGTGGTGCGGGATTATGTGTTTCGTTTTTTGATGAAGTGTTAAACTAGCCACTTTTTATACGGCATAAAGTTATGCGGGCAGTAAGTATCTTGGTTGGCACCGCGCAGGTGCAAACATGCTAAGTGTGTTCTTATTGTTATAAGGGATTGAGTTATCAATGACACTATCTCCGCTGTTCGACAAATGTTTTAGCTGTCAGAGTTGTGACGTCAGCCAAATCGAGGAGCGCGCGCGCCGCCCGCCTGGACACTTGCGATCGAAGTTTTGATACCGAGTTTTTCACCTCGTCAAGAAGTTTATCTACGTTTCGATTTAAAACTGAGGGTGGTAGGTATGAAACGTCCTTTTTATGTCTTATTCAATTTCATATAAGCTGAGCCCTTCTTATTTCATAATCACCCATTTAGTAGACATCGCCTTTATATTTATGTGTGTACTTTGTAGGCATCTTGCATATATAGGTATTTACATCGCATTCGTAATGGATGGCACTGTCGCTAGGCGCAGGCAGTAAATCTAGGAACGCGTTAGAATCAATGAAAATCAATAATCGCCGACCCTGGGGAGCCGTTGGAAGCCGACTGCGAAGGTGGAGCCTCCGCACAGCGCTCAATGGCGACGCTTGATGCTTTACACTAATGGCCACCTGATTCTATCAATATTCACTATCATAATGTAAAATGTTAAGTTTATAGGGTAGACCTAGAAAAGATAGGCACAGTTTATGTCGTATACGTACCTAGGAAATCATCATAAAAATATGGCGCTAAAAAGTCTCCTTAACAACAAGAAATCAATTTCTTTGAGTAACAAAATATTTACAAATGGTAATACTAAACCCGAACCCGTAACAGCTAATTAACGAATGAATGAAGATTTATGTACCGCGTTGTCGATATAAAGTAACGTTTCCTTTATGAACCTCAAAACGTCCTAATTATTTTACTACGCGGGATGATACAAAACGAGGAACTTGGAGACGCCCAAACGCTCTTGTGACAGAGAATTAATTGCGCGTGGCGACACATGCGCTGCCGGCTGTGGCCGCGACTGCCGCGAGTGCATGCGCGGAGCGGGCAGCGGGTGCATGAGCGGAGCGGGCAGCGGGTGCATGAGCGGAGCGGACAGCGGGTGCTTGTTAACTGCTCTATATACTCCAACTTACTAAATCAAATTGTCCAATTTATTTGAACATTTCTCAATCACCGGACTACTTCTCATAGTCACACCCAACCTGTCATTAGACATTTCGCACGCCGAATAATTGCGAAGCGCAACGCACGAGAAACTTTTGTGAAGCTTATTTTCACAACCGCCCAATGACTCACGAATGTTTTACCGTTGGTGATCGAAATTGGCACGTGAGTTTCAGAGAACGTTTAACTTGAAAGTTGACATAATTTAACGGGCCGTTCTCAGAAATGTTCGGCGAGCAAATTATACATGGAAAAAGCACGAGCAATAATAGCTGAGACGTCGCTGGACACGATCGACTCGGCATCGACTAGGACTTTATATTTAGCTCGGATGAAAACTTTAATCGTCACCGTGTGCACGCGTCAGGCGCGCTGTCCGTCCGTCGTCGGCGACGCCCGCGTGTGGCCATCGATACACAAAAAATTATGTGTCACCTCCCTTTGTTCAGGCTGGACATACCTTTCAGCGAGATGCAATTAGTGCAACTCAAATAGCATTCGTCGATACTCAGCCGACCGGCGCTATGCAATTTCAAACGTTTGTCTCTCTGATCTATTTTAGAAATCAAATGATAGAATTAAGAACAGGACTCCCTATGCCAAATAAACTGCGTACGTGGCAAATGGACATCAAAAGTAAACAAGGTGTGCCAAATCTGTCACGGTACTTACGAGTTGATTCTGATATGCGGTGACGGCTGTGAACACGCACTCTGGGAAAATGAACGTCTTGAATTCTTCTTGTTCTAAGTCAGTGATGGGCGCGTTGATGGCTCCTTCTCGCCGCAACACCAGGTGAATGCGCGGTTGGTATTTGTGCATTGAGTTTAGGACCAGCTGTGACATAAAACAAAAAAGTTTTAGATTCAGCTTGTCTTAGTTCAATTAAATCAAGTGAATTGATATGCCAAGCAACATAGAAAGGGTCCTTAGTTTAACTAACCTGTCCATTCTTGTCCATCTCATTGTTGGTGAGCTTGACCTTCTCGAAGGAGACGACCTGCTTGCGCAGCTGGTCGCCGGAGAAGGGCGAGTCGGGGTGGGGGTAGAGGCGCGCGGGGGCGGGCGGGTCCGCCTTGCCGGCCACTAGCCAGGAGGAGCGGTGGTACGCGTAGCGGTAGCGCTTGCCGTCCACCGGCACCACGTCCAGCAGCACGGCGTAGCGCGCGTCCGCGCGGCACCCCGCGAACGACACGCGCACCGTCGGGAACATGCGTCTGGTACGGAAAAGAATGATGTATTAGTATTGTGTTTGCTATATTTTCTGCAGAATGGTCCATAGTGTATATCACAGACAAACTTTTTGTAAATATTAAGTACCTTCCAGACAAGCGTTTAGCAATTTATTTTTAAGTACATTAAGTAAACTTCCGTACCAAACTTAAATAAACGAAAAATATTGTCTTCGGTTGATAAAAGTTGAACAAATAATACTTTCGAAATTATTATGAAATTTCATTCATGAATTATGTTAGTACTTCTAATTTCACTCAAATACATTGACTACACATTACACAACAAGTATATCTTATTCCTTGCCTGTTCTTCCATTTTTTATTAGTGGAAATTATAAATTTGTAGGTTAATTTGCGGTATTAAAGGTGCCTTTCCAGAGTCATTAAAATGTTTGCAGTACCTTCAACTGCCTCAAAGAAAGAGGTAAATATAAGGCTTTCTTACACAAATGACCAAGTACAAAGGAACAGCGCTAAGCTAATTTTACGTCAAAACGCTTGTTTGTGCAAAACACAAAGTTATAACAATATACATTTGTATATTATCGACTTCCTCGTTCCATTGTTGTGTTAAACCGTATATTTTCACATTAACGCAATTATTCGTCAATTACTCGGCTGAACTAAAGTTATCGCTCGCTGAGACCGACACAAATCTACTTTCGCTCATTAGCTGGTGTTATCGTATCGCAAATTAACGCATGTAATTAGTACTCAACCTCAGTATACCACGAAAATAACAAATAGAAAGTACTCCTACACCAATACTACAGCTACCTTACAACGTACTACTTAAATTTTCTGTAGTTATAAAGGCTTAAAGCTTATTAGATGGGGGCATCGCAGGAAAATCCAGTTTATATTTAACAAATGGCGCATCAGTGCAGCGTGTCCCTCAATAAATGTAGTCCCTAGTTAAGAGGGTCGCCCGCCTATATTTAGGTACCCTCCCCACCGCAGAAACATTGTCAGCAATAATAAATATTTACAGTAAAAACTAAAAAAAATCCTAATACAAAACAACGATAGAGCTCAAATTCGAATACTCCTTTGTGGTGGTACAAGGAAAAATAAAGGTTCAGCGTGAATTGTTTCATACGATTTTGATACTAGGCTGTCGTCCCCTTCCCCTCCTTAACGGAGGCATTCTTTAATGTCTCCGTTGGAGAAAGATGAATGGGTAGACATTTTTGTAAAGGTGTATGTTTTTGTTCACTGAGTAAAATCGCTTGCGGTTGGTCGACATAATAGCTCCTGTTTCGTTCTCTTACGCCACTGTGGTTTCCTGTTGTCATTCCTAATTTGAAGAGGGGAACAGTATATAGGTAGATTAAGTAGGTACCACATCATTATTTAGCACGAAATAAAAACAAACTAAAAGTAGAACAACGCAACGTTGAAGTAGAAATCACAAAAAACAACCGACAGCCACTGATCAACGATAATAAACTCGTTGTAAGCAGAAAGGAGTGTCACAAAAACGTGTCGGTAGCGGGCGCGTGAAACACTATCTCCTAATCGACATAAAATGGTAGTCATTGAGGCGGCGAGAACGGAAACAACAAATCTTTAGTTGTAAGCTGAGACGCGGCTTCGTCTATCGGCCTCTCACTTTTTGTCGACAATGCCAGAGGCGCAACGGTGCGCGAGAACGCTTGACAATTCGCCATCGGGCTTGCGCAAATGGTATGCGGCTTTTGACCCGCGAACTACAAGAACATTTATAACTGATGGGATATGACTGTCGACCACCCAGGCCGTTCGTCATCATTGCGTACAAGTATTATGATTTACAATATAATTTTGATTGGGACGTTCCTTCGTAAGAAATTTTATGTCTCCATATAACGCTGGGATATTTTAACAAAGGCGCTGCGACGCAGAGTCGTTCTGCAAGTTCTAATGATTTTACAAGATCGAGAGAGTGGACGAAAATAAGAATAGCATTAATAAGATTTATGCACGTTTAGCCGTGGTCGCGCGCGTCGATTTGTGAGAAGCTTCTTATAACAGCCGCGCTGGTGCATGCTCGTGCAGGCGCTCGAGCACGGGCAATTGCGCGCATGCGTTAATGGAGACACTCGGCGCACTCGCGATATATTACCGCAATGATATATGACCACCGACGTCGTCCATCATCCTACCACCCAAAAGTTAGCGGAAAAGCGAGCGAGAGCAAAAGAACGCCGAGACGCACATGACTCGCTTTAATGAGCATGTACCGAAGACAGAAATAAGAGGCGCCCGTTTACAGCGCGCTTTTATCGTTATGACATTGTTAAAATACATTTCTATGATTGAAATTTATACGGGTGTCATAAATTAACGTCTGCAGTAGATTAGTATTGTTCGGATGAAAGTTGTCTCTCCACTGCTATAAATGGCAGGAGAAATACACATTATTGCCTACATATATGTAAGTCGGAAATGTTTGCTTATCCGTCACAAAGATGGCAATTTATTTAATGGTAGTTGTGATGTGAATGTTGAGGATGTTTAATGGATTGTTAGTGTTAACGTAACAATTAAACGTGTAGCAGAGACACAAGGCGAGATGAGTGTGTTGCAAGTTAAACGAGCGCGAAGAGTAGCAGCAGTGCGCGCACGCATGTCGTCTTAATTAGAAAGGCACGAGCCGAGGTGCGAACTCGTCGATCATTGTTTCCTTCGGCGTCCCATTTGATGAATCTGTTTCTATGGACAATTGGTTTTTTTTCAACCATGAATCCTTTAATGATGTTCCTTAAAATAACACAACGAATCTTCGAAATTTATTTATAGACGTCTTGTGAATTTGATACTCAATTAACACATTTTATTAGCAAGATGGGATTTTGAATGCTATTAAGGGACAGTTAACGAAATATTTATGAGGAAGGCATAGGAAAAGCTATAAAAATTAATATCTGTATAATTCAACACGGCATAAAACATAACGCTTTGAAAAAATATGACACAAACTAAAACGTAACATCACACAGTAAAGCCGAATTAGTACGTCGACAGTAGAGCGCAGGTCGTGATTATGCAATAGAAAGCTATGCACGCCATTAGCGCAATGTTATCACGTCGTGATTAGGGCCCGCAGAGCAGCCAATCCGCGCGCGCTGCCGTCTAATTATACAGGAAAGCGCTTTATTAATAGCAATTACACCCCGCCGCCATATTGCCAAGCGTTTTAATTAACTGGATTCGTTGATTAGAGACAGATGGCGCGAGATTGCGAATGCTGAACACTCATTAGCGCAGTTTTGACGCTAGCCACTCGATAACTGTAGCGTGATATTATTAATGATGATACTTGATAATTTGTTGGTAAAACTGCGAATGTTTACATAAAGATCTGTTACATATTTGCAATGTAAATGGTAGATTATTTATCGGATCAGATATAGGTAAGTGGTGATAAAAGTTACTTGTATGGCCTGAAAAGTTGGTTAATGAATTATTTAAACGTGGTTGTAGGGTCATATTATAGCATAAACCAGATAGGTGCCAATTGATTATGCAAATTACTAGTACCTACCGTTTTATATACTAGATGCATGAAAAACATTGTTGGATTTAATTTACAAATTCATCGCACTTCTTGTTTTATGTGTTTTTTTTTTTTGTATTGACAAAGACGACAAAATATATACAAGATTAGTTTGTATTGATATTTAATTAAATCCAACAAATTAAATAAAAATATTATTCGTTCTAATGTCAAAGCAGATTTTTCTTTTATTGCATCTTTTTCAGATATCAAAGTATTACACCGCTATCATCGACATTAGCTACATTATGGACAATTGTGTCGTGTCCTGTCCTACACGGCAAACTCGCTTGGGCAGCCATTACCGCGAATTATCACTAATAGTTCTCTATACCCGGCCTTAAGTGATTTCTGCTGCATAATACGAGTGACAACAATCTATGTCGGTGGCCAATGAATATTTCATGTCGGATAATAGGCCTACTTACAGCCGATTGTGGTGCAGTTAAGCGATGATAAACAACGAGAGACTGCGATTGAGTAAGTTCGGATAATCTCGTCAAACGTAGATTGGTATCAGCTGGTCTGTGAGACAGCTTCGGGCTTCCTCGCCGATGGTTGTGGTGTGAAAGTCCAGTTCGGTTTGAATCGTGTTTATTCGAAAATGGAAGGCGTTTGTCTACGCATTGGAAAGATCAGAGTGACTGTGATAAACTAAATCAAAAGTTTAAATATTATAAAGAGAGTACTAGCTTTTGCCATGGTCTTCGCCCGTAGGACATTTTCCCACGGGTGCGTACTTCAAGGATAATAATGTTTTATGTGTTTATCCAGGTTATAAACTGTGTGCCAAATTTCACCCACATCCGTTTTGCCGGTTTTGCATGATTGAGTAAGTAACAAACATCCTAACAGCTAAACACAATATTCACAACCCTACTATATATATTAGTAAGATAGTAGGATAGTAGGATAGGAAGTAGGGTACTTCCTATCCTACTATCCTACTAATATTATAGATGTGAAGGTTTGGATGTTTATTACTCAGAGAGAGATTTGGATGAAATTTGGCACACAGGTAGTTTGTAACCTGGATTAACACATAGAATACTTTTATTCCGGCTCCCGTGGGATAATTTTCGAATTCCTCGCGGGCGAAGCGGCTGGTAAAAGCTAGTATTAATAGGTAATATAATATAGTAGAATAGTAGGATTGGTTGCGTATAGGGCTTTCAAAGTTATAAATAGGTGATGATGACATCCAGCAAAGAAACTATTTAATACATTCAATTAGCAAAAATCACTCAACTGAAAACAGCTTTCATACAAAACTGGCACAAAGAAATATGAATCCCGTTTCGTAATGACATTTGATTTGCAAATGTTAGTTGCAGCTTCAATCCACGGTCTATAAACTGTGAAGCACTGAAGCAGCCAAGTGTAGTGTTCGTCATGGTCACCATGTTGGATTGATGGGAGGTGTCGTGTACACACTGGCTGACTGACGAGCTTGACATGGTCACGACTCGTCGCCTTCGCGAGCCGACATGCGTTTGAAATTGTACACTCTAGCTCCTATTATGAGAAAACTAATTCTAACTTCAAAATCGTTATAGAAGTGTTTATGAAAATTAAATTGAGGTAGGCAGACGGAAAATGGTAACTGATTTTTCGAGAGACTGCACTTATGCCATTTCAAATACCTACCTACAGACTGTTGCACAGAGTCGCAAGTTGAAAAACGTTGCAAATATGGCCAAGTTACAAAATAATGGAAGGAAAATCTTTTTGCAGCCCACTAATACGAGCAGAATCAGTGATTGATTATATCGAACCTACAAAAACTCTGTCGTCCGAACCATCCTCGTCATTGCAATTCAGATTATAAAATCAATTAGACATGTAGAAGTAACAATAAACTATCAGCAAGATCTGTACCATTCGCAGCACGTACTGGACCTACATCAAAAAGTCCGTGACATTTAATGTCAACCTTCTCTAAGGGCATGAGAACAGGCGCACTTAACTATTGAATGGTGATTTATTCATACGTATCTTGCTCTTGTAAGTATTCAAGTTATTTTAGTACAAACCTAAAGAATAACAGGTTCGAACAATAATTGCATGTTCCTATTGCGTCTTCATCTCATTTCAACGTCCGCCAACGCTCACATTTGACCTGAAAATATCAATTGTTTTGTGTCGTCTCAAAAGATTTCGTCACGTTTTCTGTCGGCATAAATATTGCTGGCAAACGTGATACATTCCCTTTTGTATTTACTTTGCTTATTAAACTTTTTCACACAATCTCGGTTTGCGATTAAAAAGGAAAAGGGCGTATCAGCGGCGCTGACGTGACGTGACGCGATGACAAATGATCGCGCGCCGCTCGGGATCATTACATCCAGGATCGCCTGTACGTTTGTGCCCCTGCGCCCGTCCACCATCTCATAGTTTTTTCACGAGTGCTAATTAATTATTACGTCCATCAGCCTGTCCGCTTATATCAACAACATTAGAATAGGTTATTTGTAAGCTATCATCAATATCGTATTAAGATGCCGCTGTTTTGTCATCATGTGTGGTATAGAATCAATCTGGAGTTTGAACATTGAAATACACATGTAGTCGTGTTAAGGCGTCACAGAAAATAAAAAATAAACGTGTCGTTCTTAGTGAATTTTTCCCGTAGGGGGAAAGTATGAGATTGATGCGCATTAGAGTCAGTTAATGAGCTGTGGGGCGTGGTTGGGCGGCGGCAGAGGCGCGCGTGAAATATAGTTCTTCCTGGGAGGTCCGGGTACGAAACCGCGTCAAATTTTCGACACTCGCACGATTTTGTCAATCCCGTTGATTAATATCTCTGTCGGATAGACGGAGATGTGAGATAAGTTCAGCCGCCGCGTGGTGCCGTCACACGCCGCCTGCGACTCGCTAATGCTAATGCCCGTAAAAATATTTGTAACGCTTCATTTATTAATAAGTTTCAATCGCCATATCAAAATGTGTGCGTAATAAATCATTTGTCTTAGTCGCTTTTGACTTGATCTGGCTGGTTCCGCTTGTTTAGTTAAACGGTGAAGCTGATGCTTAAGTAGATAGTAAAAAAACTGTACGTAATGTGATGAGACAAGACTAACTACGAGTTACCTACAAATTAAGAACTTGTTCTTTTTATTTTACATTTACATCTTAGAATCAAATGAACACTCGTCGTAGCCTGCCGATAACTCATCGGTAGCCTGAAAAATGTTCTCACTAAACATACACGTGTTTTACCTCCACAGTGGCATTTGGCGACACCACCCTGACATTTACCTATATCCTACTAAATATTTACGAAAAACCGTGTTCACACAAACAGAAAATTACAAGGTACGACATGTCCGCCGACGGGCGGCGCGCGTACCAAATAAAACATTCGTACAATGCACTACGTCGCCATTAGCACAGCAGATGTGGCGTGTAAGTATTTATTAGCGGCAACATAATTAGTGAATTTAAACAAATATTACTTATGCGTACCATTTTAATTGCGGCGCGCTGAGGTAATGATACACCGTGTGTACCTGCCTTTATTGTAGCGCGTGTGTTGCGCCCTGCACCGGAAACATGGCTTTTTGTCCCTAAGGTAGCTTTCACAACAAAAAAGGGCATTCAACAAAATATTAATTAGACGTTCACATATTGACAAAACTGATCCGTAGCTACTTAACATTCTTAGAGCTTTTGGGATAGTTGGTAAGCAATGAAATGCTTGGACTGTGTGGAGGCGGACCGTACGGTACTGTGAGGAATTTAGCGTGGAATCTGTCACTCCCAGCAGACGTATGGTGCTCCTACGCTGGAGACGCGTCATGCAGTCGCGGAAGTGGACGACTAGCGAACGTTGCTGTCCGGTTATATTATAATCAATCTACATGTATGCTAATGATGTTGGAGACTTGTGAAGTGGTTCCGTAGCTTTATCAATGTTAGCGATAAGTGCTCGTAGCTCGGTAAAATCTTAAAAAATAATCAAATACAGGATAAGTTAGAACTTAAAATGAATAGACAAATATTATGATTTTCGTCTGTGGATATTTGTGGATTCATTTGGTAAGCGTAATTACAATTTGGCATTTCTCGTAGCGCCTGCTACGAAATTGCTACGAAAGTACAACAACGAAGATACAATGAAAAAGTAACCGCCAGATTTACCTGATAGAAAAACCGTATTGTAGATACAACTTATATAAAATCCGTGTGTAAATTCAGTATAGTTCTACTGGAGGCGGAGACGGCGCGTTCGGTATCCGCGCCGCCGTCGCGCGAAATTCCGACACCTCGTTTTGTTCCTATTGTTTGCGCGGTTTGCTGCGCTAATGGTGTCACATAGCAAGCCGAACGATGTCAGAACACGCTCGCACTCTTCTTGTTGCCCGCTTATTTCGGTCGTTAGTGAATTTTTAGAGAATGAATAATAATGTACAATGTTTTGTGGGAGGAGCGTACCTGTCAGTTTTTGTCGTGTGTAACTAGGAACTGCAGACGCACGCACAAAACGGATATAGAAGAAACAGAAAAAGTCTTCAACTTCGGAAAAATAAATTTAACAAATATCTCGGGACTGCTCGGGAATGCAAGTAGCAAGAATCCGGGAAACAGAACCACTCGGCACAGATAAACGTACAGCACTCGTACGAATTATTCCTTGTAAATCCGTCGCTAATTCCCGCAAATCCCACAATTTGGAGTCACGTTCATAGACGGCGGCACGCTACATATAGCTACCAGGCACTCACACCTGTAAGGTTCACAAAGCGCGGCGAGGAGTTTCGCAAGTCGACACCGAAATTGGGAAGTTTGGCGACAATATTGCGAAAACTGCCGCTTGCACCTCCCCACGACGCCTCGCCCCCTACTCGCTTATTATAGCGATGTTTAGTAACCTGTGCATGCTTACTAAATTACCTACAAATAGTACTACTGTTGCTGTAGGTACTGGTATTGATGTATTCTCGTGTTGTGTTTTTAGAATGCGCACGAAAATGTAGTGTTGCTTCCCAAATACCAGGTACACACATACCTACAGTTCGTTTTTCAAACTGCATTTAGAATTTAATACAATGTTATTAGCTTAACCAGCACTGCATTTTTTTAATAATTTGCGTTAAGGGAAAAGCGTTACGGCAGCCCGCAAAATTCAAATTTTCTTTCTTTTTTGCAAATTGCGGGTCAGTGACAGGTTGTATGTTGATCAAAATACAGGATAAAATTTTATCCAGTGCGCAAACTGTAACCATGAATTCAGCATATCATTCTAGACCCCCTAGCGTAGAAATTTTTCGTCGGTTATACAAAAAAAAATTCGCTGTTCCATAATATTTGACCGCGTAGGTATTGCACTTTTAATATGAAACAGCGGAGTTATTTTTCTTTTTTTTTAATTCATGGTTACAGTTTGCGCACTGGTTAAAATTTTATCCTGTACGATTTGAAACCGTAAAAAAATATGGCTTTACGGAATTATACCTAATCATTACCTATTGGATGATTATTTAATTAATAATACATTGAGTGGGATAAAATGAACTATTTGGCTGGCTACGTTAACGTATCCAACTTAATGAAATTATACATCTCAGCAAAAAAACAAGCACTGTAAGCAAGTGTTTTATCAAAGAATAATTTGCTGCAACTGTTCCATAACTTGCTAAGCCGGGCTTAAGTAACAACCAACAGCTAGGTAGGTAGTAAGTTAGAAACACTAGGGTACCGACGGCTATAGTTAGGTTGTTTTCATTTCCATAAAGTGGGAGCCATTGCGACGGCCGCGTAAACTCACTAGTCCGTTGCCAGCAGTTAGTTATGTCATCTGACGCGTGTACACACCACTATAGCCCTTACATCAAAAGAAATATTGAAGATAATCGTGTATACGTACATGTAGTTATGGTTTAAACCACCCATGTGTTTTTATATTTACCGAAGCTATGGTGAATCAATTCAGTAAATTAATGCTTTTAGGTGCCTACAAAACAAAAGGAGGGCGTACAGTGCAAATAGTTTTTTTTTTGTGTTATAGCGTGGTTGTAGGCTGGACATTGATTGATGAGGCTTACCTACGTGATCTCATAAACGTAAAATAAATGATAAATTCCATAAAATTGAATTTCTGTTGATTTATTTCAACTGATGCTTAAAAATGTTTTCAAGAACCTCTTCACTTCAAATAAAAACAAGATTATGTTTACCTGTCACATAAAGTTCTATTAATTAACTGCTGACTCATTTTTTAAGAACCATTTTAACAGCAGCTTGACGACAGTGCTGCCATAGCCACGTCATTCTAACCTGTTAACGGCTCATAAAAACAGAACCCCTATAAAAAGCTAACTTACAAACTAACATTCTAAAAAAATATTACGTAAATCTGAAACAAAATTTAACTTTAGCTACCTATGTCAACGTCTGGCCGGGACGTGCCCTATGTCTGCGGCTGCTAATGTCGTCAGTTCTAGGGGTTACAGGGTGGTGGGTGGCAGAAGGTTGCAGGGGGTGGTGGAGGGTGGTAGAGGCACGTACTGACTGTTAAAACGCTACATGTCAACGGCGAGCGGGCGGAGCTTCGTCTCAGTTCTAGCGATGGAGGCTCCGCGATAATGTCGTGACCTATATGATAGCTGGCGATGACGACTCACACCAAATAGTTGCGATGAGTTTTAGTATCAGCTAGTTTGTGTTTTAACCTGGAGACATGTTTTAATTTACTATAAAGGATATGTTGCTTACTTTATTACGTACGCTAAGCACGTTAAGCTGTTGATTCCGGCTGTCACTTGTGGATCTTTGACAGTCGTTATGGGTCGTCAAAACCCCGAAAGTTTGACGACCAGTCTTACCAAGGGATATAGTATTACCCACTAACTGGGTTGTGGAGGTCAGATAGGCAGTCGCTCCATGTAAATACTGGTATTCAACTACATCCGGCTAGACTGGAAGCCGACCCCAACATAGTTGGGAAAAAGCTTGGCAGATGATGATAGTAAATAAGACAGTAAAACTACTACTACACAAATAATCAGTAGAAAACAAAAATTTGTAAGCTTTTTCAGAAAGTGGTGAAGAGTTTCACCACTTTCTAAAAAAGCTGGGTAGATGAAAATCCTGTGTTAAACAAACTCTACGTAATACAGCAACTTAGCTATTTCAGTGGACATTAATTGTTTTATTATGTAGTACAAACCTATTAAGTGCTACATAGTAACGCGAAATAATAGCTAACACTAAGATATCATTGTATTGCGAAGTGTTAGAAATATGTTTACGTCCGTATTCATTATTTTAACGTCTCATAAAATCTCTAACATTTGAACCAGGTCTTGGGTCCGATTCTCGGGTTAAACAAACTGGTATAGGGGTTTTTTCATCTAGAATTTCTCAATGGTAGCCGGAGTTTGGATTTGTGAACGTTTGATGGTAATAGGCTTGCGTCCTATTGGAACATGAGACTTAAACAATACGTATATACTTAGTACAATAGGTGCACCTCAGCCTATCTCTTCGTACACAGGCGTGATGTTGTGTTAATTAAAAGACAGCCTTATTGGGTACTTGAGACGGCCCGGAAGACTACGTTGTTTCTGATTCCGTTAATAATCACAAAGACTCATTAGTGAGCCAGACAGTCTCGTGAGTAATGTCTACATGAAACGCGTCTGTCATCAGCTCGTTGTTGCATCAAAGACGCAGCGCACGCGGTGGTCCTTGCCGTTCGTTTTGTGCTGAAACAACGCCTTGTGTTTATTACCTCTGAGAATTCAACAGATTCGTTGAATTTAATTGTTTTTTTCTTTGCCAACAAATTCGTAATCGTTTCTAAGAATCAATCTAAAAGGTACAATGGTTCGTATGCTCACGTATAATTTCAAACGATTGAGTACTACTGTATTATAATTCTACGTCTGCTGCGTAGTAGCAGCAAATAGCGAAGGCACCGGATGTCAACGGCGCAGGGCGGGAGGGCCGAAGTACGTACATAAACATTTTCCGCGTACTTACTTCCATAAATTAGTTCCCGCGAAGGCGCGGTATAAATACCCGCGAAACGCCGCAACACTCGCTCATTACCTACTAATAGTTTTACTTATCGGCTTCCTGTACACTTCACAACAACTCGGCCTGTTGTCGACTCATGAATCATTCGTCTAGCTAGCACGTACTGCGTTACGTGACAACCCTTCGAAGCAATCGATATCTGTTGTCCCCGAACTACCAATACAATAACTCCCTCGACGGTAGACAAAACAGTCATCAAAATAATAAGCACCTTCCCCGTTGTCAGACAACAATACAAAAACGACATGTCTCGGCGAAAATTCCAAATTACACCTCACGAAGTTTCCCAGCCGTTTATCCGTATTCAAAAAAGTTGTCCGACAATCACCTATCATTACGGGAGGCGTCGGCCTAACGCGCACACAAAGGGTGCTGCCACCGGAAGAAAACGACAAAAATTAAAAGTTTCCTCCAAACAAAACAACAGCTGTCATATTAAACCGTCAAAGTAAAGATTACGAATGAAATATTCACGGTGAAAGCGGGGCTCAGACCGTGGTTATGTAAATAAGTGGCTACGAAAATGTACATAATTAGTTTACACGTTTTCTCGAGCACCCCGCCACCCTCCGCGGCATATTGGTGGCGCGGGGGTTGGGGGGAAGATTAGCTCGCGATACACTCGCTAAGGGTACATTTACATGAATCACACATCTATTACACGCGTATTCAAATAGGCTGCATGTGTTCACTTCACATAACCTAGATAACAACAGATAGGGTTGAATGCTTGAATTATTAATGCACGAAAATTAAAATTTTCCATTTCGTTTCATTACAATCATAGACCAATTAGTGTTTCAGTTTCCACTTTAATTATAAACATGACTATCGTTTCCATGACATGTTTCAATACGTACCCGTTGTAGACTTATCATTAGTGGCTATTAGAGGTCTCAGTAATTTATACATTGTTTTTTAATGAAAGGGTTTGATCGCGCTGAAATGACAGCTAATCTCTTATTAAGACACAGTAAAGTGAATTCGCGATGTGACAGGGGTGGCGGGCGGTGCCGTCGACGCCGCGACGCGTCGCCCCCCCTTCTCCCTTCTCGGCCGCATCCTCCTTAATTCTTTTGTCGTTTTCAGCTCCGTCAAATATCGCGTTTCCCGTTTGCATACATTTTCAGTGCTCCCTACGGCCGCGCGTCTCGCCGTCGCTCAGTCGCCGTCTTTCACGAATAAAATTAGTGTCGGCAGCGTGACACCAACTGAATTTAAGCTTAATAAGATATTTATAAAGAAATTTCCGATTCAGCGGCAAAGTTCAAAATTTGACTCTGACTCCGCAAAGAGTTTGGTGGCGTTTTCAATTTAAACTTGGAACAAGTTAAATAATGTGCGAGCTCCGACCAACTCGATTCATTTAAGGTTTTAGTGAAATTAGCTTTTGAATTGGAATGTCACTGAAATATCCACGGCATCAGTTGGTAAAGTTTAAGCTGTATTAAGGTTTCATTAATTAATCCTGCTTTTTCGATAAAATTTGGAAAGCCAAAAACTTTGCTTGAGATGAAATGACTGCCAAGTTATGATCTTCTAATTTATACAGGTTGACATGGTTGAAGCTTTTGAAAGTTGTAAAGGAAACTGCAATTATGAAAATTAAACAATATTTTATCTGTTTGTTCATGTTCACGTTGTATCGGACCTTAGGCTGCGTCACATAGGTGCGGTATGTCTAGTGTGTGTGGAAGACAAAGGCGCGACGGCGCGGGCGCGGGTTGTGAGTGAGTGGCAAGTGAGCGGCAATGGTCCTCGCGGCGCGTGTGCATTTCGCGAGTCGTGCCCACCTCGCGTCTAATGTCGCACATAAATCAGAGGTAACGGGCCACCCCGCCACCCCGCCGACCCGCACCCCCCACCTCGCCACCGATAAAATTCCAAATTGTTTTCTCGCCCCCGGTGGGCGCCGCCCTCGGTTCGCTCTTAAACGCCGTTTCAAGTTGCACTTGTGAATCGCACTTTTTACTGTTCTTGAAATTGGCGTTGCGAATTGCTTTTCGACTCTGCTCGATTCGAGCTTTTATAGGAGTCGGTTATGTTTAACGTTTGTACGAAAAATTTGACAATGTTTTTTTTTAAAACTAACTATCGATGCGAATGGGCAGAGGCGACACGTTGGCATTGGTAAATGCGAGCCAATTAGAAGATTAAGCGTTGACAATTACGGTGTCGGATCGCGATCGTATATCAACAATTATCGCGCGAGTGCGACAAATGGCGAGCTGGGCTCGTGCACGTGTAAGCGCGGTGTGCGCCCAGCGTTATCTGAACAGCGAAAATATTTTAAAGCTGTGGATACGCCTAAAACCGAACCATTTTGATAAATTTTAGGTGCATGATCTGTGTATGCAATGAAGAGTACTGCATTACTGAATACGGATAAATTGATACAGACAGTTAGGTACCTATGTGTCTGTATCAATTTATCCGTATTCTAAAACTGATGAGTTTGTTTGATTGTGAATGCGCTAATCCCGGAAACTAACTGTCGGGTTTGAAAAAATGCGTCTGATAGCCCAATTCTTGAGGCAGGCTATAGGCTATTTAGGATCACGCTGGGACCTTTAGCAGCCGAGAAAAGGAAAAAGCCAGAAAGTGAAAACGAAGTAATAGCGTAAGAGACGGTAGCAAGAAATTTCACACGGTAGAATTCGCGGGCAGAAGTAAGTATGTAATATATCTGCATCATAAATAAAGAATTGAGCAAAACCTAGGTAAGTAGGAGCTGGTTTTTCTAAGATCAGTGAATTTATTATGGAGTTTACGATTCAACGGTAATTATAGTTATGCTATGGTTCAGTTCTAATTATACAGGGTGGCAGGGACTTTGACGCACATCTCATTACCATGATAGATATGACTCTGAACCTCATAATCAGCCTATAACGTTCCCACTGCTGGGACACAGGCCTGCTCTCTGTGAGAGGGAGTGGGCCGTAATCCACCACGCGGGCCCAGTGCTGGTTGGTAGATGTCACATGTCTTCGAATTTTTGGTTCTAGGACACGCCGGTTTCGTCACGATGTTTTCCTTCACCGTTTTGAGAGCAGGGTGATGAAATAATTTACACAAAGAAAAGCGCCTGCTTGACTTCGAACTCACGACCCATAACTCGTAAGTCGCGGCCGTTACCACTGGGCCACCACTGCTCCATGTTTGGTATGGTTCACTTCTAATTATACAGGGAGGCAGGGATACCGGATATCGACTAGCAACTCTTTACCATGGTACATAATTCTGAACCCCGCTGTGTTTAAAAAAAACATTTACTGTTCCATACATTTTGACTGCGTAGGTATTGGCCGTTTTTATGAAACAGTTGTTTTTTTTTATAACTGACGAAAATTTTCTACGCTTGGGGTCTAGAATCATGTGCTGCAATTCATAGTTACAGTCTGCGCGTCTGGATTTTGCGCGTCGATGCCCCTGCCACCTTATTTGCATAAGACAATAAATGTAAAAAAAGATACTGAAAATATCGATGGACATATGGCTGATGGATCAATTGAACAAGGTTAAATCACAATTGCATGTGAAAGATGAAAATATTACATTTGAAAAAACACCCCGAGGTGCACCCTGCATTTTAGCGGGTGATCTACAACTACCTCCTATATATTTATGTTCAAGAAGTTTATCAAGGAAAAACCAACAAAACATAGCGCATCCAAAACTATTGCTAACTTAACGAGTTGTACTTTTAACAAACACGATATGGATGTATACATACACACGGGGCAGGCAGCAATATTGTTCGATAAATCGCTACGAAGTTGTGGGAATTCGTAGCGCGATGGGCCATTACAGGTAAAAATGTGCTGTGTCGTGGGACATTAAACCAATATTTGGATAGTTTAAGTGCTAACAGCAGGTACATTATTTAGATTTTACACAAAGGGCCAAATTAAATGATTGATTTAAATATAAATCATGTATATTTCAGCAACTACGGAAGCCTGGGGCCGAAAAGTTCTGGAGTGGCGACCGCGTACCGGAAGACGTAAGGTTGGTCTCCCATAAGATGGGCCGATGACCTTGTGAGGGCTGCAGGAGTCCGATGAATACGGGAAGCTCAGAACCGGTCAAAGTGGTGCAGCTTGGGGGAGGCCTATGTCCAGCAGTGGACGTCTTTCAGCTGAAATGATGATGATGATGATGATGATGATGATGACGGAAGCCTGAAATGAGCTTTTAAGATTTTTTCCATTCCGACTTCTCACCTCAAGTAACGACTGAAACCTGGCGAGATAGGTTAGGCACCCGCCTACAGTAGTTACCGCCACATTTTGCCAGTTATTTTACCAGTTATAAGTCCCATGGAAAAGGTGGCAAGCCTATTGCCATCAACCGGGCCCAAGACCAAACTCCGGGCTGTTAGTAAGAAATCCCCGTTGAAAATCCTTAAAAACACTTTGCCCGACCTGGAGCAATGGTATATTTATAAATCAAATAAATCTAAGACTACACAAATCTGAGAAACAAAACCAATGATTTTCCTGCAACGACCTGACTTCAAAAATGTACACATCTGATTATCAAAAAGCAAACAAGCGGGATTTATGTCGCACCCATTATAAAGAAAGACGTCAAAATATTTCACTACATGCCAGAGCCACGAGCCCGCAAAGAGTCGACGAGTAATTTATAAACAAGAACAATCTTAATTTAGATGCTATGTGATGTTCTGTTAAGTTAAAATGCCTTTGAATATATACGTATAACATAAAAGTGTGTTTATATATCATATGTGGAAGATTTACGATGGTTAGATGCTGGTGAGAAGTAAATCAAAGAGCGGGTTGGCTGCCAACTGTGTGCTCCAACGATTAGAGTGTTGGCAACGAGAACAGGCGAAAACATCTTCAGCGCTACGAGCAGCTATCGACGACGGATCCGATTGTGTATTAGTAAAATATGTTAATTTCAATCTGTTAGCACTATTCCCACATATATACGATACATTATATGACTGTGCGCATATATCTATGCTAATATGATACATAAACTCTATAATTTTCTTTACAGTTTATTGATCTGAATGCAGTTAATGTAGTCTACTTGAAAATCCGTTCTTTCGTTAACGTTTTGGGCCATAGATGTATTTAGATATGGTTTCGTAGATGATTTATAATTTTATTTTATTAGTTACAGGTAAAATAATAATAACTATTAATAGCATTCAGTGTAAAATCACATCTACATTATATTTAATCAAATACATTTTTTTTAGGAAAACCCACACTACTCGTATTTCAAATCAGAAAAAATACACCAAACTTCATAACTAATGAGAACAATTAATTCAATCGACAGAAGTTGTCATTTCCGATATCATCGGCGTATTAATAAAACGCTCCTAATTTGTCGAACACAATAAACAAAGGCATCAGATGGACTCTCCGCTTATGAAAGCTTTTGCACACAAAGCCGCGTAATCGACAAATATCAAAATATTTGCCGAGCGGATGAAAAATGGGTCCCCGTTGAATAAACTAAAAGAGTGGTGCACAACGCGGCAGGTTTTAAAATGGAGCTTACAGTAACACGATTAGCATGCCAACTAGCGACGGACAGACCGACATATTTACATTATTCTATTACGCGTGCAGCGATTATCTTTTGGGGTGAGATAATGTGTGGGGATTTCATTTTGTTGCAGTTTGTCTTTTGTACTGTTATGGGGCATGAAATATTAAATCAGTAATAGGGATTTGATTGAGACAGTTTAGAACTTATTACTATGGCAAACATTTAAAGTTAAACGAAATTGTGGCTTTGATAAGTGAGTTTCTCATCAGGGCTCTATTTATTTGGAGATTGTTTTGCAAAGGTCGGTGTACCTGATTCAGTATTACCTACTCGATATATTGCGCGACAATTCGGCCGATCTCTGCGGGGCAATTCAATTACAGTGAAAGATCCCTCATAAGCGAATCGTTTTTCCAAGTCATTAATTTTTTCGAACGACACGGGGTTTCGCGTGATACGGCGGGGTGGGTCCAGGCGCGCGGCTATCTCGCGAGATAATGCTGATTTATGCGGGCGGCCGACGGTCGCGATTCGTCGCGCATCGTCGCCGCGACATGCGAATGTCGCGCGATCGCATCGTCGCCCGCGTCAGTTTGTTTAGCCGCTACCCGCGTCCCGCGCCCGTCGTTCATTTGTGACGGTTAGTTGGCGAGATTTATGCTAATCGACGGGGCCGACTCGGATAAGCTCGCGTGACGGTGTGTGGCAAATTGTCTCCCATTGCGACTTCCCAAAGCCCTTTGTAACGCCTGCTATCGCGCTTTGTCTTTTATCACCGATACCGGCCGTATCTAAAGCATCGATAATGTGGAAAAAGAGATAACGCGAGGTAATTATGAAGATCTATCGCATCTAAACATCCTCATAAAAACGAAACATGGCTACAATCTTTTTTTGCGAACGGTTATTACAGCAAATCAACACTGTTATTATTGTATTCTGTGTTGCTAAATTCGGAAATGAATGCGTATGGTATATATTTCCAGATGTCGTGTTTTATGGTGCGTGGTAGAAAAACTGGACGCCCGAAGCGTCGTTAACTCGAGAACATTATAAGGAATAAATAAGTGAGGTATTAATACAGCTTTATAGTCCGTGAAAGAGCCTTCATTGTTTTGTACATTATACCCGGCCTTTGTTCACATTTATTTGTATGGAGACGACGTATTTAGCATTAAATAAATTCCAAGGCGAAACTGTGAAATGAGTTAGATTCCCTAATTAGGTTCAGGTATCGAGTGGCTGGATATAGTTGGTTTAGCTTCAGCGAAATAGTTTCAAGAAACTTGTAAATGTTATGTGAAATAACGAACCTAAAAGAGAATATTGGTGGAGCGTTTATAAGTGGCGAGTATCGTGCGGTTTGTCTGAGTAAGCTACAACGTTATCAAAAGATTAGGTTTGCGAATTTGTCACGATCGGTGGGCTGTCGCGTTGATTTACGCGGGCGTCGATAAGCGTCGCCAGTGCGCCGCTCCGCCGCGCGGCTCACTACCGACCTAGTGCTTCCTCGATAACACTTACACACAAATCATTTTCACCTGCTCGGACGTCAAATATAGCTAAACAACTGCTTTTTAGATTTAGTCGAGTTTAATCAGACTTTTATGTGACAGCAGTCCTTGCACTTCGATCTGATTTGTTTAAGCAGTTCCAATAGTTCTACGTTTGTCACGTGAACTTGCTTCAAAGACTTTTTGTTAAGAAAAGCCCTGTCTCATGGCAATTAAAATTTTAAAGTTATCACGGAATGTCTCTAGCGCCCAATCTTAGTCAATAAATTACCTATATCTGTTACGTAAACGTCATGTAGCTCAAATGACCACGTTGTCCTAAACCGGGTAAGCTCAACTATGTTATCATTTTTCTAGTCCTCTTAACTATCTGTTACAGTCAGAGAGTTAATTGCGTAACACACTAACAGTAGGAATGGCTTTCATTTTGACAGTTTAACAGCATTCATTCTGTTTATTACAAGTAAGCAATGGATTAGCAATATCCATTAAAATGATTCGGATTCTGATTGATAGTGGGTTACGCAACCAAGGAGTGCAGGTCCATCTGGATGGTGGAAATATAGAAAGACTAAACCATGTAGAAATCTTAATGGCAGGTTAAGATTTTTCTAAGATGAGTGCATCGGAAATGTTTTCAGCTTGTATTCAGATCATCAGATCATTTCAGGTTTTAATGAGACGAAAATTCGATCTGTTGTTGCTGTAACGATCAGATTATTTGAAGGGCAATTATATTATGTTCGATTGATGTGATCGTTATGTTTTTGATTGTGGCGTTCATTGTTTAACGTGCGAGTATCGCACGGGCGGCTAGCGGCGGAGGCGCGGCGCGGCGCGGCGCGGCGGCGGTCGATTGCCCATTGTTCGGCGCCGTGCCGCAACCGACACGCCTCGCGCCGTCGCCCTCACTGTGCCACCTACCTTATCGCCTCTGAAACGCGCCGTCGATATTGCCTTGATCTCGTTAACCAACAATCGCGATTCGATTACCTACCTACCACAGAGTTTTTAATTTCTCGTCAAGTTCAACACGAGAAGCCTAAAAACAATTCGTTTCGTCATTTAAGTGGTTAATAACGCGTGCTTTACGTTAGTACTGCTTGTTATGAATCCGCCTCTCGGTTCAATTAATGAAAAATTAATTGCGATAAAACGACTTCTGTTTTCAACCGTCCGTTTTAACGCAGGTAATTAAAAATAAATGAATTGCAATTTGGGCGTTTGTTATAATTGACAAATACTCAATGTGCCGGATATAGAGTCCATAAAAGTGCTGATGTATAAAAAGCTATGAGACAATCGTCGTTTAATTAATTTAAATGTGTTCGCCGTAGCTGAACGAGTAGGCGTTAGTAATTTGGCACTATTGCTTCCCGACTAATTTATAACCTATCTACTTAGATTTATATCTATTACAGTTAAAACTATTTAAAAAAGACAATAAGAACTCACCTTCCAGTCTTAGTGATTATCATTTCTGTTCCTAATTCGTTGAACTTGTCCCAGAGTTCTTTAGTTTCGAGGTGGCACTGTATGTGTCGCATCTCCTCACTGGACCACCGCTCCGCAAGCTGCGGATTCCTGGGGGGCGGTGAGAGGGGCCGAGAGCCGCTCGGGGCTCCGCTGGCCGACCCGGCCTCCGACGTCGACGACACATCCACGGGGGAATCCCGCTCGAACTCCGCGAGTGGCGGGGACGGGGAACCTGAGGCGGATGCTGTTGCGTCCACGAACTTTTCTGAAAGAACACATAACATCTGTCAATCGTCTTCCTTCATTAACATGCGAGGCTGATAATGTGGGATCAGAAACAAAATTTCTTAACATTTTAATAATGTTTTACCAGTTAATTTAAAAATCTCCAGAAAAATAGAAGCGTCATTAAAGATGTATATTTAGTTAAGTAGCCACTAAAACATTTTTCCGCTTTGTCGTGAAGAACAACCTGTCAGCATAATGAAGTCATTATGAGGCTACAATCTTAGAAGCGACGGCATCAAAACAGTTTGGAACATCTGTAATTTCTTTATCACATACTTTTGACACATATTTTATAAATATATCTCTTTGTCGTCTATCTCACACTCTATTAACTGACAGATTGACAACCGGCAAACTGTCTTATATTTATTTTAAGTGTTAAATTATTAATGAAAAGGTGCGGCGTCCCTGAACTTAGTTTTCAGCATCTTATTTTGATAGGCCCGTGTATCAAATTGAACGTGTCTTAATTAAGACGTTGTGAGCAAATAGAGTTTTTATTGTCTTAGGTATTTACAGTGTCTACCCTACCTTTTATAGACTGTTTTGGCATGTTATCCGATTTTAGAGCAAACGAAATAAATTTGCATAGTTTCGTATTATGTTCTCCAAAAAGCCTGTACGTAAGAAAAGGTTTATAAAGTTAGTAAACTTTTTAACCCATACGCCAGAGTCAATTTATTTAGGGCTCCTCAAAGCTCGCTAAATTGCAACTAATTACCATGATTAAGACATTTTTTTTACATAAATGATTAATTAAGGCGGTCACAGAAGTAAGTACCTATTATATACGCCAACTTTAACTTAGTTATCTCTTATTTAGTTACCTACTTAGGTAGGTACTCTGCACCCGAATTTCGTAACACACTATCAATCACAACCTTAATCATTTTGAAGGAAATTTGCCGGCTATCGCTGCAAACCAGCGCTGGGGCTCTGTCATGCATAGGGTCGCAGCATAATGCAGGGCGATAGCCGTTTTGCGTGGATGTGATGCATGTTTCCCTCAACCTTTTCTTATTTATTTTTTGTGTGTTCCTGTTTCTTTTTTTAGTCATGTTTCCCGCAAATAAATGTTTTTTCTTTCTTTTCTTTCTAATTCATTGCTCCTAATGGTCGGAAAAATTGTCTGCTCAACAACGTAAAAAACGTCATGAGTGTTGTTGAACTATCAAAATGAAAGCCTTTCCTACTAATAGTGCTATACACAATTACGCCGTTGGGCTAAGTTAAAAAAAGAAAAAGTATGTTGAACAGCATATAGGTAAGTGCTTGCCATATGAACAGCTCCATTGTTATGATAATCCTTATCATCGCTTCAGGCTGTAAATTTCCTCCGGTTTGATTGTGATTACGGCTAGGTAGCGACCCTGAGATGATATTGTTAAAATCATCACGTTCGCCATGCCGATTATTAGTAGGTGCCATTCTCCTTAGCTTGTTTGTTGCACTTGCATTATGTTGCTGAAATATCTTTATTGTGATTGTGTTTTTAATTAAGTGTCTTGCAGTATACGAATAACGTAATTTTATTATCACCAACTTTTAGAACGATACATTGGCGAAAATCGTTACTACACACAGTTGTAATAAAATCAATAAATGCAGTGCATTTAAGTTTTTTTTCCGTAGATATCTAACATTAAATGATTGTAAATCAGCAAATCTCTTACTTATTATAATGTCACACATTTGTACAAAGTATGTAGTTACAATTTGTTGACTTAAATTTCAAAAGTTAAGCGAAACTGCGTAATTATCAAATAGCTGGAATTAATTTCAATAGCTTTACAAATATTATACCTTTGAGCAAAAAAAAAATTACAGTCTCTTTAAAAATACAGCACTATTTAATGTACATAAACTTAAACAACTTGAAAAGTATTGTTTTAATTTAGTAAATAAAATATTAATTTAATGCTCAATAATAACTTAAAAGTAAATTTGTAAACGTACAAAACTGCTGCAGCTCTACATTATGAATTGAACAATTTATTGAGAATTGTTCAAGCTTATTTTATTTGGCATTTTACGAAATATTTTTCATTGTGCAAATTGAATGTCAACATAAAGTAATAACAGGTGCTTATTGTGTATCGGATTTATATAAGATAAAGATTGAAAGAAGATATTTTAATGCAAATCACTTAAGAAGTTAAGACCATTTCCCAGCAATGGAAAAAAGTTAATAAAAAGTTATAAATCAGCCAATAAGCTACGCTACAACTAGAACTATAACACAACGGTTTTTTTAATTAAGTACTTACTTAATTTATTTTGTGCAGTGAAAATATTCCTAATATGGGACGTATAAAGGGTTAATAGGTTCCCTACTTCTTTCTCTTATTAAAATTAAAATAAGTTGTGTTTATGTATTGAGCTACAAAAACCCTCACTTTTTAGACTTTTAATTTTTTTACATTTTTGCTACACCGTAGCAAGAAGTAGGCGCAGTACAAACGAATTAAGGGCATATTATGTATGAGTTAATAATACATTGCTTCTATTAAGTTTAATAAAACTTTAAAAATAGTAAATTAAATATCTTTGTCAGTAGAATACTTTTTACTTTCTTAAATGTAAATAATCTTTATTTACGTTTAAGAAATTTTTGAGGACAACGAAATGAATCTACTTTGTTTTTTTATCAGTTACAAATCCTAACCATACTAGATTCAATAAGAAAAACCTTCTTAGTTGAAACGTTCCCGTTTTTGTGTAAGTATTGCTTAGTTGTAGTTGGCAGAGATGGACATTCAACATATAGCATTCACCAAGACTTTAATGAACATAAGGGCTGTGATCTACCAAAGCGGATTGGAATGGAGGATGAGGAAGTCAAAAAATAACATATTTTCTAGATATGTCCGTGAAAAAATTCATTTCTGACACTGGGCTGTAATTCTGAACATCTATGGAATCGGAATAGTAGAAGTAGGGATCCATTAGTATTTATCTATGTATGTTGTCTATAAGTGTGTTGGTATCCATTAATTCATAGCATATGTTTAAATATTAATAAAATTTTACAAGTATCTCAGTGAGTCTGTACTTCTCTTTAAAACATTTTCCTGACAGTACTGGGCTTAAGTTAGTTTTTATTTGTTTTTTAACTTGACTTGATTTATTGTAATGATGATTAAGTTCATTAAGAATAATATTTGAAGTTGTAATATAAGTTTTAATAATTAACCATGCAGATTGGAATGGGCAACTAGCTTCATCTTTGTAACTGGCCGACCCCTTGACAATTCAAAAGTGTCTGTAATTGGTTTATTTTAAAATTAAATTTGCAATAATATTAAAATTATTAAAATCCCACTAACCCTGCTACAATAATATTACAAAGGTGAAAGTTTGTATATAACTATGTTTATTTGTTTGGATGTCTGTTACTCAAACGGCTAAACAGATTTAGTTAAAATTTGGCACACAGATACATAGTAACCTGGATTAACACATAGGATATTTTTTATCCTGGTTGTATGTTTCTGTGGGATAATTTCCGATCACCTCGCGGGCAAAGCCGCTGGTATAAGCTGGTTTGAAACAAATGCTTTGAGTTTGAGATGAACGTACATAACGTGTATAAAACCTACAACGTTCATCTGCATTGTTAACTTGGCAGTGGTGGGATTGAATTGTGATTTTTGAAGAATAATAATATTGTTTAGAGCAGGTAATAAAAGGACGTTAATCCGTTGGTATCGGCTCTCATTCGTAGATCTTTGACAGTCGTTACGGGTTGTCAGAATCCCTAAAGTCTGACCACTGGTCTCAGCAAGGGGTATCGTATTACCCAGTAACTGGGTTGTGGAAGTCAAATAGGCACTCGCATCATCTAAAAAGACTAGAAACTGAATCAGTTGGCTGAGAAGCAACATATTATTAGATAATGAGAGTTAGAAGAGATAAATAAAATTGGTGCGTAATAAAATTAATAACGAAAAAGTAAAAAAATAGGTAATCATCAATAACTTGATTATAAATAACAATGTGTCCCTAATTCAACCCATTCAATTGTACTTTTCAAAGTCCCAACATTAATATCAATAAAAATACGTTAGGCACCTGATAAATAATCATCAAAATATATGATGTAGTCTCGATTCAAAATGTTTCTCGCTAAAGATATAAAACTTAGTTTCCATTTTAATTTTATGACACTATCAAAGTTACTGTAACTAAAAGGTAGTATCATAAATTAGTTGTGAGTTTACAAAAAGATCAAGTATTTTATTGACGGACATTGTTAAGGACGTATGTTTGTCTAAACAACATTAAAAAAACAGAATGATAACTTTAAATGTGTCTTTTTTTAGAGCTTCGTGCGTAAAGGGTGTCAATGGAACCTTATTACCTACCTACTAAGCCTCCGCTGTCCATCCGTGTGTCTGTCTGTCAGCGGGTTGTATCTCATGAACCGTAACAGGTAGGCAGTTGAAATTTTTACGGACTTTGCATGCTATTATCGCTATAACAAAAAAATATATAAAAAAAATAAATTAAAGGCGGGCCGGCCCGGCCCGCCTTTAATTTATTTTTTTTATATATTTTTTTTTAATTTACGTTTTCTTTTTGTTATAGTGGCAATAATAATAATTGGGGACTAACTATTGGAACGCCCTTTAATTTTATTTTTTTTGCGTCATCAACCTGGCGCTTCCACTTTAAGAAGTTAAGACTTTCCCCAACAATGGGAAAAAGCAGGTAGGTACAAAAACGTTATAAATTGCTCAATATGGTGGGTACGTTACGACTAGTTGTATACGCTACGGTTTTTAAAATTATGTACTTAATTTCTTTTTTTCATTGAAAAGAAATCCTATGGCCCATTTGTGGCAAAGGATTCATAGGTTCCATAATTCCTTCCTTAATTAAATAAGTTATGTTTAAGTATTCAGCTCCCGAAAAACATTAAATTTTTATGATTAATATTGGACGGTTTTTCACATTTTAAAGCTCCAAAAAACATTAAATTTGTTGTGTTAAATAATGTACGGCTTTTTATCATATGGTTCTTCTTTTTTCTTTTTCCATTATCATTATAGCACAGATCAAGCTTATATTCATTATGTTAACGTAAATTTTGTGGCGAACAATTTGCTGATAGGTTACATTAATATTTATTCGCGATAAGAACTAGCAATAAATAATAGTAATCCGATTGTTTTCATTTTACAAGAAAATATTACAGTACCTTTAATGACAACCATATCGAATCGATAGCTGTTGTGTTCGATAAAGGAAATATGTTTTTAACATTATCATATTTTTTTGTATTTAGTAGCGTTTATTTCAAATGTTTGTATAGGCCTAAATCATTCATAAGATTAGTTTTAAACTTATTAGAATAATTCTCTTTTACCGTATTTTAAAGAGAAGAAAAAATTATGAATGTAATCATTTTCAAGAGGATGAAAGATCAAAAAATTCATAATATTTTTTGGTTAAAACTTTCAAAGATTTTCCTAGGCTTCAAGAAAATATAAACAATATTCTCATAATAAAAATGAACTTACAAGTAAATTGCTGCTACCAAGTAAGTTGGTAATCTTATTTAAAAAGTATATAAGAAAACATTAGAAATCTTTATAAGCAATTTTTATAATTTATTGGAATGCATGAAGCATTCCAACATGAAGAAAATTAATTATTATTTTGTATCAGTGTAGAAATTCGTTTTACCTGGCCTTAACATTGTTAAGGGGAGTCAAACAATGTTTATAGCTGCTAGTTTCACTTAATTAAGTTTTTGTTGAACTTTTACTTCGGAACGGAACTTAATCTTGTTGGAAGTTAAGTTTGGATAAGTTTCTAATGGGTTTTGACAACTTAAACCAGTTTATTTCTGAACTTTTTGGAGTCATTTCTTATTCTTAAGTGCATTCATGTGATCTTCGGCATATTTACTCATGGTTTAAACTAGTTTTATTTGTTTTTGGTAGAATGTTATTTTGAAGTAGTTGTAAAGTTTGATGGACTCACCTAAAGGCATGATCGTGTCTTCCCTGGGGTCCCTGTGCCTCCGCCTCTCTCTCCGCTCCTGCCGGTCTCTGGCCATGATGGCAGCGATGGAGAAGTCCGTGGCGCAGGGCCGCGCGGAGCAGTCCTCCTCCATGGCGGGCCCCTGCCGACCCTCGCCCTGCAGCAGCATCAAGTTGATTGCCTGCGAGCCCAGCCTGCCTCCAGCTGACCACTCGGTGTCACCGTCCGAACATCCCATCGATGTTCCAGTACATAATCTTTGCAACTTTCAAGTTGAGATTCTGCTGCGGTTCGCACTTGCTATTGCTGACTATGAATACTGTCCAGATAAGCTTTGAAATAGATAAACGAACGTAAGTAAATACTTAAAGTAAAATAACTTTTCGAGAAAAATTATAAGTTTCAAGATTTACAGAAATCGCAAAAATCACGGATTTTCCGAATAAAATGAAAAACACAAACTTTTCAGCGAGTCTTATACAGAACAACGCAAGAATTAATGATCGCTACGTAGTTCGGTATCGTAATCACGGTGTGCAAGTTTCGTACAGTGTGTTGAAACTTTTTACGCGCGCTCTGGACGCGGGGAGAGCGGACCGGTGCGGCTCGGCGCGCTGTGGACTCGACTGAGGCGGCGGCAGGCGGCAGGCGGCGCGCCACAGGGAGGGGCCTGCATCGCCGCCCTATGCCACCACACTCCGACCACGCACACACAACCGCTTTTTTATTATTTCTTTCTTATTAAGTCCGTCCCGCTCGCGCTGGCCTCGTCGCTCGCGCCCGTCCCTCTCGCCGAGCGAGTTTTTCTCCGCGTGATAACTATTGAAATTCGCTAAACGGCTCACCGCGGCGCGGAAAAGGCTCTCTTTTTCGTTCGTTAAACGGTGAGCCAGTTGTATCGATGTATTTATTCGAATTACTCGGTGCGCTGACGCTTCACATCACTATTTATGCACTGTGAGAGCTTGCCGCCATGGATGGGGCTGTGCCCGCGCGCCGATTACCTACTGCGTCACAATATTCGCGGTTATATCTTGAATAAATAAGCCCTTAGTGTACTACATGACGCAAATAGCTCCAAGCAGATGGGTTTGCTGCTTGCACATTTACATAGAATTCAATGAGTGTGCGTAGACGTATACATATACGTTATGTACGCTGTGAAGTAAGTGATACATACACTTAAGTTGGCAATTTGCACATCACTTTAAAAAAACTTTAATTTTTAACAAACCTCTACCTACCTCTGTTTAAAATAAATTAACGGAAGCAAAAATAGAATTTAATTAAACGCCGAGTTACGTTAGCTTATCTAGCAGTTCTACTTTCCCGTAGTAAAAAGCTAACGGAAATCGACTGAACGAAAAACAGGGACAAATCGAAAACATCCAATTGAAAATTTAATTTAAATCAGGTAGGTTTAGAACTTTACTTATTTTTATTCTTTGTACAAAAATATCCGAACCCGGTGGCTGTGACTGTACACTGATTAGAATTATTTTCCTCGAAGTTGCATCCCTCTTAACGGAATCGAATAAAGAAAATCCCAGAAAATCGGAATGCGCGGGACCCATCTAAGCTTTGCAGCCTCTTAAATTCTATTGCTAAGGCAATGTCATGGTTACCTTACCTTTGGGAGTAGGAACAGTAAACGCTCAATTAGAGCGAGTTTATAAACTTCATTACGTGTGCAGAGCGGAGGCAGGAGGCAAGAGGCAGAGTAAACAGTGGTAATGCGCAATCAACGCCAGCGCTGCACCGAACGCGCGAGATTGCCCACCTTTATAGCGTTAGATCAAATTTGCGGAAAATTAAACTCACAGACTTTCTCATAGTTTTGTATTTATAATAATTTATTACGTGCGAGGAGCTCAAACTAACCATGTCGTTATGCAGTAAAGCTTATCGGAGTTGAGCCGGTAATAGCGGCACAAATGGCCGCCGATACGCGAATTGTGACGAATCGCATTAATTATTTTGTTGATTTCCATGTAAGGCAACGATAATAACTGTTATTATTCGTTAATTTTGAATAGCCTTCGATATTTTGAATAAAATTGATTACTTACGTTTTATTATAATGATGAATGCAGCGGCAAGAATCACGAAGATGTACCTACTCGCAAGAAATATATTCACTTCATGGTGTAAAAATATTTAAGAATACGACGTAATAATTTTGTTTCGTCTTTGCACATGACATAATTGAAGAAACACGTCGCGTCTCTACATTTGGTACTTTCCTGAAAACTTTTGACTGAAGTTTTCCTATTGGTAGCAAACTTAATTGTTTGCTACGTAGGTAGGTGACAGTATTTACATAATAATTATGGTAGGGTATTTCTTTGCTATAGAATAACTGAGTTACTGACTGCATTATTACAGAACTAGTTTTTGCCAGCGGTTTCGCCCGCGTGGATGTCGGATATTATCCCACGGGAACGTATTACCTGGATAAATAGTATCCGAAAACCGAGTAACAAACATGCGCAAAAAATAACTAAACTAAATTTATAATATTAGTAGGATAGTAGGAAGGATACGATAGTAAATAGTTACATACGAACTTTCAGCGGGGAAAATAGACTTCAGAGGGAAAAATAAATAGATATGAAGGTGGGAAAACGCTGAAAATACTCTATCTGCAATACTACCAAAGTTTTAAGAACAAGCTTCTCTCATTCTCAATCTCTTCAATCTTTTAACTCATCACTTCATATCAGCCGAAAGACGTCCACTGTTGGACATAAGCCTCCCCAAAGGTGGGGGATTTGCCATAATCGCCACGCTTGGCAGGCAGGTTGGCGATCGCAGTATGGTGGTCAAATACTTATAGAACGCTGCTGCCCATTCTCTAGTAAGTCCCTTAGTCGCCTTCTACGACACCCACGGGAAGAAATGGGATGGTGCTATTCTTTTACGTCCGGCACCACACGGAACATCACTCATCAACTCATCACATAAGAGCGTTTATTCTGAAAGTTGGCAACGTCGCAAATAGCTGTCAAATATTTACCTGTTTTTATTAATTTGTTAATATTACTGTATGGAAATATGAAATATCACTAACTAGTAAAATATGAATAATGATTTGCAATTATAACACTGAATTTGATGTTATAACCGTTTTAGGTGTAACGTGTAAAACGGCATTTGGAAAGTTTCCAAGTTCTTTTTTACATCTAAAACTAAATATTCGGTGTTAAGATATTAATTATTGCATTTCATAATTAATATTTTAGGTCACTAGTTTGCGATATTTCATATTTCCATACCATACATATTTTGATTATTGCCAAATTAATCAAAACAGTGAAATATTTGAGAGCTATTTGCGCGACGTTGCCCATTTTCAGAATAAACGCTCTTAACGACAAAGGGTTGTAAGAGTAGCATAATCAGCCCATAATGTTCCCACTGCTGGGACACAGGCCTCCTCTTTGAGAGGAAGTGGGCCATAATCCACGCGGGCCCAGTGCAGGTAGGTGGATGTCACATGTCTTCGAATTTTTGGTTCTAAGACAAAACCAAGTAGGTTTGCTTCTCCGGAGTAGTGGTGTACAAATTAAAAACCTAAAGTAAAGTACCTCCTGGGTTCGATTTCACGTCGGGGCTGATACGACTGGGCCCCCACTGCACTCCATGAGACTACTATTGTAAGAGTGCTCTGCTTGAATGGCTCCTTAACTTAGTTTATAAAGCAACTGAGGAATTACTTACTCATCTAAACTATTCCATCCCGCTAATTTCCCTACACTAAATAGATCACGTCTTTTTTCGTCTCTCTTCTCTTTTTGTTTGATTGTTTTCATTGATTTATATGTTATTAAAATTAAATGAAACTTTATTTCAGATTAAGGTCCATATTTTTGTTGGTATTTTGGTGTTAGTAACAATAGTGCTTAGAATACGGGGTAATACTGTTAGTTTTTAGAAAATTAATTAATTATTTGATCCTAAGACTGTCGCCATCCAGTGACCATGGAAGGGACAGTCCGTTCTAGCAGCGATCATTTTTAGAAATGCTATTATGCTCTATGTTATGCTCTGTAGATTACACTTACTAAGTAACTGATCATGTTTACATACTGCTTGGCTTGGTATGGGTACCTGATGGGGATGTGAACGCATCTGAATAAAAGAGTGATGAATGCAAATGTTGATAGATGCAGACAGAGAGGAAAACCAAAGAAATTATGCATGGATTGTGTGAGCCTGTGAGGAATGATATGAAAGAGAAGGGGTGAATGATAGCGTGACGGTTGGCAGGACAGAATGGAGAGAGAACAAAATGTGTTGTGCCGACCCCAAGTAACATGGTACAAGGGCAGGAGAAGGTGATGATGTTTACATGCCCTGTATTGCGACCCTGGTGGTCTACTGTACAGGTTGTTCGATGCAATAATTGCAATCGACAACGTTTGCTGACCTAACGATACAATACGGTCGGACTAAAAGCGTCGCAAGCTCAGTGCATTACGGACAGCAACGGGGTGCATACATTTGCATCATTTTGTTCATTTTAGCGATAGCTTAGCCTAAACGATACGTTGTTAGCTTAACCTTTTAAAGTTATTTGGGTGTTTAACTTAGCAGGCTAACTAATCCCACTAGGTAGGTACCACTTAAGTCGCGTCCCTACACAAGTGTTCCTAGTCCTAGTCTCTCACAAACTAGTATCAAATCATTAGTTTTTAAAAGCTTGTCAAAATTAATATGATGCCATTGTTGAGAAAATTAATTATTTGAATTTGGGAAGTCACTAGTTGAAAATAGGAATCAGTTGTCCTCAATTATTAGGAAGATGAAAATACACTGGTATGAAATCGGAGGGTTGGTCTTAGCAAGCTATGATTTATCAATAAATAAAATAAATAAAAATTAAGAAATATTTGGTGACTTTTTTATTTAGTAGGAATGTGAATAGAACCTGCAGCTGAATATAATAAATAATGTAACACCAAATTCTCTTTAAGCCTTATGAGGAGTGAAGAAAAATTGTTTTGTTAAAATAACGTATCACTTTCATTTTACCACATAAATTGCTCACTTAGGCAACGGTTTTCAAAATAATAGTGTGTTACCACTTAATGGCTAGTTGTTTAAAAATAATGAAGGCAATAAATCACTGAATTTTCTCTGTAATTACTAATCCCAAGGTTGGCTATCAAAAGGCTTATTTTCTTGAACATTCAATGTACCTACTCTGCTTTATTCGACTCCAAACTTAATCTTACTTAACTGTCATAAAAGGTTTCTACTATTGTAATTCCTTAGTATTACCTACTGTTAATTTAATACGAGTGATTGATTCTTCGATACTTAAATGAGGTCGGGAAATAATTTTGTATTCAAATTGTCAAACTACGTCAGCTTGCACTTGAACTCAACTGTCAAAAAATGACCGTTGTGATTTGAATTTACGGACAATTTGAGTCTAGGTAGTCAGTTTCTTACACAATTAATGTCCCTGACAGGGCCACAGACTTTCCAGGGCTACAAAGGCTACAGCCTTGTAAAGTCAGGAACATTTTATCAGAAAACTCGTAACAGTACTACAGTACTACAGTACTGTTAGGTACAAGTTTTCTGATAAAAATCTAAAATACCTGTATTCAAAAGATTACTCATCTACCCTGACTAGGTACCCACTAAACATTATTAACGCGGTCTTGGAAGTGGAATAAGTAAACCAAATTAATAAAAAGGTATCTTTATTACAAAACAAAACCACTTTCATCCAATTCTTACTCTGATAATAACATACTGAAATCGTTTCTATCCTCTTTAAAATTTTCTTTGGAAAATTAATAACTCGAAGTCGTTCATTTTAATGAGTTTCCAGTTTTACACTCACAATTAAAAAAAAACTATTTAACAACTGAAACAGTCATAACATCGATTGCCTCTCACATTTTCACACCAATAAAAATATAGATTCCATACGAAACGAATGTTTGAACTAAAACAAATATAATAAGACTAAAGTTTTCAAACAAACTCAGTTTTTTTATTACCACCTGTGAACAATTTTCATGAAAGCCTGTGACCTAATTTAACTTTCATGGGGTTTGAATGTTTATTTAGCTTAACAAGTAGATATTTTATGAGTGTATATTAAAGTTTAAGTTACCTTTAAATAAGCTACTTTTAAAACTTTTTAAGTTAAGTCAATATGGAAACCCTTACACAAAATGCTAACAAATTATTCAAAATTGAACACCGGACGGAATTGTTTGCTTTTCTTGCATGAAAATTGTCATTATGTAACTACTTTAGGTACAAATATTCCCCTGCGATATTACCAACTCCCCACGACTCATCAATAAAACCAATGAATCACCCCGATATAAAAAATTCAATTATCACAACCTACCCTGGTTATATCAGTGCATTACATACAAATGACACTGCAAACATTTCAGTTGTCACAGTACGCGTCCATTCCACTTTTTGTCCAAATCAACGAGCAAGTTGTGATTAAAATTTAAAAGTAGCAACTCGTGTGAACGCACTCGCGACGACGACGAAAGAGGGGGAACGGACGCCCCTTGTAGGCGGGACGGGCATTCCACAAGCGAAACTCAACTTTATACCAGCTTCGTAGAGTTACTTTTAATGTTCCATGATTGTAGTGTGCATCCTGTGCAAGTCTGCGTGGGAGAGGCAATTCTACGCTAAGTATCGTCCGAGTACGCGACATGCTTCGTATTTTCGATGGCCAGCCTTTGGTAGTTTTGGAAGAGGTTTCCAGAAAACTTAATTTTATAATCAGATTTGTTTAAAAGAGATTACCTGTCCGGTGTTTATTTGTTTGAATGGTTAAAATAAATTAGGGAACGTTAATATTTTATTAGGGAACGTTATTAATAAAAAGCTCTCGAGCTCTTAATTTTAATTTAGTCAATGCATTTAATATTTAATTTATAATTAATCTCAAAACAACTGAAGTAAATTATTTTTTACCCAAACTCTGTATTTTACAATGTTATCTGCCTAGTTGTTGACATTATTTTGTTCATTTATTTGTTGTGAATTTAGCTTTCAAAAATAAATAAGACATCTAAACAGAGTTTTCATTGTGACCATCATACACATCATCAGCATTTAGAAAAAGAAAATTATTATGGCTTTCATAAAAAAATACCCCAAAACACTGGAACATATTTTCTAATCTCATGTTATACGCGATATTAGCCTGCATACATCACATATTGCCCTAAGTTAGTCTAAGCAACAAGAAGTATGTATGCACACTATTGCACCGGCCCGTCCACCCAATAGATGGCTACGCAGCTGCTTACCCGCTTTCTGGAACGATAAAATTTTAGCACCGTTCCCTTATTGAAACAGTTAAATCATACAGTGCAATATTACCCACATAATACATGGAAACTACAGCTAATAGTAGATCTATGTTACTATTATACTTGCTCCCTTTAAGAAGTGAGTGGAATATGAAACAGGTACACATATCTATGGGGATATTGAAGACCTTCATAATGGTTGAGCTGAATGGTGCTGATCCAAGCGCCATGTTCGTGAACGGCTTCCGTCAGCGCCTGAATTCACTATGACCACTTAAGGATTCCTTACTCGTAACCACGTCAATCACACACGAATTCTGCTATCGTATTAATAATATCGACAAATTGTCTTGGAACATACAGAATATGACATTTCGATTCGTTACCGTTACATTGGTTTCTAAAAAAAAACGATATTGACGTAGTTTGAACGTAGTAAGATTCCGTGATTCCGCGGGGAATCATTATAACGATAGAGAATTGGTGCCCAATTGGGAGTGTTGGGACTGGACATTTCTTAGCTACCACGGCTTAGATTTTTTTTTGTTCTTGTTGCTGGTTTCTGATGCTTTTAACGTGTACGTCTTTTGTACATCGTCACATGTGATATAATTGCTGTTTGTCTCTGCATCACCTGACGGTCGACTGTTAGAAAATGCATATGGCATTAAGTCCACCTCTGTACATTTCTGTGGGTGAAGTATTCAATAAATAAATAAACATTAATGATGTTACAAATATTTTTGTAACTATATAATTTCAAAGAGCTTCTTTCCCGTTTTTCTCCACAGGTACAAGGTACAATAATATTTCTGTTTGACTGACTCCTTGACAGTTCAAAAGTTCCTGTGAATTATTGAATTAAAATAAATGCTTTGAGTCAACAACAAAACATCATCTTCCTGGCCTTTTCCCACTATGTTCGTTCCGCTTCTACAGTCGAACCAAATGCTTTTTTTTGTGTATGGCATCTCACAGTTGACCTTGAAAGGCCTTGACTGCTTTTTTTTTGGGTGGGAAATCATCTAATAACTTCCCCCGCTCTGGGTGCAGCGGAAGGGCGTGTCAGACTTTTAATGACTAAAACCCACCCATGTTCCCTCAGTTGCCTGTGTGCCAGGGGCCGCGGTATCTCTTTTGAACAACCCGCACCCCTGGCAGGCATCGGCCCTTGCGGGCCCGAGCCGTGAATACTTAACCGGACTTTCCTGTAAGCCTCCAAAACGACCACTTATACCAAGCGACTGCACGCTGAGGGCACCCCCGGGGGGGTACGGGCCTCGGCTCAGGGCGTCACTGATGGGGGGACAGCAAGTGGGGACAGGCTGGATTAAAACATTTTCATTATTATTATCAATGGGGGAATTTAACTCTACAGGCTCAGCTACGGCGCGGGCAGGCACTTCAACGAGCAAGGGACGGTCGGGGCGAACCGGATGCAGCTATTAATAGCAGTATTTTTCATGGACCCTATGTCACCTCCACAACCCAGTTATTTTGGATACCCCTTTGGGAGGCTGATTGTCAGACTGTCGGGCTTCTAACTATCCGAAACGACTGTCAATGATCTGTAAATGACAGTGTTGCCCGTATTTTTATTGGATGCCTATGAGTGAAAAGAAACGATTTGAGTAATACTAACAATGATAAAAAAATCACAAATCGGAAGAATTGCCTAATAATTCGTTCCATATGCAGCAACATTATTTAATTTATGGTCTATAAGTTTCATTACGAGGCTTGTGGCTAAGTAATAACAACCGCACGCTTCGATCGATCCGCGCTTGGTCAGTGGATGGGTGACCATCTTTACATGCCAAGACCCCTTCGTGCCTCGGAAAGCGCTTTAAACCGTTGATCTTTGACAGTCCTCAAAAGCCCGAAAGTCTGACAACCAGTCTTACCAAAGGGTATCGTATTATCCAGTAACTGGGTTGTAGAGGTCAGATAGGCAGGCGCTCCATATAAAATACTGGAACTCAGCTGCATCCGGTTATACTGGAAGCCGACCCCAACATAGGTTTTTTTTTTGGGTGGGAAATCATCAAATAACTTCTCCCGCTCTGGGTGGAGCAGGAGGGCGTGTCAGACTTTTACTGACTAAAACCCACCCGTGTTCCTTCAGTTGCCTGTGTGCCAGGAGCCGCGGTATCTCTTTCAAACAACCCGCACCCCTGGCAGACCCCAACATAGTGGGGCAGGTGAAGATGAAGTTTCATCACTGAGTAGTAACCAAACAACGTAGGTAAACTACTTGATTACATTTTCATAACACACGAGCTTTTGAAGGGACCGTGTTAAATTCACAACTTACCAACGTGAAACCCTAGGTATCCGGAATCTGTCAATCAAATTCTATCTATCGTCTGCAACTAGAGACATAAAATTGGGAAACGATCGTATCCATAGTAAATAGCTATTAAATACGAATAGCTAACTAACTTACTAATAGCTTATAAAGAAAACCGATAACAATCAGATCGACGGTCCCTACGTACATAGAGACATGTCAAAAACCGAGGTTGACAGGAAAGCATTATTTATGTTCAAACTGCTCTAGAAATAATTATATGTACAATTCTAAATTTTGTTTTTCTATAATGTTTTATTAGCTTTAGGAACTTTATAATGGTATTTATACACATTTTCTTTTTTTCTCATATACGATTTGTAAATGACGTTAAATACGTAATATAAAAAAAATATAAATATACAGGTGTGTGCTTAAGGAAAATCTAAACCCAATTGTGCAATTCGATTTTTGACATGTCTTTATGTACGTAGGGACCATCGAGATATTGTTACACTTTACGATAAATCATAATTACATATTATTACAAGTCATTTTCTAGGTACTTCTTTTCGTGTCGATGGTACTCGCACAGATATTTTTTTAAAGTTTGAGGCCAGGTGGTGGCCACGTTAATTCTGGCGTATAATTTTAGAAGTGAAGTATACTTAACAATTCACAAATTTTGTTTCCTTAGATCAACCGGGTAGTAGCGTAATACACTAACAGCAGCAATGGCTTTCATTTTGACAGTTCAACAAAATTCATTGCGGTATTTACGTTCATGAGCAGACAAATTCTTCGAATATAAGAAGCAATGGACTTGCAATATTCTTCAAAATTATTACGGTTGTGATTGTGTGTAACGCAATTAGGGAGTAGGAGTTGGACATATATTATGTGAATGCGGTTTTCCCTTGTAAGACATTTTGTAATATAGCCAGATAGCAATGATAACCCTATTTTCTTTTATTAAACCAACAATAGGATAGCAATAACTGCATTGTAGATACGTATAACACACACTTCATCGATTTTGCTAATTTCAAGAAATTGGTTATTGCATCTTTAAAATAGCCATCTTATCCAATTATTCCAAAATGCGTACAAGTAATCTATTTTATTCTTTTGTAAAATCAACGCACGAATTAAACTATCCAAGTACAAACCATTATTTCGCGGACATTGGTGTGGATTACTCGTTTACCTAGTTTTTAGTCTGTCACACTTAAATTGTAATGTGTAGCTGTTTTATGTCCCAATAAAGTAAAATAAAAATAAAATAAATAGGCTTACGTTTCATCATCAACATCATTACAGCCAAAAGACGTCCACTGCTGGATTAAGGCCTCACCCAAGCTTCTCCACTTCGTCCGGTTATGTGCTTCCCGCATTCAGTGGATTCCTGCGGTCTTCACAAGGTCCACCGGTCAGGTTCATCGGTCCACCTTGTGGGAGGCCTTCCAACTCTACATCTTCTGGTACGTGGTCGCCACTCCAGAACCTTTCGGCCCCATCAGCCATCTGTTCTGCAAGCGATGTGGCCTGCCCACTGCCACTTAAGTTTGTAAATTATTCGGGCTATGCCGATTGCCTTTGCCGTGTGGTGCCGGACGTAAAGAATAGCACCATCTCATATCTTCCCATGGGTGTCGTAGAAGGCGACTAAGGGACTTACTAGAGAATGGGTAGCAGCATTCTCTATGCATTTTACCACCATACTACGATCGCCAACCCGCCAGCCAAGCGTGGTGATGAAGGCAAAAACCCTCATTTTTTTGGAGGAGGCCTATGTCTAGCAGTGGACGTCTATCGGCTAAAATGATGATGTCGGTTGCCTTGGTTTTCCTGCAAACCTCTTCATTCCTACGAGCATAGCCCTCTCCATTGCCCTTTGGGTAACTTTTAGCATTCTGATACGGCCCATTGTGAGCGACCACTTACCGTATACTTACTCAATTTAATTTCTGACATTGTAACTTAACCCCTTATTGAGCAACACATAATTAAAACTTCTTTCTACATTTTTCATGAAGGCTGCCTAAACAGAGGTTTCATGAATTGTAAACCTTTTAATTTCGTGTTTATTCCTAGTTCATTATGTTGACGTTATGTGCTATTATATTAATTACATAAGTACAGTGTTTAAAAATGTTTAGTTACTTTGTGTTTTATACCTTGAAAACAAAACATATTTTATGATTCTTGGGATATTTTTATTTAATGTACCTATCAGCTCTAAAATTTAAATAACCACATTCGAATATTGCGAAGATCGTCCTGAGGACACGGTGGAGCATACGGTGGAGGTCTGCCCGGCTTGGGCGGAGCACCGCTGTGCCCTCGTGGAGGCGGTCGGCTGCGGCGATATCTCGCGTCCGGCACTGGTCCAGGCCATGGTACGGAGCGAGAGTGCATGGGTAGCCGTCGCTTCCTTCAGCGAAACAGTGATACTCGCAAAGAGGGAGGCGGCGCACGCGAGGGAGAGGCAGTACATGCGCCCTCACGGCCGTAGCCTCCGCAAGAGACGCCCTGGGCGTCCGGAATCTCAGGCTGATTCCCGGCCACCGTATTCGCGGGCTTGCGGACGGTGAGTAATGGGTCCGCTGTCCGGTAAGGACCAAGCCCGGGTCGACGGCGCGTTGTGTTCCACGCGCGCCTCAAAGAGTGTGTCTCCCAGCAGTGGGAACATTGGAGATTTTTTTTTGGGTGGGAAATCATCAAGTATCTTCTCCCGCTCAAGGTGGGCCAGGAGCCGCGGTATCTCTTTCGAACAACCCGCACCCTGGCAGGCATCGGCCCTTGCAGACCCCACCAGTTGGTGCTGACATCTCTTTGAGGCGCGTGTGGAACACAACGCGCCGTCGACCCGGGCTTGGTGCTTACCGGACAGCGAGCTACCCATTACTCGCAGTCCGCGCCTACGGTGGCCGGGAATCAGCCTGGGATTCCCGACGCCCAGGGCGTCTCCTGCGGCGACTTAGGCCGTGAGGGCGCATATACTGCCTCTCCCTCACGTGCGCCACCTCCCTCTCCGTGAGCATTACTGCTTCGCAGAAGGAGGTGACGGCTACCCATGCACTCTTGCTCCGTACCATGGCCTGGCCAAGGGCCGGACGCAAGAGATCGCCTCCACGAGGACAAGGCGGTGCTCGGCCAAGCCGGGCAAACCTCCACCGAACATTAGAGGCTGATAATACCAAATGCTACGTGAACCTCACGTTATTTTCAACCAAACAATTCCCGGAATTCTTCTGTGAAACTGATTCAAAGTAAAGCCAAGTCATTTATTTTAAATACGCACGTAAATGGCGGTTTTCAACGTCCAACCTTACAAAAGAATAGAATTGATTTTAATTGCCCCTTCCAAAAGGTAGTTTCGTATAGTGAAGAATGGCCAAGAAAATCAACCGTAACACTTTTAAATGTTTTACAATATTTTGCGTACCTTAATTTTATCATTACATGTGAAGACGGTAGATCTACAATAAAATTACCATAACACAATAGGTAAAAAGAATTAAAATTAAAGCAATAACAGGTAAATGAATTATGTGCTAGATACATAGTGCTCATATATTTACAAGTATTGTAAAAGTAAATGTTTTTCTAATATTTTAACAAGTAATAATTTAGGGTAATCCAATAAATAAAAACAATCAATATAAAATGTATGCTATAAAAAATATTAATGAAACTAGCAACCAGTTTGATTCTGTCTAGACTCTAGATTTTTTATGGAACAGGATGTTCAGGATCAGCATATTTCCAAGCATTAATAACTAGGATGATGATGATAGAAACCAAGCATTAATCCTCTAATTTGTTATATACTTGTTTAGAAAGTAGACTTTTCATATGAGATTTATATTTTCTTTCATTTATTTGCCATATATCACAAAGTATTTTGTTGTTAGATTAAAACAATCACCATAAAGGATGATAGGTATATACTTTAGACTATCATAAAAATGGTTGATCTATATTTACTTTCTTTTCGATTCTAAAAGGTAGACTACACAACAAAATAAAATCTAAATTATTCAGCAAACAGTCCTAATAAAATATACCTTCTAAATGACGTATCAAGAGGGTAGTTAGACGAGCAAAAAAGGCTAAATACAATGTGTAACATGTGACCGCTGGCTCCGTGGTGAAGTACACACGATCCATCTTCTTCGCACGAGTCTTTTTGTTGCGGCGGCCTGCTCCCACACTGACACTGAAAAGAACCAAGAAACTGAATTTAAAGGAATTTTATCATTGTGTTTATTTTGTTGTGCATAGGCTTTTGCAATTTTCAGTTGTTTTGTATATTTTCAAAGCTTTATAGAAAATAAAGAAAACTCGTTTATTTATGATGAATATAACGCAGAGAAAGAACACAAACACAAAAAAGAACTAGTTGGAGGAAGATATGCGTCACATCGACGCAAAACGGCCTGCGCTCAGCATAATGCCACGACAATAACGTTATGATATGTTGTTGTTGTTTTGTTATGTGTTTATTGTTGTTGTTATGTGTTTGTTGTTGTTGTTATGTAGTTGTTTATGTCCGGAATAATATTAATATTATTTTTATATTTTCAAGCTTCGCCGCCATTACCGATATTAAAGCTACGTTAGGTACCTACTGATAATAATAGATACATGTGTTTGATTATTTTAATTAATGAAAATGCTTTTTTATATTAATAAACTTAAACGTCTAGTCCAGATTCAGCTTTAATTAGTTAACTACAATACATTGGTTACAACTCACAAGTTGTCGTATGAGCAAGCCATGTGCCCAGAATTTACCATCAGCAAAACTAACAAACATCCAACTAAACATTCAAAAATCCTTTCTTAGTGCTCACTTTCATTATAAAAGAAACTCTAGTGCAAAATGTTATGTCCTTAATCGCAATAGCTTAGAATGCCTGTCAGCGAATAGATGACTCTTTAAAGTTTAAAAAAAATACAATACATAATAATTTTAAAAAAAATATCTTAACTGTTTTCTCATAGTCACATACCCAATGCTGCATTGTCCGTTTAGACGCGCGACCACGGCGCGACGTGGCAACCTGCGATCGTTACGAGCAACACGACAGCGACAAAACGTCGCCCGGCGCTGCTCCTTGTCACCTGAATAAATTACGAAGGTCCGATCTTAATTAATGTGCGACACATCCTACTACTACTTTTATCGTGATTAAGAGCCTCCAGTGTGCGAACCTAAGTGGGTCCCGCCCGCTAATAGGCTGTTTATGGCGAACAAGATTACTTGTGTTTTGGTATAAAATTCGTCTCTCCAAATCCCAATAAACAACTGTGCTGGCTGAGAAAAACATAAATATTCGTTTGTAATAGTTAATTATTAAGAACCTTATTTATGATTTATTTACTTTCAGTGTCGTATTACTAAACTTGGTTACAAAAAATGCATGGCAGCAAATAATACGCATTAACATCCGCCAAAATCATAAGAAGAAACAACAACCAAGAACACTTCAGCAAATATTAAATCTTATTACCGTGACTAAATCAGATTTCCCATTTTACAGAACACCGTTCCCGAGTAATATTTACCCAACGTGCATTTCTTTAACAACATATTAGTGTAAATCTAAACGCTTCATGTATCGTATCCGCATCGTGACAATACGCCGGGTCCGACACGCGGGCGTCGGGGCCTCTCCCGGGGCTCGCTAAATCGTATTGGTTTCTCTCCACTTTTGTTTATTTGCTCTCTTTCCGTTCCTACAGCCCCCGCTTTGATAGCACTCTTGTATCATCCATTTTCCCCCGAACAATATTCTAAGTAAATAGGTTACGGATTTAACTAAGATTTGTTCAAAAATTAGTGGAATATTTTGTGGTGAACACAAAGCCGTGATGATGGAAAACATGTTTAATTTTCAGTTTACTAGCGGACGGTAGTTAAAAGAGCATGTAAATTATACTCGTGGCCCGCTTTTAAAGTTACCGCATTGTGTGCTGAGAAAACAATTATGCTAAATTAGCAGCAGTAACTCCATTTACTCTAAGAATAACATTCGACAAAACTAATTTTCATTATATTGCACGTAATACACAATATGGTATCGTGTAGTAAGATTGCACTAGAACCTCCACTGGTCATTTCATGCTTGACCCGCAGTATTTCGGTGGTGGGTAGTAAAACACTGAAATGATAAATAAGTTTCATATAACACACCCTCGGCTAGTCATAATGTGCAAACGCCAAGCTCTCCGCGTTTGGCTGACACTGTTCCGGGCATAGAAGCCAGGGTGTGGGCATAATGCGAGCGACGAAGACATCAACATGAATTTATTGTTCTAATGTAGCAACTACTTACGAAAAATAATCATCATCATCATCATTTCAGCCGATAGACGTCCACTGCTGGACATAGGCCTTCCCCATAAAAATGGGGGGTTTGCCATAATCGCCAAGCTTAGCAGGCGGGTTGGCGATCGTAGTATGATGGTAAAATGCATAGAGAACGCTGTTGCCCATTCTCTAGTAAGTCCCTTAGTCGCCTTCAACGACACCCATGGGAAGAAATGGGATGGTACTATTCTTTACGTTCGGCACCACACGGCACACGAAAAATCATATATAGTGGATAAACTGAATTGATAACGAATCGGCTACGCCGCGTAGACCCTCGTAGCATCGAAATGATGCAACTGTACGAGTCGTGAATTACGCCACTTTGAAAATGACAATGTATTTATTTGGCGTTGTTAAATTACCAAAGTAATATTAGCTTTTAATTGACTTTACTTGAACATTTAGAAGTCCTTGAATAAAATTGTAACACATCTATAAGACTACGCTACGCGAAGTACGCGTAGAGGCTCGTAGCCATAATCATAGCACTCAATTTCTATTGTTAAATCTATTTATTGACAGTGTTCCAAAATTTTAAATCCATGTAGGTCCCGCTCTTAGTAAAGCGGTACCCAAAGGCAGCGAGGCAAAGCGAGGCGCGAGCTTGCTTTATCTGCGCTGGCTCTGCGCGAAACAATATATTTATTGGACAGTGGCGCGGCGCGGCCCGATCCAGAGGATGATCTATTCGCTGTACCCTTACGTTGCCACCGTGTAGGCGACTGAAGCGAGCACAGACGGGACATGATGGAAATAGAGCAAACGGTCAATAGGACGTAGATTATATATTTGTTTGTTGCTTAAAATTATGTAAGAATCTACTTGATGAATTGCTCATAACTTCACATTATTAGGTTGTGAATAAGTTTAACAATTTGTTAGTTTTCACATTAAAACGGAATCACGCAATGTTAGAATAAGATGGCAAAGAAAATATTACAGTGCATCTGCAAGATGAGGTTATGCTGAAAGATAAAAGTAGCAAAGCTGCTTTAAATATTCAGTGCAGGGCGTTAGTCTGTGTCGTGGCGCGGGGCGGGCGCCGTTCTTCATTCAGTAAGGTCACAGTTGGTAGCGGCGCGCCGCGGTCGCACTGCCCCTGTTTTACGATACACCACCAGTTTTGTTTCCAAGATTAAGCGAAACTAAACTGCTGGCATCCACTACTCACTGACCTCACGCTTATTTATTACTCTCGCACAGCGAAATCGAGACTTATTTTTGGGTACGACCGCCAAGAAAAACATCTGCAAGCGTGCTACGTACCCGTACAAATAAACCGCCGGGACGTCTCAATCACAGTACTATGTATTCAGGAACTGGTCTCCGGAGAGGCGAACAAGATGGATCGCGGTGTCAACACGAATTTGCATCCCTTGTTTGTCTCAGCGGAGCGTCGGCGGAAAAAACACCGCAATCTCATTGTGTTCGGTGCAGCGGGCGCGGCGCGGGCGGCTCGCATCAGTTATTCGCCGGTGCGGCCGGCTAACACGATTATCTGTCGTTTCAAACGAGACGCTCTTTTTTCCGTTCCCTTGTTTTCCAACTTCACGTCTGCTCCATGTTTTTTTCTGAATAGGAAATGGAATACGTCAGACGAAAAATTGACAAAAATATGGCCGACTCCGATGGAAAATAGTGGGTTTTGCGATAGGATCTGTCGGATCCCGCGTTCGTTGTATAGAAATTTTTATTTGTGAGATTGTTTTCTTGTTTGTCATGTTTTTGTTACACTGATTGTATATTTACGTGGGAAGAAAACCTAAATGTAGCGGGAGTGGAACCATAACATTTTGTTTTATAAGATGACAGTTTGGGATTGAAGAAGATAAGATCGGGTAGCCTACTCGCCAATGTTGTGAATTCCGAGGTAGCCAGAGGAGCATGACATGCTTCAAGCGACGTCACGGACGATTTCCGTGCTTCTAGGAGGCGTCTGACTATTAGGTGGGCGTGGGTGGCCCTGAGTACACTACTGTCTCACTGCACAATGTAGCTACTCATTTTGTTATTATGCATATTTAATTAACTGTTTATTTAATGTAGACTACAATAATGTTGATGCATTCAAAATTTACACGATTTGTTTAGTCAAATCAACAACTAGTGTGGGTTACTGGGTGCACACAGCTTTCATCAGTCTCATCTCATTAGCGCCGTCGGTAGCGGTCTCGCACAAAAACCAGCAATACACAAAAACTAACCCGTGAGATGACAGAAACGATTCTAAATATTTCGGCAATGCTCCGATTCTGTGAAACAAGATGCACGCCTGTGATTTATGATCGTAGTAAGACGTTACAAATTGTTTTCCGAAACTTGTGTTTGCCTTATTTATTACTTCTGGTTAATGACGTAGGAGGGTTCCGGGTGAGGCTGGTAATACGTGTGTGCCTCTAAATGTCCCTCTAATAACAAAAAATGAATAATCATGATTCAATGGTGTTACAAACCGATGTTTAGTCATAAATTGCTGAGACACGAGAGATGTGATTGCGCCATGAATTACACACGGAACCACACGCAACGGCTCATAAAGATCGCTCTAATGTCTTCATACGGCACTCACAACGCCTCAACACGAACTCGCGCCGGAATAGATCCACCAAACTAATAATTTCCCGCGTTGAGGTGAGGCCTCGGAGTAGCTCACACGCTCTAGCCAAACCGCTGATTACGACTTGATTACACCCTACAAAAACTTTCATAACCCGGAACTTCCATTGCCATTAGTGACTAAAAAACAATTATTGACGCCTCATGATAGCAATTAACACCCATCTGTTATTACGTCCAAATCTTTACTTTCGGTAGACCTACTATCATGTGTAATGAGTTGCTCGGTGCTTCGGTGATCTTCTAAAGGTAACATTGTATTTTTTTCGTATTACTGGAAATTGTGTCTTGTGACGTCAGCCGTAGGGCCTTTTGGGTGTAGTGAGTTTCGTGTAGTAGAATCGTGTCGAGTAGACGTGTGAAGCTGACGCGTGGAGCGGCGCGCGCGCAGACCACCCGCGCTCGACCACCGGCCGCCGGGGGGCGTGCGCTCACACGTGGACACACACTAATAGTTCCCAACATTTCATAGTTTTTGTGACCAATTGACATATTTGCAAAAAAATATAAATGATAGTACAAATCGAAGTCCTACTTGAGTTCCATTAGATTGGAATGGCACCGTTGTGTTATGGGGCAAGTGACGTCCAGCGTTTCTTATCTGGAGATAACAATCGTTTTGTCCATTTACATACGTCAACAAGGTTGACCCAGAACCGAGCATGGCATTCTGTGATGAGGTCCGAGTGTTGTTCTGGTGTGGTCCACGGTCGGGCCGGCTGTCGGCGGCCCGGCCGGCACGCGCGCTATGCGGCCCGGCTGCGCGCGCGCAACTACTCAACTGCTTAATAAATGACCAGCGCGCAGTATTAGGCGGATCGCATACATCATTTATGTAAATTGTGACGAAGACATATCTAGCTCGGTCGGTCGCTGCCTTCACTCGACACGACGTGCATTCCATCTTATTTTATAATGCTTTTGTAACTAAATAAATCCTCGAATAAATATCAGGGCTCATTACAAAGTGTCACGATATTACAGCGAGTAATCCTGTCCGTAATATAGTATCACTTATGGTTACATCTCCAAATTTATTTGTAAGCCGAAGCCAAGCACCGTCAATGCCGGATGTATGTAGCTTTGCATAAGAAACAGGCGAGTTAAGTACCTACCTACAGTAAATTGAGACCGTTTGCTTGCTCATGGGCTACGAACATTAAATTGGCCGTTTGCCTCGACTCTTTACGGGTCGATACACTGGTAAATAACTGTTGAAGAACAAAACGTTGGGGTACTCTAACTACGTAATCATATAACTTCCTAATAACAATGAAAAGCTAGCTGAAAATCCACAATCTTTGTAGAACTAACAGTTCTTTCATCTATAAAGTGTAATGGTACTCAAATAACCGAAATATTTTGTCAAGATGAATGTGGAAATGACTTTATTTCGCCAACACGGCACAGCATGTTGCACCAGGTGGCTATTTGTGCCTTTAAATGACTATTATGTATTGCACGTCGTTGTTTTCATTCTTATGGTGCCATAATACTCGTTCACTAAAGGTTGTGCCCCCATGAACAAGAGACAATTATTGTTTGAAGAACATCTTTGTTAGATATGAAGTGACTTGTGACAAATATTTTTAGGAACATGTTTGATAGTGATTACCGTGGGGTTGAGGTTTTTGATTAATTGAAGTAAGTAAAAAGTTTTAGGTACACACAACTATTTGAGTTAATATAGTGTAAAATCTGTTTTTTCATATTTCTTTGGTAAAAAGTGTAGAAATAATAAAGGCCAGTGACACACATACCTAATTATAATTTACTAGAGGTGGCCCAGTAGTCGAATTTCAAACAATTAAAAATTATATGCTTTTTGCACTACTGTGCAAAATTTCATACTCCTCCGTCTGCCTAATTTTCGTAAAAAGGGCTATAAAGTTTTTGCTTCACTTATTTATATATAGATAGTAACACATGAACAAAGTGTTTAATTATATTTTTTTATCTAAGAAAGTGGAACAGAGTTGTGTGCCATTCAACACTATTTTAAGTTTTAAAATATTTTTCACGTAAAAAACTCTTCGATTAAAATTGCTAAGTAATCTAGGCTAGATAATGATTAGACTAAAGTATATCCTACTAAATGTTAAAGTTTGTGAAGATGTTTGTATGTTTGTTACTCAACCACGCAAATACGGCTGAACGGATTTGAATGGAATTGGCACACATATAGTTTAGTAACCTGAATTAACACATAGGATACTTTTTATCCCGGTAGTACGTTCCCGTGGGATAACTAACTTTCCGAACTGCGCGCGGGCGAAGCTGCTGGCAACAGCTAGTTAGATTCACATCGGAATTTAATCATTTTTTCATCCTTTATTCATAAGAAACTGATTATTTAAAACAGAAACTAAAACGCGACAACAGAAAAATCACGTTCTAAAATGTATGAAACAAGAAAATTTTATTATCTGAAAACCGTGGTCGTATGGCAATTTGCCCTAAAGCTTATGATTTACTACTCTTACTACTCTACTCTTAGAATGTATTGTTTTGTTAGGATAGTCCATTCACGGTTCATCTCCATTTTATAAAAATCTGCCTTCAATTTTTATTACATTAAGAAATCTTTATACAACAACCATCTCAAGATATAAAGCAATCTGTGCTTCATGATGATTAATTAAAGTCACTGAAGAAAACGCTCAACAATTGGTCTTTTTTCTTAATGTACAATAGGAACCACCCTTATACAGAAACTCCCTAACCAGTAGACATCTGCCACCACCATACAAGTCTCCTTATCGCCTACTGTGCCATTGATCACGAAGCCCATAAGCAACTCACTCGCGACTCACTCAAGACTATCAAAGGCACTTTCAGTGGCCCTATTGTACTCGTGAATTATTGTGGGCATGTCCTAGTATAAACTAAATGGGTAAGTTACCCACAAGCGCCATATTTGCGGTTACTCTGTGTGGCCTCTACAATGACTTGAGAAAAATGTATCCTTTTTATTATTGTAGTAAAGTTCAAGGATTTTGTGGGTGAATGATTTGGCGGTTGTGTTGGCACTGGGGCATGTGTTATTAATGATGGTAAAGGGATTGCTTAATAATATTAGCGTGATGAGCTAACTCTCCATAAACAAGGTTTTGTAAGGTTTTAAACAGTTGTAGCGATCTAGTTGATTTACCCTCGGATTCCCTAACTAAGAAGAAGTATACCGTTCTGAACTGTTTGTCTGATTTGTTGTGATGTCTTTATGAAGCTTTATATTTGTCTGAGTTTATTGTCCATGAATGTCCCAGTGATGGGCAAAGGCCTTTACTTTCTTTCCAAGTACCGACTTAAGTAGGTACTACTATTTCATTTTCCGTAGTATTAATTTTGCTTGTAAACTTAACATGTTGGTACCCAGGCCTTTGAAATAAATAGTAAATTGTCATAATTTAATTTTGGTCATTGGTCTGGTTTACCTTTATGTAATTGTTGCACAAAGTTTTAAGTAGATGGTGGTAGTGTAAGCATTTGCCGGCAGACGTAAATAAATAAGTGATATATGAAAGTGGAAGTTGTGCTACGATTTAATACTGAATTAGGACAAAGTCGTGAAGCAACATTAATACTCCCCCACATTTTGCATTTCTGTAGATTTTGTTCAAGACCGGATCCAGGCGTAACTACCTAGTTATTAACAAAAGTGTGTCTCACTAATCTAGCTGTCATCGCACCTCAACAGATGGTACATAAATTCAATCAATCAGGCCACCTTAATTATATTCTAAATAGACTTATTTCGATAAAATATAGAACAAACAGGCTGCCCTTATTTTAAAAAGCAATTTATTCTAGACCACCTAGGGTAAAAGAGGGCAATCGACCTCCTATACTGTTCTGAGTACTTCAAAATAGACGCAATTCTTAATCTTGCTTTCATTAAACTACAATAAACTTGCAAGTTCATTAAAAACCTATCAGAACTTATCCACGAGGTCGCCCATGGAGGTCCATGTTTGGACAAGGCGACCATTGACGTCGCACCCCTGCGGTTTCGCAAAAATATATTTTTTTCACGCCCTGTATCTTGGTTTGTCAACTGGCACATTAGCCAAGGTGTTTCCATCATGGTGGTCGTTTTTTGCGCGCCCACACCCTGTTAATTGGTGACAATTGTGATCTGCGACCATTTGGGTGAAGAGAGACGTTTTCCTACAACAGATGTCTTAATAATGTTAAGAGGACAAACAAAGTATTGTGATACTTGACTTGTATTTATGTTTGTTTTTCATATACCTCCATACCTACGTCTGTTGTGGGACCGATGACTGAGGATTTCATTTCACACATCCCACGTTACATTAGTAGGTAGTCAAACAAACAGAGTTGCAAGGTGTCACAAATTTTGCGGAAGCAATAATTTCATGACCTAGATGATGCTTTTCTACCTGCAGCTTTGATATTTTTTCCACATGCCTAATTTAAAGGTAATCCCTACCTATAAGTAAAGGCGGCAAACAAAAAGGCCCATTAGTCCGAGAGCAACAAGTACAGGCACACAGCGCAGCAGTAGATAACTGGGGCACATGCATTTTTTCCTCAGTCTATTTACGTACTCAAGAGTGATGGATTCGGCGGCTCACTAAGAGATTACCCGGGTACACTGAGCTGCCGACTGTCGAGGGTCCTGGCGCCACACATTTGATACTGTTCTAGTGCTCTTAAGAGCTCTTTGTAGACTTGTTAAGAAAATATGAATGAGCTTTGTAAGTTTTTGTAGAGGTTCTTTTGGTTATTGGTTGTTAGAAGATAAATTCTGAGGTATTTTGACTACGTGTTTTCGAGGACATGTAAGTAGGTAAGGTCACGTTAAATAAAATAAGAAACAAAAAAAAAGGTTAAGCGGTTTCAATGAAAATAATGATGTAGATAATGTACTAAAAGCTATGAACAATTTTTAAATAATTCGGTAGGTCCTAGATACCAGTCATAAGAATAAAATCGTGGAGCGCGTGAAATTTCTATCAACAGTCAACCTACTGATATTTTTTTAGCTCATAGTGCATTATCTGCATCATTATTTTCATTAAAACCGTATAATTAAAAAAAAAAAATTACATATTTTATTTCAAGTTTTTCATTTTTATTTCGTTACCTACCTAATATTTCTCATACTATTTAATTTTTAACTTGACTTCAAAAAAAGGAGGAGGTTCTCAATTCGACTGTATGTTTTTTTTATGTTTGTTACCTCAGAACTTTCGACTGGGTGAACCGATTTTGATGATTATTTTTTTATTTGAAAGCTGGTGCTTCCCGTGTAGTCCCATTTCATATAGATCTGATGATGTGTTTCGGAGACAGACAACGGAACTCTTAAAAAAATAACAATAAATCAACCGCGATTGCTGCTATCGCATAAATATGCATTGTTTTGACCCCAAGGATGATGAAATTTCGAATTAGTGGGGTAGGTACTATCACTAAAAAGTGAAAAATAAAAGTTTTTATTTTTTTCATAATATATTTTAATAGTCAAACCCTTTAATTTGATACCCATATTGTGGGGGTTGTGAGATAATATGTAATCCGCCATTTTGTAGCGGCGGCCATCTTGGATTTACAATGATACTGATTAAATTAAATTATATTGTTATCAAAACTAAAGGTGTGTACCAAATATCAGATCAAACAGGGCAGGAGGAAAAATTTCAAGTACCAAGTTTGACCCAAACAAAAAACAACAAATAGCGCAAGCTAAAAAAAACCGTTTAAAAATTATTTCATCAATTTAGGATAAAACACACATAACAAACACCACTATCAGACCAAACTACCTATCTTGTTTTTGGAATATGCACCATGCGGTATCTTACATTATCGAATTTGGGTATACCCGAAGAGAATGATAAATTGATAACAGTCACCAAACTCGATCAAAGGTTAAACTACGTACCGGTACTGGCTGACATTCTAAGTCTTTGACAGTCGTTGCAGGTAGTGAAGCCCAAAAGTCTGACAACTAGTCTTACCAAGGGGTATAATGTTACCCAGTAACTAGGTTGGTGATGTCAGATAGACAGTCGCTCCATGTAAAATACTGGTATTCAGATACATCCGGTAAAAATGGAAGCCGAACTCAACATAGTTGAGAATGGGCTAGGTAGATTGATGGAATAAATCTTCACATAATTACCATAAACTTCACTAACCTAGCGAAGGTAATTACAAACACTGGCGTGGTAAGAATATTCAACGCTGCGATTCAATTTTCTCACCATTAAGCTGGCGGATAAGTTTCATATAAGGTATATAAATTATCATGTGCCGAGCGGTATTATTTATACGAGGTAGCGGGGAGAGCGTCTCGATCATGTTTGATCGCGATTTAAGCACCTGTAAGCTTAGCTGGCCCGCTCTTTGTGCCGCCCGCTCTCATATGTAGCGTCTGCAAATATGGTGCATTATCTTTTAGAGCCGTGTCTTTAGTTGTCTCCATATTCTTTGCCGTGTGGTGCCGGACGTAAACGAATAGCACCATCCCATTTCTTATCGTGGGTGTCGTAGAAGGCGACTAAGGGACTTACTAGAGAATGGGCAGCAGTGTTCTCTATACATTTTACCACTATACTGCGATCGCCAACCCGCCTGCCAAGCGTGGCGATTATGGCAATCCCCTCCCCGTTTTGAGGAGGCCTATGTCCAGCAGTGGACGTCTTTCGGCTGAAATGATGATCTTTTAGAGGTTCGATGGTGCTTTCTGACTGAAGAAGTTGTTATATCTCTACACTACTCCCTATTGACGAGTGGCCAAAAGCGGAATGAATGCCAAAATCTTATTTTTTCAACACATATCTCAAAAAAATTGCACTAAATGTTTACAACAGCGCCACCATGTGAACGTCATTGAAGCGCCAAAAGATCCTTTTGGCAATGTAAGTCTTGCTAACTAGTTTTGTTCTGTAGGTCAAAATATTCAGAATAAAAACATTAGAACCAAAAACGTACCGTGTTTTCTTTTACAGTAGCTTACCCATACACATCGTTGATCTTTCTAGCTGTTTCTGCAGCGCTGGTCTCACGGTAGAATTCGTATTCGTAAATAACGCGATTTTTTTTTTTTTCGTATTTTGATGAAAGAACGACGCCAAAGAAAAATCAAATGGCGCTAGAATAAATGAATCACTAAATTCGAAACGCGAATACGAGTACATATAGACATATATATTATTGTACACAAGCCAAAATTTCAATTTGAAGATCCTAACCAAATGCCAGTTATTTAGGATCAAAGTGGTCAGGACCACAAAACGTCAATTTCATTACTGGCCATTTACTATTAAATAACGGTTCTTGCAGATGTAGGACGCCTCAAGGTTTAGTCTAGCTTTTATTTGACAGCCATGGAGTATCCGATTTTGTTCGTCTGGCTTTGACAGTCAACAACGAGGCATTTCTGATTACAGGTTATTTACCAAATTCATTGGACTGTAAAGTAATCGTTTTATTTTTAGGGTGAGAAACCATCAAATAACTTCTCGCGCTCTGGATGGAGCAGGAAGGCGTGTCAGACTTTTACTGACTAAAACCCACCCGTGTTCCTTCAGTTGCCTGTGTGCCAGGGGCCACGGTATCTCTTTCGAACAACCCGCACCCCTGGCAGGTACCGGTCCTTGCGGACCCCACCAGTTGGTGATGACATCACTTTGAGGCGCGCATAAAACACAACACGCCGTCGACCCGGGCTTGATCCTTACCGGACAGCGAGCTACCCATTACTCACCATCCGCAAGCCCAAACCTACGGTGGCCGGGAATCAGCCTGGGATTCCCGACGCCCAGGGCGTCTCCTGCGGCGACTAGGGCCGTCAATCCACCCCATATACTGCCAAAATAATTGGATACCAGCTCATTATGATACCTCTTGCATATTTTATAGTATTAGTCTTACATATAGTATTAGTGTTTTTTAGTCTGTGATATATGTGCAAGTCACAATAAACACTTTTTCTTTCTTTTCTTTTCTTGTTACATCAGTGAAGCCACTGAATTGCAGAGTTCAGCTTTAATCTGATTCTTTAACGAGGAAAGTTGAATTCATAAGTTTGGTGTAATCTTCAACTGACCACAACAAGAAGCAAAGCAGAAACTATGGCAAATAATTACCAATTTTGGGGCGATAACCCTGCATAAATACGCAAACTTTTGAAAAAACTATTTTGTCCTATACTTGGCCTACAGACTGATATGAAGACCGTACGAACTGCAAGTATACAACGGTTTACTGTTGAGGCGTGATTTTTTGCAAATTCGGCCGCCAGAGGACCGGCGTCGACTATTACGGCGGCTCTGCTGCTGTAACGATATCATTTTATGACTTGGGTGGTGGTAGCCTCAAAGGAACCATGTGTGAATGCACTCGGATATGTTCATACTTATTAAGAGCGTTCTCCGTACGTGGGCTTGCAACGGCGCAGTTATGGCAGTTTATCGGGATTATTTCATTAAATACAAGCAAAAGTAAAAAAAAATCACCCATGCGCTAGATCGTTGTTATTTTCAAGTTTGTAAGCTATTTTTTTTACAGTTATTTTGGTATTTATTTATTAAAATTGATATACCGTCAGTTATTTTGTATTTGCATTACTTAGTACGATTAAATGTTTTTATTAAAGAGTAAATATTAAAAATAATAATAAATACCAACGATCTAGCGCTTGGCTGAAAAAAAAGAACTTTTTTTTTGTATTTAATTAAATAAACACGAAAACTACTATAAATGCATTGTTGGCAGCTCACGTAGAATGAACGCTCTTAAATATAAAACTTGTTTGTTTTTATTTTTAGTTATAGTGTAATAGATCATTTGGTATAAGAAGTTTATCCAGTGTATATGTATATTTCAATCAATCAACTCAGCCCATTGCAGACCACTTCTGGACATAGGCCTCTCCCAAGCCCCGCCACAATACCCTGTCCTCCGCCTTTCGCATCCAGTCAGTCCCAGCCACGTTCCTTAGGTCGTCGGTCGATTCAGTTGGGTATTATCGTTATTAAATGTCGTAAAGCACAAATAAGATAAAATCTCATTACTTTAATTGAGCTTTAAAATCATGTTTTCCTATCTACGTGTTCTCAATGAAGTAATGTCTTTGACAAATAGGTGAAAATAGGAATAACAGAAGTCATAACTATTTGTGTTCAAATGTTTTGTTACAACACTCAGCATTCTTTCGAACCTGGCAACAAGAAATGCACAAATAAAAAATTAAGCCACATTGCATAAAGCCGTCCTCGTTGGCAATTCAAGCTAATTACCGTCCCGTCCTTAGTTGGTGTTGATGAAAGAGTTTTTACGCAGATTCGCGGTACTCTCCTTATAGCACATAAACGATACCGATACAGTAGTATATCGATACTTTAATGACGCTAAAGATATTACTCGAGAGACTCGCTCGCCGCTCGGTAGCCGCTTGTATCGATTAATTGTTTTAAACGATCCATGCGTGGCGAGCGCTAACATGACGACATCTGCCGTCGACTGAAAATAAGCTGATGTGGTTTCTATACATTTCTAAGCGGTGCGTGGATGATTGATTTCAAAGGGAGATTTTAATAAATAAATAAATAAATAAATTTTTAATAATAAATAATAAATAAATAATTTTGCAGTGATGCAAAAGTGAGTAAGAAATAAATAATTGTCTTTTGACGAATGCTCACAATAGTGTTTTAAGAATTTTAAGCCCTGGGCCTTAAATGGTTGTGGCAGCCACAGGTAAGTCCGATTAAGCAGCTGACGACCACCTAGACTAGGGTTACCAGATCCGAAAATAAGTTTTCCTGGAAAAATCCCTGCCTTAGCAATAAATTTCCTGACATTTCGGCAGCAAAAGTATCTTATTTTAAAAACTGGCGGGTAAGCTTTAATATATCCGTGTGAGATGCGGTGTGGTGGGACATGGGAAACCGCAAGGGACCGCGGGAATGCACTAAACAATCTAATTTAATATAATATGTATTACTTATGAGACATTGTATTTTCATGCGATGGCCAAGTCAATCTATTTATTTAAACCATAAAAGATTTTTAATATTGATATGGTCACTTTAGGATGTTATTATATTAGCTAATTACGTAATAACTTAAGACAGAACGTCCCTTATGTAGGTACTGAATAAGTCAACCGACTTGGTATTACATGGATCTCACAACTTTTTATGGTAGAAGAACTGAGTTGTGAGACTTGTTTTTTTTTACAAGTTTTGTTTTTGATGGCTATAGTTTTACCGTGTCCATTATAAAGAAACCTTTATAGGGTACAACGAGCCCAGAGGGTATTCTATATACCCTATTAAAAAATGCGCAACGTAAACGCCACATTATTTTTTTTAACGCTGTAAGCAATGCCACACTATCTGCTATTATCTTCTGTCTCAAGCCTTACCGCAACAATAGTAAGTATCTACATAATTATAATAACTTGTTACAACTTCCCATTTACCTCAGCTGATTGTTACAACTTGCACAAACAGATTTAAGTAGTTGATTGCGTTGTATTTACCTTTCGTTCGCAAGACAGAAACGTTTATCACTTTAGCTAAATTACTGGCGTTGAATTACTTTAACAAAGATCAGTGGAGTCAGAAGTAAAACGCATTTGTTTTTATTCTTTCAAATGAATCAGGAGTACGTGGAAATCAAAGGCACTGAGGCAGGCGTGCGAGTTTTGGCCACTGCAACATTGGCACCGCGTAGGTTGGCTAATGGCCGTTCTCGCTTATTGATTGAAGCAGGCAGCTGGTAATAAAACGCGTCGGTGCTCGTAAACTGGCACTCGATCCCGTCGCTACTGGCGCCCGCGCACCGATCAAAGAACGACGCCGACAAAGACGCCGCCACCGCCCTCCTCCTGCCCTGTCAACGCGGTCACGGTCCATACTTAATGCTCGCCCCCGGCTGAAATTATGGGCGATGACTGCTATCGACAATTGAATATTAATATCACGAATTTACATAAAATTCTCATGAAAACGAGATAAAACACAATCGCGCGAAGCATGACCGGCGCAACGCATAAAACACAAAGTGAGATCGTCGAAGCAATCCTAATCCGGCTGGAACGAGCCCAAAAACTGTGGGCGTCTCAAGACGAGAGTCACCGTTTTAATTGGTCGCATTAGTGCTGAGCCCCTTATTAATAGGTTGATTACTTGCGGAGCAGCGCGCGTGGTGCCACCGGCCGCCGATCTGCATCCGCCGCACAGACCTCGACTTATGCAACGACGCTAAGAAAAGCTTTGTGACTGTAAAGTAGTTTCAATTGCATGCACTTCCAACAAATCCGTGGTAAATAATATAAAATGCAGCGAGCCAGCCTTCAGTGTGTAGCGCAGTCTGAGCGGAGTACTTTGTTTTGCATCACGATTTTTATGGTTATTTTTATTCGCGTAGAATGGAATTGATATTGGCATTCATTGAGATGCAGCGAATTCACTTCGCGAAGTACTTTAGCGCGTCGGGAGCTAATAGCCGTACAGCGAGTTGAAAATATCAATATCGTCCGGAAATAGCGGCCATATCGGCATTCAGCCATAAATCTGCGAGGTGTCGGCCACTATCGGCCGCTCACTCTCCGCCTGATGGTTTGTATCATTTGCAAAGCAGCTTAGGAAGTATTTTGAGTGCGTCTTACACATGTAGAAATGGAAAGAAAACAGCACCAAACGCAAATTGAAATCTTTCAAGGAGTTCGAGTCATTATGATGTAAGTCAATTAATTACCTCAACTGATTATTAAATTAATGTTTGTGAATTGATTCATTTATTAGCACTTGCAGGCTGTACTCCAATCTATATTAACCAGCACCCTAATTGCGTAACGCACGATCAATCATAGTCTGACTCATTTTGAAACAGATTGCTAATCCATTGCTTCATATGTTCGAAAAATGTGTCTACTCAGCTACGTAAATAACGCAATGAATATTGTTGAACTGTCAAAATGAAACAGATTATGATTGATCGTGTGTTACGCAATAGAGTGTTTTCCAATGTATTAAAAACTATTTTTAATTTGAAGATTGGGACGAAATATTAACCAGAAAAATTGTAAATAAATTTATATAAATCCATTTTCTTAATTAAAAAGGATTAAAATCAAATTAATTTTTCGTTGTTTTGAATTTACCGCCAGAACGCTTCTTACGATGACTTTTTATCACGTGACCACACGTGACGTCAGCTTTGTGTAAACGGTATCGGTACAAATACTTTGTGTGGCGCAGTTTTAAAAGTATTTGTGCTCAGAGGCACCGCGCACCAATAATACCACTTTCTATCCATTCAAAATGTTGTTAATTATAAACTGGACATTCACTTGATTACAATTACCTACTTTAGTTTACACAAAGTTGACTTCACGTGTGGTCACGTGATAAAAAGTCATGTTATGGAGCGTTTTGGTGATAAATTCAAAACAACGAAAATTAAATTTGATTTAAACCGTTTTTAATTGAGAAAATGGATATCAATCAATTTATTTTTATTTTTCTGTTACATATTTCGCCCCAATCTTCAAATTAGACTTGTTTCTAATGAATTGGAAAAAATACCCTATTATTGTGCAGGTCTCGGGCCTATAGGTGCGGGCCTCGGTAAGTAGGTGTTGGACTATGATACTTCCGTAAAGTTTGCAATTTTGTGAGTTTGTAATTTGGTTTTATGTGCCATCTCGTCGTAGGTATATGAGGGAACACAAGTGTCTCTTGAATGAATGCTTTATTTAAAGTCGACTCTTTTCCTACTTAGGTCTAAGCTATGATAGGCTGAGCATTTAATAATTTGTTGTGAAAGCTGCCAACTATTATAATTATGTAACTAACCGATTTAGTTTAATTTAAAAAGTCGCCTGACAAATAATATTCCGGTATTATTATAGTGGCATGGTTGCAATCAGTATGCTCCTGAATTCATCAGTCATCTCTAGGATTTGAGATAACAACAATATTATATCAATCGCTTAAAAATACAGTACAAAACTGTAGTATAAAACACACGGTAACCGTTCAAAGAATTTCTTTAATGTCTTATGAAATGTGATTGAGCTCGTATCAGTGGCACATAAAGCAGCGTTCAAACCGTTATCGTGGCTGCAGCCGTGCCGTACATCAAACGTGAATGTTTTTCAGACAGTATCGAATTATTATCGACGGCTCGGCGGCAAGGCAGCGATGCTATGGCACGTGCTGTTTGACTCAGCGCAGTAAGTGCTGCCCGCAATTAAGATTGCGCCGATGAAGACACACGCTGAAGTGTTTTCTAATTATGTACACCATCAATCACGACTCAGCCCGAACAGGCCAGAACACCGCCAATCAAGTAATTGCATCGCGTGCATCAGCTTTTCGGCCCTCGATAATAATAGGCATTTTATTGCCCGTAATGGAGTCTCTAGGGCCCGCCGGTTAATGCTCGGCATTTGGTACCGTCGCTGCTTTTAATTCGGATTAATATGCAAGAACTGAAGAACTAAACGTATCCGTCCGCGGTCCGAGAGCCAATAACAACATTGTTTTTGTAATCAATTAAGCAGACGATTGTTAGTCTATTGATATAGCACGGTAATGGAAGTTTGATATCGTTGAGTGCCGACTATAACGTTGATTGGTTTTGAATCACGCAACAGTTATAAAGTTGGGGAATGCGTTGCGTTCCTCGCTATTAGTCATCATGTAATCCAGCGGCATCGCTCCGTGTCAGCTAGATCCTTTGACACGGCATAACGAAACAGATTTCAATTGGTGCGGCGGAGTGCCGTCACTGAGTGACCCGTATAAAGGAGGTGATGCTAATCGGACAGGTGGGCTGACGTGGGCTCCGTGCCCCGCCGACCCAGCTCCGCCAGATACGCGCTAAACAAAATTCGTGTTGTGATCGATCGATATTTTAATTCTTCGCTTTTGTTACATTTTTAGAATATTTCACAGGTGAATCCGATGATCAATCAGTTTTTTTGTGGAACAGTACAAATAAATACTTGGGTAACACCAAGAACGAATGCGACTATAAGTACTTAGATTGTTAAACAGACACCTACTGAGGTTTTCATAGAGAAAATGCTACATGAAGCGGCTACGTAATTGCAGCTCAACATCACTGATAACGTCAGCCCAGTTACCAAATAAGAAAAAGTGAACAAAGGATTGTGTAAACCGAACTCATAAATCACAATTCATTAGAGGCTTAGTAAGCCGCGTGACCTATTGCGAAATTGACTTGTTCCGCGATATGCGAATTAACTGAAAGCGCGATTGGTCCTACAGAACATCTAGTGAACTGATTTGTTGAGTACGTATCGGCGTGTGCGATTCAACGCTGTTCAATGACTAGTACAATAAACAGAAATGGATGATGCGCGCACAAGTTCAACAAACGAGAATCAATTGTTATGGAGCTGATCACCTATCACCGTTCAGCGTGTCCGTAAATCATGATCAGTCGATGATCGAACGTGATGCGACGTCAGATTAGGACGCTCCTAGCTTTTTGTTTGTAATTTGTGATGGCCGCCGAGATGCCTGGATGACTTGCGCATGCACAGCGTTGCGGGCGGCAGCCGCGCGGTGAAAGAAATCACTAACATTCACTTCAGTTAGTTAACTCCGATAGTAATTTATCAGTGTGATTGTTTTTATGTCATTGATTCTCGGACCGTAGAAAATGCGCCAAGTAGACATTGAGCTCGGTCCGGCTACTTACACGATGATTAGACAGATATTACTGTACTCGATACTTTATTTTTATTAAGTCAAGGAGAACTTGGCAAGTAAGTAGTCTGTCACGAAGAAGCCTTTTGCGAATATTTGGTACTAAGGTTCAATATTTGAGCAACTATTTAAACATTATTCAATGATTTGCTAAATCGAGCGTAGCTTGAAATTTGTCTCTAAAAAAATCCCAGTCGTGAAATGTCATCCGCTCTTGACTCGGTTTAATAGCACTTTGTTTTGAAGCAACACAGTCAGTTGGCAATTGTTTCGAAAGTGTTTTCCGTACGGCTGAGTGAGTGGGCATCACTAACGAACATCCTCGGGGATAAGTTGGGGCTTGCCGGGATATCGGCGAAGCCGCAATTACCGGCGGCTTTGCGTTCCGTAGCCACCGGCACCGGCTTCCTCCACGGGTACTAATCGCAAGGGTCATTGGAGTATACCCTTAATCTGCGCTTAAATGATACGTGACTCTGTTTAATTATGTGTATGGGTAAAGACGATGCTATGTTGGTGACAGTATTTGATTTACGTGATGTGAGTTGGACACTGTTTTGGACATAGTTTTGTGCTGAAAACTGGTATCATAAGATATAGGTAGTAACTGTTTCCTTAGGTAGGTCTTAATCAGTTTATAATGGTCCCTCTGCTAGGACACTGGCCTGCTCTCTGTGAGGGGAAATGGGCAATAATCAATCACGCGGGCCCAGTTCAGATTGGCGGATGACACATGTCTTCGAATTTTTGGTCCCAGGAGATGCCACCAAGGCTATTCGCGGGTCATTCAACCGCCTAAGTTAAAAGTTACACAAAACCGATTTCAAGAGTCTTTTCCTAATGACGTCAAGATTATATGACGAGTAGGTACATGCTTCTTTTCTTCGTGTCTGATCGGTTTATACTCTTTTGTATTGACACGAGCTTTTTAAGACTTTTTAACCGACTTCAAAAAGAAGGAGGTCATCAATTCGACATGTTTATATTTATGTCATGTTTTTTTTTATTTATGTTCGGGCCATAACTCCGTCATATATAAAGGGATTTGCAAAATTATTTATAGAAAGGGGTTTATTCCGAAATGATCTCTTAAAAATTTCATATAATTAGATCTGATGATTCGTTTGGGAGACAGGCAACGGAACTGTTCAAAAAATGACAGCAAATCAACCGCGATTGCTGCTATCGCATAAATATTGCATTGTATTGACCCTAAGGATGATGAAATTTCGAATTGTGTGGGGTAGGTACTATAACTAAAAAGTGAAAAATAAAAAACTTAAAAAAAAACAACCGACTTAAAAAAATTTCGGAAGGCGGTGACAAAAAATTTAATTAAATACATATCCAAAGTCACCGACTTCCGAAATTAAAGTTATTTTTCACTTTGTAGTGTTTTTTTTGGAAGTCGGTTGTTTTTTTTTTAAAAAAAAAGGTATTTATTTGCCTAGCTTTGTCCAAACATGTTTTTTTTTTTCATAAAAAGCTCCAAAAGCCCCCCCCTATCTCTCTATATATTGTATCCCCATCCAATACTCCCAGCTCCACCGGTCGGCTGCAACCAAAGGTAATGGATACAAAGCCTTGTGTATCAATAAGCGGCTAAAGAGCCGGTAATCCGTCACTAGGCGACGCGACATTCACACAAGCACAATGGGGCATTACCACCATCTCTGCCGCTGCTCGCCGAATGTGAACACGGAACTATCTCATATTATATATATAGTAAGTATACGTTGGTATAGGGAGAAAATGTGAAACGTTAGAATCCTAATATCCTACTTATCCTTACTTAATATAATGTAATAAACGCGAAAGTTTGTATGTATGGATGTATGGATGTTTGTTAGTCTTTCCCGCAAAAACTACAGATTGGAATTTAATGAAACTTTACAATAATTTAGCTTATACATCAGAATAACACATAGGTAAGTGTCAAGTAAGTAGGAAAAAAATCTGCCATCTGCGAGCTATTCTAGCGTGCGCTGCAAAAACCGTTAGAGTTACACGTATATAATGTATAATGGTAAAGTTTATATTAAATAAGTTCTACAAAAAAGCCCGCGACAGCATATATCTATCTTTTGTAAATTATTAAATAAATAAATAAATTTTATGCGTAAGCCATTATCGCTAAAATAGTAAACCATAAATACAACAAAAATAAGCTACTCGAAGTACTAATCCCGCGCAGACGCAGTCGCGGGCACCAGCTAATCCTACTAATATTATAAATGTGAAAGTTTGTGAGTATGGATGTATGTATGGATGTTTGTTACTCTTTCATGCAAAAACGGCTGAACGGATTTGAATGAAATTTGGCACACAGAAAGTTTGTAACCTGGAATAACACATAAGATACTTTTGATCCCGGTACTACGTTCCCGTGCGGCTTCGTCCGCGCGGAGGTTAAAAACTATCCGTTTTTAACCTCCGCGCGGACGAAGCCGCTGGCAAAAGCTAGTGGTAACTAAATGTTAGGTACTAATTACTTATGTGTTATTGAGTTTTTCCGTTAGAATTTTATCAGTAACAGCTCGGAGCCTGGATTTGTACGCAGTTGATAGCACCATTGCACTCAACCGGGACAATTGCACATGGGACTTAAACGTCACTGGCGAAATGTGGGTTAACTAAGGGAGTGCTCGTTCACCTGCACCTTCGATGATCTGAATAATGCCACTGATGCCGCAATAAACATGGCCACTTACTGGGCCCTAACTATATAAAATAAAGTGTACGAGTACCATCGACACGAAAAAACGAAAGACCTCTGCCTATCCTTTCAGAGATTGCAGGCGTTATGTTATGTTTTGTACTTAGTAATAAATAATTTGAACTTTTTAGTTAAATGAGCCTCAACCAATGTTAGTGTCAAAAGGCGCAATATGATTTTTCCCTTCTATAAATCGACCAAAATGTGAATCCATGACTTTCTAAATTATAGCAGAAAACAAAGCTTTACCAATGACTCAGATGACAGTGTTATAAGCCTTCGCTTTGATTCCGTGATTAGCTCCTACACAGTGCGAATCTTGCTAAACGAACTATTAACAAATCGCTGCAACAAAACACCAGTAAATTAGCAACACAATAGCTCTAACAGTAGAAGATTGTTGCGATTATCTGCAAGTTGGGAAATGCAAACAAGTCTGACACGAAAGCGGCAGCAACTCTTGCGCAAGCAACACACCAGCTGTCAATCCAATTTATCGAGCGTCGATCAACTCTCTCACCTGCCGCCACTGTCTGTCGAAGGCCTTATAAAAAACATGTTACGACAATTCGCCAACAGTTATGGATTTGTCACGGCAATTATTTTGTTTCATGTCAGAATATCGCGTAAATTATACGCCGGTGTACCTACTTTCTTAACGCGCAAATTGTTGTCATCTAATACGTCTGAACATAAAGGTGAGAATCCATTTACTGGCGCATATCATGTCACTGCTAAAAGGAAGCCTAGTACCACTAACATGTCACAGATCTTGTCACGATAGAACGTGCTAGGTGCGCTGCGTATGAGCCTCCTTTCCGTCGCGCCATCTTAAACTGCCCACAAAATGTCACACATGATACACGGGAACACCATTTGTATCGTAGACAGTTTAAATTAAATGTGTCTTCCGGCTTATTACTAACCCGCGAGGATAAAAAGGCGTAAAGATGAAGAAGATTAACATCGATTTTGTGGCAGCAACACGAACTTGTCTTACATGAATGGACATTGTGCGTCTGAGTGGGCCGGTACTGTAGGTAGCATTCAAAAAGCAATCGTTCATGCAGCTTGACAGGCCGAGCTGTGTGGCCCAAGTGACAGTGTGGCGAGCTAAACGTTCCTCGTTCGAGTCCCGATTGTATCGCGTATCGAACTTCGGAGAACGGACTATTTTTCTTGCCAATAATGTCGTATGAAACATATCGGACTGAATCGAACGTCTCCGATGGTGATATCCGAGCGAAGCGAGTAACAGCGATCATTTAAGAATATACTTTATTATATTGTTTCATAAAACACCTCAAGTCGACAAGCTTGTTCCCAAAACATGCACCTTTTTCATTTCCATATTTTATTGTTTGGCCAAGTTCACATTGTTACGGTGTTAACTGTTTTGATGGCTGCCCTGAGGAAATAAAGGCAATGTTGTTATATTATCTCGGTTTACGTCACTTGTCAGTTACGCATAATTCTTCATCGAAAGCAACTGTCAGTCAACTGTCAAAATAACACTGTATAATGTGTAAGTTTGTCGGCTAATTTCCCATAACATCGGGAATTTTGGTGCGGTCACAACACACGTGGCGAATGAATAGACTACGATTGACAGGATAAACGCTATTGTAAGATAAATCTGATGTAAATATGTAATATCAACCAACCATAGCAAAAATAGGACTATTTAAAGGTTTTCAATTGTTTTTTTTTTGCTATATCCCGAAATCATTACACCTCACGAAAAGTCAGACACTAAATCTGTGATTCCGCGTAACACTCCAAATTGCTTATATTAAAACCCGACAGGAGTCGATTATACTTATCTACCGAAAATTATAGTGTAGATATATTAGAAAGCTACTGTCTAAATAAAATAACAAAGAAATAGAAACCGATTCAGCTGCTACGTTTCGGGTGTGCGCGGTTCCGTACGTGCGGCGGACGTGCGGCATCCGACAAATTATAGACAAATCTCGGGAGGTATTATTTTTTCAACGCGCCCGGGTGAGAAATGCGTGATTGAGGGCCGGCACAAGATTACAGGCTACAGGGACACGCCACCGCCGAGCTCTCTCACTCACTTATTATCATTATTTAGCTGTAATAAAGTGTTAGAATAAGTAATTATTGCCACCCAAGAAACTACGGCTCCGAAACATTTTTGTAATCTCTGCGGTCACTGTTACGTTCTCTGCTCATGACAGTCATTCTAGCAGAAAGTTCCCATTGTGCGGGACACTTAGCAGACATTATAAAGCTTACGTGCACGGCATTATAAAAAGCGATTCTAATACCGTTCACATTAACTTTTTTAGCTTCTGCTCAACCGAATGTTTAAGCCAAATTACCCGCTCGAACCCAATTTAAGACGATCTCCGCGATAAAATAGTCCATAATAAAATTGGAATAGGTATACGCCAATTTTGACACGTCGAACATTGCGTTAACTGTCATTAACAATTTTATGCAAATCCTAATTTGGATCACAGGTTTAAAATGGGAAAATTAGGGAGGAAATTATAGGGCTGGCGCGCCGATGGCACGTTTATGATGCGTTGCCACGGGCCGCGCTCTGTCCGCCTGCCGCGCCGATACCGACTCTATGTTAAATTGTAACATCCAAGTGTAAAATTATGCTGCATATATTACATGCATATGCAACTTTAAGGTATAATGATCAATGTTATCGACTTTTTTTACAGAAATCCCTAATAAAAGATTACAATAATGCCTCAAAGACGCAAAAATAAAACTTACTTGACGGCGACCTGTGCTGCCAAAATACTTTTCAATAACTGAATCCTCAGTTCTCTCTTTCGAAAGGTAATAACAGTTACATGGTATGTCAGTTTTCAGCAATTCGAGGAACAGTCCAAGAAATCGCTAACAAATTAATGATATGTGTTTCGAGTGTTGTGTTGGCGCGGATGGGGCCATGGGGCCGGCGCGGCTCTGATTACAAGGCGGCCGGTAATAGGCCCGTCGCGTCCCACCCTATACTCAACTTAATGCTCTCGCAATTTCACTCAAAATAATGAACACAGTAAAAAATAAGTTTTCGGCGGATCCTTAAATGAGAGCTGGCGACGTGAGCCGCGACTCCTGGCACACGGCACACGGAGCCTCTTGTATTGATCCCTCGATGAGCTTCATTCGTGTTTTGATCTGACAAAATTGTTCTGCGAACTTCCAAATTGCTTTTTGCGTTATTGAATGGGGTTTATAAGATTGAATCTGCCGATCATTTTAAGTAATATGTAGGTATATAATTATTTACAAGCGTTAAATTTGCGGATCCTAAACAGGTCTTTGAATCAGTCTGTTTTTAAAGGTGCTCCTTGTCAATTAATTTAAAGGATACGAGCATACCGAACTTAGTAGCACTTATAAAAAAGCTTAAACGAAATTATGAAATTAAAATCAGGCGTAGGTATTTTTTCACATGATACCTAACTTGTATGAACAGAAACCGAAAAAGCCCTTCCAAAACCGCGAGAAAAACACTGCATTAGATTTTCCCCAACAAAACATTAGGTACAATTTAAAAATATAAACATGTCGTAGTTGTAGCGAGCAGTTGTTTCCGGGGCTGCGGTTAGGCGCGTAGATAGCGCGTCCCCGAGGGAGGCCATCTGATAGCGCTGGAATATGACGACAGTTCGCGAGCACACTTCTGAACCATGCCGTACACGTAAATGTTAAAGATAAACAGAACACTGCCTCCCGCACTGGGCGAGATGTGGCGCATTTTAGGACTTTGCAGCTTATCGTGCACCCATTAGAAAGGATTGCCGTATGTCTACTGATATAAGTCTCGTCTAAAATGATTATCGTAGGTTGCCAACGAAGGTTTTTGCTTGTTGTCCCGTGAGATCTGTCATGATTGAACATGGAACGCAGTTTCCGTTTGGGACACAAAAAAAGATGCAACGAAACATGGTACAAAAATTATGTTTTGGTTTATAATTTTTGAGCTTCTAACGTAGGTTTCATAGCAATTGGATATTTTTGTAAGTACCTAAGCATGTCCCAAAACTGATTTATTAATACTTTGATCAATCAAAACTAACTTAGTACCTACCTACATATACAATGACAAAGGGAGGCCGGTGGCAATAAGTATACGGAAAATCTAGTGCAGATTCCGTAGCACAGACTCGCCCAACATATAAGTATCGAAAGCAGGGTAGGTAATGTGGCGGAAATTCGCAGCCTATAAAAATATAACAGGTGGAGCTTTCACAATTTTTTCAGGCTCAAAAATACCTAAGGTAAAAAAATTTAAACAGTTTTAAAACAAACACTTGATTACTTTAAAAAAAAACAACACAATAATTATTCTAGTCAATTGCCTACAAATATTTAAAACAAATTACCTGCTAACGTCAAGAGTCAAAACTTAATTTAAAAGGACTTCGAGAAATTACATCAAGCGACAACATCAAACAATAATTTCGGAAAAAGCAATTATCATTATCCAGATAGGAGGGTCGGAGGCGATCGCATTAACATCATAAAAGGGGCGAAGTTTGTGTACGAGCCCCCGGGACTCCCGTCGGCGACGAGACAGTTACATATTACGCAATAAAGAGCTGTTCTCGCGAAAGGAAGTGTGAAAATGAACAACATCAAGGGGTTATCTTGAATTACTCACTAAAAACTTATTGTCGGGCGTCGCGGGTGTGCGGAGGGGCGGGCGGGGGTGGATTTGCCGCGAACAGATAAGGGCGCGCTATTGGGATCGCGCCGTTCTCATCCAATTACACGGTCGAGCGCCCGCGCCGCGCCGCACCGTACAGTGTCGAGATAAAAACGGAGCTGCCTCGGCGCTGTCTCCGCGGGGATTGTCGCTCGCCTAACGTTTTCACCTACGACCGTCCTCTGTAGCTACCAACTCAATTTGTGTCCCGATCTCCCGACACGGCGACAGCTATCACCCCACTGAAACAACCCAACCATCTCAGTACGCAATAAGGTCAATGTGAATAGATAAATAGAAGCTGTTTTCGGACTTCAGCATTTTCAAATGATGTATGTTTTCTTTGTGCAGTGTAGAGCTGCGTAGAGGGCGCGTGGAAGCCGCGTAAAGGCTTGCGTAGCAGGTAAAGACGATTATACTTCCTTAACGCATTTGCTAAGTAACTATTATTTATACTTACCAACTTAATATATTTTAATATTCGTACACTAAAACCTAACCACAATCATGTGTATACTTTGGAACGTTCACTAAAATTGTGAAAACATGGACATAAGGAATTACAATTTTCCGTTCCGCACGAGTAGACACATCACATTATTACTTGCAACCCCTTGTGCGTATAACCTGCTATATGACGCTCCCACCTGCTTACAGACGGAAGTAATCTAAGTCGACGTGCTAAGGGAGTTGGTGTCGGGCGCGAGACCGCGGGATTTGATTCAATTAGAGAGATCGCCGTGGGACCGCAACGCCGCGCCGCGCTACGAAGACGCCGAGACGTCTAGAAGTCACTCGCAAACTTAACTCAGTTAAAGTTGGATGTTACGAACTGTGGCAATCGTGAAATTATGAATGACATAATTAATATGCATAAACTTTTGACTAAATTGTCGAAATTCAATTTTCACAGCAGAGCTTTTCCGGAACTTTTCGCCGGATTAGGCGCTACCGAATGGTTTGGCTATCCCCAAACCATAATTCCCGTCTTGGGCTTAATAGTACCGTAACCTAATAAATAACAGTGACATTTGTTTTCGGTACTAAGCCCCACCCTCTGTCACAAGCAGAACCCAATCCGACAGCGCGGCCGCCGCCGTATGTAAATAGTTTACCGAAAGTCGCCGCTCGTCCATCACGCGTTGTCACATAAATTATGCCGCGGCGAATCCGCGGTCGAATCATTGTTTGACTTTTATCTTATTGCGTACATCTCCCGATTTTGTTCGCGTCATATTTCTTCTGACTTATCAGCTTTTATCTATCGTTTTGTGGCGAGTCGCGCTATCGATCACCCGATCCCTGCCGCGAGCCGACAAATGTCTCCGAATGTTTTGAGTGGATTAGCCGAACTGTCGGTGTCGGTCACCGGGCTAACTAATGCGCTTCTGAGCTTATTTGGAACGCGTATCGAGTTATTGTCGCTTATCTGATGATGTGCGTGCGCGCACCTCTGGCGGTCACTCGGTGGCCTGACGCGCTTCCCTGTCGCATCATCCACCACTCATAATGAATAATGACTGATCTTCTGTAATGTCTAAGAATTATTTTACATTGATCGCGGCAATAAATTAAGTCACGCACTCGACTCTCAAGGAATGCGTGATTTAATATGTAAATAACCATAACACGACTTGACCACGAGTTGCACTTCTTCATATCTGAGATAGATCGGTACTTATCAAGGCTACGCAATCAGAGGGACTTGGAAACTTTGATCTGAATGCTATTTATGTGAATGACGTCAAAGAAACCTGAGAGGTGTGACAAATGTTGAAGAAGGATGAACGGTAGTCACCGCACGAGCCTGGCTATCTTTCAGATCTGTGTGAGTGTCACCGGACACCCGACACCTTGGTGGCATCGCCGGATCCGCGTTAAATTAATGAAAACATCCATCCATAAAGACCCGAACGCCTCTGCGCTCTTATGAATGAAATTCCAACCTGCACGGGTTCGAATCCTTTTTTATGATGATCATAAATTAAACGACCAATTTCCAGCGAGTGTCACAGCGTGGATAAAGGAATCATTTTTATAATATCCTCAGCGCTTAACAAGGGTACAAATAATGCCCACGCATATTCACGCGGCCATAAGTCGGGATCTCGAGAGCTGCCACTGACTGCTAAACTGTTAATATAAATAATGAACTGTGTTATGGGCTGGTGCCCTGGTGGTAGGTAGCAGTTCGTTGACTAACGATGTTTTTGTACTGGTCCTCGTAACTTGCGCAGGACGCGGACTGCTTGTTTGTTATTGTTCGTGGATTTTGGCATCAGTCCCTGACTCACTCTCATTGATTCCGTTGCACTTGGGAGATATATTCATTCGGTCACAGCTTGAATAAAAATATACTTATTTTCGACATACAGTATGGTGTGTATTGACTCTTTGGTTATTTTTTAATAAAGGAATCATAACTTTCAACTCTTCCAAGTATGAAGAAGTCAAATGCATCAATCCGGGAAGAATTTAGAGTCAATTGTTCCCTATTGATTTACCTATATAATTTTTTTTTTAATACTAAAATCTATCCTGAAGGGTTTTATCAGAGCGCAGAGAAGAGTTTGCTTGAACGATTGCTTTAATTACCTAATCCACTCAATTGCTTTCTAAATTACATTTTTAGTTCAACGGATTTTGCTGCCCATACTCAGCATTGGAAATATTATGAATTCATTGTCGGATTCACGAAAATCACAATAAGCTGCTCTATAATCATTGTATGTAACTACATAATATGTGTGTCAGCAGAAGATTATCAAGACTTAACTTTCTCATCCTGCCATTTTGTGAAAGAACTACATACATATAACAATAGCCGTTTAAAATCCTAGTTCGCCCACAAAAAAACCCTGAAATAGAGCCTATAGTCTGCAAACTGTAACATGATACTGCGTAAGCAGGAGTGTACACTATACAGTCTACAGGCTACCGGTCGCCCACGCATGCCATCGTCCTCAGCCAGGCGCCCGCTAATTTATCGTCCACCTCACTCGCCTGACTTATGACATCTGCGCTTGCGCTCCTGCCCTTTTATGTACACAGTTTAATGGACGAACGACACTGGTTGCCACGTTGTTCTCATGTGATAATGTCATGAGATCATTGGGAATAACTCTTAATAAGTTAGCTGGTTTTGGTGTCCGTATATAGGTACTGTTTGGCAAAATAGCAGTCTTAATTGTTGTGGAATCTAAGGAGAGAGAAATAAGCATGTCTTAGACAAGCAAATTATAAAAAAAATATTAATAATGTTCCACATAAAGGAATCTTTGACCATTATATTTAAATGAGTAGCAATATACAACAACGGAGGTCGTTAGTAGACATGCTTCTCCGCAGACGTCAGTGGTCGAGTGTCAATGTGGCCGAGGTCCTCAGCATCGCAGCCCTGGGCACTATAAAGTGTCCGTATAAATGATTAAGTGTTAAGTTACGATGTTGGCAGGCGCTCGCGCAGCGTGGCTCCGTCCTCCATTCACTGACCAGCGGATAATATTACCTTACCGCCGAAAATATCAAATCGACAGGAAGATGTTATCGCTACAGAATGTTATAAAATTGAATATTTTCATATATTAGGCTGGTCTGCTCACCCCCGCGGCGACACTCTTCCGGCACGCTCGTCTGTCCTGACTATCCCTAAACATTTTTATGACACATTTTATTGTGAATAGAGATGTTATTTAATATCGCTGTTAACGTCTCCACAATATTTGAAAAATGTTTTTAATACTTTTCCTTCTCGTTGTGCTGTGCACAGTTGTCATTCCAGTTTATTATATGCTATAAATATTCAATAAATAACAAAAAAGTAAATACAGGTATTGCACCGGACGGACGCTACGTTTTTATGGTGAAATAGAATACAACACATTGGTAACGCTGGCAACACACCTCAATAAAACTTCAAGATATTTTAGTCAACAAATTAATCATGTATTCAAATTAAGTCGATAACAATATCTACTTGTTAGTATTTCCGTTTCAATCGCAGATAACTACCAATGTTCGAAGTAACATACTAAACTGAGAAAACGGCATGGTGGGTGTAACTATCGAAATGAAACTATACATACGAATGCCCTACCGTTCTACAGTTTTTCTGGTATAAAACACCCAAACAATTTAATCGAACTCAATTGTTTTTTCATAGCTAAAAAGCCCACATAGAGTTTTGGGAACATAAGACATAAACATGGAGATATATCGGACATAACGCCCAGCGTGACAACCACGCTCCTGCACCATTCACCATTAACTTAAAACAAATCTATAAAAAAACTCACTTTAAATAAATACACTATTAAAAAGACGTAAAGTACACACTAGTCGTACAAATCGTTCGTTTTATGTAAACCGTGAGTTTCGCGTTATGTTCAGTGTTCATAGAGTATTTATCGCCAGCGCGGGTTATTAACAAACCGGTTATCTTCACGCGTGATGTGTGCACCGAGAGGTGGGCGCCCAACATTTATAAAGACTCATTATCTCTCCGGGAGACTCGCTTATTAGCATGCTAAATTGATTTCAACGCCTACGCAAGATCAACTCCATTTTAGCTAAACCCGATAGTCTCGGCTGATTGAAAAAGAAAAAAAAACAAACACACCTATAAAAATGCCGTTTACTATAATGTCTTATTTAAAATCTACTAATTGTATCGGTAGTTGGATTAAGAAACTTATTAATATTAATTAAATCCTGCTTTGTACGTCAAAGAGTAGCCGAAAGCAGTCCAACCTGATTGTTGGATGTTTTGCTCCAAACGTTTCGAAAAAGTTGTTCAAAAAATATTTCGCTCTAAAAATTTTTTATTGAGAATTGTGTATAAAAATGTGTGGAGTGTGTCGCGGCGAATATCAATTAATAGGCGTTGGTGCGCGCGGACCTGCAAAAGTGTAAAGTGCACTGAGGCGGGGGGCGTTGCGTAAATCAAGCGCGGATACGCGTGAATTGCCAACGTGGAAATATGTCCATCCGAGACTCGGACGCCGCACACCACGCGACTCGCACTGCCCTATTTTAGGGTAAGGGTTGCTTTTTTAATTTGTTCGAGATTTGGCCCTTGGTTTCAGTTTTGTATCTTAAATTGAAGGTATAATAGGTTCTGCTTTAATATGCAAAATTCACCAGTTCATATTCAAATGGAGAGAAGATGGAGAGATTGTAAATGCCCTTGAAAAGAGAGCCGAAAGCACAATGATGTATTTAAAAAGTAAGGTTTCTTAAAACTATATTCTTCCCAAAAATCTCTTATGGTCTTACATAGGTGTACCTACTTCCAACACAAAGCAAGCAAATACCAGACATAGTTTACGAAACAACTCAATATGCCAGGACACGAGAAACAACCGGACAGATATCTGATACTGAAACTACAGGTGAACGGAGTAAATCTGTTCGCCGAAAAAAGTAGCTCCGGGTCCGTTTGGCAGCGGCCACAGTGAAAAAGTAGGTAGGGGTAGGCGCACTATACAACACATGGCACGCGAAAATTATTGCCGCTCGGATTTTTCGAAAGCATTAATGCAAATTTATCGAGCCGCGCAGCGCTAATTGCGAACGACGCTGCCTCGCTGATTGTTTTCTCGTTCGATTTATGGCAACACCTATTGCCGATTTAAAGCTTTAATTGTAAACGATTCACGTGTTTTATTGGATAGTCGGTGTGTATTTATTCGAGTGCTCTCTGTGCGGTTTCGATTATTGATTTTCCGTCGGCTATGTTTTTCGGGGACGTTGTTTTTAAGTTTCACTTGTCGTTATCGATGGACCCGACGTTTATGGCGGACATACACCACAATGTCGAGCACTTTTTTAAAATTAAAAATTCATTGACACTTTATTTCGGAATGATCCATAATAGGTCACGTATTATTTATATTAACACTTTTAACATACCTATATGAGTAGGTATACCGTTCGTCAACATAATTATGAGCTTGACAAAAGAAGCGCCTGATAAAATATTCTAATAACGTTGTTAACCTTTTGATCTCCAAGCAATAAATTATGACACTTAAAACATTATTAGTTTTAATGTTATTAGCGTCATAACTAAATTAAATAATTTAGATGGAAATATGTTCCAGATCTTAATTAGTAACAATAAACAAAAGTAGCGTTTTAATTTAGACGTTTATTTTATCTAATTTCATAATTTAGTATGTAAGTGACGTAAAACATTGAAGTAAACGGTTGTATTAGTTCTTACTTGTTATTGCTGGAAGTTGAAATAATTGCGTAACAAGCTAACAGTAGGAACGCCTTTCATTTTAGCAGTTCAACAACATTCATTGAGCTATTTACGTTGCTGAGCAGACAAATTTTTCGAAAATAGGAAGCAATGGATTAGTAATAACCTTCAAATGATTCAGATTCTGATTAATAGTTTGTTTTACGCAATGGGTTTCTGCTTTCCTTCCCTAATCCCTGAAAAAAAAAACAATAAAAGAGATAAGATAATATCATCTAAGATAATAAAAGCAATTCACTTTTTAAATAACAAAACATAGAACAGAGTGTCAACAAAACTATTCGGCTACGGTGGCGCACTGGCGGTACAAAATTGTAGCACGTTGAGTGAGAAGTGGAAAAGTGTCGTAAAAACCAAGAATTACCTCTCGGCGGAGGTAGGGATGTGTTAATAAATTAAGTGACGTCACATCCGAGCGGTTAACAAAGTTAGCGGCGACGGCCGGGGGCGTTTCCCGCCTTTTTCGCTTAAGTTTTCCGCGCCGCCGGCACCGGAAGTTCGGCCATTATTATTTTACGCGGGCAACAAGCGGCGCGATAATATCCCGCGCTTCAGCCGGCCCGCTGCTTGAGACTGCCTTAATGGCGGAACGTGTCTTCTTACTTTGCGTTTAATAGGTGTAATAACTTAAACAGAATACCGGGATTTATTAAAGATCCGCGTGATCTGACCAATCGATGGTATTTTCGAAAGTGGCTTAAATTATGCCATAAATGAGTTTATCTCTTTCTTCATAAATATTCATATATTTGCCGTTTGCGTTAAGCTAAGTGTGGGAAATAAAATGATGGTCATTAATGGAGTTATTAAACGAATACATTATTTTTAACAACTTGGTAAGATAGCCAAAACTGTGCGATTAATAAAAGTCATAAAATCAACTTTCCAAGAGCCTATTTAACCTCTTAAACAGTATCAAAAGTCAACCCTTCGAGAGGCGAGCTGTTCTCAATTCGGCACACGTCACAGCGATCGGTGGCGTGTGTTTTGCGTAATCCCGGAATAAAGCTTAGTTAGGAGTAAGCCGGGGTCGGGTGGGGCGAGTCACTTGGCCCCGTAAATCAATCCAGGTCCGTCTCAGGCGACGCGGCAAAAATAAGAGGTCGAGGTTTACACCGCGCCGAGTACCGAGCGCCGAGCGACAAACAAATCCGCTTCGGTCGGTTTTACAGGATTCTTACTTTTTCTTATCTTTCTTTGGAAAGTGCAATATTGAAAATGCAGCTCAAAGCTGCAATGGTTCTTTCTTCAAATGGCCCTTCCAAACATGGTCCTTCATTGTTTTACTCACATAATTATAATGTTTAGACTTTAAAAGACGAGTAAAAGTGTCTTGAAAGATCTACACCTACATAAATAAACATTTCATTTCATTTCGAAAGTCGGCCAAAACAACGGTTTTTAAAAACATCGAGTTTTCACTTTAAAAGATCAATAAAAGAAAGAAAGAAGGGTTAAGAAATAGGAAAAAACCTATTTCTTATTTTCAATTAGTTTCAAGCAAAATTTTGTAATGGTTCTATCCGTAACATTACCGTTATGTGTTTTATGAACATTGATCTAAACCTAGTTTTTTTTTTTTAACTATTCAAATACATCGTACTGCATAGGCATGGCAATGGCCAAATGGTACATTATTAACTAGACGTTCGTGTTACGGGTAGGTACATAATTGGTACAAAAGATTTTTCTGTTAGTTCTTAGATAAGGTAGTGTTGAGTGGAAACAACTTGTTAGTGCTCATACGTTGTAGCGTATCTTCCATCTTTTTCTTCGTCATACTAACGTTTTCCCGGCTACTTACCGTGTTCCACTTTTCTGCAATTAGCGACCGAGTTTCAGCTCGGTACATATTATATAGTAAGTGGAGTGATAGGTCTTTCATTTGATAATTATAATACAAAATCGGACGATGTCATTAATAAAAGATAGTGAAAAGCTGGCCCATTTGACCATCATTATAAGATCATTTAAAAGCTGGTCCATTTGACATAGTCTGTATTTCCTAAACTTTTTTTGGGACAAATAAATATAATATAAAAAATCACCTTGAAAAAAATACCTACTGTAAGTAAGTATGGTGAACATGTTTTCATACATTTTCTGAGCTGAATTTTCCCGTATATTGCGAACGCAGATTCTAATCAAGAATATAGAAACTTAACATCAATTTACAACACAACACGACTACATTCACCCTCCAGAAATTATCTCCATCATTTCATGGCGTTTATTTTCGCCAGCCATTACGCTTTCACAAAGCTTACGCAAATATATTTAAACGTTATTACGAACAAATGCCACTTTCTCGTGACGTTCAACACGACAATACTGAAATAATACAATAAAAGAGTTGACAGTCCATTGTCTGGTAAATTATTCACGAAATCTATTCGTCACTCGCTCTAGATGTTGTGTGAGATTGTCGTGTTACGGTGGATCGCAGCGTTACCATATTTCACGGTGGTGACGCTGATGACAGTCGTGACAGGTCTGTATCGAGTGGCCCACTTACACGTGGTTAATGATGGCGCTTATGTTTTTAAATGTATAAATGATGTGGTGGTCTTTTAGATTTTTTATGATTTTTCTTGTTGTATAACTTCGAATATGGTAGAGTTTCATGAATAATTATTGTAAAGTAAATTGTTTCGTGACAAAGAAAGTCAGACTATCTAGCTAAGAATAAATTATGATAATATTTACAAAAACCGATTACAACCTTTTAAAGTCATTCACCGAATCTAAAAAATGTATCAATCAATCAAGTTTTTTATTCAAATGGACCGTATTTCCACTGCTAATAACACGCTATAAAGCCACACAGTTGCAAATAAATATCAATCACGCAGCTACTTATTAAAATACAAGATATACTGCAATTTACGTATATAAAGAATGTGTATCGAGTGTAGCCCGGGGGTAAAGACAATTAAAAATTAATCTTATGCGGCCATTGATAGTTGGTTAATACGGCGGCATCCGGCAGCGCCCGCGCCCCGTCATTACGGGCCCGACGATTCAATTCGACACATCTTCAGGGTTTCACCTCGCTCAATAATTACCCAGTGCTATCATTAAGCCGCGTGCACAACAAAACGTAATAACCTTGCAATTAGACGGTGACTGTCATTAGATTGTAATAGAGTTTCGTACAACAATTTGTGAGTAAAATCGTCAAGCGTGTCACATTACCAGAGTCCATTAGGGCGTTTACACAACACGGAATTGAAATGAGCCGTCCACAGATTATCGTGATAGACAAACAGACCGCATTGTCTCGTAATAATACTTTATACGGCGTGTTCTATGTCAACTTCTTGTTGTTCCATTTGCAAATGATAATTTCCCTGCACCAATGAAGGACCACAAACCAATTATGATATGACATTCCACTTGCTTACAAAACAAAACACAAAGGCTTTTCATCTCTCCCTATGGTAAAGGTCAATTGAAGGGTTTTCCTTACTAATCCTAAGGTAGCAAACACACTGCTGAAGCGATGGCGGGCGACGACGGCTCGCTCTATGTGAAAATGGAAAACTCGGCGAGTGTATCGGTAATGTTGATAGGTCAAAATGTCAAAAAATTCATAGTGTACTCTGACTGACAAGATAGCTGTTATCAAGAGAATATCCCGGAAGATTTCGTTTTTCATCTTTGTCTTGTTTTACTAACTTAGGTACTGTAGATGCTATCTACTTAGTGAAAAGCCTCACATACATACTGGCAGTCGATGATTAGGCTGTGTCTATGTTCGAGCATTTAGGATATTCTAAAATAAGAACGTCAAATAATCTTAGATAGGTTTTGTTCCGTGAGCTTTCATTCCATTGACAGTCGCGTCTTTATAAGCATCTGATTATCTTCCAAACTCTTGAAATAAACGTGGAGTCCCACAGTTTAAGCGCCCCTTAATGTTTTCATTTATATCCTCTACACACCCGGTACCTAGAGGCTCGTCTGAGCCTCCACAGTACCTACAGCCTACAGTGTTTCGGCCTCCGGGTATCGATAAGAAATAATGTGTACATCAAAATAATGTAAACTGGATAGATACACCAGCAATGGTGGTCCAGTTGTTGGTTGTGGGTCGTAGGTTCCAACTCAGACCGGCGCCTAACTTTGTGTAAATTATTTCATCACCACTGCCCCCAGAACGGTGAAAGAAAATATCATGAGGAAACCGGCATGTCCTAGAACCAAAAATTCGAAGACATGAACCATATAAAAAAAAAACAAAATGCAGCAAAATGCTGAGCGATAGCCGTTTTGCGTGGATGTGACGCATGATTCCCTCAACCTTTTATTTCTTTTTTTGTGTGTTCCTGTTTTTTTTTGCGTCATGTTTACCGCAAATGAACGTTTTTTCTTTCTTTATTTCTTTCTTTTATATACCAACCCGCCATGGATCCACGTAGTAATAATAATATTATACTATTTATTTATTCAAAAATTACAAGGCTTAACAATATGTACAGTTTTACTGAAATGTAAATTATATTCCTAAGACTTACGTGCCTGAACTATGTAGGTAATCCTGTGTTTCAGGCAAGAAGAGCTAAAATAGACTATTAAAGTTAATAAATAACCAAAGTTGACAATAGACAAATAGTTATATAAATATTGAGTAGCTTAATTCTTAGTTTCTAAATTTGATAAATACCTTAACATAGGTGAATATTTATTTTAACACAGTTAGTAAATTCTCTGTTTCTTCGTAAGACATACTTTGGAGAGAATCATTGAGAGTTCTCTTACAATTTGTGTAGTTTAGGGAATAAATGTTTGCTTTCGAGTTAAGTCTATTATAGAGGAGGGGACCGAGGTACAGGTAAATTTTCGATATAAAAGCATGTTTAGTATAACTTGTGGACAAACTATATCTTTACGTCTTTCATTAATATATTTTGTACTGTAAGGTAAAGCTGTGTGTTTTTTTTTTAATACAGTGATGGATTACCGCCCACTCTCTCTCTTACGGAGAGGTCTGTGTCCCAGCAGTGGGAACGTTATAGGCTGAGTATGTGATACAAATAAAAATCTTAAATTCTTTTAGTGGCATACAAAGTTTATACCTAAGTGTAAGTAAGTATCTACCGTTTTTAAGCAAGAAGAGATTTTTTTTTAATAATTTCCTAAAGGGGCTAAAAGAAAGTTTCTAAGAAGTTCGTCGTTTTGGCCGTCAGAAATTCCCAATGAGCACTCTGCTTGTCTGATGTAAAAAATCATACAATTTAAATAGAAAAAACAAAACAAATAATTTCGAAAAACTTTCAGTAGTTCGTATAGCTTAAAACGTTAAAAACTCCAGCCTGTACACAAAACGTTAATGGCGGCCATGTGTCGAATATCCACAGTATATCCGGGCGATTTCGTCAGGTAGCACGATAATATCCACACATCGGGTATTAGGATCAGGCGATAAGATCGTATCGCATCTACGTTAAATAACATGTTTCCTGCAATCGTCGTGGTAATTTTTATAATATAATTACGATATTCGTATGGCGGCTTTTCAGCCCTATAATAATGCCGAACACCAAACAATGTGTTTATACCATTCACGACGAACTGTTATTATGTTTTCATACACATTGATCGTGTAATTTGGTCAGTTTTTAAATCGACTGAAATGTAGACGAGAATAGATTTTAATCGTCCTGATGAAATTAGGCTTTTAGTATGTAAATATATACACCGTAACATTTTAGTCGTCTTACAAAGGTGGTCCACTCAATGTATCCGACATAAAATAACTCTAGGCGCGATTAAAAAATTGTTACCATTTATTAAGATAATAGGTGCAAAGAGAAATACATAATAGCTTTAGAATTATAAAACATCCTTTTAATAATGTTTACGTATCAAACTTTGAAGATATTCATAAGATTCCACCTCCATTTTTCATTCTATCTCCTTATTAGGGTGTTTCAAACTACGTCATGCGTCTTATGATTTTTTTTTCAAGTGTTCATGAATATCTTTTTTTTTAATAAATGATTAGTAGTCATTGGATACATGAAGTGGGCTGTAAGATGATTAAAATGTCACGGTGTATAGAGTATGCCTACTTATTGGTCATTATGTTGATATTGATCCGATCCGGTTAGTAACAAAATGTGTTTAATGACGTCAATTAAATCTGCAGCCATCTTCGTTAACTTGTCATGATAATGTAGGGCTAAGGATGACCCCTGAAAGTTGCTGAAATCCAACTTCAGTCGGTTTATAATTAAAATTAAAAGCATACTACTGAAAAATAACGCTCTAAATAGTATGAAACAAGAAAACACTCTCCCCTGAAAGCCTTTTTATTTGAATTATTTTGGGGTTAGCGCACAATATTTCTATAAATATTTGTAATGTGATTTTTTAGTTCACCACTTTATACATCATTTGTTAAACTATGATAGGTAGTTTAGAAGTTATGAGGGAACAGATGAACATACATACATTACTGTCAAAATCCTAACCCTCCTTTTTGCTTTACCGTAGTCTGGTAAAATTTAACTGATGAAGGAGAATGGAACGTTTGTCATAACTCAGAAGCCTAGGGTCGGATAAACACTGTAGCGCCGTAACACTAACCGGATGTTGTTGGTAGATAAACAGATGCGTTTTCTTTTACTTTCTAAACAAATATTGAAAGGAAATTGTTTTCAACGCTCTCGCTGCAGTTCAAGAAAACTTATATTTATTTAATTTATTAATTAACACAGGTGAGTAATTTAAGAATACTTAGATAGTGTTATGTGTTTTACAGCAAAATCAGCCAATAATGTTCCCACTGCTCACACACACACACAGGCCTCCTTAGGTTAGGTTAGGTCTGCACAGGGAATAGGCCGTGCTCCACCACGCGGGCCCAGTGTGGGTTGGTAGATGTCACATTTATCTTCGAATGCCGGTTTCCTCTCCATGATCTCCTTCACCGTTTTGTGAGCAGCGGTGACGAAATAATTTGCACAAAGTAGAGCGCCTATCTGGGTTAGAACCTACTACTACTAAATGTTTTTGTTCTTCAAAGACGAGCTGTTCGTGCAATTTACCAACTAGGTGCTAAAGTTTCTCTGAGAGATTTTTTTAAAGATATTGGTATTCTCACGATGGCATTACAATTCATCTTCGCTAACATCTTATATATTAGGCAAAATATACACTTATACACCAAAAACAGTGATATTCATATTATTAATACTACAAATAAGGACAAACTACGTGCTCCCTTTCACCGGCTTCATAAAGTTCATAACTCATTTGTTGGGCTTGGTATAACCTTTTATAACAAGCTTCCCTCTTCTTTGCTAGATTTAAATTTTAATGCGTTTAAAGCTAAAGTAAAATCAAATCTTTGTTCTAAGGCATACTATTCTATCAACGACTACTTAAACGATAAGAATTGTTGGTCGTTGTGATTAACTCAAGACAACGTTTGTGTTCTTTCATCAGAATTAGCGTAACTACTGACAGGTCATAAGAGTTACTGCACAAAATTGTTTATTTTATTTGACTGTATAAACCATTTTTTTTATTTTATTAATGACATTTTAATTTATTGCTGAATGTTAATTACTCACCTGTTTTTGTATAAAATCAAGTTCTTCCAACTTAACAGACAACTGTGCTGCTGGAGAGTTTGTTGCGCCACTTCTTCTTCCCAGCTAAAGCACTAGGAAGGGGTGAAGGGCGGGCGTTTTGGGGGACTGTCTTATGTAAGTTTGACGTTAAAAAAGTGCTGACTCTCAGCCTAGTTTGAATAAATGACATTTTATTTTGATTCTACGACCTACTTGCAACTTGAAGTCGCTACCGTTACCACTGGTCTCCTGTTGTCTATTCTTCTGTCTCAAATCTAGATTCTAAACTATGAAAGGCGAAAATATGAATATATATCACACATTTACTACCAGGTAAAGCGGAAATCATAAATCCTAGCATCATTTGCACCCTCCTACTACATTTATTTTTCCATAAGGTTTTACTTCGCAGCAATAACCTTAATTGATAATATTAATACTGAATTTAATTTCCTTCTCACATCCATCTCACGTGTAATTAGTTCCGGACATACTTCACGACTGGCTTGAAAGGAGATTTGATGCTATAGGTTTTTTTTATTAATTCGCCAGTTTTTATTAGTTATTTCATTAAGTGCTAGGTATTTTAGGATAAATAATTGAGTAAATATGGCTTGTAATTGTTTTTTTAAGGCGGACAGAAAGTTGGGGTCTGTTTTTTCTCAACTTTTAATAACGAAGGTAGGTACCTATTTTTGGCGATTTCTACAAAGTCAAAGTCAATGCATTTTTTTCAAATAGGCACTTAAAAGGCACTGGGCACGCCACGATTGCGGCGGTAAGTCCCCTCTTTGAGGAGTGGCTTAAGAGGCGGCATGGCGTCCTCACCTTCCGCCTGACGCAGGTCCTCACAGGACATGGCTGTTTCGGGAGGTTCCTGTTTTGCATAAGGCGGGAGCAAACGCCCGGGTGTTTACATTGCGAAGATCGCACTGAGGACACGGTGGAGGTCTGCCCGGATGTGTGAAAACAATGCACCCAGAATAAAATTACCATACCAAAATAGGTAAAAAGAAATAAAATGAAGCAATGACAGAAAAAATAATTTTATGATAGATACATGGTGCTCACATATTTACAAACATTGTAAAAGTAAGTAAACGATTTTCCTAGAATATTAACAAGTAATAAGTCAGTGTGTGAGTTAAAGTAATCAGAGTGTAAATAAATGTCATAAATATAATGAATTATACTTACAATTCAATTAGCAACCAGTTTGATTTTGTCTAGAATCTAGATTGTCCTATGGAGCAGGACCAGCATGTTGCCAAGCATTCTTATCTTGGATATATTCCTCTAATTTGTAATAAGCTTGTAATTTTTAATCTAAAAAGTTTTATTAAAATTGCCTCTAATTTGTAATACAAAAGTTTCGTTAAAAATAAGGCCTTCCTTATCATCAAAAGCAACAAGAAAGTCCCATTGAATAAGTACCTAAGGACCGCGAAGTATTCCAAAATTTCCACTCGGTGCATGTGTGTCCACAGTTTAATACTTACTTACGGGAAAATTAGGTATATTATAGGATATTTAAATGTTGTTTTTGGCATATGAGTTGGATATTTTAATAAAGTCACCATAGTAACTCGCAATTTACTTAGAGTTATACCAATCCTTCTTTCTAGAAATAACTTCTACAACTGAAAATGATTACGGGTTACTGAACATAAAATTGTATTGTGTCTAAAATAAAGGCTGAAATGGAGTTCAAATAAATATTATTAAAAAGAAGGGAACATAAACTTAATAACACAATTGCATAGCACAGGTACCCAGACGTAATAAATACGAAATTAAATGTGAAGGGACTAAATGTCGTCACATTAGGGAGGTGCAGCAATCTGCAGCGGGTTGCCGGCCACTAATGACGGTGTCAGCTTATTGTTTTAGATCACCACCGCCGTCTAATTCACTACATTGCCTCTAATTAACTACCCGCCAACCTCAAAAAAAAACACATCAAACTCACCCCTTAGTGAAAACTGCATCTATGTAATATAGAACGACCCAAATAACGGACCAACGGAATTCGTTCAGGTCTTCCAAAATGTTGCGTAATACTTACGGATATTAGAGTAAAATTTATTTTTTCTAATGTCCCTTTTCACCCCTACTTCAATTGCGTAAAAGTTTAAGACAAAAAAGTTGTAACGGCCATCCAATTAGTTTAAGAATCCGCACAGAAGCGCTTCGCCGACCCTAAATTTTTCCCAATTAAATGCAAAACTCTGCCGGCACCGGCGGCTATATAAAATTTAAAGTCCATACAATTCGCGCAACACAAATTTTTATTACCTTTGCCCGGTAAGTAAACAAAAAGAACAAATTAGCCAGGCTCAGTACAAGACGTCGCCGTCGTCCGCGCTATATCCCGCTCGGGACACAAGGGTGTAAAAAGTAAAACAATAAGGATTCTGTGGGCTGCAAGGGGATATTTATTGTTAATGAAAATGGCGGGATTTGAACTAACGTCTTGTAACTAAATACCCCCTCACGGTTAAAGCGGGCACTAATTTGGTTTTTATAGCGCGTCCTTAATTTGATTTGGCGGCATCGCGGCCGCGCCACTATTGCCTGTAGAAGCAATTAATTTGCCCGGATTATATTTTTTCCCGGGGCGGCCTGTGCGACTCTCCCCGAGCCCGCGGAGCTTGCTTACGCGCCCACAACACGATCGAACCGACAAGGAAAAAATAAAATAAAACTTAAGCCCCGTTTAATTTGAAGGGTGGTTCTGGGCTATTAAAGTAACACGCTTATGTATTGCAAATTATATTGAAATTTGTCTTCCATTACTGAGCGTCTTCCTCACACAAATGTTGCCCGCATTACGAGCGGGAGATTTTTATTCCTCGCTACGCCCACCCTTGTCTCCCGGTTTTTTACGTCGGAAGTTTTGTGGTGCTTTTTTTTCGCTAATTAAAACTCTTCCGCGCTGTTTCCTCTCAGAAACGAGATCCGATCAATTAATTTTTGGGCGGCGTAAGCCGTCTCGAAATTTACTGGGCTCAATAAAAAAACAATTTTCTTTGCAAAAAAAGGGTATCAAAAAGTAATTGATCAAATAAAGGTTTACATTTTACAAACTTTTTAAATTGCCTCCGAGAGTTTATATTGTTGTACAACTTTCTGGGTAGCTGGAAAATACGTTAGTAATGAAGGTGTAGGTCATCTAATAGAATAGCATTGTTTATAGAAAATTCTGTGCAATCAGCAGCGCGGGCGCAGCGTAGCGGTGGTAGGTGCGCACGGTGCGAGATGAAGTCACGCGCGCTATTGTCTCGAGCACCGAGGACAGACTATTTCATCTAATACAATCATTTGTACACTATAACATTATGTACGATGACTACTTGCAGTATTTACTACCGGGATGACTACTAAATTATTTCTTGCCTACCGTCTTTCATCGTCGGTAGCTAACGCTAGTGTTTTCAAGTTCAATTCAAAAACGAAAACAAAGTATATTTAGAAAATGCTGAGAAGACGTCATCGTTATCATTGCATTTCTTCTTGTTTCAAATATTGGATTTTGAATCATGAAATTAGCTCATGTCGTCAGACTTTCACTGGCTAACTTCAACATCCAAGCCATAACAAAACACGAAAGCAACAGCACCCTTCAATCAGTGGAAATGAAGGCAGCAGAGGTCCAGCAGCAATTTGTCGTTGATAGCAGCGCGTCGGTAGGCAGGCCAGTGGAAGCACGCGCCGAATTAAATGGAAATCAATAGCCATCGCCGCACGTGACCGACGACCCTTACATCTCGCCGACAGCCGCCATCACTCACACAGCCCAAGAATATGGCAGTTCGTGACAGATCATGGTCTTAATAGAAAACGCTCACCGTTCTGTAGATAGGATCGTGCCAACTCGTTTGTTTTGATCAGCTGCAACCTGATTGGTCTGAAAAGGAAATTCATATCACAAAATTCGGAGGATTTTTCCAAGAAGCGTCATAGTTTTCAGGATTCGATGTGTAACAATTTTTCTTATAAAGAAACAGCGATGAAAACTTATCCTAGATGTCTAGTCAAATTTTCCCGAAAGAGGTGACGAAGATTTCAGGATACAGCAGTATCTTTTGGCTAACATAGATCTACCTATTAATGCGATTAAAAATAGTCATGTCCAATGGTATATCTATGGTATAATCTACCCAATGACAGATCATAATATGTTCATTTCATTGAGATCTCTGAACATTTTATTAAAATGTTCTTTCAATCAACTCGGAAAGCTTTGTTCGTGCATTACGGAGGTACAGGAGTCCGGTGGAACAATTCCTGCTGAAATCACTGCTCTCCGCCACAATGACGGATCAATCGGTGTAGCCTGCTATTACTGACATAGATCAGACATCGAAGTTTATAAGTTTAGGTAGAATACACTCACTATATTTATTTAAAGTACAGAATATAATGATGATAATCAAGAATTATTAAATTCTCAATGGACGCATAGGAATTAAAATATGTAATTTAAGAAAATTCAGTGAACCACTTATGACCATATAATGATGTGCATATAGACATAATATTATTTTCATAATGATATACTTGTTGGTAGGTTAACTTATCATAACCACGTAATCCCATATAGGTATATCTTAAGTTTATTTTATCACATTGATGAACGAAATAAAAAATCAAATCTACGCCTTCCCAATTCAATGTTTGTTTCATTACAATGTGTATCGGCCTTATCAAAAGGCTTAAAGTCACCCAAAAGGCAATGGAGAAGGCTATGCTCTGAGTTTCCCTATGTGATCGAATCAGGAATGAAGAGATCAGCAGGAGAACTAAGGCAACCGACACAGCCCGAAGAATTGCCAAACTTAAGTGGCAGTGGGCAGGGCACATTGCTCGCAGATCAGATGGCCGATGGGGCCGAAAGGATCTGGAGTGGCGACCGCGTGCCGGAAGACGTAGAGTGGGAAGGCGTCCCACAAGGTGGACCGATGACCTTGTGAAGGCTACTGGAATCCGCTGGATGTGGGAAGCCCAAGACCGGTCGAAGTGGAGGAGCCTCGGGGACGCCTATATGCAGCAGTGGACGTCTTTCGGCTGAAATGATAATGATGATGAATGTGTATCGAAAAGAAATCTAACAGGATTTTATATGAACGTCTACGATTAAAGATGAACATCCACTGGTCCACACCGGCCGCAAAACACGCATGGCACGCAACGCATTGAACGAATTGGCCGAGTGCGTCCACTATTACATAGGGCTTAAGTATAACTTGCACTAGTGATGAACCAGTAGTAACGACCCAAGTAAGCACATTTTTTCTTTAGCCTAATGAGTGTCCCACTGCTGGGCTAAGGGCTCCTCTTTTTCGTTTCAAACCTCCCTGTCTTGTGCGTTCTCTGGCCATGTTGACCCTGCAAACTTATCAGATCGTCACACCACCTTCGCCGTGACCTACCTCAACGGCGATGTCCTTCCTCAAGCGTTCAGTGAGTGTCAATTTTTGCCCATATCTCTGGGTGCATTCGCGTGACGTGTCCAGCCCAGTCCCACTGTCTGTTTTGCTCACGGAGCTTTTCTCCGTGGTTTTCCCTAAAATCCGCATCTTGAGTTACGGCGCGCAGGGTGGAGATTCTTACTCGACATAGTATAACTTTGTGTAATTTATTTCATCGCCACTGCTTTCAAAACGGTGAAGGAAAACAGCATGAAGAAATTAGCATATCCTAGAATCAAAAATTCCATGACATGTGACATCCACCAAAACGCACTGGGCCCGCGTGTTGGATTATGGCCCACTCCCTCTCAGAGAGAGGACGCCTGTGATCCAGTTTTGGGTACGTTATAGACTGATTATGTATGATAAGTAAGCATAACTAGCGAAACGTGAGTGTACTGTAGGTGCACCTCCGCCTAACCCTTCAGGAAATACAGGCATGTTATATGTTATGTTATGAACCGATTTATTCGCGTCAATAAACCTGAGAATGAATAAAATAGGCATAAAACCATCCCAGCTACATGTCTAGTCTACACATCAATCCGGCTCGCACGTCCGTGCTCAATGCGGGCCAGCAGACAAAGCAGCACTTCCTTCGATTGTCGTCCGATGATGGATCAATCAATGCATTAGAAAGGCCGGCTTAATTGCGCCCATTCCGAACCACTGTTTGTACTGACGAATTACGTTAGTGCTTGCTTTACCTGGCTCCGTCGTGTCTAAGGGTAACTATTTGTGGTTTATTTGGAATTTGACTTGATTTTGCACTCGGATTTTCCTGCATTTCAGTATTTTCAGAAATTTTGGTACCTAATTTTACTATCTACGGGACTCATCGATTTCGTAAATTAATCAACAAAACATTCACATGGTTGTTACCTAGCTCTGACAAGCAACAGTATCTTACCCGTTGGTTAGTCTCTAAGTAGATTAAAAACTTGTCTTCTTCAAACTGTTTCAGGCATCTCATCCCCAATTCTTTATTAATTCTCCTTACGAGTACTACCTACTCAATTATTATTTAATTTACACGACCTCATTATGACCAATGACCACAACGTTACTATAAAAGCCGTATAACATTTTCTACTTCCGCGGAAAATCTCATAAAAATAACAAAATAATGACATAAGCATGGTCAACTGGTACCTTTCCTATATTCTGAATTATACTTATCTTTTTCAGACTGTTCATTGAAGATAGTAAAATTATGTTAAAATGTATTGGTATCACAAATTGTTGAAGTAATCACGTTCCGCTTTACAAAGGTACAATTGTCTTTTTAAAGCTAATGATTTAAATGGACTTTGATGTAGTCATTTGACTTAAGCCTAGGTTTCCGTAAACCGCAACAAAGTGGTCCAATTAGCTAAACCAAGTCGATTTCAAAATAACTCTTTAGAGAAAATTGGCAGCAATTTAGCTGAAATTACTGCGAAATCTGTTTAAATGGTAACTGAATTTGTTTATTCACGTAACAACGAAGTAGATACGAGTGGTTGACTTTATTTTTTCTGGGCAATTTTCCACAAATATCAACGGGGGCAGACCCACGTCCAGTGCTTACATAGTAAAGCAATATCTACAAAAGGACAAAATATCGCTGCAAATAAACGTTTAACTTTATGGACTCGAAAGATATTACCGATTCGTGATCTCCTTTTTGTTTAGTTTCGCGTTTCGCCCGGTCGGCCATCTTGGCGACATGTGGCGGGAGATTTAGGCGGGAAACGTGCCCCGCTATATTAGATTATGTCGAAATGAATTGAGCGCTACTATTGGATATGTTATTGACGTAGATTTGCGATCGGAGGAACGAACTGATATTTCGTATTGTTATTAAAGGCGCAGCGCTCCCCGTGGACGTGAGCGGCGTCCCGAGTGCCGCATGGCCGGCCCGCCCGATACGACGCCCTTATGGACCTATCGTTTAGGCCTCTTTATATTTTTCTTATGTAAATACGGTTTCATATCCGATGAGCTTTATTTATGTGGGAATCGTTTTAGCGAGATAAGTCTCTCCTCCGTTCCACTGTTCACCTCTCGCGATGTATGGAGATTTTGTTTGTTTTGGAATACTGATTTATTGTATCCTGCGATTCGCCTGTCTTTTATTTGAGATACTTTACATATCGGACGTAGAATAAAAAAGGTAACGACTGTCTCTTGTGAATCAGTATTTATCTACATCATACAAATTTTCAAAGGATGAATATGTTTTGAAAAGCAGATTGTATTTGAAGTGTCGCTAAACTTCAAAGAGTGTATGTGCCAGGCCGAAAGCGTTGTTAAAACGTCTTCAAGGGTTTCAGTGCGGTAAACAGTAGCACAAGCGCTGGCGCAAGTCATGAGAAGTTACAAGGTGACACACTACAGAATTAATGATTTCAATTCGGAAAACACAACTAACGTAAAGATAAAACTTATTACCTTCCTTACACTATTTCGTAGAGCCTTACTGCATTCTTTTATACTGCGACGATTAGATACTTAATCGTCGCAGTATAAAAGAATGCAGTACTGTATTCAAATCTTAACACGTTCAGTGCTGGGAACCCTCCTGGAAGGTTCACTATAGCACGAACATGGCTGTGGACCCTCCTGGAGGCTCCACTTGCAATATGTACAGCGGTATGACATATGAGCTCTATGAAAACTGGGTAGTTTCTAAAGTGTTAATTAAATACATATCTAACAATAATAAACTGAAATCATGTAGAAGATTTGTTACATTTGTATGTATAAAGTCTTACTACGGTTTTGCACTCGAACATTTTCCCTAACCCTTTCTCACCGAAGCAGCTTTTCGTCGCTTGCGCCGCTGCGCGAGGGCGGCGAACGCGATCGCGGCTCGCTTTGATGTCGCGAGGGTAGTTATGGAAATTAATAAAGTGAACAACGTGTAATTGCTTCCGATAAGCCAGGCGGCTTGCCTGCCTGCGCCGGAGCAACGTTTTTTTGCCTCTTTAACGAGCCGCGCACAATACAAACACCGTCTTAAACGATACCCGCTATTAATTTGTAAGTTGATGTTTTTTCTAATAGATTTTGTCGATGAGCTTTTTAATAAACAATGTTTTTTGTTGTGGTTGAGAATTTATGCAACATTTTACAGTAAGTAGGCGATTAAACATTGGGTTTTCAAAATATAAAAAAAAAACAATATATCATTGTATTATCGATCAAAATGTTTTGCTTGAGTAAATATAGGTATGAATCCAGGCCAAATTGGAACAACCTTACTTTCGTCTTTTTTTTTCTTCAAACGCTACCTACCTAAACATCAATTAAAGTAATTGAAGCATTAATAGATCCTGTTCTCTACAAGTCATTATATTTTAAAACCCGGTTACGCAGACCACTTTAATAGAGTCATTGGTAGTTCTCAAAACATATAAGTAGATCGGCACCTGTCGGTCTGGTATGATAGTGGCGGTCCGCACCGCCACAGTGCGCCCGCGCTGACGCCGACGGCGACGTTAAAAGCTCTGCCCACACATTCGCCTCTTACTTTGTTCAATGTTAACTATCCATACACAGTAGCACTCTCTCTAACCCCTGGCGCCTCCACACACACTTCACTTCTAACTCTTACAAAAATGCATGTATTTTTAGAATCACTTCTAATTCATAAGTGGCGCTTATTTACTTATTCCGCATTTACGTCATTGTGATTCATCATCCTAACATTATCCCTCAACATGCCAATACCAACAAAATCAATGACGGATAGTCAAAAAATACCTTTGAAATATTTCAGAACATCGCAAGGAATAAATAATAATGAATAATGTTAAAAGAAACCTATCAATAAAATTGAACTTAACGTATCCCGAAATAAAACACTTTGTTATTAAGTTGACAAGCAACCGTAAAAATGCTCCTTTAAAATGTAAAATAAACAGATCAATCATGTTAAAGCGATCCCACCGGGCTCGCACCGATCCCCGAAAAGAAGCCTACGTAAGCGTCTATTATAAAGCACAGATGTTACCACAAGACCGATTTCATACGTTGTCTCTGTCGAGCCCACGGCGACCCAACTGGACAAAATGGGACACAAAATAAAAGTGATACTCATTTTTTATTCTTTTTCGAAATAAGAATTGTTCTACATTCGGGAGAGTGATTGACATGCGGTCGCCGGCGGCGCCCCCCGACGCGCGGCATTAAAGCGTTTCACAAGATGGCCCTCGTATTATTATCATTTTATAATTTATTACGCTAATTATGAAAGGGTCGTATTTAAAAATAAAACAAAGGTATTACGGATGCCATATTTGTGTGGTAAAAGCTTTGCGGACGTGTAGCGTGTTACTTTTTGGGCGTATAAATCTAGGAAGGCACATCAATCAAGTTGTCGGATGGACGGGAAGTCCCGCTCCACATTATTATGTAGATCCGTGATTAAAACGTTAAAAAATATGTAGACACAGTACGCAACAACCCTTTAATGTAACATGTAATAATATCATTCGTAAAAGGTGGGCCGAGTTCGGACCGTCTATGAACCGCGCCGTTAACTTTTCATACTTGTGTCATATAAAGAGGTTATATCATTTATCTGTAACGTTTGTTTAGTACGTACAGGTTTACGATATAGACTCATAACAAAGTTACGTTACATATTCATGGGAGGCTATAATAAACCAATATTGTCATTTGTGCGGGCAGGCCCGGCGCCGGGCGGGTCGCTCTAATTGAAACCCCGGCTCGCCACGACGTGAGAAGACTAACCATCGGCTAATCCTCGGAGGCTGGACCTTGTCCGCCCGCTGCCCATACACATCTATGTAATTGGAGATTTCACGAGATAACACTATGACCCCTAATTATGAAATGGGGTGCACACGTCCCGGCTCCGAGGTAAGATGAGACGTTACGACTTCCTGTTATCTGCTGTAATGCAGTTAAACTTAATACACTTTACATTGCCCACTCATTATGTCACTAATAAAGGTACGTACTAATACACAAGTGATGGTAAAGCCAAACGATTACTTAAATGAGTTACCTACTGAAAGCTATATTAAACACCCTGATGTTGCGTTACGACATTTAAATGAGTACATAACTATTCAGTGTAAGTGAGACAATGTTCAACCCAACCCCAAGCTATCAGAGAGATTATCATCGCTAACTTAAGCCCTTTCTCCAAACTCTGACTATTCAGCTTTATCGAGCGTGTCAATTTACAATCTACTTAGCAGATGCACGACAGAAACAATCGAAGAGAGCCTCTTTGATTAGTTAATTATTTACAACCGCTAGAGAAACATAAAGGATGAAATACAAGAAACTGAAGAACATAATAATCTACAATTTTGATGATGTATCTTAAGTTTGTCACCCGTAATAGGTTGTAAAGTCAGTGAAAACGGTATAAATGAAATGAAGGTTAGGCGCGTTTCAACGCATCCCGGAGTAGGGGTGAGCCCTTAAGCCGCAGGCGCACTTACGATTGAAACATCGCCGCCGAGCCTAAAACAGCCGAGGCTTAGCGCTTCTCGTGCCAAACTTGATACCCGTCTTCTAACTTGTGATTTGGGACTTAGGCGCCGAAGTAACGCAAATTCGCGACTCGAGGAAGCCAAAGACGAAAAGACTTTGTAAATGTAGGCGATACAATTTATTATAGAGCTGTTGGATTTCTCAAGTAAGTGTCTTGTAACAAACGATGCGGACGGCGAGACGTTTGACATGAGTCTCGTGCGGCGCCAGGAGCCGTCACAGGGCTGTTCTGCGTCCACTCCACAAGACTACGTGGTCACGAGCGTAATCCTTATTTATGGCAAGACGCCCTGCGATGCCTCCGATGGACCAACTATTTGTCAGGCACAAGCGGCCGACCAGCATCAATCTCGACTGCTGGCTTAACGCGACCTCGATCCTTGATGACTAATATACGTATGCCATTTATCATCCCACCGCTTTGAATCGCACAATAATCGAGTGGCCGCTATTATTAACAGTGGCAACATTATCTACTGCCGATGTCGGTAATAAATACGAAACGGACATAAAGTGACCAACAAAAGTGAAACTGAATCACCCCCGACCACTTAATACAACAAGAGAGGCGCGCACCGGACAAACAGCTACAAACGGCCCCCAGCGCTCGTTACCAGATCGCACTAAATTACGCGCAACTTACGCGGGCCATCTTTCATTATTACGACTCTATTTTGGCAAGTCACAACAGGACGGGCGTGGTGGCCGGCCCGATGACCATTATCCCTCTATTACCCCGGTGAAGTTTTTTCGCCGGCCACGCTGACCGCTGCCCCTATGCGGGGTGCCTGCCGAGATAAAATCGTAAATTACAACCCAATTCCATGGCTGTTAAGATTTGACAGATGAAAAGGCTTAATGTGAGATTGTTGGTGCTATATCGTTAACATATCAAATGAAATGATGGCATTGTCCCATAGAGACATTGTATATGATTAAGGTCCATTTTCATTATTTGTGGTCAATTTAAAGTTATTTGGCGTTATTTATTACACATATATTTAAATGTTCCCAAATAACAAATGTAAAGTTCATCTTGTTGTAATGTCCTACGTTGATTGATGATAAATGATGATTGCGGAATGCAACATAGATGGTTCCTAATGATTGTCAAGTAGATAGTGAAGCTGTGGACTGTGGTATCGATGGATGTGGGACCGTCGGGCCAGCGGGGCGCGTCGCCGAGTGGGAGGACATTACAGTAATGTTACTGAAAGACGTTACTCGCCGCTCGGCGCCAGCCGCTCTAACAATACCCCATTACGCTAAACTATTCACAGAGTAAACTGACAACCGAACTGTTACAATGTCCATGCGATAACAGCGAGCAGATAGGGCTAAGGTTTTCGTTCAAATCGTAAACCTTTACTGCTTGGAGTTAGGTATTATTTATTTGTACCAGTTATATAATCGTCTGCAATATCACATAAAAACAGAGCTTAATTACATCATTTCCTTCAATTAACTCTTATGTTAATTTGATTAGACTTTCTGACTCGTGAAGTCGTGACTCTGTGAACTCAAAGTTTCTAAAAGCTTTTTGGCTGCTCTCGTAATAAATTAACAGCGAAAGCCTATTGAAAATAGTTTAATAAATTCATCGCTATAGGGAGATAGATGGCATTTGCACCGTGGTCGTCAAACAACGGTCAGGATGGAATATGCACCTTTGCCTAATGGAACTTTTGCAAATTACCTACATAAATTTTTCAAATATTCCACACTCTACTTATATCTGCCTGACCTTTTATGTATCTTAACAACTATTGTGTATTACCCATATTTGCAAAATAAAATTCTATTCTATTCAATTCTATGGTCAAAGATAAGCCATCGACCAAAGCTATGACGTGCCTCTCTCATGATCGTTAGTAGGTTCCAATGTACCGATGGCCAGTTGACTCGTGTTGTGTCTCATACGCGATTATTGAATTAAAGTAAGGGATGGCGCTGAATGCCGAACCCCTGCCGAGTCAGGCCACAAAACGCTCCACTATACTGATTTCATACGAGGATATAAATGCGCTCGATATTCTGTGTTTAGACAGGAATGATCGAGTGCCGGTGGTATTAAATACACATCAATACGTAACATGTGGTTGTATTCATGTTCAAAAATTTATTTTAGCGATTTTTGATGGCATGCTTGATTTGTTAACGATTATATGGAACGACCCCTATGGACATTTTCACCACCTCCAGATAAGTTTCAGTTACTTGGTTGAGCTGAGTGTTGCTAATCCATACGTCATGTTCGTGAACGGACGCTGCCAGTAGGGACTGGTCATCTCTTAGCTGCCACGGCCTATTTTCATTTCTAAATTGTCATTTGATTTTTGTTTTTAATTACGGACGCTTTTAATGTGCACGTCTTTTTACCAGGGATGTTATGAAGCTCCGTAACCGTAACCGAAACTATCGGATATCCGAAATAAAAATATGTCCGTAACCGTATCCGTTTCACAAGTTTCGGATACTTTACTTTCGGATAGTGTGATTATGTTTGATTATAAGTTAATATGTGCAATGTGTAAAGCTTTTTTTCCAACTCTTAAACTTATTGCATTTTTATTTTAATAGGTAAAACTTAAAATTGAGTAGGGATATAATAATTACTAATTATTAAAAATATGTTGGAAACACTGAAACAGAAACCTCTGTTTCAGTGTTTCCTAATTACTAATTATTATAACATCTCTAAATAGTTAATTACCTATATGACTGATTATAATACCAAATGATAACCTAGACTAGATAAAACCTATAAATAAAACCAAATGATTACATACTATTTGTATGTTACTTCAATCTAATATCTGCAACCGAAACTATCCGAAACTAACGGATAATCCGAAATAATTACATATCCGTAACCGTATCCGAAACCGACATCATTTTATTCCTATATCCATATCCGTATCAAGATCCGAAATATCGTATCCATAACATCTCTACTTTTTACATCGTTCTCACATTGATAATTTTAACTTAAAGGATGTAACCAACTTTCTGTGACGAATTGTTAATAACAATTTCATGATTTAAAAAGAGTGTCCATGGAGTTTCTTGCCCGTTGTTCTCCATAGGTACACTACGCTTTGGAATGGGCAACTAGCTTCATCTTTCCGACTCTTTGACAATTCAAAAGTCCCTATAATTGGTTTATTTAAAATAAATGCTTTGAGTTTGAGTTTGACTTTATCTGATGGCATCACATACATAACATAATCAGCCTTTGACGTTTCCACTGCTGGGAAACAGGCCTCTTCTCTGTGAGAGGGAGTGGGCCGTAATCCACTATGCGGGCCCGGTGTGGGTTGATGGATGTCACATGTTTTCGAATCGGCAGGTTGATTTCCTCACGATATTTTCTTTTGAGAACAGTGGTGACAAATAATTTACACAAAATAAAGTGCTTTTCTGGGTTCGAACTCGTTCGTTCGACCTGCAACTCGTAAGGCGAGGCCACCTCAGTAGCACTGGGTCACCACAGCTCACATGACATTCATGGCTTAACACAATTTTGTTGTCTTTTTGTTATAGTTAATAGTGTCTATTTCACAGTCTGCCAGCACTATCAAACTCGCCCTTAGACTTCTCCGTTTTAGTTTTTTTTTTTTTTACTATGATGAGTGACACCCGAATGAAACATAACACCTAGTCCAAGACGTTAAGCAGACACTGTTCAAATCATTTGTACAAAAAACAATAACATTATTTCATTATACCAATAATTATGAAAGACATCTTGTAAGTAAGACTAATGTGTGTATCCGTGATACAAAAACAATATGCGGGACAGATGGATCGAAACCTTTACCGACATTGTTAATTATAATTACTCACCCGTCATTAATAAATTCGTTTTTACCCAACCCTTCTGTTAGAAAGGAAACACAATTCGTAAACATTATTACGTAACAACCAAGTTACACAGTTTTTTAGTAATTTGAATAGTCCAATGTTTTCTATCGATAAAGAAGACCATTTGACACGTTCAGATCTCCACAATAGCGTTCACTTCATGTTAGTTTTAATTATAGCAACTTTAACATAAGCAAACTCATTAAAATGTTAGTAAGAATAGCAGTTCTGTGTCCCAATTTTTCGTTGTTAAGTGGAATTTAGTCGCGGGCTCGAACTCACTGGTGGGCCTGGCTAAAAAGCACGCTCTCTCACCAGGCTTCGTGTCCGACAGAGGTAGTATCAGTGATAAGCTATTAGATGCTAGTCTACGCGCACAACGTTATTGAGTGAGATGCAGGATCATTTATAGTAACACAGGCGGGTAAAAAATTAAGAAAAGTCCTTCGGAAGATCGGGTTTTATGATAAAACCACTGCATAAATCGATGACCAATAAAGTTTATTGAACGTTTCGATATTTGAGCTTTGTCAGTACCGACTTGGTTTTGGAGATTTTACACTTCTTTTAGTACTTGAACACGCCCAAAGTTGTGTTAAATCAGCAAGAAAAATGAATCTTTGTTCGCTCCTAGCTTTTGAATAGCTTTTTATTTTAGTACCTATTCTGTTTCCGCACAGACGATAGATATTAATAATGAGACAAAACCAAACCATGTTAAATTTTTGGTGTACATTGTCGAACAGTGGAGTAATACACTCTCGAAGTATGTATGGGAAAATCAGGACAAGATTGACCTTAACGGCGGAAAATTTACCTATGCCCACCGGAAAAATCATATAAACTTTGACCTCAAATACGATACGCAGTTACATACCTACCTATTTACTACTATTTTATAAGTGCACATAAAACTAGCGACTTCTACTGCGCACATCAAGGACCATTACTATCGTAGTTATATAAAATAAACAAACGCTGCATTTACGAGCTATCACAAATCTGAATTACTATCATAACCTTTGTCCAACGCATTCTCGACGCATTCGGGCCAATAAAATAACTCATGTCCAATTTATGTTAATACAATAAATAGTGACATAAATAATTCCAGGGAAGCCACAGAAGACAATTTAAATTTATGTAGATTCGGTCTACTGTCTTTAAAGGAGTAACTAGGTATTCAAATTGAATGATTTGTGCATATAAATGTCATACAACTTATTATACTTATTAGTAGATTGTGATTTATGTTCTTTAGAAAGTAGGTACCTACCTACTTTCTATACCTACTTACCCAAGTAGGTATTGGTATATGGAGTTAATCTTGAATCTCGCTTACAACATTATTTAAAAAAAATGGGTAATCATAACAGTTTTGGAAAAGTCTAGCAGAGCTTGTTATATTTGGAAACACAAATGAAGTCAAAAGTTCTGGACATTACGTTTACTGTAAGCCATTGTGGCGGACATCTACAATGCCCCACATACGTAACTTCAAATCAACAAATGTGGAAAACGCAAAAAGTAAAGTGGCGCCATCTACAACGCCATATGCGAACTACTCAAGACTTGACGTCACACCGCAACTACATCAACTACATCGCGCAAGCACAGTTTACCGAGCGATCTACATATATACAAGATCCCGACATCAATCGTCGGGGCAGTTGCCCACCAGACACTACACCAGTCTGGTCGGAGGATCCTCCTTTACCAATATAGTATGAGTGAACTTTACACCCTGTTCCTCATAGCTCTATACCATAATACATTATCCTGGGCGAGTTAAATCGTGCGAGTCGACTAATAAACCGAAACGAATTAGAGAGTATTAATCTTCCTTATTCCGTGAAACAAATCATTTCTTCTATTCAATATATTGTTACTCCGTGGTAGGTACCTATCTAAGTATATGATATTCATATGAAACCCATTGATACTTCGTGTTGGCCCTTATCAGTCTCATGTTCTAATAGATATTCCATAGGTATAACTTTATTTGGCCACATTAACTTTTCTTAGATAAACATTACATGATGTGAAAACCATTTTACATCTTGCCCTGCATTTTAAGTACTCTATAGGATACTTGGATAGGAGTAGTGGTAACGGTGACGACTTACGAGTGGTAGGTCGCAGGTTTGAACCTAGACAGGCGTACGGTGAAGAAAAAGATCGCGAGGAAATTCGCATGTCCTAGAACCAAAAATTCGAAGACATGTGGCATCAACCTACCCGCACTGGACCTGTGTGGTGGATTACGGCCCACTCCCTCTCACTGACAGGAGGCCGGCGTCCCAGCAGTGGGAATGTTGTGGGCTGATGATAATGGGATACGTAACTATCTCTCTTGCTGCGACGCACTGTAGCTACCAATCTGGGTGCCTTCGTATACGCCATAAGGTTATTAAATCTTATCACATTTTATAAACTTTCTTGTACAACCCGAATACCAACACAAGGGAAAAAGAAAAAATGAGTTAAGTGCATTGTTGTCAAGAAATCCATCTCTGAGCGAAGCGTAGCCAGAAGCTACGGCGTAGCAGAACAAACTAGGAAAACATTTTCAAATAATTTCTAGACGTTTGATTACGAATTACACTGTATCTACCAAGGCAGTTTATTTTTATCATTTTTAACATCCAACCTTACAAATAAGCAAAAGTAACTAAAAATACGAACCCAACTATTTCTTAACATTTAAAAATATGATAATGTTTGTTTGCTGCATTTTTGAAATTACGCAAAGTGTTCATATGAATGTAGTGGTAACCGCAATAATAACAACTTTCGAGTAATTGTATCAAGAAAACGGTTATTTGCAGGGAAAAAGCGACAAACCGACAGATGCTCCCGGCCATCTTGCGGCTGCGACGAAAGTATCGCATGACGCGTTCGTGACTTTGTGGTCACAATGTCGCCGTTTAAAATCAAATTTCGGTAATATAATGTCGCCGAAATTGTTCGTAACGACTGAAAGCTGCCGGTGCCATGTAAATGATGTGACGACGAGGTAACTTTTAATAAATTATGTACAGTTTTAGTAAATGTTACCAATTTTCTAATTAAAGACCGTTGCAATTTCGCGACAATGTTTCGCAGTTTTTTTTTTTCTAAATAATTATTGGCATACTGTTGTATCATACATGTAGATATCAAATACTTTGTGAGGGTTATAAAAACAATATGGGATACAAGGCAAGAAGTTGTGAACCGTGAAATTGCCATCTGCGTCGCGAACACTGTTAAGTGGGTAGCTACGTAGTGTTAGCTATTTGCGACATTTTGTAATCTCTTTCATGTATTTTTAATAAAAACAGAGTAATACAAGTATTTTGAAAGTCGTTTTATAATTTTTCCCCAATTTCAGGAGCGCGGTCATAAAAATGTGAGCCACAACAGGCTACAGCTATACAGAGTTTATTAATCAAGTGGAGCGACATCTCTGGGCTCAGTGGCATTTTTCTCGGAGGATGTCCTGTTCATTATTTCCCGGGAAGACGGGCGGTGTGATGAGAAATTAATCCGGGGGTGGGCAGGTGGCCGCCAGGGCGACGCAGGTGCGGTGCGCGGCTAATTTGCCGCAACAATAAGCTAGCCGCGCCGCGCCAACCTCTTCACGAGTGCACCTAATCCGTGCGTCTACGTCTCCACGCACACGCACCCTAAACTTTGCCACTTTATGTCTTCAGTTGTCCCGCTTAAGAGCTCTTGAACAGCGCGCGGCATCTTTGTAATTGTTTTTATTTTCGGTACCCTTAATGAGGGCTGAAGCATTACGAGAGTTTACTTTACGCGACGAGCTCATTTCTTTTTAAACGCTTTTTATGAATAACTTACAAACTTTATAATGCCTCTAAATACCTAAATACAGAAGATAATTTTTATAAATGGGTTCCAGCTGCAAAACTCTGAAGAAAAGCAGTAGATATGAAGGAAAGCGCACGGAGCTGCGGCGCGCCGTAATCCGAACATATCTCGGTACATTGCTCAGCGCGACACAGCGGGACTTAGTGAAAAGCCTCGCCGTGCAGATGCTTATCTCAATAACAGTTTTATTTATTTTTGCGAGCGGCTGATCCGCTCCCGGCGGATCCGTCTAATGAAAATAGAGGAAGGCGCGCTCACGCCGCTAACACCGCGCCGTAGCGGAGACGCGGCTGAGACAAATGTGTCTCCGAGTAAAGATTCTAGCACCCGGACAAAACTATCTCGTGTATGTGAATATCAACAAATGAGTACTGATTTCCATGTTTACTCATTTATCAAAGACTTGTCACAATTGCGCACCAGTCGTCTGTTCCTTTTCTTTGAAGTGAGGATTCCAAACGCGGTACTTAGGTATTCGTCATCAAGAACTTTTTTAATTTCCTTTAAAGCTGGCTGTAAGAGTATCGCGACAAAGTTGCGAGAAGACATGCGACGTTTTGAGTTTATTTAGTCGCGATTAACGACCACAACTGTCGTAACGCTGACTTCGTATGTCGTAAACCGAAACACATTGCGACTTGTAGCAAACAGACGATCGAATTTGAAATATAAACGATACCTACGCCATCTTCGATAAACAATAGTATAATCTAGGAAAAATTGGTACCCTATAGTCATGTACGACTACTGGAACTGAAAATTCTCACGCAAGAAAATTCTGTATAGGCTTACCTGTGTGAGATACAGCTCCAAGGTGCGGGCCACTGACTAATCTTCTTGAACACAGCACAGGCTAGATTAGATTCTTAAACAGCTCGTATTGAAATTTAATTTAAAAAAATATAACGGTGTAGTAAATAAATTTAATGTCGACCACTAACCAAATAGAATCACATTCATGTGTGCCGTAGACAAAAAACGTCGATTAGGGTAGCGCAATATTTACGAAACGTATATAAACTTACTTACAACACCATGATATCAACTCCGTTATTCTATGGCAGTCACACAAAACAAAATAACTCGACACATATTAAAAGCCAATTCTCTCGGAGACCGCAAACAACGGGGGAGGTGAAAAATCTTGCGGTGGCGAGACGGGCCCGGCGCACCGGTGGGGTCTAATTAGGTCATTTGCCATAATTGCTAGCTCCAGATTGGTTTTTTCGCGTCGGTAGCGTCCCGCGAGAGCCTCAGGACGTTGCCTTGCTTTAATGAACACTTCTAGCACTGAGACAGTAGAATAAAAACTCTTATTTTCGCAGCGGTCATCGGTAGGTACTTACTTTTTAGTTCACTTTTACGATGTCAGTATTTTTTGAACAGACAGTTCGTAGCGGACGTGCAAGTTTCACAAAAGATTATTGTTGTGTACCTACTTACAAAAGTTATTATTATTTTATAACATTTAGATTTTTTTAACCCGTTATATTTATTTTAAAAACCCTCACCTACAAGTATGAGTAGGACTCGCGCCATGAGGGTTCCGTCTCAAAGCTGTGCTTGCTGCCCGAATTTCCAATTCCCAATTAAAGGGCAAACTTAACTTTTCAGTAGAAAACTTTTATTAGAGTAGAGTGGGCCGATTTTAATTAAATACAGATTATATGTTACTTCAAGACAGATTGAAGAACAAACTTAACTTTGCAGTTGATAGGTAACTATAAATTACCAATTTGAGAATTTTCCTCTTTATTTGAACTGTTAAGACCTTAGTTCTCGCCAAACGACATATTGCTAGGTCAACGGGATATATCATGTAGGCTTCGGTTTATTGAGTGTCAACATATGCGGCAAAAATGGCCGTACTTTTATTTTATTGCTTTGACTTGAAAGTTTGACTTGGAACTATACAGCACCAGCACGGCACGCTGGCAGAGTGTGCCGCTTGGGAGGAGTCGCGCTGTGCCCTCATCTCAGGAGTAGGCAGTGACCTGTCGCTGCCGGCCGTTGTCGACTCGATGATCAACAGCGAGGAGTCCTGGGACGCGGTGGTATCCTTCTGCGAAACAGTAATTTCGCAGAAGGAGGCTGCGGAGAGGGAGCGGAACATTGCTTCCGCTAACCCGACCCCTCCGCCCTCCCCGGGGCGGAGGACATCCATGAGGATTTCCCCCCGATTTTCATCAAAAAAAAAAAGGATTGCGACCAATCGCGCGCGAGCCGAGCGAGCGCTACTTCCATGTTAGTGGCAGTTACTTGACTATTTAGTAATAGTGCAAGCCGGTACTATCCGTCTTGATATCAGTTCACAAATCGACGGTTTCACTTCGATAAATTATCTATAATCTACCGAAAAATAATGCGTTAAATTGTAAGCAGTATGTTACGGTTCACAATCTTTCGATAGTTCACAATCTCGCGAGATAGATTATAATGTAACGGTATTTACAATTTTACGGTGACATATACAAAGTAAAGGGGTATGTAGCACTTTCATCTGATTCAACTTCCAAAAGGTTTTAACTTTATAGATATGTCACCGCTTTTTTCACCAATTTGAAACATTGTTTGAATCATAATCAGCCTTTAAATGTTCCCAAGGCTAGAAAGCAGACCTCTCTTCGAGAGGAATTGATTTGTAATCTACCACGTGGGCTAGTGTGGGTTGGAGGATGTAACAAGTCTTCAATTTGTTGATTCTAGGACATACCGGTTTCCTCACGATATTTTCCTTCACCGTTTTGAAAGCAGTGGTGATGAAATTATTTACACAAAGTAAAGTTCTGTCTGGTTCGAACTCAAGACCCACTTGTAAGTTGGGGCCGGTACTGCCACTGGGCTACCGCACACCACTGCTTTCTCAACAGGGTATTTTACACGAGATGAGAAAAAATCTAAAAATATATTATTTAGATAGCTTAGGTAAAATGCAGTCGGAAAATGTTAGTTTTAGTTCATGAAACAACAAAATAAATTTTAAAATACCATTTAAAGATTTCAGTTTTTTTAATCTCTTTTTGCACACCATGAAAAAGTAGCCGCCATGTTATTACGTCATGCGGCATCTGAACAACTTCGTATTGTTTATATTCGTAACCAAAGTAATTTTTATTTGAATAATATTTTGTATTCAGGAACAGCAAACCAACGATAAGTAGAAAAATGATCCATTTTTTAGCTATAAATAATTGTCTCATAAAATATCAGCGCATCACTATCATCACTACATAGTATAAAACAAAGTCGATTTCTCTGTCCCTATATCCCTATGTATGCTTAAATCTTTAAAACTACGCAACGGATTTTGATGCGGGTTTTTTTAATAGATAGAGTGATTCGAGAGAAAGGTTTATATGTATAATACACCGACCTCCACGCGGGCGAAGCCGCTGGCAAAAGCTAGTTTATTTATATAGCAAACTGACGTCATACCCACAAAGCAATATGGCGTCCAGCGTTTTCGTCTAATTTCGCGCGAAATTTGAAAATGATAGCTTCTAAATGCATTTTATGGCACTAATCGATTAAATAAACATGTTGTGTGTTTTTAGTGGTTTATTATCACTCTTTAATCTAAATATGACACTTTACGAGGCTTTCGACGAGGCTTTTGGTTGGTTATTACATTAAAACTTCAGTTTTATTGTCAAAAGAAAAGCATCTTTATCTAAAATTAGAAAATAATTAGCACTCAATTTTATAAGAGGCACAAAATGGCATCCACTGGTATGTTTTTTGATCCGTTTGTTACAATAATATCATCCGATACTCTTGGAACAGACTACAGTTCCTTAAGGTGAAAGCTCCAGGGTAGCTTATGAAGTCCAAACTTTCTTACGTTCATTGCAATTTGCAGTTCAGTGCCAGGTTTTATGTTCATTAGTATAATATGATTCACGACAGTAACACATCGTATTTCTAGAATTATGATAAGTAAAATCATAAATAATAACCCTATTCCATTGAATGACTATTTCATGAACAAGTCGTGAAAAACGTAAGAAAATTTGGATTTCGCGGGATAACTTGTAGCTTCCACCATAAATGGGTAAGTAAACAACGCTCTCCTTCTATTACGATTATAGTCTATTCGCGTTAAGAAAATAGTGACTCATCGTTGTCACTCAGCTTAGCCAGGCCCTTTGACCAATTAGATCATAGTAAATTATAGTGTATGTCTGAAGGGCTTACTTCAACTGGTCAATGTGAACACGACTTTGTAATTTACTATGATCTAATTGATCAAGGGGCGTGGCTAAGCTGAATGACATCGATGAGTCACTATTTTCTTAACGCGAATAGACTATAGTGTCTATTGAGTAATGATATATGTAGATAGTAAATGATGGGCAAGAGCTTGTACATTTAGTGTTGTATCTATGGCAAGAGCAGCAGTGGTGACCCAGTGGTAAAGGCCCCGACTTTCGGTCTGTGTCGGCTGTGGTCGTGGATTTGCACCCAGGCATGCACTTTACTTTGAGTAATTTACATCATCACCAGTTCTCTCAGAACGGTCAAGGGAAACATCGTGAGGAAACCGGCATGTCCTAGTAATAAAAATTCGAAGACATCTGACATCCACCAACCCGCACTAGGCCTCTGTGTAGGAATGCGGCCCATTCTCTCTCACAGAGAGAAGGGCTGTGCCTCAGCAGTGGGAACATTAAAGGCTGCTTGTAGGCAAGAGAATACATAATATTAAGTAGGTGGGTTCTATGATGACACCATTACGATTATCAATGCGTAAACATACCTAATAATAGTTCTGCAGCGGTATTCCCACTATTTCAGGCATCGCAAAGCCCGGAAACTAAGCCAACCGTAAGTGTATTAGTAGTAGATAGTGGTACCTACTTAGGTACATACTAAACGAAACAGAAGAATAAGATTGGTCAGAATATTTTTTTAATCCGAAAAGTCAATTAACATGAATTTCAGTAGGTAACACAAGCATTTTCTTTACGAAGAACATCCACTGATAATATAATTGTTAGGTTGCTTTAGAGAGTTCTGTTAAGGGACACAATGATGAGATTGGATTTTTTTTTAGAAAATCACAGTCGTGATGTTCAATTTAAGTACCTATATTTAAAAAAAAAGATTGCGTAGGTTTCGGTCGTATTCGCCCCCATGAAGACTATTGGTATGATGAAGCAGAGCTTGGTACGATTGTCGGTGGGTGCTGCTGTTTGAGCTTCTCTCGTTTCCGGAGCTCGTCTCGCAGTAGCACGAGGTTCTCGTAGTGCTCGGCGGAGGCATCCAGTAAGTCCACACACACGCGGACTGCATTCGCCTGGCGATCGCGTTCCACCTCCATCGTCGAGTCAGTGGCTTGGCTCACCGTGAGCACCTTTTCAACCATGTCGTCTAACCTAGATGGAATAATTTGTAAGTGAATAAAGAGGTGGGTAGGTACGACTGGTCAACAAATTCCAAGTCGCTTAACGAGCTACAGAATATGCTATGCTTGGTATTTCTCTAAGGAAAAACGCCATCTAGCTAGGTGGAGCTACGTACTTCGCAGTAGGTATTGCTATGGCAGATGGACACGAGCAACCGAGAATCGTGTTGAATGGCGTGCGTTTGAAGAACCGTATCCAATAGGATAGGCTTTACCTATGTCCAGCAGAAAACTGCTACTGAATGATGATGATTTTACTGATTAACACGGTGCTTGCGCCCATGTTTCACCAGCGGGAGGAATATGTAGGTATGGGCAAGAACGGAGTGCTAAACAACCACAGCAATGAAAAACTACCATGTACTCTCTTGCCCTCGACAAAAGCGACATTAATGTCGCCATAACGACTAAGGACGACATGCTCATCAGGGTAAGATGAACAAATCGCAGCATCAACTACGGTACCGTAGTTGATGCTGCGATTCAACACATAGAAACTAAAAATATTGAAGGAAATAAGGAAATTACTTTCGTTTCCGAATTTCGAGATAAAAGCAGAAAAACAGCAGTAGTAGCAAAATAATGGCAGCGTTTAACTGCGGCCAGGTGAAGTCATGGCTTAAGACGTGCAGGCGCGAGATCCGCACCTTGGGCACTATATCCCACACAGAGAACCCTGGCACCAGCACCGTCAACGGCAGTGCGAATACCACCACTACTCCTACTATCACGGTTAAATCGATATCCTTATCAATCATCACTGTGTGGGTAGGTATAGCTATTGAGAGGAGATTATTGAAAAACACTTCATTTTGAACGACAAACCGAAAATGATCACGAAAATTGTTGACGCAATCTATTACTATACTCTATGGATCATGACTGACTTTTCCACAGACTTGTTATTGTAGGAAAAGAGGTAAGTAGGTACCTACCGTAGTTAATGAACAATGAATATTTTATTGTTTTCGAATCGTTTGAACAGCCAGGCAACCTTATAATTACGACATTTACTTATGCCTATGAATTTGAACACCTATCCTTGGCCTCAAGGTCTCCTCAATAATAAATAGGTCCCTATATGGTCCATTTTATTCCCGAAATTCAGTTCACATTATTAGGACAAACATCTTATTCACGTTACGGCAAGACATCAAAGAAGCGATCGCCATTTGTAAGGTTTAGTGCCCAAAATTCGCGAGGCAGCAAATGGTCCCTTGCGGAACCTGTGTCCGTCATATGGAGCGAGCCGTCGACGCTCGCGCGGCATATCAATTTCGACTAGGTACACACAATAAAATTGGACGGTCTCCGGAGAGGGCTTAAACGATTCGCCGTTTTGTCTCGGGGCCCAGCTGCGTAATGACCGGAGCAGGAAAAAATTGTCAGCAAGAAAACGCGAGGGTAGTCGGGTTTATGTGCACGCGGCAGCTGGCGGCGCCGGGCGGCGACGCGCTCCTAACTGCCTCTGCTTACCTCGCAAAACCCGCGCCAATTTTATTTATCGAAAATATAAACCGATTTGCGGAGGGCCCTCGTAAATTCTGAACGGCTGATTTATGGCGGTTACCAGGCGCGCTTAAAACAAAGTTGCTTCTTAAAGGACTTCCTTACCTATCTATTGCTTCCTTATACAGACCTGTAATGAAAAACCAGCTTTCCAGATTAATATGTATCTTTTATATTTTTACTGAAATCAACTTTGCTGCGGATATTGTGGTTTTCGTCGGCGAAAACCTCGGTCTTTAACCAAACCGTAACTGATATATCTATACAGGTTGGCAAAGAAATCCGACGCGCAAACTATAACCATAAATTCAGCAGACATGATTCTAGACCCCTAGCATGCTCCTAGCGTAGGAATTTTCTGTCATCTTGTTTCATAGAAAAGTGCAATACCTACGCGGTTAAGATGTATAGATCAGCTAATTTTTTTATAAAAAGCCGACGTAAAACTTCAACGCTAGGGGCTAGAACCTTGTGCTGGATTTATGGTTACAGTTAGCGCGTCGATCTCCCCCCTGACACCCTGTGTAGGTAAATCAATTAAGATGCTAGTCTAGTTATCTCAAAGATACAGACTAGTAAATGTCACCTAATAATTTGGGTTGCAGTTCAAAACCGCTTGTGGATTAGGTAAAGATGAACTAGAAATAGTCTCTTCTTCTTTTCACATCTAATTTTATAACTTGGGAACCCAACATAAAATTGATGACTTTCTTCATTGAGATTTATTAAAAGATATAAATAAAAGTTAGCAAAACGTTTATGATAAACTAATGGTGCTTTGTGGGGATGCTGTATTGTAGACTATTCAGAGATTACGCGGCATACATAAATATAAGCGGACTACGACTAAGAACAGCGAAAGAAAAACGAATTAACACTTTCCCCAGCCTGGAGATCGAACCCCCTCCTGTTCGCGATTGTGTTTGATCTAGTAGACATACTTTTATTATTCGTCATATTTTCGAGTTTCCTTTAAAAGCCTCATACCTAAATGGATAAATCTAGATGCCCTATCGCGTGCTACAAGAAACTTCCACGAAGAATTAACAAGCTTGGGGCTGACGGGATAGCAAACAAGTCCCCCAGGGCGGTCGGCCGGCAGTCCTCGCCGGCCTGCCGTGTCTAAGGAGACTGCCACGCGAATCAATTAGGTGATTTGAGGCATTTGAGGGTTGCCTGCGGCCTCGCGTGACGGAACCTCGCTCGAGTCAACACTGATGCTCATGCCCACGATATTGCTTGCGTTTTTGAGAACGATTATGTGAAGTGAGTACCTAGGTACTTGGGAACTTTTTGAGCTGAACATGTTGTTATATTGAAACTTTATACAGGGTCGGAAAAAGAGGAGTGAAGGTGGACTTCATTCTCCAGCTATCGAATTTATACAAATACGCGAAAATAGCAGCCTGTATTTGCACGCCACACTAGACAAAATGCGATGATACCATTTACTTAAGACCATTTAATGTGTACCATATTCTTACAAATAAATGATTGTGATTATGTATTTTGTGCCACCACATTCCTCCAATAAACGATAAACGATTCCTTTAATAGCCCAGTCTGAAAACTTTTCATACCAAGGGATGTCATGTTACCCAGATACTGGGTTGTGGAGGTCAGATAGGCAGTCGCTCCTTTTAAAATACTGGTATTCAACTTCCGGCTAGGCTGGAAGCCAACCCCACCAAAGTTGGGAAAAGCCTAGACAGATAATGATGACATTCCTCAAATAGGAGGCCATACTCAGAACTACACTTTTGCACTGAACCTACCTTTCAAAAACAATCAATATCGCATCAATATATAAGTATACGTATGGCACGAGATCATTATCCAAATGCATGATTGAAAACATTGGTTCATGTACCTAAGTACCGGTAATGAGGGAACCACTCAACCGCAGTATTAGGGCGCTCACATCAAATAATTGGACCAAATTAATTTACCTTTATGAAGGGCAAATTGTTTTGGTGAATCCCCAATCAATTTACTAAATTGATCAATGTTTTTTTTTATGATAGAGCGGTATCACGTAAGTACCTATTACAAAAAAATTGTTATGTTATACTTTAGGTATGTACCTATTATTTTTTAACCGATTTGGATAAAAGTCCAGTAATAGAAGGGTTTTTAAGTAGCTATGAGCAGCATAACGCATAATTATACTATTATGTAGAACTGCCGATAATATGTAAATAAAAATAGTTATAAATACGTTTTGGATTTTTCGATACCATGGCCTATTGTTTACAGAAAACATTCCACCGATTTGTGTTAGAAATTATATCATACCTAATATGTTTTACAACAAGGATTTCTAATACAATAGGTGGAAAGTTTTCTGTAAATTTAAAACGTATTGCGATACCGTACTACAGCTCCTGAAATATAAACCTAGGGTTTTTGTGGGTTTTTAATAATTTTGACAAATTCAAATCAAGGGTTTTACAAAAAACTTCAGACGTCTGCAATGCTTTTCCAGCGAGATTTCGACGATAACGTGTTTTTCACCGCTTCAATGGCGCGGCCATAGTCTTATAGCTGCTAAAATATAAACCTAGGATTTTTTTTAATTATTACAAATTCAATCTATCATTTACCTATAATAATAATAACTTTATTTCAATAACAAATACAGATTTTACATGTTTTATATAAAAACAATTTAAATGAGCTTGGGTAGTAACACAATGCAATACAAATTGAGGAACTGAAATCTGTACACAATATGGAAAACCCTGCCTCTCAAACTAGGTAACCTGTATCTTGAGAGACAGTGATTCAGCTTAGAATGTGATGCTATGAATATAAAAGTAGACTGTGTCGATCTACCTGAGAGATTAAAAGTAACAAAGTAAAAAAGTTAAAGTTAATTTAAGTATGTATTTACGTGATGTGTGTGTGTGTGTGTGTGTGTGGGTGGGTGTGTGGGTGTGTGTGTATGTGTGCGTGTGTGCTGTATATGGAGTTGGAAGTATGAAGGTAATTAGGCGACGTACTTGAGTAAGGATTCTGTTTGGTGATAGTCCTGTTCCAGTAGCCATTCCGTTAATTTTGATTTTAATTCATATTTATTAAGATCGACAATGTTTAGGTTTTTGTGAATTTTTTTGTAGACGTATGTACTTAATGTGTAGAATTGGTGTTGAGCGAAGGCGGTTTTGTGAGGGGTACTTATGGGTAATTTCTTCCTTTTTTTTGGGTCAGTCGGTGGAACGCTAGCGTGTTTCCTAAGAGTAGACTGCAGTACAAAAAGCTGGCGCACTGAAAGTACTTTGAAATCTGCATATAGCTGCGTAGTGGGGAAGCGATAAGATAAACCTAAATTTCAGCAACGCTTAGTTTTAAAGATCTCCGGGGCCGCGCGGTTCTACGCGTTTCAATGGCGCGGCCAAGATCTAACCCTTACCTATAACTTTTTAACCATAACTTTGACAAATTTTTGGTTTTGGGAATCAACTTATAGATTTTTTTACAAAATCTTGGTAATTTTTGTTTTTGAAATATCGCCGTGGCATGAAACTTTAAACAGCTGAAATTAACAGGAACGAATGTTCATGAATCATTTTAATTTGTTTAAAGTATGGCATGTTTCTTAATTTTATGGAAACTGAGTATTCGATCGCAAAAGTACGACCAGTCTAAAATTAATCATATTTGTTTTATGTTCATATCGTCTAAAGTTACAAAATCTAAAATTCCCGACGTTATAAGCGTCTACCACCGGTATTTTTACAGCTGTTTATTTTGTTATAAGTGTATTGGTTTACTTACAAATCCGTTTTTTTTTCTGATTTTTTAAAACATTTAATTACGTGGGTTTACATCAACCAAATCATAAACTAACGTTTAAACAAATTTAAACAAAATAAGGTCGCTTATGGGTATTTTTTTCAGAGTTCTGCGTTGAGCCGTTTTCGAGATCTGGGAAAACCCAAAACGTTACCGCAGCAAAATCTTAAATAACTGAAGAACCATAACACACACAAATTTTGCTATTTACAAACATTTACTGCGCAACAAAAGCTACCAATTCACATATTTGGTTCTAGGCTGAAGCAACTTTTTTTTAAATGATTTTGCCAGGGTAACGTTTCAAACGTTATTCCAGCAAAATCTGTTTTTCTCAAATAACTTTAAAACTACAATTCACACAAATTTTGCTATTAGTATACAAATTGCTTCTCATGATACACTAATTATTTGTTATAGTCTCACCTCTCTAATGCACCAGTCAGCACAACATTTTGCAAGAGTAACGCACACCTTGATACCAGTTCACAATTTGACGGTTTCACTTCGATAGATTATAATCTACCGAAAAAGAATGCGTTACATTGTAAGCAGTATATTACGGTTCACAAACTTTCGACAGTTCACATTCTCGCGAGATAGATTATAATCTAACGGTATTTACAGTTGTACGATGACATATACATTTATAAATTGGCTTTTCGTAACCATAACTCGCATCAAAACTCTTTTAAATAATATTATAAATAACGCTGGGCCATTTGGAGATCTCAAAACGGTGAAGGAAGACATCGTTAGGTAACCGGCATATCCTAGAACCAAAAATTCGAAGACGTGTGAGATCTACCAATCCGCAGTGGGCCCGGTGGTCTCGAAACGTAAAGCATAAAATAGTAATTTTTCGAAAATATAATACATTTTCTTATTAATATGCAGGTAGACTGTCTGTGATCCCCCCCCCCGCGCCTGCCACTGTACTACCTAGAACAAAGCCTATTATAAGTCTTCTACTCCCATATCGGGAAAAACTAATTTGAATATTAGATAGAATTATCAGGGGAAGTTATTTTTTCAGTAAAAACCACAATGAAAAATAAGTGTGTATATAATTTTTATTATTCCCTACGATGGCTACAAATGTATAAAATATCAGTCATCTTAAAATTAGCATTGCTATAAACAATAATATCATAGAAAAGGTCTAGCAGTGATTAAATACAGATAATTATTAATCTACTAAAAAAACTTTTATTTTTGTTAAAATTCGAGTTATAACTTCTGCTGATGGATGTCATATTTTCTAAATATAGGTACCTAGATTGTTACCTTGAATATTATGCTTATTTTTTATATTGCACACTATTTAAAAACTGGAAACCTATTTTAAACCAAACAATATATTAAATCTTGAGTAAATTACCAGGTCATGCACATTAAAATGCTTGAAACTTTAATTAATTGCTAATACGTAATTGACTTTCATATAATTACAGTGCTGTTCTATAGCTATTTCATAGGTATCGCGATAATAAGTATAATGTTTTTTACATCATATTTTGTGAGTAGACTAGACTAATATAATTATATAAATTGAAGCTCAGATATAATAACACGCGTTTAATATTATTATTTCGAGCATTATCAGAGCTTTAAAATCTTAAAAAGCTTAATAATCGATTTTTAGCTCTTAGTTTTTTTTACGCTAGTGATTTTGACCAGCATGCTCTGTTAGTTCATTAAGGGCTAATTTTTAAATAGTCAGATAATTTTTATCTAAAGAATAAATCCGACAGTTTGGCATATTTTCTATACAAACGCTGTCAAACCGACGGATTTATTCCTCAGATAAAAGTTATCTGACCATTGAGAAATTATTCATTTCAAGCACTTTTGATCTTTTATTGATAAAATGCATAAATATATGATATTTTGTATATAAGAGAAGTATATTATATAAGTTATTGACCCATAAAATGGCAAAATCGATTACAGATTTTTTTATACATATCACCGTAAAATTGTAAATACCGTTACATTATAATCTATCTCGCGAGATTGTGAACTATCGAAAGATTGTGAACCGTTACATACTGCTTACAATTTAACGCATTATTTTTCGTTAGATTATAATCTAACGAAGTGAAACCGTCAAATTGTGAAATGGCATACGACGGAACGCACCTCGCGCGCTGATTGGTTGGACGGCCTATGCCCCCCGCTGCCATATATGTTTATTAATTAGTTTGTAGTTGAATGTAAACAAACAGTGTTTTGGTGAATGTAAATTGATTTCGTGTTGAAAATAACTCACAGCTTTAGAATTCGTTATATAAAATTGTTGTGGAAGTACTATGAATCTGTGATTAACCAAAGAAGTGCAGTTTGTAACTCTATGGACACAGAACGACCTGCTGTAAGGCCGACCAATCAGGGACAGCCTTCGGACAGTTAACAATTTAACACGCGACAGATTGTGATTTAACAGTTTTACTTCGATAGATTATAATCTACCGAAAAATAATGCGTTAAATGGTGTGGTGCAGTTTACAATAAAACTTATCGACAGTTTATCGCGATATAGATTACAAAGTAACGGTATTTACAATTTTACGGTGACAAACACATTGATTGACGACTTCACTTTACTTCCCCTCAATAAAATTTTAAGGAAGAAAATCATAATATGGAACTAAAAACAGTAAAGCGGAGGCGCAATCTAATTGTTTCTCTCCTAAACTAATATGTCTTACATAATTTTACTATAATATGTAGATTCCTAAACAAATCGCTCATAATTTATTCACATTTTAATATAATTAGATAAATGATTTAAACAAATAACTTTACTTACAATCTAATGAGATACAAGCCAATACAATAAAATTAATGCGTATACAAAACAACAAATATACAAAAAATCGCTACAAGTATACAAAATAAGAAAACTACTAATATTCATCTCAGAAATGGCGAACCAGCCACTAGGGTACAAACACCAAAAAAGAATTAGCGCTTGAGTTTCTTCTCTTGGACCATGAATATTTAAGAAAGCTGACGTTATGACTGTAATTTATATGAAATGCAGGAAACCAAAAGGTTTCCTGCATTTTTCGGTTATACTTTCATAACCGAATAATTTCGTGTTAATTTACTGTAAAAGTAACAGCGTTATCTAACTTTCGTTGTTGACCGTACATAAGACGAAAAAATATACTCACTTTACTCTCATACTAACTCTACATCTACTTGATTTTTATTATATTTCCCAATACGATACATAAAACAATTTTTTAATAAAATTAGCACATGCATGGTTAATGGTTCGCCGTTCGAGATATACATAGTTAACACAGATCCTTTGCAATAATAATAATAATTTAGTAATGCCCTCAAAATTTAACTTTTGAGTAAACGACGCCATCTGTTGGATCGAGGTTGAACTAAAAACAATTCGAGCAAGCATGGATTTAGACGTTGGATATGAGTTTATGACGTACTGAAACGTCCAAATAAACCATGTGGTACAATCTAGCGACTCTCAGATCATTATTAATGTATATTATATGTTACATAAAGATATTTGCAAGTACTCGTAATAGTGCCAAGGTAGAATTATAAACAGCGCCATCTCTTTTTCACACTGGATAAATGATGATTTTGACATTACCCTCTGCGCTCATTAGATGTTACTTGACTATTCTGTGCAACTTAGCAACCACACGCTTAAAATTATTAAAAGATCTTAAATTTGGTCTAAAAATGTGGCAACATACATTCCAATAGTAGTCAAAACCAGGCAGTCAAAATTATGTTGAACCACTTATTTCGTTAGACTGTAGTGAGACTGTCCACAGCTTCCATGAGGCTTGGCACGGAGTCCACTTTCATCCCACGCTTACGAAGGTCATTCAGCTCTTCGACTAACTTCGTCTTGTCTCTGCCAAGTGTCTCCCTGAAAGTAATTATGTATTTTATAATGTGACAAACCGTGTGCCCGATGGTATTTCCCATTGGCAAAAATGACGAATTTCCATACAAACTTTCCTCCTCTATTTAACCCCTGTAGGGGATGAATTTGTTTGAAGATTTTCAATTACTTTCGTTATAAGTATTAAGGCTAGGTTGTTCGAGCCTGTGGGCCTTTGAAAAGCTACCTCCGCCTCCCCGAAATGCAGCGCGACGTATTTATTTACGATGAACTGTCAACCATTTAGCGGAAAATCCATGGCATAGTATAACATAGGTTGCAGTTGATCAACTGATCAGATGATCAGATGTACCTAACCCGTCACGGAGGTAAATTGGTAATGTAAAGTTTAGTAAGTAACTTAATTATTTTTGCTTAGGTTCGATATTTTTTCCTTAGGTAAAACTAAAATTATTACTTAAAATGCCCTGTGTAGGGTAAGTGTCCTGTAAGTTACCTATTCAGCGTTTTCATATTATCAGATATCTACACCAACCCGATACCGATATGTCGGCAGTACACATACCGATTCGAAACCGATACAATTATTATCGGCCCGATAATATTGGTGAATATCGATGACCATCACGACTTACCTAACGATCTCAGTCTAGTAAGTATCGACGTCACGAAGTCGGCAGTACGAATAAGCGTATTCAAGTGAAAGAATGGCCGGTTCTCTCACCCCGCACTGCGTCTTTGCCGGTATATCGGTGTCAATCACTGTCTGCGACAACATAGGTGACAATAACAACTCTATGTAAAAGCGTTTACTAGGAAAGTACTAAAGTATGCGAAAATCTGACCGCCAATGTTGTGGCGATGTCGGAATCGGCTAATGTGCTGCGTTTTAATTTAATGTAATTGTTAATGTGATGTAATCAACAAATTTTATGAACTAAACAAAAGCAGAAATGTATTTTCATTCAAAACTAGCTTTTGCCTGAGTCTGGTAGTTCCGGAGATAGCGATTGCAAACATATTTAAAAAAAAACTCTTTCAGCTTTACTATTATTATGATTGCTACGGATTTCGACCTCAGGATTAGCTGCTTCTCACACGGACAACTGTACATCTATTGCTCCCACGGCACCAGTCCTGTTGTCTTTGTATATTTAGGTTGTTGAGAGCAAAACTACAAATGTGACGTTGTTGTGTACAGGGAAGTTTTATATAATGTCGTATATAATGTCGCTGTCGTACAATATACTTTAGTGTATTGTGGTGTCTTACGACTTCCACGCGAACGAAGTCACCAGCAGAAGTTAGTTACAGATAAATATGGTTTTGCGGTTGTAAGTTGAAAATAAAAAAATGCAATGGTTTCATTTAGAAATCATGCTTCCAGACCTTTCAACCAGAAACTTTCAGGAAAGTGTTAGTTGTCAGTGAATTTAAGAAATTGAATTTAAAGTGAAGGAACACGGTTGGGTTTTAGTCAACAAAAGTGTGGCACGCCCTCGCGCTCTGCCCAGAGCAGGAAAAGTCATTTGATGATTTCCCATCCAAAACAAAAAAAAACCCTTGTGCAATTTGTTCTTTGAGAAAATAAATGTCTCTAAATCGAAACCATGCTTCCAGACCCAGAAGTTAAGGCTAAGCGTATGTTTTCAGTGAATTAAAAAAAAAATCAAGTAGACAAGCCGTTTGCCCGACGGTATTTTTTTCGTCAAAATGGTAGATTTCCATACAAATTTTCATCCACTATTTTATTTACCTCTTTATTGGCAGAATTTTCAAAGATCCTGAACTTCGGATATTTATTAAGTAGAATACGCTAAAAATGGTCGTACCGTTTCACTTACACTATAACCACATTTGTTTTGTTTTTGGTGTTTGCCACCGCTCAGAAAAAACCGTAAATATCGTGAGCTACATATGAAGCCGTACTTTATTGTCTAGTGACGTACCTTCTGTTCCAGCTATAATTTATCGCAACTATTATTTTAGGACATCAAAATTAATTTAGTGTATATTTTTTATCCGTCCCATGTCTTGTCGGATTACCGACGCATTGAGCTATTTACCAAAACAAAAGTGTCATAGATGCAGGTACATATATGACGTAGATACGCCCTTGATTGGGAACATGAGCACCGAGATATACTGCAGTGCTATTCTGTGAAAATCTCACCGTGATAATTTCGGTGAAGTGAGCTTAAAGTAAGCTGTCATTAGCATCAATCCCTAGTGGCCGATGGAATGACAGCTCACTTCACCTAATTTCTCACGGTGATATTTTTACAGAATAGATCGGCTGCTGGCGTATAACCTGACTGCGTTCGCACAAGGCAATTAAGAATCATATCGTTTTGTATTGTATTTACGATTGACTTTACCTTTAGTTTGGATTAATTGCAAATCCAGTGTACAATTACTTTTCACCATCACTTGCTTTTTTTTTTCACCGATATATAGTTTTTTAAATGCATATTTTTTATTTTCTCTATACACACCACCTGAACAACTCTCATAGTGAATATTATCTATTTTTCACACTAATATCAACTTTAAAATCTTAAATACATGCAATCCTAGTTCACAGCCAAAACAAATAAATCAAAACAATCACTGGCGTTGGAAATCGGAATATAAAAATAATACGACAAAAGTTATGTTTGTTTATGTAGCGACAATTTAATGAAACAATGCTAAGTACTTTTTAATATAGTCGCATGGCCAACTTTGTTCGGAAAACTTCGGTAAGTTTCGTAAATCGTCGTGGAGTAAAAAAGCGGAAAAAGCCAGTGACTACCCCTGTACGGTTATGTGCGTTAATTGTTACATTGTGTGCCAAGTATGTATAGGATACACAATAAATCATACATATAAACATTAAGACGCGAATAGTTGTGTCTCTCCCGAGGCACTCAGCGGCGCTAGCGCATTGCAATGCGTAATTGCGTCAAACTGTACGAACGAACGGGTATTGTATTGATGATAATAATGATACGACCGACAGGTGGAGCTGATTTATGAAGAAAGATTTTTTGTTTATTGAAAAAATAATATAAGTTTTAAATATTTATCTGATTTAGGTATGGTAGGCAGTGTCTTTCTGTCTTTATGGACTGCACACAACTGTCTCTCAGTGAATGCAATTTTTTTGTAGATATGTATATACCTGTCTACCTGATAAAGATCTGGATACTGTCTACAGACTTACCAACTCATCTGTTAGACATTTTTCGATTAAGTCATAATAAAATGAATTGAGGTTAAGAATGTTCCTGAATTCTATTTATACAGGTTTTTTTTTTCAGGTAAAATCGAACGTATTCACACATTGTAACGAATGATTTTTGCTACACAGTGCCGGGCGCGAGCCATACCATATACGAGTCGCGGGCGAGCCACGGATCCAATACATGACGAATATTTTATATGAAACGTGTTCATGCTACACCACTGCAGCTCCGTGTCCCGTCCGACTCTTGGTCCCTACAAATTGAACAGACGCAGACGCGGCTCGCTCCTATGACGGCCTTCGGTACACTCATCCCTTCTTCGATCAATCAACTCAGTCTATCACAATCCACTTCTACACAAAGAGTTTTAGTACGCCACCTAGTACCCCCAGTACCAAGGATAGGTACATTATTATCAGTTTTATGACAAACAATAAATAAATAAATCTTAAGTTTAGGTACATATCACTATTATTCATGACGTATTTTATCCCTAAACAGTTCAATGAATTATATTGTTGTGTTATCAGTTCATTTGTTTATTCGCAAGTAACCATTCTATTGTTTTGTGTGATTATTTACATTATCAGCTGACTTGCAGGAGGCCATAGATAATCTGCGGGGTAATTGCGTGACATACTAACAGTAGGAATGGCTTTAATTTTGACAGTTCAACAACATGCAATGCGTTATTTGCGATGTTGAGTAAAGAATTTTTCGAACATAAATGAAATAATGGATTAGCAATATTCTCCACAATGATTCAGATTTTGTTCGATTCTGTGTTACGCAATTAGCAGATGTGCGCGCTGTTATTTATAGGTTTTTTTATTATTTTCTTTAATCTTACCTACGCTACGCAATATCGGAAGATCGGCGTGATGTAATGTACTGACTGGAGATTTAAATGTAATGGTAGGTTAACAAATAATAATTTCACTGAAGAAGAATGTTAACTTTTCATTCTATGTTCTCTACTGAAAAGATCGAAATCTTTCGTTAAGGGGAAACTAGTCGCGGGATCGAACTCACTGGTGGGCGTAGCTAAAACGCACGCTGTCTCAGCGGCATAGCGCCGGGGGGAACATTATTGAGTGAGATGCACGATAATTCATAGTAAAATAGGCGCGTAAAAAGTTAAGAAAAGTTCTTCAGAAGATCCGAGTTTTATGAAAAAACCACTGCATAAATCAATTACCAATAAAGTTTATTGAACTTTTCGATATTTGAGCTTTGTCGTTACCGACTTTGTTTTGAAGACTTCTTTTATTACTTAAACACGCCCATAGTCGAACCTTTTTAGCTCATAACTTTTGAATGCCTTTTTATTTTATTATTCTGTTCACGCACAGCCAATATTAATAATGAGACAAAACCATACCATGTTTGATTTTTGATGTACATTGTGGAGTAATATACTCCCGAAGTGTGTATGGAAAAAATACGTTTCACCTTAATTATGTCAAAATCAAAAATTCATTAAACCTAGTTAGTTATTGCAAATTTTTAACAACATACTAAATTTTTTTTTAATTTGTAGTTACTATAGAATGTGTGTTGCGTGCCTTTTTTTAGATTATGATAAATAAAATTATTTTCCTTCCTTTTCAAAGAGAAACTAGTACCAGAAATTGATTAATTACACTATATGTAGAGAGACACCCATTGTATAGAAATATTTAATATTTTACCAGTTTTAATTTAGAATAAATAAGTAATTATTTATTGGCTTTAAGGCTTTGTTAGCCAAAACCAAATTACCAATAGAATACTGACCATATAGAAATGCATGTATGTATGAGAGGTATGTATATGAGCAGCAAGTCGGAGTCACTAACAGCCTCGTATCGTTTGAGCGCGAGTTGCGCCCAGCGCTCTACGGGCCCGGCCAGGGTGCCATCGCTTGCGCCTGCACACGCTACGATGCGGCACAACGCACCAAGTACCACGCGCGATCGGTCCGTGTACACCTAAAAAATGATAATATATTCTTTAAGGCCGACTTGCACCAGAAATTGCTAAACGAATTTAAAACAATGTTCTGTTTCTATCAATTGTTTAAAGACGACAAGGACAGAATGATGTTTTAAATAATGTTTGCTGTTAATAATTTTTTTTAATGTTTTAAGCTATGCTTAATGGTACATTGTTTAAACATATCAATGTTTTTCTCTATAAGTGAATTTGTAATTCTTTTGAGAATAAAAAAATCTTTAACCCGTAATACACTGAACATACTTCGTGATTTGTGGTGCAAGTGGGCCCAATTTTCAATGAAAAAATGGATGGAGATTAGAGGGCTGCAATAGTTCATTGTTAAATTGATGTAAATCTCCCCAAGAATAGCATAGCAATATCAAGAATATATAGGAATATAAACATTATTATTTACTAAATAAATACATAATGTGCTTCAAAGTACCTACTAAACCTTTAAAATTTTCTGTTTAGGAAGGAATTAATTGATCCATGTCCCAAAAAGTTTAATACTAAAAATTATTTTTTTGCGTGAAGCAGTCTGTGATGTAAATATTTGTGCAGGGCTTATTTGGAATACATCTTATTTATCTGCTGTTCAAGGGTTATCTTACTGTTATGCCACACTTTACAGATATTACTTTGTATTATTGAATTGGGTGATTCCACTTAGCATATCACAGCAATATACTTTGACTATAATTGGCCTCTGTAATAATTAGGCAAACACTGGAAAATCCCACTGTATCAATTCATTGATGCGAAGTGACACACCTTGACATTTCATTAGAAACTCACTCAGGCGCGGTCCAAGGGGAAAACCCCCCTTGGAACGCGTCTCAGTCATGCCCCCTAGGAGTCATGACTCCCCCAAAGCCATAAACGTAAACCTGTTTTTTGTGCAATAAAGCCTAATTTACTCTTTTTTATTTTCTTATTAATATGTAGTCTTTGTCTGTGCCCCAAAGTCTTTGGCTGGGACCGCGCCTGAACTCACTTGTGTTACTCAAAATGGGAAGTTTAGTCATTATTTTCTCAATATTATGAGCCTTAAGGACGAGTGTGATTGTTATCGAGTAACTCAACTCGAGAGTTATAAAGACTAGATAATGGTTTTTTTAGGTGTGATATCATCAAACAATTTCTTTGCTTATGTACCAGGGGCCGCAGTATCTCTTTCGAACAACTCGCACCCAACTAGAGAATGGTTAACATTATCAACTGAAGGTGAATCCAGTTACAAAAGAAAATAAATACTCAATCATTCTAACAATAAAACAAAGTTCAAGTTAAAAATTACTAACCTTGTTTAATAATTTAAAATTTGTCTCTAAAACTGACAGTGCTTGATCAAACTTGCCCTCATTAATCAGTTGTTTAGCTTCATTTAACTCAATGTCCTGGAAGAATGTGATAGCAGCCGGGGAGTCCCGCAGCCGTGAGTCACCCGCTATCAAGTCTAGTAGTGACTCAAATGCAGTACATCGTGTGGAAATCAAGTTTGGATCAAAGTTACCCATGACTATCTGAAAGGAGTTCAAATAAGAAATAAAGGCCACACAAGAAAAACATTATTATCTTTGTATATAAAATCAAAAGGTCACCCATTGATACATTCATTCACTCACTGATTAATCACAAAGAACTACTGGACCTATGAAGACAAATTTGACAGAGAGGTAGATTATGATTAGGAAACGTCAGCTAAGATAGGATTTTAGGAAACTCCCCCTATAAAGGGGTGATATAAGTTTGTATGAAAAATGTTATTCCTTGGACCAGAGAAACCTGTTCCAGATAATTTTCAACATTGACGCTAAAGACCAGTCATGTACAACAAGTCTTCAAACTACTGGTAATTCACTTAAATTACAGAATGGCATCACAATATAGCAACTACTTAGTACATACAGTTGCTAATTGAATTGACTTAACTGAGATCCTGCCTTCGAACAAGAAAACTGTCAAAATCAAAATCAAAATCAAAATATTTTTATTTCACATAAACCTGCAAGGGCACTTATGAAACGTCAGAAGCTAGGTGCACGGTTCCAATTTGTCGCTTCCTATGGAGAAGAGCCGGCAAGAGAAACTGTGTTTCAAGTATTGGAAACTAACCTAACAAAATATGTAGACTACATAATACGCCTACTTGATTAATTTAAAGTGATGACTCAGAATAATAACAAAGAACTAAACATTTACACTTGTTTACCTTTCTGGGAAATGAAATACTGCTTAGCAGAGCCGGAAATTCCTTTTTCAATCCGTGGTACAGATCTTGGAAGTGGGTGTATCGCCTCTCAACATTTGCTGGATCTGGATCTAACACCCTGGATTCTGTAACTTGTCTTGCTTGCACCATGTAAGCAACGAATTTCTTTTCATTCTCAAAACCTTCCACTGTTCTTGAAGAAACTATTTGAAATTTTAGCATGGTTGATTTTAATTTATTTATTTATTGTTTTCTATTCGTTAGCTTACTGTTTGGATGGTTAATTGAAATAATGACAAACAAAAATGACTTGACAAAGAACAATTAATTGTTTGCAGCTGGGCTGCGGCTGGCACTGGCACTGGCACTGACAGTGACAGCAGCAGTCATATCAAGTGACTAGAGGTGTGACTAATATATTCGTAACTAGTCAAACAATAGGGACGCGTACGAGTACAAATTGTATAACATAGTAAAACATGAAAAAAAGACGTATTAGAGACAAAATAGTATTAAGTGTTAAGAAAAATGTATATAATATAGTCTAAAGAAAAAAACAATAATCATTGCACATAGGTTTTAGGATTACCTTTTTAAATAACGCCAACATATTCAACGTTGACAGTCCTAAGCCTGTTAAAGTATGAAGGAATATTTGATCACCGTTTCGCTTCTTTATTGCCTAAGCATACGTGAATAATATATTAGACGTGCTTAATCACGAGAATCTTGGTATTTCATAATCATTATTATGGCGAATATTACGCAGGTATCAATATTGGATTGTACTCAATCTAATATTGATACCTGCTATTAATGAATCGGTTCACTAATAATTTACTAATACCCAGTAATGTGTTCCGTGTGGTGCCGGACGTAAAAGAATAGCATCATCCCATTTCTTCCCGTGTGTGTCGTAGTAGGCGACTAAGGCGATTCACATACTAAGACGCACCACGCTACGGGGCGCAGATAACGCGCTCCCGCACGTGATAATTTACATACAAATTTAATAAAAACGCTGGAAATTCGCACACCCCGGAGCGTGGCGCGTAGCAATGTGTGATCCGCCTAAGGGACTTACTGAGAATGAGCAGCAGCGTCCTCTATGCATTTAACCACCATGCAGCGATCGCCAACCCACCTGCCAAACGTGGCGATTATGGCAAATCCCTCCCTTTGGGGAGGCTTATGTCCAGCAGTGGACGTCATTCGGCTAATATGATGATAATGATGACCCAGTAACAGGTATGGTATCATAATATACGTTAGCTAATATATTCAGTAATAGGATTACCTAAAAATTACCCTAGTGTAACATCTCTAGGTTTGACATTAACAGACATTGATAACTTTTAGGTGGTTTTTATTTCTGAGTGGGAAATCATTCAATGACTTCTTCCACAGAGTACATTATTATATACTGGACTTCTTCTCCCGCTTTGGGTGGAGCAGGATGTGTCAGACTTTTACTGACTAAAACCCACCCGTGTTCCCTCAGTTGCCTGTGTGCCAGGGGCCGCGGTATCTCTTTCGAACAACTCACACCCCTGGCAGGCATCGGCCCTTGAGGCGCGCGTGGAACACAACGCACCGTCGACCCGGGCTTGGTCCTTACCGGACAGCGAGCTACCCATTACCCGCCGTCCGCAAGCCCGTGCCTACGGTGGCCGAGAATCAGCCTGGGATTCTCGACGCCCAGGGCGTCTCCTGCGAAGGCCACGGCCGTGAGGGCGCATGTACTGCATCTCCCTCACATGCGCCGCCTCCCTCTTTGCGAGCATCACTGCTTCGCTGAAGGAAGCGACTGCTAGCCATGCACTCTCGCTCCGTACCATGGCCTGGACCAGGGCCGGCCTTTTACAGTAATTTTGGCTTAGTTTCATCCTAGTTAAGTAGTTACTCTAGTAACCTAAACTAAAACTAAACTTTTGGTTTTATAAAACCAAAAGATAAAAAACATGCACAAAATTACCTCAAATAGATTGCTTTTCGAACTGATATTGAATAACTTAACAAATTATTTTGAAAAATAAATAGCACAAAAATCTAGTATTAAACCTTATGTTTTTACTCTGGCCTATAAAAAAACGTGTGGGTTTGGGGAACCCCCGCCAGAAACGTAGTTCCTTACGCGATAGGTACACGTACGCATACCCTCCTAAATAATAGAAAGAGACAAAGAATGAAAGTGTGAATTGAATACGCTTTTTAACACCGAGGCATCTAGATTATAATTTTAGAAGTTCTCATAAAGTTGTCGCTTTCTTGGATCTTCATTTTGATCCTCACTATCGGCTTCAACATCCTCGAAAACCAAGTGAGCTAGGTATCTCTCTCTCTCTGACTCTTTCTGTTTTATTAATAAAAAATCGCTGGCATAACGCTTTTTCGTTACGTAACGATTTCACAAGTTTAATCGTTTCAAAAATCCTTCATTCTTATTAAGTCTTCCCCTGAAAATTAATCAACTTGACGCTTTTCGATTTTAGTGAATTATTGAACGCTTTTGTCCCTGCATATATGTACTAGGTACGTAATGGAACAACACTTATACACTGACTGATGCATTCTTACAGATTATTCCTGACGAACGGCTACCAGTAAAGTAATTTAACAGTAGGGGAGACCAAGCGTGTTGTGACAGAGGAGATTTGTTACAAAGTCCATTTCTCGGCTTCTATAGTCGGTAGCGAGCTGACAACATCGCGTTATGTCTCTTTCTTAACGCGCTAGCCGACGCAGTATGACGCGGCGGCCTACGGGCAGAATTAATCTGAACGAAACATGATTTTTTACGCCTAGAAGAGTTGTGACAAGCTGTACCGACTCTCCTAATTTACTACTTTGTAAGGTTTCTTTCTCTAAACTTTTTATATGTATGGTGCAATGGTGGCACCATTGCCATTTGCCACCCATTGCACTGTACATATACAAAAAGTTCGAGGCGTCTTATCTAAAGTGGAAGTAAAATAAAATAACTCTACTAAATCACTGAAAATGTGTAGATAAAATATCATACACCGTATCCGATGATCCGGTGACAGCGACCCAGGCTAATTTTCTTTATCTCCTTTTAGTTACATTCAGTACCATAATACATGACCGAAACACGCTTCTAATAAAAAGGCGTATCCAATATTACCTATTCGTTTTGTAGGCTGCTAGGCCAATGCTACGTCAATGCTACGTCAGTGCTACACCAATGCTACGCCAATGCTACGCCAATGTTACGGCAGTGCCACACCAATGCTACGCCCACGCCAAGGCCAGCAATACCCGCCTCTGGTTATAAGTTAGTAACGTAAATTCAAACGATTTTTGATTTGGGAATACAACTTCCATTTGGCTTTAGCATTTTGGCTTATGAGGAAAGCACATCAGGTGGTTATTATCATTCATACCGAGATATGAAGTCTTAAAACTAAAAAGTATTTTCAATTTTAAAATAGTACGAATTTACGTTGCGTTTACTTCACGCGTTCGTGCTCAACCCGTAGAAATGATCGTAAACGAAGCCAAATGAGTATGCAAGGGTCGTAGCAAGTGGCATTCTGAGGCCCTAGTGTGAGTTTAATTTAACCATCTACACCAAACGCAGTGAGCGCGTTCGGCGTTCCGATTAGCCCTGGATTGGTAACGGACCAATCGGAGCGCCAAACGCGCTTTCTGCGTTTGGTGTAGATGGTTAAATGAAACTCACACTAGGGCCTCTGTATTTATAAGAAAACGCGTGAGTTTATGTACGTATGTAAGTGAGTAAATAAAAGAATATGCAGTTACGTGAACAAACCCCCAAGAGCACGGTAGTATAAGGCCGCATCCTGACCAAAAATGATCGTCAAATTCATTTTTGTGACGTACTCGTGCGATCAATAGAATCGCGTAGATATATCCTAGCAAACTTGAAAAGAACAGCCGTAATTAATCAAAATGATATATTTAAATAAATCAGCAATATTACGTATCGGTCACATATTTTTTTTTTCTAGAAAAAGTAGTCAGGTACTAATATAAAGCGTACCTATTGTACCTAAGCAGTACGTATGTAAAAAGGTAACAACCGTTGAAAATGCCAAATCAACGATCGACGTCTCCAAAAACAACGTCGATTGACGCAATAAGCATAGTAATATCAGCAAGCATTAAGTGCGGGCCCATAACAGATAATCCCAATAAATGGTTAAATGAAGACGGACGTAAGTGAACCCGATACGGAATGGAAGTGCCGTCAGCCACCATGTAGATACCTAGTTCGCCTTTTGGCGCTTCAATTGCGGTATACGTAACTCCAGGTGGCACAGGATAGCCCTCACTGCATAACTTAAAATGATGAATTAAGGATTCCATCGAAGTTTTCATTTCCTTTCTTGAAGGCAAGGAAACTTTTGAATCGTCTGTTTTAAATTCTCCTTCAGGCATCGAGTCTAGAACTTGATTGATAATTCGTAAAGTTTGACGCATTTCTTCGAAACGTAACAGGTAGCGGTCATACATATCACCAAATGTTCCAATAACACCTTCAAAATCGTATAAGTCATACCCATCATACGGGTCGTTAATTCTTATGTCCCATTTGACTCCACTGCCGCGTAGCATCGCCCCCGTGAAGCCTAGAGACATAGCTTCGTGCGCACTTATAATACCAAGACCTGCAGTCCTAGCATAGAATAATCGGTTCGAGGTAGCAAGATCATCAGTTTCATCAAAACGAATCTCCATCTTACTACATAATTCGTAAATATCGTCGAGATATCCAATGGGAATATCCTGGATGACGCCACCGGGCCGAAGATAGCAGCAGTGAACTCTAGCGCCGCAAATTCTCTCAAACATTTCATAAATTTTCTCTCGTTCCTCACACATCCAAAAGAAAGGTGTTATACCACCACAATCAAGTATTGTGCCTGACACATTAAGCAAATGATTTGCTAGACGACTCAATTCGGCGCATAGGATTCGAATTGCTTTAGCCCTCGGTGGTACTTCTATGTTAAGAAGCTTTTCAACGGCAATACAAAAAGCTTGCTCGTTTGTCATAACAGACACGTAATCTAGACGATCCATGAAGGGCAGACTCTGATTATAATGCTTATGTTCCATCAGTTTCTCGGTGGCTCTGTGCAGGAACCCTATGTGAGGGTCGGCTCTGACTACAGTCTCGCCATCCAGTTCTAGTATTAGCCGAAGGACGCCGTGAGCAGCTGGATGTTGAGGCCCGAAATTAATAAACATGTTTTGAAGCTTGCGTTCAACCGGTAATATTTTTCCATGATGGATTATTCTGAAAAACTTGTCGGTCTCTGGCGTAGGGTACATTACTGAACCGGCGAATTGTTTGATATACTCCGTGTCAGGGTACCACCGCGTCCCGTATAGCGGGGCACAGAGGGTGAGCTGCCGACTTTGTCTCGCTACATTTATCAAACTTAAATGTTTTCTCGTCAACATTTTCATACAAGTACTTCAATGTCGGCTATTCCTAATAGTTTGACGGTTTGACGCAAACAGTTTGACGCTACGGATAAGTGAGCGGGTTTTGTAATGTGCCAGTAAGTAGGAATACACTTTGTGTGTCTCATGAAGTTTCTAATACTACGGCTACACTGTCGCGATCAGGGACGGTTACCGTTACCAATAAAATACCGAAAACGTTACCAGTAACACTACCAAAACATTTCATTCCGTTACGTTAACTATTTAAATAAATTACCGTTAATTCATTTGATTTACCGCTATTTAAATAGCGTTACCAGTATCGTTACTTCGCTAAATCGAACAAGAAGCAACATTTTGTGCAACGTTGTCAAACCGAACCAAGCGCCTCGCGGCCTTGCGTTCTGCTCTTCTAAGTGGAGCGGCAACAACGCATGTTATGACGACCGGGAAGGTAAATTTTATGGTATCCAGAAACGTGTAGGCAACTACACCTCTTTGGAGACAGGTATATCTCGTTATATAGAAAAATTCGGTCACAGCTAAATTGAGTGCTGTTTTTCAATTTGAGCCACCGTTTATTATAATTTTCTTCACCACAGAAACAATGGTGCCGATTCTCTTGTCACAAATGCCACTAGATTAGACTAAAAACCACCAAAATTTTGTTTATTCCTGGCAAACGACAATTTCCCATTCTGAAATAGATTATAGTGACACAACTTAACTATATTTTAGTTTGACAGCACTGAGTTATTAATTTAGTGAAAATGTAAATTTTGCTATTCTGAATTTGACGTTTTTTAGCTATAATTTTGATTGTCTAACTAAATCTGACTATTTAAAATCGCGATTAAAAAGGTGTGGAATAAAATTACTTGTCTTGAACTAAAATGGTGTGAACCAACACCTCGACTTCAGCTGTAAAAACAGTACTGTATCTTTTATTTCTTTTGTTTTGCTTATATCTCGAAAATGGTGTGTTCTATCGCAAAAATAAAGAAAATTTCGACCCCTTAATTAAACACATAAATCTCTAAAACTCAACATGTAGGTAATAATTTTTCATATTTTCCGTACAAATAGTGGAAAATTCCATATGAAACACACCGAGGCTGGTGCCTCCAGCTCTTAATAAAATTCAGGGGGTAGGGCAAACAAGTATGACTTGATAGCTTGAAGATTCTCATTGCGTACACTAAAAAAACTAACTATACTATCACTTAGTTAGTTTAGTTCAGTGTACAAGAGAATCGGCACCAATAAATACAAATGATACGGCCGTCTTACATGTCAACGATAGTCTAGCTGTTCTCTCTAAATGGTTTGTGGCTAATAATCTTTTACTCAATGCGAACAAAACTAAATGTCTTAAGTTCTCATTACCAAATGTACAGACGGCAGCACATCAAGATACCCCAAACTGTCAAATTTTCCCACTTGAACATGAACCTTAAACGTAGTTGTAATAAAGTTGAAAATCTATTAAAGAAATTTGACAGATTGGGGTAGCTTGATGTGCTGGCGTCTGTACCCCAAGTAGGGCTAAATTTAAAACTTGATGGCAAGAAACTAGATGCTATTTCGGAAACTGTATTTCTAGGAATTACTTTAGATTCAAAATTGCAATTTTGAATCATCATCATTTTTTTTTTTTTGAGCTCTAATGTGGGCACCCCATTGCAATGGGGTGCCCACATTAGAGCTCTTTCAAGTAGATTAAGCTCAGCTGCAGTAAGAAAAATAAGGCAGTTGACTGATGTAGCCACAGCTAGGTTAGTATACTTTGCTTGTTTTTACAGTATTATGTCTTATGGCGTTCTGCTGTTGGGGGGTCGGCAGCTGACGTAGATTCAGTTTTCATTCTACAAAAGAAGGCAATCCGCACAATCTATAAAATGGGGCCTCGCGAGTCTCTTAGAAACAAGTTCCACGAAGTTGACATACTAACTCTGCTTTCTCTTTATATCCTAGAAAATATCTTGTATGTTCGCAAAAATTTAAGTCTTTTCAAAAAATGATGCGACTTCCATAACCTAAATACACGTAGTAAAGATGAAATTGTGATTCCAAAATTTAGATTAACTAAAACTAGCAAGTCATTTCTAATAAACAGTATCCGCTTCTATAACAAGTTGCCAAAATCGGTTACAGAACTTAGCGATGGAAAGTTTAAAACTTTCAAACGTGTCCTTATCAAAAAAGCATATTATAAGATAAAAGACTACGTTGAAGACAAGGAACTTTGGCATTAATTCCTTCTGCACATGTGGCTTCCCTGGTAACTCATTAGCACCATAACTATGTGAGCGTCTATTAACTGCTTCCAAATTACAATGTTAATTTTGTTAATTTTATTTTTTACACTTTCTGACATATTCTCGTCATTATTTGACATTATACAACACTTGTAATATCGAGTATTTATTAGTGATTCTCATGGAAATCATATCACTTGGTTTAAATAGGTTGATTTCACTTATGTAGATTCTTTTACATATTGTGAATGAGAGAACGTTGTAGGCCTACAGTTTCTATTCTTTATTTTCATTCCTCTAAGTACCTGGTACTTATTGATAGGTCTGCACTGTCCTCCCATACCTAATATCACTGTAATTTGAAAACATTATAAAAGCCAATTATTTTTAAAAGAGTAACCGTGGAGTTTCTTGCCGGCTCTTCTCCATAGGAACCGACAAATTGGAACCGTGCACCTAGCTTCTGACGTTTCATAAGTGCCCTTGCAGGTTTATGTGAAATGAAATATTTTTATTTTTATTTTTATTTTGAATATTGTATACACGTCGAGGGTTCATTCATGGTTTCAGTTTTCGCGTTAATGTCCCTACCACCCTGTTTATTATAATTTTCTGCAGTACAGGAACATTATTTGTATACACGCCGAAGGTAGTCGCACGTTCGGCGTGTATGTAATATTGTTTCTGTGCACACACCGAGAGATGCTAGTCTCCTCACCGTCATGCTTAGAAAGAGATAGACACATAAGTTACCGGTATAAGATTTGTTACTTTTACCGATACTAATACTGGTAATTAGATAACGTTAATTGACTTTGGGTATCGATATTATTAACGTTACTTTTTTATCGTTAACAGAACGGTAATTGGTAACGTTATCTAAAAATACCGGTAATTCGGTCCCTGGTCGCGATAACGTGAAGTTTACTTCATGCACACAGCTCGCCGTCTCGCTGTGCAACAGTGAGCGCACGAAGTGTAAGAAGTTCTCGACAACGGCAACGTGACAATGAAGCCGTAGCATTATAAAAACATACCTACAAGAAAAAAAAATTGTTACAATGCATTTTGTAAATCATGGATAGAACGAGGAATGTTTTGGTTATTTACGACTGTAAACTGAATATTATACTGGACATAGGTTTCCAGGAACAGCTTTTAAATGTTCACTATGGCTCATCACAGTCTATTTGCTGGACGGTGTTCACTCGTCGCTAGACCTTTATTTATCGAATCCCTTTTATTTATTTACTAGCTTCTGCCCGCGACTCTGTTTGGGTCAAATTTCTTGCTCCCCAGCCCACCCCGTCGCTCACCTCGCCTGCCCGTGCGAGTATACTTCGTATTCGTGACTTTTTTCTCTTTGCTCGGCTCCTAAGGGTCTTAGCGTGATGTTATATAGCCTATAGCCTTCCTCGATAAATGGGCTATCTAACACTAGAAAAATATTCCAATTCGACCCCGTAGTTCCTGAGATTGTCGCGTTCAAGTAAACAAACAAACTCTTCAGCTTTAAAATATTATTATCTGCGTTACTCATTATCTGCGTTACCACCATATTGCCACCCCTTACGGGTGAGGCACATCTGAATGACCTTAATTAATATATAATATATACCTATATATACCTTGACCTAGACCTTCTGAATTAATATATAATATATACCTATATATAATATAAGTATAGATTACTAGCAGATCCGACAGACGTTGTCCTGACTAACAATAATTCATACAAAAAAGACGTTCAGTACTCCCGAAATTGAACATTCTCCATGATAATTTTCCAATGTTCCATAAAAAACTGAAATCGGACTATTACGAAAAGCCAAATCGGTCCAACCGTTCTCAAGTGCTGCGCTTATCAACCAAAGTAAAAAGTATTTTATTTTCATTTAAATAAGCAGATTGACTTGTAATTTGACGTATGGACGTAGTGTGATGTACTTGCAATAATTGCAAAATCGAAAGCTTTGCGCCTAGGGGAAAATTCATAGGATTCCCGAACACTAAATTTTTATATTACCTGTTTTTAAAAATTACCAAGAATTCGTCACTACAATCTCTCTTTTCTCTAAACTCTCAAATGGTTTTAATTGGTACCCCATTCGTTACTTAATACATTAAAGAACCTTTCGTATGTAAACTAATCGTAGAGTAAGAGACAAAGCCACTGCGCGGGCCGCGGCCAATACCTGTCCCTTTTCTGCAAGCCGGTAATAACCTATGATGAGTTATTCAGAACCGCAGTAAACGGTCCTATAGATTTTATAAATGATTGTCTTTGGAATTTGAATGAAACACAATAAATTGATAAGTATATAATGTTTTATTTTAACCATTTTTGTAGTTACTTAGGTAAACATTCATATATAAATATGTTATATAGGTACCATAAACAACATCTATAGGTACATGTATTATTTTATTAGCTATTTTCTTTTCTTTAAATTTTCTTCTAATCATTGATAATGGTTAGATACTTTTAAACTGGTTACACGTTTTGATATCTTGTTACATAAGACACTGATAGTCACATTTATTAAACTATACCTAACTAGCTACCATTATTATTTTTTATAAATACGTCATAATGTTTTTGTATAAACAAACTGTATAAATAACATTGTAACTACAAAAAGTCTGAATACATATCTCAAAACAGTTGTAAAAAAAACGTAGCAAAACTAACAAATATAGCCTAAACTTTAGGTCTAATAAAAACAGTGCTTTGTAGGAATGTCCGTACCTTATAATCATTAAAATATAAATAGGCTCTTACATCTACATTTTTAAATAAAGTAGATATTCAGAGAGCAACCACGACCTACCAATATAAATTAGGTAGGTTTAAAGAGGTAACATCGCTTGAGGATACAGATAGGTACAGTAAGCATTTATACATAATATTTATGTACCATACCTTATTTTTATATAAATGACGGATGCAACTGCACCCCAAATATAAATATTTTAAGCCTACTTTGCATGAGTAAGCCATAAGTTCCCCGAGTCTACCAGCTGATAAAGAAAACCTTATGTTTATAAGTTTTCAACAGAAACGAGACATACCTACAGAAAAGTAGCATTTGGCATGCATTACGGTGCATGCAGTTTTCCCCGCATGCGGGGCTCACGGCTTCCGAAGAATATTATTCAATAAAGCAAATCGCCTATGAATACTGTCTTGGTTTAATATTGTCGAAATATTCTGAAATATTATTGTGTTTTGGTCACTTTTTACACAAATATCTGAGTTTGCTCCTGTACAAACAGATCTTTGTGACGTATTAAACTGACAAAATTTTACATTATTAGCATTATTTTTTAATTAATGGACAAGCATTCGCCTATACAACATATTTTCGGCGAACACGGAACAGAACTCTATAAGATTGAATTTGTATTTTCATAAAACGAACGATAGGTTCCAGAAGAAACACGTTTATCACAGTATCATGTTATAATGAACGATCTAAAATTCGTGTAACTACCTACATTAGGTGTCAGATTGGTCCTTTACATTTAAAAATCTAATCGGGTTTTTTTTATACTTTCGTCAATCCAATTTTCGACATTTCGTTTAAGACAAACGCAATCTAAATCCAAATTCTTTCAACAACGACGGTTCAGTTCGACATTTTCTCAGAGGATTCTACGTAAATACATGAGCAAAGTTTCTGTAGGAACCTTAGGATACAACCGGAGAACGAATGGTACATTTCAGGCTTGCTCTTCCATTTGACACACAGATAGTAAACTGGGACACCAGAGAGGAGTATAGCTACACCAATAGCGGTGTCTATAGGTCGCGTAATGGCTGGTATGAATACTAAGCAGCCAATGGCGATGAGGAACAGGTACGGTATGACGATGTTAACCTTGATGGGTCTCGGTATGTCCGGCTTGACGCGCCGGAGCCACAGCATGCCCACGACCGAAGCGCCCACGGACAGCCACAGCGTTTGAGAGAAGTAATTGATGAGATCAAACACGTTGCTCGTCGTCAACATCAGGAGCGAGAAGAGACACTGGAAGTGTAAAAATGCCCAATATAACTCAATAAGTATTATGGTTGCTACTTCGCCTCTTAGCAAGCTCTACACAGGGCACCGATGGTGTTTAACTTTAACAGTTACAAATCAATTGCATCGCGACCTCTTACCGCTTAATAGCGTTTATAAATAATAATTTAGCAAATCAGTTAGTTAGCAATTGATTAAAAGTTTAGAGACGTTTATAAATAAGAACGTAAAAGTGACAATAACTAAATAAATATACCTTCGAAAATACAGATGTTTAGCTACTTACAGTGAACATAAGCGAAGGTATGGGCGTCTGCTTCTTAATGTGAAAAAGTGAGAAGAAAGCAGGCATGTGTCCTTCTTGCGCACCGGTCGCGAACAGTCGAGCTGAGGTGAACAAGACTCCGTTGACCCCGCCGAATGTAGACAGTGCCACGAATACGGGGATCATCCAGCTCCATCCGGCGAACAAACGATCGCCGAACACCTGCCGAAGTAGAAGAAAATAATAAGACAAATGAATAACTTTAACATGGATGCTACTCCGCTAGCTACTCCGCGAAATTTAAAATTCCTTGTTATTTTTCGTCCAATTTACATGTCAGTGTCAAGTTGTATATTGATTAAATATGATTGGCGACCGTAACAAATCTGGCTTGACAGAATCACCAATGCAACCCTCTAAGTGCATTTAATCCCATTGAATGACTTTTTCACAAAATAGTCACTGACTTGCGAATTGCAAACAAACCTAAGAAAATTTGAATTTAATTCCGTCGCATCGAGCAGCCAGCTCCACTCCGCCCGCTGACGCTGGCTGTATTACCTCCGTGCTAAGGCGTGACCTATTAAACTATAGCCTAACACGTGAATCTCAGTTGGGATGCGGGACAACATTCGTACGCAACGATTATGTCGTGCGTCTTGTGTCTTCGCTCGCGGCTTCAGCCACGCGGGCGAAGCCGCTGGCAAAAGCTGGTTTGAAATAAATGATTTGACTTTGACCTTGGCACGAACACTCGCGTACCTTCTTAATCGTAATAAGAATCAACGCTGGAAGTCACGTCCCACATCTAGCGCGGGTTTCGTCTGTGTGGCCAGAGCTTTATCTTATACCTAGGGCTGGCAACGAAAGAAGAGGAAGAATAAAAACCATTGTTGCAACCATATTGTTATAAACCAAACATGATCGAAATGCATTCATAGCCTAATTAAATGTGAAAGTTTGTATGTTTGGATATTTAGATGTTTAGATGTTTGTTACTCAATCACGAAAAACGGCTGAACGGATTTAATAACTTATAGAATACTTTTTATCCCGATAGTAAGTTCCTATGGGATAATTTTCGACCTCCACTCGGGCGTAGCCGCTGGCAGAAAATAAATAAATAAAAATTACATAAGATTAAAAAAATAATTGTAAATTACATAAGCTATTGTGAGTAGGATCACAATATATATTATTATGGCCTATGTAATGTAAGTTCCTAATTGGATCGTACTACAATCCGTTGGATGAGTATTGGGTATTGTACCTACCTACTGATATTTTGTTTAGGAATTCAGGGAGTGGTTTTTATTGCAGATGATGACAATCCGACCCATGAATAGGTCCTATTTGAATTTTGCACAAACCGAATCGATTCTGTGTGTTACTCTTGGTATTCACCACATTCTACTACTGCGTAGATTACATTAAAATGTCGTCATAACAATTTACTATAGTCATAAAACTGAGGCCTCAATACATATTTAATTAAATGGTCCAGCTATTTATGTATTTAATAAATCAATCAGTAACTGTCAAACTGTCTAATGGAGGACATTCATTCAAAGATAGTGACTGTACTAGACCGCATAGTACGTAAATGGCTACTTCAATGGACGCTCATGCCGCTGTGCATGGAGTCTTAGAGCATTTAATATATCGAGACGATAAGGTATACACAATATTTATAGTTGACATGATAGTTGTTTCTGGATAAAAATTATGGCCTACTAAACTGTAATAAATAATAAATGATAAATGATTTTATTTCTGTAAGTAAGTTTGTACAAACACTTTTACACGTCAATCATATTTTTAAAACTAGATGAGGTAATGTAGTCTGTTGTAGGAATATTCCTTTTCTTACAGATAATGTCAGATGATGATGTATTGTTTTGTAAGTTGAGTTGCTTCTGGCAAGCATAGCATAAGCGAGCCTATACCAGGGATGGCGAACTAATGGCACGCGTGCCTTTGGCGGCACGCAACAAAATAATTTGGGCACGGCAGCCTAAGTCACATTAACAAACATAGAAATCTGAGCGTGATAAGTTCATCTTCTCTCTAATTTCTGTCATTCTTTTAAAAACAGTACCTATATTACATGATTCCAGTTTAGCTTGCATTCTGCTAAAAGTTAATAAACCTACGAGCTTAATACTAGACACCAGCCCTCTTATTTATAAACGTTGCTTTAAGTTAAGAGATGTTTAAACGACAAAAATGTATGGTTAAACAGACGCTACTCATTACTTAACTTTATGCAACGTTTATAAATTAATATGGGGGCAGATGTTGCACTAATTTGTTCTTTCATATAAATAAGCTGGTGTGATGTTGAGTACTGTATAATAGTAGGTACAAGTCTATTTCTGTTTGCAAATAAAGACTACCAATTATTGTGAAAGTATTTAGTTTTTTTCTAGTAGTCAAGATTGTTTGTTGGAACGTCAATGCCATATTGAATTTTTTCTTGAAAAAAAATGCCTCGTAGAGGTTAAAAGGTTCGCCATCCCTGACCTATACTGTTCCCACAGCTGGGACACAGGCTTCCTCTTTGTGAGAGGGAGTGAGCTGTAATCTACCGGCCAAGTATCCCTGGCTTCCGGCAAATAAATACTAATTCTTTCTTCCTTTCCTTTAGGTAAATAATACCTAGATCCCACTACTCACGGGTAGCTGCCCATGTAGGTAGCTGCGCATGTTTTCATCGTAAAAATCAGATAGCTGTCACAGAATTTTAAAGAAGGCACGGAATAATTTTATTGACTAAAACATCCTTTTGCACGAGTATAAAAACGTCCACCACCGAGATAAGTAGGTACGTCTGGATAAAGCCTACGTAGGTATAATAGTCGAAATGATGACGATAAAGAATTCAGGGTGGCAGGGACATTCACGAGCAGCCTATTACTAAGTACAGACGCCAGCACATCAAGCTACCCCAAACTGCCAAATTTTCCCAATTGAACATAAACCAAATCCAGTTCGGAATAAAGTTGTAAATCTATCAAAGAAATTTGACAGATTGGAGTAGCTTGATGTGCTGGCCTCTACACACACATGGTACATGATCTGAAACCCCATACTTTGAAATTTTTCGTCGGTTATGAAAAAAAAAGTGGCACTCCGGGAGTGAAAACTTGGACAATTAGGTACGTGTGTATTTTTTGAAGTGTCGCGAGTTCAATAGTTCTTTCCCATCTCAAAAAATGCCCGACCCACCTAAAGAAGTTTTCACTAAAAAAAAATTCTACTGTTTCATAGAAAAGTGCAATACCTACGCGGTCAAAATGTGTGGAACAGCTAGTTTCATTTTAATGACAGACGAAAAATTTCAATGAATTCATAATTACAGTTTGGACGTCACTCTGTCTGTACAATGTGAATTATCAGTTAGAGTTAAATCTTTTCAATCAAATGTTACCTACGCTATAAAGAGTAAAATATTGTCCACATTCCATGAGGATAAAGTTCGTCGGTATCTCAGTTAGGCACTAAAGCTGTAAACAACAAGTAATGTAATTCGCATGCGTCCATGACCCTATCACAAACCTTACATTGTCACTTGCATTGTCGCCATGCTGGGCTCAAACACGTTCCTATTTCACGACCACAGATTGCATCATCTCTGCTGTCTTTGCAATTTTCCTGGTCTTAGGCTATTAGATTAACGCTCATACGCAACAGTAATGTAATAACTTGAATTGCACGGCATGCGGCAACAGTAGTTACAAGTCCATATTATGTTAGTAGGTGAATACATAAAGCTACTCGTATGTTAGTAAAATTTAAAATTGTTATTATTTTGGATATGCATGAGCGACCAAAGTCTCAGGATTTGGCTGTCCACTCTGTCCGACACCACGCTCAGAAGGGTGTTGGTGCTAGCCCTTACCCGAGCCCACAAGGAGGCCGTTCTTTTGCGAAGCACCGCCTGGAAGCCGTCCGTGCCGTGGTCGGCAAACATGCCGGAGGCACTGCACGTCCATGGGAGCCCCAACAAACCCCTGAACGCGTTGTTATACTGGGCGCGCAAAGCATTGTAGGCTTTTTTAGTGTAATTGCTCCACAGGTTACACGTGTATAACGCTTGACAATATCTTTTGAATAGCGTGACTTTAACGCCATGTGAGCATCGCGAAAACCTGCGAGAATGCATATAACCTATACCTTGCCTATTACTTTTTTTAATCCACTGTACATTTCACATGTCCTCGATTTTTTTGGTTCTAAACAATAACATAACTTGTCTATGGTGGTTTCTTCACGATGTTTTCCTTCACTGTTTTGAGAGCAGTGGTGATGAAATAATTTACACAAATTAAAGCACCTGTCTGGGCTCGAACCTACGACCATCAACTCGTAAGTCGCGGCCGTTACCACCGAGCCACCATCGCTCTCTTTTACCACTTCATAAACTTCAAAATTGGAATTGTGCATCACTATCCTAGTTTAAAAAGTAGAGGTGTAAGTCCTACTTACTTGAAATTAGTTTAAATGTTTCTATCACTTAACAAATAACCTAATAAACTATCAAGGTTGCTGTTCTATTCTAGGTTCGTGTACCTACTTAAAATTCTTGAGGAGGCCATATATTTATTGGTTTTGTCAATGCCATTGTCTTACCAATAACTCAAGGTTATCGATCATTAACTTAATCATTAGCTTGAATTTGCTAAATCTATGGAAAATCGTGGCGGATAATGTCACTTTCTCCCTATGTAAAATGTACTCTGTGGTCACTTTGTATAAGTGGCGTCCATTACAAACAATGTTAGTGAGACGAGATGTGATAAATTATAGGGTATCTACATTTCAACGAGGTGCTTATAGTTGCCAATGCGGTTGATAGAAACTATAATGGTATTGTGAGTGGTATTGTGATATGATTCTAGAGCCCCTGGCGTAGAAATATGTAGTTCGTTGTTTATAAAAAAAAACTGCTGTTGCATAGAAAAGTATATATTTCTCAACACCTAACCGCGGTCAAAATGTATGGCATAGCATTTTTTTTATAAACAGTGAAAAATGTCAACACATGAGGTTCACAATCTTGTATGAATCCATGGTTGTGCCTCGACCCCGATGTCCCTTCCACCTTGTATGATAAAAAAGCGCAGAATAGTTTAATCAAGATCATTTTCACACAAAAAAAATAAAAGATGCTTACCGCAGCCACCGCAGGATTTGACATCATTTCAAGCTTGGTGACGACGGCAAAGTAGGCCAAGTTTGCCAACACGTAGATAATAGTCACCATGGGCATGGCGATCCATATCGCGCGGGGCAAATTCCTGAAACAGAATGGAATGAACTTATAGCACATAAAAACTTATTACTCGCAGTGTGGAATGCTGGGAATTTCACTTATCATAAACATGGTAATTTTAGCATGTGGAAATTGAAAAATTACATTTTCATTCTTAGACTTGGATAGGTAATCTAATATCAATGAACGAAACAGGATTACATTAGTAAGTCTTTAGATTATAGCAGATAATGAGGCATGGCATATACCTACATTTAGGATATTATCTCCATCCAAAACGATAGAAGATCGAGTTTTATTTTATAGCGTAAGATTGCATAAACGATTCTGAATTTATTTAATTAAGTACCTACTAGAGATTTTGGCAAATTGTAAAATATAAACAAAACTATTTGTTGTTTAGTGCCTACTTGGTGTGTACGTATACAACGATTAAAATTCGTAGAAACGTGTATATTTTATCTGCTGACCTTCGAAATATGAACCTCTATCAATATTTAACAATCTAATAATAATATGCAAAGTGGATCCAATGTTTACGTTAAAATATTAATCACGTTGAAAATGTCCGATGAGTCAACAGTTCATCGCTGATTTTGATAACATGATAAAATAAATGCATCGTTGAGTAAATGACGGATATTGGCGGTCAGCCAACTGTGATAAAACTATAAATGAAATTCCCAATTTAATGTAATGGCGTGTTAAATTACGTTCCACGCTCCCGATCTTTTCCAAAGTAAAACTTACTTTATATATGGTTTTGATACGATGATATGATTACTAGGGATGTGCTAAGTGCGCTCATTGCTTTTCTAATCGATTAGACATGCATGAAGTTACGTGTGAACTTTAAAAGTGGATATCCTTATTAGCCTTTTAAATTATAGGGAGAGAACCTGTGGAACCATTAAGAATCCCGAAAGCTAATATTGTGCGAGCTTACAATTTATTAAAAAAACCGTGTCTACGTCTAGTGATCATTTATTTGATTTGTAACCACACAGGAAGGCTGATGAAGCATCGCTTTAACTACAAGCGATTTATCGAATTTTCAAAAATATTAATGGAAGCTAAATTAATTAGGTAACTAAAGGAAAATCACCGTCTTATCGCAAGAATTTTTCAGACTTTAATTTCGTAGGTTGCTTTACATGCCATTAACATCCATTTATAGTACCTAGGCGATTGGTACTCTAACCATTATCAACGCATTTGCGAAAACAAAACCATTTAATTGAACCTATTCTCGCAGAAAAACATATCAGCTTTGCTGCTATTCGAATACACCTCAATGAGCTTAAGGTGAAACCCTAATTGCTCTCACTGCCATTTTGTCGCTAGATGGCGACACATCCACAATTTCGAACATTTTCAATTTTTACACCTATCATAGAAATTTTTAATAAACAACTTTATTCTTAGCGGAACCTAGGGCATTAACTTGATTTTTTTAGATCATCACTGTGCTTGTTAACTGGTATCATACAAAGATTAGAACATAATAATGATTTAGCCGCATGAATTTACTCTTTACACACACATGCAAAATAAATAGTAGTAACTTCCGACTCCACTAGATGTCGTTTTATTCAAACATGGTTGGAAATTAAAATGTCCAGATGGCGTTAATATAAAGAAAGAGGACCAAATTATTTTTAAGATGAATATCCTTACATTATAGCAAAAACCGAAAACAAATATTAATTTACTAATTGAGCATACTTTAAATTACTAGAGGATTGTTATGTTCCAATCTACTTCTTAATAATATAATTATTGGGATATGCATACTTTTGTTTCTAGGCTCGTTATCAGATACCTTTTCACCATAACAAATTATTTTGGGTAATAAAGGTATATTGTACCTATATAGGTTGTTGTAATGTGACTGAACCTAAATAGTACCTAACGTGTAAATAAATTGTGACCTATACTAAATAAATAAAAGATTATGTATTCAATTGTAAAGCGTTTTATTGTATCTTACTATAAATCAATAATATTTATCTATGGTTAATATTTTCATACAAATATCGTTTTATTTACTCTCACTGCATTTACCTAAATATTTTCTGGTTGGATTCAAACCATCGACTCGTACCACCACACAAAGATAACATACTTTTTTCAATATTATGATATTTACAATTATGATTCTGAATTTAGTATTAGAAAGAATTATGTACGTAGATTACAATTTATGTAACATCACACGTAAGTGTAAGTATCTTACACAACAACACACAAGTGGTTGCTAGCTAACCATAACATTTATGTTTCAAGAATACCCACTTATTATACAACTTTGAACAATAAATATTCTTTTACAATTGAATTGTTTGGCTGGTACCTAAATACATGAGTGAAACATATGTACACAGAAAAATCTTATAAACTAACAAATAACATAAACTATACATCGCTACGTACAAAAATAGCATAATAATTAGTCTATAATGTTCCCACTGCTGAGACTCAGGCCTCCTCTGAACAGTGGTGATGAAATAATTTACACAAAGCAAAGTGTCGGCTTGGATTCGAACCATCGACCACCATACAAAGATACATAAAAAATACTATAATAAAATATCTTCTCTTCTACATGCTACTTTTTGCTGCGCCGCCGTCGCCGCGCAGTATCAATCTTCTGCTTGTCACTTTTTACTTCCATTTATATCATTTCCGTGCGATCTGAATCAATTGCTGGGAGACACAGTTTTCGCTGCAACAAATGAATTTACAGTTTTGTTAGACTATTCTTACTGAACCCACACCTCAGAAACCTGAGGAATAAGTTAGGAAATGAGTAAGACTTATATTTTTCATACCTTTTAATTCCTTGATGTCTAGACATTTAGCATTTTTCTCAACTCGTCTCAAAATAATTTCCGGCAGTACACATGTTTTGAAAAATGTTACCAACTTCGGCATCATAGCGTTGATAAATTCCTCATCCCGGTTAACTTCTATGACAGTCAATGGTTGGGTGACAGATATAAAGCAAATGAAGTAACATTTACTCATTTTGGTAATTCGCAATTGACCCTGGACCTAGAATCAAAATAATAATAGCTGAGAAACAATCCAAGAAATACATTATATTTATACATACATGAACCAAGAAATAATGATCTTTGTTACTTACTTGATAATAATAATTATGCTTTTTGTTCATAACTAATTGATGTTCTTTCCACAGTTAGTTGATAAGCTTCAGTCTGTGGATCGGGTTGCGGCCAATTAAAATCAGCAGTCTCTACTTGCTCTGTAACAGATTCAACTCTATTAGAGCTAGAGCTGCAGGCTATGGCTTCGTAACGAATTTGTGGTATACCACGTGAATACGTTTTGGGCGTATCTTGAGCTGTGGAAGGGTTGGATAGCTGATCATGATCTTGAGTTGTATTTGGACTGAAATAAAAAATAAATAAATGAAATAGGTACAGTTATTAAAAACAATGTTGAGAGACAGAAAAATATTGATATGTCTGTACCTACCTAAACACAACAGGGCAGTCCGCGGTTTCTTCCACTACTTTTTTTTTCTTGTTACGCCATGCTTCCAGCCGGCTGCAATTTGATAAAACTTGCTCAATACACTACTTGAAACTAACCTTATCGAGCTAGCCGTTTCTTTTTTTCCTACTGTTATCGACGAGACACAATAGATAAACAATTGTCATAAATCTCCTGGAGGTATCGTAACAGACAAGGGTCTACAGAAGAAATGGCGGCAAACCAACGGCAAACGAAGACATTACATCACGGGCCAACGAGTATCAAATACACTCATAGGTACATTCACGTAAATCTGATTCGAAATCTTATGGGAATCTGATTTACTCACTAAAAATCATTAGAAGAATTTCCATGATGTCTTTTCAATGTTGCTTGCACTTTTTTCCGTGATTTTCGCGGCCCTGAATACATATGTCGTATATAGGCAAGTTTATTAGTCGGATTCATCTTAGGCAGAGATGCAATTCAATCTGTAATCAAAAAGAATAATTAAACACAACAGCAAAAGTATCGTAATTATGAAATGCTTCAAGAAATTTGTATTAGTCAGAAATAACACCACCATTTGTCACCATCAATCAAGCTGTCATGCTGTCAAGCTGTGTGTGAAAATTTGCAAAACAAGTAACAACTGACAGAACATGAAAACAGACCAAATAGAGATGTCAATCTGAGATCGATTGAGCAAAGAATCGATTTTTTGGAACAAATAAAAACGTTTTTTCAAATCGATATCTAGTACTGAATCGATACAGGGAATCGATATTTCACCCTAGAACATCAGTTTTTGTTTGTTTGAATTGTTAAGAATTGTGGTTGCGGGAAAATTACGAAGCATATCCAGTGCAAATCCTTTTGCGTAAAAATACGGATTTTTTCCAGATATGAGACCAGGAATCGTTTTTTCGGTTTTTTTTTTCAAAACGACAAGGGGCACCAATTTTTTATGTAGGGGCACATTTACAGCAGATTAGGCACCAACTATACGTTCCACTCATATAACTATAGGAGACACTTTCTTGCTAGGGTAACGTACACCCCGTAAACCCCTACAATGCGAATTTCATCGAAAACGAATGATTGATTTTTGGAAAATCATTTCTTTATTTGTGAATCGATTTTTCATATTTCCTTTCGAATCAATTCAGTAACGGATCTTTTTCAGAGAGTTTTTTTTGGTTCCTTTCGTCCCTCCCTCTGGGACAGGCAAAGTGAGTTTTTAGAGAGAATTGACGTCCCTATTAGGGGGAAATATTTGAAATTTAGAGTAGGTAGGTATGTGATGTGATGACAATCAACGAGTGTTGCTAACGTTTGATTTTGTATTTCCTCTTCTAAATCTTACACTTTTTAAAGTTTTAAGGGTAATTACTATTATAATATAACTCTGTATCACCTTCAAGCAGAAAAGCATCCTTTGTACATAAAAATAACACTTACCGTCAATAAAACACAAAAACACTTCACTTTTAAATAAAAACTCTTTCACGGATGGCACTCGTATGAATGGTTCTCAGTAGTAGCCTCAGTCACCAATTCTAAACCTGAATGGTGCTTACTACTTACTTAGCTGTTCAGACGAGCGAAATTGGAACTACAGCTACCATTTTGAGAACGTCATTTCGCTGACAGTTAAAAACCCTGAAACCTTAAATGAATGATGTACAGCAGTGGTGGCTCTGACTTGTAAGTCAGAGCCACCACTGCTGTACCTATATCATTCATCGTTTTAAATATCAGAACATCCTACAACTTACTACTAAAATACTGCCCTATGTTTTATTTCCCCTTTTTCTTGGTAAACTTCTTAGATGGCAAGACCAATTTATTTCGACGCACTTTGACGTGTGCTAATAATACTAAAATGTGCAATTGTTATGAAAAATCAATTAGGTTTGTCTGTGTATTCACTTATCTTGCTGGTTTCACATAAATTAAATATGATTCAATCAATAGATGTAAGTAGTACCTACGTGTCACCATTGCGTAGGTAGGTAATTAGAAAAAAAATAGGTAAATTTGCCTACGCTGATCGCCTGATTTAGGTATACCCTAAGTTTACATGAACTTCTATTCTCTGATTTTATTCAACCCAAACCAATGAATTAGTCCCTAACCGTGTCAGAAAATGTATTATCAGTACCTACTTACATACAGTAGAAAGATTTTTAAATCTTTAGGTACTTTATATTTAAAGTAGATATTACAATAATTAGGTACATTAGTATTGTATCTGTGTGAACCAAATGCAGATCGCAGATATTTTTTTTCACTTTCTAGCATTCTTTCTCATTCCCTAATAAAAAACATTTTAACAATCATAAAATGTAAAACCCGCGGGCAAACCCGCGCGCCGGCGCTAACTTTCTAGAAACACAATTTTGGAAACGATTCGCAAGTTGTCAAGACAATCACGCATGGACTGACTGGAGCGTTGCATCGAATCGTTCGAATTTTCGAACAGCGCCATCTATTATAAATGTTTACCGAACGTAAACTCGTAACACAACAGCAAATAGCTCTTTCTCGGTGGTTCTTTAAATTTCTGTTAGATGGCGCGATTCAGGTCACTCACACATGTAAAGATTTTTCGTTTTTTATTGGGTCTAATTCTCCTAGAAATACTGTTTTTTTTATAAAATTTTGGCGTTTGGCGAACATAATACATTATAAAGTCTCATTATACTTGCTTTTATTCTGCAGAAACCGTTTATTTACGGAGATTACAACCCCTGAAAAATGTATGGCGAGGCCTATCTAGGCATCGACCTTAATTTCCTCTCGCGTATATACTGTGATATAGGTACCTACCGAAATGTGTTGCGGTCACTACTCACTATCAACCGGCGCGAAATAAATGTCTCAATGAATAAAACATGCAATAGGAAGAGTGAGAACACTTGGTTTCAGCTACCCAATGAATAAAAGAATATCCTTTGCCAACAATCCTATGTCACTGTAATTTCTAGTTTCAATTTCCACTCTAAAACTACGGCTTGTGACAATGGCCATTTAGCAGCTTATTTGAAGGACACAGTCGTGCGCGCCAACCCTAATCGCGACGTCAAACAATAGAGGTATTTGAGGAGCTCTCCAGGGTAGCACTTCAAACGGATTTAAGAATATATCCCATGGGCAACCCTAGCCTAATACAATACCAAATCGACCTTTTATTTGCTCCACTTCGAATGACGCAACTCTTTCGCGTGTTACATAAACTTTAGAAATACGAATAACCGACTCGTGTTGTTAGCAGTATCCTTAGAAAATGCACGCTCAGCGACATTATCTACAATTAAAGAAAAGTGTCAGGTACACAGATTTATTGAGTGTATATTGAGATCGACGCACGTGTTTCTTTCACAACGATGCTAGTTACGAACTAAGGCTTGCAGAAGGCTCGTTATCTGCGTTAAAGTTATTACCAAACTCAGCGGAATTGTACCTCTGTAAAAGGTTTGTTGTACAATTACATAGCAAACGAAATTTACATAGTTAATGTTCTTTTTTTTGGAAAACTTCTCGTTATATTTTGTGTTCATTTATTGAGTAAAAGACTCACTTGTAAGGATCCTGTAGTTCTTCAGTGACGAAGTTGAGGTAGTTCCATCCCCCGAAAGCGAATAATCCTGAGTAAAAGGCGAGCGCAATGTTGCCAGCGGTGAACTCTCCCTCAAATGCTGCGTCGAAGTTTTCAGTGTGACCTGATAATTGAAAAAACAATAATTATAGCCTCCAAAATTGAGGGTCTTAAAAAGAACCATAATTGTAAAGATACGATAATTATACCAGATCTGATTTTACCGATGCATATAACACGAATGCCCGCATAGTTATTTTATAATGTACCTATTAGAGATCACATAAATATCCCATTATCACCCTAGCAGATTTAGTAAGATTAGATACGGCACGGTATTACTAGACAGCTAGGTAGTGATAAAGCACTTATTACATAGGTAATATTAAGTATTAAATCACGATATGCTCCATGAGTAGCGAAGCACATTGTCGACAGTTGTGCTTGTGAGTAATTCTGTACGTAAGTAATTAACGTAGACAGTAAAGTATTTCATCTCTAGTACATTAATAAAACTTATCAAGTAATTATTCTTGCGAGAAGGATATAAATATGGAGTACGCAACAGGCTCCAGAATTTTTCCTATCATTGCCAGACGTATCATTTATTTATTGCGTAGGTACTACATACATAGGTATGAACACAACTGCGAAGCTTATTCGATTAATAAATCATAATAATGGAAGAATGCCTCCATTGATAGCTTTGTTGGCTATAAATTAATTAATGACAGTGCTGATAAGTGACTATTGCCTTTTACACCACAACGTTGCACGGACAATGTACTTCGACTACGAATCGTTTAAAGTATTTGTAGGAAATCGATTTTTTATTATTCTTTCCTTATTTTCATTGGCATTCGAATTGCATCGCTATGCCAACACCCTACGGTCGTATGTTGCGCGCGAAACTACCCCTACACTCTACCATTAGACAATTTTTTAGTTGTAAATGTAAACTCACAGAGGATAATAGGAGCATGACGTGTTTCACGGGTCAGTGGATTATTATTTATTTATCCATGTCCCATCAATCTGCGTAGCTTTTTTCCAACTATGTAAACCAGATACCTACAGCCGAATACCAGTATTTTACATGAATGTTGTATACACGCTTGTCTGACCACAACTCAGTTACTGGGTAACGATACCCCTTGGTAAGACTGGCTGTCAAACTTTTAGGATTCTGAAAACTTGTCACGACTATCAAAGATCTAAGACTGACAGGACCAACGGCTTAACGGCTTTCCGGGGCACGGCGAAGTATCGATATACTATGTGTTGCCATGCACGAACCGACGCGGACGCGACCGTTGCAAACAGGTTAACCTACGATCGCCACGTGCGGCTGTTATTATTTAACCGCGAGCCCCTCATTCATTTATTCATGTCGCATATGGTCTTTAACTTCATAAGTCCATTCTTATAAAGGGTTCATTCATTGGGCCCATACCCACCTGCCCACACTTCTAACTTTTAAGTATGTATCTATAACTGCGGTAAGTGTTGTCTGCGAGCGAGATGACCGTGAACGTGAACGTGAATCACAAATTCACGAGAAACTTAAGAAAATAAGCATATTACTTTGTTACATAATTTATCTAAACCGAAATATAATTTGATTGTTAAGGTTAAAGTTCATTGGAGACATCCGGGTCTTCGTTTCATTAGTTTATTAGATCTCAAGTATCTAACTTTGTTTTTTAAAACTACCGTATTTGTAAGTCTTCCTACTGCCGATGTTGTAGGCGCCATGGAATTAGTAAGAAGGTACCTACTTATACAGGGTAAATTTCTAACCAGTACGCAAACTGTAACCATGAATTCAACATATAATTCTAGACCCCCTAGCGTAGAAATCTTTCGTTGCAATACCTACGCGGTCAAAATGTATGGAACATCTTTTTTTAATAACCGACGAAAAATTTCTACGCTGTCTAGAAAGATATACTGAATTCATGGTTACAGTTTGCGCACTGGCGGCACTGGTTAAAAGTTTATCCTATACATATAGGAGAAGTGATAGCCCTGTGGTATCGGCCTCGACATACGAATCGCGTGTTATAACCTAGACATGTTATACATTTTTGTATAAATTAATTTCATCACCACATCACACGCTCTTAAAATTGTGAAGAAACCGGTATATGCTAGAATAAAATATTCGAAGACGTGACACCCACCAACCCGCACCGGCCCCGCGTATTGAACTATGGCCCACTCCCTCTCACAGAAAGGAGGCCTGTGTCAGCAGTGGGACTGTGGGATCATTACAGGCTGATTGTGATGATGATTTTATTTATTTATTAAAATCTCCCTTACAACTATCATTACAGGTGTATACCTAATGCGATAGCGCGATCTTAAAGTGAACTTACAATTAAAAACTATGAAAAACGTAACAAACACAATATCAAAAAAATAAGAAAAAACAACAACATAAAGTCTAATCTACACTATAACATAAAATAAACAACAGTATTTTTGCGAATTCACTCAAATGGCATGTGAATACATCGACCTTCGAGTGAACTGCGTTAATGATGTATTCATCATTTATATGATTATTTGTAAATAGGCAACTGACAGATATTCGTAAACGCAGAACAGATATTCGTTAACGCAGAACGGAAATTCGTTAACGCAGACCTACTAGGGTATCTGATAGCAGATAGAGGTACGCGAGGTACAGCAGTCAACGAGGGTCACGTAGATTTTGATACTCGTTTTACAATATTTGTATTATAACAGTATAATTACTGACCCTTCGAACTTTCTTTTCAATACTTTCCATAAAAAGAAATGTACTTCCTCATCACTGTTTTCAAAACATTTATTTGTAAGAGAATGTCGACACGACTGACAAGTTGTTAAGAAGGGAATTATTGTTATCGAGACGGCCCTTCAAACTTTCTATACTTTCTATTTCGTTCGTTATCAAAGTAATCAGAAAAAAATTTGATTACGATTTACTTTCTCCATCGGTACGTGAAACTTTTCTCATTATTGTGCACTGAATATTTTAACGGAAAATTTTTTTACTATTGAGTCGATTGCTTTTTTTTTGCCAAATTGGCCTGCACCCTAATTGCGTAACACACAATCAATTATAATCTGTTTTATTTTGACAGTTCAACAATATTCATTGCGTTATTTACGTTGTTGAGCAGACACATTTTTCGAACATATGACGCAATGGATTAGCAATTTGTTTCAAAATGATTCAGAGGCCCTAGTGTGAGTTTCATTTAACCATCTGCACCAAACGCAGTGAGCGCGTTCGGCGTTCCGATTGGCCCTGGATTGGTGACGGACCAATCAGAGCGCCAAACGCGTTCACTGCGTTTGGTGTAGATGGTTAAATGAAACTCACACTAGGGCCTCTGATTATGATTAATCGTGCATTACGCAATTAGGATGCAGCTCTTTCCCTCGTCCTCGCCTGATTGGATAAGCTATGGATGAGGTCTACGATGGAACGATCGTACCCAGAAGATGCCTGTTCACTCTTGCTGTAAAGGCTAACGGTATTTATGATTACTAATAGTAGTCCCATTGGACGAAATTCGTCCACAATTCATTTAAATTCTAAGTTTAAACTAATGCATTATTATTATATACCGTGACATTTTAGTCGTCTTACAAAGGTGGTCCACTCAATGTATCCGACTCAATGTATTTCGTTCCTATTTACACTTCCATAAAACTTGATGGTTGCTTAGGTACATGCAGGCAGTTGTGTCAAACCTCAATGTCGATGTTATTTACCGCGTCGTAATGATGTACCTACTTAGGTACGCGAGTATTTCCTGCGGAATACTCTACCCACACTCCACAGGCCACAGTGCCCACGCCAGTCAATCTAGCTGAGCTATCGGAAGCTAACAACGAAGTCCGTCACTATCATTAATCTATCTATCAACTGAGACAAGCGAACTCCTTAAGTGTCTTACTCATAATACTCAAAATAAACTTACGAGTTTTTCTCATAACCAGAAACGGTAAACCGAAAGACCCTTTAATCATTCGACATTTATCAGAACTACCAGGCAACTGGAATATTTATCTGCAAAGATCGCTAGTAGTGGGGAATATTTCTTCAACCCCGCTTTAATTAAACGGTTTTGTGATCAGTCTGTGTTCTGTCCAAAGAACACACAAAAGAACACTATTGCTTGTATACCACACGTGAATTACAGAGCTGCTCCTAAAGATACCAAAAATATATGTATGTAGTATGTTATTTTTATCGGGACAGATTTCAGTCAGAAACGTCATACCTACGCTTAAACGGAGTCCACCTGCCAGCATCGCAGGTGGACTAAGACAAAAGTCGTCAACTCCGTCACCAACATATGTACGTACGTTAGCCATAAATAGACACGGAGTACCAACTGCCTCGTGGTCTGCATGGCCTACAAAGATTATAACGATAAGTACGTGCTCTTAATTAATTAAACTATTACACTATCTATCAGCTTTTGGTAGAATATACAAATACGACTGCGTAAAAATAGACATGATCTATTTTAAAGATATATTGTTGTACCTAAGTATTATATGTACTTCATCATCATCATCATCATCATCATCATATCAGCCAAAAGACGTCCACTGCTGTTCATAAGCCTCCCCCAAAAGGGGGGGATTTGACATAATCGCCACGCTTGGCAGACGGGTTGGCGATCGCAGTATGGTGGTCAAATGCGTAGAGAACGCTGCTGCCTATTCTCTAGTAAGTCCCTTAGTCGCCTTCTACGACACCCATGGGAAGAAATGGGATGGTGCTATTCTTTTACGTCCGGCACCACACGGCACATATTATATATGTACTTATTCTCAACTTATACAGGATAAGTTTTTAACCAGTGCGCAAACTGTAACCATGAATTCACCATATCATTCTAAAAAAAAATCAGCTGTTTCATACATTTTGACTGCGTAGGTATTGCACTTTTCTATGAAACAGGTGTTTTTTTATACTATAACCGACGAAAAATTTCTACGCTAGGGGGTATACAATGGTATGCTGAATTCATGGTTACAGTTTGCGCACTGGTTAAAAACTTACCCTGTATTTAGCGGGATTTTTTTAACTCTTTAGATTTCAGTATAAAATGGCCTGCACTACCCCGCATAAGTCGTATATTCCGTTGCCGAATAGATCAGTGACAGCACAGCCCTTTTAAGTATACTTGTGTAAGATAAGCATGAAGTCAACCAAAGTGATTCTGCGAACTTCTCGCTACATTAATCATGTCATAGCAACTCCTTAGAAGCTTCCGAGTAGGATGCAATACAATAGGCTGTTCTATCTGACCTTGGTCTATCATTCATTCTATCAGTTGACCCACAAAACGGTTATCGATGAAGGAAGTTATACCTACGTCCCTATGTGATGTGCATGCGTTGACGCGTAATCGTACATAACATAACGCCTTATCATTAGACTATCGTATCAATCATTGTTATTACCGTATACATAAATTAGCTCATCACATATTTCCGATAAAAACATTTAAATTGATGTATTTTGTTCGTACATCCTACTGATAAATATTATCCTACTTCCTACTAATATTATAAATGTGATGCTCGTGAGGATGGACGGACGGATGTTTGTTACTCTTTCACGCAAAAACTGATGATCAGATTTGGATGAAATTTGGCAAACAGATAGTTTATAACCTGGATTAACAATTAACACATAGGTTAGGTACTTTTATCCCGGTAGTAGGTACGTTCCCGTGATTTCCGACCACCATGTAGGCGAAGCCGCTGGCAAAAACTAGTACGTAGTAAGAATAATTCACCACCTGGTTAACTCGTAACGTTTTGACATAATACGGAATATCCCTGAAAAAAATCTTATTACTGGAAAACCTGTAAGTCTAGACGGTTTGAAGATTTGGAGTTGAGTAGGCGAACGAAATTGAGGATACACGTAGCTGATTCCTTATCTCTCCAGTTACAATGTCATTAATCATCATCAACTTACCGATGCAGATATAGTAGATCCCTGAGATGATGATGACGACTAACGCCAGCAGCTTGGATGACGTGAACACATCCTGTATCCGCATGGTCCAGCGCACGCTGATGCAGTTGACCGCTGTCAGGATACCTGTGAAGCAAAGGATCAGGAATTAAAATTGAAATATCTTAAATTAAATAAGTCTTTCGAAGTATTGTGTTCTTTCTAAGCAATAACTATATAAACATTTATAAGGAAAAACCCAAAAGGTTCTACAAAAAGTTTTTTCGTGAACCGTTACCTAAGGCTATGTTAACTTTAAATAGTGTCGTTATGAGCGATAATAGTTCTTATTTCAATCCGATACGGGTTAAACTCTGTTGTAATAAATTCGAATAATAAATGAGCATGCGTATGTCGCAAATATGCAAATAAATTCGTATAAAATTAGATACTTATTAACTATTTAATAATAAATAATCGATCACTGAATGCAGTTTGGCATTTGAAATGTATGGTATATTTTTGATTATAATTGTTATTGAAGGGATAAACTGCTTTTAAAGATAATTAAGAGGTGACTTTGATGATTTTTGATGCATTAAAGTAGATACGTTTAATTATGTTTTGAGTTCCATCACCGTCATCAAAAAAGACTTGAAAATATCATTTTTTGTTTTTGCTTTCAAAATTATTTACATTTAAAGAGATACACTGCTTTAAAAAACGACCTTTAAGACCGTTTTCAAGAAATCTCCACCTTAATTAGTTTGCCATAAAAGGCCAACACAGTTCCAATTACCAATGCTAACTGATAGCACCGCGTTTGTTAGAGTATAGGTATAATGTTTATGTTCAAAAGGGATTTTATTTGGTAAAAAGTATTCAAATGTTAACGTGTCGATGCAATTTTTGATTGAATTATGCAAATGCTAAAACACTGCGTATTCAATACAGCCAACAGCCAACACACTACCATGAAAACGGAGAATATATAATCAAAAATGAGATAAATCACAGTTGCACGAATGGAGAAATTAAAATTTATAATGTCGCGTCTGGAAACATCAGGGTTCCGGTCAAGGACACACCTCCTATATAACATAAACAGTTTAGCATTAGCTACTCTTTCAAACAATTTACTAATGCATCAAGCATGGCGTTGCGATGACAGCACACAAATAGGACCAATATGCAAATTATATTCGTTGCAAAATAAATTGTTCTAAGTGATCCACTTTCAGCGACTCATTAGGTTCGTTTAAGTACGTCACATGCTTCGAGACAAACAGTTCCGAATCATGTTTCGGTCAGACATGTAGCTACTGCAAATATTTTGTTATAATTATAAGATACCGTGGGTCTCAGGGCTCTCAGGTTTCCGCTAACGATCATATACCTCGTACACACGGCTACACCTACACATGAAGCTATACATTTCCAGTATAAACTGATCTCGCATTGTATAGGATTTCCGTACAGAGCGAGATCAGCGTAAACTGGAAATGTAAAGCTTGATGTGTAGCCGTGTGTACCTACGGATAACTTAAATATTACTTTTACTATTAAAGTATTTAATTTAAGGCGCAAACTGCGAGGTGAGATTTGACACAACAATTTAATTTAAGTACTTACATAGTATGGTAAGTCATCCCTACTAATATTATAAATGCGAAAGTAACTCTATCATCTGTTACGCTTTCACGGCTACACGGCTGAACCGATCGTCATGAAATTTGGCAGAGATATAGCCTGGGATATGGAGAAGGACAGAGGCTTTTTTACGTGATAACCGAAATCTACGCGGGCGGAGCCGCGTGCAAAAGCTAGTAAACAATAATTTAAATACCAAGTAATAGAAAGACCATCGTCAGCATTCAAACTAAGTGTTGATAAGTAAGTGAGCTCTAATACTTTCATACCTTGCAGGGTTTCTCATTAAACAGTCACGTTACTTACTTACACATTTACACCAGTAAAATACTCCAAATTATTTTATTCATAGTGTTCGTTTTTAGAACTTATAAACCCGCTCTTAAGTAGATATTTTTATTTTTAAGATTGTTTCACAAAGGTCAGACGCTTTATCATTATCATCTATATTTATACAGGGTGTAATTTTAATCACCGTTAACTTCATAAGGGGTAATTGTACTCATCATTATCAGCTGTTCCTTACATTTTAACGAATTATGCGAACATAAATGTAGGGAACAGCTGATTTTATTTTCGCGGTTTCAGGTTTGGGCACATAGTAAAAGTTGTTCATAATGATGAGTACAATGACCCCTTATGAGGTTAACGGTGATTAAAATTACACCTTGTATATGTACTTACATGGTATTTAATAAGTGGCTTTTAATGTGAGTCTGTGTGACCCGTAGACTATACCTACTCTCTTCTCTAAACTACACGATGGATTTTGAAGCGGTTTTCACCATCATTTCGAGCATTGATTCCGAAAGGTTTGTGTTCATAATACAAAAAATTAGATAGGGACTTATAGTATAGAATATAAGGTTATGGAGGTCAGATAGGCAGTCACTCCATGTAAAACACTGGTACTCAGCGTCATCTGGTTAGACTGGAAGCCAACCCCAACATAGTTGGGGCAAGGCTAGGCAGATGATAATGAGGTACTTTAACTACTTATAGACCAGAAATCTTAATGACATGTTGCCATTGCACCCGTGCGTAGCAGGGCTAATCAACAATAAAAGGTAATTTGATAATGTGGGCCTTTTCAGTAGACGGCTTCTCAGTACGATGACGTGTACGTGGTGAAGGGTGGGCGTTTTGGGGGGATTTTGATTTTGACACGATAAAGATAAATCTGTATAACTAATTACCTTTAAACGAGCAATTCTTGTATATATACACCGTGACATTTTAGTCGTCTTACAACGGAAGCCCACTTCATGTATCCAATGACTACTAATCATTAATAATAAAAAATGATATTTTTGAACATTTGCATAATTAAAACATTTGCATAAAAAAAAAATCACTAAGACGCATGACGTAGTTTGAAACACCCTGTTATGGAGATGGAATGAATGATGGAATGTAATGGTAGGTAGGTAGATATCTTCTACCGATTGATATGTAAACTTTATTAACAGGGAGGGTGTTTCATAATTCTAAAGCATTATTTATTTTTCTTTGTACCTATTATCTTAATTAATGGTAACAATATTTTAATTGCGCTTAGAGGTATTTGTGACGGATACATTGAGTGGACCACCTTTGTAAGACGACTAAAATGTCACGGTGTATATATATGTAACTATATATAAATCTGAATCTCGGAAACGGCTTTTCATGAAATTTAGTATGCAGGTGATTTCGGGGGCGATATATCGATCTAACTAGGTTTCATTTTTAGAAAAACGTCAAACCAAAAAAAAAACCGAGCAAAGCTCGATCATCCAGATAACAAGTCGCGAAAAAGCGATAAGATTACCTACCGTAGATATACTCAAAATCCACTTATTGAGAGCAATGCGTCAACAACTGAATCTAGAACATAATATTTTGTAAATATGTAGAGGACTGAAACTTGTCTTGAGCGGGTCAAGCGGGAGGTTTGAATGCGAAAATGGCTCGGGCAACAGGTAGGACCTAGCTGCTATCATCTTACTTCCCTATCCTAATTAATATTATAAATTTGAATATTTAGATGTTTGTATATTTGTAACTCAATCACGCAAAAACGACTGAACGGATTTGGATAAAATTTGGCACACATGTAGTTACCTGGATTAACACATAGGGTACCTAATTTATAATTTCCGACCTCCAGGCCGGCGAACCCGCTAGTAATAGCTAGAACAGCATAATCATCGCAGCTCTTTGATATACTTGCATATTCATTCTCATTAGGGTTTAGAACAAGATCTCTAGTCGTAATTTCAAGAGTCGAGTTACACTAACCGCAGCCTGAACATGTCATTAGATCAAGCTCTGCGAATTAAACGCGTTGTGGAAACTAGGTTGCATAAACGTTACCTACTATCATGAGTACTCACGGCTACACATCAAGCTATACATTTCCAGTATAAGCTGATCTCACATTGTATAGGATTTCCGTACAGTGCGCGTTCAGCGTAAACTGGAAATGCATAGTTTGATGTATAGCCGTGTGTACAAGGTGGGCCAAGAATGAGACACAAATACATGTTTATATTAGTAGGCAAATAACTCTGAAATTGGCGCGTGTTTTCCTTAAACACAAGGAAATCTTTAGCGACTCACATGTATAAATCTAGCCAGGACATACCAGGATTTCAATCGTTTATTTGTCATTTACAAACGGAAAACTTCACAAGACACATATACACAGAGACGGCAGCTATAGGTAAACTAATTTACGCCAGCATTGACTGAGAAGATGGAGGTTAATTTTCAGAGCAGTTCATCTATCAACAGCAATTGAGTTAAGTGGAGTTTCCGCCGAAAGTTCCGCCCCGAGACGCAATGCAATCAAAGAATTAAAGGCCTTCCTATTCCTATAGATTTTCATTTATCTTTCTTGGCTTCAAAGTAAACTGATCAATGACTGATTTGTTTTTCTTTAAAGTTGAAATGGAATTCCCGATGGTATTTTACTTTGAATTTTACTTGTTGGAAAATTCTCTTTTTACCACTTCATTGAATTCGATGGTAACATGAAATGTTGGAGACCTACATACTATTGGAGATGTGTTTTAGCAATAGAGTGTAACAATAATTCCTTTGGGTTTTGAGTGGTTGCGAAAAATGTGCCGATTTTGTGGCATTTATTAAAACAAAAACAAACGAAATCAATACCTAGCTACCTGAGTGAGTGATCATTCACTGACTGATTCATCAAATAAGCAAGCTGAATATAGGTTATTTTGTAATGTAGACAAGGCATACATCAGTGCAGACATCATTGTTCCGTGCGGTGCCGGACGTAAAAGAATAGCACCATCCCATTTCTTCCCGTGGGTGTCGTAGAATGGACAGCAGCGTCCTCTATGCATTTTACCCCTATACTGCGATCGCCAACCCGCCTGCCAAGCGTGGCGATTATGGCAAAACTCCCAGGCCCCCAGGCCTATGTCCAGCAGTGGACGTCTTTCGGCTAAAATGATGATGTGATGATGAGACAAGGCATTAAGCCATTCGATTTTTCGCAAACTCCAACAGGATAGACCATGCAGCGTAGATAAAGTTACTGGCAACGTAGGTACTATCTTTGACTAACAATTGTAGGTACCTACTGTTTTAGGGAACTCCCTGTCCCTGCAAAATAGTAATAAACACTGCTGTGATGACTATTTAAGTAACAATTCCATATAAACCTGAATCGCATTCTGACCACGTGAATTGAGGAAAAATGGTAAACGCCACCACATACCTGAGGCCCCACATTTTACGCATACCTACAGTACTATAAATAAACTTATTAATTTATTCATGACCTATGTTAGTAGGCACGACTGCCACTAATAAATTACCAGGATCGCTTGCACCCACGGGATCCCATTAGTTATGGAAATAGTCAGCCACTAGGTCCCGTTAGAAATGCATGTGTAAATAGATAAATACATCGTTATCTTGATTACTATGTCCAAGGGTTGAAAGGGTAAGCAATTAATTTCGCATTAGCAAATGACTTGTATATCAGTGGGTAACGGACGATGAATCGAAGATGTTGCTAGGCCAGATTCTGACCAACAGATATAAACTTGAACCGAGGTCCTAGATGAGTGTACTGTGTCTATGCGCATTTTAAAGACAATTTTAGTTTCTTGTTCTGAGTTACCAGTTATAAATACGACAATAGTCCAACTCTGCAGTTCGTAAAAGGGTTACATGTAGGTATATAACTGCAGTTGAAACTGGTGTACGAGTTCTGCCTAAATGTGGGCAAAAAAGATGGCCGATGGGGCCGCAAGATTCTGGAGTGGCGACCGCGTACTGGAAGACGTAGTAGCGTTGGAAGGCCTTCCACAAGGTTGACTGATGATCTGGTGAGGGCCGCAGAAATCTACTGGATGCAAAAGCATAGACCCGGTCGTATTGGCGGCGCGTGGAGGAGGTCTATGTCCAGCAGTGGACTTGTTTCAGCTAAAATGATGATAATGATGATGACGAGCCTAACTGCAAGGTTAACCCTGACAGATAACTTTACACAAGTTTTGTTCAATTTTATAATTTATCTGTTAGACATTATAAAACAGGCCCCTAAGTAATATTATTATTTTTTCAGGGTTTCAAATTCTCATCCAAATCGAAAGAATTAGAGTAGACTATTCCTAGGTAGGGTCAAGTCTATAAATAAAAGAGGGGTACTGCCGAACAGTTGGTCAATCATCAGGTGCCCATACAGTGATAGGGGGCCTGCCGTTGTTTTAGTAACAATTCCGATTCAGATCTCTATTATTGCTTAGCCATCATAGAATCAAATATTTTAAGATGTGATGCCATTGCTAATCCTCTCTTTTAATTCATATTTAGTTTATTCTGTGTCAGTCTTTAGACCTTTTACAGGCGGATTTGTTTTATATTGCTTTGTTAACCTTCAAATTACAGGTAGACCTCCACCATTACTTATTTTAGTATAAATTTATTTAAGCTTTCGAGAATCGATCTATAAACGCTTGCATTTTGGCCACTTTTGGGCAACTAGTTGCTGAAAAGCAGAATGTGTTTTGAATTCTCTATGAAAAAATTTCGATAGAAGTTTTTCAAATTAAGAATGTATCTACACCAAAAAAAAAAAAACAAGTGTGTACCAGAACCGTAAATTGTAGCAGCATCGGAAAGTTACGTTGGCACACATTCTCTCGTATCGTAATAAATCGACACGCCGACTACCTATTGTTGTAATCAGCGTATTGTGGCGTGTCATGAATTAGACAACATTGTGTGTATTGTTTATCTAAAAGCCTTATTATATTACGCGATGTTCAGGAACCCATTCTCTATATCAGTCGGGTAATTACGTAACACTGTTACAGTACCACATTCATTACGTTATTTACATCTTTGAGCGGACAATTTTTTCGAAAATATGGAGCTATGGATTAGCAATTACCCTCAAAACAATAGAGAACCGCGACGATCATTGAATGAACTAGTAACTACTACTCTATCTTTACGTAAAATAAAACTACGGGCTAATTGGCTTTCTCCATAGGAAGGAAGTCGATGATTGTTTGTCCAAACAATGCTGACACCCGATCCGTGAACGAAGATCGAAAGCGTTCCCAACGGATTGTATCAACAACAACATGCCCATAAAGTTGCTTAGGAACCACTCTATCAGAGTAGGTACTGACTATTGATCAGAGAAATTCCGTTCTTTATTAGGTATGAAGAAGTCACAAGTCAGCGATGTGAGAGACCTTGCATTTAGCATGAGCTTGTATTTAGAACTACGGAATTTATAATATTTGGTATTTTTTGTAATCGATGACGTGCGTGGCTCTATATCTATCGGCCTTTGCCTGTTGATTTGAATTCAATGACTAGAATAGATTTATTAAGTTTGTAGGTCCCTTGACTTACTGACGAAAAAATACGATTTTCTATACCCACAGGCATTTTTTGTAATTACGCTTTTTACACTTGAAAACCTTTTACAACCAGTTGCAAAGAAACCTTCATGCCATTAAGATAATCTACATTTTATATCGCTTCAACTTGCACGCTCGTGTTAAAAACATACAATAAGTAAATGCACATGCTTTTATTAATCTTGCCTTTTGACGCATAAATATGAAAAACTAAAATTGTATTTGCAGCTTACGAACACAAAAACAGTGTCTTAATAACTATTGTAATTTATTTTCATTGCATATTGAGTCAACCGCTACTGGCAAAATACTGCTAATTTAAAATATCAAACAAAAAATCCACGTCGTTTATTATCAATTCAACCCAATTCATGCTGTCGATTTCATTTTTATTTACCATTATTTAATTTACTCGCGTCACTTAAAGAATATCAGGGGGAAATCAGTTCTTATTATGTTTATTAAGATTGACATTGACATCGTGCAATGTTAATCGTAAAGATCAACGGGCTGACCGGCATTATCCATCAATTTATCTTAGTATATGAGTCGTCTTCAATGCAAAAACCATACTAAAATTGTATTGCATACTTCCATAATATTCATATTATCTTTACTTATATCCTTATTAAATAATACGTACTTAAAAATAAACGCGAAAGTAACTCTGTGTGTCTTTTTCACTCCTAACCCACTAAACCAATATTATGAAATTTGACAAATAGGTAGCCTGGGTCCTGAAGAAGAACAAGGGCTACTTTCTCCTGGATATTTGTATTAAAAACAAAATACACGCAGACGAAGTCGCGAGCAAACCTAACTTAAAATTATAAATGCGAAAGTGAGTTTGTTTTGTTTGTTTTACTTTATCGCTAAAACGGCTGAACGGATCTGGATGAAATATGGCACATAGATAGACCATGACCTAGGTAAGGACATAGGTTACTTTTCATCCTGATCTAGTATCAAATACTTACCTAAGTATGGAAAACTAGAAGCACTTACATAAACAGACGGCAGCAAGAAGTTTGACCGCCAGTTGCGGTGGGTCACATTCCGGGAAGAAAGGCTTCACTACGTAGTGGCCGAAAGTGAGGGCGACTATGGCCTGCGTGGTCGGTCTGATGATGAGCAGCGCGATCCACATGCGCAGGAAGGCAGGCAGGGGCCCAAAAGCCGTGTAGATGTAGGCGTAGTCACCTCCAGACCTCGTGATGGAGGTGCCTAGCTCCGCGTAGCACAGAGCACCCAGGGTTGAAAGTAAACCGCTCGCAAGCCATATTATCAATGACGCACCAACTGACCTATGACAAAAAAAATATTATTAGTTCATGGAAAAATAGACAATCGGAATTGAGAGTGGTGCGACTTAAAATGCGAATTAATTAAATTATTAGCGTCTATCAAGCTAAATTTCTTTAATTAATCATTTTTTCTACGTTTGTCTCGTCTATGTAAAAGTTCCTGTTATAGCAGAGGGTTTGATTATCTTTCATGTTACTCCAGAAAACTAAGTGTCATCAGAACCATGTGGAAGAGCTAGGTATTCTACTGCAGAACGAAGTCATTAGTATACCTACTCGCCTCTGGCAGATGGTCTTCTAGGTATTTTAATACAGGAAGTTCCTTATATTAGTTATCCTAAATTGTTTCCTTAGCCATCCACTAACAGTGAGTTGAGTCTATTCATGGGAGACTATTTAATGCTGAGACGATTTAGTCATTAATATTAGGTAGAATTTGAGAATATGTGTGTTTTTACCTATCTATTACCTATCAAAATACTTTAATGAATGGGTAATTATATAAACTAGACCTACCTACCTACCTAAATAAACTACTAAAAGGATTGTAGATGTTGCCGTTGGTTTGCGGTCGCGTTGCGGTAAATTTTACCTAGTTAATTACGTAAGTTCCTATTTATACTTAGGGGTTGTTGTACATTCGCCACAAAGTACATTCACCACGAAAAAAGTATGTGCTAACTCGCCACACTACTATAAGGTATTAAGAGCACCCAAACCCAATGTATATACTTACCATGTCATTTAATACTTCATCATTTTGATTTGACAGAATTGTTTGTAATTAATAATATTTTTATCAGATATCAGAGGCTTTCTTTTCTCGAAAGCTCACAACATCGTAACTATCACATTATGTAGGAAGACTCATGGACTCATGTGAGATCATCTACAATACTACTCTACAGTCCTACTACTATCACTACATTCTGTTTTCCTATGCCCTTTTCTATGTTTAACTTAGATACACGTTAAATAACTCTTTCAACAGATACTGAGCTATGCGCGTCTCTACCTACGCTAGTCTCTACAGCAACTGTCTCAATTCATACAATTTCAGTAATTCAGATTATTTTCGTATCGGATGTTATAAAGCCTACCTAAAGGGTATAAAATAACCTAAATTGAATGCTTTAGTATACCTAGAAAGGTTTCAGTGCCACGGCCTACCAGTTTTAGAGTTATGAATGAATCTAGGCAAGTGTGCCAATCGTGCCTTGAAAAACTATCGTGAGAAAATTCTGAACGTGACTGCTGTACTCGTTAGGCGCTCAGGTATTATACTGCAATTACAGTACAATTACGGAACGTTTGTTTATTTTGTCATGCGTTTCGTTGCAATACGTAATTAGGTTTTGAATTCGTTGTTTTACTGTTAAGTAGCTGTTCTAGTTTTGTAATTTAAATCTTCTGAGGTAGGAAAAAGAGGTGTGGTTGCCAGTCAACAGGTTTGGTAACTGGTCCGGTGGCTGACTGCCCAGGGCAGCCAGGCCCTTCTAACATCTCAGTCATCAGTTTAAAACGTATGTTCATCGTGTAACTAGAACTGCTGATGGCTTCCAATATAGGTAAAGATGGATACACACTCTGCGAGGCGTGCGGCGCATCGCATGCCGTGCACATGCCTCGCAATATGCGTACCTTCATATTCGTGGCGAGCCATGTGCTACGCAGTACGCACATTCGAAAGCGAGCCAGCGTATATCGGTAAACGCTACACGATCATAGTGCCTTAGTGCGAATCGAGTGGACGCTAAATCGAGCACGCACTTTGCGAAGGCGTGTGTCGCACACGGTACAAAACACACGCTTCTGATGAGAAAATGAACCTGCACATTGTCGGGCTGTTCCAAGTGTTCACACCTCACACTTCTAGCCGCCCTGCATAATATCAAAATCACCGTCCACACGTAACGCACTATTTGCGCTGTGGTTCTTTGATTGCAGAGCGTTTACGAACTTACGCTGCATCCCCCTCGCACGAGCATAGCACATGCCTCGCCACGAATATGAAGCTACGCACATTGCGAGGCATGTGCTTAGCACGCGAGGCCTCATACCCTAAGCATGCGCCAATCAGCCTAAATATGCGGTGGTTTATTTCTTTTCCAAGCAGGCCTCAAGTCGAGGCTTGCACTGCACATCGGCGCGGCGCAAAGTGGGCTGAAAATGAAGCTCCATAGACTTAGCGTCGCTCAAAAATCAAGTACCTAATTTTGATAAAACAAACATGCCAGTGTATTCCTTTACTGATTACCAATATTTTATTTAGTAAAATTTTTTGATAAAGCTATTATTTAATATGTTATTTTCGATTATTTTTTTTTGTATGGAGCTGAACAGTTTTTTGATTTTAATCCTTATTCTTAAGTTTTCTTTAAATATAATTTTCCGTATGATGAAATGCGTCATATAAGCAAATTGTCACTAAAGCCTGAATCTCGGAAACCCACGGAACATTGACATTTTTAACGTTAAAAAAAATATTCTAACACGACATTTAAAATACTAAATGCAATGTTTAGTCCTTTCTTTCAATCCACCTAACGAGGTGAAGACCTACACTCGTTTTTTTATAGTGCTCTCCCCAGGAGGCCTAAGCCACTTGGAATAATACAAAAAATAGAGATGTTTTATGAAATAAAGTTAGTGTGAAACAATTTTAAATGTAATGGTTAGTCAGAGTCACTTTTTGAACCGTGGAATAGTACAAAAGCTAAGTTCTATTTCTCGGTTTCGGCCTCATCGTCCAAATTTTGATTAATTATTAATAAGCTGTTGCAGATAATTTTATTACGTGAAGTGTCAATTTCAAGTAATGATTCCGAGATAACTTCGGATTTGCGCCACTAGCGGGCAGACCCTTCGTCGTGCATATTCCCTATATCGATCGGTTCAGCGGTTTAGGCGTGAAAGCGTAACAGACAGCCAGACAGAGTTACTTTCGGATTTATAATATTAGTAGGGATTAAGGGTTTGGTCTGCGAATTCTTTGAAATACCTAAATTGATACGCAGAATTTCAAAGAATTCGTACCAACAACATCACGCCCGAAAATTTGGCAGAAAGGCAACCAATGAAGATATTTATACACAATTTAATTTTAACAATGCTCATGTATCGACAGATAGACCTAAACTTCGTAGGAAACACAAACTTTTTTCAAGAGCTGCACAAAGTTTATTCATAAATTAATCAAAATTTGGCTTTTGTACATATTATGAATCAAGGACAAACTGTCCAGTTAGGTAGGTCCAACTTCGAGAAAGAGGTCAATCGTCGAATCCGACTCGGCTGGGCAGCGTTCGGAAAGCTTCGCAATATCTTCTCATCCCACATACCGCAGTGTCTCAAGACGAAAGTCTTTGACCAGTGCGTGTTGCCAGTGATGACATATGGAACCGTAACGTGGTCGCTCACAATGGGCCTCATAAGAAGGGTCAAACTCACTCAAAGGGCAATGGAGAGGGCTATGCTTGGAGTTTCCCTGCGTGATCGATTCAGGAATGAAAAGATCCGCAGGAGAATCAAGGCAACCGATATAGCCCGAAGAATCGCCAAACTCAAGTGGCAGCAGGCAGGGCATATTGCTACCAGAACAGATGGCCGATGGGGCCGAAAAGTTCTGGACTGGCAACCGCGTACCGGAAGACGTAAAGTTGAAAGGCCTCCCACAAGGTCGACCGATGACCTTGTGAGAGCCGCAGGAGTCCGCTGGATGCGGGAAGCACAGAACCGGGCGAAGTGGCGGAGCTTGGGGGAGGCCTATGTCCAGCAGTGGACGTCTTTCGGCTGAAATGATGATGATGATGACATATGAATCTAGTCCACGGTTCAGAAAGTGACTCTGACTAACCGTTGCACTTAACATTGTTTCACAATAACTTTGTTTCATAAAATATCTATATTTTTTGTATTATTCCAAGTGGATTAGGCTAGGCATCCTGGGAACACCACTATAGAAAAACGCGTGTAGTTCTTCACCTCATTAGGTGTGTTGGAAGAAAGGACTTAACATTGTATTTAGTAACTTTTAAATGTCGTAGGTATTAGAATAATTTTATATTTAACGTCAAAAATGTCAATGTTCCGAAGGTTTCCGAGATTCAGGCTTTAGTGGCAATATAGCTTATAAGCTAATACAATAGGTGCACGAAATTCGATCCTTAAATGTCCCCCAAGAATTCGATGAGGTATCGAATTTCCGTTAATCCCTTTTTAAAAGATCACTAGCTGACCCGACAGACGTTGTCCTGTCTTAACTATGTTCTAAATGTATATTACGCACTTTCTTCTTATTATTTTTTCTTCCATAAGAACCTTCTCCTAAAAAAAGAATTAGGAAAATTGGTCCAGCCGCTCACGTGTGATGCCGTGACCATGGGAAATAGGGATTCATTTATATATATAAAGATTATAGTACATACGATATGGAAGAATGTGAAGGGTCATTTACCCGAATGCCGTTTGTAGATCGCGTTAATTTACAAAGCAATTAGAAAATACCGTTCTTGATTTTTAACTCATTCGGAAATAGGTTAAAATGGCACAAGGCAGAAAGGGTGTTAATTGAACCAGTCATTTGTTAAATAGTTATGAGTGATTTTAAAAAGACAATTAATACCTACTTTATGGTATTGTTTTATTTTAACAGAATTTTTATTTCTTTTTGCGTAATTATAAAGATATCTAAGTCCATACATTGTACGTGAAAAATACGCTTTGGCGTGGAGTTGCGGAAACAATACCTACTAGCTGCGCCCTGCGGTTTCACCCGCATAAGTTTCGAGACTTATGTGTTTAGCGTGAAAGCGTAACAAACAAACAAACATACAAAATTCTAATCTTTTCTTTTTATAACATTAAGTTTAGATGTAGGTAGGCAGAAATATCTGCATAGTCGTCAGTTTGAACTAAGTATGTTTACTGAACCAGCAGCTAAATAATACCTACCTAATACGAAATAGGTATGTAAACACATTGTGAAACAATCGTTCCAACTAAGTTTCGAACTCTTGACTTTTGATTCCTATAGGGTTTTCGAAATCCACATAGGTATCTGCATAGTCATCAATCTAAACTATGTAAGTCGGTACCTACCTATGTAACCAGGAACTAAATATAACGAAATGCGTAGGTATAAGTAGGTATGTTATTCCATCGTGAGTTGCGAGTGTTGCGACGCAAAAAGTTCTCTTTTAAGTTATAAACTTTTGATTACTAAAGGGTTTCTTGAAATCCACGGCAACTCTACAGCTAGCCTAGAGTAGCTTGGTGTCACCTAAGTAAGCAACCTTGGCCGTGTTGCTAAGTTGTGAGGGGCCCGTTCTCTTGTTAGTGGATACATCTGGTTACCTGCAGTTTCAGTACAATAAGTACAGATAACACCATAGTCTTTGCAAAGTTATAGATATTGTAAGATTAACTTAAAACTGTTACAATTACCTACTGAATTAAGAGTTCAAGAAGTCAGTGTTAGATATGTCGGCTTTATCACAATAATATGTTTTTACCAAAAATAAGAAAATATTCCAAGATGTCACCTACTTCAATAACGATTATTGAAATTTTGATTTGATTTGTGTATAATATTTGACCTTTTTTTAATTTCACATTTATTTTTTTGTTGTTTTTTTTATGGTACCTAATACTTATATTAATTTGCACACCTCATTAGGTTATATTATAAAACAATGTACACTTTACACTTATAACGCCTTTTTAACATGTATTATGCAAATAAATTAGTTGTTTTGATTTGGTTCGTTGACATGCTGACTGTACTTACGCATGGCAGCCACAAGTCATTGCCATAAATGAAAGTTTGCAACCGGTGTCACCTACTGACCAATACGTTTGAGTAAACGGACCAAACTGGTACTTACTTATGTAATAAGTAACTTCATAAGTGCACGCATTATTTCGGATTGCGTTAATTTGGTAATGCAACTTTACTGTTTTGTAAACCGCCTTATTCATAAACTTCGTTTTCCAAACTTTGAATTACCTCGCATTTATTGATGTTGTATTTTATAAAGACATAGTTAGGTACTATTATGTAGGTAGCAGATTATAAATAAGTATATATAATAAAATCTTAGTAACAAATAAGTGATAAACCACAGGTTAATAAAACTATGTCGTAGATAAGATACCTAACACCTAAAAGAAAATCAAGGAAGCAGTTGTAAAGAATAGAGTCGTGTTATATTTGCGTAACGGTAAAAAGATAAAACCGTAAATAAAACTCAAAAATAATACAACACTGAAAATTGTGCATTTCATTTAAAATATTTGCGAAAATCTCCGATTTTTACTTTTTAATTTAGCAACCTGAACATTGTTTATTCAACAAACAAATCTTGCGTCTCGAATTCAGCGATAAGTGCGAACCGATAAAAACTAAAGAATTCTATTTGAACACGCGAACAAGTGGCTGAAAACAGTCCAAAAGGCGGGAAACTTGAACACTCTGCTTACCCAGTGTATAAGAATACTCCAGTCGGAGATATGAATATTCCGGAACCAATAATAGTCCCAATAATAATGCCAACTCCATTAAACAATGTTATTTTACGTTTTAAAACCACTTTGCCATTACTGGCCTGAGATTCTTCACCCATTCCGCAAAAAATCAATCGCGTACACCGGTAAACGCGCGACGCACGTGGGTCAAATACGCGCGCTATCCACGCTGTGCCGCGGATCGCACGCCCATGGAGTGACTGGCCGCCTCGGAATATCTCACACAACTGAATCACTTTCTGTTACCATTTTTATGATCTGCGAAACTGGAATAGACGATGCGGTGCTGACGTCAGGCGCAGTGTACTAAGGACGCGATTCAGCCGACCACTCCGAGCAGTCGCCGCAGCGCATGTGTGGAGCGCTAGTCGGAACTTCGGAACACCATGCCCGCCGCGCCACCGGGACCGCGTCATGCCCGAGAGGGACAGCACCATTGTGTCCCACACAAACCAGACAAAGACAGCGAAACGAATTGCCCCAAGTTGAACTTGTTGCCGGCACAGTCAGGGCTCTTTTAAACTTTGACAGCAACGAAACACATTAATGTGTTAAATTATACCTATAAAACAATAGCATTGATATTAACATTTTTCAATTACACTTCCTGCTTCGCGGTTGGTTACTACTCCACCGCTACAATGACGATACAGAATGAAGTAGTTGCATCATGTTCCTGGGTATTTTTAATAATAACCATCACGAAACTACCTGAACATTGTCGGAGCTATTTGATAGTTTGGGACTTGCGACATTCCAAGGAGTGGAATGCAGTGTAGACAGTAGGTAAAATAATATATTAACAGATTAACACATTCAACAGGCAGTTTCAACAAGTGCTCATCATATCAATTCTCGTTTTTTCTAAAATTTTGAATCCACTGTGTTCTTCTGATCTTAAGGTCTAGTAGACATTTTTCCATACAAACTTCGGGAGTGTATTACTTCACTGTTCGACAATGTACATCAAAAATTAAACATGGTATGGTTTTGTCTCATTATTAATATCTATCGTCTGTGCGGAAACAGAATAGGTACTAAAATAAAAAGCTATTCAAAAGTTAGGAGCAAACCAAGATTCATTTTTCTTGCTGATTTAACCCAACTTTGGGCGTGTTTAAGTATTAAAAGAAGTGTAAAATCTCCAAAACCAAAAGCGCAAATAAAAGCGCAAATATCAAAAAGCCCAATAAACTTTATTGGTCATTGATTTATGGAGTGGTTTTTTCATAAAACCCGATCTGCCGAAGGACTTCTTAATTTTTTACGCACCTGTTTTTCTATGAGATAGCGTGCTTTTTAGTTAGGCAGTGAGTTCGAGCCCGCGACTAGATTCCCCATTGCTACTGCATAGAGTTTTATAGACAGTCTTCAATAAATTAATATCTAGGCATTTCTTCTTCTTCACAATAGCAAACTATACTAAAGAGATTTCAGATCTAGTAAAAATGGAGCACTTTTCTTCACCCTTCCATAAAGAAATAGATATGTACACTAGCGTAAGACACTTAGGTACCTAAGTACGTACATACGCACATATATACCTATGTATCTACCTATATGGACATGGACACTAAAGCCTCTCCAACGAAAACAGCATACCTACGTCCAATTACAAAACCATAACAGAACAATTTTCAATTACCTCTCTGGTGTGAGTAGAATTCCAGACGAGCTCATTCACAATTCCGCGGCAAGCTGTAACATTGTTTGCCTCCTGCATAAGCCGATGATTAAAGCTTATGAATGCTGTCATTAGCAGTATCTACAGAATCCCCTTCCCTTGAGTGTCGTAGCTAGCACGGCATCGGCATTGTGATATACGACTTTACTACGGGCAAAGAAAGATTCTGTGCTCCCGAACACTGCACTGACACTCTCGTGATCTAAAACACTGATACACGTAAACTACTATAGTCGTGAATTCGTGATTCTCCTAACATACCGCTACAATAAACGGTCGTGACTATTCGTGACAATAACAGACGACTCTACAACTGGTCAAACATTTTATAGTACAGCTAACTGATGCACTATTAATGTCATGTCTTCCAGAATAACCTGTAAAAACGCGTTTTCATAGTCATAGGTTATGATTTATTATAAGATTTTGTGTTGGCTTGCTGTGGTTATGAAATAATTGATGTTGCTCTACAATCAAAAATACCACAAAAAAATATCATAACATAATGCTGTTGATCTACCTACAATAACAGATTTATATACATACCGCTTGTATAATATATGTTGATCATTGTAATCATGTTTTTGAAGACATCGCGGGAGACATCCTGAAATAACACGTATTTGCAGCAGCGATGCGCCCGCGCCGCGGCGCTGCCGTCGCGCGCTTATCCGACGCCATTTTCACACAATCTCCGAGCTTTCCCGCACACAGGTACGTACCAGAATTTTCATTGTGGCAAAACTTACAAGTAAAATAAAATTGTATCGTACACAAATCACTTCAATGAGCCAGTGCGGTCGTTCTCACTCAGGAAACTATCTAATTAACACTAAATTTTATTCGGCCATTCAAAAACAAGAACATTGACCCTCGAGCACACGTAATAGTTAACATGTTTTTTGTTCGTAGTGGTAATTACTGAATACGAAAACTTCAAAATAATACGTCTAATTAAAGTAGAGTTAACTAATTGAAATAAATCGACATAAAATATCTAAAGTGCACTTCAGGAGGGTATCGCGGATAAATAACATCTAAAAGTGAACTGTGGAATGTGACCGTCATGTTTCGGTTACATCAATGCAGCTACTATAACATACTGTTACCTATCTAACTGTTTCACGTAATTAAACAGTATACTCTTCGAAAGACAATCTATTTATGTCATCATGTCCTTATTTTTTTAATAGATCACCGAGCATCCCCCGCAGTGGTAGTGTTGCGAGACACGAGTCGTGTCGCAAGCGGTGCTGCCCTTGCACGTGCTGTCCACACATTACGTGTCGCTCTTCAGCTATACACTCATCTGGACAATCATTTAAGTGTAAATCAAGTAATCCACGATCAGATGACGCTCATCCATACATCTGAGGAAGGCAAAGAAGACATCATGACTGATACGACGATGAAAGAAGATCTCGGCAAATCCTCGAGACCTGTCAGAAACAGACGATACACTCGGTTCGTAGCTAAAAACATTGACATGCATGAGTCATTACTTTCAGTATTCAGTATGTTCTTTGTGCGTCACTTTCGTATCATCTACAATGCCCTTTATTCAAAAATGCTACTATTTACGAACCCCGATTTTTAGTCCATGTTTTTATTTGCAATTAGTGTCAAAGTACCTATTTAAAACGATTTTGTTTTACTTTTACAGAAGGAGCTTAGTCGCAGGCCAGCGTCCGCAAAAGAGGCTATTCACACCAGAAATTAAGCGCTATCTCAAAGACTGGCTAGTGCGTCGAAGAGATAACCCGTACCCCAACAGAGAAGAAAAAAAATATTTGTCTCGCGAAACGGGCCTCACATACATACAAGTAAGTTTGAACACATTATTTTAAAGTTCATTGTTTTCTGATTTTTATACATAGGTATCATGTTTGTGCCTAACAGCAACCTAATTGGATCGATGCCAGAAATTGCTATTTGTACATAAATAGGCACTATTTTTGTCCCTGCTTTGTTGACTACTGTTCACCGTTTAACGTTAAGTGAAAAACTAGATTGACTATTGTACATATTTTAGTAGGTACCATGAATGATGAGTACATAATGCACAAATTAATAGAGACGCGTACCTACCTATCACGTATGAGTTGATTAGTTTCAATAAGTTACGAAGTCGGTACCGTTATGTAGGTACCGAATATTAGTACTACCAAACATGTTAATTAAATTAAAATTTTCTATTTACAGATTTGTAACTGGTTTGCCAACTGGCGAAGAAAGTTGAAAAATGTGAACGTAGATAGAAATCAACAAACATGGGGACATCTGATACGTACGTACAATGATCGCGCACAGGGCAACGTGGAACAGTTCAGTATCTGCTCTGACGATAGCATATGGAGCGAGTCCGACCCTACCAACCTAGATGACAACTTTGACAATGATGGCGAACTAACGGGCAGTCCCGAAACGATCACTGAATGCCACCACGACGATTCCAATACGTCATCAATTATGAAAGAAAAGTGTGTGAACTTCAACAATAACTCCTACAAGCCAGATGCAAATGAGAATAGACCAGAGGAAACGAAAGCAATCACAAGTCCGATGTTACTTAGTAAGTGGCTGGAGAGTGCAGCCCGATTCCAACCAAGCGAGTGTAACTACTCGTGGTGGGCTGATGGAAAACGAAGAAAGCCAGACACAAAGATCCAACGGATTACGATAAATACGTTGTCCCGTCACGATCGAGACGAGGTGGAAGCGGCAGTGGCACTGACAGCACTAGCAAGTGCCACCAGCCGCATCGCAGCACCGTGATCAATAGAGAAGAAAATTGAACATTTGCCTGCAATTATTTTTTACTGGAGAAAACTCTTTGTAATAGGGTAACTGCCACCATGAATATTGTTTGTATTTTTTAGTTAAGTTTAGCCAGCTACGTAAATGAAATTTACTATTACGTAATGCCAATTATATCAGTGTTGCTCAAGTATTATTTAAAGTAAGTATGTCGTGGAAGCAATCCTGCTTGTATAGTCATTAACTTTTGATCTCTATTGGACTAAGTAGTTATAAGTTGTAACTCCAACCAAAGATTGTGTTTCAAGATTGAAATAAAATACATTTTGTTAAAAATTAAACTTGTCTTAATACAAACGTGTTCAGCAAGTCTCCAAAATTAAAACGAATGCCTAATCAATTCGTTCTATCTTTTATGAATCGACCGATTGTTACGACATTGCGGCCAGACCCCCCTTGTGTAACGTTCGAGCGTTACAACAGTGCGGCCAGACACTCCTTGTGTGACATCCGAGCGATACAACAGTGCTACCAAACACTCCTTGTGTGACATCCGAGCGATACAACAGTGCTACCAAACACCCCTTGTGTAACGTTCGAGCGTTACGACAGTGCGACCAGACACCCCTTGTGTGACGTTCGAGTGTTACCACAGTGCGGCCAAACACCCCTTGTGCGACGACCAAATGTCACAACATTGCGGCCAGTCACCCCTTATGTGAATCAGAACGTTACGACAATGAGGCCAAACATCCCTATTGTGTTATGTAACGTCCCGGCGTTACAACAATGCAAGTACACACACTCTTTGCGATGTCTCTATACTTGGCAAATATAGATGTGATTTTTTTATTATTATTAATATGCATGCAAAATAAGGAAGAACTGTGAGTGCTCTATACAATATGGAGACAATAATACAACATTAAATGAAAACACTGGCAATACTAATCCATAAAAATATTTTGGAATTGTTAAATAAAGCCTAGTTCTTAGCGTTTTTTTTTCACTAACACTAAATAGTGGTGATGGTCCCACTATTGGTTTTGCAGATCATTGACTAGCTATAGTGACTCAATCGTTGGATATATTTGATTGAATTTTCTTATGCAGACCGGGAACACCTTAGATATAAAGTTTAAAATATTGTTGTCTGCACCTTGTACAGATCGCGGCGTGTAAGTTGAACCCTAATGGCGAGTCAGCTAAGTGCCAAGATCTGTAATTTATTTCCTAACACACATTCAGTAATTCACTTCAGAACCTTGATTATTTTGTTCTGATTTTGATTCAACTTGAAGTGCCGCAATCTGTACTGGAATTATAAATGATTTTTAAGTAAATTTAACTTTAAATCCTGATTATAAATAAGTAAAGGAAACTACAATGAAATCTTCTAACTCTTATACTAACAAATAAATCTACTAATTAACAAAATTATTCTGAACTCTCAGGTTCTTTCTTGGCACCATCTTGGGGTTCAGTGCTGGGGGTATTCTTCAGTTCCACATGTTTTTCTAGATAACCAACTAGAGTTTGTGGCCCCTGATTCAGTTGTCTCACAAGACAAGACCCTGCACTCTCAAGCACTGCACATAGTTGACTCCTGGCCACATCAATGTTCTGATTTTGACTGTACTCAAGTAACTCATTCTTTGACATCAATCTGTCTTGTATGACTCCAGCTGAAAATGGAAAAATAAATTTGTTAAAAATATTTAGGTCTACTAAATATTTTTGCAAGCAAATTGATGGAAGTGGGCAAATGGAATCCTTGTTTATAAATTTTAATTTGCTTGACTGTTAATTCAAGGTTTAAAAATTCTGTTACAATTGATAAATATTAAATAGTAAACATAATGTCATGCCTTGTTTCCCCGAAGGGTTGTGCCGAGGTGTACTATTGAGGAAAATAACATCTGACCAATTTTAAAACAATATCCTGTGCACACAATGACCACATCTGTTAGCAAGCATTACTATAGCGGCTGATCGCTGCAAGCAACAATAGTCCTTATGGTGTGTAGATGTTAGTTTCCTCAATGGTAACAATAGTACACCATACATTTTGCCAAAGTCCCATTCATTAGGGTGGGAGCCATTAATAGTAAACTTATCAAATTATAAGATTCCATTGATTACCAACCCATTATAACTAATTGAGGTGCTTTCTTCATTATCTTGAACATTTTAGTAATGTTTTCAGGTTGCCCAAAGATCATGTTTTGATGTGATGTGAACAAGTGATTCACAGCTTCATAGCGAGTTCCAGTGGTGGCCATGCTGACAATCTTTTTGCCATAACTTCTTAAATGCATATTGTTTTTTGCTAAAGCAGCGAAAACAGGAGTTTTGTCTTCCATACTTATTGCATTTACATGTAAAAATATAACCATTTTTGAAGTGTTGAACCAGTTGAGGCATTCATTCGCTAATATTCTTTCAAAGGGATTATTTATCTGTTTTGCGTACAGTTTCTTTCCTCTATCGCAAAGGGCAGCATCAGGTAACGTGTATTTGGGAGGCCCATACACAGGTTTAGATAAGTCAATCAGAAGCTGTCTCTCGAAGTGAGGTTTCTTCGGTCTTTGGATATTAATCTTCCCACGAAATCGTTTAGATATCAGAAACGACGTCTGCGTTGGTAACAAAACTGTAAGACAAAAAATAAGAGGGCATATGTTATAAATTTTGTAAAGTATGGACATTGCTGAGAAATAAAGGTAATCTAATTATTTGGTACCTTTTTTAAGTGATGCCATTTTTAAGTTTTACTACTGATTAACGGTAGATTTAAGTCTATTTATAACAACAGGCAACAGCTTTTTAAAACTGATTATTTATTTCACGACACATAACCTAAAATTTTACAATACAGATAGAGTGTCAAAACCCGATTGTCAGTTTATTTAAATGTCAAATTGTCAAAGACAAAAATTTAAAAATTGAAATACAAATAAAAAAATACTGGATCGCAAGTAATTAAAATACGCAATACAAATATATTTATGTAAGGTGTTTGAAATATGAACTACAAAATATAGTATTTTAGCAATTTTTTATTGAAATATTAAATACAAATGACAAAATACAAAATAAATGATCTAGACCAGCACGGGCTGAAAAGTAGAGGAAAACAAGATTAGTTAATCAATAAAACCGGAGTTTCCTCTCATAAACACTAGATTTTTAAATGTACTGTCAGACAAACAGGCTCTTGTAAAACAATCTTTCTACAGGTCCTGATGAGCACAAACTTGTGTTAAATTGTATGAACACATTTTTTATATTTGGATAGCGCTCAAGAATTGAAAGCTCTTTGCTTCTATCAATTTTAGGTAGAAATCTGACCAACTCTAACTCCATATTAGATGTCTGTGGTTGATTACTGTCTCTGTTCTCAAAAACAATAAAATCATCATCTTCTTTACTAGTGGTGCTACTCCTGCTGCTTCCAGCTATTATTTCATGTTTTTTGTAACTTGTCTTGAAAAAACATGAAATAATGCCTTAGGGCACGATTTTGAATTCTTTGCCTCTCATCTGTTGTGAATTGTGATGCTTTCTGGCAACCAACGCATTTTATAACTAAGGTGGTAGGTAGCATGACGCCAATATGTCTCCATATACTTCAGGTGACAGTTTATAAAACTTATCAAATCTTTTTTCCAAGCTCTCTTTTACTTGTGGTACAATGAGAGTAAAATGCCTCAAGTTGCTATCCTGCAGTCGATGTGAACTGATTCTTGCAGACATTAAAGTAGGCAGAAGTTTTCCATAGTAACAATTGTTGCCCTGAATGTAATCTAGAATTGTAGCAATTGGTTTCAATACCTACTTCAATGAATTACTCCAAGTATTCTAGTTCTATGGCAGAGAAAGTGTTACTCTTATCGTCTTATCCAACTTATCAAATAGGTAATTTAATTTTGATTTGCTTCTCTTAAGCTGCGCTACAGAATCATAAAGAGAGTTCCATCTTGTGGGACAGGGATATATTAACTGATGTATTGTAAAATGTATTTTGAAGCATCAAGTATTTGAAATACTAATTACAAAATACCTCGGCGTCAGGTATTTGAAATACGAATTCATTCATTCATTCATTCATTCATTTTAAGGAAGTAATTGAAATACAAATACCTACGAAATACGTATTTGTATGTCAATTACGTATTTTAATAAATTACAAGTAATTCTAATACTGCCCAACCCTGTACACATCACGCTATTAATTTCCAGTATAAGCTGATCTCGTATTGTATAGCATTTCCATACAGTACAAGATCAACGTAAACTGGAATTTTATAGCTTTATGTGTAGCCGTATGTACAATTTTATTTAATTCTTGGATAGTGCTTGGAAACAAGTTATTTGAAAACGACTTATTTTAGTCAACGTCCATACGGACGTAATAAAATTGTGGTGGGATTTTATCATGCACTAGATTTCTATCTCTAATCTGTAATATTTTGTCGCCTAACTGGAAAGCGTAGACAGAGTATCTGTCTACGCTTAAAAGTTTGAACTTTTGACATTACATTCTATTCTATTCTATTTTTAAATATGGCAAATAAGCCGATGTCGACTATTCTGCCAATGTCGAAAGTGAATTGGAAATCATTACATTCCTGTAGCATCTTTATTTTTATTGATTTTGGCTTCACACGGTTTGTGCATTTAGCCAGTGTCAAGTAATTTTTATTGAGATCAAGTAAATGGCCCGATATCGGGCACGAAGTTATAAAACAGTCATAGTCGTCTTTAGTCAGTCAAGTCAAATCAAAGTTATTGTAAAGCGGTAGTAACTTTACAACAACCTATTATGAGTTTTTGGGGGGATCACGAAAAGTCCACGTTAGTCACTTATTTTCACCTTCACTACACTTGTGCACTCACACGTAACTAAATTGAATAATTCACTATCAAAATTATACAATTCAATGCGCTATTTCACTAAATTCCATGAAAATGAAAATTCGTGCGACATGTTCCAACGCGATCCCGCCAAAAACTCCCTGTAGCATCTGTAAAGATATAAAAACTGACACTCACAGTGAACCTCATCTCTATAATGTCAATGCTTGTCAGCATTGACAGCCGACTCAGCAGTGATGCCAACTTAGGGTAATTTACCCTAGATTTAGGGTGAAACTAATACGGCAGGGTAAGTTTTAGGGTACTTTTTTAGGGTAAGGTCTGTTTCGATTACGAGACTACTATAATATTAAACTATTTAGTAGAAATACGTCACGTTGCGTTTTGTTTTGGGCCTGGGTTCAGTGGAGCTTAAATGCTGGTGGTAATAAACGATTCCATAACATTTCTAAGGTGGCATTATCTTTTTTATCAGCACCTATAAATAATGTGCAGTCGTAGATAGAGCCTTTTTCTATATTCAGTCGTCAAGACCAAGCTCTTTAGGTAATAGAGCTTTTTTCTTTTCAGGGTGGGAAATCATCATATAACTTTTCCCGCTCAGGGTGGGCGTGTCAGACTTTTACTGAATAAAACTCATCCGTGTTCCCGAGTTACCTGTGTGCCAGGGGCCACAGTATCTCTTTCGAACAACCCGCACCCCTGGTAGGCATCGGCCCTTTCGGGCTCCTTCAGTTGGTACTGACATCTCTTTGAGGCGCGCGTGGAACACAACTCACTGTCGACCCGGGCTTGGTGCTTACTGGACAGCGAACTACCCATTAGACAGACCTCCACCTTATGCTCCACCATGTCCTCAGGGCGATCTTCGCAGTGGAAACACCCGGGCGTTTCCTCCTGCCTTATCCGAAACAGGAACCTCCTGAAACAACCGTGTCCGGTGAGGACCTGCGTCAGGTGGAAGGTGAAGACGCTGTGGCACCTCTCAAGCCACTCCTCAAAGAGGGGACTTACCGCCGCAATCGTGGCGTGCCCAGTAGGTAATAGGCTATCTTTGGTCATGCTATAGAGTATAATTTGCAGTCATAAAACAGTAATCTTGCGTTAACTTCACACTGTCAGAAACAATCATAGATAAATTTAACAATAGTACCTATTTACATAAATAAAGTTAACTATGCAGTCGACGCAGAGGACACATTTGTGGTGTGAGTAAAAAAAAATCTCGTTGTTTTATTTGTAAAGTAAGAAAAAACTGAGGGAATTAATTTAGGGTATTTTTTTCAAATTAATAGTGAATCTGGGGTAAACGGCGACTAAGCCTGGGGTAAAGTGAAAACCAGGCCTGATAACACTGGCCGACTGTCACTGACGGAACAGAAATTTATTTGTGACTTTGTGTGACTGACCTGACGTGACTGCGTCTGAAAAACTAACAAGTCAAGAACAGTTTTTTACTATTTAAACTCGTGCAACGTGTTATCAAGAGCCGATTATCTATTAAATGTATGTCCTTACAAGTCGTGTGCACTTTAGAACAATTATTATACGACAGGAACAAGCATAACATTATAAAAAACAAGCTTAAGTAGTGAACATTGTGTGAAACAAGTAAGAGGTTAGTTTAGTAGTTTTATCTTTGATATTGCGCCATTATTTCGTGTATTGTTTTAATATTGTATAAATAAATTTGTAATTGTTCTAGATAATGCGTGATCAGCAAGAAGACACGCCGCCGTCGTCTGTAAACGGCGACGAAATAACAGGCATGGATGAAGAAGAAATGTTCTATTACGATGAGGTTGAAGAGGTACAGTTAGAAGATCTGGAAGAGATGTTAGCTGTAGAAGAAGAGGACATGGACATGGAACCGCCAGAGGATCATGCAGCTTTTGTATTCAGTAAGCATGTGGGCTCAGTGTTTTGTTGTGATCTTCATCCTGATGGCAAGCTGGCGGTCACCGGCGGAGAAGACGACCGGGCCTATGTATGGTCTGTTAGCGATGGGCAGTTGGTCATGGACTGTGTTGGACACAAGGATTCGGTCATCTTTGTTGGCTTTAGTTTTGATGGAGCATACTTGGCCACAGCTGACATGTCTGGTCTAATCAAAGTTTGGAAATGCAACACAGAAGAAAACCAACACCTACCATGGACAGTCGCCTTTGAGTATGAAGCTGATGACTTAACATGGGGCTTGTGGCACTCTAAAGCACGTGTGCTTCTATTTGGAACAGTATCTGGAGATATTTATATATTCAAAGTACCTTCTGGAGAGACCAAAGTCTTGCAAGGACACAATATAAAAGTAGAGTGTGGAAAGGTAAGCATAAATGGGAACTTTCTATTAATGATTGTTTCTGCATCTTAAAAAAAAATTCATCACTCATCAGTAACTAACAGTTACGTATCTGGAAAGCAGAGTCACCAACAAGTCTCACATTTTGAGTGATTCATATTCACATTGTTTAGTCCTCTCCATTTTGCAAGTCATCTCACATTGAGAGTATAACTGTTAAGTCACTCTTAAACACATTACCAAGATAGCAAAATCTTTATCATTTATGTTAAAATTATCTTTCATTGATAAAAAAAATATTATGATTCCAGTTGTTCCAAGATGGAGTTCGGTTAGCGGCAGGCTATGAGGATGGAGCTGTGAAGATATGGGACCTCAAGACATCTGCAGTCCTGCAGCAGGTACCTGCATCAGTTCACGAGATCAGAGTGACATCTATTGATACACATCCTGATGGCAATCTTATGGCATCTATTTCTACAGATGGTGAGATTTTAATCCTAATTTTACTTGTACTTAGTTATCTATAATGAATCAATTTGTGCAAAGAATATCAATCTATTTAAATCAAAATTTAAAACTTCATTCTTTACTGGAATATAATCTTTGACATTCTTCAAAAGTCTCTTAATTATTTTATTACCAGCTCTTATTTCAAGTGTAATTAAAATGAGGTCATTCTTAATTATGTTTTGACGAAATGTATTCTTTTTCCACAGGTAAAATTGTATTGACCACTGCAAATAATGGCAAGGTTGTTGGACAGATGGAAACAGAAAATGATTTAGAAACTGTTGCCTTTGGACAAGACCCCCAGTTAGGATTCCTTGCTACAGGTAATTATTAATTTTCATATTCTCTGTCTCTGTAACTATATCAACTATATGAATGAAAGGTATTAGATGATATTTAGTAATTATTTTCATCATCATCATCTGCCTAGCCTTTTCCCAACTATGTTGGGGTCGGCTACCAGTCTAAACGGATGTAGCTGAATACCAGTATATTACATGGAGCGACTGCCTATCTGACCTCCACAACCCAGTGATTGGGTAATATGATACCCTTTAGTAAGACTGGGTGTCACTTGTCAGACCTTCGGGCTTCCGACGACCGTAACGACTGTCAAAGATCCACGACTGACAGCCGGGACCAATGGCTTAACGTGCTTTTCGAGGCACACAGGGGTCTTGGTATGTAAAGATGGTCACCCATCTACGGACCAACCGCGGCAAGCGTAGCTTAACCTGATCGATCGAATTATCGAATAACATGAAATAATTTAGTAATTATTTTATTTATGCAAAATTAACTTTGATTGACAACATAAAACAGTGCAGCAATTTGCAAAAACCATAAGACATGTTGATATTCAGATGCTTCATTGACCAGTCTTCCCCCTTAATGAATGGTCAACTATGTGCTCTCCTCTCATGTTAAATCTGCTAGGGCAGGCCAATTGCTCTCTAGGCACTCACAATTCTACAACTACTCCTTGTCATATCCGACAAACTGTTCATCGTCATGACTATATTATTACTTTCCAACCTAACATTTTATTTCAATACTGATTTAACATTGAACTCTTTATTTATAATACACAATTAATGTTACAGGTACACTAACTGGAGCTGTAAGCATATGGGATATCCCCAGACAAATGGTTCGTCATCAGTGTGCCAAATCAGACGACGCGGTAGGCGGCGTCACCAAGATGGTGTGGGTCAAGAACCATCTGGTCACTGGCTGCCTCGATGGATCCATACGGGTATACGAAGGCAGGACAGGCGAGAGAAGCCAGATGCTCACAGGAAACCGATCCGAAGTTCTAGATCTATGTTACAACCCAAAAGAAAGCTTGATATTAACCACTTCTGATGATGGAACCGCAAGGATATTTAAATACGAAGTAAACAAAGAAAATGATTAAAACCTCTTTTATTGGTTATAAATAACTATCTCCGACAATTTTCTTTATTTATTGTTATGATATTAGCACATTGTTTCGTTTATTTCTTTACAAAATACATGAAAGTCAAATCTAAATATTCTCATTGTGTACCCTACATCCGGACCCATTAATTTCAAGTGCCCTACTTTTGCAGACAATTCACAAATACATTAAAATGATCGCCGACTCAGCCCACTATGGCAAAATGTACTAAAAACCTGGCCATAAATAGGTGCGTGTCAAATTCGTTTCGTAGTGATTTGTATATAAAAATGTGTAGTAGTACCTAGTGTACTTTGTAACATTTATTATTTGAAAACACAATTAAATATGATTAAAAAATATACAAAGGTAAAGGGATTATCGGAAAACAGTGAGCCAGGGGCGTAGCAATAGAAAATGGCGCCCAGGGCACGCATCACATTTGCGCCCCTTCGTAAATTATCTTCTCGGTCTACATCACAGAGTACATTATGTCTACATAGAACCTTTTGCCTTCAATAACGAAGGTATTAATTATAACTTGCTAAAAAATCGCTTGTAATGCTGCAATTTTAAGAGAATTTGAATAGAAATAGGCAGATTTGGAAATACGCTTTCATCCTCGTACTGCACAATATACCTATTCAAGTAGCTCGTCAGATTTCTTACAACAGCATGAAACGGGTTATTAATGTTTTTTTATTTAATAATTGGCAACTTTTTGCGCCTCCCTTCGATAGGTACCGAGGGCTTGTGCCGTGCCCCTCCCTTGTTACGCCACAGCAGTGAGCTAGTAAGCAAAGTCGTCTTCAAATTGGTTGCCAAATGCAAAAGTTGCCTCCTAATAATGTACCCCTTTTGGCGTCTTGGTTTTTTGAAGTCATTTGTGATAGGGGGCGACCCTATTGGCATGAACCGGGCACAAATCCACTCCCAATCTACGGGCTACTATGCTACTTAGAAAGTCTTAATCGTTAAACCCAAATGGCCTGACCTGGGAATCGAACCCAACACTTCTTTGCTCAGCAGCACTGCTGGTGACCGCTAGAATGAAGGAGTTAAAAAAAAGCATCATCTTCCTGCCCTTCTCCCATGTTCCTTGGGGTCGACGCAACCGGCTTTTATCCTTCCATTCTCCCCTGCCATCAGTAAGTCGATTTGACTCCTTTTTCTTTTATATTATCGTCCCTCACACAATGGGTTTAAAAAATGAAAGCTCATCGCTCATCATAGATGGCAGCAGTGTTTAACATCTACAAACCGTTTTTAGGGTTCCGCACCCAAAGGGTGAAACGGGACCCTATTACTAAGACTCCGCTGTTCGTCCGTCTGTCTGTCTGCCTGTCCGTCTGTCACCAGGCTGTATCTCATAAACCGTGATAGTTACACAGTTAAAATTTTCACAGATGATGTATTTCTGTTGCCGCTATATCAACCAATACTAAAAAACAATAAAATGAATATGTAAGGGGGCTCCCATACAACAAACGTGATTTTTTTGCCGTTTGTATAGACAAATTGTACGGAACCCTTCGTGCGCGAGTCTGACTCGCACTTGGCTGGTTTTTTTATGTGTAATTTTGTGTCGATCACAAATTTAACGAAAATGAGATAAATCAGACTTGGATTGTAAGACTATTAAAAGACGAGCTAAGGAAATGGGAAACGGCTACCACGCACAGTGGAACGAATGTATGGGAGCGGTTGGACGTAGACATGTCCGAAAAAAAAGAGTAAAATTATGCCAAACTAATGATGCCATCTTATTCGATTACTTAATGCCTTCATAACTTGTGGTGATGAATTTCTTCATAACTCCCATATTTCGGGAGTAATTTGAGAAAATGTGAAATTTTACTATGAAAATGAGTGTATCGAGCTCTCTCCCTCCTGATTCCGGGCTTGTTTCAAGTAGCGGTCTCTAATATCATAATGCTAATACTAAGAGCTATATTTAATACTAAGACACATAGTGCGCCAAATGTGCACTTTCTGGGATAAAGAGTGATGTTTATTTTATAACACAATTTTTTTATTTTTTGTTTATTTTGTTGATTAAAACCGTTTTTCTAAAGGTTTACCTTATTACAATAACATTTCTGAGCAGCCAATTAGAGAAGATATAAGCTAATTAGGATATATAATTAGGGACTTAAGGTTTACATATAAAACTGATGCACTAATGATTACTGATAAGAACATTGCTATTATTTAATTACTAAATGGCTCTTAATACACTAATTTAGCATGCATCATTTACTAATTATCACAATAACTAATTACCTTGCAATATTTAACAAAGGATACCTGGGATACCTGGATTTTATATAAATAGGTCACTATTAGTAACTTTAAAATCAGTGTTGATTTACACCTCGTTGTATCCAAGCTAATCTCGCAATGTATTTTCCAAATTTTAATACAAATCTTGATATTCACGTTGCTTTATGCGCACGCGCACATAAAGATTTACGCGACTTTAACTATTTGTTCAGTGTTTTAAAAGATAACAGTTGTGTTCAGTTATGTGAAAGTGCTGAAACAAGTTTAAAAGACTGGTGTCGTCGATTTTGCTACCGCATTTATGCAAAATGGACACAGTCTGGAAGAAGCACAGATAAGTTTCGGAAGAAACATGAGATTTGGCTACAGGCTGCAATTCAATGGCCGGAATTACAGAATGAAAATATGGAACCTTCTACAGAAAATATAAGTGACGTCATCGAGCCCATAATTTCTCCTGCTAAATCTGATGCTTCAACTTGTACACATCCTAGTCCTCGTAAATCTTTTGAGGACCTTAGTAACCGGCAAAAAAGAAGACGCACTGAAGATAGTCTTTCATGCAGCAGTAGCAGCGCTGAAATTATGTTTTCGGCCGAAAGGGCGCTTCAAAAGGCAGGACAAAGCGATACAGCTTATGTTATGAAATACTTGACGGAGAATCCAGAAGAGGCCTCAAAAATCAAAGCCTTCATTGAAGGTAAATCAATTCAGGTACGGGAAATATCCCCTTTGAAGGCATTGGCTCTTTATGTATCGATGAACTTATCGAAATGGCGCTATAACACTCTTCGGGATTTCAACACTCAAGAAGGAGCTCTTCAATACCCGAGTTACTACATGTTGGTTAAAGAAAAAATTAAGTGCTATCCGGCCAAAGAAGATCTCACAGTTACAGAGAGCTCTGCAAAAATCAAATTACAAGCCTTGATGGATTTAACCTCAAGAAGACTTATTAGGTCGTTAGAAACCCCTGTTGATCCCAATCAACAGCTCGTATTGACCAGCAAATGGGGTTTTGACGGATCATCTAGCCAAAGCATTTATCATCAAAGGACGAGTGAAGATGAGCAAATCGATCTTGCTAGTAATTTTATGATTAGTCTTGTACCACTGCGGCTCGTCTCAAAAGGTGTAACAATTTGGGAAAACGAGCGACCATCTTCCACTTCATTTTGCCGGCCAATATTGTTTAAGTTTATAAAGGAAACCAAAGAAAATGTGCAGAGAGAGATGGCTGAAATCGAAGCAGAGATTGAAGCCTTAACTCCATCCACCATCACTGATGGAATTAGTGTCAAACACCAACTGCTGTTGACAATGATTGATGGTAAAATTCATTCCATTATATCCAATACAGCAGCTTCAGTGTGTGACATATGCAAGGCTTGTCCTAAAGAAATGAATAATTTAGAGTTAATCAAAGATAAACACGCAAACGAGGACATGTATAAATATAGCTTAAGCACCCTTCACGCTTGGATTCGCTCAATGGAATGCTTATTACACATTTCCTACAAATTAGACATAAAATCATGGCAAGTAAGGGGTGATATAGCAAAAAGGCAAGTTGATGACAGGAAGAAAAGAGTTCAAGAGGCTGTAAGAAGAGAAACGGGCTTACTTCTCGATGTTGTGAAACAAGGCAGTGGATCCACCAACAATGGCAACTCGGCAAGGAGATTTTTTGAAAACTACACTAAATCTGCTGAACTGACCGGAATAGATGCTATGCTTTTAAGAAAAATCTGTGTGATCTTGCAGTGTATTTCATCAGGAGAGAAGATCAACGTAACTAAATTCCGAGAGTTCTGCTTTGATACTGCTAAGCTTTACGTGGAGTTATACCCATGGTATTATATGCCTTCTTCACTTCATAAAATTTTAATGCATGGGCCAGACATAGTTCAGAACATGTCAATTGTGCCCATTGGTTTTCTATCCGAAGAGGCATCTGAGGCTAGAAATAAAGATTTTAGAAAATATAGAGAGGGGCATTCTCGAAAGCATAGCAGTATCTCATGCAATGAAGATATTATGCACAATCTTTTACTGTCTTCTGATCCACTTGTTACAAGTATCCGTCCAAAAGGAAATAAGTTTGTAAAAAAATCTTCTTTTAAGGAATTTTATGAGCTTACGGATTCTGAGAAAAGTGATATCGAATTTGTTAACATAAATGATTTAGCGGACATCGATTCTGAATTTGAATTAATTGATGATGATGATGATGACGAAGATAATTAAATGATGTTATTGTTTTAAAATGTGTAACTTAGTAAATTAGAGCTTACATCTTAATTATTTATTGTACTTTTAATGAAACTAGGTAATTTATTATCAACTTACTTAAAAGTCATACTCTCATCAGTTCTTGTGAATATTTTTGTTAATATATATTTCTGTATATATATATAATATATTTATAGACCTCTTAATAAGTCTGTCTGCGGTTTAAAGTAAATACAAATGGGGAAAAAACGTTTTTTTTTTTAAATTTTCATTTCCTTTTATCCCAGAAAGTGCACATTTGGCGCACTATGTGTCTTAGTATTAAATATAGCTCTTAGTAATAGCATTACGATATTAGAGACCGCTACTTGAAACAAGCCCGGAATCAGGAGGGAGAGAGCTCGATACACTCATTTTCATAGTAAAATTTCACATTTTCTCAAATTACTCCCGAAATATGGGAGTTATGAAGAAATTCATCACCACAATTTATGAAGGCATTAAGTAATCGAATAAGATGGCATCATTAGTTTGTCATAATTTTACTCTTATTTTTCGGACATGTCTACGTCCAACCGCTCCCATACATTCGTTCCACTGTGCCACGGGCAAAAAAAACGGCTTAGTGGAAAGACAATAAATGACGAAAGTTTAAAATTTCATCTGTAGATGAAATTTTAAACTTTCGTCATTCGACAGGCATTGAAGTGCATACTTACCCAAGAGGTTTTAATTCCGCACAAAAAAAGGATCATAAAGCCTTGGGTTACCCCTCCTGGACTTCTGAAATGTATAAAAATTAAGACACTATGCACCTATGACCTACAAACGCTATCGTAATTTTCTTAACAACTTATTAAAAAAACTTAGGATAATTTATGATGGAAGCTTACTTCAGGAGGCCAAGGGTAACTCGAAGGCAACTTGGGATGCCATCAAAAGTATTATGGATACGAAGCAACAAAAGACTACCAAACGACTTATTGAGTTTGCGTGAAAATCCTAAAGACTCAGTCAATAAGTACCTACTTCGCAAATATACGGAAAATACTAGCTAACGAATTCCCAACTATGGGTCAAAGCTCAATTAATTCCACGTCACCTACGTCACAAAAAATCAATAGCCCATGCAAGCCCATGTTACCCAATGGGCATTTTTGAGGGTTATGAACAGGAATTAGAAACTGTTATACTAGGCCTAAAAAATAATTGTGCAGTCGGTTGGGGTGGCATCTCTGCATCCTTACTAAAATCGGCCCGCAACTTTTTAATACCAGTTAAAAAAACATATATTTAACCTTGCAATAACTACTGGGACCTTTCCTAGAGTTTTCAAGAAGGCAATTGTTCATCCAATTTTGAAAAGTGGCGATAGAGACTGTGTTGGAAATTATAGCCCAATTGCTCACAACCATCTCTTAAGGTTTTAAAAAAAACTCATTAATAAACAACTAACCAATTATTTAACTAAATACAATATCATCTCTGAAAACCAGTACGGATTTCTTAAGGGTAAGTCAAGTGAAGATGCTGCAATAGATTTGACAAAAACTGTGAATAATTCTTTAGATAATAAACAAAAATCATAGCAACATTTTTGGACCTGTCGAAAGCTTTCGACACCGTTTCTATTCCCATCCTTCTTAAAAAGCTGGAAGCAATAGGCGTTACGGGCAACGTAGTCAGTATGTGAGGGTTGGAAATTTCACCAGCAACGAAGAATTTCTCACAAATGGAGTTCCACAAGGGAGTGTGCTTAGTCCCACCTTATTTTTGGTGTACATCAACGAGCTGTGTCAATTGGAAATTAACAATTGCAGATTTATTACATATGCAGATGACACAGCGTTGATTGTGCATGCCAAAGACGCTTATAACAAAACTGAAAAGGTCTTGTCCACCGCAATATCCTGGCTCATCGACAACCTGTTAACCCTTAACGCATGTAAAACGAAATTTATTACTTTTTCTGGTTCTTCCGCGTCTCAACCATCGGACTCCTTAAAATTATTGGTCGCACATGTCGTCACTCTAGTTCCAATTGTGACTGCCAACGTCTCATACGCACAACCGACATGAGGTATCTGGGAGTGCAAATCGACTCTCGTTTAAGCTGGGACAAGCATATAAGAAATTTATTTTTCCTTAGCACAATCAATACTAATGTACTGCATACCAGCGTGGGGCGGGACGTTTGCTATTTGTAGGTATGCTGCGAGTGGAGAGAGCGCAAAGAGAGGTCCTAAAAGCGATTTTATAGAAGCCTATTAGGTATCCGACTGTAACTTTGTACCTACAATGCTCTGTGCTCACAGTAAGACAGCTCTATGTGCTTCAGACCGGCCTGCGTAAACATGCTAAAATTCCATACAGGCCGAACAACAAGCGTAGGAAAGACAGTGTGTGAAATTCAGCCGCATAAAACTGCTCTCGTCAGTAGAATTTTTTATATAAATAAGTAGTTCTCGTCTCTACAATCGTATTAATAACATAGCATACATACCTACATAACTTCACAGAAACAAATGCAAAAAAGAATAACAAGACTTTACTAAAATTAAATTGACGGGAGACTAAAGATCTTCTCAAACCAATCCAATAGAGGTACTTATTTCTAAAACAGACGCATACATACACTCATCCATACACTTACAAACTCACACACGCACCCGCACATACACTCACACATACAGAATCACTCACCCGTGCACTAACGTGCACGTATAGGTACATACACGAATATGTTCAACCTAAGTAAATATGTAGCTTTTTTTGTATTTTTCTTTATTTTTGTTAATTTTAAAATTACTATTACTGTTTATCTTATTCATTAGATAGGTACTTATATATTTCTATAACTTTTCGATAACGCGTTCGATTTTTTCTTTGTAACTTAGTTTGGAAGACGCTGGTCTGTGATACAATGTTTTTTTATCATTAGTACAGGCACCAACGACACACTTTTTTCTGTATTGTTAATTTTTTACTATGAATGTTGTTTTTGCGGACCTTAAATGTGTTTTTCTGAAATAATAAAAAATATTATTAATTGATAGATTATCTGGTGTTTGATAACATGAAGTAAATTTTTTTAAGACTAGAAGCGTACGACAAGAATAACCTGATCGATCTTGAAAACCAAGTCGAGAATGATCTTCCTGACTGAAACTGTTTTAAACACCTTTACTACAATTTACTTATTATCATGCCTGTAGGTAATAACACAACGGACTAAGTTCTCTTAGGAGCACCACCTATAAAGGTATTTCTGCTATAAAAGACATCAGGTTTAAAAAGACGAAATATCTGGTTTTCAATTTTTTTCGGAGACGTTTATCCCACATTTTTTTTTGCGTTATAACATCTTTGGCAAATACATACTTATGGTTCACATATTTTTGCAGTAAACAGTTACTCAACGGAAAATATTAGTTAACTAAGTATGCGTTAAAGTAGTCACTCGTTTACAAAAAAAAGAAATAGAAAGGAAATTATTCTCATCTAAGACGAGCAGCTAGCTGTCACATATTAAACACCAATTATTTTTAAAAGAGTACCGTGGAGTTTCTTGCCGGCTCTTCCCTATTGGTAAAGACCAGTTGGAACCGTGGCCCTAAGTTTTTACGTTTCAGAAGTGCCCTAAAAGGTTTATGTGTAAAAAAAATGATTTTGATTCTTGGACGTTGGAGATGTCGCTGCTAGATGTTGCTACTAGCAATATCTGAAGTGAGCTAATGGTAGTTTTTAATTTTCTATCCCAATTCACCTAATTCATGAGCAGTGGTGGTCCAGTGGTAACAGCCGCGACTTACGAGTTGTGGGACGTACTTTCGAACCCCGACAGGTGCGTTAGGTACTTGGTGTGGGTACATTATTTCATCACCACTGCTCTCAAAACGGTGAAGGTAAATATTATGAGCAAACCGGCTTGTCCTAGAACCAAACATTGGAAGAGACATGTGACATCTGCCAACCCGCACTGGGCCCGCATGGTGGATTATGGCCCACTCCCTCGCACCGGGAGGCCTGTGACATGTGAAACGATTGCTAATCCATTGCACCTGTGAAACAGATTACTAATCCATTGCTTCATATGTTCGAAAAATGTGTCTGCTCCATAACGTAAATAACGCAATGAATATTGTTGAACTGTCAAAATGAAACCGATTATGATTGATCTTGTATTACGCAATTAAGGTGCTGGTTTCTCAGTTATGGGTTTTTTTTTGGGTGGGAAATCATCAAATAACTTCTCCCGCTTTGGGTGGAGCAGGAGGACGTGTCAGACTTTTACTGACTAAAACCCACCCATGTTCCTTCAGTTGCTTGTGTGCCATGGTTGTGGCCAGGGTTGCAGTAGTTAGTATCCAACCCGTGACGTCGTTGGTCGATTGGATCTTCTAGTAAAAATCGGTGAACATACATAATTAAAAAAAAAACCATAAAGTCGAACATAGAACCTCTTCCTTTTATTGAAGTCGGTAAAAAATTATCGATCGACGTCGTCGTCGGCTGCGCTCTTTCCATCAATCGAATGACGTTGGTCGAGAAGTTAGTAGGTAGTACCCTAAAACTAGGTGTTGTCGCATTTCGGGTTTAAGCCGTAATCAATAGATTCGTTATGTTTTATTATATATTCTTTCAAATCCTACCGATTCTCGTCTCTCTGTCTCTTACAAAAAGTATAAAGTCGCTGTTTTTGTCTGTCCGTTTCTCTTCTTAGATACCTACTTCTTCTAAACCACGCAACGGATTTTGATACGGTTCTACTATCATTAGAGAATTTCTTCCATTGGTTGGAATTGGTTTATATGTAAGTATAAAACCTGCATAATTAAACCAACTTGGTAGAGAAAATTCGAGAATTTCAAAGATTTGTAATGATGTCTTATAAAACATAATTTTGAGCCCCTACATTTCTATCGCTGGCTAAAATACCTAGATCGCACTAATGTAGGTACCTATAACGGAATTGAAGGTCTACCCACAGAAATGCCACGATGTTAAATCTCCCAAGAATTGTTGTATGTTCTCATTAATAAATTTCAGGATTATCTATAGAACTTGGTACCCGTGTATATCTTAATTCTTTTGTCGGCGCAGTCGGCGATCATGCATAGGTAGGTACCTATTCTTAATACTGAACTTGGCTCCCATTTTCACATTTATGTTGTTGATGGGATATCATTTTTTGGTAAAGAAATTTATTCATCGTTCAAAATCATCATTGGAAACTTAATATAATTGATCCAGCTGGACACCAAACTTCAACTTTCTAGGTGATCAGGAAGTGGGTTAGGTTTTTCACCGATATCACTCCATCTGCCTCGCCTTTTCTCAACTATTATGGGGTCGGCTTCCAGTCAAACCGGATGCAGCCGAATACCGATATTTTACATGGAGAAACTGCCTATCTGACCTCCACAACCCAATTACTGAGTTACTGTGTAATACGATACCCCTTGGTAAGACTGCATGGTTGACAGGTTTACCGGCTTCTGACGACCCGTAACGACTGTCAAAGATCCATAACTGACAGCCGGGACCAACGGCTTAACGCGCTTTCCGTGGCACGGTGATAAAAAAAAATACGGATTTTTTTACGTTAATAGGTCAATGACCGTTTGAGCGATATTTATGAAATTTGGGGTTCTAGTTAATTGAATGGGTTTTAATAAATAAACCATGTCTCATGTATTTTTATTTAATCGATTTTGAGTTATTAAGGGGTCGAAAGTGGCTCCAAATAGTTCGTGTAATATAAATATAACACACGCCCAACTAACACTTAGGCGGTGTATACAAGAGTTATAGTGAATCTACTAGAGCGCTAACCAGATCCTAAAGTTATAAATGAGTGATACGCATTCGGAGTTAGAGCGCGCTATAACTCTACTATGCCCCCTTAGGTTGCTTAATGGCGATAAAGCAGAGTTACAGATTGGGTTAAGAGGTATAGGGAACGTGCACGACGAAGGTTCTGCCATCTAGTAGCGCAAATCCGAAGTTTTCTCGGAATCATGACTTGAAAATGACACCACTTATTAAAATAATCTCTTTAAAAGAAGTGAAAAATTTAATTACTAATGCTCGGTTCCTATAAACAAAAACGAGTCGTTTTGCTTATCAATGGTAGCATTTTTATTGCCAAACTGGGCATATAAATAGATTCGCAAGCTAATCTTACCTGTGGTAGCTACTTTCCCTGTGCTAGCCATATTGGAGGGTCTACTATGCAAAGCTATGGGATTTGCTTCATTATTGGTAAAGTTACAAGTCTTAATTTTAACCAATCACAGTCCTTAAATTATAAGAATCGCCCATAACTAAAAATCTATTGTCGTGTTTCTGGATGCTCGAACACTTCAAAGCAAACCCAAAATAAATGCCCGTACTCGGAAGAGTTTTTGGCTTTTGGATATATTTTGACCACGCTGACGATCATTTTTAATCGACCGGAACCCATATTTTATCATTTTAATCATTAGAAACGATATAATTAAAATGTAAACATTAACATACACATTGGCGGCAACACGATGATAGGTCTAAACAGTTTCTTTTTTTGACCACACCGTGGCTCTCGTGTCGGTTAGTGCTGCCATTTATAGTTCGTGCACGTTCCCTATATTAAAGCAATAAGAGAGCTATAATGGTAACTAGGCGAAAATTAACTCCTTTAGTGGTACAATAGCGTACACTATCGTTCATTAACTCGCTGCTGTATGTCTTTAACCTTTAAATTTAGCCTTTTATCGCCCTTGTAACTCTGTGGTATAGCTCTAAGTGAAATATTTTGCTTGTCCATGCTCTTTTGTCGCCAAAAGTTGTAAGTGCTTTTGCTCTAGCGCCTTTATATCCCTCTAAGTTATAAAACAAGCTCTAATTAACTCCTAAATGTTTATTGGGCGGCTGCTGCGTCGATCAGCTTTTCCTTTTTTCAGTTCCTTTTTTTAACTTGGCTTGACACGGCACCGCATATCTAGATAAAGTAAAGTAAACAGAAACATGAAGATAAGTTCAATGCTGCAGCTACGTAAAGTAAATAAAAAATAAGTAAAGGCTACTCCAGCTGTCTTCTTCCTCCCATTCGTTTTATTTGAAAGTCTCACGTGTCATGGATTCTTGGTTCACTCAATTCATATAGTGAGGTCACCTAGAAACGCTATTCTTACTTTAGGTCCAATTTTTCAATCGCCGGATAGCTTGATGGACTACTACATATTTAACCTCAGATTAGATTTGAAAAATTTGACCTTGGGCAACTATTCCATGGTAGCTAACACTTGCCATGTTTCCAAGATAGGGACAGTAAAATAAAAATCTCTTAAATAGTGGGGGATTCTACCTGAAGTATAATTTCTAAACTTAGTGTTAGTGGAATGGTACAACTTACTGATCTTGGTCTACATCTTATTCAAGCGATATCGTAGGTCATCATGGTGACCTGCATATCCTGCTTAAATATTTAGGTCGTTATAGTTCTAGTGCTCGATTAAAAGTTTTTTACTCACTTAAGGTGAATCTTGTCGACATTTTTTCCATACAAAATTCGGGAGTGTATGACTCCACTGTTCGACAATGAACATCAAAAATTAAACATAGTATGGTTTTGTTTCATTATTAACATTGTCCGTACGAAAACGGAATACTAATATAAAAAGCCATTAAAAAGTTAGGAGCCAACAAAGATTCGATTTCTTGCTAATTTTACCTAACTTTGGGCTTGTTTAAGTAATAAAAGAAGTGTAAAATCTCCCAAAATCAAGTCGGTACCGACAACGCTCAATTATCGAAAAGTTTAATAAACTTCATTGGTCATGGATCTATGCAGTGGTTTTTCTATAAAACCCGATCTTCCGAAGGACTTTTCTTCATTTGTTACCCGCCCATTTTACTATAAATGATCCTGCATCTCACTCGATAACGTGCGTGTAAACTAGCGTCTAACTGCTCATCACTGATACTACTTCTGTCGGGCGCGATGCCTGGCGGTGGCGAGACAGCGTGCTTCCAGATCCAGCCAGGCGCACCAGTGAGTTCCAGCCCGCGACTAGTAACACTTGTCTTATTAAACTGCCCCATGTAAGTAGGGTTGCCAATCGTACTCTAAAATAGAGTATTGTACTCTTTTTCTTATGGATGTACTCCATAATCTTTAACACTAATAGAGTACGCCAAAATACTTTTTTTTCATAAAATGACTTTTTTGAGGCAAATTAATTTGTTTTTCTACGGTTTTTCTATGTTAGTCGGTCATGAAGTAAAGTGGCGAGAAAAGAGGAACAGGGCTTTATAAATATTGATGTAATTGAGCTCCTGATCTTGTATTAACGTGGAGTTGGTAGGTTTGGGTTACAACAATTCTTGTAAAATCAATAAAAAATGTAATTTTGCGCAAAAGGTACAAGAAAATAACTATAGAGAAGTGTATAAATGGTACTCTATTTTATTAATCTGTACTCTTTATTTACTCTCTGAAATCAGAAATACTCTACATCTTCTAGAAAAAGTTGGCAACCCTAGTTGCAAGCGCTACTGCTGAGCCCTATGCTCAGCAGTAGCGCCCAGTTTCGAAATGGCATAATGTGGGTGAAGGCACCTCTATCTAACCTATGCGGGAAAAGAGACGTGATGATGTAAACAGTCGTTAGATTACAACAACTATCTAGGTTTAGTCGGATGGGAAACAGTAGCTTTCACTGTACTGATAGATATCTCGTATCACCACACTGTCATTGACCTGTTTGCAGCGAGCAAGCCATAACTATGTATATGAATTGCTCATATCCTGCTTACGTGAAGAACCTAATCCTCTTATAGACGGTCAATGTGCCCATCACTGAACGTGGTGGCACTTTATCACAGTCATTTGTTTTAGAAGATATTGTTATAAAAAATACTCTGCCAAATGTAGGACACGTGGTGATGCACACAGGACGGTGATGGTGAGAACGAGATAAAAAAAACGAGTTGTACGAACTTGGCAGTGAATTCTCGTGCCCGTCATTACATTGAAAGTACGCTCAATTGCTTTAACGTTAAAGTTGATTTTAACTCGATATAGTGGTCGACCCATGCCGTTTCGTGTCTGAGTCATCCTCGCGGACGCAGACGACTGTGCTCGACTGCTCGTGGTTAACTTGCAAAGTAGCTTAGTGAATAGTAAGGCAAGCGGACGTAACGCCGGACGTCTACTCCTCGTCGTAGCATATGGATACGATCGCGACCGAAACAAAAACTAAATAAAAAATTGCCTTATAAATTAAACAAAACCCATATTTTTTTAAAGACAAGTAATAACACAATAGCATATTTTTAAAAACAGGTGCCCATAATGTGCTGAATATATTAACCTAAATACAACGAAGTGAAGCTGTTTTACGCTAATATTTACTGTAGGTTTCTAGCGTCTTATCAGCTACTGCCGGCTAGTAAACCACAGGAATATTATTTTATCAGTCCATGGTAGTTCAATGGTGTTCATCGCCGCACGTGGTGTTTCCCGCCGCAGCTCACACCGCAGTGTGATGCAATGTTTGTATGACAGTGCTTCAGAATTTCGGCTGAGCTACATCTTGCTGTTTGACAATGTGTAAAACTGTTTAAATTTTTATTAGTGTTACGCGTTCAAGTCGCGTGTGTCTACAAAGAATTTGTTATTTATAAACGTTGATCATGGCAAAAGTGAGTGATATCGATGTTCTGCCGCCGAAAGCGATGGAAATGGGTCCAGAAATAAAAGACACCGGTGATAAAGAATCCACTGGAGGTGTTCGGTTGAAGAAGGAGTTAGGTCTGGTCAATGGAGTGGCTATCATTGTCGGTGTGATAGTTGGATCAGGAATCTTCGTGTCACCCAGCCTGGCCCTCAAATATGCTGGGTCCAAGGGCATGGCGCTGATCGTGTGGGTACTCTCCGGGTTCCTCTCAATGGTCGGGGCTCTCTGTTATGCAGAGTTAGGTAAGAAGAATTTAATCATAAAGCAAAAATGTAGGTTCTGCCGTCATCGCACGTTAATTAAATGACGGAAGTTTAATTGTGTTATCAGGTGTAATGAACCCGTTACTCACCTAGATACACCTACACCTGCTTCCTGATTTGCTCATGCCCTGTTCTCATTATCTCGACAAAATAACAGTAAGTCTTGGTATTAATCCGTATCTAATTGGAGTAAGTAATTAATACAATAAATACCAAAAACACGCGAAAACTGTAATGCGTGGATGACGTCTATTTACACCTACACCTTCCACCATCGTCAAGCAAAACGAACCGTCCACTATAACTGTTTTAAACAGTGGTGAGTGGTCCATCTATCTTTTGTGTGGCGGCGAGCTTGACGAGAATACACACATCATGCCACCGCGCCGTGATATAAAGATTATCCAGTCAGCAAGGTTGGCCCCGGGGCCGACTGTAGGGAGCACTGAACGCCTACTTGTCGTCTCTCTGAGGCTTCTTTTAGTGCGATATTTAATTGGTAAAATAATAAAACTATAGGAGTTACCTGCCATTTTTTAATGTTATTGTCGTTTAATTAAAGTTATAACTTTACAAGTCGTCATAGATAATATGTTAGGAATTCTGACTACGTTAATTTGAATAGCAAGTTAATTCAAAAGATGGTCTTTTATTGAAAAATGTTTACCCACTGGTAACAAAAATAGTTACCTAAAAATGAAAATAAGTAGTGGTTCTATGGGCAGGATGCATTTTCGTGCTTGTCTATTCATGATGATGGAAGTTAGGTCTTTTCGTAAATTATATAAAAAAAACTAAATTAACGTATAAGCTACAAAAGCACTAAAGCACAGTTGACCTAAAACGCAATGCAGAGGTATCGAGTTATCGACTGGGTTACGGACTCTATTTGCAGAAGCTATTATAGAGTCTGCATTCGGCATTAAGTGGGTAACTACCTACACACATATTAATTGTTTATTCAGTCTCAGAGACCTTAGAAGCATAAACTTTTGAAACTATGTGAAGGATTTCAAAATCATAATTCTTGTGTTCATGTTTTTTATTCCCTATAAAAAAATATGTAATTCCTCAATTAATTTATTAGTTAACTTTCTTGGGAAGTCTGAAATAATGTCTTTGTATCTATTTTTTGGATTTGGCGTTGATAGCTGCGCCACAGCATTTGCCTTTTGTGGCTATATTCGCTTTCCTTCATAAATTGTAAACCCAAATAAACTTTATTTTATTTATTTTTATTTTTATTAGGTGTCTAAGGGACTACTCACACTTATTCAGCTCTGTTCAGCTTTTATCCATAGACAACAACGATTTTGTATAGAGTCCGTTCAGCTTTCCGCGGCTGAACGGATGCGTATGCATCTCATACAAAATCGTTGTTTTCTATGGACAAAGCTGAACAGAGCTGAATAAGTGTAAGTAATCCCTAAGAGTCTACATTTGTACCAATAATATTGGGGTCACGGATTTCTATAGTCAGTCTACGATGCTTACCAGTAACTTAACTTATTTATCTTAAGTAGGTAAATATATATCGACTTCAAACGACAGTCTAAAATAGATTCTTATGTATGAAAAAATATATTAAATAACCCATAAGCCCATAACTCATAGTCACATAATTTATATTACAGGCCAACTTAGTCGTAAATTCCCAATATGATACGACGAGGATAGTTTTATTGCCCGTTGAAGATAAGCAACTATATTTAATTTTGTCCTTCCTCCATAAAGTATAAACCTAGTCACAGTATTCCGACGATTATTTGCCAATAAGGTGCCAATAGATAAGTACGTAGGATTAATGTGACAAAATAGGTGATAACCCTACCAGAGAAATTGTAAGTACATAATGTGCTGAATAAGTATGTACGCTCTTAATCGGCCAGAGAATGTATAAAGCAGTACCATTGACGCTGATGAATGTGCGTAGGAAAGAAAGGAAAAGGTAAGATTTTTGGACAAACAATTCTGTCTGTTCACTTGAACAGATGTCCACACAAAGGCACCACAAAAGGCACCACAAACATATGAACACTGCTTCAAGATTTTATATGTTTGTAGTGCCTTTACTTCAACTTAATAACTGTTTTGCCGCCAGTATTGCAAACCTGAATTTAGGAACGAATTAATTTCTATATAATCAATAGGTACCAAAAAACTCTTGAGCGGTTCGGAAGTGTTTGCTTTGCAAATGCATCAATAGATCTAAAAAATATATGTAAGCTGTGATATTGCCTAAATTGTTCGTGAGTTCGTGCTCAACTACACTGCGGATGGGAAAGACTCATAAAAGACTCGACGCTCGCAAAATTTACAACCCCTTGTTACCGAGGTAATTTTGTATGAACTGTACAAGCAGCTGTTTTCTGGCAGTTATGAGTAGTTATGTTATTACTGACCCAAATGTTGGAGTTAGTAGAGCATGTCTTTTTGCAACGAATGGTGGGGAGGGGTGTGGAGGGTAAAACGGGATGGACCACTGCTCTAGACACGTGTAATTAAATACAAAGTTACGTAGCAGCATAAATAAAGCTAGAATCTGGGTTGCGTAACGAACAGCTTCATTATAATATTTTAATACTAATTTAAGATATATTTATACTTGACACATTGAACTAGTTCGATTCGTAATTGACCGGTTCTCCCCATTGAAACCGAAAACTAGAAAGAATGGCACACTATTTTTGGATATATTACGCAACTTCTTCACGAACCCGGAACAAATATTTTCAACAGTTCAGAGCTAAATAACAAAGGTATTAGAAAATAGGTCAATGTTCCATTTAACATAGGTACATGTAAGAACAGAATTAAATACAATAGCCTGACCTTAGTTCAAATTCGAATCACTTGAATGGTTTAACATTTTACAAACTATAATATTAGTTACCTAATAAATATCCGTACTTACTATATTTAACAATAGAAGGAAAACCACTTCAGAGAATATAATCAGCCGATATAAATTACATTTTATTATTATATTCGAAATCGTTCAACGATGTTACATCAGCTCAAAATTCGGACAAAACACCGTTTCGAGTGTGAAACCATCTCTCAAAACCTGTCTCTGAAATCAGCAATGAAACGCGTGAAGCATGAATATTAATCACCTTGTTCCATCAAAGATATTACATCAGCCAGCCAGGCCAGCCAGCTTTTCCAAAATCAGAATGCACATTTGGTTAGCGCTAACGCCAACACTTGGTTTGGTGCCATCTTGAGAGCACCAATAGAAACCTTGAAAGTAAAATAAATAATGATTTGACAGACTATAATAAGTTAGCGTAAGCGCTAACTGATTAATCCAACAATTAACATGATCTCTAAAAGACAGTTTGTTACCATTAACTTTTGGGTCCATTGTATCTTTGGTGTCTTCTATTTGGTGCATTTTTCGACATATTTTTTGCTCCTTATACAGGTTACACGGACAGGGGTGCGCAACCTGTTACCATGGATGTAGTACAATAAGTCTGGACTGGACCTAGTGCGTTGAAATATTACGTCGGTTATTATTTTAAAAATAGCTATTCCAAACATTTTGACCGTTCATGTATTGCAGTTTTGTAGGAAACAGCAGATTTATTTAAAATAACTGACGAAAACTTTCAACGCAGCGGGTTCAGAATCATGTTGTGCGTCAATGGTGAGTTTAATGGTAAATAGTACACGTCTCAGTATCAGTCAAGAGGACCTAATAAAATACACAATATAACGGCTTGAATACCACAGTTAATTAGGTCGTTTGCTTGTAATAAGGTACACCTAATACACACAATAGGTTTAAAAAACAATAATATAGGGGCGGGATAGAAGAGCCCTGCCTCTGACCACTGTCTTACTGTGTAGTCACGGACTCCCTAGATGTCCCTGCTGCCACCCTGTTTAGTAGGTAGTAGGTTTTATTTCATCATTTATTCATCATTCAATCAATATCATTTCGGTCTACATTACTTCTTATCTCAATGAGAAAAATGAATCGTTTACTTTTTGTTAATTAAGTTTTCAATTTTTAATTAAGAAATTCTACCAAAATAAAATACGAAGACGGCATAACAAAAACTAGCAAATTTATAAAGGAATCACCCCAACGAATGAAATACCTTGAAACACAATAACGGAGGTATTAAAACTGACCTGAGTTGCTAAAAAAAATTTACTCAAGAGGCCCAATTCCTACAAAGAAGAGCAACAGGATAATCCAAATAGGTATAAAAAAGAATGCCAGACAACATTCCAAAAGGTCAAAGATGCGCGCACATACCGGTATCCAAATGGGAAAAAATAAAAAATAGGACTTCAGATACCGACTGTTAAAATAACCAAGCCGATAACCGAAGCACAAAGCGCAGGACCGACGGTAGAAGAATTATTGGTAATCATCAATAAAATGCGAAACGCCTTGTCTCCTCGCCTTTATACATTGGTCATTGACGAAGAATATTGATTGATTGAAGTCCTTAGAACCCTTGACGACGAAACCCATTTAATCAAACTAGATCAGGACCGCGTAATTTCCCTCCCCCTGGTATTATCATTTGCGGACGACCATAACCTAAGTCTTTCTAAATTTTAGAAAGACTAGAGCGCATCTTATACATTTACACACATTAAACTCTTACTAAATAGCGTAGGCCTCCAAATAAACGAAACAAAAACAAAATATTTTAATTAGGGACCCCATAACGTCACAGAAAACGACCCACATGAACCTCAATGGATTAAGTATACCAACAGTGGACGAAATCTAATACCTAGGCACATACTTAAACATCCGCACTAAGCAGAAAAAGCACAATTAGAAAACGATGCCAATAGGCCACGACAAACGCCAAATCATTACTACTATTCATACTGAACTCAAAGATGGACTGGAAGTTAGCTAGACTTCCCCCTGAGGACACGGTGGATCATACGGTGGAGGTCTGCCCGGCTTGGGCGGAGCACCGCCGTGTCCTCATGGAGGCGATCGACGGCAGCGATCTCTCGCGTCCGGCCTTGGTCTAGGCCATGGTACGGAGCGAGAGTGCATGGCTAGCAGTCGCTTCTTTCAGCGAAGCAGTGATGCTCGCAAAGAGGGAGGCGGCGCACGTGAGCGAGTTGCAGTACATGCGCCCTTACGGCCGTGGCCCTCGCAGGAGACGCTCTGGGCGTCGGGAATCCCAGGCAGATTCCCAGCCACCGTAGGCACGGGCTTGCTGACGGCGAGTAATGGGTAGCTCGCTGTCCCAGTAAGGACCAAGCCCGACTTGGAGCTTCAGGGGCTAGTGCAAATCTTGGGGTTCATTCGATTAATCGAGTCTGGTCAAGCCACGCTGGGATCGGTGCATTTCATTCATTCATTCCGGAGATCTCCGTTTTATACCAAAATTATATTAATTTCAGGTTTTCTTACATTAGTCGTTATTAGACCATTTTATTAAATCATTATACCTACATTACTTTTATCTCAATGAGGAAAATGAATCAATTAGTTTAAATTTCCCCGGGGATCCCAGATTACCAAAATTAGTTTAATTTCAGTGCCTTCTCAATAAAATGTATAATAGTGTTTCAATTTCAGGTACAATGATTCCAAAGTCTGGGGGCGACTACGCATACATTGGAGAAGCATTTGGTCCTCTACCTTCATTCCTGTACTTGTGGGTGGCGCTGTTCATCCTGGTACCCACAGGCAACGCCATCACAGCGCTGACCTTCGCACAGAACATCCTCAAACCTCTGTGGCCAGCCTGCACACCTCCTGACACTGCTGTGAGCCTTATAGCTGCTTCAATTACATGTTAGTATCCAAAAAACGATTTGTTGTTTATCAAATAGGTGATGGATGCATGCAAAGTAGGGTTTGATGCCAAGACCCACAACTCGTTAGGATATTTGCGCCCGTGATTGTATTTGACACTGTGCTACTATCACTATTATAAAGCTGAGTTTCTAACTGTGACCAGTTATATTTGTGGTCGCAATGTTTGGAACGTGTGAATCGTTAACTCTCCGAATATCATTTAATCATTAACATACGCTAACTATTGTGCAAGATTATCTATCTTTAAAATATCTCACATACTTATTAGCTACTTACCACGTGGGACAGAGTTGTAAAAAAAAAAGCAATGGTTTCCAAAGACAGATGGTAGTTATAGTAGTTTCAAATGTGCGCTCATTCCTGAAATGGCTACATCGTCATGCATAAATGTCTACATTTTTCCAATAGGTATCTGAAATACTAGAAATAAATTCTAATATCTTCGTGTTGATAGAAAAAATAGACAAGAACCCCATAAATAGAACATCTTCTATATTCATCGTATATATCGGTCCGGTTAACGACCTATCGGAGAGCATTCACAACGATGCTAGCACATGTTTCAATGAACATTTTTTGCCCTTCTTTACGTCAAGTGTAACTATGAGCCGATCATGGAAATGATGGCGTCAACAAGTATCCCGGTTGCTAGGTCGCCATTACGACCGATTTTATTCTGTTTGAACAGATCTAACGAATGTTTGTTTAACATAGCTTCGTTAGACTGTATTGTATCTATGTATCTACGCCTTTTACCAATGTTGCTTTATTAAATTCACCAGTAATAAATAACTCGCCTAAATTATTTGTATCACTGATTTTTTAATTACGTGGCCAAAAGTAACGAGAAACCTGGGCCCTGTTTAATAAACGTTACAAATTGTAAATTGTAATTGTGTTTTACAATTTACAATTCTACAAGTTGCTGTTTAATAAAGAATACAATTAACAAATTTACCACGGTGGAAAACTGGCAAAATTGTAAAATTGTACCTACAATTTTACATATTTCTGTTTAATATACATTTTCTCTTTACAGGTGACAATTTACATATTTGTAAGGAAAACTGTTTTATTGAACGCATAATTGTAATTACAATTTTATGTATTTTGTAAATTGTAGAATAAATCCGACAGGTGAACTCGCCTTGTGTTAGAATTTTACAATTGTGTACGTTAATTTAATAAGTGAAGAAATTTAATTAAATTTAAAACATTGAACAATGGTTTTAACATCTAGTAGTGGAAGTAGCGATAGTGGCAGTTGTGATGAAGTGAACGGCAATGGCGAGTTTTTCGTAAAAGAATAAACTTTACTTTTGACGTGGCAGATTTTACGTTCAACGAAAAATTTCGGGTTAGCAAAACTACCGTCGAATATTTGGTAACGAAAATAGGATATGATCTTAAATACGATCCAAAGAGAAATGCAGCCTTTACACCCACTCGGCAAATTATAGGTGGTCAAAGATTTCTACTGTTCCGCGATGTCTTTCCACTTTTTTTATTTTCATATCGGGATTTAGTTTTTCACTAAACTAACCGAATAAAACATCTTTATTCTCATATATTAGAGACAGACTATTTATTGTGCTGCATGACTTTCGTTACGAATCAAACAAATAGGTAGGTACCTAACCAAAAAAAGTAGGTACCGACTCTGTAAACGAAATACCTACTAAATATTTTAAAATTCTAAGAGTTTTAAAATCTACCTTCGATTTAATAATCTGCAACAAAAACTTACATTATAAGTAATTTGTAAACTTACAATTACAAATTCGTAGATACAATTTTGTCATCGAAATCTACAGGCGTTTTCTACAAATGTAAACGTTTATTAAACAGAACTTGTAAAGCTAACAATTGTAACGTTTTTACATGCTTTATATTAGCTTCACTTGTAAGTTTGTTTATATGTATGTTTGTTTGTAACCGACTCCTTAGGGCGCAATTTTGACCCACTTCAAACGATCAGATTTCACTTAAACTTTGTAGACTTATCGAAGACCGATGACAATTTAAAAATTAAAAGAAAAATTGCAAAAAAAAAAACAAAAAAATCACGCTTTTGTAGTTAGCAGAACTAAAAAATAGTAAATAAATAATAGTTTAAAAAACTAAAAAACATGCTTTAAAAACCAAACTAAAAAAGTAGAAAATAATATATTTCTATTAAAAAGCGTGGGGTGCTTGATATTAATTGATTATAAAAATACCTCAAAAAGCATCACGCTTTTTAATAGAATTAAATTCTTTTCTACTTTTTTAGTTTGGTTTTGAAAGCGTGTTTTTACTTGTAAAATTCTTCCATAATTGTATTGTTTATTAAACAGCACTTGTCATAAAACTTTACAAATATGTAACTTATTTACAAAATTGTAGAATTGTAATGTTTATTAAACAGGGCCCAGGGTCTCTAAAAAAGCTATGTTGAGTCTATTTAGATAATTTAAAATCATTTTTGACAATCTATAATTATAAATATGTAACTCATCCTTATTATTTCGCATTGGAATGTTTGCAATATTTTACATAGTAATAAGATCCTTTGTTTATGAATACAAACTGGAGAAGGCATTGGCTGATTATGGAAAAGGTTTAAACTTATTTAAATTCCATCCCATCTCCATCATACGCAGAAATCCCAACATGAAACCTGTATCGATGTTCCGCTTCCAAGAAACTCGTTCAATGATTTAAGAATTCTCTCACGGAATTTACACAAGTATGCCTCGTGTCATGCAGTTTTGCCCACAATAAGAAATAATTTTTCGCCGTCAGAGGATGCATTATCATCACCCCATGCTGCGAACCGGTTTGATTCCATGGAATAACGTTCCAACGATTTATTTTTGCTTTCAAAATTGGGTTTCAAAAATTAGGGGAGCTTGTTATTGTAAAATCTGGTTAGCAATAGGTACAATTGTGAGTCGGTAGTTGTATTCAAAGATTATTGGCGAAGTCATTAGGTCTCACATTCATCTGACATGTCTGGATCATTGACTTCACCTTAAGTGCTCTTTAATACCTTTCATCATTGCATGCCTGATTTCAAAGTTAAGTGAGTATAAGTCAGAGACTCAGAATGTTACTTCATGTAATAAGGTCTTCAAATATAGATTAATTGCAGACTGTGCTCCAAAAACACCGCTGATGCTTTTGAAAACATCTTCTACAACCCCATGGGAAACGCGGACATAAAACCTACTGTATTGTCTGTGAATAACCTTCTAAAATTTCAACTGACAATATCATCACAAATTCAACTCAATGCCTACTTTGAATGCGCTGCGTTTCGCCCGCCATTTCTGACGGATATCGTGCAACAACTCAACAAGACGCACGACATCGGTTCACTGATAAATCGCACATCTATCATAGTCAAACGTAGTATTGTGCTTGAGGCCTCAGGCTGTCATTTCAATAGGGCTACTGTGCCCGCGTCTTTATCTCCCGGTAGGTACATAGGTGTACTGTGGCGCGGTCGCCGTGCTGATTGCGCCTGACAGGATAATGAGAGCTTCCTCCCGCATCGTAGGTACTGACACACGCTCTTGTGCGGAATTATCACGCTCAACGTAATAGTAAGGGCACTTAATAACCCGATGTGATTTTGCTATTGCCATGTAAACGACGACTTCCGTAAGAGTTTTGACCCGCTTTAGTAAGTGCGTAATTGCAATGAGATGATTGGCTAAACTCGGTTATGTGTTTTAGATTTAGCTCATAGATAACGCTAGATCATTCGGGGCGAAACAAACAAGAATCATCTACTTTTTAGGATCGATACACCGGACCACATACCTACCTACACATATTTTATTTCATTCTTAAAATCAGTAGTGAAAACATTTGTAAGAAATCTACATCACGGACAAGTATATCCGTCTTCATGATGGGCCATTACCATCCCGTTCTGCATCGTGGACCCTTGAACAATGTAATAAGTATGTTTCTACACGCTGCCGTACAGTCGAGTTCATTAATATATGGGTACTGTCATGGATTCAAAATATTGTAAGCGTTGGATAGCTCAATAAATTCTATAGAACCTATAGATCAAAAATTTGTCCTTATGTGAACGGTTCAATAATATATGCTGTGCATTAGGCATTACTATGAAAAATTATGAGAAAAAGCAGTCACATATTAATGAATCTAAATCTTGACCACAATTTAATGATGCTTATAGTTATATATAATATTATGAACTTTTTTGATGTTCATATTTTTTTGAAGCCTAAAAGGGCCAATATATTAATGAACTCGACTGTACAACTGCTCATCAAAACATTATGTTTCGTACAGTAAGTAGGTACAGACATAAATAATAGGTAATCTCATTTGTTCAATTGTTTCATTCCAGGTTTCCTGACAGTTATAAACTGCTACAACGTTAAGTGGGTGACGCGAGTGCAAGATTCGTTTACAGCGGCGAAGGTCCTCGCCCTGCTGGTCACGTTCTTCGCCAGTCTGTGGTACTTATTCTCCGGGACCACGGAGAACTTGGAAAACATGATGCAGGGCACGATCACAAAGCCCGGAGAGCTGGCCATTGCCTTTTATACGGGGCTATTCTCTTACTCCGGATGGAACTACTTAAACTTCGTCACGGAGGAATTGAAAGAGCCGTACAAGTGAGTTGATTGATAAATAGATTGTTATTTCAATATATATATTCTTTACGTCTTTCCTTAGTCTTGCTTCTGAAACTTTTATGTGAAATGATCCTAAAGACAATAAGATCTTCGTGGTGACCAGAGGTGAGTGAGCAGAGGTTATCAATTAATTACTGGGGTAATGTTTGTGTTGACCACACACAAAATCATTACCTACAAAAGCTTATTACCATCAAAAGTTCTAATAGGTAATTATTTAAGCTGCATTACAATAGTGTTGGGTGCACATTATCTGGTCCATCTCATTAGTTGTGGGTCATATGTTTATCCGCTGTGTAAACACAATAATACAATCATAAACTTCGTTAATGTAAACGATTATGAGTCATGGGAATTCTCGCACATTTGTTTTTAAGTTTGTTGTTATAAAGTTATCTACATTCATATTATAGATATGTTTAATAGTTTGTCATTAGTTATTAAGATAAGATATACTTACATACGTATGAAGAATACTAAAACTAGCAGAATCTGGCTTCGTTCCCATTCCCACACTGGGCCAGCGGGTCGGTGACCGTAGGGTTAGCTCTCTCCGTAGGTATTTTGTTTGATGTTAATGTACACTCACAGGCACAATTAACCGCCCACCTATATATCATTCGTCACCCTGTTTGTTTTTTGTTAAGTGGGTACTCTAGCAATAAATTAAACACTTATTACCCTTATTTCGTTTCCTTTAATCGTCGTTTGACATTGTTGCAGTTGTGTTACCTTGTCAACATTTCTTGTTCTGTTCTGCCGTAGTGTGCGAATATTGTCATTGTTTGTGACCGTAAAAAATGCCACTCGATGCAACTGGTGCAGCTAGGGCAGTAGCTTTAGCTGACGCTAGGTACAGCCAACGTCGCATCGGTCGTCCACTCGGTCTACCTCGAACTACGGTACGAGATGCCATCAGACTATTTCGGGAGACAGGCTTATACACCTGCAGGCCAGGTCAAGGCCGACGTCGATGCACTTCAACTCGAGATGACCGCTTCGTTGTAAGCAACGTGTTGAGAAATCGCTTTTCGACCGCTATCGAAGCTCGTACGCGTCTTTTTGGGTGAAAAATGACAGTGTAAGTTGACGTACTTACCCTTGAAGGAGTCTGGCAGAAAAAAATATGAGGGCTTTTCGTCCAGCTCGCGCCTCAAAACTACTCCCACAACACCGTAGAGCTAGATTTGGTTTTGCGCGAGAATACGCTGACTGGACTGTGGAGGAGTGGAAGAACGTACTGTTCTCAGATGAGAGCAGAACAGCCTTAAGAGGTTCAGATGGACGTCAGCGTGTCTATAGACGTCAAAATTAAAGGTTTTCTCCATGCGCTATAACCGAAACAGTGGGTTACCAAGGAGGGTCCACAATGGTTTAGGGAGGTATCTCTTACGAGGCTCGTACTGATCCTGTTTTATTCGTAATAGGCAGTGTGAACGCTCAAAGCTCAAAGGTACGTGGAAGAAGTTCTTCAAGACCATGTCATACCTTTCGCACCGTTCATTGGTGAAAACTTCAGATTAATGCATGACAATGCACATTGCCATACCGCAAGATCCGTCAGTGAGTATCTTAATGAGGTCGGGGTTCAAGTTTTACCATCGCCAGCACGCAGTCCCGATCTTTACCCAATTGAACACATTTGGGACAACCTCAAAAGATGTGTCCGAGCATGAGTACCAGCCCCTACGACCTTAGGAGAGCTCAAAACGGCTGCGATAGAGGAATGACACAATATCCCCCAATCGGATATCCAAGATATCTTGGATGGATTGCCAAACCGGCTCCAAGAAGTCATAAGGGCCAGAAGCGGCAACACCCATTATAATTTTAATTTTTTCTTGTTATTGGACCACTATTTATGAAATCAAAACTTTTTAATTTTCATCGAAGATTTTCAGAAAATCGATTTTTGGTAAGCATCCTTGAATAAACCACATTTCTTCCAATAGGTACTTTTGTTGTTTCTTTTTCCTTAAAGGTAGTTTTTAACGTACCTCTGATAAAATGTGGTCTAAGTTTGACAATTTATGAAAATTGAAAGAAATACAAGGTGTGCGGTTAATTGTACCTGTGAGTGTATCTGATGAGATTTTATTGATTAACAACCGTTGCAATGCAATGTCAAAACATAACAGCAAAATGGAAATGCAGTTCTTCTTTCAGTGTGCTATATGCGATTGACTAGCGATAAACATTTGAACAGAGCCTCGTCGAAAACATTCAAGCGCACATTTTGCGTACAGGCCTCACCGGTTTAATATCTACCTCCCTCGATCGATATTGCAATACAAACAACTTGTTTACATAATCTGCTAAAACAATACATGTTTCCCTTTCCAGGAACCTGCCACGTGCTATCTGCATATCCATGCCAGTGGTGACGCTAGTCTACGCGCTCACCAACATAGCGTACTTCGCAGTCCTCACCAACGATGAGATCCATTCCTCCCAGGCCGTCGCCGTCACCTTCAGCGAAAAGATCCTCGGCGTGATGTCCTGGATCATGCCTCTATTCGTTGCTCTATGCACCTTTGGGTCCCTAAACGGGGCCATATATGCCTCATCCAGGCTGTTTTTCGTTGGAGCCAGGAATGGACACTTACCACTTGCGATTTCTCTGATTGATGTAAAAAGGCTGACTCCGGTGCCTTCGTTATTATTTCTTGTAAGTATATATCCTACCTACGTGGATTGTATAATATAGTAAAAAACAGGACTAATCCGAGTTGAACTCGCGTGGAGAGGGTTCCGTATGATGATTATGTTATCCACCAAAAACATTTCACGTAAAGATTAAGACTTACCTACGTAACGATTTCACCGTTAAAAAGTTATCAGATTTAATGCAAGTCCCTAACTCTACAAGGCTTAACTTTGCAGACTTACATCTTGGTCAAAATGTACGGCTTGGCTATTTCGCGTTCGTCGCACAGACACTCCTTTGTACTTATAGTAAGAAATTAAGTCACTAGTCTTTAATGTTGTGTCATGTAACAGTTCAATGGAACGCCCAAACCATGCATTTTGACCAAGATTTAAGGTTTCCATTAGTCTTACTTCTATCATAGTCGGATAAAAAAGCTATTTCTTGCACGGCTGTTACTTTCTTAATAGCCAACGAAAAAGTTTGTTTTTGTTCTTTAAGTACATTCTAATCTAGCTTTCATAACAAATTGAAGTACGTATTGCGCCTACCCTTAAGGTTGGAGAGAAAAAGTTACAAATTTCGTAATTTTTTATGTTTGCGTGTAAATCCTAGCCTACATAGTACATTTTATCCTGAGAATTTGAGCTCACTAGCATTATCTAGGCCGAAGCTATGAAAATACGACGAGACGCAACGGCGAAATTATGGGCTTATTAGTATCGGAGCAATGGTGAATTTTCATATATTTTCTGAAATAACTTCAAAACTGTTTATTTCAAATTCCACATAAAATATATTAGAGACCCTCACAACAAGCCCTTTTATTTGATATTTCACACGGTACAGTTTGCAAAACGATTGTTTTTAATTTTGTAGTTTGCCCCCATATACAAAATTCACTTATTTACGATTTAAAAAAACGTAAATAAACATTTCGGTCACGGAAATTGGTACATCAGTCACATTGGTACACCAGTCCAGTAGATTTGGAGCAAATTGGCTGTGACAGACGGACGGACACGAGTGATCCATAAGGGTTCCGTTTGTTCATTAGGATTATTAGGACGTACTACGAAACCCTAAAAATGTGGGAGCTCTTGTTGAACCATTTATAAATAATGATCGATGGTGGAGAGATTGAGGACAAGGAAGTAGTAACTACTCAATCCGGAAAAATTATCAGGATCTAATAACATGAATACATTCATAAATACAGGGGGTTCAATAAATTGCTACCTAACTATTGTTCAGTTATACCTTGCTTTAGTACTAACAAATCACCGTTAGTTTTGTCAAAATATTTGGTAATAAATAAGTTATGTGGCTTAATGAACGGCAAAACACTCGAAAAACCGGAAAATTAACTCAGTTCTTCTCCAAAAGTAGCTTTCTATTTGAATTCATTCATTCATTCATATCAGCCGAAAGACGTCCATTGCTGGACATAAGCCTCCCCCAAAAGGGGGGATTTGCCATAATCGCCACGCTTGGTAGGCGGGTTGGCGAACGCAGTATGGTGGTCAAATGCATAGTTAATGCTGCTGCCATTCTCTAGTACGTCCCTTAGTCGCGTTCTACGACACCCACGGGAAGAAATGGGATGGTGCTATTCTTTTACGTCCGGCACCACACGGAACATTTGAATTATCTGTTTGAATTAAGAAAGAAAGAAGAAGAAAGAAAATACATTTATTTAGCACAGACTTTAAAGCACACAATATACATTAAACAGCGGGAAAGAGTAAAATAAAAATCAATTTAAAGTGTAAAGTGAGAAGTCAGTAACTAGCATTATAGTGTACCTCATGGCTGCGCTCAAAAGGCCCAGTTCAGCATAAAGGCCAGACAACTAGTGCCTGACGCTGAATTATAAATTCAAAACTTTTTTATTTTCTTTGGCACCAAGGTAACAAAATAACTTTTTCTTGATTCCAATGACTTGGTAATCTATTTTAGTGCAGACTTTTAATTTGTTTCCAACTAATCTTTGCACTCAGCGTGTGTACCTATTTAAAAAGTGCGTAACTGCTATCATAATAAGGTAGGTAATTAAGTACGTACTTAACTACCTGCTACTTACATTTGATATTAACCCAGAAAGTACTCAATACTTTTTTTCAATTTGTTCTCTTTTTTAATACCTTCATTTAATTACCTACTTAAAGATCGCATTAAAAAGGAATATGATAATGCTATTTTATGACGATATTTCTGACACGGTCATAATGGAAAGTTAATCAAAAAGAAATTAATATCTACGATTCTAGAAAGTACTTACTGTACAAGTACGTCACCTGGACGTACTTGTACAGTAAGCCCATTCATTCACACCACAGTCCATCACTATAAAAAATAAAATAATAAAATAAAATCTTTTTATTTCGGACTGATAATAATCCATAGATGTTAGTGGAATACAACTTATGAAAACTAGTGTTAGTATATTATAATCACTTATATCCTAATGTGGGTATTAACCCAGTGCTGGACGTACCGAGTGTCCAGCCTGTCCGCAATAACAGCCAGGATGCTGTTGGTGCTGGCGCGCAACCTGCCGAGCGCCGCGGCGCATCGCTTGCGGAGCACGGCGTGGAAGCCGTACGTGTGCGTCCGCGAACATGCCCGACGCACTGCACCAGCGCGGCAGCCCCAACAACGCCCTTAACGCATTGTTATATTGGACCCGCAGGGCGCTGAATGATCTTTGCGTAAAATGAGCCCACAAGCAGCACGTGTATAATGATGTACAATGTGCTCTGAACAGCGCAATTTTAACTTGAGCTTTATAACGTTTAAACCTGTGGGCTATCATATTTGCTCTGGTCGACAGCGCCCTACGCTCCCTGTCCATGTCCTCATCGTCACGTAAGAGATCGGACTTTAAGAGGCAAGATGACGTTAGCCTCTAACGAATACTGCCTTTCATCACCCTCGGCACATAGTTTGTAGGTAGACTTGACAGTTTTCTCTGATATTAAAAACAAGTTTAAATAAAGAACCCAACTCGTTTTTAATATTCTGGGACTAACTGTATTTGTTAGGTACTATGTACAAAAACATAGGTAGGCTATATTTGTGTTTGTTAATAAATGCTCTTAGCCTCCCGCGATTCAGGAGGAGTTCATAGTGCGGAACAAGGATATTTCAGAAAAAAATGAGTCTAATGGGTTTGCTATAGGTAACTAATTAATTACCTTCTTGCAATTAATCCTCTCGGAAAAAACAAGGAAATACCTTTTTTACTAGCAGGATATTTAATGTTTCCTTATCAAATATCATGTTAACAAAAAAATCAATACCTATGTTTAGTGTTAATCAACCATTTAAGTTTTATCAACATACTAGCATTTCGTTCGCGACTTCGTCCGCGTAGGCGTATACTTATTCATATCTTCCCTTTAATGGGTAATTTAAAAAAATCATTATGAATTACATACTTAGATATGTACCTATTCATGTTACGTTTCAAGTTTATTAACTCAAGGAATATGCATTTTCATATAACCTAAATCCCATCTTTTCACCCCCTTAAAGGTCGAACTTCCATAAACACCTTTTTAATGTTCCCCTACTTAATAAAAGGAAGCTGTGAGCAAAACTTCACATTCCTAGTCCCATTAGTTTCGGCTGTGCGATGATGTCAGTCAGTCAATTTCTCCTTTTGTATATACACCGTGACATTTTAGTCGTCTTACAACGGCAGCCCACTTCATGTATCCAATGACTACTAATCATTTTTATAAAAAAAATATATACTTTTGTACATATGCATTATTAACAAAAAAAAAATATCATTCACTAAGACGCATGACGTACTTTGAAACACCCTGTTATGGAGATGGAATTACTGATGTAATGTAATGGTAGGTAGGTAGATATCTTCTACCGTTTGATACGTAAACATTATTAACAGGGACGGTGTTTCATAATTCTCAAGCATTATTTATTTTTCTTTATGCCTATTATCTTAATTAATTGTAACAAAGTTTGAATCGGCCCTAGAGGTATTGTATGACGTATACATTGAGTGGACCATTTTTGTAAGGCGACTAAAATGTCACGGTGTATAGATTAGTCAAACCCAACTTCCGTTCACATTCATATTCTTTAATTCCTTAAGTATGCCATAGGGTACCTCCTCAAAGTTCATATTACCATTAAAATTACGCGTTAGGCGTTTATTATTGCGTCTATGTTACGTTTCGAGCTAACTACAGCTACAGATATCTACCACCTTCTGTCGAGTTGTTAGAGAAACAATTATTAAAGCAAATAATTTCCTCCTTCCAGTGCATAGCGACGCTGATGCTGCTACTATCGCCCGACGTGGAGTCCCTGATAGTGTACGTGACGGCGGTGGAGGCCCTGTTCACGCTGGCGTCCGTCGCCGGCCTGCTGTGGATGCGCTTCACGCGGCCGCAACTCATGCGGCCTATCCGCGTCAACATCATCCTGCCTGTCTCCTTCCTTATCATCTGCACCTTCGTTGTCATCTGCTCCTGCTTCACACACCCCATGGAGGTCGGCGTCGGAGTCGCCTTCATCGCCCTCGGGGTCCCAGTTTACTACGTATTCATCGTATGGAAGAACAAACCCCAATGGCTGCTCACAGCATGCAACTCCTTCAATCTCGCCTGCTCCAAAATATTCCTATGCCTCCCCGAAGATTCCAAGGATTTATGATCTTTACGATATAACTTTATGTATTATTTAGTGTGATCTGATTAATTATTTTTGCTATTTTTATTTTACTTTTACGCCGATTTACGTGGCATAAGTGGGTTGGCATAATAATAAGTACAGATCTGTTATAACTAAGATAAGTGGATGATTCCTATGCAGTTATAGGTTAAGTATCTATATGTGAATAAATGTTAAGTATATGACAAAATTCTTATCGATAATACAAAACAATCATTGTTAGTTGGTGTATTTATTCAGATGTAATCACCCAATACCAACGTCATGTCCCGGTTCGCATTAATATAGCCAGTATAGTACCTGTAACTACTCGAAAATAATATTATTTGTATAGATGGTGCCTGCGATAGCAATGGGTCTTGTGTAAACTCTCCATTAAGGCCAGGCTGTGGCGGAAGTCAACAGACAGCTAGCTACTAAAGTTTTTTAGCCCCTTATAACGATTTGGCCCCATATTACTTTACTTAGATCGCACAATGTCACTACAATAGTGATAGCTTACATTTACAGTAACGGGGCCACGCTGAGTTAAAGTGGTAGGCGCTTTTGATAAACGTTTCTGTTACCAACACGTTTTTGACTCTTGTAAATGTATTATGTAATCATTATCATATAATATTTTAAATATATAGGTAACTTAGTGAATTCAGCGCCGACAGTTTTCCCGATAGTTCTTACGGCCAATGGACTATACTATACATATGGAGGAGCTTTTGTTATGCGGTCTTCTATTAGCCACATCAGAGCACACGTTCGTAACCTACAGTTGTTGAAAACAAAAACAGTCACCGAGCCGAAATTGGCATGGAAATCATTGAGGCGGTTAAATCAAGGCAGAAAGAAGATATATCTGAAGTCCTACCACCCCTCCAAGGCGTTAGCTTAATGCCTCATATATTCCTATTTTTGTACCTCGTTGGTATGTCTGAGACTACTTTGTCTAGTAGTTATCAGTGCGACTACTGAAACTGGGGTTCTGGGTTCGATCCCCAGGTCGGTCAAGTCCTTAGTTTTGTGCACGATTGATAGCAATAAGCTCGTCCCCTATAATATGATACTTTCGGAATGTGGGTAAGAGTATATAAAACTATAGCCCTTCAAGGAATGCTAGACTTCATCTAATTATTAGGTATTTTCCACCCACACTTATAAGGATGAAAACGAATACCTATGAATGCATAAAAAGTAATTTTGATGTTTAGATGAGGCCAAATAAAGTCATATTTGGCGATTCTAAGCTGGTGAAAACGATAGGCAGGTAGGGCTGGTTTTGTGGTCACTGGCCCGTTTAATTTTAACGCAAACGTATACGCACTGCACGGGATCTAACTCACGTTCAGGATTCTTTCTATGAAGCTCCAAACGTACTCTTAGGTACTTATAAGCATTGTAACGGAATGCCGTAAACTAGCTGCAGATCTTGAGCCGAGGGGATGCCTTCAGTTCAGGATCTGCAGTTAGTTTATGCAGGTTCGTCGCCACTAGCGAGGCTAGTCGGCTAGAACAAAGCGCGGTGTCGCGTCTGTCGCCCTGCCGCAGCGTGACGCGGCGCCTCAGAGGTTTTGGGCCGTTTCGGTTATATGCTTACGTTGTGTTGACGAAGAACCGATAGGGCGACGCTAATGCCGAACGCCGCGTTGCTTATAAAGTGTTAGATGACCTTTACCAATGTACTTGGTGAGATAAACACATGATGTATTTGTCTATCATCGAACAGCGTAACCAACACGACGCCCCTGGTTGTCTGTCGATTGTCGATTCACTTCCCACCTTGGCCATTTCCTATCATTGTTATTTATTTATGCACAGTGAATCACTATACGTTACTTTTCCATTTCAAATTGCGACACAAAGAAATTAAAATTCCGGAAAATACATTTAGGGGAATATCATAATGTACCTAGACTAGCGAGCCGCTGCATTTGCGTATACTAATTAAACCTTTTTAACACAAAGAAAAACAGAGACCTGTTTGAATTATTTGTCCAACAAATAACGTGTTCGCGTTTATTTTTGTGAGTTTTTTGACTAAAGCAGTGCTCGGCGAAGCATGAAAACTGACGTGCTTGGCTCTGAGATCACGTACCTATACCTACCTATAACCAATGTTATGAAGTACTCGCGACGTCGCCATTGTATGCTTACCGTGAAAATTGGCCAAATTAAAGTTTCGTAACCGTTACGGAAGCCTACAAAACGTCCACTAGTTCAATACCTATACACTGCAGGTTTGTTCTGCAATAATAACCACCTATTCAGAATATTTCCGTATTTTTTTATACGCATATTACTTACCTACTTTGTGCCAAATATGAATTTAATAGGATATGACAAGAGGTTGAACTAATATTTTCAGAAAAGTTACAACATGATGAAAATAATTTTTTGTAGTTTTGAAAAGGACCAAACCAGAAAGTGCAGCGAAGGCCTTTTGCCCAATTTTATGCTGCATGGAGTTGCCTTCCCACAGCAGCTCATGCAGCGGCTGGCCCGAATAAGTCAAACACTAGTGACAGCAATATCAATTTCATCAATCGGATTCGTATTGCATCTGACTGACCTGAGTTAAGCTACGAATTCCTGTATCAATGAGTAGATGTGGCTGCTCTCAGAAAACAAGGATCACGAGAAAATATGCGTCTCTTGAACGAACCATAGTATAAAAGAACGAACTTTATTTAGAATAAATTCGCAATAAATTAGATTGTTTGGTATGTTTTGTTGGATCAACTGTAACGGCTTGATAACAGTAACTGCACCCACTGTGATCATCTTTTATTTTCCCAAAAGTTTTGCACAGCCATTGTCGTATAACGGTTTTCGGGCAGTGGTTTCGCACGAAACTTGAACTAAATGAATTTTACAGTCAAGTTTTCTTCCAATTGTTCGGGAATTGTGCAGTGAGCAGATTCTCCTGACAGTATTTTATTTCGTATTCGTAGTAACCGATACAGCAAAAAACCGCACGGGTCGCTTGATCAGGTTAAGCTTCGCTTGCCACGGTTGTTCCATACCAAGATTCCTCCTTGAATCGGAAAGCACGTTAAGCTGCAGGTCCCGGCTAACATTCGTGGATCTTTGGCAGTCGTTACAGGTCTTCAGAAGCCCGAAAGTTTGACAACCAAGGGGTACCAAGGGGTATTGTAGGTATTACCTAGTAACTGAGTTGCATCCGGTTAGACTGACAAACATACGTAGTTTGGAAATTGCTAGGCAGTCGATGATGACGTAGACCTGACTTCACCACCAGGACTGATTAAAAGTTACGTCCAAACGAAGTTATTATCTAAGTAAATGTTAAATCTACGTAATAATATGTACGTTGCTTATCTCCGTACATGCCCAAGAGTCGTCAGACGGAAATGGGTTGTTATGGTTAAACGAAGGCCCAACCATTTATCACACTCTATTTAATGTTGCAACGTTTAAAAACACGTTGACAAACAACACAACACAGGTAGGTACCCGCCGTTCTGGCACAGCGTAACCTGCTAATAAAGTCTACCGTACACGTACCGACATCACCACCATCATCATTTCAGCCGAAAGATGTCCACTGCTGGACGTAGGCCTCCCCCAAACACCGTCACTTCGACCAGTTCTGTGCTTCTCGCATCCAGCGATATCCGCCGTACCGACATATTCTGATGTTAATTCTTTGTTCTTTGACAGATCGCTCAATACCAAGAAGCAGCAGCCAGCAGTTGCGATCTGCGAGTTATTACCTATCACAGTAACAGTACCGCTTTCATTTTGATAGTACAACAACATTCATTGCGTTATTTTTACGTTGATGAGCAGATAATTTTTTTGAACATAATGAACAACGGATTGGCAATATTCTTCAAAATGATCCAGATTGTGACTGACAGAGGGTAACGTAATGAGGGTTCAGGGGAATGCATTCTATACCTTATAACCAAAGCCTTATTCTTCCATACATCATGTAGATATACTTACCATTTTCTGCTGTACAATCACATATTATGAATTGAATATTCCTGTCCTTCGTGCCCACGTAATATAGGTATGTAAGGTCACCAAAAGAAATATGTAACCAGGATCGTCGGATATAGTTGGAGTTTAGTAAGGAACCGATGATTTTTTTTCCAATTAAATAAACAAAAGTTAACATTCAACAGCATCCATCGGTTTCTTACTAAACTTCAACAATATCCAACGACCCTGCAGACTTAGCATGACGCTTTCTATTTCTACTCTACCGTAGAATAGAAATCGCTTGTCTACATTTATCGGTACAAAACTGTCAACTGTCTACACGGAAACGTCATTTTTGTCTACTCACTACTACTTGGATGGAGTCACACTGCTTATTCCACGCTGGTCATCAAATGCTGGCGTGTTATGAAAAACTAAAGGTATTATCGATGTTTCTAATTGATGTTTACATATCGATTAGAGTATCGTGTTGATTCTGGCTATCTGTCCAGGTGGATGGGAATGTTTGCTTTGGGCGCAGTCAGTAAATACTTATCTACTGCTACAAACAGAAGTATCTAACTTCACACATCGCTCGATTAAGCAATAAGCACTACTAAACAGATATCAGAGTAGTTCTACGCAAAAAGTAAATAAGAAGACAGCGTCATTCAAAATTGAAGTGGAGTAAGTAAATAAAGTACCTACGTGGGTACTTTTTCTGAAGAACGTTTCTGCGTCCTTACTTTGTGAACTTTGTATGTCCTTACGAATGACTCTCTGTAATCTGTAATTTTGACCTTAAGTTTATTACTTGAACAAATAAAGTAAACACAATACCATAGGTAGGTACCTGCTTGCTTATCAGTATCCACTAATATCACGACTTTTACATTCATACCTACATTAACTCACGCTTTTTCCCCATGGGAATAGGAAGAAACCACAGAACGTTACTAATTATATTTATAGGTAACATCTACAAATTAATAAAACTGATAGAAAGGTGACAATGAGGAAGTAGATAAAATAAAGATACAAATTTGCAAAATAAAGCAAAATCATTCAGATAAATGATAATCGTTTAATTTAGTCCAGCATAGCTGTTCAAAATCATTCGACAGGCTGCCGTATCGAAACTGATACATTTTTTTTCTTGCCCCTGACAGCATATTGCTGTCCGAAGAATGGATGTCGTCTTTTTGATTTAACTCTAGACTCTAGTAGATCAATTTCAATGAAATTGTTCAAGTGGAGTCGCGTTGTGCTGTCGCGTCGCGCCGGTTTACAGTAGCCCTTAAACTGACAAAATTTTCGGGTTTCAGCCTTTCAAGGAGTGCCTTGATAACATTGATTGATGTTCGATTCGGCACGGAAGCGTATCGATCCATTGTGGACAGCAATGCTGCAGCAGTAACGAAACAAGCAGTTCCGGAGGTAAACCGTAGCAAACTTTAAATGAAAAATCTGAACCAGTTATCATTATCAGTTTTGATTATTTAGTTGCAGTTAGCACTATTTTTAAATGCTGGATACCTACCTAATCATGAAAATAAATAGATATAATCCAAATACATTAAATTCAATTGAAAATTCAATATGTCGTTGTTGCAAGTAGTTTTTTTTGTTGTGTTCGTAATTGTCAGGATAAAGTATGTATTAAAAATATATTTATAGGATAATCCACCGAAAGAGTCGAGGATGGGGCAGAGACATGGAATTCAGCCGGGCGACACACGACCCGGCTCGGCCACAAACAGAGTTGTAAATAAAATCTTTCTGCAATGCTACGCATGTTTCATGTAGATACAGTCCACCTGAAATACAAATAGAGGGCATCATGAACTCCAAGCTAGTGGTAGCATGTACCTACCTAACGTAGGAAAATTTAACGTGAAGATAAGCTTTTTTTTTATCTACACCAATAAATAAGCAAATAATTCCTGATTTGACAATCTTTTACTACATCGATAAATATAGTAGCGTTGGTCTATTTCGAGTGCTTTCTTTTCGTCAACATGTTGTTTGATAAACCTATTTTTTATCATGTTTTATTGATGTCATCATTAAGGTGAAGAAATAATGATTAAATGATGACGTGAGTCCCAAAACCTATAAACCTACTGAGAAATTATTGTAATATAAATTTCAGTCTGTTGTATGGATTTGTTGAATCAGCATTGCGTACCTATATTATTGGCTATAGGTATACATATTCATACCTGCGCATATATCTTGAGTACAGCTAGGCTAGACTGAAGACAGACGATTAAGCATTCCGATAGTTGACAGGGATCGTCAACATGCGCATACTATCTAACTCTCGACAAATTAATACACATAACTAAGTTAGTGTTCTCTGAAGACTGCTGGTTTTCTAGTGGTCGCGAATTCGAGGGTTCGATTATCAATTTGGGCTAAGTGTTATTGGGTGTTTCTGTGTGAAATTTCTCAGCAGAAGCCCGAGATATGGATACACATAATATTATGTGTCCGGTTGATGGCAGTCGGCTCGTCCCCTATTACAAAAGATTTAAACATAATTGGTGAGAGAGAGAATGAGACTGAACTATAGGTAAACCTCTGCCGGCGTGATGTTACCTTTGTTATTGCAAAGCTAGTGTGAAACTAAATCGTCGTCGTCGTCGTTGTTTCATCAAACGCTCCACGTGGGGAAATTGTGAGCCAAATTTCACTATGCACAAAAGCAATATAGACAGTCGTACACATTAATAAAGAAAAAGAGAAAGAAAATATATCTAGTACCACAGACTTAAAAACACACAACACATACTGTAAATAAACAAAATCAAATAAAACGCGTAAAGTGCTTGTTCAGAAAAGGTGTTACAAGGCTTCTGCGAGGAATATTGTAACAAAATCAAGCACAAGCGTTTGTATTTTGGATGAGGCGATCTGCACGAGCTAATAGTCGTGCTGTAAACTGTATCAGCGTAGTTCAACTAAGACAGAACTAGGGTTTCTACAAGTTATTCCCGTAGTGTCTCGGATAAATGACACTCCCGATTCCATGAATCAAAAAGTATTATAATAGTAAGCCTATATCTACATCTGCCAGGGGTGCGGGTTGTTCGCAAGAGATACCGTCGCCCCTGGTATACAGGCAACTGAGGGAACACGAGTGGGTTCAGTCAGTAAAAGTCTGACACGCCCTGCTCCAAACAGAGCGGGAGAAGTGATTTGATGATTTCCCACCCTCAAAAAAAAAACCTATATCTACATGTACGGAAGCCAAACCATTAACATTGCCATTCTGATTAAACAACAACAAGTTAGTCTGCAAAAACCACTTTTTGTTTTAAAACGATACGTCGTAAGGGACAAGGGCGAGGTACTATTGGACAAATTATAATTATGATACTAGCTTTTGCAAGCGGCTTCGTCTGCGTGGAGGTCGGAAATTATCCCACTGGAACGTACTACCGGGATAAAAAGTACCAGTGGCGAAAGCACCATGTAACACGATTCCTACCGGTTTCCCTTTGGGGTTCGCATCGGCAACTCTATCGCTATTAAAAAATGGCACGTCAATAGTAGCTCCTATTTTCAAAAAATATTTTTATACATTTATTTATAGTAAGTATTCTTCATTGATAAGTCAGTAAATTAAAGCCGGCTTTGCTTCGGCTTCTCTCTTAGAAAATTGTCACCTCGCCGCTGAAAAGTACCCTTTATATCAATCCAGGTTATAAACTATCTGTGTGCTAAATTCCAGCAAAATCCGTGCAACACCCATTTTAGCGTGATTGAGTAACAAACGTACAAACTTATATTATAGGATCACCAAATCATTTAAAAATCATCATTCTATTTCCCTTATCGTATAAAACACACAATTTATTCAAGGGCTATATACGTATTACATAAACGATGTCACAACAACCCGCCTCCGTACATAAAGAGTTAACATTGACATTGCCTTATTTACTGTTAAGGATATGTTTACGACTACATTAAAGTATATATCTAATCCCTTATAATTGATACCGGTGATAAAATTAAGGCCATTGTGTGATACAGTTCGTAATTAAAAATATATATAAATATATTTTTAGATTAACTATGAAATTAGCTGCAAGTGTTTTCGGTAAGATTTTTTCAGGAATTTTGTTTTGACTAAAATAGAGTTTGAATCACCATTCTAGATCATTCTATATTTATAGGTACTTACATAAAATAAGTCACTTTCGTGTCTGTCTGTGTGCCACTGTTGTTGTAAGGATGGATTTTGATGCGGTTTTCACCATAATTTTGAAAATAATAATATAACTAACTAATTATTTATGTTCTTGCCTGAATTTTTCCGACTAAATATTAGACCTTGGAGAACACCATCATAATATCTATCAATCTATTGAAGTTCAATATAAGTTCTCAGAATAATCTAGCAATCTGCATTAATTGAAACTTTTGGACCGATTTTGAGGTTTGGAGTCATTATAATATGCACCGTCATTATATCTTAACTAATAATAAATATCTGAAAATCATTCATTCACTGATATACAACGCACTGCGTAAGACACTGGTTCTAGAAGCATTTTGGACAAGCGTGCTTTATATTCTACACTTATATCTGTATTTTTTATGGTGTAGGTGTAAGTACTCGACTTGTAAGTACATAGATAATTATTCAATTCGTCACATACAGCGAAAAACATTCTAGTTACACAATATTTTACCTAAGATAGATAAAATTCCGGAACATTCCGGAAAATTGATGATAATCGGGTACCACCTACGATTCTTGGTCCGTTCGTAGTTACGAAAGGGCCAAGAATCGTACCTTGGGGAACCCCAAATTTTTCCTAGTTTTCACTTTTCAACCGAACTGTTCTACTTTGGATCACACTTACGCATTCATTCCTTTAACACTGCACTTACCAGCCTAATTTTCAATCCTTTTAATGACCTTAGCTAATAATACCTATCTCCGAAATTAGTTAATCACTTTTCACTGTTCTTTTGAACCATGTTAAACAACTACTGGCGTTACGAATTGAAACAGATTAGCGCATTGCTTTCGCGTTATGTAGGCATAAGCACACAATGAATTTTTACTCGGAAGTATTTTTAGATTTTTAAACCCTCGGTAATTAGATAACAATAAAGAAATTAAGCAGCTGGATTATAAAGCAAGATGTTTCAAAACAGTAGTCTCATACAGTTATTTTAATACAGATACATTATTGTCGTGACATTTTGCATTATCATCAAACAAACTCCCATTAGTGTTTAGTTGAGATGAAAAAATGATCTTATTCACTGATCTGTGGCGCACTTTCTAATCAACTTTGTACCTACCCACACCTGTGTAAACACAACGTCAAGGTTCGTACTTACTACTCAATTAACTTATTATCGTGTTACCCACTCTTTCTCGTAGGTTACGGAAACAACTTTGTCATTGTTTGTCCATCGTGGCCAGTAGCCATAACTGTCTCTTCGAACGCTCGACCGATCTTATACAACAATACCCGAGATTCTTTACTTAACTAAATATTATCCATATAAATTACGCAATAGTCAATGCCCTGACGTATTGTTTCTTTGTGAATCCGCTATGCCTTTGTAGGAATCTAGGAACACATGTGCCTAGACGTGAATAGTAATCGCAATACGTAACCCGAACGTGTACGGACTGACAAGCACCATACGAGACCAAAAATTAATCTTACTACTAAAACAAAAGAGTTTATTTCGCATTAACGTGGAAGTGGAACTACTCATTAACATGTTTATTTACTCAGCACCGTAACTTACCAATAAAATTAATTTCAAACGGACATAGCATACCTAACATTCGATATGCATCTAACTTATGAATGAATGCTATGCAAGAACTCTGTTTACGTTGATTTGTTGACTTCCACAATATCTACCTACGAGTCAAAAATATCATATAAGATACGATTTGTAAATAACATGATATTGGTATAAATTCTGATGCCACGCTTATTTTCCAACCACATCGAGCCACAATCCAAACCCAGGTGATATGGCTGATAGAGACCCTCGAGCGTAGAGTAGCACCCTACCTGTTGCAAATTAAATAGGCACCTGTGATAGGTTGTCTCGATGCCGGTCACTTCGTAAATACACCTTATTATCAGTAACGGTGTTCAACCGGCCTCGGAGCCTCCAGAGAGCGACGGGTGAAAGTCACCGCGCAGAGTCGCAGACGCACACCTCACCTCAAGTGACAAACACGTTTCCATAACTGTGTCTAACGTTTGATTCAATTCGCGATTTAATTATTGAAATTTCCAAACAAATAAACAAAAGAGCGGTCGATCGCTGCGCGAGCGCCACGCGACGCGTCACATTATCACGTTCATCGGAGCGCTGTAGAAGCTGATCGGCTGATAGTGTGGTGTGGAGGCGCGGGACCGCCGCCGGCGCACGCAGCGTGCCACCGTGCAAGGTGCGAGCGCGGGGACATCAGTCGCGACCATGTTGACAACGAGCTCCGTCGTAGTGCTGGCGCTGGCACTGTGCGCCGCCGACAGCGGCAGCAGTGGCCCCGGCCCTGGAGTGGCCAGCCTCGCCGCGGCTGCAGCGGCCGCAGGCAACCAGCTCAACGAAACCCTGCCTGCCGAACAATACTTCATTGACAAAATATTCGATAAATACGGAGATAAAGGCGTCATTACATTTGAGGTGGGTGGAATTGTTTTTTTTTATAGGAGTAGAGCCAGCTAATTACACTATTGTAAATGTTGTATGTTCCGTGTTTACCTAGATTGAATATTGAAACGGTATCGCAATGTTTACTCGGGCTCTTTGACAGTTTACAACTAAATAAGCAGCTGGTTTAACGAGTCTGTCCATAAACGACATAAGTAATACTATTCGGTATCTACAAAATTTCAGCATGTAATCAATAAATGCCACCTTTTCCTATTTATTAACGGAAGTTCATCGAACTTAAATGTAACTTCATTATTTGTATAAAATGTTACGCCAGTTTTCTTATCACCTGCTTATCAATGTTGAGTTAAATCCAACATCTATTGATAACTGCTAATTTGAACTCAATTTCAAAAGTAGTAGGATATCTGAAGACATCGGTATTTCGTATAGCATTAAATTTCTCGACGCATGATATCCTACAATCTACGTACATTATGTTCTCAAAACATCAGTCACCTTTTGTTCTTTCATTGAATAGTTTGTGTGAATGCTATACTGTATGATGTATCAGTCAGAGGTGCCTAGTTTCAGCCGATTAGCGCTAAGTAATTTATAATACAGATACTGATCATTCTTATAAAAACGCAAATAATAGCATAAGTAAGTCTTGCTTGTATTCTTGAGTAGATGTTTAACAACTCACAAACATCCACTGGGATTATAATTGCGGAAAAGGAAGTCGAAGATTGTCTACGGGGACTGCATGAGTAGACAAGTGCTTTGAATGTGCAGCAAATATTAGCCGGCCAATACTACTCTACTACAATAATACTCTTAGATTAGGTAATATAATTTTTTTTGAATACAGGATTATGCCATTAAATAATAATTCAGATTAAAGTTTTCAATCCCTACAAGAAGAAAACTAAACCATAATCAATATTTATTATCTATTTATGATATCATTAAATATTTAATCTTATTTTCCCCGCCGTTATACTGCCTATATTGTAACTGGTTATTTTATTATATTTGCTTACTACTATGAATTATGTAATCAGAAAATGGGTAATTGTTTTTATTGCTAATTAAGCTCATACATGCAGTGCGTCATTGCGTATACCGTAGAGTACATCTATTCATTTTCAAGTGAGTGTTATTATAGTAGTCTGAACTCTTGACGTTTCGTTATGGTTTGTTGAGTCCGAGACGTAATACCTGCCTATACATATATGTACATATACGTGTAAATTAATTTTCAGCGCTGTATGGGTAGATTGCATACCGACAGCATACATAATAATAGCATACTTGATTTTTATTTCTAAATTAACGTCAATTCCATTAAACTGCGAAAAATTACGCCTCTGTTCTGGGGTATTGTTCTCTCAGAGAAAAGATAAACACACAGCACGAATGGTACCAGCTGTTTTGAAATGCACCTTAGAGCAGAGTATACTCTGCGGTGGATTACTCATTCACCGATTAATTTACTTACACGAGTTTGTTAAATATATATCTACAGGTAAGCGGAACAGTCAACCATGTAATCTAATAATATGTTATAATAATTATCAAAAAATGAAAATCTGATAAAAAATTTATAAGTAACATTTCGTTATTACATGAGGTTTATATTGTTATCTAATAGTAAAGCCGATGTACTACCGTAAATCCATATTTATAAATAAACCAGGTTTGTTGTAACAATTCTTCCGGTTTCGGGCTATTTCCTAAACTGACTGGGTCATCCGGTGGAATCGTCCGCATCCGTGCGATCACTTGCGTTTCCTCAGAGAAGGCGATAAATATTTTTTACTTGAACACATCATGTGACTTTGAATAAATATGTGATAAGCGAACATAATATAATTATATTATTTGTTTAACTAATCCTTTAATTAGTTAGAGCAATAAGGAAATTACACATTATTGCAATTCTACGAATTATTTAATATCCTTATATACAACAGTGAAGATATAAAAAATACCATAATTATAAGAAAAAACTATTTCAAATTCAAAAATTTATTAATCAAAGTAAAGCTGCGCTTTATCAAGAGAACGTTGAAACCATCTTTAGTTCTAATGTCAAAAAATTTCGAAGCATTTTGGAACATACATCCATGTATATTTGATTTGTTTGTATTTCTTTTAATAATTTGATTGAATTGATCATTGAAACGGGCAAACCAACCGTTTATATTTTAACTGTCTTAACCATACACCTGTATTGCCAAGGCCAACGTCGTAATGACTTTCCGGAAGAAACAAATTAGTGCCATACGACACATCTTCACAGTAGTTGTTCATCAGTATTACAATGCAAGGCTGTTTTGATATAACATCCAATCCAAGAAATCTTTTGGAATTTTAGGTCAAAGAATTGACCCTTGAGGGACCACTTATAACCGTCTAACGTCAACCAATTGAAGTAAGTAAGGAATAACATAATAATTGAACTAGCAACTGTAATCTACTTAGAGTTCGACAGTAGTTCAACCCCTGTTCCACGCGCGCCGTCAGAGATGTCAGCAACAACCGGTGGAGTCCGCAAGGGCCGATGTGCCACGGGTGCGGGTTGTTCGAAAGAGATACCGCAGCCCCTGGCACACAGGCAACTGAGGGAGCACGGGTGGGTTTTAGTCAGTAAAAGTCTGACACGCCCTGCTGCTCCATCCAGAGCGGGAGAAGTCATTTGATGATTTCCCACCCAGAAAAAAAACCCTATCAAGCTACAGTTTGTCAAGTGGTAACTAGAACTACACTGTTGTGATAAACGTAGGCCCGGAAAAATATTGGAAACTGTTGAATGCTTGTTGAATGTTAGATTCTTAAGTATAACAAATTGGTTTTAATTTAAGGATAAGACGTAATAAAAAGATTTCAGATATAGGGCAGATTTTGTGGCTGTACTGTGTTTAATAAAATATAGGTCAGCATTGGAAAAGGATTACGATGGACAGTAGTCCATCGTAATCCGCCCTTATGAGTATCATAAGGAGGCACTGTACGGTCTGATTGAAAACGTGTCCAAGCTCATAAAATGGAAGCAACCTATCTGTTTTAAAATGCACCTTATTGCAGTGAGTGATATTTGTAGGTAGATGCATGACAAACTATATTAAGAATGTATTTTTATTTACCGTTACATTGATGATAAATTGGGTACATGTCAATAGTCGTTTTTGTGAAAACATTATATTCGTGCACAATCGTATAACGGTTTCTAACACTTTTCAGCTACTATTTGAAATTCTGAAATATTTTAAAAGTTTATAGTCATTTTACAGCTTCTTTTCATATGTATATGCATATCTTTTCTCAGATCATCAATACGGTAACCTTAGTCTTGGTTTGGTATAGTCGTCAATATGCTGCACGATTTCCATTTACATAAGTCAACTGCCTAATTATTTTGGAGCTCAATAATGCTCTATTGTTGAATCACATGTATGTAAAGATAATACAATGGGCGCAGTGGCGGATTTACACATTTGTCGCCAGTAGGCTATTAAATTTTTGCCGCCCCTACCTAACTCTTTTGATTTGTAATAATGAAACGCTATTGGAATATTTAAAAAAAATATATTCACGATTACTCTACTTTACACCGCGTTTAGTAATTTTTCATAAACAGACATTGGAATATTCGGCATACCTACTGCATGTATAGTAGGGTAGGTACTAAAATATTGGAATTTTGTTAAATTTTTGAGACATCTTTTCTCCGCGTATATGTTGCTCTTTTCTTAAGGCAAAAAAAAATAGCCAAATTTGCCGCCTCCCTAAAATTTGACGCCATAGGCTCCAGCCTACTCAGCCTGCTGGTAAATCTGCCACTGAATGGGCGCTACTAAAAAATGATTTCATAGAACCATACGTGCCTACTACCTGAACTCTTTGCTTCGCAAAATGCGGAAATCTGTCAACTTAAGTCACAATAGGTTGAGCTCAAAGTGTGATCGATTGGTAACAGCCAGGTTCAAGATTGAGGTTCGCTGCGCATTCAGTTATTGTTCTATATTCTCAATTAAGTAGCAATCCACCTCGGTCCACTTTTGTTTACCAATTACTAAAAATAAAATAAACAAAACAATGATATTGTCAACTAATGCACTGTACCTAAGCATGAGCATTTAACGGAATTATACTCAAGTACCTATGTTATTTACAAAATTCTCGCAAAAACATGTTTTTATAGATTACATTAAACGTGCTTATAATATCTTTATGACATTAATCTCTCTAACAGCTATCGAAATACAGTGACCGTTGCGAATTCTGACTGATACCCACTACCTTAAAAGATAAGTGTTGCAGTTATCAGTGATATTGGAACTTGTTAATATAAAGCCAGACCGTCCTTCAACTTGACTTGGTGCCTTCTGGCGTAATGATCTGAGTAAAACGCGCATCTTTCTCGAATTGTTGCTGATATACAATCCAGCACAAAGCGAAAAATAACCTTATTTGTCGATATTTATTTGTATATACACGCGAACAAGCGACATATTTTGTATTTAGGCAAGAGTATTCGTCTTTTTAGACCACAGCCAGGTGCTAACAATATATTCATATATATTGTACTAGCTTTTGCCAGCCGCAGCCGATATTATCCCGCGGGAACGTACTACCGGTATAAAAAGTACTCTTAGTGTTAATCCAAGTTATAAACTATCTGTGTGCCAAATTTCATGTAAATCCGTTTAGTAATTTCTGCGTCAAAGTATAGTAAAGATCACAAACTTTCACATTTATCATATTTATCATATTAGGATAGGATACGTAATAACTTGGCGTAGATATAAAAAATATACTACTCACAAAAAAAAAAAGTAGTTACAAGTTAGTTAACGTATCTATACTGAATAGCTTGTTCAACAGTACATACATTTTGCGATAGAACAGCTGAACCACCTGACATACACGTGCGAATCACTTATTAAACCATTGATTAACTGATTAAGTATGACGACAAAACAAGCCCATTTTTTTTAATAGATGTCAGCTGATGCTGTTCAAATTATACTTCTAGATACGTAATCTGACTAAGTTTTAAGCGTATAATTTATTAGTCACTATAGATATGGCAAAAGTTCCTATGACGATCCTTTCAAATTACTCGCCTATATGATAAATTTTGGCTCCACGCGGCGCTACCTACTAACCTACCCAACTACACAACAACACACAAAATACATAAGACCCGTACACTCGAAAAGTAAATTACGAACTTGACCTTACATTGATTTCGAGTGTCTTTGTACCAAGCGCTTATCCAGCTCAAACGGCGTCTCATCGTAGCAATGTGGCGTAGCACCGCGTAGCAGTAGCGTAGGGGCCGCGAATACGCAGCGTAGCAGCGCGTAGATGCAGCGTAGCACTACGTTGGCGTCATTTAGATCAAGATTTTACATAAGTTCCGATCAGAACTACTAACTTGACTTTGTCGTGGTATAAATTACGTTTATTTAATTTCCGAAATTCCATTAATTTAAATATCATATTTGCAGGGATTCGAGCACCTACTAGACAGCCTTGGACTTGGAGGCCGGGTGTTCACGTCACCTCACGACCTCGCCATACATCGCATCAACGGGACCTTCCGACAGCTGCACGACACTCAGCACAGGCACCGTAGATCTCTAAGTACCAGTGAGTAACTTTATTGTCATTATTTACTACTGCATCTCTTTACTTATGCCAATTTTAAATTTGTCCATTCGTCAATTGACCCTATATGTTGTAATTGTGGCGGACATATACATACGAAACTTCAAATCAACAAATGTGGAAAACACTTTTTGTGTTATCCACATGTGGAAATCACAAAAGGTAAAGTGGCGCCATCTACAATGCCATATGCGAACTACTCAAGACTTGACGTCACACCGCAGCTACATCATGCAAGCAGAGTTTACCGCGCAATCTACATTTATACAATATCCTGACATCAATCGTTGGGCAGTTGCCCACCAGACACAACACCCGTCTGGTTGGAGGATGAACTTTACACCCTGTTCCTCACACCTCTATATAATTATCTCACCCTAAGTTTATTGAAAAAGGGATCAAAATATATAACTTTATTATTTCAATTATTTCCTCGCTGCCTGACCGTTGTTTCTTCTTTGTTGCCCTTCGGAATTATATGATCTGGATTCCCCTGAGCCACCCTATACAGAGCGATAGCATATACCAACAATCGAGAAGTACGGTTTGTTGATTTTATTCTCATATTCAACAAACAAATGTCAATAGAGCGAGGCGCTTAATGATATGAATGATTCTACCTATTTACTTTGTGTTGTTGACAATTCCGCCGCAGTAAATTCTTGATAATTAGATAAATAATATACAAACTCGGCATTTATTTGTGTATCTGAAATAATAAGTAGGTATAGAAGATTAGATAGAAACCGCATGGAATAATTTAGGCAGCGCGTTGAGCAGAAAGGCTAAAAGACCAAAATAATCTATCCATACTATACAATATGTAACAAAAACCCTGTTGTTCCTTCTACCCACCTTTTCAGAATCGGTATACATACGTAATAAAGCATGTCATTTATAAAAACTGTTAAACAAAAATAATTAAAATAAATATTTAATTATGAATATTTGTAATGTTTAATTGATTTTGATTAGATCAAAGAAAGCCGCCAAGCTCGTAGTCTATTGTGCGAAATAAGGATACTTGTAAAATCAGATACTGTTAACATTTTTTTTGAATATGTCGATTTTAATAGTTATTTGATGTTGAACTCTCGACTAGCCAATGCTTATTTTTTAAATTATAACTTCGTAAATGTTGTGCTTGTGGGTAAGTGTATACGTCCCTAAAAGGAACAACAGGGTTTTTGTTACATATTGTATAGTATAATCTAAATAGGTACTAATAATAAAGCTGAAGAGTTTCTTTGGTAGCCAATCTCTGGAACAACCAGTCCGATTTGAAAAGTTCTTTTTGCAAGAAAGAACTTAAAATTTAGAAAGAAAACTAAGTGAAAACGTAGGTAGTACCTAATACCGCGAGCAGGCAATACGATGTGACGCGACGGGGTGGGTCGGGTCGCGGCAACAAGAAATTTTACAAGAACGAAATTGCGGACAGAAGCTAGTAATATAAACCTGAAGAATTCGTTTGTTTGAACGCGCTAATTATGGAACTACACCGGTCCGATTTGAAAAATCTTTTTGCATTGGATACTCCAATTCTTAAGGAAAGGTATAAATAGACGATTTAAAATCACGCTACGCTCCTAAGGAGCCGAGCAAAAATAAAAATAAAAACAGGGGCACTCCGGGAGTGCCGACAGAAGTGAAAACTTGAACAATTACGTGTGTATTTTTTTAATGGTCAGGAAATATTTTATTGTGCAGGAAATATTTTTGAATGAAGTGTTTTTTTATTAATTATTATAAACTACTACAACACAAATTATAATTACAATTTTCATTTAATGCGCTATTGTACATGAAAAAAGAAAAATTGCCAGCTATTTTACCAAATAGGTAAAATCTTTTATTACATGTAATTTATACTGATCAAACTTAACTAAAACTAACTTATATAACGGTGTCGCGAGTTCAATTGTTTTTTCCCATCTCAAAAAATGCCCAACGCTCTTATAGAAGTTTTCACTTCCTTCAAAAAACAGAAAGAACGCTCAGCAAAACCGAAGTACCTGATAGCGGGGCCGAGCGAGAAGTTTTATGAAAATGAGACTGTTATTTTAGTATATTGTGTATCTTACGACTTGTAGGCAAACGAAATCGCGGGCAAAAGCTTGTGATATACATATAATTAGTAACGACTGATACCGAAGTCATTTTTCGATAAACAAGTTGCCTTCACTCTTTTTTTAATTTACTGAAAATAACTTTTAACACCGCAAGTTTCAATGACCAAACATCTAAAGAGATGAGAGACTCTTAAAAATTGTCTTTAGGGAAAGCCCAGATAACAATTTTATTCTTGCATGATACTAAAAACATATATTTTTTTGGTTTTGGTAACCCGTTGATGAACTTTTAAAAACAAAAGCTCTGTTACAAAGAAATGGTTCATTCAGTCAACCAACGAAACGTGATTAACGAATGAACCTTGAAAGCCATGAATAACGACCTGAAGGAAAGGAGGAAACACGGTCTAATCAATGTTCTTTGTAACAATGTCGTTAATTTTAACTTATCCTTGAAATGAACATGAACTGTCGGAATTCTCTGATAATTTATACAAAAACTTGTAAAACTCTAGACTAGACTACCGACATACAATTATTGTTACTGATAGATATTTGAATTCTCTTTGGTCTTTGGTTTCAGCAGTAGCTAGGAAGCGCCACTGTCAGCAGTCAGCATGGGGTCCTGGGTTCGATTCCCGGGTCGGGCAGTGTTAAGTATTGGGTTTACCCATCTGGATTTTCTCAGTAGTATCGGCGTCTGGATTTTTGCCCAGTTGATGGCAAAACTGCTCTCATATTGCAAAATCAAAGTCAAAGTCAAAGCAATTATTTCAAATAGGCACATAAAAGACACTTTTGAACGTCAACATTAACATTAAAATAGAATTGATTCTAGTCGCCCCTTCCAAAATGTAGTTTCGTATGGAGAAGAATGGACAAGAAACGCCATCGTTACTCTTTTAAAAAGTTTTAAGTACAATATTTAACATACATTAATTATACACCGTGACATTTTAGTCGTCTTACAACGGCAGCCCACTTCATGTACCCAATGACTACTATCTACTACCATTAATTAAAAAAAACTTTTGAACATTTGCATAATCAAAAACATGAAAATATCACTAAGACGCATGACGTAGTTTGAAACACCCTGTTATGGAGATGGAATTAATGATGGAATGTAATGGTAGGTAGGTAGATATCCACTACCGTTTGATACGTAAACATTATTAACAGGGAGGGTGTTTCATAATTCTAAAGCATTCATTATTTTTCTTTGTATCTATTATCTTAATTAATGGTAACAACGTTTTAATCGCGCCTAGAGGTATGTTATGATGGATACATTGAGTGGACCATCTTTGTAAGACGACTAAAATGTCACGGTGTATAATTGTGTGAAAACGATTCACCCAGAATAAAATTAGCATTACATGGAACTTAAGTTACATAACTGGCGAAATGGGTTGTACTATAGTTGCACCTCTGCCTTTCGTTTCGGGGAATACAGGCGTGACGTTATATGTTCCGATTGTTACTTACTTACTGCAGTTTAAAGCATGAAACCACTTATTAGCAACAAATTCCGCAGGAATTAGACACAACTTGTTGCAATTGGATACGCTGTTAATTAGCGAGAGAAACATGATATCTACCAACCCGCATTGGGATAGCGTGGTGGATTATGGCCTCTCACAGAGAGGAGGCCTTTAAAGATTTTTGAACATTAAAGGCAGCTAATGTAACGAAAGAAACTAGTCAAGGAAACAGACTACACATTTAAGACGTAGGTATTCCATCAACGTATGGGATATTCAAACAAATCGATTTGCCTACCAAGAATGATTCTTTTTCTCGTTCATTACATAAAGCAGGCCTTTGTCTCGCTCTGCGCTGGCGAATCCCAAGCAGCACGCAAGCGTTTTCAACATACATATAACAGCCTATTTAGAACTTAGAGTTCCTTTAGAGACTTACAAGAGTGTCAAAAAATTATTCAATCTGTATTAAGGGATCCGCGAAAGCTTAGGGTATTTAAACAGAATATGAAAACTCCACTATACAGCTTAAGTATTTTGTGACACTTTAATCTGGTTTTATCGTTAAAGCTGTATACAAGCTGTATTTTGCATGTCAACACTTACTTATTACAGCTCTTAGTGTTATTATAGTATCACTTGAGACTTGTTTCTGTACAATGGTGTATCCAAAAACTAATTTTTATGGCGTAATTGTACACTCTTGTAAATACAGTGGTTTTATGACTTCTGTTTTTGAGGGTGTTTTAAAACTAAAAAAATAAATGACAGCTACAGTACAGCTTTATTTTGTATTAATGACAGAAACTCGGAAAGACTTTACGGTCAACGAAGAGGGTTCCGTAGCAAAAACATTAAACAGGGTTATTAATGATCATAACAGTTATGTTAAATGTGTAAATTTAATTCAACCTTTGGAACATGATTATGACGTTTTTTCATAGAGCAGCGCAAGTAGTTCAAATGATGATTGATTTGAACCATGAGATCTAGTTCTCTTACTGCTTCGTCATATGACGATAATGATAGTCTTTTCACACAGCATTTTGAGGTGGACCACTATATAAAGGCCGAGATGTTTCATCCTTTACTAATTTGTTGACATCTAATCGCTTTCTTGGCCATCTTAACTTGCCTTTTGATTCCCACAAACTTGGTACAATGCAAAGCTTGTTTTGCCCTTTCTCAATGGTTGCTTAAATTTTAGTCGGCATATTTTCCTGAAAATAAAGTAAAACTGATATAATACATACAACAAACTAATAATGCTTAACAATAAGTTTACTTAGGTATAAAATACAAGGTTAAATTGAGAATCTCTTCCTTTTTTTTGTTTTACTATATGTAGGAACGTATCATATTGAGTCTGCGTTTTTTATTTCTTTTAGGTAACCCTTATGAGCATTATAAGTTATGTATAGAGCACTGATATACAGCCTAAGTAATAAAAATATTCTATTATAAAGCTGATTAGCAGCCAAAAGCTGTACAATATAATCCATAACTTACTTAGTACAGCTACTCAGACTATAATACACTCCGATTATCGTTTAGGCTGTTTATCAAATAGTCGCCATTTTCGTAATTTCGAATGTAGGTATAAAACAAAATATGAAACATAATTTAAGGAATATATAATGATTTTCGGCTTGATATGAGGGCACAATGCTCACACTACCCTCACTTCTGTTATTATAACATTGTTTTTTATTCTAACCTTAAAACCAACATTGACTTACCATATAAATAGTATTTTTCTTTTATATCATATCGATTATTTTGCTGGCGCTTGAATATTTTGACGGAAAACATAGACAGGTTCACAATAAATTTGAATCCGCAATTTCAATTCACCAATTAACACCTTCAGATATCTAAGTCCAAGATTACGTTTACTTACTAATAAATATTATAAATAACAATGTCGCCATTCATTGGAAAGAATTACATTCATTTTGTGATTCTCTTCAAAAACCTATTTAAAACTATTTTCTCTATAAAGTATTTATAAGATAATATCTGTAGTATAATGGTTTCTTTGTACACCGAATAACAGCTCTAATACAGCTATTATACAGCGCCTCTATTGCTTCTACAGCTATTATACAGCTATACTAGAGCAAAACGCTGTATAAAATGTGCCCATTTTTTACTTATAAGGGCTGTATAAGCGCTTATACAGCCTCTATACAGCCTGAATATACAGCTTCTAGTATAAAATCGAACTTAAATACAGCTTGTATACAGCTTGCAATGCTACTTGGGATGGCGTCAGCAAAGATTACTGATTTGTGAAACGAAAGCACACCGATCATTACTAAAAACATAATGATGTATTGTATGAAGAGTATTCAAATAAGGAGGAAACCATCGCTGGATTTCAAAAACATTCAGTTTCATGAATATTATAGAAGTGTACCTACCTAAGTCTTTTATATAAAACATGGACGCTGTGATTCTACGAAAAGAGCTATTTTGCATAAAAATATACAATTTACACTGTGCAAAAAGTTATTATTTCCTGACCGACTGTCACGATTTTTTTTTTTTTCAAAGGTATACAAAGTACCTACCTACGTTATATTCTACAAATTTAGTGAGCTGTGACCAATCTCTTTAAATTGCCTTTTTATAATTCTATCCTTATTTTCTACCAATATATTTATGTTTTTTGTATCTTTAAACATTGAGATTACATGGTACGGAAAAGGCGTAGCTATTTGCAAAATGAGGCGATGCACAGTGGAACGAATGTATGGGAGCGGTTGGACGTAGACATGTCCGAAAAATAAGAGTAAAATTATGACAAACTAATGATGCCATCTTATTCGATTACTTAATGCCTTCATAAATTGTGGTGATGAATTTCTTCATAACTCCCATATTTCGGGAGTAATTTGAGAAAATGTGAAATTTTACTATGAAAATGAGTGTATCGAGCTCTCTCCCTCCTGATTCCGGGCTTGTTTCAAGTAGCGGTCTCTAATATCGTAATGCTATTACTAAGAGCTATATTTAATACTAAGACACATAGTGCGCCAAATGTGCACTTTCTGGGATAAAAGGAAATGAAAATTAAAAAAAAAAAACGTTTTTTCCCCATTTGTATTTACTTTAAACCGCAGACAGACTTATTAAGAGGTCTATAAATATATTATATATATATACAGAAATATATATTAACAAAAATATTCACAAGAACTGATGAGAGTATGACTTTTAAGTAAGTTGATAATAAATTACCTAGTTTCATTAAAAGTACAATAAATAATTAAGATGTAAGCTCTAATTTACTAAGTTACACATTTTAAAACAATAACATCATTTAATTATCTTCGTCATCATCATCATCATCAATTAATTCAAATTCAGAATCGATGTCCGCTAAATCATTTATGTTAACAAATTCGATATCACTTTTCTCAGAATCCGTAAGCTCATAAAATTCCTTAAAAGAAGATTTTTTTACAAACTTATTTCCTTTTGGACGGATACTTGTAACAAGTGGATCAGAAGACAGTAAAAGATTGTGCATAATATCTTCATTGCATGAGATACTGCTATGCTTTCGAGAATGCCCCTCTCTATATTTTCTAAAATCTTTATTTCTAGCCTCAGATGCCTCTTCGGATAGAAAACCAATGGGCACAATTGACATGTTCTGAACTATGTCTGGCCCATGCATTAAAATTTTATGAAGTGAAGAAGGCATATAATACCATGGGTATAACTCCACGTAAAGCTTAGCAGTATCAAAGCAGAACTCTCGGAATTTAGTTACGTTGATCTTCTCTCCTGATGAAATACACTGCAAGATCACACAGATTTTTCTTAAAAGCATAGCATCTATTCCGGTCAGTTCAGCAGATTTAGTGTAGTTTTCAAAAAATCTCCTTGCCGAGTTGCCATTGTTGGTGGATCCACTGCCTTGTTTCACAACATCGAGAAGTAAGCCCGTTTCTCTTCTTACAGCCTCTTGAACTCTTTTCTTCCTGTCATCAACTTGCCTTTTTGCTATATCACCCCTTACTTGCCATGATTTTATGTCTAATTTGTAGGAAATGTGTAATAAGCATTCCATTGAGCGAATCCAAGCGTGAAGGGTGCTTAAGCTATATTTATACATGTCCTCGTTTGCGTGTTTATCTTTGATTAACTCTAAATTATTCATTTCTTTAGGACAAGCCTTGCATATGTCACACACTGAAGCTGCTGTATTGGATATAATGGAATGAATTTTACCATCAATCATTGTCAACAGCAGTTGGTGTTTGACACTAATTCCATCAGTGATGGTGGATGGAGTTAAGGCTTCAATCTCTGCTTCGATTTCAGCCATCTCTCTCTGCACATTTTCTTTGGTTTCCTTTATAAACTTAAACAATATTGGCCGGCAAAATGAAGTGGAAGATGGTCGCTCGTTTTCCCAAATTGTTACACCTTTTGAGACGAGCCGCAGTGGTACAAGACTAATCATAAAATTACTAGCAAGATCGATTTGCTCATCTTCACTCGTCCTTTGATGATAAATGCTTTGGCTAGATGATCCGTCAAAACCCCATTTGCTGGTCAATACGAGCTGTTGATTGGGATCAACAGGGGTTTCTAACGACCTAATAAGTCTTCTTGAGGTTAAATCCATCAAGGCTTGTAATTTGATTTTTGCAGAGCTCTCTGTAACTGTGAGATCTTCTTTGGCCGGATAGCACTTAATTTTTTCTTTAACCAACATGTAGTAACTCGGGTATTGAAGAGCTCCTTCTTGAGTGTTGAAATCCCGAAGAGTGTTATAGCGCCATTTCGATAAGTTCATCGATACATAAAGAGCCAATGCCTTCAAAGGGGATATTTCCCGTACCTGAATTGATTTACCTTCAATGAAGGCTTTGATTTTTGAGGCCTCTTCTGGATTCTCCGTCAAGTATTTCATAACATAAGCTGTATCGCTTTGTCCTGCCTTTTGAAGCGCCCTTTCGGCCGAAAACATAATTTCAGCGCTGCTACTGCTGCATGAAAGACTATCTTCAGTGCGTCTTCTTTTTTGCCGGTTACTAAGGTCCTCAAAAGATTTACGAGGACTAGGATGTGTACAAGTTGAAGCATCAGATTTAGCAGGAGAAATTATGGGCTCGATGACGTCACTTATATTTTCTGTAGAAGGTTCCATATTTTCATTCTGTAATTCCGGCCATTGAATTGCAGCCTGTAGCCAAATCTCATGTTTCTTCCGAAACTTATCTGTGCTTCTTCCAGACTGTGTCCATTTTGCATAAATGCGGTAGCAAAATCGACGACACCAGTCTTTTAAACTTGTTTCAGCACTTTCACATAACTGAACACAACTGTTATCTTTTAAAACACTGAACAAATAGTTAAAGTCGCGTAAATCTTTATGTGCGCGTGCGCATAAAGCAACGTGAATATCAAGATTTGTATTAAAATTTGGAAAATACATTGCGAGATTAGCTTGGATACAACGAGGTGTAAATCAACACTGATTTTAAAGTTACTAATAGTGACCTATTTATATAAAATCCAGGTATCCCAGGTATCCTTTGTTAAATATTGCAAGGTAATTAGTTATTGTGATAATTAGTAAATGATGCATGCTAAATTAGTGTATTAAGAGCCATTTAGTAATTAAATAATAGCAATGTTCTTATCAGTAATCATTAGTGCATCAGTTTTATATGTAAACCTTAAGTCCCTAATTATATATCCTAATTAGCTTATATCTTCTCTAATTGGCTGCTCAGAAATGTTATTGTAATAAGGTAAACCTTTAGAAAAACGGTTTTAATCAACAAAATAAACAAAAAATAAAAAAATTGTGTTATAAAATAAACATCACTCTTTATCCCAGAAAGTGCACATTTGGCGCACTATGTGTCTTAGTATTAAATATAGCTCTTAGTATTAGCATTATGATATTAGAGACCGCTACTTGAAACAAGCCCGGAATCAGGAGGGAGAGAGCTCGATACACTCATTTTCATAGTAAAATTTCACATTTTCTCAAATTACTCCCGAAATATGGGAGTTATGAAGAAATTCATCACCACAAGTTATGAAGGCATTAAGTAATCGAATAAGATGGCATCATTAGTTTGGCATAATTTTACTCTTTTTTTTCGGACATGTCTACGTCCAACCGCTCCCATACATTCGTTCCACTGTGCGATGTGCCATTTTCTAGTTTTTACCAACAGGCATTGCGCTGTGAATTGCGATCCCCTCAAAGGACATAATCAGACTCAATAACTATGACTGTGTTCATGACTAAATTTAGAAAAAATAAAACAGTATAATATACCTCTATCTGATAGGTATTTTAAATAGTGTTTGACTATAACAACAAATGTTTTGAAACCCGGTGTGACTTGTACCAGTGTTTGGTAGAAAGTGATGCAGATAGTTCCGTTGCTTTCTCATTTATTGCGACAGCTGTGACGATGTCGGCCGTAGCCCTTATATGAAGGAAGTAACTTTATCATGTATTTTTTTTGTAGGCATTCAGGAACTGGAACATTATTCATTCACAAATAGGCCTATTGATTTTAAATCACATACAACTTACGCAATTCCAACCAAGATCTTAAACACTTCCCAGTTTGCAGTATCTTGTATTGTACCTAAAGCCTTTGTTAAAAATCCTCGCCTCTACTGCTCACATTAGGAATGTCTTTCTCATGACGCCAATGGACCGAGAATTTTATTGTCCTTTATAATCGCGATTATCCTATTACCGAGTGGCCGGCTGCTCTTGCGCAGTCGTCTGACCCCGTCCAAGGATCTGTCACATAAATCCATGAATGAATCGTATTGTTGAAAATTGTTAGGTATTCAGTTGCACGTTTATATATGTTTAAAGTACCTACTCAGTTATTGAGCACCACGTCTATAGTTCAATGTAATCATAATTTAAAAATAATCAGTCAAATCTTTGTAAAATTTAAGTTTCTGTTTTTATTGAAAACTATAATTTAACAGTTTCAGCTGAGCCCATCCTGCGGAAATCATGTCTATCTCCAAGGGAAATTTTGGAAGTGTATGGAATGGAGAACGAGGCGCCGGGGGTCATAACTATAAGGCCCAAAACATTCCTGGAAATGTGCCCCGCTCTGGTGTATCAGCTAGACCAGAAGTCTTGTTATAAAACAATAGATCCAGCACCGAAATTAGACAGGTTTTGGAGTAAGTAGCTGAATATGCTTAATGTACTTTATTTTAAATATAGCCCATTGGTAAATAGAAACCAGTGTAGGTAAAAACTTTATAATATTGGTATTTTTATTTATTCCAGCTTGGATATACGCCACCTTAAGTATATTGGTAATCAGTGCTACGGGTCTACTCGGAGTAGCTATCGTCCCATTGCTAAAGTCGGCCATATTCAGCCACGTGCTACATTTCCTGGTGGCGATCGCAGTCGGCACATTGTGCGGAGACGCGCTCCTACATCTCCTGCCACATGCCCTCAAATCACACGGCCCACCTTCTGCGCCTCAAGAAGAAACCGAAGTTGTGTTAAAATGCAGCGTCACGTTCCTCACGATTTTGCTTTTCTACAGTGTAGAAGCAATTATGCAATTGATAAATGGCGGTCACGCTCACTCTCACGACTCGGGAATATCAACAGAAATGAAATCAGATACAAGCAAACAAATCGAGCCTATAGAACTCGGTGCGATGATGCCGGGCTCACCGCCGCCACCCGTCGACCGGCCGATGACGTCGACAGCGCTCATGGTGATTGTAGGAGACGGACTACACAATTTAACAGATGGGCTGGCAATTGGAGCGGCCTTTAGTGGAGATCCGGTAACTGGTTTCGCAACGGCATTGGCTGTGTTTTGTCACGAGCTCCCTCATGAGCTTGGTGATTTCGCTGTGCTGCTACGCTCCGGAATGAGCATCAGACGCGCTCTTTATTACAATCTACTTTCGTCGGTGCTCAGTTTTATGGGCATGGCAGGTGGAATTTGGCTTGCGGAAGACCATGAATCTGCGTCCCAGTGGATCTACGCCGCAACAGCTGGGACATTCCTTTATATTGCACTCGCAGATTTAGTGCCTGAAATAAATGCCAACAGCAATGGTAAAAGTATTAATTTACTACTCGCAATATTAGGAATACTCTCGGGCGGCATTATAATGTTAATGATTGCTCTACATGAGGACTCAATTCAATATCTTTTTAGAAATGCAGAACAATAAACAAGTTAGTCAAATTGAATCAATGCTCGGGTATGAATACTTATATGACGTAGGTGCTGGAAAGGCTAAATGTGCGTTCATTGGATAATTTGTGTCTAAAGTGTGGTTTAAAGAAACTGGGGATACCAACGTGAGGACAGTGAGTGCCCAGCCTTAACCCACCATTTGAAACAACAAAATAATAGAGATTTATGTGAAAACAAATACTTGTAACAGTACATGTAATGTGATAATATTCGTACTCATGGTTGTTAAAAATTGTGTGTAGTATTACATTTACTTAGGTTAAGTAATTAATTAAGGATCAATTGATGGTTTAGGAAGTAAGTGTAGATATCACTTTTATTTATAAGCTCTTGTTTTTGTGTATCTAAATGTTAATTTTATTGAATAAAATATATGTATAGATGAATTATACGTATGACGCGATAAATATCCCACTTAGAGTTGTGGGAAGGTATTAATTAGGTTCAAATATATCCGCTGATCACAAACTATCACGTTTGAAAATAGTTCATAGTTACTTTTCATGTTCCTTGCCTCAAGCTAGATATATAAGACATTAAGTAGGTATTCATATTTAAGAAAATATCGATGTATAATAAATAATTAAGGACCTACCTAATTTCGAATTATGATAAAAATGTTGTATAGTGAAATATAGTTGGTTGGTACAGGAACGTCCGAGTACGTAGATAGGTGTGAGACGGGCTACATATTCGCTGTAGCGGATTTAGGCTTAGGCCCAATTTTGAGTAGCGCCAAAACTTTTAAGACGACTGAAATTAAAAATCGATTGGGCTTTCTATATACTGTAAGATTACATTTTAAAGTTTATTTTCTTGCGCTCTTACAATCTAAACATAGTACCATTTCAAGGGTAGAATTTCTTTCTTAAAATAATTAATCAGGAAAGTACTAAAATCCGAAATATCTAACAAGAAGATTTTAAAAAGTATTTTGTATTTTTAGCTTTAAAGTTACGAAAGAAAAAGGGCGTCATATCGTCGTAGGCCTAGGGCGCCATCAAACCGAAATCCGCTACTGTATAATCGTAAAAATTTGGTAAAAATACGTGCTTGATTTAAAGGTACATGTGAGCAGTGGTGGCCCCGTGGCACCGGCCATGACTTACGAGCTGTCAGTTCGTACCCAGATAGGCACACTTTTTGTAGATATTTAATTTGATCACCACTGCTCCCAAAACGGTGAAGAAAAACATCGTGAGGTCCTAGAGCCAATAATTCAAAGACATGTAACAGCCACCAACACGCACTGGGCCCGCAAGGTGGTTTGCAGCCTACTACCTGTCACGGAAAGGAACAATGTGTCCCAGCTGTGGGAACATTATCGGCTGATTATGTATGTATTATATGATAATTATAATAATATAATAATAAAAACTTTATTCCGTTCAAGCCTTATGTGCTAGATGTTTATAAATGCCCTGGACCCCACACTAGGATTCCCTGTCTTGTGAGGTCCAGTTCTTTCCCAAGTAATGTAAACATTTCTATTTATTCGTAGAATTAATAATATAAAAAAATATAAGAATAATAAACAAACAGGAATTTACCTAAGATTCAAAACTTATGACAAGAGGATTAGTTTCAAATGGCTCTGAGTGTGTGTGGAGTGTGGCGTGTGTGTGATGGGGGTGTAATTGGTGAAAATATGAGAACTTTATTTCCAAACGTGGGTTACTTAGGTACCTACTCCCGAGTATCCTAAACTAAGCATAGGTCACTTAAAAGGTACCAAGTGCATCTGTGCATACAACATGGAAAGCAAAAAAAGAAACTGGGTTATTTACGATTTCCTAAAAGACCGGTGACCGCCACATAGCGTCGCTATTGGTCGACCTGCATGATTTTACTAGCCCAAATCGGGCGAATCGTCACTCTTAAATAACATAATATTTACGACAGGCGACTCACACGAATTAACACGTATTTCTGGAATTGTCGATTCGCCCACAATTAAATTAATTTCGTGCGAGTCGCGTATAGAAGGTGTTATATTATTAAAAAATCGGACGGATCGGAGGACGATTCCGAGTAAATACGTGCGGATCGACCCGCAATTTAAAGGCGAAAGATGTCCCTGAAACTTTATTTATGAAAGTATGTTGCTGTGTTTTCCTAGAGAGTGTTTTTTATTACTGCCGATGTATTCTGTAGAAATCTCACCGTGGAAACTTAAGTGTGAAGTGACTTTGAAGTGAGCTGTCTATGGTGGCCATCCCAAGCATCAGAGGAGTAATTGCGTAACGCACTTACAGCAGCAATGGCTTTCATTTTGACAGTACAGTCACGATCATTAATATGTATACACATAGCAAAATTCAAAAGCGATTTTCTGTAATATAACTTTTCCAACCCTGATATAACCTAGATATTTCATTATATTATGGGTTCCAAAATACTATTTTCATAATAACATAAAATTACATGATTGTAATTTTACTTTTAAAAGTGATTTTCTCCTCTTGTACATTACAAGAGGAGAAAATCACTTTTGAAGTTGGTAAGTGTATACATATTAGTGCTCGTGACTGTACAATATTATTACTTGCGTTATTTACGTTGTTGAGCAGACAAATTTTTCGAACATAGAGGATAAGTTTTATCCAGTGCGTAAAATGTAACTATGAATTCAGCATATCATTCTAGACCCCCAGTGTAGAATTTTTTCGTCGGTTATACAAAAAACAGCCTAAACCTACGCGGTCAAAATGTATGGAACTGCTGGTATTTTTTGTATAGCCGACGAAAAATTTCTACGCTGGGGGTCTAGAATGATATTGAATTCATTTTTACAGTTTGCGCACTGGATAAAAAAATATCCTGTATAAAGCACTATATTAGCAATATTCTTCAAAATATTTAAGATTGTTAATAAAAAGTGTGTTACGCAATCAGGGTGTAGGTGGAATGACAGGTCGCTTGAAGCTTACTTAAAAATGTCACAGTGAAAACTTAAGTGAGTCTTCATAGTGACATTTTTTACAGAATACACCAGCACGACTCTACCAGCGAAATAAGCTTGATCATTGACTACGAATAAATAGTATTTAAAAAAATATGTATAAATCGAATTGTTTACTGAAGGTAAATAATTTTATTTTCTTGTATAGTAGCTGGTTATCTGCTAAAACTGTTAATAAGTATTATGATAGTATTTATTAACCTATAAATAAAATAATTTTAAAGTTTATCACAATGTTGTAATTAACTTTATTTTGTTTTCTTGTAAATAGAAGTATTTTTTTTTTAATAAGATGTCATAATAATAACTAGGTGGTTTCCTTTTTTTTACAAAATTGTTTTATTTCAAGCATAGTGTGACTGTACCTATTAACAGGGTGGTAATATTTTAAAAATAAAGTAGAGTAGATACCCAGATACCATCGCGCAAACTGGCGGTGGACCGCTTTTCAACCTTATTGCTAAAGTAATAGGGGTGAAAAGTGATCAAACGCACAAATGGGTTTACACAAAACATTTTTTTTTATCGTGTTGTCTTGTTAACCCCCGACGCAAAAACGACGGGGTGTTATAAGTTTGACGTGTCTGTGTCTGTGTGCGTCTGTCTGTGGCATCATAGCTCCCGAACGGATGAACCATATCATATCTAAGAACATTCCTGACTAATTCACCTTTCAAGCCAAAAAAAAAAACAAAATCAAAATCGGTTCTGCCGTTTGAACATTATCAGCTCTTTTCTGGTTAATGAAGGAATTTGAGCATCTTCCACGGGTCTGATCAAGTCGAAATTCGGTATTCTATTACTTCAATGATATTAGACGAACAAAGTAACCTTGAACTGATCCTGGAGCATCACCTGGAATTTGCAGGATACCCAAATAACTCACCAACAAACAGCAGAAATATTTTGTTTGGGCTCATTAAAAAGGTCTCAATGAATAGGCGATAAATAAATGGTGATCAGAACGAGGAATGAGGATAAATTAGTAACAAACTTCACTGTGGGAAACATACGCAACGCTGCGCAAATTTAAGCGAGACATTAAGTTTAAAAAGCTGGAAATAAAATTTAAATTTTAAATTTTAAAAACCCCCGACCCAAACAGAAACTCAATCGATCAAGGCATTGTCAAGTCGGGGGACGGTCAGTGAAAACGCCAAACGGAGGAGGCCTAGCATTTACATTAGCCGTCCCACGACTTAACAATGCCTTGATCAAAATATTACCCACAACTTAAAAGGCCAATAATTTTATTTTTTTTGGTTTTTAGAGTTTCTGTTTGGTCGGGGTTTTTTTTTTTAAGTTTTATACGACACTTCTATTATCCGCATGGTAACCCTTTTGTCAAATTCTTCGTAATCAGGATCTCTTTCCTCACTAAAATCACAGTATACCTAATTATGGACAATTTGCACTAGCAATTTGACAATAGCCGTTTATTAACATAGAAACTTTCACTCAGTATGTTGCTACTTACTCTAAAACTTTTAAAAATATCTGCAAAGTAGCTAAAGCTTCATTCCTTAGCCACAAGGTTAAATCAGCAGATAATAAAATTAAGGCAGTTTGGAAAATTATTAACAATGAAACGAACAGAAGCAAAAGGCATAATAATGATTACACACTGGACACTTCCCGCGGTCTCATTAGTGATAACATCGATGTTGCTCAGGAATTTGCAACTTTCTTTACCAATATTCCTATTAAAACTACAGAAACTTTAAATTCTTCGCCCGCACTTGCTATTGATTTATTAAGAGCGAATGTCTCAGCCTGTCCCGTGGAATTCAAATTTAATCATATAAGCCCTGTGGTCGTTTTAAAGGCATTTAAGCAACTTAAGATCAAAATTACCGAAGATTTGTGGGGCATGTCTACTAAAGTTTGTCAATCCATTATTGAGACAGTTGCACCCTATTTGGCATTAATATTTAATTTGTGTGTTGATCAAGGGGTTTTCCCAGATTTAATGAAGTACAGTAAAGTTATTCCACTCTTCAAATCTGGAGACAGTAAAGATACAAATAATTATAGACCCGTATCGATTTTGCCGGTTTTCAGCAAGGTGTTTGAAAAAGTTATGTTAAACCAAATGCTCAATCATTTTAATCGTAATAACATCCTACACGATCAACAGTATGGTTTCACCAAAGGACGTTGCACAACCGACGCTGGTGTCACCTTATTGAAACACATATTTACCGCATGGGAAGAGGCGCAAGATGCAATAGGTATCTTTTGCGACCTATCCAAGGCGTTTGATTGCGTGAATCATGAAACACTTCTCTTGAAACTTCGGCATTACGGACTGGGTGAACTTGCGCTTAACTTAGTAAAATCGTACTTGAATGATAGACTGCAGCAAGTTCAAATAAACGGTGTGAATTCCTTGGGCTTAAAAGTTAAAATGGGTGTACCGCAGGGCTCAATATTGGGTCCGTTCCTCTTTTTAGTATATATAAATGATTTACCTTTTTTACTAAAAAACCGACCTCAAATGGTGTTATTTGCTGATGATACATCACTGATTTTTAAAGTTAAAAGACGTGCACAGGAGCTTGACGACGTAAATAATGCTATAGTTAAGGTCCATAATTGGTTTACTGTAAATAATTTGGTATTAAATGGAAAGAAAACGAAATGCATAAGGTTTGCGTTACCGAATGTTAGAAGTAGTGAATGTCATGTTGTATTGAATGAGGAGATACTAGAATTCGTCGAACAGACGGTTTTCCTGGGGATCACGCTTGACTCAAAGCTACAGTGGGGTCCTCATTTAACATCACTTGCAGGGCGGCTAAGTTCTGCCGCTTACGCTGTTTGGAAGATCCGCCAATTAACAGACGTGGATACCGCGAGACTGGTCTATTTTAGTTACTTTCATAGCATCATGTCTTACGGTATCTTGCTATGGGGACGGGCTGCGGATATTGAGTCGATCTTTATTCTGCAAAAGAGGGCCGTCAGAGCCATCTATAACCTCCGCAGACGCGAATCTCTAAGGGAACTGTTCAAAACAATTAACATCATGACGGTACCTTGTCAATATATCTATGAAAACATTATGTATGTTCGGAAAAATCTACATCTTTTTAGTAAGATAAGTGATAGGCACAATTTTAACACTAGAAATAGGAACAAATTAGATCAACCACGTTTCAGATTGTCTAAAGTACACACTTCTTTTATGGGGTACTGTGTAAAATGTTATAATAAAATACCAGTCGATATTCTTGAACTAAATGAAAAGAAATTTAAATCATGCATTAAACGCACAATATGTAGACAAGCATATTATAAGTTAGATGATTATATCGTCGATAAAAATGCTTGGCTTAATGCTGGTCCTGCTCCACAGCCACCTGGGCATACTAGTTAAAATTTTAATATTTGAAAGAGAAGCTTCACTTTTTTATTTTTTCTGACATTACGAACATTTTTGTTCATAATATTCTAATTTTTGTGACATTACGAATGTTTTATTTTTGCTGAACCAAGTGTTAGTTACTTTATATACGTCAATATAAATTAAATGTTTTTTCTTTCTTTTAGGAAATCAAATTTTATTAATATTTCAAATAGATTGCAAACTATAGTTTTGTATAATTTAGAAGCATTTTGTTTGAATTTTGTAAATGTGAGTACCATGCATCCGTTTATTGTGTTGTTATGTTGTACGTTGACTTGAAAAAGCATGGCAGTTGAGAGTATGTCATGCTCACATAAATGTCTCACTGATGGTGGCGTGTGTGTTGGATCTTTCGGTTCCCTACAAAATGGTTGAGCTGGATGGTGCTGACCCACGCGTCAAGTTCGTGAACGGGCCCTGTCGGTTGAGACTGGTCATCTCCTAACTTCCAGGGCTTATTTTTTATCTTGTATTTAGAATTGTTTATAATTACATTTTTTTACATTGTTCTCACATACAGAAGCAACAAGAATAATGTTCCCAAGATTTTGTAATATTTCAACTTGATTTTAAAAGAGTGTCCGTGGAGTTTCTTGCCCGTTCTTCTCCATAGAGATCTACGTTTTGGAATGGGCAACTAGCTTCAACTTTCCAACTGATCGACTTTTTACAATTCAAAAGTGCCTGTAAATGGTTTAATTGAAATAAATGCTTTGAGTTTGAGTTTTGAGTTAGGAATTAGTTCATTTATTGAAAAGTGCTTAATTAGAACGAAGCTCTTTGCGATAGGAGTTGGCTCTTAGAAAAAGTCAAGCGAAAAAGCGTTCATATACCGACCTATTTGTTATGCGCTCCATCCAAACGACTTTCTTCTTTGGTCAAAAAGTAAATCCCAGATGGCGGCTGCGAAAATTTTGAACTCAAAATGTACCTGAACACTATGTAAAACTCATTATAGACATGTTTCATAATGTACACACGTGGGTCAGAAGTCCAGCCGGCCCAGCGGATAGCATCGGCATAAAAGTAGGAGTTCACTAAGGAACTAAGGAGGAAGCGCACTAAGTCCCGTGTTGTTTAGGTAATACCGAATTACTGATAAAATCCAGAAACCCACTTCATGGACCCTTTTATATGTTGATGATGTTGCTCTCATATTAAACAGTAGGTATGGGTGAAATTCAACAAAATTTGGAGCAATGGAAGAAATCTCTAGAGTTAAACGGATTACGCATCAGATCCAAGACAGAGTAAATGGTGTGCAACTTAAACACCGAAGTCAAATTGGATGGCGTAAACCTACCCTACTTAGAGTAAATAAATTTAAATATCTAGGAACGGTAATCGCGGAAGACGGATCTATAACAGCCGACATTACGCACAAAACGATATCTGGGTGGAATAAGTGGCATGCACTAACTGGAGTTCTCTGCGATTCAAAAATGCCGATAAGAACCAAAGGCAAGGTCTACAAAATACAATAATGGACAAATATTAGTCTGAAATTTATTTATTTATTTAATAACTAGCTTCCACCCGCGGCTTCGCCCCCGTGGTATAATTATCAATAAAAAACATGAAGTTTATCATATTTTGTCCAACATACAGCTAACACTGACCCAAATTGCGAAATACGTAAGAAAATTTAAATTTCGCCATAATTTCGGTCTACAATGTATTGAAAGAACCACGAGTTTTCCAAGACGCCGTGATCCAATACGGAATATGCATGTAATTCACAACTATTTCGTTAATTACATATACATTTAAAGAAGTCAGTGAAAAAACAAATTGCTATATTTTTAACATTTTTTAATGCATTACTTTTTTACAATTGGAACTGAACCATTTTCCTCTATGAACGGAACGCAAGCTCCGAAGCGCGTCGTCTTCGAAAATGCCGGAAGTGACTACAAAAGGCAAGTGAATAAAAATATTTTCTTGGAAAACTGCTTGAACTCTCACCAAAGTAAGTTAGTAAGTGCGATTTCTGATTGAATAAAGCACAAAAAATAAATTCAGCTACATGATTTGGGGCTAAAACAGAGATGTAAGTAAGCAAAACAGTATCGTGGTAAGTGACGTCAGAATATAGCAGCGATTATAACGCATATTTTGAACTGTAGTTGATTTTATTTTTTATTTGAAGGAGCCGACGGCCCTCATCAATCTCATGCTCTCCGGCAATGTCAACGAAGTCGTCATTGATATTTTGTATGGTGCAAATCTATGTGCCCTGCGCAAGAAGGATGGCGGCATTCGTCCCATTGCCGTAGGGTCCACTTACCGTCGTACTGCAGCCAAAATTTGCTGTGCTTTGTCCAGCGAAACACTGGCTAGCAAATTCCAGCCCCTATAGCTGGGCTTTGGGTTTAAAGGGGGCTGTGAGGCTGCGGTACACGCATTATCAACTTATCTCGATAGCGGTAAAGGTGAGGTCATCCTTAATAGGTTGACATTAAGAATGCCTTCAATTCCGTAAACCACAAGGGACACCTTGTTGACGGAAGTGCAAAAAGAAATACCCATAATTTTACAGTTTTTTCTACCAATGTTACAGGCCTCCTTCTAAATTACTTTATAAAGACAACCTTTTGGAATCAGCCGTTGGATGTCAACAGGGTGACCTCTTGGGCCAGTCATTTTCAGTTTGGCAATAAATCCAATTATTCGACAGCTAAATTCTAAATTCAACGTACTAGTATTTGGATGACGGAACCCTAGGAGGTGACGTAGACACAGTCTTAGAAGATTTAACTCTTTTTAAAGAAAAATTCAATTCCATTGGCCTAGACCACAAACTTTCAAAATGTGAAATCTATCTTCCCCAAACCACTGAAAGACAGACTACCATAACAAAATGATGTACAATAGCACCAGATATCATAATTACAGAAAGAAACTCTCTGCACCTCTTAGGATCCCCAATTTTTGACGAATCCTTTCCAACGTTTATTGAGGAGAAAATTAAAATTTTTAATGATGTCTCGGAACGACTTTTCAATAAAATATTCATTCGGCCTTCACGCTCATTCGATACTGTTGCTTTGGACCAAAATTTACATATAGCCTTCGCTTCTCTCATTTTTGGAAGCATCCACAACTTTTAGAAAAAGTAGACCAAATTATTAGAAACACACTAACCTCAATCCTAAATGTGGCCCTGGACGACCGAGCATGGCAGCAATTCACACTTCCCATTCGCCTGGGTGGTCTCGGTGTCGCAAAATTTCAAGTGTAAGTTTACCGGCCTTCCTCTCCTTGGTCCACAGCACGGATAAATTAACCAGGAACATTTTATCTTCTTCACTGGTCGATTTTGAAGTGCCGTGTTTGACTAATGCGTTTAACACTTGGAAAATGGCTTGTGGCGTGGCCCAATACGGTTTTACCTGACAACCCCTCCTTCCAGAGACCGTGGGACGTGCCGCTCTCAGCTCTGCAGTATTTTGCAGGATACCCTGATAAATACGTCACCTAATACTGTTGAGCGTTCTCGTCTGCTGGCTGTGGGAGAATGGGAGTCAGGCTTGTGGCTTCAGGCACTCCCGTCATCACCATAGGCACTATGATGGATGACTCATCATTTCGGCTCGCTACGTGTCTCCGCATGGGCGCACCTTGTGTTGGCGCATCGGTGTCACTGCGGTGAAGCTGTCGACATTTTCGGGCACCATGGCCTGTCCTGCTGTCAATAATATTCGTCGAACCTTTGTCACCGCCGGCGTACCAGCGGTATTAGGACCAAACGGCTTGGTACGTGACGATGGGAAGAGACCAGACGGTATGACGTTATTGCCTTGGAAGGTGGGTAGACCTCTGGTGTGGGATGCAACCTGTGTCGACACCCTTGCGCCATCTCATGTTCCTAGCACGGTGGGCATTGCTGGTGCCGCCTGCTGCGGCTGCTGAGACCCCCAAGCGGCGTAAATACCTTATACCCATAAGGTATTTACGCCGGTAATTACTACAGTTTTGAGCCGTTTGGGGTCGAAACGCTCGGATCATGGGGCCCGAGTGCACGTCTCCTTTTTATGAAAATTTCTCGCCGGCTGGTCGACACTTCTTTGGCCAAAGAATTAGCATTGCCATTCAAAGTGGCAATGCTGCCAGTCTTCTGGGCACGTTACCTGATGACAGCGATGCGGAGGAGTTAGTTAGTTTAAAGTCAGATGATTATAGTATTGAATTTGAGCTTGCAAGTTTATCCAATAAAGAAGCAATTAATACAAAACAGATTTTTTTTAATTTTAATTTTTATTTTAGTAATATTTTTGAGCAAGAAACCGTAGTAATCGTTTATTTATTTTTTGGTTTATATAATGCTTCAATGATTAAGAGAGTTTTTAGGCTGTCTAATCCATAAATAAAAAGTAAATAATGATTATGACTTCTTTCTCACAATAATAAAAATGGTGAATGATTTCAATTATCTTTTTTTTAAGCTTTATTTTAAAATAATACACAGTAATCAATGTACACACGGCTACACATCTAGCTATAAATTTACAGTATAAGCTGATCTCGCATTGTATAGGATTTCCGTACAGTGCGAGATCAGCGTAAACTGGAAATGCAAAGCTTTCCATTTCCAGTTTACGCGAAAATAAGTGTCTCTACGTCAAAAAACTACGACCACGTGGGATATACACACATCATCATGGGTGCAGAATCGAGTAATCGACTAATTTCGAGTAAATAAATTATGTTCAAGAAATTGCTCCAGACCTAGAGGTCGGCAGAAAATTGCTCTCAAGTCTTATAAAAATAAGTGGACCACGTGGGATATACACACGGACTACAAATCCAACTGGATTTGTAGTCCGTGTATTGTCCGTGTATTTGTGTCCGATATACACACGGACTACAAATCCAACTGGATTTGTAGTCCGTGTGTATATCCCACGTGGTCCACTTATTTTTATAAGACTTGAGAGCAATTTTCTGCCGACCTCTAGGTCTGGAGCAATTTCTTGAACATAATTTATTTACTCGAAATTAGTCGATTACTCGATTCTGCACCACTGCAGTAACAACGATCAACTGCAAAACAAAAAACTAATGGCAATGTCAATGTCAAATTTCACAAATGGACTGTCAATGTCAAAAAGTCAGCGCTAATTTCCTTTCTTTCTGTCAGTGTGGAAGTGAAGAAACAAAAAATTGGTTGTACTGAATTGTATTCGTGAAAAATAATTATCAGTCTAATACTTTCGAAGGAATCAAATATAATTAATGATCATAAAAATGATTAAAGCACTGGTGAGTAATTCAATATAATAAAATTTCTTAAAATATTTGGCTACATCTACATGTACCAAATTAGTATAAAAATAAATAATAATGTGACAATGATTCTGCAAATACTCCCCGAAATAGATAGGTCATTACAAAGAAGGTCATGGTAGTAAGACTAGAAGACGTCATCTTAGGAAACAAAGAATGTATACTTTGGATCAAACTGATATTATTTTTATCATAACATCAATAGAAGTAAACTAATCTGTCGTATTTATTCATCTTATTAAATACATTGTGTTGTGTTCAAACTCACAGAGAGGAGGCCTTTGTCCCAGCAATGGAAATGTTATAGGCTGATTATTTTATTTAAATGAAACAGTAAAATGACTGCAGTGGAAAGATTTTCTTTCAAACCATTCCTGGATTGGGGATATCCATCATGGAGTTACTTGCTGTGTATGTGTTTGATAAGACGATAAGCATCAGCAATAACTCACACACTTCCCACTTCATCATTGTCTAAGGAGTTGAATGGCACTTATAGCATCTGCTTTGTTACTTTACTGTCCATCATATTTATTTACTCAAGCTTTCTGACAAGTGGCTTACTTTTTAGTAGGAAAATTAATTAATTTGGCCATTTAATACTAAAATCATGAGCAGTAACTGCGGAAGACATGGCATTGGATTGCCCTCATTGTGTGCTATTTGTGGTCTCTTCAACAGCACTATTGTTGGCCCCGCAAAGGTCTTCCATAGTGCAATTGTGCACTATTCTAAACCTTTAGTGCACAGAGAGCACAACAAGTGGTAGAATTCTGGTTAAAGCATATTTAAAACATACAAAATGGAATTATTAATATAACAAAGAAGAAGCAGTGCTTTATGAAACAGTGTGAATGAAATACAGAATTAAAGAGAGAATACAGCCATAAATAAGAATTTTATGTACAACAAAAATAAAAAATAAACATAGTTGTCAGTGATTTAACCAAAGCATTTGGAATTAGAATGTCAAATTGACACTTTATGTTTTGTATAAAATGAATTTAAATTGCTAGCTTATTTAAAAAAATGAATTAAATAATGAATAAAGCCAAATGTTTCTTGAAATGACAATACCTCCAGGTCATAACAGGACGTCTTACTGCTGGGAATGCTTAACAAATAGCCATGGGTTGTTTGTTCTCCCTGTTCAAAACTAGTGTAAGAGAATACAACCATTGCAAATCCAATTATGACTGTGAACAAGCACATATAAAATGAAGGAGCTATTATATTTACCTATGTTAAAATTATTTTTAGGTCATATATGGTGCCGGTGTTTACACAGGAGTCTATGTAGCTCAAAACTATAAGGTAACAGACCCAAATAATTGCTTTTTGAACTTATCATGTTTGATTAATCATTCACAAAACTCAATGTCCTGCAAAGGAGGCCTACATGATTGATTGTTTTAACTTTACTAACACCCACCCTTCTGTCCTAAACCTCTTTATTCCTGGTTCAAATAAATGTAGGTATTCTACAATACTGTATGGCCTCTTTTGTTCTGTCACATTTCTATCTAAATTGTAGCTAATTTATAATGTAAAGTTGAATAATAAATAATGAATATCATGTTAATTTGTACAAATCTATACTATCTCTACTTGACGCAGGGTACTCTGCAAGGACTTTGTCAGAGAGCTACTGAGGAATGTGACAAGGCAGCAAGTAATAAAAAATCCTGGTTAGCATTTATTTTTGTTTTTATTTTGTTTGATATTTTAATACAATGTTGGGTAAAATGTGGTGTAAGGCCATACCCTCCATACCTTATTTTTAATGAAAATGCATACAAATGTAACTTTCAAGAATTATTTTTAGCACCACTTTGTATGGCTACAGCTAGGCCAGCTAGATCTGTAATATTTTACCATTTGTTTGATTTAATAGTTTACTTTAATTTCAAGTAGGATTTGATTTAGTAACGGTACAGTATTTTATTATTCATTGGTTGAAAGAGACACAATAGAAATTTTTATTTTTATTCCAGCTATGGCCTCAGTTTTAATAATATTTGATTGTGTTACTGCCTAGAACTACATAAGTTGCTTGAACCAGGAATTTAAACAATTTCCTCAATCAAAATGAATGAATTGCTTATAAAACTTGTCTACAATTAATTATAAATCATTGGTTTTCTTGTTTGTTACAGATAGACAAAGTCGAAGACCCGTCGGTATTATTTGGGAAAGCACAAGCTTATGTGCAAAGCAAACTAGCAGATATCAGCGACAACAGTAAGAAAGGAGATAAATGATGAAGACAGATGGCTAGGATTATGTGTTAAAAGAATATAACTCATTCAATTACTTTATTGTAAATATTTTAAGTAGTTCTATACAATGATAAACTAAATAAAGTTAGCAATACATACAAGTGTTTGAATCACTGTTCCTATTCATATAAGTGACAAGCCCCCTCCAATATGCTCGACTCTTGTCTGAGGTTCTTCAAAAGCTAACCAGTCACTTGAATGTGTGGGCAATAGTCCCATACTTTGGCATTTGTAAAGAGCAAGTAAAATGTTTACAATGTTTCCAATAAAATACACAAACTTCTGCCCTGTTGCTTGAGTGCCTTCAACCATCTTAAATGTACTCTGGGTAGTAAATAAAGCTTTCACTGGTCGAACGATCAGCATGCCTACCATCATAATAGGGAAAATAGATATGGAGTTTCCAGCCATGTACATTATGAACAAATTCATTGGCACTTGTTTGAGAGGCCCCAGAGCAACATCCCACAACTTTTTGATTAGAAGTAAATTAGAATCGGTATCTCTGGATGATTCCGTGTAGCTCGCATTGGTGGACTGGCTGTAACCTGGCGGTGATGGTAATTCAGTTGTCTGCGTTCGAGTCCTAAAGAAAAATAAATTATTATAACCGACTGTAGGTATTTAGTTACACAAATAAAATTTAAGGCGTATTAATGAGTCCGTAACTCAGTACTTACTTTGGATTGAAATCCAGAGCCCATTTGAATTTTTTGTTCGATTTTACTTGAGACATTTTGATACTAAACAATTACCCAGCAACAATGAAATAAATAGAAGTTTCTAAACACTATTTACTGATAGATTATTACTTATTTCCGTAGTAATTATATATTATTTGGAACAGAGTGTCGAACTCAGCCCTCACTTCCTCGCGTTTTATTGACGTGATTAATTTACACTGTCAAAGAAATAAAATGTCAAATGTGACATGTATGACAAAAAAATGACAAGTCACGCACGACTAGTGTTTTTTGTATACATTTTGGGATAGCAAGATAGTGTGTTACGTTTGTAAAATAGAGATGGCGAATATTCAGCACTTTAAAAATGTAGATTTTGTGTGGTGTAGGTCTCCGGAACGCTTTCGCGTAGAAAAAAAAACCTTTCAGTGTTGCTATTTATTTGTGAAATAAAACAGAATTCTCAAGGTACTGTGTTACTTCTAAAGATTTTGTAGCAGTGTAGGTCATCATGACCTACACTGCTACAAAATCCTCATGAGGTTCATGACCTCTTTCGTGGGGATATCTTCATGGATGCTTTTCGTCTGGGTAGACGATAGACCGATCGGTTTATTTTGTTATGGTAGGACAGGAGAAGTCCGGGGTTTTTGAGAAAAGTTGATAGCTGAGGAGGTACGGCATGATGAGAGAACACTGAAGGCGAAAATATATCTGAAAAGTTTCAGATTGGAACCCCGTGGTTAGGAGTAAGTACCTACCTACACTAATACACTTAGATACAGATTTCTAAAATAGACCAAAAATAAAGTGATCTTCAGAGCCGTTGATTTTGCTATGATCGTATGTGGCTTAACTCATAATGACTTAATTAGGCAAATCTGATGAAGAACTTGTAGGCTTTCCCTTAATCTGGTGACTTTGAAAATCCACCACGCGGGCACAGTGCGGGTTCGTAGATGTCACATGTCTTCGAATTTTTGTTACTATGACATGCCGGTTTCTTTAAGATGTTTTCCTTCACCGTTTTGAGAGCGGCCAAATCATCCTTATCTTATGGGCTATCCAACGAGCTATCAACATTTAAAAAAAACCTACTCCGAGTTGCCCGTCAATTATTTGAAGAAGTTGGCAAAGATGGAATCCACAAACACACCTACTAACTGATTACCGACGAAATTTAAATTTTGCTAAATACTTACCACTTATTAATCATTACTTTTAAGAGTTTGAGATTTTTAGGCTTCTGAATACAATGATTCGATTAGATTTGACACCTGACCTAGTTCCCAAAACCCTCTGGGCTCCCCTACCATTACACAACTGCTTCGTCTTAGCTGTAGGTATGACAATAACAGATAGGTACCTCTTTCTTCTTACTAAACATGTGTTGGTCTTAGCTGTAATTTGATTGAGGGCTTTCTCGAGTTTTTGGGGCCCACTAGGACCGCACCTGCCACTCTTTAGTCCGCCAGTGCGCTGATAGTATTGACATTTTATCAAAATAAGTCCTAGCTTCAATCGTATGGGTACTCGCCTTACTAGGTTATGAAAAATAACCTATTATTATCGTTGACTACATACAAACCCATGCCACCGATTTAGGCAGAACCCTCGAAATATTGGTATATCTACGTATCAAAACCTGCTCCCTAATACTCCCTGACTGACTGATCAACGCCCAGCCCAAGCCCTTGAACCTAGAAAGCTGAAAGTTTGCATTGAGGTTCCCTTTATAATGTAGACAAGGAATAAGGAATTATTATATTACCCTTAATATAATAACAATTTGTGTTAGTAAATGAAACTTAAAACTATGTTAGTGGGTATCACTTATTTACACTAAGTCTTTGTGCGTTCCATCCTGTGGCCAAAAGCTTTCTTCCATCACCAGATCAGGTAGCATGTTGGTATGCGCACCACAAACGCCTTAAAGTTGACGTTGCGATGCGATTCTAGCAGCTGCACTCTCGGCGCGTAATTCAGCCTTCGGCGCGTGTACTTCACGATGTTTTCCATGGCTGGCGGTGGTGTAGGTAGTGGAGACGGGAAATATACACCCGGTATTCGGCTTCGGAGCACGTAGTTTTTCGTTGGGCTCCGTAGGAGCCTTGCCGCAGCGGTTCTTACAGCTACTCTGTCGGCGCTTCCTCCTTTGTACCGTCACGAAGCCGTCATCATCAGCCCGTTTCGTTTTCTTTATAGCCACGGGCTTAGCGTAGGGAAGCAGTGGGGGTGCTCACGTCGCGTCGGTCGGGCAGCGCTGCGGGGATGGGAGTAGGGCTAATAGCGAAACACACTATTCATCAGAATCTGAATTATTTTGAAGGTTATTGCTAATCCAGTCTTTCATGTGTTCGAAAAAATTGTCAGCTAAACGACGTAAACAACGTCATGAGTGTTGTGCAACTGTCAAATTGAAAGTAATTCCTACTAACAGTGTCTTACGCAATTACCCCTCAGCACTTAGCTCCTGGGGCCTCGAACCCTGTCTTGCATCGACTAGTGGTGTCAATCGATGAATCCAAAGAGTTTCTAACAGCGCGGTATTTTAGTGTATGGCTGAGCTGCTGGGATGATTATGCTTACGGTCAGTGGCACGGTGACAACTGAAATACTTAGTACATAAGCATTTTTTGGACCGTAGATTATTTAGGATTCGAGCTAACAATGAAGCGAATACTACACCAGTGCCACATCAATGCTACGCCAGGGCTACACCTATGCTACGTCAACGCTACGCCAGTGCTACACCAATGCTACGCAACGCTACGACAACGCCGCGCTGCGCGCCGTCTCTGCCTTACTATACTTCGCGTCAAACTTTATGGCGGCTCTGAAGTGCGCTACTCGCTGCGCAGTACCCCACCCCTCAACCCCGCTGACCCATGAATTTGTTACTGCGCAGCGACTTGCCTCGTGTTCCGAGCCGCCATCAAATTTGAATCGAGCTGTACCCGTCGCGTCATCGCTGCGGCCGAAACGTCAGGAATAAAAATGAATTGTGCCTTTTGTTTTTTTAAAGATTACTTAACTTGCATGCTTAAAATTAAGAATACGTTAGATCTACAAAACAATAGAAATATTATAAAATAAAAATGGTGAGTTCTTTTATATTTTATTTACATAAACAAAAGGGTAACTACAAAAGTTATCTATAGTTATATACTTGTAAAATATGCACATAATAGTTATATGACACCAGTTCAAGATTTTACATAATCTATTGAATTTATTATATGACGTGATATTGTATGAATATTTTCACGTTAATTATTATGTAGGTAGGTGGAAAAATTCTGCACAACGTACATTTGATCCATGCGTGATACAATTCCCATGCACTGGGTAGGTGCGTGATGTATACGCAATCACTGACATCACTAAATGCAATCATCATAAAAACATTTATATTATCATCTCCGTAACATTAGATCGCATTTCAGTTTTGGTAACTGTCGCTACTGGCTACTGCAGTCAGGTAAACTAGAAAACAGTTGAAATGCACATTTCAGGAACCTGCAATTGCGTAACACACTGTCAATAACAATCTGAATAATTTTGAATGATATTGCTAACCAATTACTTCGTATGTTCGAAAAATTTGTCGGCTCACCAACGTAAAAACACAATGAATGTTGTTACATTCATTGTGTTTTTATTGTGGCGTTGTGTTGCGTTGGTGGTGAATGGCTTTCATTTTGACAGTTCAACATAACTGTCAAAATGAAAGCCATTCCTACTGGTAGTGTGTTACGCAATTAACCTGCGTGTTTTATCAACTAACGAACATCGTACTTTTCGATTATGAAAACAATTAATTTAAAAACGAAATTCTAATACCGATATGTCAAAGATAATTAAGAAGCATACCTATATAAGCAATACCCAAGTTCGTCCCTTTGATATGCTTAAAAAAGCTTGCTGCAAAACTGCTGCGGTTTTACAAAATACATCTCAAAATATTCAACAGTCTAAAACTATAACACACAATGTTTCGTTAACCATGCCTTGGCATATTGAAACCATTTATTCAAAGATAAATGATATTTATTTCACTATTATAAGCAGAAGTAATTATTCTAACGTTTAAGCAACATGCGTAGTATCATTGTCACGGATGACGTCATTGTCACTGGATACGGTGACCATGTTACTCTCTATTTCCCTCAGAGTTTCTCGGGATACAATGTGGTCTTTACAGAAGAGTATTATCCTTTTGCAAGCCTCTCGCATTATGTCTTCGGGCACAGTTAATACAATCCTCATAAAATTTGGATACGCGAAACACTGAAAACAAAACACAGATTCGAATTAGGTAATGTATGGCACCATGTTGGAAATTATAAGGACTCAAGGATCAATTCCTGATTTTTAAAAACGTTTGCATTCTAATCTGTCTCAGTTTGTCACAACTAACTATAACCTCCCTCAAAATGCCTTCATTTTTGACAAGTTTTGGATGTCGCTGAGAATGAGCTGAAATTATGAGTACATTTTGAACGTTTTTAATGCCTTCTGAATGAATTATACAGATCTTTATAAAACTAGCCTAAGTATTTATTAGAAATAAGAATGTACATTACGGCTGTTTCTCATTATTGTACTAGAAAAACGTGTTAAAATGGGAGTACCGCTGGGGTCAATTCTAGGTTCCATTTTCTACTTATTCAATGATTTTTAAATGTATGACGAATTACAACTACATTGTAACTACATATATTCAGTCAAACCAAATCGGCGGTGGGTATTTCAAATTTCGTAAGGGACAGCGATTTAAACGTCCCTTACCACATTTGAAATTTACGCCGTCGAAATATTTGAAACTAAACGTGTAGTTTAAAAGTAAAGCACGTTGGAAAATAATAATAACACAGACATGGACGCGCAAACTGTTGCCATGAATTCAGTACCTACCTTATTCTAGACCCATCGGTGTTGAATTTACCGTCGGTTATTAAAAAAAGCAGTTGTTCCATGCATTTTGACGGGTTTGCTTATGCACTGTTGCATGTAACAGAAGATTTTTTTAATCAACGAAAAGTTTATGTGCTGGAGGATTTAGAACGTGCTGAATTATCAGTTTGCACGTTAATGTCCCTGATATCGTGTACTTATACAGATTAGGCACTGACCTGTCCTGGTAAGCAAAACACTGACTGTTCTGAGACCATGCGCTCAACGAATTGTAACTCATTCTTGAAGGTTGGAAACAACGATAATTTAATTTCAATCATCATGTACATTGCTCCCTGTGGCATGATAGGACGCAAGCCGGGAGCACTTCGTAGCTCATCAAATGCCAATTTTGCTTGATTCTGGAAACAAACAAAAATATCTTTATAATTAATGTGCATAAAAGGTTGGGTGGTTTTATTATGTAAATTATAGCTCTGAATATATGAGATTTAAAAGCTGCAATAGTTATCTAATGTGAACTTTTGAACACACCGTTTGATTTTTCTTTATTAAATGGCATTAAATTATAAATAAACAAAAACTAAACACCTATATCCTTTCACTCACCTCTATAAATAGCACAACTTCATCGAAAAAGCTCTGAGGCGTACATGTCAATATTGCTGGCAATGCCCTCTGTATTAAGGTGTTTGGCCCTAAAATTCTAGAAGCCAGATTTGACAAGCCTTGACGAACTTCCTTTCCTAATATATTATGTCTATCGTGGATGATCACCCAGCCCGTGCGCCAGCCAGGCACTAAGAATCTCTTTGTGAGTCCACTACATGTTAGTATCGGAACATCTTTAGACAGAGCCGATAATGCAGTGAATTCGTAGTTGGAGAAAACAAAATGTTCGTATATTTCATCAGCAATGATAGGCACGTGGTTTTTAGACGCTATGTCAAGTATCTCGTACAAATGCTCCTTGTCGTACACTGAGCCGCACGGATTCGACGGATTTATAACAACTAGCGCGGCAGTGTCATCATCTATTTGGCTCTCTAGGTCCTCCAAGTCTATCTTCCATTGTTGATCTGGCTGCAACAAAATATCATCATAGTTATGGTCTATCGTTTCATTAAATAACCTTTCATCAAGGATTTACGCAGTTATAAATAAAATAAAGCGTAAATGAGCAGTATGCAAATCCATTCCACAAGAAACTTGTTATGCTTCTAGAAACTCGTTTAACATCACCTCACATTAATACTTGTCTATCCCGCTGCTATGCCCCTAGTTTCGCACATTTCCTCGTTGATTCACGTATAAAATATACCTACCTGTTGAATATTATCCAACTACTTTCCATAAAAAAAACAGTTGCTAAGGCACCAACAATCAGCTGGATTGGAATCATGAAATAATTTTATGAGAAGTAAACATACCAATAAGTTGTAATATTTGATATTAATGCCTAATCCTTCAGCTACTGTCTTGTAGATCATGAAGCCTGGCCGTGGAACGAGCACATTTTGTCCTGAGTCAGCAATCACTGTGATTGCAAGTTCAATAGCATGTGAGCACCCGCTGCAGAGGATGACGTCTTCCGGTGAAATGTCCCCCTGATGGGCACTATACTCCGCAACAGCCGCCCTCGCCTCGAAATGTCCTTTCGCAGGACCATAACTGCGACTGCTGAGCCATTCATTACTCTCCCGAACTGCTTGCAGTACTTGGTCGGGAGGGTTAAGGTTTCCAAAAGTTGTCGGATCACCTAACGTGCAAAACAGATGAAGTATGCCTTGTTAAAAATATTGTGAAATCGCAATCCTGTTGACCTTGGTTTATAAATATACAGTATGCTAACCCATTTTTGTTAGCTTAATTTTCACGACTTTTACGCAGCATTAGCTGTATAGATATGTACCACATTTATTTTCATACATAGCTAAAACCGTCGTAATGCGTACCTACTGTGTGCTGTTTGCAGCAAGAAAGTCCTAACTCTTTAACATAAGGTAGGCAGTAAAAATTGACTTAGGTACTTAAACATATTTTTGAAAATAAAAAAAAAACTATTGAAATATAACTATTGAAGCACAAGTTATTATTTGTTTAAACTACCATCAAATTTTTATGTAAGAACAACAGGTCTTTATTTCGTCATGATTTTTGCGACATTTTATTGATTTTTAATACTAAAATATATATTTTTTTCTCCTAATAACATGTTATAAAATCCGAGCTTTTCACGTTATCATAGGCAATCCAATTAAGATATCGGAAAAATTAATGTCTGAATTAAAAATATAAGCAAAGCACTTACCGACTGAAAGCGCTATGAGCGGCTTGTCTGGGTTCGGCTCCACCTGAAGGTTCTCGACGATATCCCGTATCAGGTTATGGGTATTGCGAGCCAACGTCGATGCACGCACCTCCCATGTATTGCTTACTCGAGACCGTCGCGACATGGGCACAAAACTTGCGGAATATTAAAAGCAGCGGCGTCACTTAAACTTGAAATGAGAATATTGCTCGCATTTCGATACAACTCAGTTTTGTATCGGACAGTGGCGTTTGACAAGCACAGGCTCTCGAGTCGTGGAACTGGTTTGAAAATGTAGATGTGATGACGGCAATAGAATCAGGTTGTTTATATATTCTACAAGCCACATATTTGCCCCAACGAATAGCTTTACCACTTCATATACTCACTCTCGGGATAATTCGGAAAAATATACCTATCAAATAGTGCTTGTATATTCTATGCGCTACCTCCCTAAGTTAAATCCCCAAAACTAGTCAAAAACAAGAAGAACATATTACTACAATACACGAAAATAAATTTTACGTTATGAAAAGAAACCATTTTGAAATCCTTTCTCTTAAGTAGAGTTTTGACGGAGCTTTATCCGTATTGTGAAGGCTCAACGCTTCACTGGCCCTATATTTCAAACTAGCACTTCGCCCGCGACTTTGTTCGCGTGAAATTTATAGCTCACCTTACTCCGGAATAATGTAGCATACAATAGGTGAAATAATTTTAAAAATCGGTTAAAGATATTTTGAGTTTATGCGTTACAAACAATAAAATCTTTCCTCTGTAAAATATTAGTGTAGAAAAAAATTACAATTAAGTAATGATAACAAAGAACATTCTCAGGGTAAAGCTGTGATGGCTAGACTAATTCTACAGATATTTTTATATCCCATTTCTTAGCTTAGGTACTCACTTACATCGAACTTACAACTTACATCGCAATAGTTTGCCCCAAGTAGTATTCCAGAACGGCATGGAACGTTTGGTTATTTCAACATAACAAGCTTACCGCTTAAAGGGCACGATATGGTATCGAAATATTCATTACTTCTCTGACTTCAAAAATACTTGGTACCTCCAAAACCTTTACAGTAAACAATGAATTATATTGTGTGAGTAAATACTCTCTGGATCATTTACGATGTAAGGCTGACTTTTTTATTTGAATGTAGGTGTAATTTAATATCAATTAAATTTTTAAATACCTTATATTTCAGTGAAGGTGTCTGTTAAGGTGTGTGTACACTACAATGTAAGTTCGTACCTACATATAGGTACCTAAGAACTTTGGTGAGAATATTGGCATCAAGGGTTTGTGAAAGGGGCTGGCTCGTCCTCTCTCCTTCATTGCAATAAATAAAAGTTTGTAAAAATCTCCGTGAACCCACCAATTGATATCAATGATCTTCATATTGTGTTTGATCCAAAACTCAGTTCGTTAGTGCAACTGCATCTTAATTGCGTTACACACTTCAATCACAATCTGAACGATTTTGAAGGATATTGCTACGTAAATGAATATTGTTGAACTGTTAATATGAAAATCATTCCTACTGTTAATGTGTTTCGCAGTTATAACGCTGGAGACCTTCAAAGCCGCGGCCTTTGTGGCTTCTTAATACCCAGCAAAAACAATAGTTTTAAAAGTTTTTGAAAAATCGATGCAGCTGATGCTGAAACAATCTGCTTAGCAGTTGATAAGTGTCATCATCATCATATCAGCCGAAAGACGTCCACTTGCTGCTGGACATAAGCCTCCCCCAAAAGGTGGAAAGGGACTTGCCATAATCGCCACGCTTGGCAGACGAGTTGGCGATCGCAGTGTGGTGGTCAAATGCATAGAGAACGCTGCTGCCCATTCTGTAGTAAGTCTCTTAGTCGCCTGCTACGAGACCCATGGGAAGAAACGGGATGGTGCTATTCTTTTACGTCCGGCACCACACAGAAGTGTATACCACCTAATTAGCAATTATTTACTGCGATATACAAGTGCATTTTGCGAAAAAACAATAATCATTATAATTATAAAACTTCTATCAAAGTAAATCTACAGGGACCTTTACAAAATATATGCCAAGTGTACCTTAGCCCTACATTAGTTGGGTATATAAAACTGGTTCTATAACCTTTGTTTGTTAAGATTATTACATTTTATAACAATTAACGTACATAATTAATTTAAAATACGAGCGTGATAACACAATACAAGTTCTCCATATCATGCATCCTTTCTTTTTAATAATTGAAAATGTGGCTATAAATAATTGATGGATCTGAACGGAGAATTAAAAACAGGTATACGTGTTATTTTTACCCACGTTGGGCATCAGTGTCCCGGAATACCATGACTCTATGTCCCCCACCTGGCTCCATGACTCATGGATCCAGCTTGCAGATCATTTGATTGAAGTACCTAGGTGTTTTTGATTATCAGAGTAGCGGAAATGATAAAAGCGTTCCGAGGGATAAGGAGCTCCTCCAAATTTCACTGGCAAAGTAAATTCCGCACATTTATTAAAGAACATCAAGATCTGAGGAGGTCGTTTCTCGTGGGAGGGTTTTCTGTACAGGGGTTACAGGGACGCGTGACCTTTTACCATGGATTTAGTACGTGATTCAGAAGCAACCTGTGGATTTCTTTTATATGCTATTAAAATACGCTGTTTCATACATTTTGATCGCGTAGGTATCGCACTTTTCTATGAAACAGCTGATATTTTTTTAACCGACTAAAGTTTTCTACGCTACGGAGTCTAGAATCAATGTGTGTCATCCTGTACAAAAAACAGGGTTACTCCACTATATTCGATTCTTCTATTCTGTTTATGAAATAACTTAAAAACATGTAATTAATTAGTTTACATAAAAGGATTACGTGTCTTACTTAGCTGATGCAGTTCCTATTAATCACCTACTAAGGTAGGTATCAACGTAAGCAATGTTGTTGATGTTGTGTTGTTACGCCCAATACTATGTCTCATACTTCGGAATGTAAACAGAGAGAAACGTAAACAATAACAAGGCATTTATTTTGCGCCTATGTAGTTAACAGGTCAGAAATACCTACAGGGATTATAAAACTATTTGTTCAGTGACATTTTATAACACATTTGCTCGTAAGGGGTCTCTTATTTCACCAATTTCAATATCGTAATGTATGTCATTACGTACTTGTCCGTTATTGTAATGTAAAACGCACGAGTTTCTTTTGAATATGGTAAATTGCACGGTTTATCAAGATGCTCCGTCGAAAGCGAGAAATACTTTTTTAAATCTTAGCAAAGAGTTTTTATGTCAGAAAAGTGGTCAACATTTTATGAATAAAAATAACTTTGAGAGATAAAATATAAAAAACAAAAAAAAAATTCTTTATTTTAATTAGTTTTGATAATAAATTACAACCATTTATCTGTAACAAAAACAAAAAAATATGAATTTACTTTCTTAGTAATACTGACTGTTTTTGTGCCTTTGCCTTAAAAAAAGCGCTGATGCGCGCGTAATTTGTGAACAAGTAATAATCAATTTTACAAATTGTTAAAAAATTTCTAACTGCTTTAACAAGTGATTAAAGATTTATTCGTTTAAGAAAGTCCGAGTTTTATTTATTTCCTCGCAAATGTGTTATAAAACGTCGTATGACATACGTGCGCTTTGATAATTACAACCTCTGCTTTCTTGTAGCCCTCGCCTACGGCTAGGGCTAGCAATATCGCCTCGGCTGTAATTTTCAACTTACCACTCTTATATCATAATGTACTATAATACAACAGGCACTTTTTGTACTAAGTATCCAACAACGGTAACAACAACCATCTCTTTCCGATTCAGAGGGTGTAAGTGAAAGAAAATTACCGAACGAATTTCGGTCAAGGCGGCTAACCTAAACAAAAGCAATCCAACTACGCAGTTGATAATTATTATAATAGTAGGTACCCCATCCCTCACGACCGACGGTTTTACGAATTCTTCGAGACACGGGCGTATGTACCTACATTCATACAAATAACTTAACTTGGCTTGTACGTACAGAATTACAGATACATTTTTGAAGGAAAACCCTAAAAACCTTAAATTTCCTTAGGACCTCATGACGTCTGAAGCCTAATTAAGCGAGCCGGAGACAGAATAAATTGCCAGAATAATCAATCAGCATACTGACAAATGTGATTACGGCAATGACTGTGTGGCACTTCACGTGCTACATTGCGAAAGAAAGACTAATTGCGGAAAAGGGAAACCCCATCACCATCATCAAGAGAAACAAGCAACGTGTTTGCAGAAAATGAACATTTGCTATTAAAATTGTAAAAACTGATACAAACTCCATACAGCTACATTCGTTGAATTGAAATCACAAAAAAAAATTAAGAATTGTCACTCTGTGATCCCGAACTTGGATCTTTATGCATAATGAGTAAGGTGTTTAACAATGTCTCACATTAATTATTTTCAGTATTGCTTTATTTGGGTTATTGTACATTCACCACAAAGTAAATTCGTCACATTTTGTACACTGTATACATTGAAAATGTATTTGCCACTTAAACATTAAAAAATATGTGTAAATTCGTCACAAGTCTTCATAGGTACATAATTTTTGCATCAAATACTGGTAGCAAGCAAGTTATTGGTTTTTATAACACATTTGCTCGTAAAGGGTCTCTTATTACACCAATTTCAATATCGTAATTTATGTCATTACGCACTTGTGCGTTATTGTAATGTAAAACGCACGGTTTATCAAAATGCTCCGTCTAAAACGAACGGTACTTTTAAAAATCTTAGCAAAGAGTTTTTATGTCAGAAAAGTGGTCAACATTTTATGAATAAAATTAACTTTGAGAGATAAATATAAAAAATAAACATTTAATTCTTAAATTTAATTAGTTTTGACAATAAATTACAACCATTTAACTGTAACAAAAACAAAAAAAATATTAATTTACTTTATTAGTTATACTGGCTGTTTTTGTGCCTTTGCCTTTAAAAAAAAAGCGCTGATGCGCGCATAGCTAATTTGTGAACAAGTAATAATCAATTTTACAAATTGTTCAAATTTTTCTAACTGCTTCAACAAGTGATTAAAGATTTACTCGTTTAAGAAAGTCCGACTTTTATTTATTTCCTCGCAAATATGTTATAAAATGTCGTATGACATACGTGCGCTTTGAAAATTAAAGCCTCTGCTTTCTTGTAGCCCTCGCCTACGGCTCGGGCTAGCAATATCGCCTCGGCTGTAATTTTCAACTTAACGCACTTATATCATAATGTACTATTAGCGCTCGAAATGAAAATTATTTCTTTAATTATGAAAGTACGATAACCTAGCATTTTACACAGCTTTAGCACATACGCGGTCTTATAATTACATTTAATTCAGTGGTATGTTGAATCGTTTCAAAGAATTACTGTGATTATTAGACATAGTTACTAAAGTAGCTTTTTTATTAGATATGAAGTACTTAATTATAATATTAAACTTATATACTTATCTTTGGTTATGTTGCAGGCAAATCAACGTATTGCAAGAAATATAGCTTTTGTTGTAGGTAAAACTGTGATTTTTTATGTAGACGTAAATTAACATTCAAAAGAAACGTGATTATTACTGTGATTTTATTATTTTTTCTATTATTTTTCTTATAATTGTAACGTTGTAAGCAAATCAGCCGCTTTTTTTTTGGGTGGGAAATCATCAAATAACTTCTCTCGCTTTGGGTGGAGCAGGAGACTTTTACTGACTAAAACCCACCCGTGCTCCCTCAGTTGCCTGTGTGCCAGGGGCCGCGGTAACTCTTTCGAGCAACCCGCACCCCTGGCAGGCATCGGCCCTTTCGGCCCCATCATTTGGTGCTGACATCTCTATGAGGCGCGCGTGAGACACAACGCGCCGTCGCACTATGTGGAAGTGCCTAAGAGAGCTTGGCCATAAATACATTTTGTAAAAATCGGCGCAGGTAATTGTATTATACCTCAAACTGTTCCTAAGAAGTTAATCTACTATATTATAAATAAATAATGTAGATATGTGGTTGATACTGGTTTATAGCAAAGAGCATCTAAATACGATGATTTAAAAAAGGATTATTTTTTGATGAGCTAGCAATGAAAACTGCAAGTATTATACCATTTCAAAAAGCAACTGTGTACTATTGCCTGGTATGCATAAATATGTTATATTATTGTTAATATATTTACTAGAAGTATTTATCTCATGACATATCATTTTTGCGTATTTGAAACTTTCAATTAGAGCTTTGACAGTTGCCGAAATTTGCCGAAGGTCTGTAAATGGTGTTATTTGATAGGAAATTTAATACTAATATACAGCAAGAACAAAAAAGTTGCAACTTCATTGCATAACATAATTATGTTAATCTAGGATAACATGAAATAGTAATTAATTCTTATAAATACGTACCTAGGTGATGCTATTTGATGTATTGGTTGACATACGTTATACTTGTGATATTTTATTACTTGCAGTTTATGTTTAGATAATACATCGAGTATTTTTCACCATATTTTAGATCACATACACAACAAATAATCAATAAAACATTTCGGAAACCACCTAACCACATAATGATAATTAGTTCTTTCTACCACATTTTGCACACGTTTCAAAACAATTACCTACCTATAAAAATTTAAGTCCTGACTGACTGTCTGACTGACTGACTCATCAACGCCCAGCCCAAATCCTTGGAGCTACAAAGTTGAAATTTTGCACAGAGGTTTCCTTTATAACGTAGACAAGGAATAGGAAGGATTTTTCGAAATTCAATCCCTAAGGGAGTTAAAAATAGGGGATGATAGTTCCGCGTGGGCGAAGCCGCTGGCAATTTCATATAAAATGGACATCTGCATACTCAATCATTACATACTGTTTTTCGTTTTAAAAACATGAAAGTTATGGATTTATGACCCGAAACTGACTCAATCTCCACATAGTGGGTCGTCCCGGCTCAGTCCTTACGAGACAGCGAGCTGCCCATTACTCGCCGTCCGCAAGCCCGCGCCTACGGTGGCCGGGAATCAGCCTGGGATTCCCGACGCCCAGGGCGTCTCCTGCGACGACTAAGGCCGTTAGGGCGCATGTACTGCCTCTCCCTCACGTGCACCGCCTCCCTCTTCGCGAGCATTACTGCTTCGCAGAAGGAGGTGACGGCTAGCCATGCACTCCCGCTCCGTACCATGGCCTGAACCAGGGCCGGACGCGAGAGATCGCCGCCGCCGATCGCCTCCACGAGGACACGACGGTGCTCCGCCCAAGCTGGGCAGACTTCCACCGTATGCTACACCGTGTTCTCAGGGCGATCTTCGCAATGGAAACACCCGAGCGTTTCCTCCCGCCTTATGCGAAACAGGAACCTCCCGAAACAGCCGTGTCCGGTGAGGACCTGTGTCAGGCGGAAGGTGAGGACACCATGCCGCCTTTCAAGCCAATCCTCAAAGAGGGGACTTACCGCCGCAATCGTGGTGTGCCCAAAATCAGCCGCTTGCAATACATGTTTACAAGGATTAGGTCATGTATCAGATCATGAATTAAAAACTACACACTGTTAATTATTTGTTATCATTTATTTTGTAATCAAGTAAACATGTAATGAGAATGATGAGGATATAACCAGCAATAATATAACAAATTTTATACAGTAAATAGCAAATTACACTTATTTTATTTGAACACTAGCTTTTGCCAGCGGCTTACCCGCGTGGAGGTCGAAAATTATCCCACGAACGTATTACCAGGATTAAAAGTGTTGTGTTATAATCTATCTGTGTGAAAAATTTCATCCAAATGTTTTCAGCCGTTGTTGCGTGATTGAGTAACAAATATCCAAACATCTAAACTTTCACATTTATAATATTAGTAGGATGATAAACATTTTTTACAAACCAATCATTTTTTACGAACTAAGGACTAAAGCTAAATCTTTTTTTTTTTTTTTTTTTGCAGGCATTGCCTCGGTAGAACGAATTCAATTCCAGTACTTAAACTCTTTTTGGGTGACAAAAGTATAGCATTGCTATTTTTTATTATTAACAAGCCATGTGCCCGATGGGATTTGCCATCAACAAAAATTATGACCTTCATCCCCTATTTAACACATTTCAGGTGTGTTTTCAAAATCCTTCTTTAGTGCTAACTTTTGCTATAAAATAAACTCTTACGCAAAATTGTATGCTACTAGAGCAAGCAGTTTAATCTGTGCGTTAACTTTCACTGAATTTTTTTTTTCTTATAATTATTAAGTAATCAACAGACGGATAGATACTTGCGTATCATATTGTTTTGCTAGGAGCTTACATTTTCTTTCTTACACATCATCACATCTATCATTATTCTATTATTATTCTTATCTGTCATTTTTTTTCCTTCTTTTCTTTCTTTCCTTCTTCCTGCCTTCATTTTCTTTTTTTCTTTCTTTCTTAACTATTTCTATTCAAATTCTCTTAAAATTGCAGCATTGCAATCGATTTTTAGCAAGTTATAATATTAATATCTTCGTTTTTGAAGGCTATAATTGGTCAAGAAAGGTTATGCGACTTAGCTTTGCTCAGTGTAGACCGAGAAGATAATTAACGAAGGGGCGCAAATATGATACGTGCCCTAGGCGCCATTTTCTATTGGTACGCCCCTGCCTATATTTCCTTAACTAAGTATACTGTTTATTTGTGACTTATGTAAACTTAAGCAATGTTCTTTAACAGGTTTTGTTTCGACACCACAATATGTGTTTCCTCGTCGTTAACGATGGATACAACGTCATGGTCCATTTTCTTCAATTGCTGCTTCAGCATGTGATCTTCGCAGAAGTTCGTGATTCTAAGACAGGCTTCGCGCAGAATCTCTTCAGGCACGGTGAGCACGATCCGCATGAAGTTTGGATAGTTGAAACACTGAAATTTCATAAAAATATTTTTAATGTCCGTAGGTAAGTAGGCTCATAAATGTCAAATGATCATAATTAACCGTTGGTTATAGTAACACTTTCTCAAATGATTTGATCGTTAATCAATTTATTGCACAGTAAATGCGAGGAGAGAGAACCTCGTTATCCACAATTAGGTCAATAAATTACTTGACGCCATTGACAGAATATGGATTTTGCAATAACAGCATGTTAGCAGTCATAAAACAACGTACCTTCCCAGGAATACAAAGGACGGATTGCTCATTACACATCTGAGAAATAAATTGCATCTCGTTGTCGAATTTAGGGAATAGTGAGGTTTTGATCTCAATCATCATGTACATGGACCCTTGTGGCATGATAGGGCGCAGTCCCGGAGCTTTCAGCAATTCCGTGTAAGCTAGTTTAGCTTGACTCTGAAATATATGCATAATATTTGGTTACTCACATATTTTCAATTTCCCAAAAGCTATCCTACTTAATATACTTAGTTGGCTATGTTATGACTATAGTTGAATTTGACAAGGTTCCTGGTAAGTCTTTCTTTTTAAATGAAGCGAGTATTGAACTTATGATTTTGGCCTACTATGTAGGCCCTAAATCAGGGATGGCAAACCTCTTACCCTCTTCGAGCCATTTTTACCAATAAAATATATAATATGGCATTGACGTGCCAACAAACAATCTTGACTTATTGACTACTAGAAAAAGACTAAATACTTTCACAATCATTGGTAGTCTTTATATGCAAACAGAAATAGACTTGTACTATTATACGTGTCGTTTTGCATCCTCGTCAAATTCAAGGAGGTAACTATGCTAATGATTCTCGACACGAATCAATAATAAAATAAGTAGGTATTTTTTTTTGTTTTTTTTTTAATTTTAAAACGCGGCCCGTGTGATACCGCACTGTAACTGGGTAACCTGGGTTCAAACAGTCTTCGTCGCACAAACTAGTCCTCGAATTACTTGTTGCGATTTTTTATTTTACGGCTATGAAAATACAGTCGAGAACGCAATGGTTCAATTACCATTGCGTTCTCGACTGTATTTTCATAGCCGTAAAATAAAAAATCTACTTATTTTATTATTGATTCGTGTCGAGAATCATTAGCATAGTTACCTCCTTGAATTTGACGAGGATGCAAAACGACACGTTGTATAGTAATCAACATCACACCACCTTACATAAATGAAAGAACAAATTAGTGCGACTTCTGGTATCTGGTATTAAGGTCATATGACATAGAATAGAATCATGTGAAGGTATGGTTTCTGAAAGCAACGACTCAGACTTAGAAGATGAACTTACTATACTCTTAACATCATGGAACTCAGTAATGCAGTAATGTCCTTCGCTCTTGTGGTGGGCGACTCTAATAACTGCGACACAGCTACTAAACTAACGCAGTATTAATGTACACAAAAATTGTGATGTTTTTTGTTCGAATAAATAATTGTATTTGTATTTTGTATTTGTATCATACTGAGAGTCCGTTCAGCTTTCCGCGGCTGAACGGATGCGTACGCATCTCATACAAAATCGTTGTTTTCTATGGACAAAAGCTGAACAGAGCTGAATAAGTGTGAGTAGTCCTTTAGGCTGTCGTGCCCAAATTATTTTGTTACGTGCCACCAAAGGCACGAGTGCCATTGGTTCGCCATCCCTGCCCTAAATAGTCCTAACTAATACCTACATATTATAAATGCGAAAGTAAGTTTATTTGTTTATTACGTTTTCACGCTAAAACGCCTGAACGAATTTGGGTGTTTGGCACACAGAAAGACACCCAAATTCGTTTAGGCTAGACTACCTTTCATCCTGGCCGACGAAGTCGCGGGCAACAGCTAGTAATTTATGTAGGTATGTGACTTGTAAGACCCTACTCTTGACCCCCAATCTCTGTTAACTGTTAAAGCTTCTGGTGTGATTTAAAACAGTTTTTTTTTATATTATCACTGAGATATTTTTAAGGTATCTAAATCTGATAGTTGTAAGAAAATTTGTGCTTCAAATCTCACCTCAATGAAACGAATCGTGTCGTCAAAGAAACTTTGTGGGGTCTCTTTAAGAATTCTCGGTAAAGCCTTCTGCATCAGTGTGTTCGGTCCCAAAATCCGGGTCGACATACTCAACAATCCAGTCCGAACCTCTTTTCCTAAAATATTCTGGCGGTCATGTATGATCACCCATCCCAGTCGCCAGCCTGGCACCAAAAACCTTTTCGTGACTCCGCTACAAGTCAAAACTGGGACATCTTTAGACAGAGATGATACCGCAGTGAATTCGTGATCGGAGAAAACGAAGTGTTCGTAAATTTCATCTGCAATTATCGGCACGCAATTTCTCGATGCCACATCGATTATGTCTTTCAGATGTTGGCTGGTATATACCGAACCGCACGGGTTGGAAGGATTGTTAACGATGATTGCTGCTGTGTTCTCGTCTATTTGACTCTCGAGGCTAACCAGATCCACTTGCCAGTTCTTGTCAGGCTGCAAAAAAAGGGACGTTCATGTAAATTTAATGTTGGATTCTTTTAAAAAAAAAATAATTTCCCCATCATGAAACAATCTCACATGTGAGTTAGCGACCGCATTGATGTCGTATTGTAAATCACTTGGAATATCTAAAAAGTCAGTCAGTGATCCATCGGGCAGATTGGTCGATGAACAGTAAAACTCACCAATAAGTCATAAAATTTTATAACGATCCCCAGTCCTTCTCCAAGAGTTTTATGGATCAAGTACCCAGGTCGGGGGATCAGGACATTCTGCCCGGCGTCAGCAATGACGCTGAGAGCGAGGTCGATGGCATGGGAGCAGCCGCTGCAGAGGATCACGTCGTCGGCCGTCACCTTGCCCTGGTGAGCGCTGTACTCCGCCACCGCCTGCCTCGCGTCGTGGTGACCCATCGTAGGACCATAGTTCCGACTTTCGTTTAGTTTAGCTACGTCACATACAGCGTCTATAATGTTTTCAGCAGGTTGCAGATTTCCGAAGGCTGTGGGGTCGCCTGAAATTGAAAGATATTTTATGTCAGTATTATGTGATTTATTATATTACTAGCTTTCGCCCGCGGCATCTCCCGCGTAGTCAGTCGGAAACGTATAAATATGAAAGTTTGGATGTTTAGATGTTTAGATGTTTGGATGTTTGGATGTTTGTTAGGTACTCAATCACGCGAAAATGTGTGATGTCAATTTGAGTTTCATTCAACATTTTAAAATTAATCATCAACAATTTTACAATATTTCAATTATTCAACCTTATAAAAATGTTAGTCGCCATAATTTAAGTGTTAATGTCTTGAATAGTAAAGTTTTGCAAAAAAACACGTTAATCGTGTTTTTAGTTGAAGGTAGGTAGCGATATTATAACATATTCAAAATGTTATCTATTCGTTGATGAAGCGATTAATGAGTTTTTTTTTTGGTTATTTTCATGAGTTGAGTGCTTAGGTACTTACCTACAACGTCTACAAGACCTCTAATGAGCCAGTACTTTTCAAAGTTCCTACAATTGCGCACGACATTCATGTGTGACGTAGCTCGGTCAATAATTTCAAAGAGTGGGTACGTAGGTACAAACCACTAAACAAAAAAACCTATTGCGTAAAAATCCCACCGTAAAAACTTAGGTTTAAGTTAGGTTTTCACGGTGCCATCGTCTGTGCGGTTTCATCTGCCGATATAATATTCTGTAAATATGTTCTGCCCACGCTGACCTAGCGGACATAGCGGATACAGCTCTAAATGAGAGATTTTATGTGGCTACTTTAAACCGAAGCCGGTACGAATCAGTGCTACAAACTCCAAAAGTTCAAATTATCGAGTTCCCACGTCGAAATTATCATAGCTATTATGGGTAAATTATCGTACGAAAAAAACATCACGAAAAAATACCTAACACATTCATCAAACATTGGTAACAAACGACAATGACTAGTCAAAGGAGGAGAATATGCCAAGTTTCACCACTAGTAGCGCTAGCAGCACAAGCCATTAAACTTTACACGACCATGGAGTGTATCACAGATCACAAGTCTTTGTTTATTTTTTACAGTCTGTATTCATGCGTGCCCACGAAATGTAACGCTAGTTAGAAGAAAATATAAAGTTAAAAGCTTTTGCCAGCGGCTTCGCCCGCGTGGAGGTCGAAAATGATCCCATGGGAACTTACTTCTGGAATAAAAAGTATCCAATGTGTTAATTCAGGTTATAAACTATCTGTGTGTCAAATTTCATTCAAATCTCTTCAGCCGTTTTTGGGTGATTGAGTAACAAACATCCAAACATCGAAATTTCCAAACTTACAATTTATAATATTATGTAGGATCTGAGAAAACCATCAGAATACCTACAGACCTACAGTATATAATGCGGAGTCGCGGTCGGATGGAAGCAAGTGTTATTATTTTCATTTGACAGAAATGTGATAGAATGTGGGAGATAGAGAAACATTTACATGTTGACATACTTGACAGTTGACGTTGACCTTTTCCGTTGTATTTTGTCTGACAAATACATTTTGTTCATGGAACTATTTCTTTTTTCAAAGCTCAAAATTATCGTACACACGGCTACACATCAAGCTACACATTTCCAGTATAAGCTGATCTCTCATTGGATAGAATTTCCGTACAGTGCGAGATCAGCTTAAACTGGAAATGTATAGCTTGATGTGTAGCCGTGTGTCCTACATTTGACAATCACTATCGTACAATGGTACGACACTGGCTAAATTATCATACGCCCCAATAATTATCGTACGGGTTAGCAACACTGGTACGAATGCTGAATCCACTGACTGGCATTGCGCCTTGAAACATTTGGATGACCATAGCCAGCCGCGTCGAGAACGCGAAACTACAGCCTGACTCACATCACCCAATGCACTACTACGTCTCAGTACCCTAGAGGCTGAAAACCAAAAAAGATTTCTAGGGTGCGTGGGTCCAGCTTGTCCAGCCAATAGTACCGCCTCCACAGCAAGATGTAATCTATGGCGGGAGCTGTATAAACTCCCTGACCATTTTATCGAACCATAAAATTGTCAGGGAGCGTTCTGCCTGTGCACGCGTTACCGTGGCCGACTTGGAAATCTTTAAATAGACTTCGAACCCAAGTCAGCCGGAGCAAAGACAATCTCCATAGATGCGGGTTCACGGGCGGCTCAGATCTCAAGTTATTATGCGACATCTCCCCAAGTCCCCACAGATAATGACCCACCTTCCATCCTGCGCCGCATGTCACCAGTGGATGAGCTTACCTATGACTGCGTTTTGCGAATTTTGGGCCAAAGATTTCTGAACTTCTTGCCAGCCATTACTATCTACTTTTATTTGACGTGTACTCCCGTTCGTCCACTGCTGTCATCCCGATGATGGGACGAGCAAAAAAAAATACATTTATTTCCCGCTCGTCCCATTGATTTTGTTAGTGGGACGAACGGGAATACACTTCAAAAAAAAGTAGTAATCAATCAATTAACTCAACAATTGAGTAAATACCTACGGTTGTGCTTTTGACCTCTAAAAATAATTTAAAATCTTACTAGGTAATTTCAAAAAACAAAACAAATAGGTAACAATACAATCGTTTTGTGTGATTGATAACTTGATTTTTTGGTTTATTCTTTGGCCAAAGATTTAGCATTGCCATTCAACGTGGCAATGATGCCAGTCTTCTGGGCACGTTTCCTGATGACAGCGATGCGGACGAATACTTCGACGCCTAAGTGTCCTGTTGTTTTTATATTTATTTGTTTAGTTAGTTAGTTTAAAGTCAGTTCTTTATAAATAAGACCAGTTAATTTTTAATTCACCGTCATCATTTGAGCCGAAAGACGTCCTTTGCCGGACACAGGCCGTCTACAAGCACTACCACTTCGACTGGTTCTATGCTGTGCTTCTCGCAACCAGCGAATTCTAGCGGCCTTCACAAGGAATTTTTAATTCAGTCTTTTCTAAAAAATAAAAATTCTGTTCTATCAAAAATAAAAATAAACTCTAGCAAGCCGACCAACCTACGAATCTACTCATTAAGTGCAATACCTACCTAGATATTATTGAGATATATATAAGTAAAGTACCTACCTAAAATGAGTAGGTAGGTGCCTACCTACCTATAGGATAGGTAAGGTTCGAAACGACAGTGGTGTGTCTGAACATGATCTAAGCTTAAATCGGAATAAAATGTCACATTTTGCGTCGAAAAGAAGTTTGAACACAACAGAAGGTCACCAAAATTATTAATAAGTAAAAAACTTGTTCCACACGTGACAAGAACAAGATCCAGTCAAAATAACACTCCACTTCAAAATAAAATGAAGCTGAGACCACATTATTGGCACGTGTGGGTAAAGCCGTAGCATTATATAGGTACCTACAGCGTGTATCAGATAGCTGTGGTCAAACTTAAGGATGTGGTACAGAACATTACTCTGAACAACTTTCCCCATGGGACCAATATCGTAATCCCGAAAAATAACCATACATTTGGGTCCAATACTTAATGAAGTATTGGGTATTAGGTCTAATACGTATTGAAGCTTTGTATGGGACAGTTGACAATTTTTTCGATGTTGGTCTCATACAGAAAGTAGTTCAGTTTGATGGCCACACCCTAAAATTTTACCACACCTCTCTAATAAGTACATGCTGTTGATACCTAGTCTATTTTTTGGGAAAAAAAACTTTCATTTTGTAGTCAGATAATCAATTTGAATATGAAAGGATAACTACATAAAAAACTGTTTGAATAATTCACCAGATTTGTGTACCCTTTATTTTGGTTTAATTAAAGAACAATTCTAACTACTTAAAAAGCAACTAAAGTTGTACAGAGACATGTAGATCGGTAGCAGTGATGCCAAATTGGGGAGAATCCCCAAATTTTGGGTTTTTTTAAGTTATGGGGAAGAATTTGGGGCACAATATTTTTGGGGGGATATTTGGAGAGAGCAAACTGGGTGTGGAGGGAATTGGGGGATTTTATTAACACAACTGTACTGTAAGGCACTAGGAATTTTGTCGTTGCCTTTTTCTAACGCAGTTGTGGAAAGAGCCTTCTCTCAATTAGCTATTAAAGACAAACTCCGAATCAGATTGGCCATTCACACTGCCGAATCCATCTTGCGAATAAGATATACATTGCTAGTAGGATGTGTTCATTTTAAACCCAGTTCAAAGATGCTAAACAGATTTAACTCAGAAAAAATGTACGGAACTGCGAACGACGCTGGTGAAGAGGCTGATTTAGTCATGGACGCTATTACTGAAATTGTATCTTTAAGTAAAAACATTAAAAAATGCCTTTTGTGGGGGTTTTTTTTTTCAAATCTTTATTTTTGGGGGATTTCGGGGAAGGTTTGGGGAGAACGCGAGACGGTCATCTGGCAACACTGATAGGTAGGTATGTTGGTACCTTGGTACGTACATACCTAGTCGAACCTAATAAACTATCTACAGACACTCGTTATGATACCTTGACATTTGACTTTCATCAGATCCAATGATATGACTAAAATTATAATTTTGAACATTCCGCATGAACCCAAATATCTACAAAACCTGATAATTATTAGTACCTAATTCTTGTTAGAATTTTATTCGCGTATAAAAATAGTTCACACTGATCGCGTGATCAACACCGACCAATAAAAATCGAGGTTTATGTATATGTATAGACGCTAGCACATTAAGCTATCTCAAACTGCCAATTTTTCCCATTTGAACATGAACTTTATTCCTTTGGAATAAAGTTGAAAAACTATCAAAGAAATTTGACAGATTGGGGTAGCTTGATGTGCTGGCTTCTGTACCTATCTATAGTAAAAGTGTTTATTTAATAAATGAGTATTTTGTAGATTGATAATTTCGCGCATTCATAATCTCAGTCTACTGCAACGGCTAAAATTTACCATTCTAAATTCAGTTTAACGGCGTCCATCCATCCAACAACATCCATCCGTCACCAACATCCATGCAATCACTGCTGGGTTCAAGTCAACAAGGAAAATAGTCCTATTGAACCATTGACACTTGAGAACCTATGGCATGAGCTTGTATGACTAGTTATTTGATCTGTAATTGTCTTGTCATCACAGATTTCAATCATTGTTATTACTTATCTACAGTATCTCGTTGATTTCGCAGAGAATTTATATCTATTTATGTGTTAGGGCTTATGTTATTATGTCATCGTTATTAGGTACAACATAGGGAACCCTTGTATATTTTATGAAATCATATGAAGCTTTTCATTTTATTTAATGTTTAGCCACTTTTTGATCGACTTCAACTTATATGTTACAAAGATACTTAGGTAATATACATATATAGAATAGCCTGAAACTAAAACAACACCCTCGAGAACCTTCCTATATTTTTAAAATAATGGAAACTCCTATTGTTTGACATACCTGTACAGTGGTCATTCTATTTATCCCTAAATACCTCAAATCAGTGGTCACTAAATAATTTACTTATAAACTCTCTCATCACACCAACTGCTGGCAGCACAATAATGACTTTAAATTTATCGAACTAACGCGATCATGCAAAAATTAGATAAGTGTTGTATTTTATTAATCAGTGATAAGTACTATAATTGCTCCACAGATTATCTGAAAGAGTAAAGCCGACCTCAGGGTAACGACCTGCAGTCAGCCGCAGGTCGTGACAATACTAAGTTGAATAATAATGATGACGTACGACGAGTTTAATAGCTACTTTTTAGCTTCGCTCGAAGTCATTAAATGAGCAATACGAAGACATTAAAATTCCAAGATTTCATCAAGCACTTCGATTCACAATATCGAGCTGATAAATTGGCATATTCCCAGATCTCTCTAAAGGTTCCGATACTGTTTTCGTCCATATAAGACTTGTTCAAAAGAAACATTTATAACTTCTTGGGTTTTCTCATAAATATATCATTAAAAAACTTCCTATCTGACCAAATTTGGTAGGCAATTAACGTCAGAAATTAATGACAAACCAATAAACTTTAGTATTGCTCAAGGGAGTATTCTTAGTCTTCACCTTCTCTAAATCTACATTTAGGAACTTCGTAGGCGGTTACTAGGGACCCAGATGGAACCCGAATGTCTGCCAATCGAATTTCTCCTCAGTAAGCCTGTTTGGAGAAATGTACGACAAACTGGCGTTCTTCGTGCAATCATGGACAACGCCGGAATATAGTTATTTAGGTACACACATCAAAACAAGTTACCAATCACTTTGAAAAATCAAAATCTTTTTTGTTACGGTAGATTATATTATGATTTCTTCTTCTTTTTAGATTCTTCATTTAAAAATATAGGTTTAGAATATAAATTGTTTATAGAATATAAATATAAATTTAGAATATAAACAGTTCAATTGTTTTTCCATATAAAAGTGGTAGCTTACGCTCATTCAGAAATCTGATTTGATCAATTTTAACGAATTTAAAATACATTTTCGCGGAAAGTTGTGATCGAAAAAATGCCAAGAGGATTATCACAAGTTTTACGAGCAAGAATAGTAACTTTGAGGGAAGAAGGATACACCACGAGAGAAATAGCACGCAGAGTTACTATATCCCAGTCCTGTGGCGTGCCACGTTGCAGAGGTACCACGGGATGGGTAAATTTGCTGACCAACCCCGCAGTAGTCGCCCAACTGTTTTGACTGCTGCCCAAAAGCGCTTTATTAGATTGCTGGCAGCCCCTGACTCAACAATCAACGCTATTAACATAAAAACAGAAGTTCGGGCCGCCTCTGGGCTTGAAGTTAGCTCTCAGACCATTCAGAATTGCTTGCACCTGGCTTGATTACGAGCACGGAGGTCTTGGCGAGCTCCTCTGGATTCCCGGCAACGACAACGACGGAGATTGCAGTGGGCTAGGCTACGGCAAAATGAAGAAGAAAACATTTGGCAAAACTGTCTCTTCGTTGACGAATCGCGATAACCGACGTGTCCGTGTCTGAAGAAGACCAGGAGACCGTGAAAGGCAAAGAACTGCGACTGGAACAGTTCAGCAAGGCGGGAACTCGGTGTCCTTTTGGGATGGTATTATGATTGGAGCTAGAACCCCTTTGATCCCGTATCGAGGCTTCATGACAGCAGACATATATAGAGTAGTTGCTTTTGATGTAATTGTCAGACCATTCCGAGTAAACCATGGGCACCAGTTTGTACTGGTCGATGATAATACGCCCGCCCATCGAGCTCAACGAGTCAATGCTACTCTCCGAGAATACGACATCACAAGGTTAGACTGGCCTGCCAGCTCGCCTGTCTTAAACCCAATAGAGCACGAGTGGGATGCTCTTATGTGACCTGTATGGAACCGTCAGCCACGTCCCCAGACAGTGCCAGAGCTCAGGGAGGCTGCTATTCAAGAATGGGACAGGTTACCCCAAGAAATGCTGGATAACTTGATTCTCAGCATGCCCAGGAAGATCACCGCATGTGTTCGAGCCAAGGGAGGAGTTATATTATCGTCTGCTTACTGGTAAAACAAGTTAAATACGTTTTTTTACTAAATCGAGTTAAAAATGCAGTCACGTGTAATTTTTTACGGGCTATCTACTGGTAAAATCAAAAAATGCAATGTCCAACGGCTGCGGAGATAGTAAGTTTGTAAAAATGATATCTTCTCACATTTTGTAAATATTATATAGATAAGAGTATATCTTAAAAGAAGGGCAATTAGTGCAACAGTTTGCTTTAACAGTTTTTTAAAATTAATGTGTTTAAAATAGATCAAATTAAAACATAAACTTTGAAATGTCATTTACTCGAAATGACACAGACTGCTCTTATTACTTTTTACCCGTAAGCAGTCGTTATATTGAATAAAAACCTTTTGTTAATAAATTTTTGTTTAAGCTTGGTTAACAGTCTTTTTCTTTCTATCAAATTTTTGTTACATTTACATTATGATTAATTACTCATTATTTTTTTATAAAAATAAAAAAAAATGTTTTATTTTTTAATTTCAAACAGGGTATATCTATTTAAAGAAAACACACAACAAAGATTTTTTCTTAATAAAGTTCAATTTAAAAAATTGTATCAGCTTATGCTAGTGATCACAAACTTTGATTTGTGTATATGTACATAAAACTACATACATACATACCTACACTTTTGAAAGATCACTCGCACATAAAGAAAAAGAAAAATAGATTTATTTGTCACAGAAACACGTGCATATAAAAGATGACATAATTAACATTAAAAAAAAAACATGATACACACACAGATATTTATACATAGGCATAAAGAAGATAAATAATCGGCAGCTGCACGCCGTGACTGTGACAAGAAGGCTTCCACTCGCACTCGCTTGCATAAAAACCCCAATACCTCTTTAACCAAAACTAAACACGAGTACATAGGTTTGCACATAGCGACACAAAAATAACCCCTTACAACATTATAGATATACCTACGCTTATGTATCCTTACTCAAAATTCAACAGTAATACCTAATGGAGATTATTACGTTTGAAAATTAAAACGATATGGACGCTGGTATATATCTAATTATTATCAGGAAATAGACATGGCAATTATGAAATATACGAAAATCCTACTCTACTTAATATAAACAAAGTCGCTTCCGGCCGTCTGTAAGCTTAGATCTTTTGAATTAAGCAATGCGGTTTTCATCAATATGCAGAGTGGTTCCAGAGGAAGGTTTATATATATATATATAAGGTGTATCTATTCATACACGAAATATCTGAAAGGGTCATTGTACTCATCATTATGAACAACTTTTACTATGGGCCCAAACCTGAAATCGCGAAAAAAATATCAGCTGTTCCCTACATTTATGTTCGCATATCTCGTCAAAATGTAGGGAACAGCAGAAATTTTTTCGCGATTTCAGGTTTGGTCCAGTAGTAAAAGTTGTTCATAATGACGAGTATAATGACCCCTTCAGATATTTCGTGTATGAATAGATACACCTTATATACATGCATATTACAGTAGAGAAAAGGCAAGCATTCCAAAGATTGATAATGTGATATTGTTAAAAAACATATTTTTGTGCGCTTATATTGCAAACGCTGACTAAATCTTACGAAATAGGTCAAAATAATGTATTACGGAATTCTATATCTTAAAATGATCTACAAAAAAGTTCAGGATATTATATGTCTGTCTCCTAAGGAAAATCCACAGTAATATTTTTTTATATTTTTACAAAAAAATATATTTACGAAGCATAATAAACAATACAGTAGTGTGCAGTATCCAATAAAATACGTTCGACATGTTTTGCATTTAATATTTCAGGGCCCTGGTGAAAGTTGTTAATAATCATAATAAGTATCATTATTAGCAACTTTAATGTGAGACCAACACTAAAATTATCACAATAATGTAGGTCTGTTTCATACAAAAAAGCAATAACTTTGGGCAATCTAAGTGGACGGAGCAGTTGTATTTTTTTCTTTACTCCAGAGTGAGTTGGTCCCATATTTATGGGCCATTCACGCCATGGCAGGGTTTTAATGACTTCAGTCAACTTGTATTTTTAAGTATTAATTACCTTGCTCACTACATTTTTCTACATACAGGGCCTCAAGTCTGCTATTACAATAGTGTCAAAATGGTCTATCATTGATTTCATAATTGTTGATTTTGACAAGTTTGGTAATCTACTAATATAATGGCGTCATTATGACTTTCCAATGGTCAGCCACTGACACTCCATTGAAAGAAATGGCATTTATTGGTGATCTCGTACATAATGACAAATGAATGACTGACTTAGGTGGTAATTTGCTAAAATTGAACACTAATAAACTAATAAATAATATGTAAAAATATATACAAATGAAATCGGGCTTGAATAAATGTTCAAATTTATTAGTAGTTTTTGGAAAATCATTTCTACTAACGGGTTTTATAAAAATGGCAATACGACACTGCCATTATAACACAATTCTATTACGAGACCATTGACCGACCAATGATCGACCAATAAGAATTTAGCAGGTTACGAACTTTTAGCAAAATGACAATGGGATAGTGTTGGAATGACGGATTTATAAAAATAGCAGACTTGGGCCCCTGGAAATGAACGAGTAGAGACCTCATTGCCGCTACCCTTTAATAGGTAGATGACACCTTCCTTGTTAAAAACTATAGCACAAAAGGGCCGTACATATACGTTATCGTGTATGGCGCTGAAGTAAGTTTAAAGAAAAAAGTTTGGTGGGGTCCGCAAGGGCCCATGCCTGCCAGGGGTGCGGGTTGTTCGAAAGAGATACCGTGGCCCCTGGCACACAGGCAACTGGGGGAACACGGGTGGGTTTTAGTCAGTAAAAGTCTGACACGCCCTCCTGCTCCACCCAGAGCGGGAGAAGTTATTTGATGATTTCCCACCTTCAAAACAAAAAAAAAAGTTTCACTCACCGACTGAAAGTGGGATATATGATTTACTCGGATTCGGCTTTATTTGAAGAGTTTCAATGATGTCTCTTATAGGATTAAATGTATTGCGGGCTAATGAAGACGCTCGCACATCCCATTCCTTACGGACCCGTAATCGACACGACATCTTCATAAAAGATCGAGACTATAATGACGATAATTTTTCTTTACATCTCACTTAAGTACGGCTATGACTCGCTAAACTAGAAATGCAAATTAGCCGATATTAATGAAACAAATTTGAGCACTATTCTTCTATGAAAACTGTTAACATCTAATTTTAGGGTTCCGTTGTAGTATTGTGGGTACTTACTCTCTACTTGAAATTTTGAAATTTTGCACAAGAAGCAAGGACCGGACAACCCCGCTTAAGAATTAATTAGTCTTTTGACAGGGTAACCCGTACATGGGGTAACTCATATCGCAGTGTTATCTTTTGTTCGAGTTCCATCCTCGAAACCGAACGAAATGGTTAACACCTTTATTATGGTAACCACGTGAAGGGGTTAACCCCTTCAATGTCTTAAGCCTTTGAAGAGGTTACCTTCACGAAAAGCTTTTATTCGTGTTACCCTGAATTACCTAATAAACTTTTAGCTGCATGTAGGTGGACGGGGATACTTATACTACTAAAGATACGCGAGTTTTACAAATTCGGTGGCGTGGCCAGAAAGCATGCTTCCTACTAGGAAGCGTACTTAAATTTCTCGCGAATCTTTAGGCACTATTTTGTAATTACTATGTACAAACGCCAGCACATCAAGCTACCCCAAACTGTCAAATTTTCCCAATTGAACATGAACCTTATAAGCATACGGAATAAAGTTGAAAATATATCAAAGAAATTTGACAGATTGGGGTAGCTTGATGTGCTGGCGTCTGTACAATAATGAACATAATTATGTACATTTATTCTTACCTCGATTCAAAATGCGACTGTGATGCGGCCAGAAAGTACTATGCGACATCTTTCTGCCGGCGCCGGCGCCATTGTTGCATGTACCGAGCGACTTGTAAGCATGGAATACTAGTTATTGAAAATATGATTTTACAGTTCAGTTTTGCTTGTCGCTCATGCTAAACATTGTAATATTTCTTTTTTCGTGTCAATACTTGTTTATATTCTCATCGTTCGTCATTTAATTCGAAATTCGGACGGAACTACAGAAGTAATATAAAGCAATTTAGCAGTGTTTTTGTTTAATTGTGTGTTGTAGTGCTCCATATTATGTTTCTTATTACATATATTTAGCATTTTTTTCTGTGAAAATGCCACAGCCGAAGCGAGATGCTGTACACCGTTTTTATAGTCCGGTCAAGTTAGCCCGAAAAATTATTGCATAAATTCCCAAGCAACTGAATTTTTACATGAATATTAGGGATACCATTATATGAAATTGTGAAAAGTCCCCATCGATCCCATGGGTGCAATTTTTTTAATATTTTGTTATAGCAGGCAAAAATTGATTTTTTTTGTTGCAAAACCTTTTGTTTTAACATATAAATAGCTCACTGACAAAAATTGTAGATCATGCAATTATCTACAAAAATTGTCCTTACCCCTTTTCCGCTAAGGTTCACCATTTCTGAGAAAAAGTGATTAAATTTACTCTCTCTCTGTCTATTGTAGAGCGCCCCCAACAGAAACCAAACTGGTTTTCCGCCAGATCCGGCCCCTCTCTTGCCGTGTGCTAGATGAGGCGATCTGCAATAATTCTCTCGAAGAGTTTTCCCACCTCATCCAGCAACACAATGGGTAAGTAAGCGGATAGAGAATCTGCAGGACGCCCTTCTTTTTTTAGCAGGAACAGCCTTCCAGTCTTCTACTGCATGGAAACTGCCTCTCCCCAAACATGCACTCAAGAGTCCTACTAATCGAACCCAGAGAACCCTGCTGGCCAAAACCCATGCACGGCTAAGAACGCCATTTGGTCCTGGAGTTTTTTTGGCCTGTAGCCTTTGTACTGCCGCTCTCAGTTCTACCTGGGTTACATCAGGCGCGTCGTCATCGTCGTTTTCCGCGTTGGGCGCTATAGTAGGCGGAACCATAAAAGGTGGTGTGTGCTCCCCTTGACGAGGGGAAAAAAGCGTCACTCTCTCTAGCTGTGGCTGGAGGCTATGGGACAGTGGGGGTGCCCACTAGAGAAGTTTGCCCCTAACTAAACGGTAAGGTCACTTCATGGATCCCGTTCTAGAATTGCCAGCAATTTATCATGAGCTTCGGCCCTTGCCCGCTTAATTTCCAGCTGAAGAGCTTTCTTCGCCACTGTACATCTCATACAGTTCCGCCTCTTACTAGCGGTTCTGGTGTTCGTCGGCACATTCGTCGGGCCCCGCGCCGCCACGCATGCGATGCGCAACTGCGCAATATCACCACCAATACACCTGGCGCCTGGCAGATGGACACTGAACGCGGAGTAACGCAGCATCACAGATTTGGGTCATGGCTTCCCGGAACCATTCTGCCTCCTCGTTAATATGGACAGGCCTGACTGGTGAGTCCAACCAGGCCTACACCATTAACGAGACCACCAGCTTCCCGGTTCCGTCGCTTGAGCGCCCATCGCCAGTCATCCTCAACCTGGCCCGGGCCACTCTGACCGGGGTACTCAAGGTCTGAGCGGAGACGTCAAACCGGATGTATCTGTGGTCTGACAACGTCTCCACCTCCTCCAATACACAGCAGTCCTGAACACGGCGTTCCACAGCGGGACTAGCATACGATAAGTCCACTATAGACCCACCCCACTGCTGCACACATGTTTGAATGATTTCCCGGGTTTAGGAGCAGTAGGCCTGACTCCATCGCCCACTCTTCCAATAACACACCCCGTGCAGCCGTTGCTGGGGAACTCCAAGTTGTGGACTTGGCGTTGAAGTCCCCCATGACAAGGACGGAGTGAGGACGGCTTCAACTGTGCTCAATTCCGTGATGAATTCTCAAAGTCGATGCCGCTTAAAAAAAACGCGTCAAGTACACTACCTCATAGGTGGCGTGAAAACGTGTGCATATTAAGGGGAAAACAACTTTAGTACAGTTTAGAATCGCTTTTTCTCAGAAATGGTGAATCTTAGAGGATAAAGTGTTCGAGTTAGTCCGGGGATTCCGCACAGTCTGCAGTGAGGTGGTGAGCCTCCTTGCCGGATTGCCACCATGGCAAAGTCCTCGCGCATGTGTGGGAGCGGTGCGAGGAGGCAAAATGCCGAGGCGTAACTCCGCTGCCGCGAGAAACCACGGTACAGCGGACAGAGCTCCGGTGGGATCTCATGGCGTCACGGAAAGGGCAATTGTCACAACCTAGTGCGGTAAGTCCCCTCTTTGAGGGGTGGCTGGAAAGGTGCTACGGCGTCATCACCTTCTGCCTTGCGTAGGTCCTCACTGGACACGGCTGCTTTGGGAGGTTCCTGTTCCGGATAAGGCGGGAGGAAAACATCCGGGTGTCACCATTATGTGGATGGCCTGGAGGACACGGTGGAGCATACGGTGGAAACCTGCCCTGCCTGAGCGAAACACCACTGTGTCCACGCGGAGGCGATCGGTGGCGGCGATTTCTCGCGTGCGGCCCTAGTCCAGGCCATGGTACGGAGCGAGAATGCATGGGAAGACGTCACCTCCTTCTGCAAAGCAGTAATGCTCGCGAAGGAGGAGGCAGAGAGCGTGAGGGAGAGGCAATCCTTGCACCCTCACGCCCCTAGCCGCTGCAGGAGACGCCCTGGGCGTCGGGAGTGCATAGTAGACTGCCGGCCACCGTAGGCGCGGGCTTGCAGACTGCGAACAATGGGTAGTTCGCCGTCCGGTAAAGACCAGGTTCGGGTCGACGGCGCGTTATGTTCAACGCGCGCATCAAAGAGATGTCAGCAACGATGGAAGGGGTCCGCTAGGGCCAATGTCGGCCAGGGTCGCGGATTTGTTCGAAAGATTTACCGTGGCTCTGGCACAGGTAACTGAATAAACACAGGTGGGTTTTAGTCACCAAAAGTCTGACACGCCCTCCCGCTCCGCCCAGAGCGGGAGAAGTCATTTGATGATTTCCCATAAAAAAGTGTAAGGTCAATTTTTGTAGATAATTGCATGATCTACAATTATTGTCCGACCTGTTTTTATCATAAAACTAACCGTTTCGCAAAAAAATCCAAAAAACCATTTTTCACAATTTCATTATAATGGTATCCCTAACATTCATGTAAAAATTCAGGTTCTTAGGAATGTATGCTAGGGTGAATTTCCATTTTGACGGGACTATCGCTTATCTGTCGTCACTTTTTGTCAAATTCGTATTAACTAAATAAAAATAGTAAGGCAATGAGGAGCCGCCGCCGCTCGGGTGCAAGTATAAACATGCAGCTCAAGTTTATTAGTAATTCAGGGTAACACGAATAAAAGCTTTTCGTGAAGGTAACTCCTTCAAAGGCTTAAGTCATTGAAGGGGTTAACCCCTTCACGTGGTTACCATATTAAAGGTGTGATGTAACTCGAGCAAAAGGTAACACTGTGATATGAGTTACCCCATGTACAATCCTGTCAAAAGGCTTAACTCTTAAGCGGGATTGTCCGGTCCCTGATTTCTATCATAAAAGTAACTGTTTCGCAAAAAAAAAAAACATTTTTGCGAACTATGACCTTGCATAAAAAAAATTGCACACCTGAGATCGATGGGGACTTTTCACAATTTCATTATAATGGTATTCCTAACATTCATGTAAAATTTCAGCTTCTTGCGAATTTATTCGTTCTGGTAGGCGATTTCAATATCTCATGTCCGCATGCAGATTTTGACATCAGATTTGTCGCTAGCGATTTCATCTCTCTTTTTCTTATATCTTAATTTATTTGTGGCCGGCACAACATGTCTTTTTCTTTATTATAGTTAGTCTTCGTCTCGGTAGTCGTCCCTTTTCTAGCCATATCATCTTTCATACAGTCCATCCATCGTTACTTTGGTCTCCCTTCTCTTAGAGGCATCCAAATTTATACTCCTACATGCTCATACCATGACAACAAAGGTACCTGATCGAATAAGAAATGAAGAGATCCGCAGGAGAAATGAGGAAATATAGCCTGAAGAAGCTATTTTTAATTTAAACTTAAGAGGGCAAGGCTCGCAGTAGGGATGGCTGATGGGGCCACCAAACCGAAACCCTTTTGGTTTGGTGACAGCATACCAGAAGACATAGCGTTGGGAGGCCTCCCACAAGATGGACCGATGACATTTTGAAGTTCGCAGGAATCTGCTGGATACGAGAAGCACAGAACCGGTTGATGTGGCGGTGCTTTGAACAGACCTATGTCCAGCGGTGGACGCCTTTCAGCTGAAATAATGTTGATAATGACCATGACAACCTGATTCCACACAATTTTCAGTTACCGGTGCCACTGTCAGATTTCCCACACATCCCTCTTAGTATCCTCATCTTTGCAGCCTGCAATAGCTTTTCATGCATCCTTTTTGTGGAAATGTGACCCAACATTCAGATCCATACAAGACAGGATCTAACTATAGATTATTAATCTTTCCTGCAGGCTTAGCATGATGCTTTCCCCCCCAGTGGGGTTCCCGCATTGTCGTTGCGGGGGGGCTCAGTAACCGTGGTCACCCTCCCACGGTGAAGCGAAGAGGAACCCCAAGGTGGGGCCGCTCGTCAGGGCTTTTGCCTCCAAGCCGACGACGTAGCGGCCAAAAAGTAGGTTGCGGTGAGGTGCATCGCAACTGAGGCGGGCCGCGATGTCGAATGGGAGGCATCGCAGCTGAGGGTTACAGGCTGCGGCGGAGGAGGAGTGCCGGTACTTCTGAGTAGCGCTCTTACCTTCCGTGGCCTGGACGGGGCCGCCACCGTTCGATGGCGGACGCGGTGGGGCCGCAGGGGAAGAGGAGTGTCGGTATAGCGTTGGCCGCTCTCCCTATCCCCTGCGGCCGAAAAGTGGACGGCACGTTGTGTTCCACGCGCGCCGTCAGAGATGTCAGCAACAACTGGTGGGGCCCGCAAGGGCCGATGCCTGCCAGGGGTGCGGGTTGTTCGAAAGAGATACCGTGGCCCCTGGCATACGGGCAGCTGAGGGAACATGGGTGGGTTTTAGTCAGCAAAAGTCTGACACGCCCTCCTGCTCCATCCAGAGCAGGAGAAGTCATTTGACGATTTCCCAACACCAAAAAAAAAAAAAAAAGCATGATGCTTTCTATTTCTACTCTACCGTAGAATAGAAATCGCTTGTCTACATTTCTCGATACAAAACTGTCAACTGTCTACAGGGAAACGTCATTTTTGTCTACTCTTCCGTTGACAAAACCCTTCTCTACGGTTCTCGTGCTAAGCCTGCTGATCTTTCCCCTAAGTTATGTTAATGGTTTAAGCCTTATGTATAAGGCGAATACAGAAGTCGCAGAGTTTTCCTGTGGTCTGCAGCCATTTCATCCAGTCAGTGATCATTCTATGCTTAACAGTCCAACCTACTTCGCCATCGCTTTGCACGAGTGAACCCAGCAACCGAAAGTCTAAGCAAGCCGGGAGAAGCGCGCCAATTAGCGCTATGGCTGCAGGACTTGAGAGACCGCTGAAATCGCAGAACTTATTATTTTTGGTGTAGTCGGTTTGGTTCTGTGTGTTTGGCTCGGGGGACGACTTGTCGAATGTGTTGTGTCGACGTTCTTGTGTTGCCGACAAACAGCATGCACCAGGGTGTGTCTTCCTATATGATCAACGTCAGAGCGTCCTAATCAACATAAAGAGGTAAGGACCAACCCTTGGTACAAGCAAACAGCCACACTGAACTCGTCGGCTGCTGGCAACTGTACATAGCACGAAATAACTCTACATCCATCTCAGGTAAGCCTTTTCTTTTTCAGGGCCCTCCACAGCTCAAACCGATGGAACCTATCATACTAATACCCTATTAATTAAATACAATACAGCTGTATTGACGATTTTAATTATTATAATTACATAAAGTCATATTTGTTACGGTCGCGAATCATAGTTTGTTCAACATATAGCTTGACTTGTACATTTAGTGTTGTAGATCTACGAGCTTGACACTGACCTGCAAAATGTAAGAAAATTTGAATTTCGCGGGCTACCTTGCAGCTTCCACCTTAATGTTAATTATTTCTCGTTCTCCTGGTTCTCCTTCCTCTTGCTTTTGTAATCCGGTAGTGCGCCACCCAGCCTATAGGGCTTTCCAGTAAGTCATTCAGGTGAGGACATGAGATTTTGAAATCTTAAACGAGTCGCAGCCGGTATGTGTACACACGGCTACACATCAAGCTATACATTTCCAGTATAAGCTGATCTCGCATTGTATAGGATTTCCGTACAGTGCGAGATCGTAAACTGGAAATGTATAGCTTGATGTGTAGCCGTGTGTACAGACACCACCACATCAAGCTACCCCAATCTTTCAAATTTTCCTAATTCAACATGAACCTTATTTTAATGGCATAGAGTTGAAAATCTATCAAAGAAATTTGACAGATTGGGGTGGCGTCTGTACCTAGCATTACATTTTAAAAACTACCTACGTTGATATACTGGGCACACTGTGGATAGAGTAATGCGAGAATATCTATATGGTCTATACTTTCTGGGTAAATTTATCAGTTAGCAGTGCACAGAGTACCTACATTATTTAAATGTAAATGTATCAGTCGAGTTTTTGGCGGGATCGCGTTGGAACATGTCGCACGACTTTTTATTTTCATGAAATTTAGTGAAGTAGCGAATAAAATTGTATAATTTTGGTAGTGAATTATGCAATTTAATTACGTGTGAGTGCACAAGTGTAGTGAAGGTGAAATTAAGTGTCTAACGTGGACTTTTCGTGTTCCCTCCAAAAACTCCTAATAGGTTGTTGTAAAGTTACCACCGCTTTACAATAACTTTGACTTGACTGACTAAAGACGACTATGACTGCTTTGTAAATTCGTGCCCGATATCGGGCCATTTACTTGATCAAAAAGAAAAATTACTTGACACTGGCTAAATGCACAAACCGTGCGAAGCCAAAACCCAAAAAAAAAAAAAAAAAAAAAAATGTATCAGTCAAAAAAAGCGCGGGAAACTTTTAACTTGGTGGACGCGTCCTTTTTGACAAAAACGAAATAACTATTTAAAACCTGTGTTTATAGGATCAGTCTTGTAGTTTTAGTATTGTATATTCTTTTATTTAACATAATTTTAGTTTTTGTACTTTTTCTTCGGTAGGGTAAGTCTTTTCAATTATTTAATAAGGGCGAAAAATGAACGACCCGCCTGACCCGGGGGACTTTGTTCCCCCAGCAGGCAATTTCGTCACAATCTCCAATGAATCGGGCATGGATACCGATGGGTCGACTTCGGCTCGTCATTTAAAAAGGAGTCGTGTTCATGTGTGCAAACAATGCAATAAACGCCGTCGTACTCGAAAGCACCACGGTTCCGAGACTTCGGGTTGTGGATGCACGGACTCGTCGATAGTTTCTACATTGGAGCCTAATTGCTCTGAAATTCCTGCTTCAAGCGAAATTTGCACTCCTGTAACAGTTCCCACTCAAATTGGTCGAAATACTTACGACAAAACCGACAGCGCGCCTTTTGTTGTTCATGTTCAAAAAACAACAACTACTCCGGATGATGGAACGACTCTACACCCAATCACATTTGGCAAATTTCTTAAACACAACGCCTTCCAAAATATCGTCAACGGTAGCGTCAAAAAAATCGGGCGCAATAAAATTTCTCTTTCTTTTTCCAATTGCCTGGACGCAAATTCCTTTATTAGACATAATACTCTAGAAAAATACAATTATAAAGCCTTTATACCTACTTTTAATGTTACCAGAATGGGTTTAGTGCGTGGTGTTCCTGCAGAATGGTCTCCGGAGGAAGTTGTAGATAATATAACGGTACCTATTGGTTGCGGTTCAATTTTAAAAGTCAGACGCCTCAATTTTAAAACCACTGTTGATGGTACAACGATTTGGAAACCGTCCCAATCTATTGTTGTTACATTTGATGGGCAGGTTCTACCGAAAAGAATTTTTATGTGCTATAATGCATTACCTGTAGATTTATATATTTTCCCTACCATTCAGTGTTTTAATTGCTGTCGTTATGGTCACACTAAAATTCAATGCAGGTCTAAACCTCGTTGCTATAAATGTGGCCAAGGCCACACTGGGGATAGTTGTGAAAGAGAACAAGAAAGTGCATCCTGCTGCCTTTGCTCTGGTTTTCACTATGCTACTAATAAGTCATGCCCAGAATTTTCTAGGCAAAAATTAATTAAAACATACATGGCACAAAGTTCAGTATCTTACGCTGAAGCAGCAAAAGTATATCCCCCAGTAACTAAGTCCTATGCTGATACACTTTTATCTTCTCCTTCCAAAAACTTTGCAGATACTCCATCTATTCCTTCATCTAAGAGATTACCTGCTTCAAGTAGCTATAAAAAGACTGTCTTCCTCAAACCACGATCCCCTCCTAAATCTGTACAAGGATATAATAAAGAGGCTCATAATGCCATTATTAAAGATTTTAATATTCCCCAATCATCAAATGGTTGTGCTCTTTCTGATAATCATAATAATGATAAAAATGATGCAAATTTTTCTATAAACGATTTTCTTTCTGCACTACACAATCTTCTCTCTCAGTTCAACATTTCACCGTCCAACGCTGCCCCTTCTTTCAATGTATCTCAATCCATTCATAATGGACAACACATCCAATATAATCCAGTGGAACTGCCGCAGTCTAATAAACAAAAAGAGTGATGTTATACATCTTTTTAATAAATATGAGCCATTTGCCTTTGCTTTAGCAGAGACTTGGCTGAAACCCAATCATGTTTTTAAAATTCATGGTTATTTAACCATTAGAGAGGATAGATCTGATGGATATGGCGGAGTAGCTATACTCATCAAGAATTCTATCCCTTACTCTATCATTACATTACCTCCCCATAGTGAGAAAATTTCAATTGTAGCTATTAAAGTACTTCATACTTGTCTTGTTTCTATTTACATTCCTCACCCTTCTTTCTCTGTTCTTCAAGAGATGAGTAATCTCATTTCTTTTCTTCCAAAGCCTTTCTTAATATTGGGGGACTTTAATTGCCATCACCAATCATGGGGTTGTTCAACTTCTAACTGTTATGGTGACGAATTACTAGATATCATAGACTTACATAACTTATGTATCTTGAATTCAGGAGCTGCCACACGTCGTTCAGATCCCAATCAGAACCAAAGTGCAATTGATCTTTCTATCTGTTCCCCTAGCTTAGCCTCCTCATTAACTTGGCATACTCTAACTTCTACTTATGGTAGTGATCATTTTCCAATAGTTATTTCTTATCCCCTTTCCAAACCAAATGCACCACTAAGGAGATCAAACTTAAAATATAAACTTCCTAATAGAAATTATGATGCCTGGGACAAATTTAGAAACATTGTTGACAGTAAGCTTTGCTCCTTGCCTGTCATTTCAGATGGCTATGAAAATAGTTGTGCTGAAGCTTTAGCACTCTTATTAATAACAGCGGCAGATGAAGTTTTTCCTGAAAAAAAGAACAATTTTAGTGCTATTCCCTCGCCTCCGTGGTGGGACTCAGAGTGCACAGAAATGATTAAAAAACGTAAAGAGGCCGAATACAATTATAACCTTGACATGTCTGATATTAATTTTGATATAGTTACTAACTTAATTAATGAAACTTGTAAACTTTTTAAGAAGAAAAAATTTGAATCTTGGCGTAACTTTTGCTTATCAATTTCACCGAATACTCACCCTACGATTGTCTGGCGCAATATTCGCAGATTTAGGTCTATTTATAACAACTTTTCTCCTATTCCAGATTCGTTAGCCAATCAATTTTTAGATAAGTAAGCTCCGCCTTGGGTTCCTGAGGCTACCAACCTTAACCTGTCTCACGTATCCAAAAAACAAGACACTCAGACGACGTTACATCTTCCATTCAATCTCACTGAATTAAAGGGTGTTATTAATAAAACTAAGGATTCTGCACCAGGCATTGATGGCATCCCGTACTCCTTTTTTACTAATGCAAATGATATAGTCCTCAGTTATTATTTAGAGCTTATTAATTTTATTCTTAACTCAGGAAACATCCCTGTTGAATGGAAACGCCACAAGGTGTTGCCATTTCTTAAACCAAATAAAACTCCATCTGATGCTTCTTCATACCGTCCCATAGTTTTGTCTTCAATTCTGATGAAATTAGCGGAACACTTAGTTAAAAATCGCCTAGAATGGTATGTTGAAAGTAAGGGTCTTTTGGCAGAATCACAATATGGTTTTAGAAAAGGTAAAAGTACAACTGACTGTTTAAGTATTTTAATATCTGATATTCGTTTATCCTTCTCTAATAACCAATCTACCGTTGCAGTTTTCCTTGATATTAATGCAGCTTATGACAACGTTGTATTATCAGTTTTACAAAATAAATTAGAAGCCTTACAAGTTCCATTAAATTTGTCGAATTTCATTATTAACATCTTGACTGAACGTTCTGTTAGCATGTTAATAGGAGATCAGGAGGTATCTCATCTTGTATGGAGAGGTCTCCCACAGGGTTCTGTGCTCAGTCCCCTTCTATACAATATTTACACTTTTGATTTAGACACGTCCTTATCTAACTATGTTCAGGTTCTTCAATATGCCGACGATTTATTATTATATTCTTCAAGCCAATCGGTTGAGCAAGCTAGTCATGCTATCAATTCTGCTTTATCTACTTTGGAGTCATGGTTACATTTAAACGGTTTGGATTTATCAACGTCCAAAAGCGCGGCTGTTTTATTCACCCGAAAGAAAAACATTCCCGTAGTAAATCTCTTCTATAAAGAAATACCTATTCCAGTTAAAGATAAATTCAGATATCTAGGTATAATACTTGACTGTAAATTAAGTAGTGTTCCTCATTGTGACTATATTGGTAACTACTTGCGGCCGCTCGACATATCTTTGCACACATGACCGCGTAATGAGCCACTTTATATTCGGAGCCAGTTCAGACTATTCCCACTTTCTAGTGGATGGAGTCTTTCAGTTGATTTTGTCATGTTTGGCAAAGAGACAAAGGATTTAGATATGCTCGGGTGACTTCATCTTCACTAGCCGATCGCTACGCACTTTAACGCATTATTCAAACGTCCCGGAAGAGTTAACAAATGTGAGAATCACCTAAACATGCTTAGATGCCTCTCTGGTGTGTGGTGGGGTGCACATCCCTTTTCATTGAAACTTATTTACAACGCAATCATCAGAAGCACTCTTGATTATGGAATGTTCGTTCTAGAACCTGGTAGTGTTATGGCTTTTAATAAGTTGGATGGCATTCAGTCCAAAGCATTACGCATTATTTCTGGTGCCATGAAGTCTAGTCCCATTAATGCGCTCCAAGTTGAATGCGGGGACGCTCCTTTGTACCTTAGAAGACAATTCCTATCTGACAAATATTTGTTCCGGATTCTTCAATTCTCAACTCATCCTCTCATTCCTAAACTGGACTCTTTAGTGTTGCAGATTGAATCTTCTGACTACTGGTCTCATAAACGAACTCCCTGTTTAGTTTTAAGTTATAAAAAATTCCTTTCACTTTCTTCTCCTATTCATCGCTCCAATAAGCTTCCCCTTTTTAGCAGTAGTTATGAGAGTTTACAATTCAAGCCCATCATAAAATATAACTATGCAAGTAAATCAGATCCCAATTGTCATTTAAGCTTTAATAACTTTCTGGCTGATCATTTAGAATACCACCATATATTTACGGATGCTGCCAAACATTCTCGAATGAGTTGTGTTGGGATAGGTACTTTCCATTCTCAATACAACATTGTCCAAAAAATAAAACTGCCTCCGGAGACGTCGGTTTTTACGGGGGAATGTTTCGGTATTTTAAAAGGCATAGAATATGCTCGTGTTTTAAAGTTAAAAAAAACTATAATTTTTACTGATTCTCAAAGTGCTCTTCTAGCCATCAATAAATCCCCTTTCGAACACAAGACACAGTCACCTATCATATATTTAATAAGAGATTTTGCGTTCAGGAGCATATCTGAGGTAATTCACTAGAATTTGCGTGGGTCCCGGCCCATGCTGGAATCCATGGCAATGAAGTTGCTGATAAACTTGCTGGTGATGCGGTGCAGTGTGGGGACATAGTTCCATACACAAATTTTAGCTATGACCTCATGACGTTACCAATGACTTTTCTGCGAGACACTTGGAAGGTAGCTTGGGACATCGGAAGCAAATCGAAGGGGCGTTATTTTTCAAATATTCAACCCGACGTTCCGGAAAAACCGTGGTTTGGGTGCGCAAAGTTTGGTAAGTTGGAGACCTCCGTTATTATACGGATGAGACTAGGTCATGTTTGCTCTCCAGCCCATCTTGCCAAACTTCATATAATCGACGATCCCATTTGCTTGTGTGGCACAGATGAAGGTGACTTAGATCACATTTTTTTCTCCTGTCCCTTATATGACCGTTCTTCCTTTCTCACTAACCTCTTAGCTCTCCGTATTCCTTTTCCTACCTCAATACTTTCTTTGCTTTGTACAAATAGCTTTCCTGTATATAAATGTATAGTCTCATTCATTACTTTAAATAATATTAAACTGTAATTTTTTGTCATTGTAATTTACTCATTAGTTATTATGTTACTCTCGTTATAATTATACTGATCCTATATATCCGTCCTATTCCAAATCCCGTTAAAAATTTACATTTTTGTTTCCCTACCTTTTAACTTGAACAAACGTAAACCAAACGTGACATTGGCTAAATGCACAAACCGTGCGAAGCCAAACCCAACAAAAAAAAAAAAAAAAAATGTATCAGTGTTTCTGTTTTTGTGTGAGTGTGTGACCTTGTTGGTTTGAAACTGATCTATTATTTTATCTCAGTTGATAATCTTGAACTCGCAAGTATTTTAGAATCATGAATATACATAGAACTTTTGTTCGTTTGCTATATTCTTGTAAACCCGTGAGAATAATATCGCGATCTCTTACAAATGAATCTACTTCGAACAAAACATCAATCAGCTATTGTGCAGACATCGTAAAGTAATAATTCATAAAACCATATAGTAGAATAATAATGACATGAATAAAATTGAAAGAAAGACTGACTGAAGAAATGAAGGTGAAAGTCTGCTCTGATAGGTTTATCGTTTGTTCTGGTACTTTATTTATTTTGCAGATAGACAGCATGACTATGAAAATTTCTTGGCTACCCTTCTCATGACGAAGTGTCTGCGCTCTCCTGCACTTGTGTTGAGAGCGTTCAACGTAGAAGTAGCTCGAGTGCAAGACTTAACAACTGACTCACAAACTGCTGCGTTTAGGTTACAATTCTGGCATGATGCTCTCCAAAGCATTTATAAAAAAGAGAATGCACTAAAAGCTGTGCCTGCCAATCCCGTAGCGCAAGAACTATTTAAGGTGAATGGACTCAATTTATTGTTTTAATAATTTAATCCAGTTCAGATCACATTTTGGTCAGTGGGTCATCTTAGGGGTGGCTTTTTACTAACCCCACATTTTATTTTTACATGCTTTTAGGTGTGCTGCAGTTATGGACTCCAGCGGAGGTATTTGGAAAGACTTATTGTATCCAGAAATAATATGCTAAAGTCTAAACACTTTAGAACTTTAGAAGAAATTGAGACATACGCTGAAGATTCTGTATCTCCAATATATTATTTACTTTTGAGTGTAGCAGGTGTTAAAGATGTACATGCTGACCATGCTGCATCTCATTTGGGAAAAGCTCAAGGCATAGCTAATATATTGAGGTATGGAATCAATAAATAACATTCCTACTTCAGAGTATGAACAATATATAACATTCACTTTGGCAATTCTTACAAACCATGTTTCAGGTCTGTCCATGTATCCAGTTACCATAAAATGGTTTCCTTGCCCATGGATGTTCTTATGAAGAACAAAATAAGTCAAGAAGATGTTCTAAGATGTATTGATAGTGAACAAATGAGAAATGTGGCATTCGAAGTTGCCTCCAGGGCAAATAGTCACTTAAATAAGGTAACTAGTTGTGAGAGGTGTTTATGCCCAGAGGTGTACCATAGTACACACTTATTTTGCCAGTTATGTTTAATTCCCATGTAATAGGGGATTACCCTAATGCTAACAACCGTACGAATCTACACTTCATCCAACATGGGAATTGCACTCAAGACGTGATCAGCAGTAGCCCTTGCTGTCACTAGACCAAAACTAGTTTATAATATCATTCAACTATTGATTTTACTGCCTCTTTTTAACACCAGCCGGTGATCACATAACAATGGGTCACCACGATGATGATTATCTCACTGAATATTCAAATAGCCAAAGCCTTCGACAAACAAAAGCCTCCCGAACAGGCCGGATTTCCTCACGACCTCTCTACAACTGGCCACTTCCTACGTTGTAGAGAAACTTACAAAATTCTAGCACCCACTTTATGTTGCATTCATATATAACACAAAAGCTTTGGAAAGCATTACCCATACTCAATTTTCAATGCCTTACAGAATGAAGAAACTAGACAGCATGTTCATTAACCTTTTCCAAAATATTTATAGAAACAGCACCGCAGCCTTTAAAATCAGTTCTAAGACAGGACCGTCTTTCCAGATAAATAATGAGTTAAACACGCTGTCTCCGAAATTATTCACGGCCGTACTGGAAGAAGTCTCCAGAAAGCTAGCAGCAGGCTGAGCAGCATTATGATTGGACATAGGAGATTATCCAATCTCCGTTTTGCCGACGATATAGTCTTTTTTTGTCTTCAGTTTCCGAGTTGACTCGGATGCTAGAAGATCTTAGCACGGCAAGCCTAGAGATCGGACTTCAAATGAACATGTTAAAGACCAAGTTGCTGATGGACACAGCGTGAATAGAATGATCACCGTTGGGTGGGGAGGTCGAATATGTCGATGAGTATCTCTATCTCAGCCAAATAGTCTCTTTCCAGGCATGACAAAACAAAGAAGTTGCAAGACGCATCGAAAATGCCTGGAAGACCTATTGGGCCATGAAAGATTTAATGAAGGGTAACCTTCCGACGTATGTATTCTTCCCACTCTTACATACGGTTTTCAAACATTGTCGTTGACAATTGAGCAGAGGTCCACACTCGAAGTTTGCCAGAGAGCTATGGAATGGAGTATTCTGGGTATCAAACTTGTGGACTGGGCTAAGAATACAACAATCCGTTCCACTACGAAAATAACTGATGTCACTGAAAGCTGCCACGCTTAACTGGAATTGAGCTGGACACATCTGCCGTATGTCAGATCAATGGGCCAAACTTACGACCCACTGGGTCCCGCGTAATGGCAAACGACAGTGCGGCAGCCGCGGCAGGCCCTGACGGAGATGGCGGAGCTGGAGTCTTTTAATAAAGTTTGGTCCTTGACAGCTCTGGGCAGAGAGAGGTGGAAAAAGAGTAGAGGCCTTCGCCCAGCAGTGGGATAACGGCTAATAAAAAAAATCAATTAGAAAAGCTCCATTTGGAAACAAATTGACCATTGTGTCATAGCCTAAATACAACAATGTTATTAATATGTGATCTTGATTGTTTTCAGGCAAGAGAGATTAAAGTACCTGAACCTACAAAGCAGATATTCTTACCAGCAACGGCTATCCACAAGTACTTAGCTAAACTTGAGAAGAAAAACTTCAACATATTTGACAAGTCACTTCTTTTTGCTAGTCCTACCTTACCATTCAGTTTGTATTTTAATAGAATGCGTAACAGGTATTAATTTATGAAAATCATTATTTTACAGTTGATTCTTTGTAGTGAGCGTTTCAATTTAGACCTAAAGTAGTAAGTATTGTACAAATAAATTTACTAGTTCAACTATATATGTATTTTTTTCTAATACCTATCAGAATTACCGTCAAAATCTCATTTAGAAGTGTGAGGTAGTAGTCAATGAAACAACATTTGATTATATAGAAATAATTGCACTGTTTACTTTCAAGCTTCTCCATGCAAATAAATATTTCGTAACTTTCGAGATTCAAGCAAACTTGTTTGGCAACATGAGTACCTTATCCGTTAAATAGTCACTAAATATGCCTACAGTGATACTAAAGAGAATTCATTACTGTGTTCGATAATGCACATTTAGTGCAATGTTAGAAAAACAATTGCAACAAAAATTTATAGTCTAAAACAATTTCACCTTATTAATATCGATCTTATCATGTAATTTAAAAATGTAGGTTGTTGTCAAAAATAGAATTGCATTTAAAATCATCCAATGCAATTCACTTTGGTTAAGTAATCTTCCAAGATCTTTGGTTATAGACAATTCCATTACTGTGATGTGCAAAATAATAATAATAAAGTATTAATAAGACTAATGTACTTGCAATTGTGAGTACCTATGAGAAGAATAATTTAAGCATCTAAAATTAAACTTATTGCTTTGTTACATATCTCCAAAAAAGAGGTTCTAAAAAATAACAATAGTAACATAATACTTTTCCTATTGTCTCTAATGTTACATAAAATCATTTCTTGGATGTGAGAACATAAATACTAGATAGGTAAGTACTAACCCTGTTGTGCACAAATAAACTGTGCACATAAAAATGCATAACCTTATAGCTAAATCAAGCTTGTAAATGTAATAAAGCCATACAAATATTTCAAATGAAGTGATTAAATAAACACAGCCGATTAGAATATCATAATGCTAATTTGGAATGTAGAGGTTTATAAGTTAATAATAGTTTAAAATGTTTGACACTTAAGCTAAATATAAAAAAGCTAAGGATAAGTACTACTGATTCCATCACAATTAACTTGCTGCAAAATAAGCTGCCATATAGTACAAATAGAACAATGTGTTACTCAGAAGGCGTTAAGTCTTTTTCAGGCTCTCCCTCAAACAAAATTTGCTGTAATAGATCATAAATAGGTTCGAATGCTTTCCGACAAGCTGCATTCGTTGGAGTGAGGTAGTCATGCATATCATGGTGACTAATAGTGCCATCGGTTTGTATAAAACCTTTGTCTATGGGAACCATTTCCACTTTATTCATGTTAGTAACCTTTTCACGTAAAATTTGATTAATCTTTGAGTTCTTCTCCCTTAATGTATTTGGGTATTGACCACGAGGAAGTAGACTCTAAAATAAAGTAAATAACTATTAGTGGGAATTACAATAAAAAGATATAACACTGAACTATTTTTTCAACCATACTTACAGGCAATACTATGTAAGCACTTGGGTGTTTCTCCCTGATTGTTCTAATAATTTCTAGGATACCTTCACACACTTGCTCTGGAGTGTATTCAACATTATTTGTTCCAGCATGCACAACTATTACCTGCAACATCAAAGAGTTTGGAATAAATTTAGAAACATTACATAGAATAGTGAATTAAACTCAGATTAAAATAAGACACTTATGGAATATAAAGAGTATTTCATGACTATTTTTCATTACTTCTTTTTTTTAATAAGAAAAGAAACAGGTAAATTGGCTAGGTGTCAGTCACTCACCTTAGGATCAACATGATCAAGTTCCCCATTCTTGATACGCCACAAAACATTTTGAGTCTGATCCTTGTGGATACTGAAGTTAAGGCAGTGCAGAGGCGCAAACCATTGGTTCCAAACCTCAGTGTGCTCTAAAGCTTGTAGGATCGAGTCCCCAATGAAAATCACATCAGCATCTTTCCCTTTTGCATCTGACAAAAATCTATTATGCTGTAACAGAAATTAGACAATTAATGAAAATGTGTTACAGTATAATGCCATGGACTTACAGAAGTGAATCCTAATGTCGCTCTTACTAGACAGAGGCTTCCAAGAGCGACATGGTTTAAGTTAGAACAACACAACAGTTATCTCATTCGCCTATGAGACCACACATATAATGAATAAAACAATTCGTTGATTTCGCCTTAGCTTGTGTGTATTAAATTGACTAATTGGTGCCAGATTACACTAATCTGTACTTGCCGATTATGAGCAATTTAGGTCAGCTAAAACAATCCGAATCTAATTAAAAAAAATACCACGTATATGAATCATAAAATGTATTGAGAATTCAACTGTCTATATTAGCAAATCGTAACTGCTCACGAATTTAATATTACAATTGAAAACTTACAATGCTATTCCATCTTCCATCCCCTTCAGAGTCTTGTTGAGGCGCGGCGACTGAACAAGGATTCATTCTTTCACAGCAATATTACAAGAAAATGTATCACATCAAATAAGAATCGTATTATTAGACTATTAAATTACCACATCAACTAAAACCACGAAGATGAAAATAACTTGGCGGTTTCTATTATAGGTTGTGTGTTGGTTTCCGTCACTGTCAAACTCAAATGTCATTTATTAGTAACTGTCAATTTGACGTCAATCCTTGTTTTTTTGTCTCCTAAATTAGTTAAACAGTAGAAATATAATATTTTTTGAACCTACAGGATAGCCTGCGAAATTAAAATTTTCTTACGTTTTCTTTGCAATTTGCAGGTCCGTACCTAGTTATGTTATTTATAAATCATCAATGCATCCCTCTATGTTCACATAATCATAATCAGCCTATAATGTTCCCACTGCTAGGACACAGGCCTCCTCTCTTTAAGAGTGAGTGGGCCGTAATCCACCACGTGGGCCCAGTGCGGGTTGGTAGATGTCACATGTCTTCGAAATTTTTAGTTCTAGGACCTGCCGGTTTCCTCTCTATGTTTTCCTTCACCGTTTTGAGAGCAGTGGTGTGGAAATAATTTACACAAAGTAAAGCGCCTCTCTGGGTTCGAACCTACGACCTACAACTCGTAAGTCGCGGCCGTTACCACTGGGCCACCACTGCTCACAACGATGGAATTTATGTTCACATAAATCCAATAAATTACTTTTTCGTGAAATAGATACATCTTGACAATGATCTGCAAACTGCAATAAACGAACGACGCCTACAGCTACACCTACCCTGCAGCTTTCACTTTATGTGATTTTTTTTACAGAATCGAGCTACTGGGCGTTTCGGAGGGTATGCAAAAGACTGGGGAACTGAAAGCTCATCGTAGCTGGCAGCAATGTTGTCCGTCGATAAACCGCCAATGTTGTGTATTTGTTTACTGTTGTGTCGATCACAATTAAACGAAAACTGGACAAAAATGTATGCAATTTGCAAATTAAACATTTTTTTTCATGTTTTATTTGGGGGCACCGCCAAGTCTAGCAAAAAAAGCGGCACGGGGTTTGAATCGTACTGTAACGGCCGTGCGGCACGGCTGTTACAGTACGATTCAAACTTATTGGCGGTTCGGAAGTTAGCTACGAGTGCAGGTACGCGCATGTACAGTCAATTCGAAAATTATAAATTATTAAATTATTTATGGTCATTTAATTATTTTTACAACTGAAACTTGTATGAATGTGTTAGTACTGTATGGTACCTATTTATTTGTTAGTTTGTTAAGTACAGGGAGGGTTCAAGGAAAAATAAAATAGGTTTTATGAAAAATATAAGAATTAATGTATTTTACAATGATTTTATGACAACGGCTGTACACCCTCCATAAAAACTTGTTTACTTGTGGAAGGAACTTCCATGGAACTATGGCTTCCTTCATCTTCACTTGAATCTGATTCCTCTTCAGAGTTAGTGTCGGATTCATCGTCACTGATACGAATAATAAATTCATCCGTCAATCTGTCGATGACAACGTCACTTTTTTAACCGATTTCCAAAAGGAGGAGGGTCTCAATTCGTCGGAACCTTTTTGTTTTTTTTTTATTTTTTTATTTATAATCTCTCTGTATCCTTATCACTTTTCGACACCATTCATTTTCCCCCAGTTCATTAACTTTTTGCTGGACCAATTCCATGACTGAATTTACGTTCCAGTTAACGTTTTTTTTTTGCAACGTAATTTTTTATTGCTGCCCATGCCACCTCGATGGGGTTTAAATCGGGGTGATAAGGGGGAAGGCGTAACACTGTGTGGTTATTGTCTTTAAGTATTTTATCAATATTAAATTTCTTGAAGCGATCTTTATTTTGCGCAATTAACTTGTACAGCTGTGGCTTCAGCATTGTGTCTTCAAATCCAATATTTTTTCACGAACCCAAGATTGCATAATTATCTGCTTTTCTTGAATTTGAGGTAGGTGCAGGATCTTCTTGTTTATTGTGATAAGAAGCATTGTCCACCACAACAACTGAATTTGCTGGCAAATTTGGAACGAGTTGATTTCTGATCCATTTTTCATAGTTTTGATAATTCATGTTATTTATGATAGTCGCCGGTTTTTGTACCCGCCTTAAACATTAAAAGTGCGTTGGGTACACAACCAGCTTCAGAATGCGCAATTACTACTCGTTGACCTTTTGATTTTTTTTTTTGATTCCCATAAGTGTCTCATCGCCCCAATACGGTTTGGTTTTTTTTTTTTGTGTGGGTAATCATCAAATAACTTCTCCCGCTCTGGGTGCGGTTTTGGGAGGTTCCTGTTTCGGATAGGGCGGGAGGAAACGCCCGGGTGTTTTGCCGTTTCGTTTGAAGATCGCCCTGAGGACACGGTGGAGCATACGGTGGAGGTCCGCCCGGCTTGGGCGGAGCACCGCCGTGTCCTCGTGGAGGTGATCGGCGGCGGCGATCTCTCGCGTCTGACTCTGGTCCAGGCCATGGTACGGAGCGAGAGGGCATGGCTGGCAGTCGCCTCCTTCAGCGAAGCAGTTATGCTCGCAAAGAGGGAGGCGGCGCACGTGAGGGAGATGCAGTACATGCGCCCTCACAGCCGTGGCCTTCGCAGGAGACGCCCTGGGCGTCGGGAATCCCAGGCTGATTCCCGGCCACCGTAGGCACGGGCTTGCGGACGGCGAGTAATGGGTAGCTCGCTGTCCGGTAAGGACCAAGCGCGGGTCGACGGCACGTTGTGTTCCACGCGCGCCTCAAAGATGTCAGCAGCAACAGATGGGGCCCGCAAGGGCCGATGCCTGCCAGGGGTGCGGGTTGTTCGAAAGAGATACCGCCGCCCCTGGCACACAGGCAACTGAGGGAACACGGGTGGGTTTTAGTCAGTAAAAGTCTGACACGCCCTCCCGCTCCACCCAGAGCGGGAGAAGTTATTTGATGATTTCCCACCCAAAAAAAAAAAATTGGTTGCCTGTAAAGTCGGTATACGGGCGAAAGTTTTACGTGACAACGACTTTGAGTGGTAAAATAATTTTAATGTGAATATTCATTCGTATAGTATGAAGAAGGATGAAATAATAGTAACAATTTAAAACATTTATTTATACAAAGAATTATATTTAAAACATTAATTTATACAAAGAATCTCGCACTGAATTTCATATTAACAAAATTTTATTTATGTCTGTCTCTCTCGCTCTTAGGCGGGCTAACCATGCCCGAGTGGAAGGGACGCGTGCCTCTCACTCGCTCTCATTGTGAGCGCATAACGTGAGCGGAGCGTAACGCAGTTTCTTGAAGTGTCACCCGGCAAACCAATTTATAAGACGTTGTTATGAAAACTTTAGTGGTTACTATAATAAAACAAGACATCTAATCTAATACAATTATCTTTTATTGTTACACTCTTATAAACAGCCATCTTAGGCAAAATCCAAAATCCCAGAGAGTGAACAAAACTAAAGATGTGACAGACATCATGTTCACAGATAATTAATATCTTAACACTCCCCCTCAATTTTATGTTTGTGAAAACTTACAAATTGCTTCTATAAATAAATGAAAATAAATTCTACCAAACTTTAACTTTAACATGGCAACACAAACTTAGTAATATTTAAATTCTTGAAATTGCAACACTAAAACTGACATATATAAGTTTTGACAGATAATTTTGACAAGCTAGTGACAAGTGACAACATAACCTTAAAATATAAACAATGCAAACATTCTATGAAAAACAATGTTACAAAACTAACAGCTTGTCACGAAAATAGCAAAACTTAACACTACACAGTGGTTTCGTCATAATGTCCGAAGTATTTTCACTGGTACTTACGTATTTAACAATCAAAAAATTTTGGTTTACAATGTCTTTTATGAAATGATATTTAATGTCTATGTGCTTGGAATGTTTTGTATTTTCACAATTATGTATCATTTTTATTGCACTCTGATTGTCCACATAAAGCACAATATTACACTTTTCATTAAAGTCAACTGATAATCCTTTCACAAATAACAAATCACTGACACAACTTGCAGCAGCTATGTATTCACTTTCAGCACTGGAGAGAGATACAGTCCTCTGCTTTCGTGATGACCATGCAATTAGGTTCCCTTGGTGATATATTAGTGCTCCACTAACACTTTTTCTTGTGATCTTATCACCTGCCCAATCGGCATCTGAAAATGCTGAAATATTAGAACATTTATTAGTGTTTTCTTCTTTCTCTTGACAATAGTATGTCAACTTTTTATTAATTGTGCCCTTCAGATAGCGTAATACACGTTTTGCAGCTGTCCATAAGCTTCTCGTGGGTTTATCTAGATATCGACTGAGGAATGAAGTTGCAAAAGTGATGTCCGGTCTGCTTATTGTAGCCAGGTAAGTTAAACTTCCAATTAATTCTCTGTAAGGTATATCACTAATTATTTCTTCTGTTTCAGGTACTTGAAAATTGTTTTCCATCGGCGTCTTCACTTCTTTACAATCTTGCATCTTATACTTTAGTAATAAATTTTTAATAAACAGTTTTTGTGATAATTTCAATGTATTATCATTTCTCATAATTTCAATTCCTAAGAAGTTAGATACTCTTCCCATATCTTTAGCTTTAAATTCTTCTTGCAATTTTCTTGATATTTTATTTATTTCACTACTCTTTCCCATCAGTAAAATATCATCTACAAATAATATGAGCCATATATCTTTTCCTATGTATAAACATATATCATATTTTGATCTTTTCATGTTTATTGTTTGACAAAAATTATCAAATCTTATATTCCAACATTTTGGTGACTCTTTCAATCCATATAAAGCTTTTTTAAGTTTCAGAACAGTTCCTTCTTGTTTATTTTCCAAACTTATTCCCTCTGGAACTTTGATGTAAACTTCTGTGCTCAAATTTCCATTTAGAAATGCTGTAGGTATGTCCAACTGCTTTGTTTCCCAGTTATTATTTATTACTTCTGATAATCCCATTCTTATGGTAGTTATGTTGGCTACAGGGGAATAAACATAATCTTCTGTGTACTGTTGAAATCCGCGTGCAACTAATCTTGCCTTTTTAGTTCCATCCGATTTTGTTTTGAAAATCCATTTTGTGTCAATAGCACTTTTTCCTTTTGGCAATTCTGATTCTATCCATGTGTTTTGTTCCTTTAATGACTTAATCTCTTTATCTATTGCTGTTTTCCATTCTTTATCTTGTTGAATGGCTTCTGTGTATGTGACAGGATCGCTTTCACTTGAAAGTAAACAATAATCTTCATATGTATTTAAATCAAATTGTTTAGGCTTTTTTACTTCTCTTCCACTTCTTGTTCGCTTGATTTCTTCGTTTTGTTTTTCTGGAGTGGAGTAATTATTCTCTTCTGGATCATAAAAACTTTCTTCTTCTTGTATTGATTCTGAATACTTTGTTTCTTTTATTATTTGTTTTTCTTTTGGTTTCACACACATTTCTTTCTGAATTTCATTTTCTTCTAAGTATCCTTTTATATTTTTGTTTTGTTCTTCATGTTGATATTTTATGTTTGTTTCATCAAATCTTACATCTCTTGAGACAAATATCTCATCAGTTTTTGGGTTCCATAAGGTATATCCATTCATAGAATATCCTATCATTCGAGCTGGCACTGCTCGTTTTGACCATTTATCCTGTTTGGGCATAATATGTGCCCATGCTTTGCATCCAAAAACTTTGATTTTATTTAAAATTAATTCCTTGTTCTTGATCCTCGCAGGTACTTGATAATTTATTGAAGAACATGGCGATCGGTTGATAAGAAAAGTAGCCGTTAAGATTGCTTGACCCCATAGGTGTCTTGGTAGATTTGATTCATCTAACATGGTTCTCGCTTTATCATATATTGTCCTGTTCATACGTTCAGCTTTCCCATTTTGCTGTGGGCTATATGGCTGCGTGTATTCAATTTTGATACCTTTTTCATAACAAAACTTTTTGAGACTTTCCGCTGTGAATTCCCCTCCATTATCACATCTGATCCTTTTCACTTTTATCCCATCTTGCCTCTCTTTTTCTATTATATAATTGATTAATTTATCTGTGGCTTCATTTTTGCTTTTTAACAAATACGTCTGAGTATAATGAGAATAGTCATCTGTTATTGTTTGGAAATATTTATATCCTTGTTTAGTTGCTACTCTTGCTGGTCCAGCAATATCAGTGTGTATTAAATCTCCTATCTTACTTGACCTTGGACTTTGTAATCTGTTAAATGGTAGTCTGGTTGATTTTGACCTCATGCATGCTTCACACACTTCCTTACTGTATGGCAATCCTAATATAGCTAGATGTTTTCTACACATATGACCCATTCTTTTGTGCCATAAGTCATTATCTTCTTGTATCACATTACATTCATCTTTATCTTTTATTTTTATTGAGAAGGTATATAACATATTCCTCTTTTCTCCAAAATATTTCTTTTTACCTGCAGTTATTATTAACTTATCCTTTTTGAAAATTACTTGCTTTTCTCGTTCTGCTAATTTATTGACCGACATTAAATTGTTACTGATTCCCGGTACAAGTATGACTTCCAGTCTTAATGGTTCATTTTTGTAATATCCATCAAGATATCCTGATTTATGTGCTGTCAGTATTTGGCCATTAGCAATTTTGATTTCTAATTTCTGTGACAGTTGCTTGACATCTGTGAGGTATTTCTCATAAGATTCTTTTATGAAATGCTGAGTAGCTCCTGAATCCACAACAAATGTTAATATTCCATCATTACTATTACATACAAGTGCTTCATTTGAGGCAATAAAAATTGGTTGACTTTCAGCAGGATGAGCAGTTCCTCCACGAGTTCTTGGTCCTCGATATCCTCTTCCTCTGCCTCGTCCTCTACTGTAGCACTCATAGGACTTATGTCCCCTCTTTTTACATTTATAGCAGGTTATATTCGATATAAAAGATGTATGTGGCTCGTTTGTAACTGTTTCTTTTCTTATTTCATGATCAAGTAATTTAGTTTTTACAAAATCTATTTTTATTTCAGTGTTCACCGCATCCAAAGCTGTAATTATGTGGTTGTATTCTTCACTCAGTCCTGTTAATAGATAGCATACTTTGTCTGTATCATTAATCTTGTCTCCTGATACCTCTAGATCTCTGATTAAGTTATCAAAGTTTGAAAAATACTCTTGAAGATTTCCTTGCTGTTTCAAGTTTAGAAGTTTTCTTCGCAAACTTAATTTGGAGATTACACTTTTTCTTTGGAATGTACTTTTCAAAGTGGATATCATATCCTTTGCGTTAACGCATTCTTTTATCAGATTTAGATGCTGATCCGTTAGACATTGAACAATAATGTTTCTTGCTTTTGCATCGTCTTGTTTATTGCAGTCTTCGATTTTTGGTAACGACACAACTTCACTTAATCCCTTTTCTTCTAAAATACAATTCACCCTGAACATCCAATTGTCGAAAGCTTCTGGATTTAGTTGGGGAAAATTGTAAAACAACTTAGTTTGCTGCCCGGCCATTTTCTTTTCTTCGTTACGCTTTTGTTGCATAAAATTAAATCTTTGAAAATCTCGACAATCTACTTCCTACTCGACACTATTTGGCGTCTGGGCCCATAACCTATGAAAACTTTAGTGGTTACTATAATAAAACAAGACATCTAATCTAATACAATTATCTTTTATTGTTACACTCTTATAAACAGCCATCTTAGGCAAAATCCAAAATCCCAGAGAGTGAACAAAACTAAAGATGTGACAGACATCATGTTCACAGATAATTAATATCTTAACAGTTGTCACGTCAAAAAACGGTTTTTGATTAATCACTCCTCAAATGAATACCAAAGTATTTTCCGCACTACCAACAACATTCTTAAAACTTTACATAAATAACGAACAAGGAACGGAACAATAACAAAAAAAACTTAACAAACCGATAACAAAAAAAAAACTTAACAAATCATAATCCAAAAAAACAGTTAACAAACAACAAACTTATGAGCAAGACTAACTAAAGCGAAGACGCGTAGTGCGAGTGCGGGTGAGAGAGAGAGCGTGCCCCGCCGGCACGTCCCTCTACGTCCCGCCGATACCTAAAAACTGCGATCTGCGCATCGGAATCTCAGACTAAGGAAGCAACTGCCAGGGGTGCGGGTTGTTCGAAAGAGATACCGCCGCCCCTGGCACACAGGCAACTGAGGGAACACGGGTGGGTTTTAGTCAGTAAAAGTCTGACACGCCCTCCCGCTCCACCCAGAGCGGGAGAAGTTATTTGATGATTTCCCACCCAGAAAAAAAAAAAAATGGAAGCAAAACAGTGCGTTCTAAAGTGATGTATTAAGACATTACTTTTCGTACCGAGTAATGTTACATTACACCATGACTCCAAACATGACGCGAAATGACGTATCACGCGCGATGGCTATTGTAATGAAATGCTCGGGCGTTTCGTATCGTACCGAGGAATGTTGCATTACACCATGACTGCAAATATAACGCGAAATGACGCATCACGCGCGATGGCTATTGTAAGTAATGAAATGCTCGCATTGCTCGCGTTGTAGAAGATATAGGTACATAATTATTAATTCAATCAAAAGGATATTCCAGTAAGTAATAAACATGGATTGCAATATTGATTATTGACCATGATTGTGAATTTGGGCGTATTTAAAAATCGATTTTATGTACTTACAATGATTGTTTCGTGATGATTCTTAATTTCATTCGCAATTGTTCTTTTCGCGCCTTAACAACACAAGATATTTTCACACTTACGTAATAATAATCTATTTATTTACAGTTTTAAGTTATTTCTATATATATCACTCAATACCTCATTAATTAATAATGATAACTTAATCGTAAACACAACACTCAGTTTTATATTTGTTTAGTGTTACTGTTTTATTTTGTATCGTATGGCGCGCGCGGTAAAATGTAATGTCATAGGTCATAGAATTACGGAGTCATGTGTGTAGTCATGATTTATTTAAATATGAAATTTATAGATATAAATAAACATCGCGGCACAGGCAGTCCGCGTTGTCAGTAAAACGTAAACCTTATTTCTTCGATGATACGGTTCTAAATAATAGTTCCCTTATTTCGCTGCCAGCCGACCGGCGCGTGGCGCATGCTCCTTCTCACTTGCACACAGTACAGCGAAAATTACCAAGATAATACGATGTTTCTTACAAACGCCGAACAGCGCGTCACAGCCTGCGCGTCATGTTTGAGAGTCATGTGTCATGCTTAATTTGGTCGAGTCATGTGTAATGCTACAGTACGCGGTCGGGTTATAAGACGCGTAATCATATGCATCACTCGCATTACTTACACAAGTCTACATCGGAACGTACGGTACGATGTTCCGAGCCGCCGTGTTTGAATCGTACTGTACAGTCTGTACCATACCATCCTTTTCTCGAAGCAGTTCAGGCAATTTTCGACCCCCTATAACTTCGTTGTGGATTAAACTAGAAGCCTGTATTTCTAGGTTACTCATTAAACTAGAAGCCTGTATTTCAAATGGAGGCATAAAAGGTAAAAACCTTTTGCAGGTGTACAATAAATTGTTGAAATTTCCTCCCACGAGTGTTGAGTCTGAAATAATCTTCTCATCAGCCGGTTACCTACGTTAGACATTCTTCCAATTTTACGGTCGCATTACTAATGCATCAAAAATAAGAACGGAGTTCAATTTATTCACTATTTAAGGAGTTTTCTCTGATTTAGCACTAAAGGTGATTTATAGAGACTGATTAATAAAGAATATAGAATCTTAAAAAAAGGTATTATTTAAAAAAAAAACGAAAAAATCGGAAAACCGGTTTTATGATTAAATAATCATCGTCGAACCGGTTTTCTAATATACCTGCGGTTTTATGACCCCTATTGGTCAGTTAGGTGCTAATGGCACGTCACCGTCGTAAAGCTGCTTTTATGCCAGTGGTAGATGTTCTTTTTTCCTTAGCTCGTCTTTTAATAGTGCAACACTGCAAGTTTTATACATATTTATCTAGTTTTTGTTTTTTATGTGATCGACACAAATTAAACTTTATGCAAAACAATGGCGACTTGAAGACTTTGAATTGTGCTTCCACCTCCCATTAATATTATTATACTCTTTGGCTTCCACATTTGACGAGCTTTCAGTTTTTAACCCCACTATCTGAACGCACCCAATACATTTCAACGTCAATTCTGTGGCAAAGTGACTGACCTGACACTGACACTGACGGATTGTGCCAACTAGAGATGGGTTGTAACAGGTTTGTTACTGTTACTCAAAATTAATAGATCCAAATATTAGTGGTGGGTCGTTGTCGAATTTTTGACGAACGAAACGCAACCGTTTTCCTGACGACGAAAACGGTTGCAGAAAACGGTCGTCGTTGCAACTGGTTTCGAGACGGACGACTGACGGACGACGAAACTTATCCAACATGGAATAGAATTCCGTTTTCGAGGTTTTCGTCGAGTGAAATAGTTGCAGTTTTTTAGTTCTTACAACTATCAACGATTTAAAGTCTATGAAATGGTTAGCTAAATACATAATTCGTTTTATCGATCGACTTTACTAAGTGTACGATGAAGTGAACTTTCCTTCATACTTTTCCAGGTTTAGGACTGGCTGGGACAGACTTTTATCTTTTTACCAGGCGTATTTAAATTTACAACTATTTGCAAACAAAACAACAATAAAAAACAATTACTAAATTTCTCTGCGCGTGCTCAATAATAGTTAACTGGCCCAAAAAAATGTAAACAAATGTTATGAAATAATAACCACGCGACGCGCTCACCGGCGCGAATTCCAGGAAATTTAGCGATTATCCCAATTCATCTTTCATGCGAATCGACTTTGAACTTTAAGTCAACTTGCATAAGGTTGCACGGGTTTAACCGTCTCATGACGAACGACAGCATTGACAACTGGTAATAGATTATCGACTGTATTTCGTTGACGAAAAGTTCATTTTTTATTGTAAGGACTGCTTTGCAATGACGCGACGCGACGAACGAGTGTGATAGAATTGAACCATTGCGTTCTCGACTGTATTTTCATAGGCGTAAAATAAAAAATCGCACCAAGTGATTCGAGGACTGGTTTGTGCGACGAAGACTGTTTGAACCCAGGACGTAAAACAGTTTTATCGTCGCAGAACACAAAACGGTCTTTGGAAACAGTTCGTCGCCGCAACGCCCACTCCTACCAAATATATGTTATTAAATAACAGCCTGTTATTTTTGTACGGACGATAAACACGTATTAAAATTTCAATTGTATTTCATCTTTATTACTATAACGATAAGGATAAAGTCGTACATACATGGAACATTTTGCAACCAATCCCGTCAAACGGCAAACCAAGGACAATGTAATTAAAAGGCATCCGTACACGATTACTGTTTTTTTGGTTGCATCTTTTTCCAAAATAATCTAGAATTAACGTATTTTTATGTCAACAATAAAAAACAAACCTGGCAAATTACTCTCAATAAAATCGATTTAATCTTGGTCAAGGAAATTCTATAAACCTGGAATATTTTGCGATGAATTCCGTCAAGCCAAAGACAATAAAGGCATTCGGACAAATTGCCACAAAGAAAACTATAATTATATTTCAAGTTTTTTATAATGGTCATTGGGCACTGGGCAGTAATAAGAAAACAACACGACCAAATTTAGGAATCACTTTTTTGGAAGTGTTGGTTCCTACCAGACCACCAACTGTATCTTACGGATTGTAAATACAAAGTGCTTCGCTTTTTAGCGTAGTTCAACCGCTTTACTAAGAGTGAGAAGTAAACATATTTCGAAGTAAATACTTAATAGGTTAGGTATTTCTCTTTTTAGTAAGGGTCATTCTTTTATGAGGAATAGAGAGACTTAGATATTATTATAATATTAAACTCATTGGAGTTTCTATGGTTTTAAAATAAAGCTGTTAATTTGATATTGTCGTCTGTCAATATGACTAATCTTTTTCTGATTAAAACCATTTATTCTAAAGGTTTTATCTTATTTATCAGTATGAAAGTAACAGCCGTAGTAGTAGTCTTTCGTAGTAGGGTCTATTATTTTAAGTAACAGATAAGTTATATTCATAGGAACAGTTGTAATTTTTTTTTATAGATCTGTTATTTCTATCTGTTACATTAAATACGCCTCACTCCTTCCTAGTGCCAACCAAAATAAAAAAAATAAAAAAAAGAAGTTATAAATTTGCACCGGTTACGGGTTAGTACGTGTAAACTTTTAATTTAACTCATAAGTTTAGCAATGGATAATGAAAATGAAGAATTGGTCATACTAGAAGGTAAACATCGAAAAGAAAAAAAAGAGTTACAAGCACAAATTCAAGCGTTGAAAAAAGCCGCAAAAAATGACAAAACGAAGAAGAAAGAGCTTACAGCTGAAATAGCGAGGTTAGAGGCTGAAATGGACCTTCGACATCAGCAAGAAATTGTCTCTGCTTCTGCAAATAAAGATGTAGATGATGTCACAGATTCGGTTCTCAGTAGTATTGAAAATGAGCTATCAAAAGTGAAAATTTCAAAAGCTCAAAAACGTAGAGAAAAGAAGTCGCAACAAGAAAAAGAAAGAGATGAACTAATAAAACACCAGGAACAAGAAAACCTACATGGGCCTAGAAACACAGAACTGCAGGCAATAAATACTAAGTTAAAAGAAAAGGGTCTTCAGATTTTATCAATTCCATCTGATGGTGATTGTCTATATAAAGCCATAGCTCATCAATTTACGTTAACCAAGCAGAAAGAATTATCTGTAGATAATTTAAGGGAAACAGTAGCAAATTACATACGGCAAAATAAGGATGATTTTATTCCTTTTATGACTAACCCGGACACTTCTGAAATGCTGACCTGTGAAGAGTTTGAGGAATATTGTAGCAAAATACAGAATACTAAAGTGTGGGGTGGTCAGTTGGAAATCAGGGCATTGTCTAATTATCTGAAATGTCCAATAAGTGTCATACAAGCAACCGGACCAAGCTCTATTGATCAAGGTGCTGAATATGAGGGTCCACCACTAGTAATAACATATCATAGACACATGTATGGACTAGGTGAACATTACAATTCAACTGTTCATAGTGAAATTGAAGACTAGTTTCAACAATACCTATTTCACAAGTCTGAATGCATTAAGTGTGGAGCAATTTTTTTTAAACATTGTAAATAACACTTCTCAAAGTTTACATTTGTTACTGCTGGTGTTATGCATTACATAATAAAATAAAACATGTTACTAATCTGAGAACTCTATTACTGGTGAATTATTTTTTATAATAAAAATATATTGTTATTGAAAAATCATTACACATTGTAGTAATAATTTATTTATGAAAAGGAAAATCAGTGTTAGTAGAATATTGTATAAATATTACATTTTACACATTTGGATACTTAAATAATATAATTGTCTAAGCACCATTCTGAACAGGAGCTTCAGCTGATGCATTTTCGCCTTCAGCATTATGTTTATTGGGGTCATCAGGTTTCATAGCGGGGAACAGCAGTACCTCCTGAAAACAAAGATATATAAATAACAAACTGTACTACATTTTATTAAAAACCATTTAATTGGACAAGACATTATCTGCAAATATTGTCTGTTGTAAAGACAAAAGCACTAAGGCGTAGGTGCGTAGGCCGCATACAGTCAGTTGTCTTAAAATTGGATAGATTGGTTAGTTTTCACTGCCCCACTTCTAATAAACTTACCTTGATGTTATTTGCATTGGTGAGGAACATTGTGAGACGGTCAATCCCCAGGCCCCAGCCGGCCGTAGGTGGGAGACCATACTCAAGAGCAGTACAGAACGCCTCATCAGTTGGGGGGGTTTCATCATCACCCGCAGCTCGGTCTTTGGCTTGCTGTTCAAATCTCTCCCTTTGAGTTGCTGGATCATTCAATTCAGTGTAGGCATTGCAGATTTCTTTCTTCATTACAAATAGTTCAAATCTAAAAAAAAACAGTTATTTGAGTGTGCCGGCTGAAACTGCGTTAAGCGGGCGCCCGCGCGGTTCCATACAAAACTGTACCGTTGCGGGGACACGCACGGGCGTCCGTCGCAGGGAGGCAGCCCCCGCGCCCGCGCCCGTGCTGCGTGTCCCGCCTTCGTGCAACGTACGCCCGCGCGGGTGCACGCACCGTGCCCGCCAGCGATACGAATAAACGGGCTTACTGGCTGTCGTTTTTGTTTGCTAGGCGTCGTTTAGCTATGTAATAATATATTAAGTTCTCCATCGACACGACTGTGCATGCACACCGTTATAATTGAACTAGCGACACTGCGTAAATAAAATAATCCAGATTCCGCGACGGGTACACCCGATGGGGACCGTTGCGTTCCCACGGAGCCTATCCGCGTGACCACGCGCGTAGACACGCGACTGATGCCCGTCGCGGGCGCCCGCTTAACGCAGTTTCAGCCCTGAGGATAACAATTCACATAAATAAAATTAAAAATTGTAGTACTTTTTGTATTACCTTTCAGTCAAACCAGGAATATCTCTATGATACTTAGACAAGGGACTCATGATCTGGGGGTGGTCCAATATAAACGTGGGGTTAATACATTTTTCTTCGAGGAACTCTCCTACTAATTTATCTAGTAGTCTTGCTGTGGTCCTTGGTGCTGGACATTCAACCTAGAAATAATTATTTGTATGTCTAGTGTATTAAGTAAAGGATTTTTAAAGGCAGTATTGAATTTGTTATGTATTTATTCTAAACAGTATGTCAGCTAGAGGTGGGCTTTATAAGTTTGGTGTACATACTACTACTATTACTGGCCTAAGCTAGTCTCACTTTATCATATGATAGGCACATATCATATGGAACTAGTGGACCTGACAGACATTGTTCTGTCCTGCCCAAGCAGCGCCACCTACCGGGTCTAATTCCGAATCTAAACAATCAGCGACCCAGTCAAACATGCACAAAAATTTCATTAAAATCGGTCCAGATATTTAGGCGCTCAGTGATACACACGTACAGAAGAATTGTATATAAGAAAGATATCTGTATTTTCTGTAATACTTACTTCATGTTTCTCACACAACTGACTTAACAGCTGGTTGGCTTCCTGCGAATCTAATTGATCAGCTGGTGGTAGTTTAACATTCAATGCTTTTTCCAAGCTTGCAATCATTGGCACTCTGGCAAATGGAGGAGTGAAGTCTATCTCCACCTCTTCACCCTCAGGCCCATCTGGTTGATATTTAACCTGTAAATATAAAATTAAGTTCCTGTAAATAATATTACCAATATCATTGATATCTATCTATTAGTATTAATATAATTTCATTCATAACATGTTATTAACTGTCAATAATCTTAATTAGATTACTCTTTATCACTGTATTAATGAATCAACACATATCTTATTAAATTAATGATACACTTACTATTTACCATTTAACAGTATATCTAGGAGTTATCATTGTAGTAAAAGTATGTTTGATAACCTATTGTTTGACATATGAAATCGAAACAAAGAAGTTACAATAATATATTGATATGCATTTAGATAGCAGGATGCAACAAAGCAATGAGGCACATTGATAGACTATTGTGAAATTATTCTATATCAACTTACTTTATAAGAACCATGGATACTTTTCACCATGCCTGACAGCATAGCTTCTGTTATATTGATAAGGTCATTGTAATCTGCATAAGCCATGTAGAACTCACATGTAGTGAACTCTGGGTTGTGAGTCAGATCAATGCCTTCATTCCGGAACTGTCTGCCAATTTCATAGACACGGTCCAGACCTCCTACTACTAACATCTTGTGGTACAGTTCGGGAGCTATCCTCATGTACAAGTCCATGTTGAGATCATTGTGATGTGTGATAAAGGGCTTAGCTGTGGCCCCACCAGGGATCATGTTCATCATAGGAGTTTCAATTTCAAGGAAACCAATATTGTCCAAAAATTTCCTTACATAAGCAATGATTCTTGCTCTAGTATAAAACGTTTGTCTTACCTGTGTAACAAAAGAATACCACATTCACTTTAGATAAGACTTACAGTAATGAGATCATTATACAAATAAACTTACCCTATCATTTAAAATAAGATCTAAATATCTCTTCCTAAACCTGGTTTCTTTATCCTTAAGCCCAAAATGTAAGTGAGGTAGCATATGGAGGCAAGGAGACAGAAGCTTAATACTTTTGGGTACAATGGACAGTTCTCCCTTCTTTGTCTTGCCGGGATGTCCGATGCAGCCAATAATGTCACCTCTCCTTAGCTTGTCCGTATCGGCTACAAATTTTTCTTCTGATTCATACATTTTTGCATTAGCCATAACCTGGAATATTACATTTGTGATATTAGAGAGAGATTTACCATAAAATTATAATAATATTAGTTTGTTTCCATTGATTTATTTCTTTACCTGTATTTTAACACCTTCACCTCTCAAATCATAAAAAATCAGTTTAGCTCCAGACTCTCTAATAGAGTGAACTCTTCCAGCCACAGACAGTGTAACAGTGTCTAGAACTTCACCGCTGTTTATATGGTTGTACTTTTCAATGAAATCTTCTAAAGATATTGTAACATTGAACTTGTGGGGGTATGGGTGGTCTTCTTTGGAACCTTCCTTGAGAGCCGCAACAGCAGTAGTTCGTAGCTTGTAATATTCATTCGGACTGATTTCCTCTTCAGCTTTGGATGATGATTTCTTATCCGTCGTGGGAGTTGGAAGCTGAGCGACCTTTTCCGCCTTCTCTTTCAACTTTTGTTCGGCTTTCAGCCGCCGTTTTAATTCACTACAATGAAAATAAATAATAACATATCAGTATGATTTGTCAATATAACGAAATATAAAATATCACTAACCGTTTGCTAACAGCAGATGAGAAATTCGTACATCGATTGATGAAATGGTTAGTTCTAAGAGGCAAGACACTCAGGTACCTCAGGGCATACATTTTGTTTCACACAATACTCACTTCTTTGACAACTTTTCACTAGCAGTATCAGCCATGGCTTTTTAATAGATTCTGTTTTATGTGCTGAAATATTCCGAAGAGACCTTTCTAACCTAAAAATATCAGACTAACAACTTGACACTTGACACGTTATCCTTTTTCATAGAGTAAAAATCTATGGAAAACATCCTATCCCTTGAGTAGAGTAAAAACAAGATCGCTACACTTGAGGACCGAAACAAATTGATCATTGGTATAACCGAGAATGTGCCCTTTTAGATATTTTTTTACACTGGCAAATGGCAATATACATTTCTATTGACATCACAGCTGTTCCTTTCGTGTGGTCTGTCTTGCTAGGGAAAATTGTAATATTTAATCTGAAAGTGAGTTATATTTAGTAGTATTATTCGTGAATTTATGATCAATCTGAGTACTTTTAAATTAAAATCAACATTGTTTTAAAGTTCAGTGTCTTCGGACCAGGTCGGCATAGGTTTTATAAATTTGACAAATTTCGTTTCTCCTGCATTCTCGTGAAATATCAAGTACAATCGCATAAAACAGTGATTTTGTGTTTGAATTATACGCATTGGTTCGTTGGTTACAGGTACAATCTTATGTAGACAGTATTGCTTAGATCATCTGTCTAAATTAACTAAATACTATGCCTCTTTTTGGTAAATCTCAAAAGAGCCCCGCGGAGCTTGTGAGATCATTGAAAGATGCAGTTACTGCTTTAGAAAGGGGTGACAAGAAAGCTGAAAAAGCTCAAGAAGATGTGAGCAAAAATCTTGTGAGTATTCTGTTGCATACCAATGTTTGGAGGTCGTAAATTTTATTGGTAACTAAGTGGACAATTTATAGTGTTGATTTTGTGTCAATAGGTTTTGATAAAGAACATGCTATATGGCACATCCGACGCCGAACCACAAACGGATATCATAGTAGCTCAGTTAGCTCAGGAACTGTACAACACCAATTTGCTTCTACTTCTCATCCAGGTATTTCAACATTTGAGTATTAGATCAATTAAATTATCAATTGTTGTATTATCATATGTAATGAGTCATACATTTGCATATAGAATCTAAACCGCATCGACTTTGAAGGCAAGAAGGATGTAGCCCAAGTGTTCAACAATGTGCTTAGACGTCAGATTGGCACCAGATCTCCCACAGTTGAGTACATATGCACCAAACCTGAGATACTGTTTACTTTGATGTCAGGGTGGGTATTATTTTATTATTGTAAATATAAATTAGATACAAATACATGATATTTAACTGCTTTGAAGAAATTAGAATGGAAAGTATTGCAGGCTTTTTATTATTTCATTGTGATGAAATTAGTAAACATAGCTATTTATAATCTGGTTATGTCAATGTGTGACATAAGTTTGTATATGTCTATTAGAGTATTGTAATAATGTTAAGTGATTTGCAGGTATGAACATCAAGAGATAGCATCCAACTGTGGAACTATGCTACGGGAGTGTGCCCGATATGAGGCTTTGGCTAAAATAATGTTGTATTCAGATGATTTTTACAATTTCTTCCGTTATGTAGAAGTTTCCACTTTTGATATTGCCTCAGATGCCTTTTCTACTTTTAAGGTTTGTTTATTTTAACAGTTTGTAAAATTTTATTAGAGCCTTTCTATCATGCTAAAATCAATGGTTTTAAATGTGCTTACATTAAAGACTTGTACCTACTTCAATATAACTTAGAACTCACCTAATGTCCATATTTAGAAATTCAAGAAAATGATGGTTGATTCATTGTGTTCAGAATGCAACATTCTACTTACCTCATTAGGTTCTGGAACAGGAATCTTAATTTTTATAAATTGGAAAGAATATGAAGTCTTATTAATATATTTGAAAAATATTTTAATTCCTATTAATGTATTTTACTTTTATTTCCAGGAATTGCTAACACGACATAAAATGTTGTGTGCTGAGTTTCTAGAAACAAACTATGATAAAGTGTTCAGTCATTATCAGCGACTGCTCAACTCTGAAAACTATGTGACTCGACGGCAGAGCCTGAAGCTACTGGGAGAGTTGTTACTGGACCGCCACAACTTCTCCATAATGACACGTTACATCACAAACCCTGATAATCTTAAGCTTATGATGAATATGCTTAAAGAGAAGTCACGTAATATTCAGTTTGAGGCTTTCCATGTTTTTAAGGTACCAAATATAATTATTGTTGAAATGTTACAAATTCGAGTAGTAGTAACCATCATTGTTGACTAATCCTTAATGATCTTTCAGGTATTTGTAGCCAACCCTAATAAACCTAAACCAATATTGGATATCTTGCTAAGGAATCAAGATAAATTGGTCGACTTCCTCACCAAATTCCACACAGATCGTTCTGAGGATGAGCAGTTCAATGATGAGAAGGCTTACCTTATAAAGCAAATTAAAGAACTCAAGCCATCGGAACACTAACACTTATTGCATTTCATTAAATCGCCACTTCCTCCTCAGAAAGAAGTTAGTTATAGATGCTATTATATTTAAATGCTTCTAAGTCACCAGAGGGTGTTGTGCGGCGCCGCTAAGACACAAGGTTCAGTAATAAATATTGGAAATCTAAATAGATTTTACATTTGGTCTGTGATGAGTCAGGGAAAGTATATTTGTGCTACGAGCAAATTAACATTTTTAATAAACAATTGTAGGAATTAGTGTTACTTATGGTTTGACTTATATCTTTTGTAAGTTGTTAAAACCATTTTTAGTTTTTATGACGTGTTTAGTGACAGCCTCGGAGTCACAATCGAAATGTTTATCATTATATTTTGTCACATCTGTCTGCAAGTTCCCTAAGTTTTTCTTTACATTCTTTGCAAATGACTAAATAAAACAGGTAACAGTGATCTAAGGAGATTTTGTATATATGACATTTTAAATTGGAGTGTTTTGTAATGTTTATTTTTTGTATTTTAAATCAGTATCAGAAGTATAAATTGTTGAACATGAAGAAAAATATATTTTATATTGTGTATGTATATCATTCTTATCAATATTGGTTTTGATTACATCAAGAATTATTACCATTATTTACTTTGAACACAAACCATACCTACTTTAATGTCGTTAACATAATTTTGTTCCATGTTTAGTATTAATTCAGATGATTTAATACATATTTGCAAAATTTATACAGGTATTTTTTATTCAATTAAACTTTTAGATAGGTAACTATAAGTTTTCAGAATTGCTGTATTATATTTTAATGTTTAATGATTATTTTGTCAGCATCATCAATGCAATTACATTCTACAGAAACGGAATAAATACAACATATATTTATATCATTTAAATTTATTTTTTCTAAATAGTAAGTTATTCCTTATTCATTAAGGGTTAAAGTTGCGATAAAATTAAACACTTCTCCCATCTATTAGGATTTTATTAGACACAAAGAAGGGATCTGTACACAGTATCTTATTTCAAAAACTGTACAGTTACTTTTAAATTATTCTTACAATTATCACAACATATTTGAAGAACAAATAATTTACAGAAAAAAGATCAAATAGTTTATCCGCTGAATAGCATTAGGTATTATTGAATAGAGATATGAAAATTTACGAAAAATGTTTTAATATCTGTAATAATGACCAAAGGATCGGTTAAAACTTGTAATAAAAAGTGTTGGGATACTTATTTCTAGTCTTTAGTAGAATGTGTATTATTATGTAATGTAACTGTGGAAACTACTTCGGATTTCAATGCGGCGTTTGCACTTTTATAAGCTACCTACTTGGTGGTCACGTAGTCGTTAATTTTAAAACCGTAGTTTTATATAATCACATTTAATCACTTAAGTACCCAGTTCCCACTGCACCAAATAAAGACATGGAGGTATTTAAAGTTTCCCTTTAGAAGAGCAGAAACTTAAGATTACCTGCAACGTAAAAATCAAGAGAACAAAATCTAGAAGAAACAAAAATATAGACAGGGTAAGTAAGGAGCGCAAAATAAAACCAAGATTAACTCCAAAATTATACCTTAAGTCTTATAAGGCAATGGAAAATATTCCGCGGATAACATTATCTTAAACTGAATAATAGTAAAATAAATGATAACTTATAAATTATGATATGGGACAATACCAAAACATTTTAACTCTGATGATAATCATATTTCACTGCAGGGTTTCATAGCCCAACGTTGCAACGTCTCTCAGTTGGATTATGCTTATTTAGCGACAACGCAGGGCAAATGGTAAAACATTCAATAGATCCATTAGCACACTATATTAGTATTCCTGAGTGGTACATTTAGAACTCCAGCCTTCCAGTGTTATCAGATAAGGCCGAATGTAAGTACATTTCAGTTGCCATCCAGATTTGGTACCTTATTCTAAAAGGGTAAAATAATAATAATGATTTTGTTGGGCGTCTGACCGCCGCAATATTTGATGATAAAATTCATCCCAAACGTGCAATTTATGTACCTAACCGACTAAGTTCGATTTCTGGCTGATTTTTTATTTGCCTTCTCATTTAGGAACTTCTATACTGAAGTGACTCACGACTGAAATCGTGACAGTTGTATGAAGAATTATAAGTACCACTTACGATACGATCTGAAGTTCTGTTCAGCGTGCAAAATAACATTGAGAGATAAAAATCAATTTAGTACACATCGGGGACGTCGGATATCGATCGAATTAACCCCTAAAAATAAAATATACCTTAGACAGGAGAGCAAGTTCTTTTTACTTAACAGGCACAGCAATATCTAATTTCTGTCTCTCAAAGGTTCGTTTGTAAATTTCAACTGATAATAGTAATTGTCTATCAGATGATTAACAAGACTTCTGTGTGCAAAAATTGGAATAATCAACTAGTAGGGGCACTAATCGAGTGTACCTACTGTGATTTATAAAGCTAGGTATTGATTGTGTGTTACTGCTGTGAACTATCCACTAAATACAAGTATATCCAATGCTGTCATGTCACGCGGTACCTGTATCTAGCTGAAATAATATGCACGTTAGGCAAAAGGGTGATGGATGAGCGCGTCTATCGGACGAGCGGTACCATAATCTTGTTTATAAAATTGGAATTTACTAAGTCAGTTATCATTGTGGGTGATATTATTTAGAAAACCAAAGAACGCTGGGCACTAAGTTTTGTAGTACCTATATAAACATGAAATATTAATATTAATATACAAGTCAAAAATTTAAAATGTTTTATATCCCCTCTTCAAGTTTTACAGGACTTGTCGAATACCATCTTACCCTGGTTGAATCAATCATCAGTCTACAAACGCGAAAAAGTCAGTCAGAATTAGCCACACGACTCAGCTTTGTTCGTGTGTCAGGAATAATTAAACACAATTAGACACATAACGAGATTATACTCATTAAAATGTATTTAACAATATACTGGAGCAGTTAGTTTTCAATAATGTTGTTAAGTATAACCGAAAACGTGTAGACTCAGCCTAAAATGATAGATAGGTTTTTAGAAAATCGTTTATATTCAAATAAATACGATTATACGATAGAAACGGAGCAAAAGGGGATATTGTATTGCTAGTACCAATAAAGCTTTTATAACTTAAAGAATGGCGCCGCGCCAGAATTTTTATAAATTATAATAATAATTATGGAAGAACCGAAATCACACTACCTTCGCAAGAAATATTCTTAAAATTATTAGTAGAAATCACAAAGAAAACCTAAAATAATTTAGATGTTCAAATTTCGAAACATGATTGCATAGAGAGTTGGAAGTTTTCAAGAATACAAACCCAAAAATATGTATGTAGTGTCCACTTACGAAGGCAGTGTATCACAATAACGCAAACAATGTATAAGAAAAAACAAACTTAAAAATATGTTACAGATAGGTACTTACTATGAATTTTCAGAATTTCAGATTATTACTAAGAATAAATATCTAAGACTGGCGATACATCTATATTTTCAATCGTGTATTACATGTCTTACGCATTGATGTGTGTATGTAGTTTAAACATTAAAAATGCGATACGTAATACAAGCATAAAAGTTTCAACCCTTGTTTGGAACAATAACCTTAAAAATTAGCTTTCAGTTATTACACCATAGACATAATGTTGCTCAATCAGTTCCAATCCAATGATTCACGAGATCAATTACAATTTAAAGAACATTGGCATTGGATATTGTGTGTACAACAATGTGTATTTTAAAATCGGATTGACTTTCAATAAAACAATCCCTGATTAGTCTACCCTAATATTATTGCATTATATATTTAAAATACAACTTGACATTCATTATAATATGAAATATAAACAGACATGAAGCAATCGCTTTTAGTAGTTATAAACATAAAGAACTTGCCACAAATGCGTAAAAATGAATTTACTGAATGACACAAAAGGGCAGTCAGTGTGGCAGTGGCTGCAGCAACCATGGCTTTGTGTTTGGAACAATCTTATATGTCATGACATCTCTACTTAGCTCATGATAATGAGTTGTCCAGTGTTGTTTGCATAGACAAGTCCTTGGCCAGGTTGGGGTGCCCAGCGGAGACAGTTGAGGCTGGTGAAGCCGTGCTCCCAATTCTGTTCCAACTCTTTGATAGGAGACAATCCCGTGCGGCTTGAACTTTCTATAAGTTAAAACAAAATTACGGGTTAGTGTTAAATATTTGTATAAAACGTTGGATATTACTGGCCGATATCAGACCATATAACTTTAAGATTTGTTTAGTATTACTAGGTATTTATTTGAATAGCGACGATATTTCCACTGTGTGGAATACAACAAAAGGACGTAAGCGGTCGGCACATACCTCTCGGCTCGAGCCGGTACAGCAGCGCGATGACGTTGCTGCGCGCGTGCGGCGCCGTGGAGAAGCGGCGCGAGCCCAGCCCCACGGCCAGGTGGCGCGCCGTGGGCGACAGCGCCACCGACACCGCGCTCTGTTCCAGCACGGCCGTGTGCAGGCACTGGCCCAGGCGCGCCCACTCCAGCGAGTACACTCCTGCGGGAGCGGGACTCACTGTTAGCGCGGGGGGACTGCACTCTACGCTTTCCACGATTTTACGCAATTATAATAATTACATTATTACTTACTAACTTAAAAATAAGTGTCAATGGCCATTTAGCCAACAGTAGTAAAAGGAATTGCTCAGTTTGTCAGGGTGATCTGGCTAAGTGAGGTCAAGATCTTTATTAATAGAAGACTTGCATTTTAAAAACTACTTCTCCATAGGAAAGCAAATATTTTAATAAAGTTATAGCAAGATGCAAGAATATGTATTAAAAAAAGTATTGAAAAATTGAACCTTGCCGGTTAAAATCTTTGTATTATGTTATGCAATTCTTCAACGTGACGTTTGGTTCAGCGTGAGGTGCAGATTCAGGGTCTGAAGGTAGGGCCGGGTCATCATGAAGAGCGGTATCGGAGTCCATGTTAAGAGAAAGTCCAAACGTTCGAAGCAGCAAGTAAACAAAATAACATCCACAACGCACGAAAGAAAAGCGAATAGATTTTCATTGTTGTCAGATGTGACGTCAAGTTGACGTTAGGGATCTTCGATATGTATCGATACTCATGTGGGTCGGATTTTGATTGGTTTTCACATTGATTCGATAACATATGATCAACTACTGTAAATTGATAAAGGTAGAGGACCGGATCAAAAAATCGTAGTCGTCATATCTGTGTCATGTGTTTAGACAAGTGAGAAAAAATTAAAAACTCAGGAAAAATAATAATAAGGCGGGCCGTTATTTTACAATACTAACATTGGCAGAATTGTTCGGGCTCAACCGGGATTCTCTTTGCTATAGTAAGAAATTGAATTGAATTAAAAGCGAACGTATTAAAATTGATTAATTAAAAATGATTTTATTAAATCGATCGATCGAAATGATACATTGCGTAGCAAAATATCGATACAGAGCTACCGGATCGATCATTTCTATAAGGGACACAGTAGGAATTGAAAGGAAATAAATATGTTAAAATACTATTAACGTTTTTGATTGTTTTTTTTTTAACCGTCTAATTCGGAAGCGCCCCCGAACAGACGAACCTCTGCCGGCTCGGTAACGGGTCGCAAGGGACCCAGGAATCACGACGTACGACACCCTAAATTGATCATGTGAATATATTTAATGCTACACTTGAAATCATATGAATGTGCGTTAATTAAGAGAGTTGGATAAAAATCTCATATGTTAACGCCCATAAATCTTTCATATTTAGCGCGCAAGTTTATTAATTTACCTTTTTTAAATCTAAGTCTGTAAATGCGTTAATCGCCATTTTGACGACGGTGGTGTCAAGGCTAAAAAACATAAAATCTGGAGATTTCAAACATCCAAACTCCACCGTAGGGCAGTGGCAGCATCATAATTATCACCATAATTTCAGCCGAAAGACGTCCACTGCTGGACATAGGCCTCCCCCAAGCTCCTCCACTTCGACCGGTTCTGCACTTCTCGCTTCCAGCTGATTCCTGCGGCCTTCACAAGGTCATCGGTCCATCTTGTGGGAGGCCTTGCAACGCTACGTCTTCCGGTACGCGGTCGCCACTCCAGAACCTTTCGGCCCCATCGGCCATCTGCTCTGCGAGCAATGTGTCCTGACCACTGCCACTTAAGTTTGGCAATTCTTCGGGCTATGTCGGTTGCCTTGGTTCTCCTGCGGATCTCTTCATTCCTGATTCGATGACGTAGAGAAACTCCGAGCATAGCCCTCTCCCGCCCTTTGGGTGACTTTTAGCCTTCTGATAAGGCCAATTGTGAGCGACCACGTTTCAGTACCATATGTCGTCACTGGCAACACGCACTGGTCAAAGACTTTCGTCTTGAGACACTGCGGGATGTGGGAGGAGAAGATATTGCGTAGCTTCCCGAACGCTGCCCAGCCGAGTCGGATTCAACGATTGACCTCTTTCTCGAAGTTGGACCTACCTAACTGGACAGTTTGCCCTAGGTAAACATAATCGTCTACAACTTCGAGTGTTGAGTCTCCGATCTTCATGAGAGTGGGTGTTACATGGGCATTTGACGTCAGGAATGTCTTCGGTTTAATGTCGGGTCAATCTAGCTCTTGGGTCGTTTGCCAGATTCATAACGGGGTTACTGGTTGACGTGTATAACTGTCCATGGAACTTCTCGATCTCTCCTAACAGCTCAGGTTTGGCGGATACGATTCTGCCATCGTCGGTCTTCAGTTTCGCAAGCTGGCTATGCCAATAGATAGATCTCTTGCAAAAACCTTGGAATCCTTGTTCCACTTTATCGCGTCCTTAATACGGTCCATATTAAATCGGCGAAGGTCACTTTTCAAGGACTTAGAGATCCGTCTATTGAGCCGCCAGTACTGGAGCGCATCGTCTGAAGACTGCAGTATCGTTTCTCGCCTCTCCTCCATGAGCTGTAATGTAAGATCAGAGAGTTTCTGTTTCCTATATTTACGGCTGGTCTTAAAATATCAGACCCGACCGTATGGACAGTTTTCACGAACCCATCGTTATAATCGTCCACTGAGTTCCTTAGGCACTCGAAACGATTCTGGAATTCTAGCTGAAAGCTCTTGGGTTTTTGGACTTGGATCGGTGCTGGACGTGAACGGAACGTAGACTTCACCAGCCGACATCTTTCCAGCTTGATGTTGATATTCAATATGCCTCCTACCATGCGGTGATCGCTTCCGGTTTTCACAGCGTTGATCACAGAGACATCCTTGAATATTTGCTTCTTCGTCGACATAATAAAGTCAATCTCGTTTTTCGTTGCACCATCAGGGCTCTGTCAGGTCCACTTTCTGTGCTCACGTTTTCTGAAGAAGGAGTTCATCATAAAGAGGCCTTCCTTCTTTCTCTATAAAACTGGCTAGTAAGTTACCCCGGTGGTTACGACATCCAAATCCAAATTGCCCCACTCGCAGCTCACCATCGTCTCGTTTGCCCAGTTTCGCGCTGAAGTCCCCCATGACAACGGTGAAGTGAGTTTTAGAGCCATGCATGGCTCTGGAAATGTCCTCATACATGGTCTCTACCTTATCGTCGGGGTGTGTCGAGGTCAGGGCGTACACCTGTAAGACCTTCAACGAATATCTTGCGGATATTCTGAGTATAAGGTACGCCACCCTGAACCCGCTAGACGCGACGCGACGGCTTGGTGCAGTGGCGTCCGTAATATCTAGTACATTACAACTGCTCAGCGTCGCGTCGCCGTCCCGTACCGCCGCGGCGCGCCCGCTGTGTGCAGCGACCCCTGTGTACTTGGCTACTATGTAAATATTTCTTTCAGAATTAATAATGTTGTTTGGAAAATATATTTTTTACCGGGCATCTTGTCCACGTTTACCCGAAACTGGTGTTTCCCTTTCCCCTTTCCTGTGTTTCGGGCCCTCACTTTACATTTCAATGAAATTGGGACATTAAAAGTTTCAATAAATATAATATTTACTTACCGAGCCAATGGTTTGTATTTCTTAATCTGGGCACAGGAAGGAGCGCCACCAAGAGCCTGCCATCTTTAGATATGTCGATACTAGCATCATTATGAATTCTGCATCGCTGTACCACTACATTCTTGGTACCTGGAGACAAAAAAAAAAACTAAGTTGATAAGGCAATAATGGAGGCATATTATGGAACCACCTTATCCAGGCAAACAAAAATATACCATGACAAAACATCGACATTTCTTTGTGATTTATATACAGTTGTGGTCAAATAATTAAGAACGATTTGAAGTTTTTATTTTTTATCTAAATCATGTCATGTGTAGTTATGTGTTCCTTCTTAGAAGTAACTAGTTATGTTATGAAATAGCCACATGAATAGAGCAAACGGGATTAGGAATATAAAATTAAATCACTAACATTTTTTTTTACAAATTGTATCTATTCTTTAGAATAATAAATTCTAATAGTAATGAATCTGGACAAATAATTCAGAACGATTTATAAAACTTTTCGAGAGCTGTTTTATATGAAATTTAGATTAAATAAATCACATTAATGTCAACTGCGTAAAGAAAAAAGCAATTTAATAAATTTTTATACTAGAATGTATAGTTAGTAGCATGTCCACGGCTTTAATTACTGCTTTACACTGGCGAGGCATTGACTCTTATCCATTTCGCAAGAGAGACTCCATTCTTCTAAGAAATCGTCGTATAGCTCTCTCAAATTGCCACATTGTCGATGTGAAACCTTTTTCTTGATTTCGCACCGAAGATGCTCTATTGGATTTAAATCTGGGCTGCTATCTGGCCAATCTAAGATAGAAAATGATTGCGTGGTGAGAAATTCCTTAACGGTGCGTGCTGTATGCTTTGGATCATTGTCGTCCTGGATTACCCAAATAAGCGGAAACACGTGTTGAGCATAAGGTAACATTGTTTCCTCCAGTATATATTTGTATTGGAATTGATCCATGTTTCCTTTTATCAGCTTAACAGGGCCAATACCATGTCCAAAAAAGCACCCCCGAATTTAAACAATTTTCCCCAGCATGTTAAAGCATGATGGGGAAAATGTGTGTCCTTTTTAGGGTCGAAAGCTTTATTCGGAGGGCGTCGTACATATCGTTTTCCATCAGAACATACCCTGTTTATTTTTGTCTCGTCAGAAAAATTTAGTTTTTTCTACTGTCTAACTGTCCAGTTTTTATACCTTCCTGTAAATGCAAGCCGGGCTTGCCTATGGCAGCGTTTCAATATGGGCACCTTCCTTGCTATCCTTCCGTGTAACTTTTCTTCTACCAAACGCCTTCGAATAGTGGATGCCGAGATTGCTAATCGGTTGTTTTCACCATAATATTCTTTTCTCAGCTCATTGGACCCTTTAAAAGGATTTTGTTTTGCAAAACGACAGATCATATCGACGAGATGACTTTCTCTGTTTAGGTCCACCCGGAACATTTGAAGTAGTTTGATACGTAGCAAACTGCTTCACAGCGTTAAAAACCATCGTTTTTGAGCAGATATTCGGCTACCTTTTTATACGACCAATTCTTTTCGCGATGTTTTACCTACAACCACAGAGACAGAGTGTTCTTTACTATTCAGCGTTCTTAATTATGTGACCAGCCAGTAAGTAATAATACTAGGTTCAGATCTAATGTATAAAGTTTATCTTTTTATTTTTTAGCCAATCATGTGTATCAACGAATGTACCGCTAGTATGGAAAACTTTTGCAATACCGAGAGAAATACAAAAGAAATACATGCAATTAGTACACTTGTTGGTTTGACAAAATCTTTCCTTTAAATTAGCCTTCATAATTATATGACCACCACTGTATAAGTGTCATATTAGTGTAATAAACATCTGGAATAAATTCTGTAAATCATGGTGGACAACAACATTAAAATCTGTTGAAAACTTTAGGAGGGTAATGCGGTCAACACTGACAGACACGAATAGTGACTTGAATTTATAATTTGTAGAAATAGATGAGATACACAATATCATACTGTCGGATATCTCGGGCGTGGTGCCGGTAGTGAAGTCCCAGGCCTGCACGCGGTGCGAGGGCGCGGGCAGCGCGTCGGATATGATGCCCGCGTCCAGCAGCCCCGCCATGCCCGCCAGGCGCCGCGCGCCCGCCTCGCCCGCACCCACGTCCTCGTCCAACACCATCGCGTTCTGCACACAGTTACACTTAGACCAGTTCTACGATTGCGATTCTATGAACACGTACATAATGTAGGTTGCCGTTTCATTTACCTGAGCCAGGATGATAGGTTGCAAATATTCATGTATCCTGGGCAGGCGCTGGGCCGAGCCGCCGTCGTTGGCGGGCAGGTCGCTCATCTGCATGAGCGGCATGGCCACGTTGTTGAGCACGGTGTGGAACTGGTGGCTGAGCTCCTCGCGACTGCCCGGGTCCGTGCGCGCCGCCAGGATGTGCGGCCGGAACATGGCCAGCGGGTGCCGTGCTGCGCCCTCGGCCGTGCTACCGCCTGAGCCCCCGCTCCCGCTTGCACCCCCGCTCCCGCCTGCACCTCCGCTTCCACCCGTGCCTGCGCCACCGCTCACGCTCGTGCCTATGCCTCCGCTCGTGCTGGCGCCTCCGCTCCCACTCGTACCTGCGCCGCCCGCGCTCCCGCTCGTGCCTGCGCCCCCGCTCCCGCTCGTGCCTGCGCTTCCGCTCCCGGTCGTGCCTGCGTCTCCGTTGCCGCTCGGGCCTGCGCCTCCGTTCCCGCTCGTGCCTGCGCCTCCGTTCTCGCTCTGGCCTGCGCCTCCGCCCCCGCTCCCGCCTGCGCCCGCGCTTAGGCCTGCAGCCTCGAAGCACCCGCATGCGGCTCTCGGCGTCGTGGCGGGCGCCACGTTGTCGGCGTTGTTCACCGGCAGCGAGAACATTTCTCGCACGGATGACGGTGTGTACAGACGGATTGTCTGCAGGCGTCTGAACCTGTTTCTGGCCGCATTCCTCAGTCTCACAGCCTGCATGTGAGCTATGCGTATAAAATTGACCCTGTGTTCGAACTCGTTCATCAGCTCACTTCCAGGTGACTCCGGAAGATTAGGATTGTCACCGGCTGACGGAGCGTTCGAGGGCCCGGCCACAGGCTCATTATTTTGCGGATCGACCCTCGGACTTCTGAATCTCGACACGCTGGGTCTCAAAGGTAAACTTCGCAGTGCCGGTATTCTATAATTTGATACTGGAGGTAAAACCCTCTTTTTAATGAGTGGATGTGCAGTAGGATTTGTTCTATGCAAAGCTTTTTGCCTCCTAGTTTCCATGTACAGATCTCGTCTATTTCTTGCAGTTGCAGAATTATTCCTGTTGGCGGCGGCTATTTGGACGGCAAGACGATTGCTATACCTTTGTGAAATTCTACTCCTTTGTGAATTCTGGGAAGTTGAAGGTGTTTCTTCATGTGGTCTTTTATTTTTATTACTTTTTTCGATAGTTTTAGCCTGAGATGTTGACGGTTGCTCAGCATTTTTAGCTTTAGTATCTCTATTTTGTTGTGATCGGTTCGCAACTGATTCTACAGCACGCTGTGGGTTACTAGGAGGCGCCTGCTCGTCGGGGCCATCAACGTTCACGTCCACGTTATGCTCAACGTTTTGAATACGAACGACATCTAGGGATTCCACACGTTGCGGTGTGGGAGCTTGGCTAGTGGCTGTTCGGCTGCTATTCCTGTTTGACATCACGATTAAGCAAGTCAACGCTAGAGCCCTTTTAAGCGTCCTCAACATACTAATGATGAGTTGACTGAGACCGCGTTCTTCCAGACACATCATCATCATATTGAACATAACTGACAATACTTGCATAGCTCTCATGCGTATTTCATGCCTGGTAGCACTTATTTCAATTGCGCGCGCGAAGTCTCTACGGGATCGGTTCGTATGGCGCGGAGCCAAACGATTCGCGGTAGGATTTCGATATCGCCTCCTCAGTTCATCTTCTGCACGCCAACGATAGTTCGATTGTGGTCTTCTTCTCAAAGGCGGAGAAAGTCGAGTATTAGGTGAAGATCGCACGTGGGAAGACCTTCCCCCTTGGGTTGATCTACTTTCGGTAGCATTATCATTAGATGTATTTCGCTCGGCTTCAGGCTGATTATTATTTGCATTGTTAGGATTTTGAGGCGCATTACGACTTCCAGTCGAATGTCTGTCACTATCTTCATTTCTTGCAAGTCTTAGGTTTCTTGCAGTGATGGTGAAGTTATCCGTCATGTCAGTCAACATCATACAACGATCGAGTAATGGTCGAGTATAATAACTGGGAACATCCTGTCTTCCTGTTTCCCTGTGTAACATAAGTATGCGACGCCGTAAATTTTCCCACATCCCGCGTAATTCTCTCATGGTCGTACGATTCCCTCGCAACCAAAGATTCGTCAATTGCACACTGTGCTTCTGTAATGCGAGTACACCGCTTTTTACTTTTCTATAAGCTTCGTCAGGAGGAACTGCACCGCCTCTATTCGAAAAGTCATCCCTGCTTGTCGACGGTCTGTCGGGATTGAAGTCAGATGGACCTGGCGTACTTGCGGCTCCGTCTGCCACGTCCCCTCCCTCTGTAGGGGTGACGTCAGCAGCAGTAGCTGCGGCTGCAGTAGGTCCAGCTGCAGTAGGTGTGGCTGCAGCTGACGTCGGTGCAGCTGCAGCTGGTGTAGTTGCGGCTGCAGCTGGTGCAGGCGCAGGTGCCGCTGCAGCTGGCGCAGGCGCGACCCCGACAGTTGTGGCTGAGGATGCGTCTAGTACGGAAGAGGGTGCTACGTCGGTGCCCATAGAATCGCTTTGTGTTCGAACACGAAACCTATTATTCGACAACGAAACATTAATTCCTCCTGCCTCTCTCGACGGTCCAGCCTCTGCGGGAGGGGCACTATTGCGCGTCTGTTCATTCAATTCAAACACCAGTCTATCAGTAGGGTGCAACAGTCTCTCGGAGGAAGTCGGGGCAGATGGACGATCATTAACTCTGGAATCGTCTTCTCGAAACGTAGTATTTCTTGTCCTAAAAATATTAACTTCCGAGGACTGATCAGTGTCCGAGTCAGAACTGGATGACAAAAAGTCCCGTCGCCAAGTGGAGCTGAACAGTCGCACCCGAGGCCGCGAGCCGCGCGGCCGGCCGCCGCCCTCGCTGTCGTCCGAGTGCGCGCGCGACGCGCTGCCTCGCCGCGGCATGCTGCGCTCCACACTGGCCAGGGTGGTTATCGACATATTAGTGATTAGATTCAACAACCTCGTGCCCGAGTCACGCAGAATATCACGAATCAAATCGAGACTTTCGTTAATAGTTTGTGCGTCGACTGGCGCCGTCACGGGGCTCATCTGTGTAGATGAATTAGTCATTGTTGGTCTTTGTGAGGAAGAGGAAGAAGAACCAGACGTTGAGGGTTGGCTTCCAGCTGAAGCACTAGTCTGGAATGAGCGTCGTGGCACAAACGGCAATGCGGAAGGAGTGGTTGCTGCAGTTGCAGGATCGTTACGGGTGGACTCGGTATTTTGTTGTAATGGGGAAAAATTTCTTCGGCGAATTGCGAAGTCTAGACCCAAAGATCCTCTAGATGAAGTGAATATGCTAGTGCGCGACGTATTCGTCGAACTGGCGGGAGTGATTTCCGTAAAAGTAACTCTGGTCGGCCTCGGTGTTCCGTTAGAAGACGAGAAAGGATTTGGCAAGAGTCGAGCACTCTCGTACTCAATTGTTCTGTATGATCTGTCGGAACCGTTCAACGGTTGGAAAGCGGATGATCGTGATCCAAACAGCGAACGCTCCTGATTTGATGAACTTGGAGTTCTGAAAATATTAAGATAAATGTATAGACTATTATTATTTATGTTCTTTTTTAAACTGTGTTGGTCTTCAGAGAAATAATTAGTCAATTGGAACTTGTATTCAAGTTTGGTCAACCACTGGATCACAAACTATTGACTGCATACCTGGAAGGGTTGCTATCAATTGACAACACATCCAGGTTGAGTAAGCGACTGCTGCTCTCTCCGTCGCCGGTGTCCGCGGGCTCTACTGGGTCGCGAGACGTACTGGGCGTTGGATTTGCTGAAACTTGCGTTAAAATTATCATTATACTAGCTTTTGCCAGCGGCTTCACCCGCGTGGAGGTCGGTGTATTATACATATAAACCTTCCTCTTGAATCACTCTATCTATTAAAAAAACCCGCATCAAAATCCCTTGCGTAGTTTTAAAGATTTAAGCATACATAGGGATATTGGGACAGAGAAAGCGACTCTGTTTTATACTATGTAGTGATAAGCAAGGAACCATTTGTACGTAAGGTGAAGTAAGATAACAGGCGTCGTGATGAAAGCCCAAGCCAACGAAGATATTTATACAGTAAAATGCTTTAGTGGAGTAAGTAATTATTTTATAATGTTATATGAAAAGTTTATTTGGTTCCAGTTGTTTTCTAATTTATTAGTAACTTATTACCATCATCCTGAGTAGTAGTGGCAGAACGCGTGGGCCGTGCCCAACCCGAAGCACCGAGCCCGAAGTCCGTGTCCATAGGGTCCGTACCGCGGTCGGTCTGCGAACATTACAGACTTTATTAATATGCAACACAGCAAAAACATAACGATTTAATTATGTTAACCCAATTTTAATCATGATAGTTCTATAACATTATCCATTACCGTATTTGGAGGCGGCGGAGTGTTGGTTAGGCGATGTCGTACCATAAAGAGTCTTTGATAATTCCTCACTAAACTATCATATCTTTGCACTAAGTTTTGGTAAGAGTTTACAATCATGTCTTGTGCAGAACCAGTACTCTCCTGTGCCCGGCTGCCGCCCGGACTATCGTCATTGTCATCTCTTCTAGAGTTATTATTGGGGTTATTTGTCGGAGCCGAGGCAGGGTTCTGTTGCGCAGAGTTGTTCGCTGCCCCTCCCGCACCAGCCCATAGCGATATTCCAGTGATAAGTTTGTAGCCAAGAGCATCGAAAGCCACAAATCTGAAAGACACAAGCTAAGAAGAATGCATCATATTTAATTGCAGTTTAAAACTAACGAATTTTACTACTATTATGTGTTTTGTGGGAAAATACATATTATTATCTACAAAAACTGATTATTATTATATCCGCCCGCACAGATGGTTTCCATGCTAACATGCTAAAGAAAGCGGCCACCATACTACAGAACTAGCATGGTAGTGACAACAGCATTCTTAAACTGATTGGTGCTAGAGCGGACTGTTCCCTTCAGCGACACTGGGTGGCAACAATCTTGGGATTAAATAAATAATTAATTTTGTGAACTAACAATATCCTATCATCTATCTAAGCACTATTGTTACTAACCAAAATATCAACAAAAATATGGACCTTAGTCTGACATAAAGTTTTATTTAATTTACATCAAGGCATGCATCAATAAGTATTGGCAAAAAGTCTGATAATGAAAGTAAAAACATTCATTTTATTGAATTTATCTATGTATACGAGTTGGATGCTGTAGAGGTGGAGACAGTTATTTACGTACCTGACTTTTTCGTTCGGATTATTTGTTGAGACTTTGGTAAAAGGGGCAGGCTTGCTCCAGTCCCAAAAGTACAGTTCATTGAAGGTGGCTATCACTAACAGCTGCTCGCGAGGGTGGAACGCAATGGAAGCTATGACAGTTTCATTGCGAACATTCCACACCTCACTGCCACCCTGTTGCAACATATGAATGAAACTATTCAGGAACATCATGTATTTGTTTATGTATTTTAAAACAAAATAAATAAAATGGAACATTTCCAAGAAAATATTTTGTAATATAGCTTCACTGCACTTCAAATTGAGAATAGATGAAAGTAAACAGGGAAATGATATTTTAAATTAATTTCCCTGTTTCCTATTTCTATTCCTATTTCATCTACTTCATTCAATAAATTTACACACCAAACTACTGTTATAGTTATCTATTACTTAAATTGCTGAAGACATTATGCACTAAGTAATAAAATTTTAATTCATGCTATGAAAATATGTCAAACTCACACTTGCAATGTCCCACACTCTGACTTGTCCACCGAGACAGCCGGAGCCAATGAGCAGGGGGTGTGATGGATGGAAGGCAATACACCACGGAGTGCGAGGGTGCCCCTTCAATATGCGCACGTGCTTCCCACTAGCCAGCTCAGACACATAGACATTGTGATTTCCATGTGTTGATGCTACTTTAGTCCTAAAAAGTATGCATGTATTTCAGTTATCATGAAAACTTTCTCATTAATATGTATTTGTAAGGACCCATAGCACAATATGATGTTTTTAGTTTTATTTTCAGTATCTCATTTGACTGATCAAAGAATACCAAGTCTAATTATTCACTAGTGTCCTTGGCTGCAAGGCTTAAAGGTCATAGTGTATAATCTAATGATGTAAATATCAGAAAACTGTAGAATTTTACGTAGAACTCCATGATAAATTTCCCTGACTCAATTCATGAATATGAAATACAAAATAAAAATATTAGTAGTGTATATTGGCATGAAGTTAGTTCTGTTGAGTAGTAGTTGAACATGAGCTGCTCAGTTTAAGGGGGTGGTCACTTTGTTAGATACTTAATAACAATTTTTCCAGTCAGTACAACTGTTTATAAAACTGTAAATAAAAAAAGATAAAGATGAACTTACCCATCAGGGCTAAACACCATTAAAAATGTAGATCTTGGATACCCCGGCAAATCACAACTCTGAAAATACAAAAAAAATTGACATGACATGATAATTAGTATGTAAGGTTTAAAAATATAAAAAATCACTTGATTTGACCATACAACGAAAATCTGTAGGTTTATTAAAAAGGAAGGTAGTTATACTCTTATTTGAAGTGTTTTCTGGACAAGTGTGTCCTCGGCCATGTTTTCAAGAACGGTCTTGGTATTGGGGTAGTTGGATGGGTTAATACCCCGCTCCCTCCACTGCCAGCTCCGAGCAATGTTGCCCACATTCTGTATTTCATCAATTGGTTCATTCTTGCAAGCAAGCCATTCATTGTCTATAACTGGGTCCATTGCCCTGTGCTTCAGGAAAAATATACAACCATTAGAAATAAAATTTAAATGCATAGAAACAATATTATGCATTCATGTTGACATAAAGAACCTCACAAAGAACTAGGTTTCACCTGTTAATATATGGATCTTCCATTTACTTAAATTATGTGATTTCAAAAAAACTATAGGGGTGATTTTGTTATAATTATTTTAACATAAAATAATAACTAAGCTGTTAGCAAAGATGTGTGTCCTTTAATAAAATAATTTTATTTACTGAACTTATGCTTACCTAAGAGATAAGTACATCAATCATCATCAATCACTAACTGATATCTACAGTTTTGTTTTTAAAGTGATTGTTAATAATGTTTTAATAAAAGTAAGCATGGACATGGAGGGTAGGTTACTTGTTTATTATTTACCTTTATGTTTTAGTGATCATTGAATAGAATTGGGTGTAGATCTGAAAATAAAACAAACATTATTCGGCTGAATGTTGCGTTGTAATACAACAACATACATGTAAACATGTATTTGGTTGGCACTTACGCCTATTTGTGTTAACAATGAAAATGTCTTATGTAACAAGTTGGAGAGCATACCAATTATGAATTTCTTATTATATTGCAACTAAAGTTGATTTCTGTCGTCTGTCACATACATTATCGTATCACGATTATACATAAAAGTACCTACCATACCTAATGACCGGAGTGAGCCATGTTGAAAATTGACAACATGTTAGTTCATCAAATTATTTCCTCAAAATAAGATTCACAAGTTATTCAGAAACCTAGACACCTCTATAATTGTTTTATATTTCATACGGATTGGCCAAAATTTTGTATACAATACGCATTTTCTGCGTATAGGCCGAGTGTAAAAACAACGTATTTACCTTAAACATTGTGCCAAGTGGAACAAATATTTTACAAACTATTACAAATGCACTAAATAAAGATTATTCTACTTGTTTATCACCACAATTTAAGTATTATCTACACTTTTATGTCTCAAAAATCCATAACAGAAACAATCCAACAGCACCAGCTGCGACCTGTCACAATTGAGGAAACGAATACAGATAAACAATTATCAACCAGTAAGGATTGTGATGCTCGTAATTACTACTGATATTTAATATTTCTGAAAACTAAGAATATGTTGCTCATATCTTCTTCATTCTGTTTGTTTTCAAGTTTTATAAATAAGTCGACGTTATAGTAAAAAAAAATGATTCCTAGATGCAAACACTAAATCACTACCCGTCCTCTTGTATTCTGTATTATTATTTTAAATACCAACCCGTCACACAAACGAAATGTTCACGTCTTTACCACCGGATTTTCTGTTATAGGGGAAAGTCGGCGGACATTTCAATTTATAATAAACTAAACGCGTTGCGTAGTTAAAGCGTTAGTGTAGATGTGGGGGGGCTCTAGAGTTGAAACAAATGCAGTTCAGATGATAATTTATGATTGATATATGTTACAATTCTTGTACAGACGCCACCACATCAAGCTATCTCAAACCATCAAATTTTCCCAATTGAACTTGATTGTTGTGATTTTGGAATAAAGTTGAAATTCTAACAAAGAAATTTGACAGATTGGGGTAGCTTGATGTGCTGGCCTTTGCTGTACAATGTAAGAGTTGTGTTTAATAATATTGTATGATAACGATTTGTTACCCCCGGTCACGAAAATATCCGGTACCCCTGGACAAGGTTTTACGTTTTGAATATTGTTTTAATAAACTACAATAATAACTATTGTTAGTTTGCTTATGTATAGAAAGTGTCTTCAAATGTTGTTACTATTGTTCGAGAAAGACTTGAAACATACCAAAATTGAAGGGGAGAATACGTGAAATAGGAAAATGGGAAGAAGATCTAGAAAAAGAGACTGAATTCAGATAAATTTGAAAAAGACTGGTTTCAGTTCAAAGAATGGAGATTGTGTATAATATGTAGATGCTTTGTAGGTTTGTGTTGTTTGTAAGGCCACTGTTGAGCCACCCGCCGTTTCTTGTGAAAACAAAAAATAAGACCAATTTGTTATCATGCCTATATTTCGTTCGATTACTGATGTTTAATTAATATTATTAAATAAGTTCCTAACTTTATTTAAAGTATAACATAAATACAGAAACGTTCGTCTGTTTTTTATTTGGATTTCAATCAAGTGTGTGGGGTTGCCCCACCCCATCTTCCCCTAAATAATGTTACCTCCGTTATGCTACGTCTACATTGTGGCGATACCGCGAACCACACTTCGCGCGCTCTGTCGTACGAGACAAGACAATATACATCGAGCGGTGTGCGAGAGAGAGCGCGCGAAGTGTAGTTCGCTATATAGCGACAATGTAGCTGTAGCATTAGACGTTCAGATTATAAAAAAAATAAAATTCATTTGTAGGGTAGTTCATGAAAAACGTTCGACGACGACGTGGATGACATTTATTCGTAAAATTGTTTCCATAAGCCAAGTTCACCGTCAATTATATCTAATGATTACGTACGGGGTAGGTATGATACCGTAAAGTTTGTTGTTTATAATTGCCAACCGCAGGGCTAGATAGGTAGGTACTCGTACTCACCCTGTTAAGTGACCTTGAGAATAAAAACAGGTTCATTCCCGTTAATAAATACATACCTACTTAGGTTATGATACCTATGTAATTGAAACAGTATATGTACCTACCTACTTTTAAGGGATCAAATCTATTCCAATCTGCGAATATCATCTTTTGATCGGACCTTGATTGGTTAAACTAAATCGTGGTTGAATCAGTATTCAGTGAGTTCGATGATAGGTGCGAGCCTAGTTTAACTGGTCGGGTGAAACAGGTCACGTTAATCAATCCAATTGCAGTAAGGATTACGGTGCACGGCTACTAGCTACCTGTCGCTAACGTACCTACTGCGTCTGATGTTAACGGTCCTAACCGTTTGCTGAATTGCTGAAAGGACGGATGTTAATCTTGTCTTCTATGAATGACAAAACGATACGGCCGCAGCATTAGACTAAGGATTGGAGATTAGGTCAACTGCGTACTAAGTATGAACCTACTATTTATATATATATCTATAATAATACCTTTTATAAATGTGAAAGGTTGAATGTTGTAGCTGTAGGTTACGCAAACACGCAAAAACGGCTGAACGGATTAGGATTAAATTTGGCACACAGATAGTTTGTAACCTGGAATAACACATAGGATACTTTTTATCCCCATAGTACGGTCACCAAAAGAGATAAGTAAAATTTTATTTGATTATCTAATAGAAAACAAATAGTACATTTATGAAATTTCATTCGAAAACAGGTTCTTGGTTTCTTAGTAAACTTCAACTATATCCGACGACCCTGATGACTTATTTCTTTTGGTACCTGTACGTTCTCGTGGGATAATTTTCGGCTTCCACGCGGGCGAAGCCGCTGGCAAAAGCTAGTATTATAAGAAGCAGTGAGTTAACAATCATGTCTATGCTCATAAACTCAAACCTTATCCATGTTTGAGTGTGCTATGCCTTCAGAAACTCGAAGTCAATGCATTTCATAATAAACCATTTACATGCAGACTTTTAAAATTGTAAAGATATTGGTCTGTCAGAGAATTGAATAAAATAAATAGATAAACGTTTATACCTATAATAGTGCTGATCTTTGATGTCTCGTACAGTAGGTAGGTACCTAGATTTGTCGAGTATTAATTGATGAATAAGTGTGTACCCCTCGTAACATGCTATACATGGTGGCTCATTAATTTTAGTAAGTAACCTGTTAAAATTTAAAGAACTAAGAAAGTAAGGATATTATGAGCCTCTCTGTTGAGCGGACAGATCAAATAGCCTGTATAGAATTGGAGCAGTTTGTTGTACAGTCGCTAGCACGTCAAGCTAAACCCTTTAAATAACTATAACTACGACGCGACATGGAGTGTTAGAAAGAAAGTATCTTGCCGTGATTGGTGGAGTTTTCAACGTTTCTAAAATTGCCCAATTGCTGCACATACCAATATTTGGGAGCCAATTATCATGTTTTACTAGGAATAAGCCACGCCCCTGCGCATACGTCACCGGTCTCGAGTTTCACTCATCACTTCGTTCATTTATCCTTTACGTCAGGTCGTCAGGCATTAAAAATTCGTGGAGTCGTCCTGTGTCGTGTTGTGCGTGGTAATACTAACTCTAATATATTATTATGGCGATTAGTGCCTCAGTTGACGCAAGTTGAAAGAGAGTGGATCATAGCGCTTCGATTGAGTGGATGCTGAGTGACAGAGAGTTGTCGGCAGACGCCGCTGGCCATAACGGTGAGTAATATTTTTTAGTTAAAATAAACAAATGTGTCAATGGTGTTTTTCTATAGAATATTCGAAATAAGTTAACAGAAGCGTTAAGTAGGTAGGTATCGTCTTTGTGTTCTTTCATAATGAGTTTCTGATATTGTTGGTGAGCGCTGTTCCAAATAGAATAACCGTGAAAGCGTTAGAGAGTTATACTTAAGTAAACGATGAACTACTGTTTTTGATTCCACTAAGTCAACTATTCTAAAAAAAAGTGAATCCAGTAGGTATTGGATTTTAAAGTAAATATTTACCTACGCAATCACGGACTTTCTTTTTGTCAAGAAACATTGCTGGGTCAAGCGTATTCTAGTGGAAGAACACGCGGTGCCAAGTTTAGTTACAATCTAGATAACACGAAACCGGATTGGGTGTAACCCTGTTGTGGTAGCGATGTTTGTGTGTAAATAAATAATTTAATAATTATAAGTTAGCTATTATTGTAGGGGCTTGTGACTAACTAATAACAGCCAGACGGGTCGATCGATCGGGTTAAGTTACGCTTGACGCGGTTGGTCCGTGGAGAGATGACCATCGTCACATAACACCCTTCCATGCCTCGGAAACCACGTTAAGCCGTTAGTCCCGGCTGTTATTTGTGCATCTTTGACAGTCCATTTAAGGATCGTCAGAAGCCCGAAAGTCTGACAACCAGTCTTACAAAGGGGTATTGTATTTACCAGTAACTGGGTTGTGGAAGTCAGATAGGTAGTCGCTCTATGTAAAATACTGGTATTCAGCTGCATCCGGTTAGACTGGAAGCCGACCCTAACATAGTTGGGAAAAGGCTAGGTAGATTATATTATTGTTGGGAATGATATATAAGTTTTAATTCATGTTTGCCCATAGTAATAAATTGAGCAAATAAACTATAGCTATTTGTTTCGTTCCAGAAAAAAACTGCTTGCTTCTGGCTTCAGCGGTGGCAAGAAAGCTGAACCCTAGAAGCATACCACTACCAACGCGCGAGAAACACGAGACGTCTATGGTCAGCAGACGATGCGGCTATGGTCACTGCTGATTCTTTTTTGAGCACACGAGTAATCTCAATTTCGTACAGCGTGAGTCACCTTAACTTATTCATCATTTACATTAAACATGGTTTTCTTATGAAGTGAATAACAAAATTGATTAAAACAGCGAATGCCTACTACCTATTATACATGTAGTTGTAACTTATAAGGGCGCTCGGCGCTCACTCAAACCGGTTTTATGCGCGCCACACGGAAATACTCAGTAAAAATATTACTATTAGATAAATATTAGGCTTAGAACCCGCTTCAACAAAGGTGGAAGTTTTCAGTACGACAGATTATTTATTGTATTTTGAAGAATAATATTTTTAACCGTCCCATACCCATTTAATTAAGTTGGCCCGTCCCGTACCTACAGTTTGTCATAATAAATAATCTTATGTAAGTATTGAAATTGACAACATTTTCTTTGTTTCTAGATTTCAATGAACATCGTCAGAAGGCGCCTGAAAGAAATGGCGCCACCCTGCCAAGAAGATTTTAATGACCCAGGGAGGCACACTGTGCCGGACACTGAGTGCACGGTGTATAGTGTCGTAGCCTTAGCTCTAGATGTCGAACTCCGATTCGAGGGCACTAGTAAATAATGCACTTTATTCACCCGGGTTTCCGGAGGAACCAATCCTATAATAATAATAATAATAATAATTAAACCAACTCTATCATGTCTGCCTCTCAAAATGGATGTCGGTACGGGTCCCGCGGTACTAAGGAGCTGCTTCTCATTGATATGGCCATTAGCCAACAGGTTCGTCGTTCCCGAAAGGATCTTTCGACATGTTGGATAGACTATAAGAAGGCTTATGACTCGGTGCCACATACATGGCTCAGGAGGGTGCTGGAATTATATAAAGTAGATGCAACTCTGCGCACCTTCCTGATGTCATGTATGGGGCAATGGAGGACGGTCCTTCGCTATCCAGGATGTCGAAATATCCAGAGGAATAGCGAACCGATAAGGATCGAGCGAGGCATATTTCAGGGCGATAGTTTGAGTCCGCTTTGGTTCTGCCTAGCCCTGAATCCTCTTAGCACTTTGCTGGAGGATTCAGGTATAGGCTATCGATTGAGAAGAGGTGGTCAGGTTATATCTCACCTCCTATACATGGATGACCTAAAGCTCTTTGCCCCCAACAATTTGCAACTGATGGAGCTACTGAAAGTAACTGAAACTTTCAGTAACGCCATCAGGATGGAATTTGGTGTGGACAAATGTGCGGTCATGCATGTAAAGCGAGGGGAGATTGTGGAATCCGTGGGAACCCAGCTCTCGGATTCCATACACCTAAGATCCCTCTCCTCAAACGAAACATACAAGTATTTGGGTATGTCGGAAGCGTTAGGCATCAACACTGCTGACATGAAACAATCGTTGAGGGAGCGCTTCTTTTGCCGCCTGAATAAAGTTTTAAATAGTCTTTTATCGGGTGGAAACAAGGTGCGCGCCTTCAACGGTTGGGTCATGCCGGTTTTGATGTACTCTTTCGGCATACTCAAATGGACTCAGACGGAACTTGACGCCCTGGATAGGAGGGTCCGCACACTGCTCACCGCAAATCGGATGCATCATCCGCGGTCATCGGTGATGAGACTGTATATCCCGCGAAAATGTGGAGGTCGAGGTTTCTTAAACGTTAAGAGCCTCCACAATCGCGAGATATGCAGTCTCAGGGAATATTTTCTAGAAGCCGACGTGGGGTTGCACCGAGATGTGGTCTCAGTGGACAAGGGCCTCACCCCGCTCTCCTTGGGTAACGAGAACTGGCGCAAACCTAAAGTATTAGCTACTAATGACCGCAGGGAGGTATGGCAGAGCAAAGACCTTCACGGGCGCTTTTACCGGGTCCTACATGGACCTGATGTAGACCTCTTAGCGTCCGTATCCTGGTTACGATTCGGTGATCTCTTTGGAGAAACCGAAGGTTTTGTCTTTGCAATTATGGACGAAGTTATGCTGACGAACAACTACCGGAAATATATTGTGAAGGATGGAACGGTTGACATCTGTCGGGCATGCCACCGTCCGGGGGAATCAATCCGACACATTATTTCTGGCTGTTCTAGTCTGGCTAACGGAGACTACTTGCATAGGCACAACCTTGTAGCCAGGATTATCCACCAGCAACTTGCTCTGAAATACAGTCTTGTGGACTCGGAAGTACCGTACTATAGGTATGTGCCCGACCCAGTTCTCGAAAATGGCACTATCACATTGTATTGGGATCGATCTATCATCACTGACCGGACTATTGTTGCCAATAAGCCGGACATCGTGGTGATAGATCGATTAGAGCGTCGCACAATGATTATTGATATAGCAGTCCCACATGACGAGAACCTCGTGAAAGCTGAAAAAGATAAGCAGATCAAGTATCTTGACCTGTCACGCGAGGTTGTTGACATGTGGGATGTGGATACAGCAGTCATTGTGCCGATAGTCGTGACGGCCAATGGCATTATAGCCAAGAGCCTCGACCAACACCTCAAGAGGCTCTCGTTAGGCAGCTGGATCAAGGGTTTGATCCAGAAAGCAGTATTACTGGACACGGCGCGTATAGTAAGGAGGTTCCTCTCTCAGCAGCCCTGACCACCGGTAGCTTGGACCCTGTTCCCGATACCGGTGGGCTACTATTTTTTATATTTTTAAATGTTTTTATGTATTTTTTTATATTCGAATATTTAAAAATATAATCTGTATGTACTGATCAACGAAATAAAGGAGATAATAATAATCATAATAATCATTTTATTATCAGGCAACTAAGGCCCATACATAAAATACACAAAATAATCTTAAACAATAATGACATACTAATACATATTAAAAACCAGCTTAAAACTATAACTAAACACGTAAAGTTGACGGCGTCGTGTTTCGCTGCGAGGTGTCACGTAACCGTCCTCGGAAACGACGATATACGACACCTTTCGGCCAAAAGTCCTCTTTCAAGCAGTACTGTAGATGGTGGGTTGGAATTCGTACCACGAATGACTTAAAGTTGATGTCGTGGCGCGACTCCAACCTTTCGACCCTCAGTGTCCAGTTGGTCTTCACTTTCATGTACTGCACGACTTCCTCAATCTTCGTGGAATGATGCAGACGCGAAATGTACAGCTGCGTCGTAGGCACAGCAGGGCGCAGCAGCATGCTGGGTCCACTCGGTGCGGTACCGCACAAGTTACGAGAGCAGGGCTTCTTCTTCTTCTTTTCTACCTTCGTAAAACCCTCCTCATCAACGATGGCAGTTCTTGGCAAGGAGCTACAGACCGCAGTCAGGGCAGGTTGAGTACCCTTTTCCAGTTTGTCCCTTTTTCCGGTTTCTTCCTTTAATCCTATGTGTTAATGCGGTCATGGTCTATTTAAGTGCCAAGTTTCACTGAAATCTGTTTATCCATTAGCGTGGCAAACATCTATCCATCCATTCTCACAAACTTTCACAATAAATACATAGTAGCACAGTTTTACAATCCATAAGTAGTAATTTAATATTGTAATTATTATATTTATCAAAATAAAGGTATTATGATATATTTCCAACCATTGTTTCTCAAACGCTTATTCTTCCATTGCTCGATTTGGGAAAGACGCCAGACATGTCGTTCGTTGACATCAACCTTTTTTACAGTCCGTTCAACTGATTTTGAACTCTATTGCGTTGGCAGCATGATGAATGGTATCTGCAGAAAAACAGTTGGTATTGTAACCACTTTTTTGCTTTTAATGCTATCCTTAAACCTACGGAATAGAAGTCAGAATCGGTTGAATCGACTGTAAAAAAGGGTTTAGTCCATGTTCAACCCCACAATCTTTACCCCCGGCCATGTTGAACCCCTAAATGCTGTCCATGTTCAACCCCTGGGGGGGTTGAACATGGACTTTTATTTTTGAATGTCTGTAATCCACGTTCAACCCTCAATGGACAGTAAAACACAAAAGATTTTCTCATTTTCCCTATTTTTTTTAACCGACTTCAAAAAAGGAGGAGGTTCTCAATTCGACTGTATATTTTTTTTTAATGTTTTTTACCTCATAACTTTCGACTGGGTGAACCGATTTTGATGATTCTTTTTTTTTATTTGAAAGCTCGTGCTTCCCGCGTGGTCCCATTTCAATTTCGTAGATATCTGATTATGCGTTGCGGAGACAGACAACGGAACTCTTAAAAAAATAACAGCAAATCAACCGCGATAGCTGCTATTACATAAATATGCATTGTTTTGACCCCAAGGATGGTGAAATTTCGAATTAGTGAGGTAGGTACTATAACTAAAAAGTGAAAAATAAAAACTTTTTCCAAAAAAACAACCGACTTCCGAAAAAACACTATAAAGTGAAAAATGACTTTAATTTCGGAAGGCGGTGACAAAAAATTTAAATACATATCCAAAGTCATCGCCTTCCGAAATTAAAGTTATTTTTCACTTTATAGTGTTTTTTCGGAAGTCGGTTGTTTTTTTTTTTTGGAAAAAGTTTTATCTATTAGCTGTTTGCCCTATATTTCTGCAGTTACTTTGAAATTCAAATGAGTTTATTCTACCTCTTTAATAGTTGGCCAGTCGTTACGATTGCATTACTTTATTAATAGTTATAATTAAACAAAAAGGATTGAAGTGACTTTGACAGTGACACTTATTGTATTTCTGAAAATGGCTGAGATTCCGTCTACGAGTAGCGGTTTATTTAATTTTGATTTCGTGACTTCTAAGCGTGGAGGACGTGATGCAAGTTTCGGCCCTTGATAGAGCTATCCCACCTACATTGCCATTCGGATAAAAGTTCTTCCCAGACGTCCGTCTGCGGTTCAAATAATCTAGAGATCATAACACGGTCATTTTGTATTAAAAAGTTTGCGTCCATGGTCTCTCGTTTGGAATACTACATTGTAGCACATCGCTGCACCTCAAGATCGACTGGAAGTATTCCGGTAGGACTTAAGTACTAAGTGTCCTATACGCTTTACCGCCCCTATAGTAGCCGTATCGACCCAGACAGGTTTAAAGTCAAAAATGATAAACGCCAAGTAGCTCATCATGATCACTGTTAACCAAAAAGCCATGTTTTCTTTTTTTACCCTATGAAATATCAATTGTAAAGAAAATAAATACACTTCTGCTCTCAGTAATACTTTAGTGTCATTATTAGTTACCTAACAACAATGGGTTGAATATGGACAAAGAAAGGATGACCAATGTATTGAAATCCATGTTCAACCCCCCAGGGGTTGAACATGGAAACATTTAGGGGTTCAACATGGTCGGGGGTAAAGATTGTGGTGGTTGAACATGGACTAAACCTAAAAAAGATTTGTTTGAATGTCTAATCTCATTTTAAATGGAGTAGGTATAGGTAACGTTTTACATTTGTTTCGCGCTAGCATTTAATATTGCTTGGCAGTCATTATAGACTGTTTATTTCATCTATTACAAATCAATTAAAGTATAAGCTTGTAAAAAAAAATATTATCAACTTGTTTTGAATCTATTGTATACCTACTCGTATAGTTTGGTTTTATAAATTTTTTTGTAAGTATATTTTAATTTAGAGTTGGTGTAGGATTTGTTTTTAAGTTTTAAATTATATTAATGTTTAAAAATAAAAAGATTAAGATTGTTATTCCTCATTTTATTTTTATACTTTTCCCGCGGTTTCACACGCGTTCCCGTAAGAACCTATCCTTTGTCGTTTTCTGATAGGTAGGTTATATCACCGAGAGGAGGCCTGTGTCTCAGCAGTGGGAACATTAAAGGCTGATTATGATGATTGGTAGGTATGCAAAATTCCATGATGATCGGTTGTGTAGTTAAGGCGCCAGAAGCAGGAGGTTAGCTCTAGCTACCGCTGTATCTATTATACGGGACCCCGACGGTATATTCATTTACTTAAAAAAACGTCACCGTCCTTTTTGCAAAAGACCCCGCCAAGATATTTTTATAATACGGGGCCCAATAACGGCTAGCTACGTCACTGCGTAAAAACTGAAAGCGTAACAAATAAACACTCACTTTCGCATTTGAAAATTCTTAAAACTGGAAATCGTATCTTATTCCTTGCGCAATAAGTTTGAACTTGCATGTAAAAGCAAACTTCGGTAGGTATAGGTAATTCCGTTAAGTTAACTAAGTTCAACCTTATTATTTTGGTGGTAAGATCGTGTCACGAACTAAACGTTAATTTCAAACACAGCGGACTGACAAGAGGCTTTTTGTAGGTATAATTGATTCAAACTTAACACAAGTATTATATTATCTGTGGTGATGGGGTAGGTTCTTTAGGATCTACATTTTTTCGAAATTCCAAGCCGATTGTGTCATGGGTTTTCAGCATTCAATTTCGTAAAAAATACTTAGAATTGAAGAGCTAGGAATGCACGAAAACAGGTGACCCCCAGCAGCGCCAGCCCACCAGTAAGTAGGTAACAAAACCCGGAAAAGATAATTAAAAACTGCGTGAAATAAAATAAAAAAAGTCTCACATCAGATTACCTACCTGTCTACTTAACATTATTCATCGAGAGCGTGAAATTTCGCTACCTACCTATTTCAATATTATGAGTAAGTAACACCTATATACTTACCTACAGGTATTTCCAACAAATATGTAAAAATGAAGAAATTAAATAAAAAAACATGATTATAAACTTTCATAGCTAGATAGTTTAGGCATTGAGCCGGCCGTGCGCGGGCCGCTTCTTTTTATTTTACCATGCCATTAGTTAGATTCTATTCAAGTCAACCGCTACGCTAAATTTTCTTATCGCATAGTATCTTATTCTACACCACGATGCGCATACGCACACACCCTCACGTACGCAATGCAGCACAAAGCGTACAAGTAAGAACGGAGAAAAAGCTATATATCTCTTTCACACGATTCTCGCTGTTGTTGCTCATAACGCGTTCAAGGCCAAAGTGGGGTAACTTGATGTGCTGGCGACTGTACTAAGAGTGTACAGACCATGTTCAGGATTGTATGACTGGTTTGAAAAGGTAATGGAAGAAGTATTATATAAGATTTGTAACTCGAACAAGTCCATTATTGTTTGCGGTGATTTTAATGTTAATTTATTAGATAACTCAGGTTATTGTAGTAAATAATAAGTTTATATCAGTCCTACAATCTTGTAAACCTATTTATGGAGCCCACAAGAATAACCCCTAGTAGTGCCACATGCCTAGATAATATTTATACAGATGTTATACCGAGCCACAAAGAAATTATTAATTTACTAGATCCTGATCATTGCGGGCAACGGATTACCATTCAAGATCAAAATAACAAAATGGGTAAAAAGGATATCATTGTTAACCCTAAAACTGCATTTGGCCTAGAAGCATTTAAAGTTAAACTCGTTAATAAATTACCAAATTTGTCTACAAATGCTGATCCTAATCATCTTTAGGATGATTTTTTAAAGATATATTGTAAACAATTTAATTCCACTTTTATTCCCAAGACTATCTCGATGAATAGTAACATCTCTTTCAGTGATTGGGCTACCATCGGTATTCATAAAAGTAGAACACGTCTTTATGAGCGGTACAATGCAAGGACTTATGTAAACACTGCTGAATTTCAATTATATGTTAAAAATTATTCTAAATAATTTAAAAAAGTTTGTTGGATGGCCAAGTCGCGTTATTTGAGTTCAAAGATAAAAAATAGTAGTAATGTAATTAAAAAGACTTGGAATATTATTAATAGTGAAACGGGAAGGTCTAGTATCTAACTACAGCCTAACTACAGCCTGCTACTACTGACTACAGCCTGTCTATCAATGACAACATAATAACATCAGACTCGCAAGTCGCCGCGGCTTTTGAAAATCTCTTGGATCCATAGTATCAATGTGAGTCCCACAGGGCTCAATTCTTGGTCCTTTCTATTTATATTAATGACTTGCCTTACCTCATAAAGGATAATCATGATATAGTGTTGTTTGCGGATGATACCTACTTCACTTTTGTTTAAACTTAAATGTCAGCAGCTAGTTAGTGACGATGTAAATAGCGCAATCTCGAAAGTAGTTCACTGGTTCAATGTTAATAATTTACTTCTTAATGAAATAAAAAATCAAATGTATTAAGTTTACGCTACCTCGCGTTATGCAGGTGAAAACTAATGTGTTGATAAACGGCGAAGAATTATGCCAAGCTTCAGTGGGGCCCACATAGATAAATTGTCGAAAAAGCTAAGCTCTGCAGCATACGCTGTTAGAAAATTCGTTATTTAACTGACATAGAGACAGCCCGTTTAGTGTATTTTAGCTATTTTCATAGTGTAATGTCGTATGGTATTCTGTTGTGGGTAAATTTCGCCGACATTCATACTATCTTTGTCTTGCAGAAAAGAGCTGTTCGATCAAAGTCCGAGACACTCTCTCAGAGAAAAATTTAAGGTAATGTACCTAATGACTGTGCCTTCACAGTATATTTTTGAATATCTTTTATATGCCCATAAAAATACGAAATTGTTTAAAAAATACAGTGATATCCATAGTATAAATACTAGGAAGAAACACAAATTTGTTGTACCATCAAAAAGGCTCAAGAAAATAGGTGGGTCATTAAGATGTCAATGTATTCGCTTTTTTATTAAACTTCCAAGCCATGTTCAAGATCTAAGTCTCAATATCAATTTAAATCAGTCATTAAACGTAAGTTGTGCCTGAAAGCCTTTTATACCCTTAAAGATTATATTGACGACAAAAAAGCTTGGGATTGAGCTGCTCCAATTTTTGCATAGGTACTGAATGTTGTTTTTTGTTTTTGCAAACTTATACTCTTCCAGATTTGATGATTATTATACTTATATTTGACATCATGTTTCATCATGTTTTTTTGTTGTTGTTGTTGGTTTTCATCTCTTTCTCAGTTAAGTTTTAATGTTAATCTGGCAGTTTGAGTACTTTTTGCGGCCTACCAAGATGTCCTTTCTTTGGTATTGTTCGTCGAATCGTTGCGCTCCATATGTTCTAAGTTGAGCAGCATGATTATTGACAAATGCGTGCACTGACAGGCTGAGGTGTAGGTAACTAGGTTAGGGCAGGCAGGGTCGTACCCTGCCTGCCCTGAGCGCCTATCGAAGAGGGGCGCAAAAAGTCGCAAATTATAAAAAAAAGAAATATTAAACATAAATAAACCATTTCATACTTTTACGTATATCTAAGAAATCTAAAGAGCTACTTGAATATATTGTGCAATATGGGGATGAAAGCGTATTTCCAAATCTGCCTATTTCTATTTAAATTCAATTAAAATTTCAGCATTGCAAGCAATTTTTTAGCAAGTTGAAATTAATACCTTGACTAAGAAAAGTTATGCGACCTAGCTTTGCTCAGTGTAGACCGAGCAGATAATTAACGAAGGGGCGCAAATGTGGTGCGTGCCCTAGGCACCATTTTCTATTGGTACGCCTCTGCTGACAGGACAGGTCCACTCAATCTGTGTGGTTCTTTCCTCAAAAGACCATTTCAGATACCAATCCACATGGTCTTCACATGATCTGACCAAGATTATGTCTGGACTTTAAAAGAGACTCTGACCTCTGAGTTTGTTTCGGCCTTTCTTCTCAGAGTAGTCAGATAGGCAACGCAAACCTCATCTAGTTTTAAAAATATGATTGACGTGTAAAAAAGTTTGTACAAACCTACTTACAGAAATAAAATCATTTATCATTTAACATAATTTGCATGTACCTACCTACTGAGTAGGTACTGAACCACCGGCACATTTACTTCATCTCTTTTCTCTAAAACGGACACCACCACGCTACAATAATCGCTCTACAATAATTATTGTTAATGGAAATAGTAGGTAACTGTTTGTAAAGCAGTCCAAGTCACCCGATTGCGGGCGTGTCCCTTCGTCGTTCCTTCAGCTTTAATTAGATCTGAAACAGGTGACGTAAACCGTCACAGGTACTTTGTATATAATTCCGTCGCCGTCTGCTGGGGGAGTGACGCTCGCTAATGCAACCAGCCCGTTGTCGCCGTCCTGCCCTGCCGCTCTCCACGGCGGAACGATTTGAATTAATTTTGGCACGTACTCACTACCGAAATTTTAGGTAATAGTTGAAGCTGCATCGAGAAGCTTTTACTAAAAAGTACTGTAATAACAAACCGATCAAACGATTCCCTACACGAGGCGCCTAAACGTGTTGACGTCAGGTCTCGGCTGTGATTGCGAACATAACCATCTCACAAACCCACGCTTTGTAAAATTACACATCACATTTACATAAATAGTAATGAGATTACATTGGGTTACGCGAGGCAGGGTAGAAAATTACTCTTTCATTCCCACATCATATGCGTATAAATCTCTATCTCTACGTATGTACATAATGTAGCAAAACGACGAGGTAACGAGATTTTTCACAAAATTTGATTCCCCGCAATTTTGCGCGCGTAATGGATTATTTTTTCAGAGAAGATGCGATGCGTTACTGTGATTTAATATCAATCCTATAAGAATTTCAATAATTAACTTCATTTTAATAATTAACATCTTTTAGGTAATAACCAACACGTTCTCCCCACTGCTTCGTAACACATAACACAGTTTTGTTAGAAGATCAAAATATAAGTTGAATTCACCGAAATATTTTTTTTATTTCTCAACCGCACCAAGGTTTTGATATGGGTATGATTGAGAGCGATCGAGCGGGAAATGGCATCTCCGATCCACTCTGGCAATATAAGTACTTAGAAATAAGCGTAGATAAGTACCAATACCTACCTGAACATGGAATTCTACACAGTTTGTAGTTGTACAGGAGTTATATGAGATTATTTGATGGAAAGCTGTAGGTACCTTCTGCTAGAAAAATATAGCTGAAAGTGTGAACAATTTGACTTTAAAATAGCTAATTAAATAACACGTTTAACAGTCTGCAGAGTTTAACATCATTGCGGTCATTGTACGATTGCGTCGAGCAGTAATAATTTGTATATAAACGATCTTGTCTGCCATTGGTGTTACGAAATATTTTAGTAACTAGCAAATACGTGCTTGATTTCTAGACACTTTTGATGTGTGTAATTGGAAATAGTTGTCCTAGGCCTCCTTTTTATGTTAAGTACGTACCTAGTTCAGATCTAGATATGCTCTAGGTACATACCAACCTACAATACAACCACTGCTTACGCGAAGTCACAAATCGTAGTACTAGCAATACAAAAATAGCTTTTACTTAGTTTGAACGAAGCTGAGCATCGCTGCTGTCCAATTAGGTAGCAGATGTAGCTTCCGATTTGCTCGATTTAGACTTAGCCTTCTTACTTCTCAACCTCCACTTCCGGCTTGTTCCAGAATCAAATATTCATTCAATACTAAAATAGCATGTTGGAGAAGTAGGGTATATCGGGAAATATGCTTTGGTTTTGAAAGCGGCGCAGCTCTCAAATATTTTGTTATTGATTGCGCGGCTAACTTTGAAACACTGGGTTATTTACTCGTACAAATAAATATACGTACTTAATTTTTTATTAAAATATTGAGGAAAAGTGTTCAGAAAAAATGTTCAGAAACTTAAGATCAGAATTTTTTGTATGAATTCTATAAAAATATTTTGACCTCATTCAGAAAGTTAATTAGCGTTATTTTTAAATTCCTGTTGTCTTTTAAATGATGGCCATGCGGTTAAAGTCGCTGATTAACATTCGTAGCCAACAATAAACATTGTTCAGATCAAACGACATCGTTCTTTGTGTTTATATTGAAGCTAAAAGGGATGGGGTCTTTAATTTTTGTTCTTTATTGTTCTTTATACTATTTAGTTTAACAGTTTAATTAAATATGTAGATGACAAAGCTGCAAATGTGAATTCTTACTTACGTAGGTCTAACTTACACATAAGTTATAGTTTTCAGGAATAATACTTACTTAAGTAGGTAAGTTTTTAATAGAGTGGTAGAGACGAGTAGGTAGGTTTATGTCTAAAATCTAGTGGTCGTTCAGTAGACAGGCTGTGACTACAATGCAAGGTATACCTACATGCAAAACTTACAAAGGCGGATCAAGTATCTTGTAACAATACACAAAAACGTCATGTGTGCAGGTGCAGTGTTCCAGTGGAGTTTCAAAGTAAGAACAGTTTTTGTCATTCACATTAAAATTGCAACATTTATAACTGGCGTACGTCTTGCGAGTGCCGAGTTCGTGGAGAGTGATTCCGTCGCGTTTAGTTTCAACTCGGCGAATGTCGGCGGAGGGCCGTCTGAGGGCCGCAGTGCACTAATTGTCAGCCCCGGGTGCCCTGACAGTCGCGTCTTGCGTGGTTATCAGCCTGACGCTCAGCCGCCCCGTAATAACCAGCTATCTGACTATGCTTGCACTCACGGGTAAAGGCAACTGCGAAATAACAGTTTTTGTGGCATTTGAGCACTATTTCTTCAGTACGACGACGTAGAATTGACGTGATTATGCTATCATAAACCTAATCATGTCTAGAATTATCGTTCTTAAATAATATTATGGTGGCGTTTAGGATGCCTTTTTTAAAAAGACATAAAAGAACACAGACAGGCTGAATACGAAAGTAATGGATAGGTGGAAACTTGAACTATTGCCACTCTAAATAAAAATATGTATTTATTTATTAAAACTTTATGCACATGTAAAAAAAAACTATAGAAAGGCGGACTTAATGTCTGATGCATTTACTACCAGTCAATCTTAGGGTGATGCAGATACCAAACATGGCAGGTGCAACATACGGGATAGAAAATATCTAAATATCTTTGCGTTAGTTAATAAATGAGGTAGGAACATATTTAATTCAAGCCTAACAATCATTTACCCCACGTAGGTGGGTAAGTAGTCTTGATACAAACGGGCAACGTGAAATAGAGCCGGCCACGTTATTGGCTAACTAGTAGTCTCTTAGCCAGTTAGTGAGACTTGTAATGGATATTTACAGGTCTCTGCGGAGATATTTAACTTACTGAGGCTTACACGCAAATGCCCTGCAAATGCCTAAGTTTGTGGGGAAATACACATGTACTTACTATGTACTTGAAGTGTAGATATGTAGGTGGGCAAGGGCGCAGGTTATAATAAACAGCCTTTAAAAAACTATTATTGTTTTAGGACTTTGAACTTTGAATTATTGTAAAAAAAATATAATATTTGTGATTTATTGTAAAAGTTCCGTGCAGAAATGAGTATTTTATTTTCTAAAATTTTTTTTTTAAAGTAATTAGATTTGGCTAAAAATGTCTTTTCAGTAACAAAAATCACATCGCGATAAAAATTCAACTGCAGGAAATGAAATGTGAAAAACGCATACTAAGTTTTTATGTATCAATTTATGAAATAAAATATTAAAACTTGGTCATTAAATATTTATTTGGTAAGTATATCAATAAACTATCTATCCGTGTCCTAAATTTCATCCAAATCCGAACAGCTGCTTTTGCGTGATTGAGTAACAAATATCCGAACATACAAACGGACATTTAAAATATTAGTAGGATCTAACCGTTATCATCAATAATAAATTTCGTTAAGTTTAAGTTATGAGTTCTAAGCTTTACATGTCTGTTTCGTAACCTTTTGTGAAATGTGTGTGAATTTTGCGAGAATGGGTCCCGACTGCTACAATTTATCTGCTTATAAGCATCGCCTTAGCAACTGGCGATTCTTAAGTTAAGTGCAATCGGGTATAACGACTTTCTTGTTTTAGGGCTTTTCCATGAATACTCAGAAAAGCAGTCGGGTTTTTTAGTTTTTTTAAATTTATTACGATATCACTTTCACAGTAATTACGAATCTAACGACACCTCGCAAACTAAAATCCATCGAGCCGTTCAGGCTGCAGAGCGTGCCAAACAATTATACATACATACTCTCGAAAAACATAACCCTCCTTCTGGCGCAGTCGGGTAAAAAGAAATAAATAACTTTTATATTCACGAAAAAAAACTTTACTAACCTCAATAGATTTTTCCTGACCAAACGTTTTGTGCCGCAAAACGTACCGCACAGCTGGACTGCGTGACTAACTTCAAAATGGCATTTCATACTTTGACATTTGTACCCGGGGTTGCCTTAACAATCGAATTTGAACGATTTTATGTGTGTTTTAATAGTAAAAAGCGTGTGACTATCCGGACATGTCCGGTAGTCGCGAATTCGTGAGACAAGATTTTATTAATTTATTAAATATTCTTTTTACTAACTGAGATGAAATGCTTACTTTAAATGATAAATTAAATATATAACAATGAAATTAAATTATCGCTAAGTTAGCTGTCGTACAAAAAACTTCAAAAAAATTAAATGCAATGATGCATACTGTCATTGGGACTTCATGATTTTACACATTTCTGAAACATTAATTTAAATAACATTGAAATTGTGTTCTATCAGGAACCAATAGATAAATCAAATCCACAAATTTACAAAAATACCTTCAGTCACATACGCTTTTTCTTAAAAAAAATGTTTCTAAATATTTTTTTCATCATTTTGTTGTCATGCTACAACCGAAAAGCAACCTGCGCCATTTAAAATGAAAATGCCCAGGTACCTAACATAGAGCTTGTAAATGTTCACATAACATCATTCTGCTATAAGCCACATTGTACCTAAGATGCGTCGTCGTTTTAAAGGCAAAAGTTTTTTAGGCAGAAGAAGCACGGATTAGAGTCTGAATCGATACTTTACAATGTAAACTGTAAAGTCAAGTCAAGCCAAACATTATTTAAACTTTACATATATTATCTAGTTCATATTTGGCTCGTTTATTGATCAAAATTTAATTATTCTCAATAGATTGTGCATCGATTGTGTGAATAACTGAGCATTTTTAAAATTAATTCTTCGTTAAAACTTATTTTTCTTGTTATAGTTACCTACGTTTAAATAAATCGCGTAAAAGTTTCGTTAAGATAAATGTCACCCTCGCGATCTCGCCGAAGCTTAATAAGAATCATTTATCAGGAAGTTAAATCACGAAGTTTCGTCGTTTCTCGTATTTTATTTGATAAAATAACAAATTACAGAATTGTTTGTGGCAGTAGCCAAACAAACTGTCGTGTAGGTGTTGCAACAAAATGATTTGAACTTCCGTTTATTTCTTAAGTGACAAAGATTAAAGTTACATTTCACAATAAGAATTAATCATACTTAATTAGGTTCATTTACATTAAATATTTCTCACGTCCGCGTCCCTTTGAAGTAAACTCAATTAAAATTGTTAAGTGAGTTTTTCACGCCAGAAAGCCTTACCATGTGAAATAGTTTTGATTTACACAAATAAATGAACGTCGGTTCGTTCAGCTCCGGTAGTAGCAAAATATTAATTGAGGCATGAGATCTCCCGTGAATTTGTTTCTCGTTTTGCTGGTGCGGTAGGTACGGGTCCCCCTTTGCGCCCGCGTCACGTAAGCTGATTCCTTTCATTTCTAAATTCCACGGCTGTCTACCAAAACAAAATAAAATGAACGGGAACGAAGGCACGATGTGTAATAGCTGTAGATTCTTCGTACATAAATACAGCTACATCTACGCCAAATCCTATTAATTTTAGGAACAGGTAAAACGTTTGTTGAACACGTTCTAAAGGGCGGTCCTCCTATGCAATTTTCTATCAAATTATTCCAATCCCACAAGAATGTTAGTTTATCAAGTCTATATTCTATGAAAACGGTGCCTACACATTCATAGCAGCACAGTTTTTATATTCATCGCTCGGATTTCACAAGAGGCTTTCACTGGATTGAGCTATGAAAAAGAATATGAAAATGTTTATGTAGTTTATTTCGTTACGATTCTATAACGTATTTCAAAAGATTTATTCGTCCTAGTCTCTTTGTACTATTTATGTGGTGTGTTTTATAATATTCCGTTACAGCTGAACTTCATCAATAGAAGGGACGTACTTTTTAGTTTTATGCCAAGAAAATAATTCAATTCATTTTATTCAGTTCTTGTTCACCCAGACATAGATGAATAATTCTGAGCACTATATTGTTGGGTTATGTGTTTGCTGGATGTATGTGTATAATCAATTGGAGTACTCTGTTTGTCGTTGCTGAGTATCCAACACATCAATCTTGGCTTAATACTTTCACTGGATAAACGGATTGGAGCCGTAGTTAAGGCGCACATTGGCGACCGTCCCATCGTCTATTTACGGCCTAGCATGCTTTTGCAGACATTTTTTAACCGATGAATTGGCCTCATATTATTGAAATAATCGTGGTAACTTTGATATTCATTTTGACCGGTATGTATTTATGTCATGTATTTATGCCTGTATGAAAACCTGTTCCCTCATAAATACTAAAATACTTATCATTATTTGAGATATCGTTGGAAGAGTCTTAATCGACCGCTGGTTTATAGACTATGTGACCTCACTTTAAATTGACTATTGATACTTTATGTCCTCAAGAGTGCACACTCTTGAGGACATAAAGTAATAACTGAAAAAAAAAAATACAATGATCCCGATGATCAGACTATAATGTTCCCACAGCTGGGACACAGTCCTCTTCTCTTCGTGAGGGAGTGGGCTGTTATCTACCTCGTGGGCCTAATGCAAATTGGTAGATGTCACAAGTCATCGAATATTTTCATTTTTTATTATTTATTTTTTGTTTTCTCACGAAGTTTTTCTTCACCGTTTTGGGAGCAGTGGAGTTGACATTAATTACACAAAGTAAAGCGCCTGCCTGAGTTCGAACCCACTACTTACAGCTCGTAAGTCGGGGTCGAGACCACTGGGCCACCACTGCTCCTGATAATACCAGGCCTAATGATGCCGTATCGGGTACTGAATGTAAGGGCTTATTTAGCGCATTTCAAAATGCACGAAATTATAACCCCAAAATAGTTTAAATAAAAAACAGTGGCACTCCAGGAGTGCCGACTGAAGTGAAAACTTGAACAATTAGGTGCGTTTGTATTTTTTGATTCGTCAGGAAATATTTTATTGTGCAAAAAATATTTTAAATTAAGTGTTTTTTATTCATTATTATAAACTACTACTACAAATTGTCAAATGCCTATGTAACACCCACTCTCATGACAATCAAAGTTGTGGACGAGTACGTTTACCTAGGACAAACTGTCCAGTTACGTAGCTCCAACTTCGAGAAAGAGGTCAATCGTCGAATCCGACTCGACTGGGCAGCGTTCTGGAGGCTTCGCAATATCTTCTCGTCCTAAATAGCGCAGTGTCTCAAGACGAAACGCTTAATAACCAATCACCGTTAGATTATTATTCAGACGTTATATAGCATAACGCATTCCAGGTGGGTTTAAGCTGAAAAACAGCCCCGTCGGTAGCATTTATCTGAATAACCATAATCTGTATTGCTATTATTAAAGCAGTACTAAGCTAGTAGCGTTTGAAACAGCTAATTGCTGAATAAAGTATCACCTTCTGAATAATATCGTTACATAATTCTATTATACAGCTTGATACTGAATAATTGTTTTTATTTTATCTTTATGTTTTACTAATTATTCAGCTGTTGAATAAACAAAAGTAATTATGTTTTTATTAAGCTTTTTTTAGTATAATAGAGAGTTTCAAACTAATTTATTTAAATTAAAGACCATATTTATATTATTATAGCGCCCATAGCTTAATACCAGCTTAAATAAAATATTATTGTACGTATTTATTTTTTGTGTTATGGATCGAAAGTCCTGGAAAAAACGTAAGAGAACCGGTTATATCAAAAGAAAATTGTTAAAAGAATATTTAAATATCAGCAGTAGTAATTGTACAAGTGTTTCTGGTGATCAAAGGATTTTTGAAAATAGTTTAAACAAAACTGAACCCGGTCCCAGCCAGCATGCGTGGTTGCCGTGCAATGAAGAGGGTTCTGTCCCCCAAAAAAGTCAAACAGCATTGCGATGCACGCAAGAATGGCACCTGTACAAGTAAATATAGAAGAAGAACAATGTACCGAACACATGAAAAATTTGAAATTTCGAGAAAAATATAGAAAATGGGCTGTCGAAAAAAACTTTTTTTTTTTTTAAACGTCACACAAGTAGCACTAAAGTGGGCACGCCACGATTGCGGCGGTAAGTCCCCTCTTTGAGGAGTGGCTTGAGAGGCGGCATGGCGTCCTCACCTTCCGCCTGACACAGGTCCTCACCGGACATGGCTGTTTTGGGAGGTTCCTGTTTCGGATAGGGCGGGAGGAAACGCCCGGGTGTTTCCATTGCGAAGATCGCCCAGAGGACACGGTGGAGCATACGCTGGACCTCTGCCCGGCTTGGGCGGAGCACCACCGTGTCCTCGTGGAGCTGATCGGCGGCGGCGATCTCTCGCGTCCGACCCTGGTCCAGGCCATGGAACGGAGCGAGAGTGCATGGCTAGCAGTCGCCTCCTTCAGCGAAGCAGTTATGCTCGCAAAGAGGGAGGCGGCGCACGTGAGGGAGATGCAGTACATGCGCCCTCACAGCCGTGGCCTTCGCAGGAGACGCCCTGGGCGTCGGGAATCCCAGGCTGATTCCCGGCCACCGTAGGCACGGGCTTGCGGACGGCCAGTAATGGGTAGCTCGCTGTCCGGTAAGGACCAAGCCCGGGGCGACGGCGCGTTGCGTTCCACGCGCGCCTCAAAGAGATATCAGCAGCAACTGACGGGGCCCGCAAGGGCCAATGCCTGCCAGGGGTGCGGGTTGTTCGAAAGAGATACCGTGGCAACTGAGGGAACATGGGTGGGTTTTAGTCAGTAAAAGTCTGACACGCCCAGGAGGGGAATTCTTCAAATAGAATAGAATTTCCAAGCTCAAAAAAAACCATTTTAACAGTGCCAATCAAACAGTAGTGACTTAAGCAGCACATTGGCGGAAATTACATCCATAAACGAGCTATATAAGGCTCTTAAGTAGCTGTACTGTAGCTGTAGCTAACGGATAAGACGATTTCTGAGACTGTATGGGGGGTGATCTCTACACTGTTAAACAGCACAGCTGACTAATGTCTGCATAATGGAGAAAAAACAACAAAATGTATTTTAGCAGAACTTGACAGAACTATTGTCCAGGCTTTGGCTACGTATAATGCTTCTAGCTGGTTAAGAAGACCAAAGCTTGTAAACAGCTGCTTAACGCGATAAAGTCACACCTCTTCTAAGCTTTGAACTGTCTTAGAGAACCTAATTTTACCATTGGCTTTTTTATGGTGTACACTAATTCTATTATAATGCTACCTCAATCTGCTTAATACTAGCTGGTTAAAAGTAATGAAAGACTGCATGAGCAGTAAATTAGTGTAGTGTTACTCCACTTTAATTCCAAAGCATTTAGTGTAAATATTAGCTATTTCACAGCCTCTAGAATTATTGAAGAGTAGGCATAGGTTAGTAGTGCTATAATAACGTCAATTGTGATACCCTCGCAACTCGACACTTAATTACATAGATTTTGTTACCATTGATCATAGTTCCGTGCAATTAATGGAGTCGGTTAGTGACCTTTCTAAAAAAAATATTGTAAGTAGAAATAGTGAAAGTTTTGAATCAAACCAGACATATGAAGATGAGGGAGAAAATATTCATGTGAAAAACATTTTATTCAAAGAAAATATAAAAGAATGGGCAATGAAGAGAAATATTGCTCAAGATGCAGTGAAGGAATTACCAATAATTGTGAATGATGAAAGATATTTTACCAAAAGAGCCGAGAACGATTCTATATACAGCCAGAAAAATTACTATAAAATTAATCGAATCTGGTGGTGAATACTGGCACGATGAACTAATCAATCGGCTAACTATAGTTTTGAATAAGTGGCTAGACATTTAAATAAAGATTAAGAGCATTAGTTTCAACATAAGCATCGATGACTTGCCTTTATATAAAAAGTTCGAAATATGAGTTTTGGCCGATTTTATGTACCTAAATACCTAGTGCCCAACCATTAACATTGGTGTTATAGTGTGGTGTCAGAAAACCGAAGAATCTTGATATTTATCTAGAAGATTTTGTATTAGAAATGAAACAGTTATTGAATGACGGAATCCTTCTGTAAACCACCTAGATTATAACAGTTAATATTAGATGTTTAGGTATGTACGTTTTCATGCCCCCAGCGCCACGTCTTTATAAAAAGACAAATTTTAATATTGTTTGGCCGTTACAAAACAATTAAGTCGTGTCAGTGGCGCTCACTAGTCTTTTAATTTATAGCTGCTGGGTAAGGAATGGTCAATAAAAGTAATGATATACATTTACTGCGTTTTATTTTAATCGTAGACTCCAGATTTGGCTTTGATAATCCTATATGTTAAACTATTAGTTGGTTATTTAAGCAGCATACTGTTTAATGTCTTCATCTGACGTGTCACTATGTTTCAACATGCCACATACTTCTTTTTCTGCTTTGTTATAAGTTGCAATGGATGACCGTTTCACTATGCATTGCATTTTTTGAATATTCTTGTTTTTTCAATTTGGTAGTGACATTTGACCATCCTTTTCCCAAGCACTTGGTATGATTAATAATTTTTCTTTCCCCCTTTCTATTGTCTTCAATATTTTGAACGGTATTTCTATTTTCTGAAAACAAGAATAATTACTTAGCAATAACATTAGCATCTTCACCTACCACGTCACTGGGCACGCCACGATTGCGGCGGTAAGTCCCCTCTTTGAGGAGTGGCTTGCGAGGCGGCATGGCGTCCTCACCTTCCGCCTGACACAGGTCCTCACCGGAAATGGATGTTTCGGGAGGTTCCTGTTTCGGATAGGGCAGGAGAAAACGACCGGGTGTTTCCATTGCGAAGATCGCCCTGAGGACACGGTGGAGCATACGGTGGAGGTCTGCCCGGCTTGGGCGGAGCACCGCCGTGTCCTCGTGGAGGTGATCGGCGGCGGTGATCTCTCGCGTCCGACCGACGAGCGCTTCGCTCTCTGTCTAACTTACGGTATGTCCGTAAGTGAGACGGAGAACGAAGCGCCCGTAACGATGGCCGATACTACGGATTTCGCTTAGGGAGTAGGCCCCCTGGTCCAGGCCATGGTACGGAGCGAGAGTGCATAGCTAGCAGTCGCCTCCTTCAGCGAAGCAGTTATGCTCGCAAAGAGGGAGGCGGCGCACGTGAGGGAGATGCAGTACATGCGCCCTCACAGCCGTGGCCTTCGCAGGAGACGCCCTGGGCGTCGGGAATACCAGGCTGATTCCCGGCTACCGTAGGCACGGGCTTGCGGATGGAGAGTAATGGGTAGCTCGCTGTCCGGTAAGGACCAAGCCCAGGTCGACGGCGCGTTGTGTTCCTCGCGCGCCTCAAAGAGATGCCAGCAGCAACTGATGGGGCCCGCAAGGGCCGATGCCTGCCAGGGGTGCGGGTTGTTCGAAAGAGATACCGCCGCCCCTGGCACACAGGCAACTGAGGGAACACGGGTGGGTTTTAGTCAGTAAAAGTCTGACACGCCCTCCCGCTCCGCCCAGAGCGGGAGAAGTTATTTGATGATTTCCCATCCAAAAAAAAAAAAACCTACCACGTCACTACCTAGGCTAATTGAGTACGAAACGCCTGAAATAGTTTTCTATGACGATTAGAGATCCCTAAGACGCTGTTGTTTACTTCTTACTTCGATGCTTTTACCAGTCGTTAGACTAACTGAAAACCACTGTGAAGCTAGAGTAGAGTTCTCAGCTGATTAATGGACTTAAATATGGCCACTGCAGAAAAGAGAGGTTCAAGAGAATTTAGTTAGAATTATTGCTGGATAACAAATTTATTAATTAATTCATTTTAATGTGAACAAACCGACTACATATGAAAAAACCACTGTTATCTGTTAACTTTTCATGATATTTCAGAGCTATTAAAGTGAAAACGCATTATTTAATTGCTACAAATAGATATGCATGCTCATAAAATGTTTTTTTTTTTTTTGTAAAAATCCATGAATAATTCATACACCCTATTTATTTTGTATAATATGTTTAGTAAAACTGTATTATTTCTATGGCGCGTGTAATGTTTGATAATATCACCTATAAATATTAACAGTAAACTGGCACCCGCAGTACAATTCACCGATAGAGATACAAAAAATTACCTTGAAATATTACATACCTTAAGTTGGAAATTAATTATATTTGCCCACAGATTATAGTTGGAAGTAACACTTGCACTGCACAAAATGTTTTTTGTTGCTATTTCTTTGTAGATCTTACAATCGCCGTTATTAAGCCATACACTATCTTTTGGCTGTCAAAGAGAATTAAAGGAGCTGGATAGGGGCCTATTGACAGCTATCTAAGCTATTGTATAGCCCAGGTACAGCTCTTACAATGCTCCTGGATAGCTTTTAACAAACTACTATAATGTTCAAGGCTGGTTAATTTGGGGCCAAATTTAGAATTATAGAAGCTGTGTAGCCGGATGTACATACAGCCCTTGTACAGAAAGCTTAACAACCTCGAGTTTTCAAAAATTCTGTTGTCCGGTGGCTATACAGCCATTTGTGCTGCTTGGGAAGCGATCATATGCTTTAGGACAAAGTGACTTACGACTACGGCTTTCGGATGAGAATATTTTATTAACCGACTTCAAAAAGAAGGAGGTTATCAATTCGACATGTTTATATATTTTTTTTTTAATGTATGTTTTGCAAAATATTTTTTTGTTCGAAAGGGGTTTATTCCGAAATGGTCCCTTTTAAATTTCATATAGATCTGATGATGCGTTTTGGAGACAGACAACGGAACTCTTCAAAAAATGACAGGAAACAAACCGCAATTGCTGCTTTCGCATAAATATGCATTGTTTTGACCTGGATTTTTTGGAGGTGACCCAAGGGCTGGTTTCTACCTTGGCCAGTGGCTAAGCATTAATTGCCATACATCGTGGTAATGCTGCCAGTCTCTTGGGCATATTACCAGTCGCCAGCGATGCCGATGAATCTTTCGACGCCATTTTTTATTTGTGAATAGGTTTAGTTAAGTTAGTACTATTTTTGTTTTTTAGTGTTAGATTGTAAATGTATTAAAATGCCTTCTTTTATTTGATTTTAAAATAATATTCCACTAAATCAAATTGATGAACGTGTGAAACCTTCCCAGGGTAAAAGTCATGTATTTTAAGTAAAGGGTCAAATTTTGGGATAATGTGTTGACGCAGATGGATCCAACGCAAATAGCTTCGGTAACCGGCGGACCTTGTCGGTGTCATCATGGAGGATAATCAAGGTTTAGACGAAAATTGGTGACGCTGTTTTTTTTCATGGACCATTTTTTGCCGTCGTAAATCCTCAACCGAATATTTGCAAGTTAAATGAACTGAAAACTAAGTATTTATCTACAGTGAATTTATTATCGGAGTGCAATAAATAAATCAATATTTTCAAGCTTGTCAGAGGAGACTCTACCTTTACCAGAATAAAATCCGTTACCACTAACTATTAGTAAAACCCAGTCTTATTAATACAGTAAAACATAATCAGCCATATATAATAATACTAGCTACTGTTCCCGACTTCTTTCGCGTCAAATTTTATGCTCCCCCGACCCACCCCGTTGCTTCGAATCGCCTGGCCGTGCGAGTACTTCGTATTCGTGACTCTATTTCTCTTTGCTCGGCTCCTATGGGTCTAAGCGTGATGTTTGAGATTAGCGCGTTCATCCAAACAAACAAACAAACTCTTCAGCTATACATAATATATATATATACTTATTTATATTATATAATGTAATATAATATAATATACTGTTCCCACTGCTGGGACACAGGCTTCCTCTCGTTGACCGGAGTGGGCCGTAATCAACACGCGGGTTTAGTGCAGGTTGGTAGATGTCACAATATGTCTTCTAATTTTTAGTCCTAGGACAAATTATTACATAAGATAACATTTTGTGTGTTGTAGGTTTTACTAGAGAATGCTAGCAGCATTCTCTATGCATTTTACAATTATACTGCGATCGACAACCCGCCTACCAAGCGTGGCGATTATGGCAAACCCCCCCAAATTGGGGGAGGCCTATGTCCAACAGTGGACGTCTTTCGGCTGAAATGATGATGATGATGTGGTGGGTTTATGTGTTAGATTAAGTCAGAAAACTCCTTTGTCCCAAACCGAGTTTGCTTACGACAAGTGGACTTTATAACTTTTTCTTCGTTTTATCCTTCACACAATAAAATGGATCGCCTATCAAGTTACCCTAATTATTAAAGGTTTATGCCTCGCGTTACTACGTTATTATACGGAGGTACCTATGACTGTAATCCAAATAATATGTGACAGTTATTATCCGACTCAGCAGAAGGCAGAGCGAAATGCGAAGGGAAACCTAGAAATCAATAGGGAAAGGGGACAAATGTTCAAAAGATAGATTAACGCGCAAGCATGTTATGGGACAAAAAATGTTTGTACTATGATACATATTTAAAGTACCAATAACATAGTTACAAGATATGTAATTTTTTATGTTTCCCATTGCCAAATTATCAATATTTTATTCATAATCAGAACAGCACAAAAATTTTGAAGGATATTTCTAATCCATTACTTCATATCTTCGAAAAATTTGTCTGCTCAATAACGTAAATAACGCAATGAATCGTGTTGAACTGTCAAAATGAAAGCCATTCCTACTGCTAATTTGTTACGCAATTACACCGCTGGACCGATAATTTAATTAGGAATGCGTCTCTACTATAGAAACAAGTAGGTATTTACATGTGAATTGGTCTGAACTAGTCGTAACATGGGACCTATAAATCAGGATCTTCGAAGTCTTGGAAGTCTGCCAAATTCACCTAAAGATAGGCGACCTAGACCAGCAAGTTACAGTACATTATAGTATCATTTTGCCATCAATGGCTCCTGATACACAAACCAAAGAATTTACTATCCATCGGTAAGTATGAGAAAATATTGTGCCAAAAATATCATATTATTCTCAAGCATATATTGGTAAGACATTTCATAAAGTAGCGAAGTCAGCATCGACAAATAACAATAACAAATTCTGTATTGACATGGATGATTATTTTAGGTCGTTTCGTTTACATAGCTTCTGAATGGGCCTTCGTTTTGCTCAGAGGAGGACGATGTCTTTAGTAAATCATAGGCAATATCATAGAAAAATGGTATTCTTATTCGATTTGTAACTTCAAGTCGCTTGCGATGATAACTGAGAAATGCGTTTAGTAATTTTGATCCTCAATTTGTTGGTATCCATAGGACGATGACGAAGAATTTTATTAAAATGTTAAAAGCGGAAAGAAGCCTCTTTCGAGATGCTTAATACGTCGGTTGTTTTGAGAGCTTATTGTTTCTATGTTTAAACCAATCTATTATACCTCTTGTATTTTCATTTGTAGATTTACAAATACAGAGGCAAATTAAATGTCTATTCTGCTTAACTTGATTTGAAAGCAATATCACAAAGATATTGGTATAGGTATAACTATTATTGATTGTATGTTCGTGAGAGCGATCTTTGGTTCGTACTAATAGAAACACAATGTGCCAATAGTTCAATAGAGATCACAGTTATTATTGTACGTACTGTTTCGAAATAGTATCTCAAATTATTAAGACCTTGCTCAATAGGTCGCACTAACAAGTCTTTAGGAGATATAAAATTTATTAACATTGCTTGTACTTATTTTTGTTTATTAGCTGTATAAAAATAAAGTTGTAACATTAAATCGGTGCTTAATTTGAACGTTTATTTTCAATTAACTTCAAAACCTCGAATAATATTCTAGGGCAGGTTTTTTGCTGATTTTGTAGGAATTTCTATCGTCAGTGCAATCTGTTCGACAAACTGGACGCTGGCAATCGCATAATTTAATGAACACTTCCCTAATCGAGTGACGAGCCGAAAGCCGCTCGATGCTCCGACGAAAAGTAGCAGTTTCGTTTTCCATTTCAAAATTTGTTCGTAACAAGAAATATTAGTATTGACGTTTTGTAATTTGTAAACTGAGTTAGGTATTGAGCTCTTTCGGCGACCTACAAAGTCAGTGGGCTTTATGGTACGATTATATTTTAAGAAATTACTTAATAGCTCCTGTGTTATCTTTTGTCTGAAAAATATCTTAATACAATGATGTACCAATTGAAAACCAACTTATATCTTCGTTCACAATGTTCACACTTCAAATCATGTTTGCCCAACTTACTAATGTAATATTGTGTAGGTATTTACATATACAAAGTACCGAAGTATATCGAATGTAAATTTCAGTAATGCGTTTTTTGTCGTATTAGGTAAGTAGTGTATCCTCATACAAGAAGGAATATTTGCTACATTTGTAAGCAGGTCAGAGCAACGATTTATCATTGTGAAGATGACGTTTACGGCCGATAGCGACTGATTTGTTCCAGATCAAATGCGAATCCAATATTTACGCATCGTGATCGTACGGGTTCGGAAACATTCGCTTCGTATCACTGTAACGTATTGCATTATGGTGCACTTTTATTCTTATGTTAAGTGAGTGAGGGTAGCGTTTGGATGAGTAGGCATGAAAGCTTGAGGTAACTTTCAAGAATGTTCGTCATGTTTATCAAATTTACCTCTAAATTCGTGAATTAATAGATAATACCTTTGTTAAAGCCACTCACTAATTGACTAACGCAGAAATTACTAGAGTAAACCTGATTCCAAGAGTTATGTTGATCTAAGTCACAAAATTATTGTTTTAATAAATATTTACATGAAAATTATTCAAAGAGAGGGTACCGAATCAGACTCATGACGTCAAAGGCCTGTGCTCGACTTTGTCGCCCCAGTTCAGGCTGCCTATGCCAGATAAGCTGGCTTCCTCCCTCTGTATTGTCTAAAATTTAGTTGCTTTGTTACATGCTTGCAACCTAGTTAACACGAGTTAATCCGCTTGTGCATCCATCAGCTCTGTGTACGGAATAGTTTTGGGCTAAATCCGGTTTACTGTTCAAATTCTATTTTTTTTTTTGTAATATTTTCAACTGTCCATCTGAAAAGTTTTTAATTTATAACTACAGGGGCCAGCCGGCCGCGAAGTCGCAGCACTCGCTACTTGCTACGAGGCCTGTGTGCTGCCTGCGCGCGTAGACTCAGTGACGCGCGAAACACGTGCGTAGCCGTTTTTCATCAAACGTTGCGTTCATTTTTTCCATCCATATCCATACCTGCGACTGATCCTCTCTTCCGCTTTGCGTACCTTTCGATTATCCAGCGGGACGGGAGTGGATTTCGTAAATATTTCATCTGTTTCTATTAAAACATTTTATCATATTGCGTAGGATTTGCTGACAGCGTTGTCAGCAAACTATAAATTGTGCTGTTTCTGTTTTCGCGAGCGAGTAAATTGAAATTTGTTTCGTAGACAGCGGGATTAATATATTTACACTTTTGTATTAATTAAACACTATCAAGTTTATGGAAAATTAAGGTATTGTAAAAATGTAATGTAACTTTGTACTTAAACGGTAGGTTATGAATATTATTAATAGACTGAGGCAAGGAAGTTATTGTAAGTAAAATGTGACCTTTTCCATAGCGTAGCGTTATAATGCATTCATCATTTAAGTACTCAAAGAAAGCCAGCCATAAGGAAATTATTGTACCTACACGGCAGTATTTTATGCTTGTTAAGCAAATAAAGAAGTTAACGATTCCACTAAAGTAACTGCTACAAAATAATTAAGAAAATAGGACTTCTTAACGTAATCTCGAACATGAATCGCGTTAAATGTTAGCTGGTTTACATATAAGTCAAATTGTTGAAAAGAAACGTAGGCTCTTGACATGGTTACGTGGATGTAGGCACATCTGTATGGCTCCAAATCGGCCCGTGTCACCCCCAGTCTTTTATTGTAGCGAGCTTTCCAATTACATCCGAGATGGATATTTGCGCGCCTCGATGGCGCACGTCGCCGGCTCCGACTTGTTATCTCTGAAACGAATGCAAGGGTTCATGAAATAAAAGCTAAGCCTACATAAAATATGACGCTATTAAACCGCTTTGCTATATTTGTTTTTAACGGCATCGTTTTCATTCAGCTCATAAACCGAGATGAACAATAAATTCATTAAGCTGGCGTTAACGAATGTTAATAAAATATGATATTTGGTTAAGGTGTACCTACTGAAGGATTTATTTTATTTTTATAGAATGTTCATTGAATTAATAGTCAGATAAACTGCATTTAATTGTGTTTCGTTAAGAATGTTGACATAATACTTTCATTATTTTATTTTGATATCAATAACAACGTATAATTTCCATTGAGAAGCATGGTGGACAGCCTGTTTTTTTTTTCAGAAATCATTATGAGACTATCTTTGTTCAAGAGCTCTTTTGCATCGATAAATGCGTAATTTTTTTTACAGATGAATTATTCGTATCTCTTATTGAATATCGCAGCACTCATTCAGGTACGAGGGCTCTCCAGCATTGTGCAGGGGAGGGGTTGCGTTGCTATTAAACAGGATATTAAACACGAGCATCCATTCATTCGCGACGGCAGTTCGGACAGTTTGCTACCAACTACTTGTTAGTTGGAAAGTCCGGAAGACAATCTAATCGGAGCCAAGTTCCGGACATTACCGATCGGCGCCTAACGATGACTGATCACTCTTTGATGTTCGTGTTATATTAATCTATCGAAATTAATTCGGCATAACTAGATTAAATTTCATCAGTCAACAGTCATACCTACAACCAAAATATTACGAGCGTATAGAAAATATCGATACAGAATCGAGTTGAACGGTTAAATTTGTCGCGAGCGAAAATGTGATCAATATTCGATAATTCCAAAGCAGATGTCGTAAATGGCAGGGCAAATGTTGCCGATATATTTATGAAGGGTATTTAGCTTCGAATAAAATATTATTTTGCTATGGGGTAAACAATAAAAATGCTTAGAGATTTATTGGCGCCGTTTATCCGGATGATCCCGTGGGGATCGCCTGTAAATTATCACCAAGGACACACCTCGCTCGACCTTCAGCGCTTGAAGGTTTGAAAGCTTTTTTAACTTCTATTTGTCCAAAAGCACCTTGAAATACGTAATTCTGACCAAACAGCGCTGAAGCATTTTTTCGTCTGTTGAATTGAAAGTTACACAAACGTCGACGCAGTTAATGAAATTTTGCTCTCTGTAGCCGTGATCGATCACGGTGCCCTAACGAACAGACATGCAGGTGTATACTAGGTATAGGTGTAACAGTGTCTCGAATTATTTTACCTACCTGTCTAGGTACAATTTTTCCTTTCAGATTATTTACGAGGAGAAAGTTCGTGTAGGCACTTTTCCTTTACGTTAACAAGTGGATTTCGTAGGCGGAACATGCGAGGATTGCAAATCGCGTATATTTTTATTCTTAGAAACCGTAGTTTTTTTATGTTGGGATAGCTTCAAGCCATTGAAGATGGTTATTTTTCTATAAGTCTTTACTTTTACCTAGCAGTGGGCGTAAATCCGCTGATAGATCCTTACATGCTCTTTTTGTTTCATCCACGAAAACACAGAGAAATCCTTTAACCTACCCTTAAATATTTTTTGACACTCTCGAACTATGTAGCCTGCATAGGATAACACAACAAAGCCATAGTGCCTTTATATCTGTGCCTTCGTTGATGTAGAGCCGCATTTCCATCAGCGGAACAAAGGAAATTAAACTTTTAATTGGTATTCGCAAACAAAATCGTAAAGAATGTAAGATGTAAAGAATAAATTAAGAGTTTTCTTTGTTTTTACGTTCAATTATTATTTCTTTAATTACTTAAGGTTAAATAGATGATGATTAATACTTTAATTAATTGCTTTTTCTTTCAATTTTGAGATACATTATCTAGTCAATATAAAAGTGTATTGTACACTTAATTCCCAAACTTTGACAAAAGTGTTTCAAACAATTACAATATTGCAGATAATTTTTCATCCACGGTTTTCGTTACATCGAAAGCAGGTGTCAAATTTTCACCTCCCCCTATAAATCTTCATTTTCATTACGTTCCTACACAAAGGGAGAGAGGGGAAGAATATTATCGAAGACCCTCACTCATTGACTTATTTTATACGGCATTAAATATATTGTACCTACCTATCTATAAAAGCATAGATTGAACGATGTTTCCTTTGTAAGTAGGTAGGTACTACCTACCCTACCTTACCTACGCTAATGAAACCGAAGATCGATGATGACTTTATTTTTATTCCTGCATTAAGTAAGATAAGAATCTGCCTACAAGAAAAGTCAATAAAATTATAAAATGTAGTAAATCGTGAATTATGAATACAAATGAAAATACAGTGAAAAAGACATAAACGAGAGTATTGCATCTTTGAATTAATCTATACTATAATATTACAAAGAGGTAAAGTTTGTTCTGGATCTACTGAACTGATTTTGAAAATTCTTTTATCAATAAAAAGCCACGTTATTTGTGAGTCACTCACAAATAACGTGGCTTTATATTAACCTAAAAAAACGGTCGAACGTAAAAAAAATAGGGAACCCACGTGTGCGAAGCCGGAGGTTCCTGTTTCGGATAAGACGGGAGGAAACGCCCGATTGTTTCCCCTGCGTAGATCGCCCTAAGGACACGTTGGAGCATACGGTTGAGGTCTACCCGGCTTGGGCGCAGCACCGCCGTGTCCTCGTAGAGGCGATCGGCGGCGGCGATCTCTCGCGTCCGCCCAGGCCATGGTACGGAATGAGAGTGCATGGGTAGCCGTCACCTCCTTCTGCGAAGCAGTAATGTTCGCGAAGAGGGAGGCGGCGCACGTGATGGGAGAGGCAGTTTATGCGCCCTCACAGCCTTTGTCGCCGCAGGAGACGCCCTGGGCGTCGGGAATCCGAAGCTGATTCCCGGCCACCGTAGCGGTAGTTTGCTGTCCGGTAAGGACCAAGCCCGGGTCGACGGTGCGTTGTGTTCTACGCGCGCCTCAAAGAGATGTCAGCCCCAACTGGTGGGGTCCACAAGAGCCGATGCCTGCCAGGAGTGCGGGTTGTTCGAAAGAGATACCGTCGCCCCTAGCACACAGGCAACTAAGGGAACACGGGCGTGTTTTAGTCAGTAAAAGTCTGACACGCCCTCTTGTTCCACCCAGAGCGGGAGAGGGTATTTGATGAAATCCCACGCTCAAAAAAAAAAAACCGTGCGAAGCCGGGACGGGCAGCTAGTTAATAATACAGCTGTATGAATTAAAATAAACTGTATTCAGAGAGTACCTGATACAGCTTTAATTTAATATAAAATACAACCAAATGATACTCACAGCACAAAGCGTAACTTCAAGTTACTAAATAGTTAAAGCCAACATCACGCCCAACAACATACAGATCCAATTTATAAAGTAATCCCAAAGGAACAATAGCAAATACAAAATATGATTGTGTAGCATCCACTGGAACGAGGTCGCGTATAACCTTGAACATAATTGCCTCTTCGGAATAATTAGGTACAATTATAGCTGGTCCCGTTCAGCGGAGCTTCTGATTTCAACGGATTGATTGATGGAGCCGAGCTGATTGGCTCGATAAACATTAAAACCTCTTTGAGCCGATTGTGATTAATTTTCATAATGGAATGTGTTGGTTCTGTACTTAGGTTTTAGTCGTAGCAGGTTAATAAACGTTTGTCTGTTATTTTCAACGTTTAAATAAAATTCTTTGTGCATTTTAAAATGCATGTATGTCTTCTACATCTTCCGCATTTGCTTTCAATGTTTTAAATTCTCATTTTTTTTGCATTTCTGTTTTCTAGAAAAAATGCGGCTCTATTTCTTACACTGCGAAATGCAATTTAATATTTTTTGTAGGTCACTCCCACTGGTCATGGAAAAATGTGTGCAATAAGGACTGTATTCCGCCGCAGGGCGCTGCATACAGGACCCACACTCGGTAATTAGGTTAACGAGATGGACGTACCCTGAATGCTCATTCAGGATTTCTTTCATTGAATTAAAAACGCCGTGGAAAGTCTCCAGTCTCTCTCTATTATCTAAGTAAATTTACGTGAAAATTCATTCAGAGCGCGCAATCTTAATAAAATCTGGAATCTGGTTCGGTATTTTGTGAACTGGGTGCACTGGCAGGACGTTTTTGATTTTAAATTAAAGAATACCTTAAATACATCGAATTGCCTATGCCTGTAGATATTTGTTATTTCACGTAGATATAAAAGCCGGAATACCGCAAATAGAAAGAGGTGTCTTCAGACTTTGTTTCCCCGAAGGGTTGGCCGGAGGTTTACCTACCTATAGTACACACACATTTCGTCAGTTGTGTTTAAGTCTCATGTAATAGCGAGCCTATTCCCATCAACCGGGCCCAATGCCAAACTCAGGGCTACTACTGAGAAATTCCTAATAGAAATACCCACTGCACCTTTATAATCAAAATAAAAATAAAAACAAATAATATTGGTTGTAATTTGATTCTTGCATATAATATTTATATCCTTGCCGTCATAAAAACATTTTATTTGTTTCCACAGTCCGCTATTCTGCACGGTTGAGTAGAGTAGAAACTGATCAGTAACGTATGATGAAACTAGAGCGCCGTTCTATTCTTAGCAAAACTTGGTAAAGCCGCGTCGTCCTCTCTACTTCGAAAGTTTTATGAGTCGGATGATATAGATCAGGGATTGGAATGCATTATTGCCTATTCAAGATTGTGTCATCTCAACCGAGGGAGCGTTCTATTGATTGCGGGGAAGATGCTGTGAAAAAAATAGTTTTGAAGTTTTATAAATAAATCTATCATCACCATTTTTGTAACATTTTAGGCGTTTATGTTGGAACAGGATTTGCTATTGAGATAGCTAAATATAATCTGAACAAACAGTTCAGGTTATATTTATTCTTTATGATAATGATCTCTAATCGAATTTTGATTTCATCATAAGAACTGAGGAGTGTCGATGCAAAATACAAGCTGATTGCTTCTGCCGCTGCAATGCTGAAGATCCGATCAGATCGCAGAGGGTCTAGTACCGTCGAGTCCTCGTCCCAAATGCGGAAACTGTCAAATCACCACTCTAATCCTTACAGTGCACCTCTTTACATTCAAACTGCGAGATTTGAATTATTAAGATTGAGCTGCGATTGTGCTAAACTTGTCGGAAGAGTTGAGCCGGGTTCTCATTCAGATGCAGATTTAGGTCAGACGTCAATTGAGTTCGAACAGTGTAATTAAGCGACTTTTGGAAGTTAGATTGCTTAATTTAATTCCTTTCATTGTATAATTTTAAACTTCTTTGTTTCATTTACTTCGTTAAATATTTTTGCTACTTTGTGTGGGGTTTAAAATAGATCACTATTTTAAAATACGATTCAGTGAATGTTTTACGTGCTTGTTCCATTTCAACTGTATTTGAATTTTACGTGTACACTGTACTTACATACTTGTATTGAAAACTTGCATAAAAACTGTGGAGCGTATAAAAAGTGTGGAAAGGAAGTTTACGCAGTAACTTTTATAGAACTAGGTCATAACTCTGCTTGCATATTCAAACGTTCTATTGACGCCGTGTGGGACCTCGCGTCATTCAATATTCCTAGAATAAAACCTGTGAAAAGCTTGTTAGTACGTGCTATATTTCAGGTCTAAAAAAGAAAAATATTGTTATTAGAAGCTACATTCCTCGCAATGTTACGGTGCCGATTTTCTTGTCTTTATCTTGATGTTTGCTGGTGTCAATTTCCTGTTAACTTAAGATAATAAAATATTGACATTGTTTACGTACTCGCTGTTACTCTTTGCGTATTTCGAGGTAACGAAGGCTCTCGGGATTGCCGTTTAATACTTAGGTATCAAAAGATTTCCGATGGGATATTATCCTAGAGCGGATTATGGCTGTCTACAGAAACGGTACGGTTCTGTGGAATTAATACGAATTTAGATTCGATTTAGTTAAACCGTTTGTTTACCAAGTTAGGTTAGATATTAAAAATTTGTAATTATTGCAAAATTAATGTCAAGACTTGTTTTAACATTTTATTAAGCTAAAGATTTAAATATTTTATTAATATGATCCTCGAAGGTAGAAAATGTGTGATGCAATTAATTTGACATTTTCTTGCTAAATGTAATTGGAATGCGTTGGTGCGAGGTACAGGAGGGGAGGGGAGGCGTTGAGTGAACGTCTTCTGATGAAAAATGTTGACTTTATATGGAAAATTCGCGCGTGATTCGCATACAGCTCGCGTGAGGGGCGCGCGGATATCTACGAAAGATACGCCCGTCTATAAAACAATGTTATATTATGCAACTTTCCCTGCTTATTTTCATATCTCACTATACTGTTATGCGTTTAGAAAGATCATAAAAATCGAAGTAGGTAAATGCGGTAAAAAGTACCTAGTTGAAATGGCCGCATCATTTCTGTTGAAAAGACCAATACAATTTCAAAATAAAACGGAAAGTAATATGATTTCTAAAAATTTGGAAACTCATGAAAGGTATTATTTATATTATTAGGTACCTACCGATGTTGAAGTAGCTATTTTTATTCTTGAAAATAGCCTGAAAGCTTAGCAAAATATACTAAATATCAGTTCTATTATATAATATACAATATGCTATATTTCTGAAAATGAACTACAAATAAACTGAAATTGAATGACATTTATGTGAAAAAACAAACCTAATCCCGTCGTCGCCGTTGTGTAGCTTACCGTGAGGGGCTGCGGTCGATTGCGTACATGTCTATCAATTTATTGTCGGTTTATTTGCTCGGTAACGATAAAGTTTACGGTATTCCCCTTCCGACATGTGCAGCGTGACACATGTCAAATAAAACTATGAATATAGTGATTGTACAGTGTGTAGATAATAAGATAGCCGAGCGTGGTCTAACCCATAGCGTTCGTATGTACCCAAGTATTTCATAAAATTTACAAGCTTCGCTACTTTTTAAGAGCCAGTGCAAGTGAGGGGTTTTGTGCTCACTTAAAGCTTGATGCCAGGAAATGATTTATTAGGAAGGTTCCATTCCATACCTCTGTTTATGAATAAGGTCTGAAGCACGCTGTATAAATTTCTTATTTTTTTTTATTTTAAGTATATCTAAATAAATATTTATGTTTTAGCCATTGATATCCGCTCTGATTTACGAGTTGTAGGTCGTCGGATCAAACCTAGTGCTTTACTTTGTGTAAATAATTTCATTATCACTGCTCACAAAATTGTGAAGGAAAACATTGTGAGGAAACCGGCATGTCTTAGAAGAAAAAAAATCGAAGAAATGTGACGTCTGCCAGCCCGCACTGGTCCCGTGGAGTAGATTACAACCTACTTCTTCTCGAAGAGAAGTAGGTCTGGGAGCAGTGCGATAATTATAGGCTGATTATGCAGTAGGTTACAGCCAATGATTATCTACTTAAGTACATCATCATCATCATATCAGCCGAAAGTCGTCCACTGCTGGACATAAGCCTCCCTCAAAAGGGGGGATTGGCCATAATCGCTTAAGTACATGCGAATATAAAAATACATTCGAGAAGTAAAATAGTAGGTACGAATGTTTACGAAGCCAAATACTACGACTGAAACAATTGCGCGAATAGTAAAGCACCTCATCACAACAAACGCAGACAATTGACACAATTGCTCCGTGACACAAAGTCTGTTGTGATTATAGTACCGAATCAATTTGTGAGCGTGTCTTGATACAGAACAGACAATGAGCAATCCGTGATTACAGCAAATTCTTTTTTCAGTAATAATAAAACAAACGACAATAAGCAACTAAACACATATCGTTTTTATTTTTAGGAAAATATTAAATACAATCTTTAAATTAAAAAAAACCTAGAGAGCGATTTATGTGCCTAAATAAGTTTGATTATTAGGTATTAACTAGGCTTGCGCTGTCGTTAATTTATTTTACCAAATAGTAGTCGTATAGCATTCAGAACTTTCCCATCACTATTATAATAGTTATTACGTGTTTAGTTGCTCGTGATTATGATCACGCAGTTAAATTAATTGACGACGCGTTTAACAACAATAAATGTGTTTATTAATTGGTTCAAAACGTATGTATGTACCTCTACCTAGCTATACATAGAATCGTGTGATAAATATCTACGCCTAAGCCTACTTTAGATGCTATTCAGTCCTTTCAAAGTGGCTTCATTTGTTGTACAGTCTTCATCAAATTAAATACCATTAATTATGTAACAGTCTTTAGAGATAGGGTGTTGAATTGACTGAAACTAACCTGAATTAATTGTGCTAATAAAGCATTTGTTACGCTTAGTCTTAGAATGTATTCAACGTTAATACTACGCCGTGTTACCTTAATACAATACATTTACAGTGAGCATCTAAGCAAAAACTTTCTCGTACAAACAAACAAGTAACATTAGTCACCGCTGATACATTACAACATCGTACTCGTTGCCTTTCTTTCTCCCAGCTGCTCATCATTTGTCATAGGTGCGGCGCCTGTCCATCTGAATAAAAGATAGCAGCCGGCAAGAAGTCTTCTGGGACCGATTTATGGTTCCCTCATATCGAAGTAAGCGCCTTTATTTCCGGAGAGTTTAAAAATAAAGTCCCGCCCGGCTCTGTCGTTTACATCGACGAAAACCCTCCGGTACACGTGCCCTATTTCCGCAATTTCAACTCCCTGACGGGGATATTATTGCCACTATATGCCATTAGTTATCATAGATCGCGCTAAATAATGTAAGAATGCTGAAGGCGCTGAAGGCTGCAGCCGGCCGGCTCCCGCCCACGGGTCGTCGACCTCGCGCACTATTCCGGGTCCCCCGCCCCACATTTTTCTTTTCGGACACTATACGGCTGGCGGGCGTACGCCTCATGAAATATACTACGTCGTCGTCTTGCTGAATATGCGACCATTGTTCTGCTTTTGCAATTTCATGTGTAATCTTGTCTGCTCATTTTTATTTACTCCCCTGTAAAGTACTTAGTTTTACTTGAAAGAGTCTAAAATTATGAAGCACATATCTTGGCTAGTGCTTTAAAGCCCTTTTAAGAGGAAATAAATCTTAATACCACGTGTCATTATCGCCTTTGTGAAGTGACGTGTGAGTGCGGCTTAGCACTGAGCTCCACCGTGTCGCACTTTGTTGTATTTTTATTAAAACTACAGTATCGAGTAGGCTACGTTTTAGTTCGTTCATAGTGAGTAAGAAAAGTTCATCATTTTACATTCTTACCTTCACAAGGAACTTGAATAATACATACATAGTGTTCAAGAGACCTGGGAATTTTTAGAGTAACGACACTACTAATTCGTTCAGGATGATGTTTTCCTATGGGATTTTTTTTTAAATATTACTTCAAAATTCTACAATTAACTAGCCATTTAAGTTTGAAAGTACCAAAAATCATATTTTGGCCAATAATATTTTGCCCATGGTATAAATAGACATGACAATATTATTGATATCTAAAAAGTATAAGATTTTTGGTATTTTCACACTTAAATAGCAGCGGCTGGGTTAGCTGTAGCTGTATACCTACTCTCGCTATCATGGTAAAAAATGCTAGTGGTGTTATTTTTCTTAAGAAAACCGTTTTAATTTTCTGGCCGCCACATACATTTTTGGGTAGATACAAAATGTTAGAAACTTCTATTTACCTTTAATACTTTTAGTGCCATTTTATTTTCGTGTTGTTAGAAGACGCTCTCCTTATTTTCTGTTGCGGTCAACGAAAGGGTGTAATTTCCCGAAGAAGTCGGGATGAAGGACGGCTCAATTACGTGGTATTCAGTGTGTAACGAGCGCGGCTGAGATTCTCAACAGCAGTCAAAGAAATTAGCATTAGCCATCCAACGGTGTTTGTTTACATTCCTTTAATTTTGTGCGCGATTCATGACGTAATTGCCATAATTTGTTTGTTTTTCTTCAGTTACATAATTTTCCTGATGGTTTAATGTTTTTTCTGTCATAGATATGCATACACTGGCTTAAATATTTAAAAAAATAAAATTTAAAAATCTCAAAATACAGAGCGATCTACCTAATCTAATGATAAGCTTATCTGATTTGAAATTCAGAAGGGTTTTTAGGGAGAAGTAAATCCTGACTAATTCATTTGGGTTTTAAATTGTTTTCCAAGCTTTAATCTCTTATATTTAATATTTTTAAACAGTGTGTCTGCAGTAATCATTTATGCGGGGGAATGAGGTATCCCGCTGGCGTATCGCAGCCACCTTAATGATGAAAATCAGTTTAGTGTAGCTCGCTTCAGCGTGTAGCGACAGTTTGCGGACACTTAAACACAAGCTAGATGTATCTTGTATGCTCACGATATGCCTGACATGCCTTAATTTTGCGTATTATGTTTTTATAATATGCTAGCTTCTCGGTCGCCTTTGCTTTGATTGCACGCCACTGGTCAACCCAGTGGCATGCAATCCATAAAGACAGAAAGACATGCCTACCCTACCTAAATCAGATAAATATTTAAAACTAATATTATTTTATCAATAAACAAAAAATCTTTATTCAAACATCAGCACCACCTGTCGAGTGTCGGTCGTATCATTAGTATCATCGATACAATATCCGTTCGTCCGTACAATTTGACACAACTTCGCATTGCGAGGCACTAGCGCCGCTGAGTGCCTCGGGAGAGACACGAACTATTCGTGTCTTAATGTTTATATGTGCGCTATACATACGCGGCACACAATGTAACAATTAACACACACAACCGTATAGGGCAGTCACTAGCTTTTTACGCTTTTTTACTTCACGACGAATTACGAAATTAACCGAAGTTTTCCGAACAAAGTTGGCTATGAGACTATTTAAAAAAGTAGCATTGTTTTATTGAATTGTCGCTGCATAAACCACCATTACATTTTGTCATATAATTTTTATATTCTGATTTCCGACGCCATTGTTTGTTTTGATTTATTTGTTTTGGTTGTGAGCTATGATTGCAGGTATCCCCCCCAGTGGGTTCCCGCATTGTCGTTGCGGGGGGGCTCAGTAGCCGTGGTCATTCCCACGGTGAAGCGAAGAGGAACCCCAAGGTGGGGCCGCTCGTCAAGGCTTTTGCCTCCAAGCCGACGACGTAGCGGTCAAAAAGTAGGTTGCGGTGAGGTGCATCGCAACTGAGGCGGGCCGCGATGTCGAATGCGAGGCATCGCGGCTGAGGGTTACAGGCTGCGGCGGAGGAGGAGTGCCGGTACTTCTGAGTAGCGCTCTTCCCTTCCATGGCCTGGACGGGGCCGCCAACGTTTGATGGCGGACGCGGTGGGGCCGCAGGGGAGGAGGAGCGTCGGTATAGCGTTGGCCGCTTCCCTATCCCCTGCGGCCGAAAAGTGGTAGGCGGCTGGGCCACTGTGCTGACCCGTCGCAGGGGGACCAAGGGTGCCAGACACGGGGTCGTCTGGGGCCCTTATGCTATTTGGTTCCTGGGATGTCACCGCGTGCCATGTGTCCTGGTGCGCCGGTGATAGGGGTTATTCCCCTCCGAGGAGGGTCCGGTGACGGACAGCCGCGGCGGGTTCGCGGATGGCTTGCGCGTTTCCGTGTTCCCGCCTCAAGCGGCACTGGAGGACACCGTGGAGTTTTAGTGGATTACAGTCCCACATAACTGCGCTATCTCCCCGTGGTAGCGCAGTAGGCATTTCTCCACGTTCAACAAAAAAAAAATGTATATGCCCGGGTCGACGGCGCGTTGTGTTCCATGCGCGCCGTCAGAGATGTCAGCAACAACTGCCAGGGGTGCGGGTTTTTCGAAAGAGATACCGTGGCCCCTGGCACACAGGCACATGATAACATGGGTGGGTTTTAGTCAGTAAAAGTCTGATACGCCCTCCTGTTCCACCTAGAGCGGGTGAAGTCATTTGATGATTTCCCACCCTCAAAAAAAAAAGGCTATGATTGCAGGTATTAAAGATTTTAACTTTGATAATAGTGTGAAAAGTAGATAATGTTCACTGTGAAAGTTGTTCAGGTGGTGTGTGATAGAGAAAATAAAAATGATGACAAAACTATATGTCGGTGAAAAGAAAAAAAAAACAAGTGATCGTGAATGTAATTGTACACCGCATTTGCAAATAATACAAAGTAAAGGTAAAGGTCAACCATAAATTCAATAAAAAACGAAATGACTCTTAATTGCCTCACAGGTTGCATGCTGTGTAGGTTCACCAATCGGTTATTCTGTTAGCCTAATAAAAACTCTGTACACGCCTCTGATGTTCACTTACCCGTCTTCAAAATCATGTGTGAGCGTCTGTATAACTTCTTGTGAAATTGGGTAACTATAGAACGTGTAACGTAATTAACGCAAGATCTCAAACACCCCAATTAGAGTATTGAGCTAAGAGCATAATACAATGACAAAAAATGTCTCTTAAAGCTAAATTTGAAAATAGTTGTAGTTGTGTTGTTGTTGTATAGTTGTAATAGTAGGTGGTGTTTGAAAATAGGGTGTTCAATACAAAATCGTGTTGACATCCTTGCACTAATTTATGCATTTTAAATTGAGTCTCATTTCCTTGAAATAAGATCCAATTCTCTTTAGGTCAATCAGAGAATTTGCGTACATTCGGTTGCACCTTGCATAAAACACAAAACAAGGAAGCAAAAGTGATATAAGTGGGCTTCAGCCTGCAGTGGAGTCGGGCTGCTAGAGGACGACGGACCCCTGAGGCTGACGCGGTGAGATCGTTCCTAATATTACAGTGATTCATTTAATATACTGCATGCGGCGGGTCTTGCTTCGCCATGCGCGCGCTCTGAAAATCAGCATGTTTACACCCACTATAATAAGGCGGGACGAACTGATTCACGCCATTATTCTAGCACAAAATACAGTAACGTTCATGACGCCGTACTTAAGGATCTTACTATTGTAACACTGCAACGAATTCAGAAAAATAAAAACAAATTGGATAACAAGTAGCCACGGCCACCAATATTTCAACCGGAAACACGTGGGCCAAAAAAGGTACTCCGAACTCTTAAGTTGGCATAGCACGATTTTGCTTTACAGATAAACAAAGAAAGAATTAAAACTAAATAAAAAAAAGGGTCAGCTCCTAAATTTACACACTTCAATGTTAGCGAGTTTCAGCCCCTACGTGCACGTGTCTGTTACTTGTCCTACAAACAAAAGTGCTTACAATGCTTACAATTGTGCCCATTTCAAAAGACGGAAATTGTTTGTTAAGTGCAATAGCCCACTAAATAAATATTCTAATGGGCTTAACATTTCATCACAGGAATGTCCGTCAAGATCTCGCCGCATATGATATTGAATATTGAACATCAATATGATGCTAGAATTCACCTAGCACTTCTAAATAATATATAGAGGAATCTCTCCCCAACAGCATTCTCTTCCAGGAACAAAGGATAACAAATTACATAAGAGCGCAATTTAACTAAACATTCTGGAGTGGCGAAGATATCATTATTGCCGCGTCTGAATTCTGCCTCGTAAACGTGCATGTGCCTAAAACAACGGAAATACACAGGTGTATTCACCTACGGGCGATTCAATACCCGGCAATATATACATCCTCAACCAGAATCACCGCTATGACAGCTGGATCCGGACCAATGACAACCAATACAGAAACTACCGGATAAACCTAACGCAAATTTCAATCAACGTTAAAACACCACATCATACCAAACCATTAGGTAACTGGTGCAGTACACGACAAGAACATGAAAAACCCAAGAAACCCCAGCCTCAAACGAACAGCCCCCAACCGGTTAACTTAACGCCGTGCGAACAACGACAGGCAACACTATTTACACCGTTATCAGACGTAATTATGGTCGACACTGAATACAAAATACTCAGAAACCCGACCTCTATCGCAACTAAGTACACTTGCCCAGACTTATGAATTGCAACTTGGAACGTCCGCGGCGCGTCAAAACCAGGCTAAAGAAAACAAAATAGACGCTGAACTTTCACATAGCCAGCCGGCAGCCAGCAGAGGAAACAGGGATGAATTCAGGAACAAACACACTACAAATGGAGCCTTTCAAGAACTGCGGTCAACAAACATCGGGATCTTGCAATTTTATTAAGAAAAGAAGCCCAAATTGAACTAGTCAACAGTAAATAGGATACCGACACGATGTCCACCAACAACGATGGAATCAACTCGTCTGTACATCATCAACTCACACATCAACAGTTGTACTTCGAAAGCCATCAGATCCTTCACAGGCATATTGAACTTGATTAGACAAAAACCAACAAAATGTACGTTTATAATAATCGGCATCTTCAACGCTCATATTGGTCGACAAGATACACAAAACTTCCAACGCATAGGGTTGATTCAACAAAACCGACACCTTGAAGTTCAATGTACTCAAGGGATCATCGATTAGCCCTTGCTAACCTACAAAAAGCCAAATTCCTACATAGCAGACAACCGGATAACCCCAATAGGCGTAACTGGGTAAAAGAATGCCAGACGACGACACTCCAAAGGATTAATAAACATATGGAAGAACTAAAAACATGCAGGGCCTGCTTCACCGGACTAGGGAAAATTCACCCTGCAAAACGCATGCAAATGCTGTACTCATTCTACAGGAAAAGCAAACAGCAAACAAAACGCCGAACAAGAACCGCGTACATACCGATGTCTAAATGGGAAGAAATACTATAAAACTCCGGCGTTTTCTTATACCAACGGTTAATATAACAAAACCAATAATATAATCAACGCACACTGTGCAGAACCGACGGTGGACGAAATAACGGGAACCATCAATAAAATGCGAAATGGGACAGCCTCCGGAACTGACCAAGTGGTAATCGAGCTATACAAAGCGATGCTCCATATACTACAGGAACTCGTAACTAAACACATGAATAAAGCCTGGACCCAGAACACTGTACCTGACACGTGGCTTGAGATCTTACAGGTCCCAATCATAAAATAAAAAACTAGACGATACAATAACGGAGCTGGGAAATTACCAAGCAGCGTTCTTAAACAATAGATCAACGGATACCCACATTTTTACGTTTATTACACATTATAGTATGTTTGTGGTGTGGGTGGGTTCTAGGCGAAAAATGGTGCGCAGGTAAACGAATTTACGTACTCGCCCTTAGAGGTCTTGAAGACGAAACCCATTTCATCAAACTATGATAAGGACTACAGCGCATCTTATACCACATTAAACCCTTACTAAATAGCGTAGGCCTCCAAATAAACGAAACAAAAACAAAAATTCTAATTGGGACCCCATAACATCACATCAAACGAACAACGTGGCCCTCAACGGAATATGTATAACAACTGTGGACGAAATCAAATACCTAGGCACATAATTATATAACATCCGCATTCAGCAGAAAAAGCACAATTAGAAAACGATGCCAACAGGCCACGAGAAACGTCAAATCATTACTACCATTCATACTAAACTCAAAGACGGACTGGAAGTTAGCTAGACTTACATAAGTCTAGCTAACTTCCAGTCCGTGTCGTTGATGATGACATCATCATCGTCACCATTTCAGCCGAAAGACGTCCACTGCTGGACATAGGCCTCCCCCAATCTCCGCTACTTCGACCGGTTCTGTGCTTCCCGCATCCAGCGGACTCCTGCGGCTCTCACAAGGTCATCGGTCCACCTTGTGGGAGGCCTTCCAACTTTACGTCTTCCGGTACGCGGTCGCCACTGCAGAACCTTCCGGCCCCATCGGCCATCTGTTCTGCGAGCAATGTGCCCTGCCCCTTAAGTTTGGCAATTCTTCGGGCTATGTCGGTTACCTTGGTTCCCCTACGGATCTCTTCATTCCTGATTCGACCAAGTAGGGAAACTCCAAGCATAGCCCTCTCCATTGCCTTTTGGGTGATTTAAGCCTTCTTATGAGGCCCATTCTGAGCGACCACGTTTGGGTTCCATATTTCATCACTGGCAACACACACTGGTCAAAGACTTTCGTCTTGAGACACTGCGGTATGTAGGATGAAAAGATATTGCGAAGGTTCCCGAACGCTGCCCTACCGAGTCGGATTCGACGATTGACCTCTTTCTCGAAGTTGGATCTACCTAACTGGACAGTTTGTCCTAAGTAAACGTACTCGTCCACAACTTCGAGTGCAGTGCCTCCGACCGTTATGAGAGTGGGTCTTACATGGGCATTGGACATGACCTTTGTCTTGTCCATATTCATTTTAAAACCCACTCTTTCGGAAGCTCTACTGAGGTCATCGAGAATGGTATTGAGGTCCTCCATGGTCTCAGCCATGACAACTAGATCATCGGCAAACCGAAGGTGCGTGATGTACTCGTCATTGATGTTGATCCCAGACCCCTTCCAGTCTAGAACCTTGAAGACATCCTCCAATGCAGCCGTGAAGAGCTTCGGAGAGATAACGTCTCCCTGTCTAACACCTCGCTGCAGAAGAATAGGTTTCGAGGTCCGGTCCTGGATTCGGACTGACATAGTAGCGTTTTTGTACGAACACTATAAAACCATAATGTACCGATAGTCGATCTGGCACCGTTGGAGGGAGTGCAGTACTAGACTTATGTATCGAATGGTTATTGTACCTTGTATGATATATGGCTTAAAATTATCGACCCTCACCACGGCGGACAGATCAAGACTCAGAAGATATGAACGAGGTATCATGAGAGACTTGATTAACCACGCCAGGAATATACCCAGTGTTGACAACCTTCTTGGTATGTTATCTTAGTTGTCTATTTTTTTGATTTTGTTTCAAGTGATTTTGTCAGTTGTCTTCCCTTCACCACATTGTATAGAATATTCCTACTTGCTTATTAGATTTATTTTGCCATTACTTGGTTTTATTGCACCACACCTCATATAATCCCATACAGTCCATTCCTATCGTCAACATTTTGGTCCTTCGACGGTTTTATTTCATATACATTTTTGTCATTTTCACATCGGTAAGTACCATTTTTAGCATTACGACATGAACACGCGTAGTAAAACCAAAGCCCTGGCAATGTCATCTCATAGTATCGCCCGTCATTCACCAGTAGAACCTTCAACAACCACTCACGAGCCAGTAGCGTCAAGAGTTAGTGCCGGTGACGATGCGAACAGCATGCGCTCTGCGCAGACTAATTCTAGCGCTTCATCCACCATGCTGAAAGCACGCAAGGCCGCCGCGGAAGCCGCGTGCAAGCGCCGCCAGTTCGAAAACATGAAAGCGCTCGCTGAAGCGCAGCAACAGGCCGTGCTACAGCAGCAGCTCGCGGAAGTGGAGGAGGCCGAGTACCGCGCGGAGATTGAACAAATTGAAGCGGAGGTTGAAGGTAAAAGTAGACGAAGTACTACGAGTCAAAAACGAACGCAAGAATGGGTAAGAAGTATTTCTACAATTCAAGTAAACGAAGGAAATAAACCAAAAGAGGTCTCACAGCCTGCTCATTTATCAATGAACCCTCAGGCTGCTGCTCCATTATCAGCAGCATACCTCGAAAATCAGACAAGTTTCGTTCCCCAAGTGCCCGGGCTGGCCGCCACGGTGTTGCCACCCTCTTATATGGGCTTGGAGGAACAGCGCCACAATATACCTGTATGTAATAATGAGTTTTCTCCCTTGCTTTTACAAGCAGTCGCAGACACTGCCGCTGCAGCGAAGTCTTTGGCTGTCGCACAGAATAAAACACAAAAAACAAAAATAGAGCTTTTCGCATTTACTGGAAATGCGTCTCAGTGGCTTCAATTTAGAAAACTTTTTGACACTACTAAACTCTCATCCACCCCCGCAGAGAATGTTGCGCGCTTACAAAGCGCGCTCCGTGGGGCCGCACGCGAGTCCGTCGCGTCGCTGCTCATTTCTGCAGAGGACCCGGAGGAGATCATGCGCGCCCTCGAGCGAAGCTTTGCGTGCCCTGAGATGATTGTCTTCGGTGAGGTACAGGTGTTGAAACAACTGCCACGGCTCGGTAATGACCTCAAAGAAATAGGTACCATTGCAAATAGAGTCAGAAATAGTCTTTCTACGATAAAATTACTCAATCATCGTGACTATTTACACTCACCAGAACTTTTTCACATTATACTAGGTAAATTAAACCCTATGATGAAAATGAGATGGTCTGACTATGCGTCAGAGGTATCAAACCCTCTGGTATCAAAATTAGAGGTTTTGTCCGAATTTTTAACTCGTGAACATGAGCGTTATATTAAGTTTGCTTTGTCTCCTGACTTAAGTCTTTCGCAAGCTACACATCAATCGCACGTGATTCAGTCTGTCAATAAACCATTAAAACGCGAGAACATTCATTCTGTGTCACACAATAAAATTAAAAGTAACGATAAAACAGAATGTGTTTATTGTAAAAAAAAACACAACGTTAAAAACTGCGACGAAATAAAATCCTTGGCAGTTGACGAAAGATGGCGTTGGTTACGTGAGAACAAGATTTGTTACAAATGTCTTAGGCGTGTTTCCCATCAATGGAAATCTTGCAAAGTAAATCCTTGTGGGGTCGACGGTTGTTCTTTTCGCCACCATCCTCTTTTACATGGTAGGCAGGATACGTTAACGTCATCGCCTGCATCCGAAAAGCAGTCGTTTAACAACACTGTGTGTGCAGCTGCGTCTCTTAGTGACGTTCCGTGCACGTCACCCTCATCAGCCGCCCCGCTCGCGCTCCAGCCAATGGAAGAAAAGGTAACGGTTTCTAATACAGGTATCCATGAACATTTCAAGATGTCATCACAAACCAATGCGTTTTTAAAAATAGTACCAGTTGTTGTGTCTGGTCCAGCTGGTGACTATGAAACATACGCTCTTCTTGACGACGGCAGTACAGCGACATTGATTGACTCAAACGTGGCTGCTCGTATAGGGTTATCAGGACCGCAAGAACTTATAACTATCAACGGTGTCGGTGGTTTACAGAAAAGTACAAACATTTCATATGTTAATTTTTACATACAGGGTAAACATGAAAATAACAAATACTTAGTTAGTCGTGCTAGGGCTATGCAAGCACTAAATTTAAGCACACAAACACTGTCCAACCAAATGGTTGAATCATACAACCATTTAAAAGACTTAGCTCATTTTCTAATTTATAGTGACGCTGTACCGACCGTGCTTATCGGCGCTGAGCACTGGCATCTATCGATAACTCACGAGGTCCGCACTGGACGCCGCAATGAGCCTGTCGCTTGTCACACTTTGTTGGGTTGGACATTGTATGGAGTAGCTTCTAGTAAAACTAAACCAGTCGTATTTATTAACCACTGTCAGTTAGACCAAGCCGAACTATCGGAATACGAACATTTAGAACTTCTCATAAAAGAGCAGTACAAACTTGATTCACTTGGTATTTCCAAGCGTGAGACTCTTCATAGTAAGCAGGATTTGCGTGCTATTGAGATTTTAGACGCGACTACTACACGTTTGCCAACTGGTAGGTACGAAGTAGGACTCCCATGGCGAGATGACATTCAGTCTATTCCCGACAGCTATCCTCAAGCTCTCTCACGTTTCTTGAGTCTAGAGAAACGCATGCTCCGAGAACCAGAGTTTGCTGGTCCTTATAAACAGTTTATTGATAATATGCTTACTAAGGGATATGCGGAGGAGTGCGATCCTACCACTTACTATCGTAATTTTACTGGTCAAGAAAATCTTAATAATATAATCAGTCTCAATTCAGGGTGTTCTAAACAGACTGCGCCCTTTTCGACAACAAATCGTCCTGGAGCAGTTTCTAGTTCTAATTCTAGTACGAGGATTAGGTGGTACTTGCCACATTTTGGCGTGTATCGCCCACAAAAGCGTAAGCTTCGGGTTGTTCACGATGCGGCTGCTACGAATCAAGGAGTGTCTTTGAATTCCTTGCTTCTCCAGGGGCCTGATCTATTAGAGAACTTATTAGGTATTCTTTTTAGATTCAGAGAGGGCCGTGTCGCAATGTCTGCTGACATTAAGGAAATGTTTCCTCAAATACGAATTCAGAGAGCAGAAAAGGGACGCATTACGGTTTCTTTGGCGTGATGTTCAATACAAAAATACAAAGCCTATAAAAGAGTATCGTATGACTGCTGTTATCTTTGGAGCGTCGTCCAGTCCATTTACTGCTCTGTACATTAAAAACAAAAACGCCAGGTCTCATCAAGATTTGTATCCAGAAGCAGCCAACGCTAGTGTTTATAGTTGTTATATGGACGATTATCTTGATAGTGTGGACGACGTCACCAAGGCTGCGCAGCTGTCATCTGATATAGTCACTATCCATCGAAACGCCTGTTTCGAAATGCGTGGCTGGATCTCTAATAATCAGGAAGCGTTACGTCTTATTCCAAAAGAATTTCATGCCACACAACCGACTGAAGTGAAACTTGGTAATAATTCCACTATTATAAATAATGTCTTAGGCGTTTCATGGGATCCTTTATCAGATACTATAGGTTTTAGGACCGGTTTAGAAAGTTGTAGGTTTCAAGGCTCTTTAAATAAGCGAAAAGCGTTGTCTCATCTTATGAAAATCTATGACCCGTTGGGATTACTTGGGCCAATCGTTGTTAAGGGCCGAATCCTGCTCCAGGGGGCCTGGAGAAAAAATATTGACTGGGACACACCATTTCCACCCTCAGAGGTTATGAGGTGGAGTGAATGGTTAGAAGAGCTCGTTGAAGTATCATTTTTTAGTATTCCACGCTGGTACGCTAATGAAAATGGTGAACCTTTATACAGGGAACTGCATGTGTTTGCTGATGCGAGCGAGCTTGCCTATGCCTGTGTTGCTTTTTGGCGTTTTACGTATGCTAACGGCATCGTCAAACTCGCCCTTATCGCCAGTAAGGCGAGAGTTTCGCCATTAAAACCAACATCAATTCCACGCTTAGAGCTGCAAGCTGCTTTGATTGCTTCTCGCCTTGCTGTCACAATCAAAGATTGTCACAAAAAGAAGCCCATGCGCACATATCTGTGGACGGATTCGAGAACCGTTCTTGGTTGGCTGAGGAGCGATGCACGAACATTCAAGCCGTTTGTGGCTCATAGAGTCGGGGAAATAACCGAAAATTCATGCGTTCAAGATTGGCGATGGGTCCCAACCGACTTGAATGTTGCTGACGATGCCACTCGTATAAAGCCTCTGCACCTGAATCCCAACCATCGATGGTTTTCGGGTCCTTCATTTCTTTTAGAGGCCCCAGAAGATTGGCCTATAGAACCAGCTGGCCAGCCTATGGCTCGGGAGGAGTGTAAACGTTCTCCTGTGCTTTTGGTTGCTCATCTGGTTGCGACAGTAGATTTCAGTCGTTTCAGTGACTGGCTTCGTTTGCTCCGCGCTACTGCTCGCGTTTTGCAGGCTGCGGCCAAACTCCGTTCATTTTTGGACCGTACTAGACTCACTGTCCCTAACACCGATGTTAGAGACCGCCATTGTGCAAGTTTACCTGCGTCCACCACTCTATTATTGCCTTTGTCAGCTGAGTTAATGGAAGCCGCAGAAAGGCATATCCTACAACGCCTACAGGCAGAAGCGTTTGCCGAAGAAATTCAGTGCATCGATCGAGACGAAACGATACCCAAGTCTAGCCGCTTATCAAAGCTTTCACCAATGATGGGAGAAGACGGTTTGTTAAGATTGGTCGGAAGAATTAGAGCCGTCGAAAACGTCAGCTCCGATGTGAAGCGCCCGATACTGTTAGATGGTCGCCACCATGTCGTCCGTTTGTTGGTGCAATATTTCCACCGCAGAGCTGGTCATGCCAATAATGAGATGGTAATTAATGAGTTGAGACAAAAATATTGGATTCTTCGAATTCGCAGCATCGTCCGGAGTGTAGCCAGCCAATGTTTGTTCTGCAAGATAAGGAAAACAAAGCCAATGAATCCAAAGACAGGAGATCTCCCGGCACAAAGGCTTGCTCACCATCGCCGTCCTTTTACATTTACGGGCTTGGATTATTTTGGCCCCATCTCTACTGCAATTGGCCGAAGAAGAGAAAAACGTTACGTTGCCCTTTTCACCTGTATGACTTCCAGAGCCATTCATTTGGAGCTGGTGCATTCCCTCTCTGCTGATTCTGCAATTATGACTTTGCGTCGCTTTGTTGCAAGAAGAGGAACTCCTGACACAATATATTCGGACAATGGCACGTATTTTGTTGGTGCAAACCGAATTCTTCGTGATTTTTACCAACCTGAAGTCGAAAACTTTGCTGCCAATAGAGGAATAAAATGGAAGTTTATTCCTCCCGCCGCACCATTCTTTGGTGGATGTTGGGAGAGGTTGGTGCGCAGCGTGAAGGTGGCTCTAAATGCCACTTTGGAAGAACAAGCCCCCAAGGAAGAGGTCCTTATAACTCTCTTGTTAGAAGCCGAAGCGATTGTCAACTCTAGACCTCTGAGTCACGTTTCGGTTTGTCACGAGGACCAAGAAACATTAACTCCATTTCATTTTTTGCTCGGCACGTCATCTAATCAAGTTCTACCTTCGACTCTAGACGACCGGGATTTATTAAGAAGAGCGGACTGGCGAAAAGCTTTAAGATTGGCTGATCATTTTTGGCATCGCTGGGTCAGAGAGATTCTGCCCACTATGCAACCACGGCAGGTCGGGGACAGCAGAGAACCAGCTTTGAAAATTGGTGACATTGTATTCATCGTGGATGAGAACATGCCGAGAGGAACTTGGCCACGAGGCCGTGTTTCCGGAACTTTTCCCGGCAAAGATGGAGTAATTAGAGTGGTGGACGTAGCTACCTCAGGTGGCATACTTCGTCGGCCCACCAAGAGGATTGTCAAGATTTCCACTTAGGAGACCCATTGCATTATTTTGTGCACTATCATGCACAAGGGGGTGGAATGTTGACAACCTTCTTGGTATGTTATCTTAGTTGTCTATTTTTTTGATTTTGTTTCAAGTGATTTTGTCAGTTGTCTTCCCTTCACCACATTGTATAGAATATTCCTACTTGCTTATTAGATTTATATTGCCATTACTTGGTTTTATTGCACCACACCTCATATAATCCCATACAGTCCATTCCTATCGTCAATACCCAGAATTAAGAAAATACACCAAATCTTAGACGGACAAACCTTAACACAACGCATCAAGAACCACAGGATGTGCCACAGTTCTTCAAACGGGATCAACCACACATATTGCATGCAGCAATGCAGTTTAAGGCTAAATCTAAGAAGGTCGGACGACCTATTTACACATAGAACGACAACCTAAAATGTGTGTGGTCATGAAATACTTCGACATGGGAATTAAGTTTTGGAAGGACATTGCTGGAGACAGAAATAAGATCAAGAAAGCGGCTAGCGATAATCTACAAAAAAAACAGAAATTGATAGCAGCGAGAACTCAGAAGACGACTACGAAAACAATAACACTGAACATACCGAAGCAACGGCATAGAAAAGAGCTAAGAAAACAGTTGAACCAACCCAAGGAGCTCGACCTGAATTAACATGCCGGCGACGTCGTGAAAAGGTGCCCTTCCATAAATAAATACCACCCGTCTCTCCACTAGTCAATGCTTACTCAAGGATGCATATCCAGTAGGCTCGAAATCCTTTCCTATCCTAAAGGCACGTCTACTGATCATTAGAGCGTCCCCCGGTCTACTTGTTGATATGCAATGGCCTCTTGTAACACCATGTAGCATGAGGCTCCAGGGGCTAGTGCAAATCTTGGGGTTCATTCGATTAATCGAGTCTGGTCAAGCCACGCTTTCATTCATTCATTATACTAGCTTCTCCTCGCGACTTCGTCCGCGTGAAATTTCTTGTATTACCATAATATAGCCTATAGATGACACTCGGCAATAGGAACTGTAGCTTCTCATTAGCGAAAGAATTGTGTCCGTCTGGATTGACGAGTCATATCTCATATTTAAACACGGGTTCTACCAATATTTAGAAGTAGCCGATTTGTAGGTCTGATCCTGAAATTGTAGTAAAACCCGTAAAAACTTACAGGACATTTAAAGGTCCTCCTCATTTCAGCGCCTCAATTCAGATGTCTGAAATACGGAGCCACCTTTCTACTAAAATTACCCGGTGAATATATTTGAAAATTTGGTATAATTTAGCAGTAGTATTCATGTTCTGTACAAATTAATTTCCGTGATAGCAGGGACTTGCCAAGCAAGCGTTGCCTTGGGCGAAAATATTTAATGCCTAAACCAAAATAAATAATACCTACCTAAGTCCAAAAAGGTTTTTATCAAATGTTCACAAACATAAACACACACACACACACACTGATTTAACTTAGATTAGATTAAACCCATATTTGATAATCAGCTTAGTTACTTATCACTTACCTTACCGATTTGATGATGAGAATTGTTTGTATCTTGAATGATTTCTTTTGTTATGGAAGGAAGAGCGGAGTCCTCTACTACAAGCTTTATTTGCTTAAAAGAAGGCTCCAATCACAATTTCACTGTTAATATTTTGATAAAGAAATAATCTATTTTGTATTTTGCTAGGCCTCTGAAAAAATACTCCATGATATGGTCTTGTAAACAATTAATATAACTTTATTAATCTGTTCATTTCTGCAAATATTATATTGATTACTCTTACTCTTTCTTGCACCGCTTGCACGTGTAAGAAAATTTGTTCTACGAGTATCTACATAAAATAGTGTACTGTATTCTGCTAATAAATAATGGATCCTACTAACCTACTTACAGCCAACAGCTAGGATTGTACCGAAACAAACGAGGCTCAGTCGAGAATCTCTCCGTAATTAAATACTTTACTCGGCCCTTCACAATGTCGCCCACCATTTAGCCAACTTAAGTTCTTTTCATTGAAACCATCAAGGAAACGGAATAATTACGCCATTCTAGTATTTTGAGATATTCAATTTTTTATTATGATTTTCTTCAGTTTCGTAAATAATTTCTCGTAATTATGTCCTCAGGTATTTGTAACCATTCTCTATTAGACTGACCAGCAAGAAATGTTCCACCATTTCTCTTGAATTCTTTCCGATAATTTCGTTTCCCTTTTTTTATTTCTCTTGTATCGTGCATTTTTAATTGCAGCTACAGACATTTATTTTCATTTCTTTTTATATTTTAATTTGGTCACCAACTTGTTTTACACAACTAAACCAATATTTGTCATGTACGAGAGTCTATTTTAGTGGTGATTTATAAACAAGAATAATAATCGTGCAATATCCTCCTGTGGTTAATCCTAGTGTGCAGTAACTGCTAACACCAGTCTACCTGCCAAACTTGCTGATTGTGACATGATCCCCCCGTGACCATTAATTATACCGCTTTATGATGACATTCATGGTTCATTAGAGGACATTTTCGACCATTGGCTGATATGACATGAAGCTATATTAAAGTCTAGCATATTTATTTGCGTATTTTACCTTTTCAGCTTTTCGTCATTAGCGATCTGTTTGTTGTTTTGCTTTGGAAAACATTACCTTGCCAACCGAAGACCTTTTAGGTGTTTATAAATGGACACTAAAAATATATAAATCCGCAAAAAAAGCGTCAAAAAGGTTCACGCTAACCGCAATCGTATCTAATTGATATAATTGGCATTTAGGTCCGCCATTACGGAACCATCCCGGCCCGGCCCAGCGCGGCCCGTTCCAGAAACAGGAGCAATTTTTTCATTTCCCTTGCCAAAATGAAATTCGCCTGTGCATTTTTTCCACAATTCCCTTTCAAAGTTGTTCATTATTCAGTCGGATCCCTTTTCAGAATGTTGGGTATCGAAGATAAAAGTAGATCTGCGTAAACCATGTTTGTTTCCTCTTTTTGTAATATTGTAGCAAAGCATTAGTTTTTTGAATAATACAACATATTTACCTGAGTCTTTTGATGTTAGACTTTCATCTGGCTACACCTTGATATAATATTTTAATAAAAAGTAGCAGCGTGGTTTTTATTTTGTGAAACGTGCTTCGTATTGAATTCTGAAAAGCGTATGAAGGCAAGCGAAAAATATTATACGTGATATTTTTTACTGTATTGCATATGGTCCAGAATACCGCATATAAAACGAAGTAGCATCGAACCCAATCACGTGTCTATAAAAGAGAAACCTCAAAAAAATCTAGTTTTCTATATATTCGTCGGAGCTCGCAATAAAAACAGTTGAATTGATTGCGGTGCGAGAGGGCAGCGCGCCGCTCAGGTTGGCCTGGGCTGGCCCACGTGCAATTCACATGAAAAATGGCCACTAAATCACGGGCGCCACTTGAGGCGATCTCCCCGACTATAACCACTACAACGATATAGAGAGATAGGACCCGACAATGATGTCACGTAACGTTCGCGAGGATGTAGTAAAAGGCCATTTCTCTTATTTTATCCGATTTGAGAGAGTTCAGAAAGTACCTAGTATATTGACAATTTTTTATATAATTAGAAGTTTTTTGACTTTTTTGACGATTGTGTAAAGCCCGTATAACACTATTAGAGATTTAAAAAAAAACTGAAAAGGAAAACTGCCCGGGTGAAAACCATAATCTCAGTTTTTAATCGAAAATCAATTTCTCTTAAAAGTAGATATTACACAATTTTCACTGTAGCTCATCATATCATTGTAAGTTGGGAAAGTTATGCTCGCGTATGTAAGTAGGTACCTATAATAAAAAGAGGGTACTACGCCTGAAATGTGGCGATAAGTTGGACACGGAAATGAAACAGGCGATGAAGATAAGTTGTTATTACTGTTTGTTATGTTACCTTGGGCCTCGGTGGGCAAAGGAGCCATGGGGTGGACACCTAATGTCTGCAAGTAACGGCGATCGCCTGGACATATTACACAAGCTACAATAAAATATTTCGCTCATGGCGGAATGGAATGCGGGAAAATGCAGCGTCCACACGACGTCCGCGACTACTGATTCACTACTACTGATTTTTCAGGTACACAAGTGCAATGCAATGAAATACCTATTAAGAAAACTTTACTACAGAAATCGAAAGAAAAGTTTAAATTTTTCATAAACAAAAGAAAAGTAATTGTCACTGGACTTACACTATAATACAAACACTGATCTGATCCTAGCATGTAATACGTCCATACAACATAATATTAAGAGCGTGTCATGTCCTAATTGCAGCCGGTAGTAATTTACCGTCCATTTAATTGCTGGCTCCGACATGAAACATTACACATGTGCAGACTGTTATGTAGGTACGGCAACTTAGGTATGTGTGTGAAAATATTGCATGTTTGGCTTCAGTAACGGCAGGTGTAACGTACATAATCGGCTAATTAGCAGTACTCCCACGAGTGCTCGCGCATTTTTTCAACAGATTTTTAAAAAGGTTTGCGCCAGACGTCAAAGCCCACGGTGTTCTCTTATTATGCGGTATTGTAACACTGGATAAATACCGGGTCTGCGAGAGCACCAATGCAAATGAACGTTTTTATATGTCCCAGCGCGGAGAGCGGCGGCCGTCGGCGGCGGCGCGGCTCCATTCGTCTGGCGAGAATTAAAACGTGCATCTGAAAAGGTTTAAGATGAATGAGAGCCGTACGCTCACAATGCAACAACAGTTAAGAACAACTTATTCCTGTTGAGCGAATGTAAACAGTCTGAGTTTTATCTGCATAGCGATGTTTACAAATACGAGCCGCGTGCTCTCACCCGTTTCACTTGAATAAGATTATTATAATAATTCCTCTCAGTCTTTGCGAACATTTTTGTGGCGTATAGTGTGTAAGCACGCGAGTCCTTACTATCGATTTGCAATATTCGAGTGTATATTTAGATATACACAGTGTCTGAGCCGCGTCTGAACAGGAAATGACCACCAGATGAGCTGTGCCGTTAGCTTTGGAGCTGTACATACCTGGTCTGTGTTGTAACTATGGAGGTGAGGTTTATTCATTTATTTTGGGCCGTTATGGAATGGGACATTTAGTGACGCGTTTTGATTTAAAATAAAACTGACTTATAAGTTACATAGCATAACCACTTGTTACTGCAAAAATCCAGCTGGAAATTAAGCATGCACCCCTTTGTCTACATTTACCTCTCTCTAGTATCATACGTACTAAGCACAGCAGTATTGTAGTGCTTAGAAAAGGATTCAATTTGTATCAGTGATTGTGAAAAAGAGCTCATTTTAAATTTATCTACATATGGGGATGAGATGATTGAGGGAACAGGCCCTTTTATTCGCGGCCTATTGCATACCCCGTGAGGGCAAGGGAAATATTTCATGAAAATATACTTTTGTTAGATACTACGTGGATAATATTTATGGATTTATACAAAAATGGCGTTTGGACATACCCCTGCTTTTATTATTCTCTGACTTTTTATGTCGGTACTGCAGGGCGAAAGATTTACCATGGGGAAAAGGGGAAAACCGAAACGTATTAAGAATTTTTAGATCTAACTTCAAACAGATTTCTGGAAATAGAAAGAGCTAACTAAGTATTTCTCCGAAAAATACCAGACAGAAACAACGTTAAACAAGCTTGATGTTTTTAGGAAAATAGGAATTGGCATTCGCGCTGAATTATTATAATAGCCAGCAGCGTCTTTATTATCAAACAACACTAGGCCATCAATGTTTATTTCAATTACTCTCCATACGTGTGTAATAGATATCTAGCCTTGGCATCGTTTTAGAAAGCAGACGTGCATTATTTTATTTTTAACAACATATTTCTACTGTTTGAGAAGTGCTCGGTGGTATAAAGTAAAAGTTATTTCTCCAATATTGTATACCCATGCTATATAATTGCAAGTAAGACACGTTGCGTGTTCAATAAGTCAGACAGCCAGAGTTAGCCAGATGACGCTTATTATTTGTCGGTGTCGGTTGCGGTGGCGTGGCGTGGCCGGTGCGTGTCCGCGGTTCTCGGAAGCCGCGGGTTAGTGGGCTACCCTGCGGCCGCGGCCAGACGTCGCTTACCTGCCCGAACCCGCGTCCTTCTTACCTTACCTGCCATTAAGCACCGACCATTTGGCTCCGGTACAACAAACACAAAACACTAACGTGAAATTTTATGGGAGTCGAAAGAAATATATATTTTTGTTTCAAATAGTCCATTGTTTTCGGTACTCGGTGTTGGTACTGCTGCACAATTTTTTGCTCATTTTGTTCCGCTTTAAACTCTTGGGCACTTAGGGTTGTCATAAATTTATCAAATCATTGTATCTAACAATTTGACGTCCCCCTGTTTCTTTTGCTCTCATGGCACTTGAGTGAACTCTCGGAAACTCTGTTTATGATAAATGGCTGGGGAAGTGAGAGTGACATGGACGCAGGTTGCGCCCCGGGCCCCGTCGGCTGCGATAAAGACTCAATCACCTGCCCCCGCCAGAACCGCGCTCGGTGACTGCTCGCACCCTCCTGGCATGTATCGAGGAATTCCTAACAAATGATATTTATCATCTATTATTATGCAAGGACTGCGTGGTGCCGATAAGCTTTTTGTGACCATATTATTAGAAAATAAAATTGCGTTATTTATTTCATAATAATACCATAGACTTTTTCATTCTTGTTTGTTTTTAAACTCTTCTTTTCACAAACTTTCATGTATGCGTATGCGTATAGCTACATATTTTTCAGAAATGTTTCTAAATTTGATTTGCCTTAGGATGTTGATCAATCGACTCAACATTGCATATTTTCCTTGTAAGGGGAACTGTAAAATGGATAAGAAATGAATTTGAATTGAGTTTTTAGGAACAATCTTCCTAAGTTCTTATATTCAAGAGTGATAACGTTAGGCGATACCTAAGTAGTTTGGAATAATGTGTTGGAGTGATTAAATTTTCACGCCACTGCATGTCAAGCGTCAACGAACAATAAAGTAAAGCGTTTCTTGAAATATGTTTGTGACTAAGCCACTCGGCTTTAACTTTTGTAGAGTCGCTAGGAAAGGCATTGCAAATTCTTGTTACATTATGAATACAAATGGAAAAGACTAATGAATGGTGTAAGCCGTATGCTGTATCAAAATAAATAATTTGGGATGTTATGGTAGGCTGTTTATAGGAGAGGCGCGCGCACTGTCGGCAGGCGGCAGGCGTCGGCGGAGCGCGGGGCTTCGTCCTCGGCACTCACTCGCGGCGCCCAAGCGGCCCAAGCGGCTCAGTCGGCGCCCGACCTCGGCCACGAGTGCCGCGCTGTGCCCGAGCCCCACGACTGCCTCGCTAACCTTGCGAACATCGCAGCTTTCGTGATACACCAACACGAAACTTCTCATTAAAGACACTCAATGAACTCCCCTCAGACTATTCATCTCTGAATCCCAGAGCTCGGCTCCGATCTTGACCTGTGATTGTTTGCTCCAACTGTCAGTGCGCGTGTTGTGCTTTATCGATAACATAACCTGTACGATTTCAAGGGCACAAAGACTTTGGTTAGATAGTGTTGTGGATGTAGTGTTGTGGAGCTGTCGGAACAGGGCTAATTTAGTATTTCTTAAAAACTAAGTGGGCGTATTCGAAAGTTTGAAAATCGATCGGGTGACGTGCGTGCGTGGGATTGCGTTTACGTAATCTTTGTTTACCTTGGGAATATGCACTGTGGTGACTGCCCGCCGTCTTATTACTGATAGGTACGCGCACAATTTCCCGGATGAAAACATAGTATGGGTAAGTTGGCTTTATTGAGTCCTTTCTTAAATTTTTGTTATGTTTTCTTGTTTCGTTCCGTTTCTTATGAATTCTTTTATATAGTTCGTTTATGTTTCACATTTCAGTTTTGTAGTTCGTTGTTTTAATGTTATATACGTTCTTCAACAATGGCTTTCATAACAAACGTTTCAATTCTAGGTGCTCAAGACGACAGCATCTCAAATAAATTTTAAGAAAGTAAACAAGCGTTTTATTGTGAGCGTCTCTATCGCTGGTCAATTAGTGAAAGCGTTTTAATTCAGATAGCTTTAGAAGTGATCAGAAGATTACGTTTCTTCCCACTCGGTGGCGAAATGCTTTCACGGCGTGGGATGAAAGTGCTCGTAACAACGAAAATGGATGGTGGTCGTAAAACCAAAACGGCTTAAGTAATGCTAGCTTACTTAACTTACATTTTAAATTAGTGTCTAAATATCCCACTAGAAGACTACTTTATATACCAGATACAAAAGCCAAGATCTGCCTTGCTTTTGTCTTCTTGCAAATTTCTAGCTTCCTCGAGTAGACGTACGAATAGCATATCTAGCGAATAGCAAGTTGTCTTTTGTTGCTAATGTCCAAAACCGGTAATACCACTAAAAATGTTTTATAAAAAAGGTCCTTTTCATACCATTTTGTTGAAGCTATTAGTAAACGATACCGGGTTTATAGATATTGCTGTTCCGAATAATAATAATAATACAACTTTCTTAGTAACTTACCTAATGACTATCGATTTTGACAAGCACAAAGCATGGTGCACCTTATCCCTTAGCGGTTCCCATAAATCTTGACATCAAAATACCCGAACAGGTTAGGTAGCCATGAACCCCTTCTGCAGCGATCCTGACCGGTTCAGGTACAGTAATTACACAATGAAAACAGGTTTTACAAAATTATGTGAGCAAGCATAAACTTGAGAACCGTTACGGGCCGTTAGTTATAAAATTTTGCTACGTCTGTGCAAAATTATTGATAATATCGATGATGAAGCTTCAAGATACCTAAATAAGCCTGTGATAGAAGTGAATAAAATCTGAAACCTGTTTTAAGATGCCAAATTCCTATACATTTATCGACCGTTATTGGTTAAATAATCTACAATGAAATTAAATAGGTATGTATGGCTTAGGAGTCGGTACTTCCCGACTTTACCAAGATCCATAGGTAAAAATGACTCCCTCATTGTTACAGTTCAGCATTTAAACATCCATTGCGAATACTATCGATAATACTACATTAATAAATAGTAATAAATTAGTAACCGAAAGAACCGTTTTGCAATATAGGAACCGGGAAACGATGTAGGTACCCTCATTGTGTCAATTAAGGGATCCATGTTCAACAGTGGACACACACAGGCTGATATTACACAAGTATATGACAGCAGGCGAGCCGGAGGGTAGTCGCACTATTCGTTCTTTCAGGCGATGGTGTGCATATTTGATGAGCGCCAGTCGTGATACAATGGCGACGGGATGAGGTCGTCTGGCGGACAGAACACGCCTGCCCTCCTCTATTATATGCCCGGGTTGTCTACTTATTTCGTGTTCAGTACACAACTTCAACAGGTTTCGCATCATATTGCAGTAAAATGTTTGGATTTTTAACGTCATATTTTTTTAAAACTTCAAACATTCATTCTATTCTATTTTTGGTGTCCGGTTTTTTGCGTTAACAGCAGATTTAAAGAATTAAGACTTGATGACTTCGTAATATTGGGAGAAGGTATATGATTGAATCAGAGGTAACTATATTAACTAACAGAATTTTACCGTCTCTTAATCTTAATTGTATTTTCCTGTAAGCATTACAAAGATCTTCCTTTCT